>JAUPFV010000001.1:335250437-336680634 GCA_036936605.1 Limnanthes douglasii subsp. nivea
TTACGATCGCTCCTCCATCTGCTTGTGAGAAGGATTGGGTTGACTCCAGACTTAATTTTATGCCCGTTCTCTCATGCACCACTTACGAACAAGAACTGGGTCTTCCAATTCCTCTCCGACTCCAGCAAATCATCCACAGCTTTGAAGTTATCCCCCATGTTGAAATGGTAGAAGGGGATGTGGTGGTTTCTGCAAAGACTGGCCACAGCAGCAAACTCCTCCATTGGTAGAGGAATCCCGGAGATCCTTGAAGCCATGATACTGGCCATGAGGGTGTACCAGGCATTGGGGCTCAGCTGGCTCGGACAGAGCCTTATAAGATCGAAGTATCTGACAATTTCTGGGTCCAGGGGGAATCTAAGTCCCCAATTAAACAGCTCCGTGAAGATGACAATTTCGCTTAATTTGCAGTCCATGGGAGTCTCTGGGTGTATGGGGATCCTGATCTTCACGTTCTCCGATATACCCCACTTTGTACGCATTCGGCCCAGTTCAGCTGTGTGGATGAATGCATAGTTAATCTTTTGCAGGGCGAGGAGGTACTTGACACTGACCTTGTGAAAAGAAGGCCCCACCCTTCCTTCGAGACTCTCCGGCAGATCCGGATGCCTCAAGCACAACTTTTCTTTGCCTTTGTCGTTTTTGGCAGCAATGGCACTACTAGTCTGTCCGGAGGGCTCAGACTCGAATGGAGCCTCTTCAATGCAGTCCTCCATTACTTCCTTCATGATTGATGAAGGATTTTCAGCAGCAGTAGTAGGGGGAGGGTTCAAATCTGGCTCAGCCTGGTCTCCGGACTGCTGAGCTTCAGTGTTCCTTTGGTTTCTGGCCTTCGATTGGGCCTCTGATGCAGATGCTTCTCTTTGAAAACTTGGACTGGTGCCCTCCGGACCGGACAGTCTGTCCTTAGGAGCTCTGATGGGCACTTCTGACCCAGTTCTGCTGTCTTTAGCACCCGATTTTGAAGGAGTGCTCTTAGAAGCCTGACCTTTAACTAACCGGCCTCTTCTCCGGTCAACTAGTTTTTAAGGGGAGTGCTCAGTGTCTGACCCCATAGCTATGAAGGGGAGGGTTTTTTTAAACTGGTTACAGTGACGCATGGCTCAACCACAGGTTCCGATTCTTGAACCGAGGAACCTGAGATAATGGGGGAGAGATTGGTTTGAAATAACCTTTTCGGCTTGGTGCCTTTAGAGGAAAAAGAGCCTTGATCTGACTCTGTGGCTGAAGTTACTGGTCTGTCGATGGGGAAAACGGGTAGTCCTGCTGCGATGCGTCTTTCCCTTTCGACCTTTTGCGCCTTTTCTAATTCAGAGAGGTTGAAGCATCCACATTTGATCAGTGCGTTCCTCGCTGTAAACATAAACTATCTGGGTAAATTTTTGCTTTAGAGAGAGAAAGCTTTAAGAAGTTGCAGAGTAAGTATGAGAGAGATGGTAAAACAGTAGAAAGTGTTTTAATTTATAGTAAATCTTAAAAAGGAGTTTGATTCTTAGGAGAATTCAAAAAGGTTGGTAATGATTAAAGATGGCGCTGATGTCACCACCTTTAATTAAGAGGTCGCTTTTCGAAGAAGGTGGGTTCGAAATTCAAGGTGAAAAAACAGCTGAAGCAACCAACCATAAAGCGACACGTGTCAAATGAACTCTGGCACAAAACCATAAGACAAACAGGCCTGTCCGGATTAAAACTCCCCCTGATGTCGGACTGTTTTTCAGGTTTTTGACAAAGGTATTTGAACAAACACCTAAAAAAGGGGCTCCTGATGAGTCCGAATTCTGCCTCCTCTCCGGACAAGGACAAATCAGACCAAACTCACCGGACCGGACAAGACACTTCGAACACTCAGCCCATTATGCTGTTCGAACTATGACAAAAGTACTAAAAAACCTAAAACACTTCTTGACTAAGCTGCCTGCTCTCCTACTAAGAGCTCATGGGTCTTTGAGCTTGACCCGGGTCCATTAAACATGACCCGAAAGCCCATAAGGCCCAGATGTAAGGGTATAAATACCCAACCACCAGCATTAAATGTGGGTAATGAAAATTAAATACAACCAGGCTGCTTAATTCTCCCTCTAGACTCTACTCTAAATATTAAACACCCACATACTTCCACAAAACACCAAACAAATTACAAGCCTACCCTCAGGTGATAATTATCCTCACCATATTCTATATACGTTTGCAGTAATAATTTAAGAAAAGCATGCATCGATTTAAAATAATGTAATCCAGATACTGCAAGCAGTACTATAAGTTTAGCAAAACAAAAGGAGAAGACATCCATTAAGTTTAATAGGATAAGTATGTAAATTACTTAGAGCCACTAAGGGGTAATTGTTCGGAAGGATCCACGGCAGAGTTAGATTCTGTGTTCTTTTGGTGGGCCACGATCGAGGTTGGGGCAGCAGGCTGGAAAAGGTGAGCAAGGGAGCCTAGATTCAGACCAGGATTCAAGGCTATCAATTCTGTAACAGCTTTCTGGTTCTCTGTGGCAATTATTTTGGTTGCAAATGCAAACAGTTGTGTTTCCATCTCCTCAACAATTGCATTTATATTTTCTTGCCATTGTTGTTGTTCGTGCTCGAGCTGCGCACGCCCCACTTCGATTTCCTTGGTTAATTTGCTCACCTCAGAAGTCAGAGCAGCAATCTGATTTGCTTGTTCCTCCACCTTGTTCGCCTGGTTGTTGGCCTTATCCAGCAGTTTAACATTCTATGTTTGCAGATCGCAGTTCCTCTTTAGCAAGTTCTCATTCTGGTTTAGCACCATCTTATGGTTTTTGGACAGAGTTGTGATCCGCTGATCATTGCATAACACAAATTCTTGAAGAGACGCAACCGCTTTCTCTAAACGGGCTTTATCATCCAGGTTTCATGTTTAACAACTTTGGCTGAGGCATAAGCATGCCTCAAGCGGATGACTTTAGTAGTGCAGAACTTGGAAGAACCAAAAAACATGGCTTCAGGCTTCCATCTCTCCATGGCAGTTACATCAGTAGGAGATATATTCCGATAACCCAAAATGAATGAGTTATGGTGCATCTAAACAACCAGCAATGAGGGCATGTATATATATCAAGTCTATAATTCGAATATATAGGTTGACAAGTTTTACCTCGATCGCCAACTCTGTTTGCCTCTACAAGAGCTCTGCGTTGGACACCTTATCATAGTAGGAAATATCAGGTGTCCTGCGTAGTTGCTCGAACATATAATAAGATGGACGTGGAACTTGTACTTTTGGGCACTCTCCAGCAGGTATTCTTTGTTGGCTGATCTCCGCAGCTTTATCACTTGGGTTATTCCTTTCAGTATTTTCCACAGAGGGAGCGTGAGTTCCCAAGGATGAGCTCAGCGCCAATTGTTGAGCTGGTGTTGCATGAGTTGGGGGTTGCAGCACTGTCTATTTCTCAGCTTCATGGTCATTCTCTTCAGATTCAGCTAGATTGACTATCTCCTTAGCCCCAGGAGGATTTTGTCCTTCACCAACTTCAGTTGTTGATTGGTTAAGATGACCTACCCCTTCATTGGAAGTGGCTTCGGTGCCATCACCCTTCTCATCTCATAGTTGAAATCTTCTGGTGGTTAGAGGAATGGCGTCAATTACCTTTTGTTTTTTCTTCCTCCTTGTCTCGAGAGCACCAGAGTTAGTCTCTCCGTCTTTGTTTTTCTCTCTGTTTGGGGGTTATTTGGTTGAGCAGCTGCAGGCACAAGGGGTGCTTCTTTTTCTTTTTGCTTAACAGATTTCTCTTTCTCCTTGCCACCATCATTCCCTTGATCAATTGAGAGAGCTGCAGCAGAGGCGGAATCCTCAGGTTCGCCAACTTTACGTGTTACCTGAGGTACTGCTAGCCAAACGCCAGGGCTGTTTTTCTCACGAAGCTTCTTTTCTAAAATCAATTTGAGGCGGTCCATGGTATCTTTAAAGCCGTTTTCCATCCTGACTCCTTCTTCTTCTGTTATGTTGAGCTCATGTATTGGCCACAGTCCTGATTGCAGATAGTTATATCGAGTCAAGATTTTTATGGGTCTTGTTTCCAGGCTTCAAATGCTAAGCTGCTAACTTTGATCTGAGGATTTATGTAATTTTCTAGCCTTCCTTCTTTCCACAAAGTCTGGTTCGAAAGTTCACCTAAAGGCACAAGGATATGATCAAGGAGTTTGAAAAAAGTGATATTTTATTTAAAATAAAAACAAGGCTTACAAGTTTTCTTCCATTTGTGTGCTAGTTGAAGATTTAGGTAGGGTGTTGTGTTCCCAATTACCCGAAATGAAAACAAAGGAATTTTTCCAATTCCTATCAGAGTTGGGTAGTTCGACAATCTTCTTAATCCCTTTAAAATAGGTATAGAAGAAAGGAGTTCTGGCTAGTTTTCTTACATCGGTACCCGAAACAAGGTCTGGTAAGAATACTTTGGTGTTTAACACACGTGAGCTAAGAATTACGTTGAGCAACAGCCTCCAGTCGTTTGCTGACATCTACACTGAAGTGATCGTGAATTAGTTCGATGAGGGGTAATGTAAGTCCCCAATCAAACAGAGTGGTGAAGAGGGAAGTTTTTATCTCCTGGGTGTGATAGGGATGCTCGCCTAGACCAGGAGCCCTAATGGTTACGTTCTCAGGAATATTTCATCTTTCCCTTAGAACAACGATTCCGTCAACATTTAAATTAGTATATCTATGAGCTATTTGAGAAAAGTAGTTTTCTAAATCGTTAACATCTTCGTATAAAGGTTTCACAATTTTGACGGCTTTACTCTTCACTCCCTTTTTGGGTGCCATGGTTTTTCTACAAACTGCAATTAGGGAAGGACATAAATCAGAATGATTGTGATGGTAAGGGTAAGTGATTTGATTTGGAGATTCGTCTACTGGTAAAGTTTTTAAACCATGAATTTCGGGTTATCTCTAGCATTCGACATAAGCAAAGTAGTTAAGAGGAAGAATGATTACCTGAATAACTGTCGATGAAGAAAGAAGGGAACGCATAAGATTGAAGTTACAGATATTTTTTCAGGGAGAGTAAAGTAGACGATTTGAAGAAATATGGTTTTTACAAAAAAAATGAAGAAGTTGTTTGAGTAATGGAACGTTTTCGCATACGCGTGTAAATTATGATGTCATTGTTTATTTGAAAATTGTGCCACGAAACTAAATCTCCAAAAAGTAACTTCAGGAAACAGAGTTGTCAGAAAACTGTCACTTGTCTAGACGATACGTGTCAAAAAGAAACAAACACAACATGATTCAAATTATTACTATATCGATAAGTAGAGCATTTAATTAAATTTTAATTTACATGTTTATTAATGTTTTAATAAACCTCTAAACTAGGGGAGCCCTGATAAGGGAGGATTCCCCAGAACACGAGCAAGGAGCACTGAGAGTTTGGATTATGATAAGTATTAAAAAAGAGAACGAGTTCTATGGCATGGACGAGCTCAACAGCAGGTCGATGTCAATAATAGATAGCGTGGATGAGCTCAAAGGGATACTGAGCTCGACAGTAGACTGAGCTCAACGGCGTACACAACTTGATAATGGAGCAAACTTAAAGAGCATGTATGGTGTGCTGAACTCAAGATCAGGATGAGCTCGATGACGACAAAGTGGAGTTGATCGACTAAATTTAAGATCAGAATGAGCTCGATGTCGTCATAGTAGAGTTGATCGATTAAACAAGTAATGTGGAAAAAGGAAAATACTTGAGTGCGTCATCAGTAAGTTCGAGCTCAACAAAACACATCAAGCTGGGTTTCGTTCATTAACGAGCTCGAGTTCGAGCTCGGCAGATTAGATCAGCTCTGGAGTCCTTGAGTTCAGCTCGGATTAAAGTATAGATTTTACTCAGAGCCTTTATTTGTAATATAAACACACGTTTAAACCCACGAGTTTAAAATGCGTTAGTTATTCCACAATTATACGGATAGCAGTGGTAACAGTTGTTTATTCCACAATTATAGGGATAATGGTTTAAGTAGGCTGGTGGCGCTAAAAGCGTAACCTAATGTAACTACCCACTAGTCTGTATATTATAAATAGGGAAAACCTATTGATGAATAAGGTGATCTCTTTCTTGACTACAAAACTATAGGCTTACCGTGGCATATCTTGTTAGTTCCTTAACACTGTAGCTGCAGATATTAAACCAATTGCTCTTTGTAATATTGTTTAAAAAATCATCTCTAAACTCTGAGCTCATAGAATTGAAGATTATTTTCCAGATCTGATTGATAATTCACAATCGGCTTTCATCTTGGGTAGAAACATTTCGGGCGACATTCTTCTCTCTCAAGAGCTTCTTAGAGGCTACCATACTAATAGTCATGGTAAAAGGATGGCTCTTAAGATTGATCTTATGAAGGCGTTTGACAATGTCTGATGGCATCTTATCTTAGACATTCTTGTGTCGATGAGCTTCCCGAAAACGATGATCACTTAGATTATCAACTGTATATTCACCGCCTCTTACTCCATCAACATCAATGGTGACCCTTATGGTAATTTGGAAGGTAGAAAGGGTCTATGGCAAGGGGATCCGCTTTCTCATTTCCTTTTTGTCTTTGTCATACAAGTTCTCTCCAGTACCCTTGAGAATAAGTGTAAAGACAAAAAATTCAAATTCCACTAGAAATGCCACAAACTCAAAATCATGAATCTCTGCTTTGCATACGACCTTATGATTTTTTGTCATGGAGATGTCAATTCTCTTCTTTTTATCAAAGAGGCTCTGGATGATTTCTACACTCTTTCTTACAGGTCGTCTTACCCATTTGGATTGTCGTCCTCTTCTTCATAAGATTATCGCCAAGATCGACTCTTAGACTTCCAAGTATTTGTCTTATGCGGGTAGACTTCAGCTCATCAAATCGGTCTTATTCGTTGTGCAATTTTACTGGTCCTTCATCTTTATCATTTCATCTAGGATTAATAAAGATCTTACCCAATATCTTCGTTGTTTCCTTTGGTGGGGTTCTCCAATGAAAACCTATGGGGCCAAAGTGGCATGGTCCAACATCACCTCTCCCACAAAGGAAGACGGCCTTGGGATCCTAGATATAAAAATATGGAATCAGGCAGTTGTCCTTAAGCATCTTTGGTCTATTATCAGTAATAACAATCATTCAATCTGGTGTGATTGGAGTAAAATTGAAAAATCAAAAACAATAACTGTTAGAATCTTTCGATTGGATCCTCCCCCTCTTGGATTTGGAGAAAAATTCTTTGTCTTCGCCCTTTGGCAAGCAATTTGTATATGGTGGCTATAAGTAATGGTTTGAGTACTTCATTCTGGTATGATCCAAGGCTTCTGCCCACATCTCTAGCTTCGGTTTATGGTTCCAATATCATCAAAGATTCCAAACTCGAGAAAATCTCATGGTCTCAGATATCATCCTCAATGGCCTTTGGAATTGGTCATCAAACATCAGATCGGCCAGAAGTAGAAGTCACTCAAATCTTAAGAAGATCAATAGACTCATACTCACCCTGCCTTCTCCCAACATCTTCTCAAAGGACATTCCTTTTTGGATTGCAAAGGCTGAATGCATTAACTTCACAATCAAGGATACCTATAACGATATTTGTACGTCTGCCCCTGTCATGGGGTGGGTCGGGCTAGTATGGAATAAATACAATATCACTCGTCACTCTTTTATTTTATGGCTTGTTGTCCAAGGAAAACTTTCTACTAGGGATAAGTTACTCAGCTAGGGTATTAATACCTCATCTGATTGTGCCTTATGCAACTCTGCTTCTGAAACTATAGCTCAACTTCTCATTGACTGTAGTTTCACTCACAGTATTTGGACCAATGTCAGTGCTAAGTTGGGTTTTCCTTTTTCTGCGTCTAGTTGGAAATATTGGGTTAATGAGGCATCCAACTGGTCTCACTCTCGAAATCGTCATATTTGGCGCTCTTGTTTCGGCGCGGTTACTTATCGCGTCTGGACGGAGAGGAACTCAAGAATATTTGGTTCCCTCCGGCCAATGCCTCCCTGGTTGTTCACCGAATCTTTTATGATCTTCGGTGCAGATTCCATGACACCAAAATTGTTGGCCTATGTAACAACTTACCGTTTACTTAATCTCTTCTTTATTTGCAGGTTCTCCATTCTTCGGTCTCTTCAGTTGTTCTTTAGCTGCTGAGCTACTGTGGATTTCTTTGGATTTTCTCTTCCAGTTAGCTCGATGGCCTGTATTACGCAATTTTTTCATTTTAGATTACCCCTATTGTTTCTACCATTTCTACTTCAATTATCTTAATAGTCCTGTTTATCAAATTTTCGCTAGTCGATTGTATCTCCTCAGTATATGCTCTAAGTACTTATATAAACCTTTTTATTTTATTTAATATTTTTCACACCAAAACAAAACTTACTTCTAATAACCGAAAGCATTGACTATTTTACAATTATTTCCGTGTTGACAAATATGTTGCACAAAGTATGCTAAGATATTTGTAATAATAATAATAATAATAATGTGTGAGTAAAGTAATCCGTACGTGACATTTAAGGAGTACTCAGACATATTAAAACAATAATTATTATCTGTTTTATATATAAAATTGAAAGTAAAACAAAATAAATTTAATTAATAAGAGAAAAAGAATACTCTCTCCGACTCTTTAGATACTATTTTACACGATAGGAAGAAACCAACCAGATCATACCATGAAGGTAACTCAGCTACGGATTCTTCAAAGGGGTGTTCAGTTACCACCACGAGTCATCTCATTCAAATACGTTAAACCCTTAAATACTCTCAAATTGTAGAGCTCACCCGGAGGAACCATGCCGCGCATGTTTCAAGCATTAGTTTCTTCAACTTCGGACGCAATTCATACATAGGCTAAACTCCCCATTTTCTAAATCTTCCTGGATCACAACAAAAACAACGACTCCTGTTTCCCACATATGATCAAGTATCAAATGGCTTAACTACATCATTTTTACTCGAGGCTCCGACATTAAGTACGTTTCTGGTTCATAAGTGAATCCTTTCTTAGACATACGAAGGTTGATACTTATGAGTTCGGATATTTGAGTCACTGTGGAGTCAATGTGTCTTGACTAAATTTGGAGGACGATTCGGACTGAACCGCCACAATGAAATTTCGAACAGGACAAACGTATTAATTATTGACTAAGGTAGTTGTTAATCATATCGAACCAAATTACTAATGGGTTTTTAAACTTGACCCAACTTCATGACCCGACCCAATGAGGTCATGGGTCATTAATTAAGTATAAATACTCCAACCACTTTCATTAATGAGAATAATGAGAATTTATTAGTAGACAGCTTAATTATCTCTTTACTCTCCCAACTAAACCCAAAACACCACAAAATACTCAAAACACTCTTTAAACACTTTACTAAATTACCCTCATGCAGAAATAGACCACAACAAATTGGCGACCATAGTGGAAGTGCGACGATACTTGAATTTTACATTCAAAACCAGCTAGCAAAGTAGTTCGGATGGATCCGAATGAGCTGAATGCTGCCCCCCTATAGGCGGAAAGTGCAAAGGAAAACAAGGAATATACCATCGAGGAGCGAGACCAGCTGAGGGCTGAAATAGAGGCGTTGAGAGCAATAAAATAAGTAGAAAATAGAATTAAGAAATCTGGAGCGTCGGTACTTCACCACACTGACAATCTTGGAGAGAATGAGCAATATTTGAAGACTCACCTTAGCTCAAAAAAGACACACCGATCTAAGTATATTGAGAGTTCTGCATATGATTCCTCAAGTAGTTCCTCAAATGAGGCAGAACTTGAAGAATCACTCTTTAAGTAGTAATGAAGGGAGATTTAGAAAGATAATTTGGTTAACTAAAAAACATTCAAGAAAGAGAGACAAGAATGGCAGGCTCAAGAGGTAGCAGGGTAAGGGGTCAGCTCATAAGCATGTTGATCAGTTGCTGACTGATCCCTTGCATTTCAGTCCAAACCGGGTATTTTTACAACCCCTAATGAAGATACCGTTTTCAGTCGCAGCAAGAATTTGCGGCAATCACCTTTGTCCGCAAAAATACTCTCCGGACATCTTCCTAAAAGGTTTGATAGCTCCAAGATGGAGAAATGCAATGGGAGTCAAGATCTAGACAACCATTTGGAACAGTTCAGTAACTTCTTGATGAACTTTGACGACGATGACAAGATTTTGTGTAGGGCTTCCTCCTAAACTTTCACAAGGAGTGCCCTTAAATGGTATAACAGTCTCCCTCATGGGTGTATAAGAAATTTTGATACATTATGGGTTGTCTTCCGGAGGCAATTTGTTGGAAGTAAGGAACTGAAGGGTAATGGGGACACCATTATCCATTGTGCTCGGGAACCAAATGAGTCCCTGAAGGATTACATAAGTCGCTTTGTGTATACGAAGAATGGGTTGGCAGATTGCTTTGAGCAGGTTGCAATTGTTTCCCTTAGGCAAGGTTTAAATCCTGGGAATTTAGCTGATTCTGTGACTCGGAAAAAGGTTATGACTTGGGATGGTTTATTAAACCAAGTGGGAAAATAGATCAATATGAAAGAAACAAAGAAAACAAGGTTACACCGTCAAGTGAGGTCTACAACTACTACAACGACTCCTCCGGCCACTAACCCATCCAGTTATAGGGCAAATGAGTCCGGATAGGGGTCCAACCGGTCAAAGCATAATCAGTCCAACCAAACCCAGAGCCAACAAACCAGAAGTAAGAGGGGGCCCTGGGTCCAGCCTTAGTGGTTTGTTGAGTTAGGGGAGAATGTGGCCACAATCTATGATAAGACCAAAAATGAAGTGCATTTTCAAAAACCGGCAGCATTGCAGTCCCCAAAGAGAACAGGAACACTCGTTTTTGCCAATATCACAATGATATAGTTCATGACACTTAGGATTGCATAGCGTTGAAACAGGAGATCCAAAACCTTATTGAGAGGGGAAAGTTGGGAGCCTACATCAAAAAACGAAGTGGAAACAAACCGGATAACGCACAAAATAATGCTCCTCGAACGGGCCCTTCAAACAATCCTGGGACATCTACACAAGAGGGTGTAATGGTGATTCTTGAAAGATTTGATGTAGACTCTGAGTATCTGGATCCTGACCCAGATCGAAATCAAGTGGGGTGATAACAGAAAAAACTAAGACAGTTTCGGGACTGATCAGCTTTTTCGAATCGTTAACAGTTTTTGGAAGAGATACTGTGACTGCACCTTCCACTTCATCAAGGAAGATGCATATCCAAAATTTGGCCACCCAGTTAGATGGTGGAATATCTTCCCATCAGTGCCAATCCCTATCCTCATTCATAGTTTTTTATGAGGATGACCTGAGGGACATTGCAGGACCTCATGAGGATGCGGTGGTCATAGGGGCTTTAATAGGGAGGAACGTTATACGTCGAATTCTGATTGATACTGGTAGTTTTGATAAAATTATATTTTTAAGCTCCTACAAGCAAATGATAAATTCAGCAGTTATTCAACATTTGAACAAAACCATTGTAGGCTTCATAGGAAGTTCTGCAGATGTGATCGGGGAGTTCAAAGAGGAAGTATTTTTGGGCAAAGGGCCCTTTAAAAAGATGGTAAGAGTGTTGTTTGTTGTGGTAGATTCCCCAACATCATATAATGCAACTTTTGGGAGGTCTTGGCTCTACAAAATTCATATTGTGGCCTCTACTATCCATCAATGCTTAAAATATGATGTTCAGGGACAAGTAGGTATTGTCCGGAGCAGTCAAAAGATAGCCAGGGAGTGTTATGCAATAGTTTTTGCCCCTAAAAATCTAGGGGCACTCAAAATTAACAAGGATTAGCAACTACTGGAGCCTTCTACTGAGAAGGGTGAGATTGATGATCCCATGGAGGCTCCCAGTGTTATAATACCCATTAAAGAGGTTTAAACTCACTCCCTTGCAGAGGGCAAGAATGTTAAAATCAGTTTTCAAGCTAGCGCCAGAGTTGAAGCACCAGTTGTTGGCCTTTTTAATAAATAATCAACATGTATTTTTATGGTACAACAATGATGTTACTGGAGTATCAGCACATGTTATTTCACATAAGTTTTCAATGCGGAGTGATATTGCATCAGTTGTACAAAAAATGAGAGCTTTCTCCAAGGATAAAGTCGATGTGATTGTTTAGGAAGTTGACCGGTTAACCAAGATGAGTCACATTAAAGAATCTCAGTAGCCTTTGTGGACTGCCAACCATGTGTTAGTAAAGAAAAAGAATGGTAAGTGGTGTACGTGTATGATTTCACTGACCTCAATAGGGCATGCCCTAAGGATCTTGATCTTGTCCCTCAAATAGATCAGTTAGTGGATTCTACATTTGGAACCAAGTTATTGTCCTTCATGGATGCCTTCTCAGAGTACAACCAGATACAAGTAGATTCAAAGGATCAAGATCATACTACTTTCATCAGAGACAGAGGTCTTCATTATTACAAGATGATGCCCTTCATATTGAAAAATGTTGGAGCCACTTATCAGAGGCTGGTGAATAAAGCTTTTGCTAATCAGATTGGCAGGAACGTGGAAGTTTACATAGATGATATGATGGTTAAAATATTGGAGGAAGATTCACACATATCTGACCTTCAAGAGACATTTTCCAATTTAAAAGCTGTGAATTTAAAGTTAAACCTTGAAAAATGTGTATTTGGGGTCCGATCTGGAAAATTCTTGGGCTACATAATAAGTGAAAAGGGAATCCAACCTGATCCGGATTAGCTTAATTCCTTACTAGCAATAGACCCTCCTCGAAATGTTAAAGAAGTTCAAAGGATCACGGGAAGGTTAGCTGCATTGAATAAATTTATTTCAAGGTCATCGGACAAGTGTGCTCTATTTTTCCAAGTTTTGAGGAATGTTAAAGACTTTAATTGGTCCCCACAGTGTGACCAAGCTTTTATTGAAATAAAGAAATATTTTTCCTCACCCAAAACTCTTTTCAAACCTGTTCGGAGAGAAAAGCTTTATGTGTATCTAGCTGTATCAGAATATGCCATAAGTGTTGTGCTAGTAAGGGAGGTGGACAATTACCCTCGTCTGGTGTATTACATCAGTAAGAGTCTACTGGATGCTCAGAGAAGATACTTGAGGTTGGAAAAATTGGCACCGGCCTTAGTAATTGCAACAAGAAAAATGAGACCCTACTTCCAAGCTCATTTTATTGTTGTCCGAACGTCTTTCCTTTTAAAAAATGTTTTTCAAAAAGTTGATGTATCAAGCAGAATGACCACATGGTCAGTGGAATTGGGTGATTGCGATATTGATTTTTCCCCTCGAACAACAATTAAAGCCCAATCAGTGGTCGACTTCTTGGTAGAGTTTCATGCTGATAGATACTCCGCACAGGAGTTAGGAAATTATTCTAAAAAGAAATGGGTAATTCGAACTGATGGTGGATCAAGTACTATGGACTCTAGAGCTGGAATTTGATTAACTTCCCCATATGGTGATAAAATGTATCAAGCTATATGTTTTGGATTCAGAGCTTCTAACAATCAGTCTGAGTATGAAGCAACCATAGTTGGTCTTAAGCTACCTCTCTTATGTGGGGCTAAGAGAGTCCGATTAATGAGTGATTCTCAATTACTCATCCACCATGCTCAAGGGAAGTCTGAAGCCAAGAAGGAACAATTAGCTAAGTACTTTCTTATGTTAAAAGAGGTGGCAGCAAACTTTAAAAATATTTGCTATGAGCACATTCCCAGATCGGAAAACACTTTGGCAGATTCTTTGGCAACTATAGCTTATTCTGAATCCTACCCATGGATTCTTGTATAAGAATGTCCATCTGTACAGACAAATCAGAAGAAAGAAGATGATGAGAATATGCACATACTTGTTATTCAACCTAAAGATTGGAGATATGCTATTTTCCAATACATCTCTCATGGAATATTACCTCTGGATAAAGTTATGGAAAAAAAGATTAAGTACAAGGCTCGTGGTGTCTTGATACTAAGAGAATTTTTTTACAAAAATTCTTTTAGTAGGCCTCTCTTACATTGTTTAGAGTTTGAACAATCTCAGGCTTTTTTATCCGAACTATATGATGGGGAAGGATCAGCACATTGTGGCTATAGGGCTTTGACCCGAAGAGTTTTGTTAGCAGGATACTACTGGCCAACCATAATGGCAGATGCTAAAAAATGGTGAAAAAATGTGATCCTTGTCAAAGATATGGGAATAAAATACATGTGCCATCAGTACCTATGGAGTATATATCTGATCTAATACCATTTTCCATATGGGGTATGGATTTAGTTGGGCCTCTTCCTATAACATCCGGTGGGTGTAGAACTATTATAGTTGTTATTGATTATTTCTTGAGTTGATCAAATATGTTTAACACTTGATCACAATTATTAAACGCACGTGATCGGAGATGTTGGATACTTTTGTTCAACACTTCTAAAATATTAGTGGCTATTTAAACATTAGCCATAAGAGACTTAAACATAATATTAAATAAAAGGGAAATGCGATAATTAAAACCTGATCGGACTCAAACCAATCAGTAGTACAAAAAATCCCTTGGCCATCCAAGGACTTTAGTGTTTCAAAACAGAAAATACATAATAAAACCTTAGGGATTGTTCCCTTTGGATTTTTCTTCACCATCATCATTTTTGGGACTTTTGAGTTCAACACTTAGACTCTCACCCGTTCCTTCATCATCATCATCATCATCAGTGGAGTCAATTCCACTAGAGTAGTTGCGTTTATCACCATCTATTAAGGTTGGAATGAGATGTCATCATAGTCTACATATTTCCATAGGGGACCAAGGGTCCTATTGGGAAAGGTCTCATAGAACAACGGGACCATATCGTACTTGATCCCATCATCCCTCTTCTCTAAAGAGTCTACTACCTCATTGGCATACTTCTCTATACCTGCAGTTATGGCTTGATTTTGTTGACATTCCAAGGCATCTTTCTCTTTAATCTTCTCTTCGACAGTGCTCTCCAACTTAGTCTTCTCATCGGACAAAGTCTGGATAGTACCATCCTTAGTTTTCAATTGCTCCTTCAAAGCTGTGAGGTATTTTGAAGAAGAGGTCTCCAGGTTAGAGTATTTGCTTTGGAGCTCCTTGCTGGCCACTTCTGACTTGAGCAGTTGGGCAGTTAGCTCTTTTTTCTCTTTCTTCAATAACTCTATGCTTTCCTGAGCACTGAGAAGATCATTCGACAAGTTTTGTTTGTCTGTGGTTATAGAATTGATGGTACCAGTTTGAGTCTTTACCTGTCTCTCCAGATCAAGCACGGGTCGGATATAGCCTAGGAGGGCTTGGCTCAAAGTGTCTTACTCCTCGTATATTGCATAGGTTTCCCCATTATGAGTCACCCCATTAGAGGAGCTGGGAGGACGGTAAGGCCCCACAAATTCATCTTTCTTCAAGTCATTGAAATATATGTTGATGTTTTGAAGGGTCTCAAGATCTACCTCTTCATTACCATCACCTGCAACCTGTCCGGAATCAAAGTCAGCTGGAATTTCCTCCTGCAAAGTAGGAATAATAGGATCGGTAGAAGTTTGGGGGAGGACTTTAGGAGGGCGAAGGATTATCTCCGCTCTCAGTGTGACCTTCTTTTTCTTGGAAACTTTCTCATCGCTACTAGCCTTACGTTTTTTATCCTTCTTTGGAGGCTTTGGCGGGGGTTCTTTGACCCATCAGCTTCTTTTATAGTCACTTCTACTGCTTTCAAGAAATCAGCATTGATACCTCTCTGGTTTTCCGAATCGGTCCCCTCGGTAGTCGTTTGGGTTGGATCTGTTGTGGCATTATTCTTCCTATTCGTCATCTTACTGGAGGGCTTTAGCCCTGGAAGGTAGGTATAACTTGGCATCCTTGGCCTTTGTCTTCCTTAGGATGACATCTGCGGAGGGAGGGGTAGTCAACTCTTCCCAGGTGAGATCTTTTCTACTTGTGGTGTTCTACATGTGAGACCTCACAAAGTTACCTGACTTGAAGCAATTGTGAAAAGCATTTCCCCAATTCTCTGAAGCCCAAACATTCAATTTGGCACAAGTATCATGTCCCGCCTCCAAGTAATCCGAGAACTCCTTCGGAAGTACTAAAAAAAATATGAGTCAGTCCAAATTAAAAACTTAGTACTTAAAAGATAAAAAAAAAAATAAGAGAAACTCACCAGTGCTCTTCCAGCGACTGGTCAAAAGGCTTGGATTTAAGTCTGCCTTGATTTTGTTACCGTTCTCCCAAACACCACTTATAAATAGGAACTCCGTCCTCCAGGGTGTTCGGACTCTAACAGATCGTCCACTACCTTATAATCGTTCTCCATGTTGTAATGATAGAAGAGGATGTGATGGTTCTTGCACAAGCTTGCCACAACAGCAAACTGTTCCATCTGTAGTGGAATCTTGGACAATCTGGACGCCATGATGCAGGCTAGAAGGGTATACCAAGAATTAGGGATCAGTTGGCTGGGGCACAACTTGATCAGATGGAAGTATACAACTATCTTCGGGTCCAAATGGAACTGAAGTCCCCAGTTCAACACTTCAGTGTAGACCACCACTTCATTTAGCTTACAATCCATTGAGGTCTCCGGAGTGATCGAAATCCTCACTTCAGATTCTGGGATCCCCCACTTAGTGCGGATCCGACCTAGTTCAGCTGTGTAGGTATACACATATTTAATGTTTTGAAGGGCCAGCAAGTATCTTACGTTGACCTTCTTGAAGCATGAACCCACTTTGCCTTCCAGGAACTCTGGAAGAGCATCCGGATGAGACATACCCACCTTGTGGTTTTTCTTTTCTGGTCTGAAGTTGTATCTCCTATTTGACCGGACGCCTCAGCCTCAAAAGGGGCTTCTTCTATGTTGTCTTCCATATTTTCTTCCATCACTGTGGAAGTTTGTTCTGATGGCTTTGAAGAAGGTTGTTTTGATACCTTTGAAGATGGTTGTTCAGATGGTTTTGCAAACGGTTGTTCAGAAGGTTGTGCAGATGACGATTCGGATATCTGGTTTCTGTTAGGGGCTGTTTCCCGGATGGTTTAGCTTGTGATGCAGACTTATTGCCTCCGATCTGTAGGGATTTGAAGATGTGGGAGTGGATTTTGGTTTAGACTGACGCGTGACTCGGCGATGAGTTAATTTGTCTGGAGACTTTTCTGTGTCTGAACCCATCGCAATGAAAGGTGAGGGCTTTCTTACACTAGAAACAGCTTTTTCCTTAAGTAAAGGATTTTGGGACTCCTGGACTTAGGACCAAGATGGGAGAGGTGAAAGATTTTCTACGAATGGAAGTTTTCTAACCTTGAGGGTTTTTGAAGAAGATGACCCCTAATCAGTATTTAGTTTGTGGTTGATTACTTTTTCACTTGGTGAAGCAGGAAGACCAGCAGCAATGTGTTTGTCCCTTGCTATTTTATGTGTTTTCTCTAACTCTGATAAGTTCAACCAACCTCCTTTTAAGGTGTTTCTGGCTGTGAACATATATGATTCAAGAATAAAGTTGAAGGTGAACTGAGTTCTCTCTCTTAGAATGCTTATGATTTTTGAAGACAATGAAACAGTAGAAAAAATTATATATAACGGGGAAAAAGAGCAGTTACCTTGGAGAAGGTGGATCGCTTTTTAGCAATGATTAAAAGTTGCAAGGTGTGAAAACTAAAGCCTAGGTAAATTTCTAGCCTAGTGGGTATGAGAATCTAGGAGAAAACGGCTGGGAGGTCGAACTAAAGCCTGACACGTGTCCCACGATTCAAGTGAAACTTTTAGAATTCTGAGATGAGAAACTAGTTCCACCAAAACACGAACATGGTCACTTTTGAAGAAAACCTTTTGCAATTCGAACGACACAAACAGATCGGAAAATGTTGGTATTGGTTTTTTGAGTTTTAGGTCTTCCAAAGATCTTTTGCAAAATCTAAAATGGACTACCTAATGAGTTTGGATATTTGAGTCACTATAGAGTCACTGTGTCTTGACTAAATCTGGAGGAAAATTCGGACCGAACCGCCACAATGAAATTCCGAACAGGACAAACATATTAATTAAACTTGACCCGACTTCATGACCCGACCAATAAGCCCATGAGTCACTAATTAAGTATAAATACTTCAACCATTTTTATTAATGAGAATACTCAAAACACCCTTTAAACACTTTACTAAATTACCCTCCGGCAGATATAGACCACACAAGATATGACAAGGTTTGTTATCAGTATTGTCTCTATATGCAATACATGTATGTGTTAAGGCCGCAAAACTCGTGATCGATACGTAAAGGCAACTCAACAAACACACTACTTTCATTGCAATGATACGTAAACCAGCTCGGGATGTCAGTACTTGGAAGAAATATGCTAGAGACACCACCTACATGTAGCACCTGTGGAACAAAAGCTACAAATTTAAATAATAAATAAATAATCTGTGTGAATTTTGGAATACATTGAAGACTTTTACACCCCGTTAAATTAAGTGTACTGAGTTTACTGAGGCCAGTGATGCTTTCTGGTAGCTCCTTAAATAAATTCCTTCCTTGAAAGATCTAACAATCCCAAACAAGACATTGGAAAATCAAAGTTAATATGTCTCTGAGGAGTCGATGCAATCCCATCTTTGTCTCGTCATCATTGAACAAGAGACATCGGTCAAGGAGATTTTGAACTCCAATTTTGACATGATAATCACATCCCTTCAATCTTCTAAAAACATAATCATCTTCCTTTGCAGCTAAAAAGCATGCCATGTCGAAGAATAGATTTTTATCAAGGTCATCGTTTAAGGTATCCTAGCTTATCCCAAGTGCTTGATGAATTTTCCTATCAGTGATGTTGTCTAACTTTCTGGATGCATCTTCCCATGCATTGGGGCTCTTGCCGGATAGAGAAGAACCCAAAACTTTAAGAGCTAAGGGATGGCCACCACAGTGCTTTAAGATGCTCATTGAGCATTCAGTGTAACCCTTAACAGGATGGTCTTGTCTAAAGGCATGTCAACTGAGGAGCTTCAGCGAGTCTTCATCACCTAGACCATCGACTTTGAGCTTCATACAATAATCCCAATCCCTTACCAACTGCTCATATCTCGATATTATTATAATTTTAGTCCCGGGATAAAAACCATTCTCGCATCCCAATTATGGCTTCATACTGGTACATGTCATCTACATCGTCAAGAACGATAAAGACTTTTACATTGTATAAGCCTTCTGATTTGCATAATTCCCTGGTCCACATTGTGTATTTCGATCTTATCTCCTTTCAACAAGTCTGAAAGTAGTTGCTCCTGCAATCGAATTAAATCACCTGGTTCTCCTGAAGTTTCCCTGATGTTTGCCAGGAAGCTGCTGGCTTTGAGTTTACTGTAGTTTTTATTATAGACAATTTTGGCAATTGTTGTCTTGCCAGCCCCACCGATGCCATAAATAGCCAATAGGTCAGCGAAAGTTGTGCGTATGTCTTCGCCTCTAAAGCTTAGAAACACATCATACCAGGAGGAGGATGAATCTTGTGCGCCTGCAGTGATCACTGAAACTTCCAACTTCAACCTACAAAGAGGAGATGAAGAGAAAAACACAAAATGTAAAACATAAAAATAGTACCTAAATCGTTTTTTCTGTTACCGGTGGTTGAAAGTGTGAAGTCAAAGTGTCCATCGCTAATGTGATATACAATTTACTTTGGCTCACATAATCAGTTTCAACTCAAACAAAACAAGGTAAATGAGCGAAAAATCGAACAGCTGTTGGCTCATCTAGCGCATTTTTACATGCGCCCTAAACAAATCTATATGATGAACTATGAACCCGAAATGTATTTCCAAACACAAATATGTATAGACAATCAAGAAGAAATTTCAAGAAACAAACAAAAGGGAAAGTTTGAATACTCTAGATAAGAAAAAAGGCCGATAATGAACGTCATTATAGTAATTACTGAACTAAACTCAGGAATAATATTTTGACTCATCAAACCATCTAAGATAACTTTATTTGGAAGAGGTGGTAAAGTTGAATCTGACCTTCTTTAATATTAATTGTTGTAACGGCCGGGAACTATTATAAAAGATGCAGGAGAACGATAGATGAGGCACACTTTTTCAGGAAGAAAATACTTTTGACATATTATTGGCCTTTTGTTTCTGATCTTGTTGGTAACATGTTTCTTGGTAGAGTATTCAAACTTTTCGGCTTTTAATTGTGTATAAAGATTTGTTTTTGATAATACATTTTAACTTCAATAATTCATCATATAGATTTGCTTAGGGCGAATGTAAAAATGCACTAGATGAGCTAATAGCTGTTTGATTTTTTGCTCATATGTCAGCTAATAGTTGTTTGATTTTTTGCTCATATGTCTTGTTTTCTGTTGAGAATGAATCGAATCGTTATGAGACTATCAATCTTGAATGATTGGTGATACAAGAGGTTACACTTTACGTTGTGTTTACACCATGGTTGTTAGTTGTTGATGGTGATTTAAGTTTTTAACTAAAACTTTTGGCAACACTAGTTGCCAGTTTATTTCTTGAAAATGAAATGTTTTGTTTCAAAGCTGAAGATTACTCAAGTCAACCGTCATCTTGATGGCATTGTAGAGGCCACAGACATAGTGGAAGGTGAAGGGGAGGGGCAGGGTTTTAAGTGGAAGAACTTGACTTGTACTTCTGGCACTGGCTCAGGAAGGTGAAAAGAATATTTCAACAAAAGGCCCAGAATTTGGTCAAAACATATGCTTGGGCCACTAAAAGCTCCACCTTTGTTCACATAGAGTCTAGTTTTAATCAAGATATCACAAGTAACAAGATAAAAGGATATGATTGTTTCCTTCTCATAAATATAAATGAACCATATGGATGAAGACAGTGAATTACCAAGAAGAGTAAGAGAGGAGTAAGGAGCCATATGTTTTGACTGAATGGATATTCATTTCAAGTAAAGGTCTTGTTCTTTTTCTGATCTAACCACGAAAAGATCCAACCACTCCTGAGGTAAACAGACCAGGGCCATAGTCTAAATAATTTACAGCCTTGAGCTCCAATCCTTATTTCATATTTGGAAGCAATTTATTAGGAACATTCCAGTCGAGGTCTTTTATGAAAATTAAAAACATCAATGGCACCAAACAACCCCGAATTTTAGTTACATATGAATTTCATTGACAACAATTGGATATAGACCTCGAATTGCCTTAAGAATTACAGAAAATATTAGGCCTAAAGAGACCAGAGTGAGACATTTAAACATCTAAAAGACAGAAAATGAGAAACTAATGGAAGAGGCAACTTTTGTTTCTTCGTTTGCAGTATAGATTATGTACTAATTTGATAGGTTAATATGGAACAATAGTTTCACTTGGTTGAAGACTAGCCTCTATTCTACACCTTCTTTGAAGGGACCCGATTCATGCAACATCTTTATTACAAGCTTAACCTGTAAATTGTATATATTCATACCCATAAGAAAGAAGTAGCCTCTGGGCAAACACAATATATAATCTGATACTAGTAGGTTGTTTTTCCAGTATTACCTTTATTATATGTTTTCAATAAAATGTAGCATATCTACATCATCTAATACTAGTAGACTGCTTTTCCAATAATATATTATCACCCTTAATATGTGTTTCCGATAAAATGTATAATATCTATATATCCGTTCATGTAGTATATAAATGTGTTATACATACCTGAGTTGACTCACGGTTCAGAAATTCCTCTACAGCAAGCCTGAATGATTCATTTGTAAGGTAATGGCAGCTATATGTAGTCACAGGGAGATAACCCCTCTGGATTTTATGCTCACCCTGAGCTCCCGCCTCCACAGTGCTTAGGTTAAGTTCAATAGCTGCTTCTATTGCCTGTTAGGCCCAAAAACAATGAAATCATATGAGATCAATCAATATATCCACAAAATTCGGATGTTTAGGTTTACTCAAGCCAATTAGCTGGAGTAGCAAAAAGTAAAATAGTTATTGAGGAAGAAGACATGCAAAGATGATAGTTTAAGTACATATCAGGCTGGTTGACATTTTAGAATAAACAAACTAGAAAAATACCCAATAATATGAGAGAGCAGCCACTAAAAGAAGAATTTTGTTCCTTTTTCTTTTGTTATTCATAAGGATCGGAGCTCATGGAAGAGACCAGTAACAAACAAGAATGAGTGCAGCAACGAGAAAGAGATGTTAACTTTGCACTCTGTAGTACTTAGCATAAGTTATGTAAGTAGTATGCTTAAAATTTGGAGCATTGGTAGAAACTGATGAGATTGAGAACGTTGGAAAGATGCAAGTAATCAATATTTAAACCTGATAATAGCATGCTTCAAAATGCAAACTCGGGTAATAAGCTTTTGGATGACACCCCCAGAGGCGCCCAAATAAAGTATCTCCTCCAATAAGGTTAAGAGCTCCTGCAACAAGTTCATCCCCTTCTTCAGCGACAACAAGAAGTACTTGATCTCCCATCTTCGATCCCATGTTGTGAAAGAAATCTCGAGTTAGATAAGGAGTACCCCACCTGTTCAGTAGTCAAATGTACATTTGATTTTTAATCACCTGAGTCCATAAATGCAAATAATGGAGGCAAATATTCTAACACAGCTAATAATTGATAATTCAGAATGTTGTATAATCAAGAACAAACTTGTTGTCTGTGGTGTTCCTGTAAAAATCGTAAAAAGAATCCCAGTGATGAGCCTGTAAAGACATAGAAAAACATGATTGTAAAATTTGACCAAAACATCAACAAGTTTTGTAAACAAAATGAATTTGTTGTTTTGATGAATGACTTAAATAGTTATCGTTTCTTAATGGAAGAAATTCAGTAATTCTTGGCACACTATCATACTGAAATTGAATAAACTGTATACCAAGACTCAAGCAATCAAATGAAGCAGATGCTTATGCTACCTCCATGGAAGGAATCAGGAAGTTGAACTTTAAACCACTCATATTAGTTGAACGAGTCACTCAATATACTTGAAAACTTGAAGGGGACAAAATAAACTGAAGCTACTTCATACTTATACAGTTATACTCAAGAAAATTTGTATTTTTGAGAGTAAAGAATCTTAAAACTGTGAGAATTAAAAGCTTGGTGCCACTTTTGGTGCTTTAATAGGTAACTCACTGAAAATTAATTGTTTGGTACTTTTAATCTTGAGACGCCATTTAGTAAAATGTAGAAGGGAAGATAATACTTAATAAACAAAAGAAATTAAGTACCTTTATTTCATCTCCCCGGAGCCGTTTCATCTTTAGGTTTTGAACCGATATCTACGAAGGAAAGTCATTCAGACTAACAAATTAAATGGACAACAAGGGGAAAAGAGATTGCATAAACTGATAAGATTATTCAGACAGATTTAAGATACCTGTCAAGCAACTAATCACCACCACACATTAACCTTTTGTATATAGAAAGAAACAATCATAAATAACTCTCCGGTGTCACTATTTTTAAAAAACATTCATGGGATGCTTATCAGAACTCGATCTCTGAAGTACTTATCGATGCTTTTGATACACATAATAGTCTTATTCAAGGGATGATTTCTAAAATGTTTATGAGAGTGCTACATACAGGTTAGGCTGCCTTAAGAACTTAACTGCAATGCTTTTAGAGTCCATTTGACCATGTTGAACCAGAACAGCAAATTATGTAACTTTGCTGGATTTTAAGGATATAGGGTTAAACTTTGGCAAACCTTTTTGCGCTCCTGACGAATATTTTTCCTCTTACTTTGCTTCATATCCATCAAGAACTCATCAAAACTGCAGTACAAATAGACTATTGAATATCATCATCTACCTTTAATATTAGAAATTTCGCAGGAACAGAGTGGCGAGGAATTTAGCGCATTCCAGTAAATATAATAAAATAATATATTTCAAAAACTTGAAGTTAGCCCAAAGTTTCTGATGATACATAAGAGGTACTTCAGAAGCAATTAAGTGGATAAAGAAAGAGTCACTCACTTCTTATAGTTGTGATTCTTCCAATGATACTGCAACCCAGTCCTCTGCAGGAACCCTTTCCCTTTCAACTTGTGCCACTCAGTTTCAGAGGGGAAGGTGATGTGAAGTGATGAAAGCCGTAACTATCACAAGAAATACAGTCACATCAAACAGACAGCATCTAGGATCATTTGCTACGAGAAAACAGGATGAGAATGGAGATACATCAAGGCTAGATGCATTTGATATGAGACAGTGGGATGAGAAGGGAGATAAATGAAGGAAAGAGCTAGCCTCTTGGGTGTCACAATATTAATGCATATGCTCGCGCGCGCGCGCGCACACACACGTGACTTTATAGTCTAAGTCCTATCTACATATATGGTTGATTTGACAAATTATAAAATTAAATGTTACGGTAACAAAAAGAAACGAGGAACATTCTGAGCTGCTCATACTGCAGAACCAATTGGAGAGCATAGAAAATACCATACAATTGCAACTATCTACATAGAGCAGATATTTGACTACGAGATGATGACATAATGCGACGAAAGCAACTCATAACTGGACCATATGATACCTTATCTGTTAGATCCATCATAGCAGAAACTATAACATCAAAGACTTGATCTTTGAATGGGGTGTCACGGATTAAGATCCTTGGACCAGTTACAGGAGTAAAAGGCACACAGCACTGAAACTTTGGATAATATCTTGATCCAAAACCGTAGTATGCATCAGCCCAAGAATGATCGAAAACAAATTCACCGTAAGAGTGGCTGCATATCCATAATAAAGGAGATAAATAGAAGTAATACATTCACATAATAATGTTTAAACATTAAACCAAGTTGTCCAGTGAACCTTTTGAGATAAAGTGGAACGACACCTAATATAGTTCCAGATTCATCTTTGGCAACAATATGGCGCGGCATCCAGCCTGTTTCCTGCACCCAATCAAGCAGTGTCAAATAATAGAGAACGTTATAAAAAGATAAGAGACGAGCATATACAAGATCAGCTGGATGAAAAAATCAAGTCATTTTGCAAAAACTATATGAGATGTAAAGACATGTAAGACTTGTTTTTGAAGATTTAAGACAAGTACTTTTTCTCCAAACACTACCGTACTTTTTTATTATAGACGACATAAACAATCTAAAGACACCAATGGAGAAGGTAACATATAGTAAAAGCAAGCATCATCTCCAATACTATCATAAATTAGGTCATAAGGAGAAACACCAATACCCGTCACATTCACATAATTTTCTAATTAACCATACTTTAAAACAAGCCATAGTAGTCGTTTCAGGAGCACTGAAGCCTTACTTCCCAAGTAAACCCCATTGTTAACTAGGACAACCTTTTAGCTGAACCTGAATACCTTCTAGTGTAAACCCACAACACAAGGGGATTCCACTCTCATATTATTAAGTGAATCTAACATTATAGCCGAGCTACATAAAGCTTTGGTTTTCAACCTTAACAGCACAGCCGGACTCTTCTAAGCTTGAAAGAAATCCATAGGTGAGAAACGGATTAAGGGTTTCAGGGGACATAGCACCAAGAGTGCATGCATCCCAATCTTTTGGTGAAACCTCCAGGATAGAAGAAACAACTGAAAGTGATATAGTTTTAGTTCCCCTCCTGTTCTCGGTGGCATCCTAATCAAATCACCAACAAGTAGTATCAGCAGCACATATAACATTCAAAAGTCAAAAACACAAGAAGACTTTGTTCAGGATCATCAGAAGAAAACACCTCTTGGCCTGACCCTGTTAAAGAGTAACTCCCCAGTGAGAAATCCAACTCTTGTGTTGGCTCCACAGATTTCTTAGAACCCCAAAACAGTGCAGTAATTCTTGGTGTCTGTACTGTATACACAACAGCTTCTCTTGTTTGAGACTTTCCCTACATTAACATAAAAATCAGCTAACTTTGTACATTTCATCTCCAAGGTAAAACAAGTCCTCAATAAAAATCTAAGTTTATCCAATACAGTATTCGAATATAAGCATAAACAAAGAATCAAAGAAGTAGTTGAATACAAATTGTAACTTCATACTTAGGATTAGAACAGAAACCGAGTTTTGAAAGACGAAAACGAAATTATATACACAGTATATAAAAAAGAAGTGGTATTCCTGATAATCGTGTTTCGTTACTATATATGTTAAGAGAGAAAGAGAGACTGACGAAGTGGGGATGGAAATGGCCGAGAAATGGCGATGGCTTGCAGTAGCTCAGTACAACTGCTGCCATGACCACACAATTTGACTCTACTCTTTTTCTATTCCCCGTCAAGGCAATAAATATGTTCTGTAATTACAAATCTATATATGTATATATAAAGAACAATTACTTCTCTAAGCTGTATATTATTAGGAAGAAGATGAGTGAGTCATTTTGCAAATCTTTAATTCTAATCGAATGAATTTGGTTGATGAAAGATAAGGTTTTGATTTGATCCAATTTTGATTAGTGTTTCTGTTTTTAAAATATAATATAATATATATATATATATATATATAATTTATTATTTTGTAAAAAGACACTAAATTATGCATATCTTCAAATTATATTTAAAAATATTTAAATATTAATCTATTTAATTTGGTTTTGTGATGGAGATCGGTTTTGTTTATTAAAAACAAAAACCATAAGCAAGAGATAAGATTCGTATGGATTCCCAAAACCAAATTGTTTTTAACTAAACCGATCCGACTGCCCGTTTGCGGTTCTTAGTTTATTCACACCTCTAGTTGGCTTACCAGATAAAAAGACTTTTAGTTATAAAATAATCTACTAATTAAACCCCAATCCAAATACAAATTAATTCTAAGATTAAGGAAATAAAAATATATTTAATCATCTATTGATGCATGTGTCTGATGAATTATTATATATTTAAACTATAGATAAAAGTGACAAATAGATACTAAACAATATAAGGTGTGTATTGTATAAAATCGATGTGGTGGACAATCTGGAGATGACGCAGGTGATATTACATCAGTTCACATCTAATTAACATCCAAGAAAGGTCCACCACAAACTACAGTGTTTAAGAAACTCGCATGAAGCCAACTTTAGATATCTTTAGACATTCATGTCGAACTTATATTAGATGGATGCAGTCTGTTGCTATCTGTTTTCTCTATAAAAGATGGTCCCTGAATGCATTTATCACTTTCGGTGACAAGAGAAGGATAAATGCCAAGATCGAACCCAAAAACATTTTAATTGCATATCCGAATGGATCATAATCCCATTCTTCCGAGGTGATTTTCGGGGTTGACATAGCTTTTGCCGAAGGTAGAGCTTCTAGTACAGCATCAGCCAGATCAGTGATGAAGGATTCAGTGCAACCCAAAGCTGGTACACGGCCCCAATTCTCGACACCTGATTCAAGAGCCAATTCTTTGTACTCCATGTCGATTTCTTCAAGCGTTTCTATGTGCTCACTGACGAAACTGGCCATCAAAATCACAAAATTGTTCAGCATATAGATTTACAACAAACTTGTATTAAAACAGTTTTCAGTCATTTTCTTCTGATTAAAAATGCATTAGTCTTTTAGTACTTCTCCGAGCACCATATAACTTATTGCTGAGTTTGAGAATTGCAATTGCAAGTATCCAAGATACACTGCCAGAAGACACTTTAAAAAGGAAATCATGTTTAGGAGGTGTCATGACATAACTATTATTTTGTAAATGCTTATAATTTAAATGATTTGGTTGCACGCCGGTAACCTTACACTAATACAAAGACTAACAAACAACTTACCTAACTGGAATAGCTAAGAGACTCTTCACACCTTTCTTCCCAAGCTCAACGAGAACTTTATCAGTGTACGGCTGCAACCATTGTACAGGACCCACTCGACTCTAACCAATACAAATAAACAGAAATAAAATTAAGCGAAGTAAGAGAATACTACAGGAACTACTGCAGCATGGAAAAGTGGTAGTCTGTTGAGCCTTGAAAAATGCATGTAACCAACCTGATAAGCAAGAGTGTGATCATTATTGATTCCTCTGGCTTTTAATTCTCCCATTATTAATTGGATACACTCTTCCATCTGATCTCTATAAGGGTCCCCAGCATTTTCGACATAACTAACTGGAACTCCATGTGCACTAAAAAATATCATCACCTACATTTGAATATTCAAATATATAAATTTGAAACAAAAGAAAAAGGTATGCACTTGACCATCATTGTCATCCATGTGGGGATAAAACAGGAAGAGTTCATAAAGAAACGATTTCTACCTCCTCAGGGTTGGTGAATTTCTCAATTTCCTTGACAATCAGGTCAGCCATAGAATTGATATAACCTTGACGTTGATACCAGGAACTTATGATAGCAACAGGAAGTCTTGAGAGATATGCATCCTCTCTGAAAGATAGCTGACACATAGATTCATTTTCTAATAGGGAGCACAAAATCTAATACAGATAAAGTAGAGTACAGAGTAGAATACAAACTTCCTCGAAACATAGACAAACCTGAATATGTTCTGGAGAACACGAACGCTGGACCCTGTCGTGGAGATAGAAAATTGAGGATAAAGTGGTAGCACAACAAGCCGTGTTATTCCATCTCTCTTAATCTGTAGCAAGAAGACAACTATCTTGAGCAAAAGAAATTAACCAATTTGAAGAATGAAGAAAAAATTTAAGAGGAAGGTTAAAGGACAAGCGATGACTCATCTTTCATCAATTATATGAGCAATTCTTAAATGGCAACAGAATAAGTATATTTATACATGGAATTGAGCGATAGGGAATAACTGTTTGGTTGAAGAACCTACCTGCTGAACCGCCTCTTCAGTAAATGGAAACCAATACCGCATCGCGACATAGACATTAGCATCCAAGTTTTTTGCTTTCAAAGCCATTTTAAGATCATGAGCCTGCTCATCTGTTATCTTACGCAATGGTGAGCCACCCCCAATGGAAGCATATCCTTCTTTACTCTTGGGAGCACGGAGTACAGATATAAATTGTGCCAAAGGCCGCTGGAGAAACTGAAACGGTCTCGGGAGACGTATAATGTCCTACACCAAACCAGGATGCCAGAATTAGAACACAAGTACACCTAAATCGTAAAAATGATGATAAACATAAGACAAAAGTAGGAAAGAAGAGGTGATATCTGACTCACAGGATCAGCAAATAAGTTATACAAAAACGGTTGAACATCATCCAGAGTATCTGGGCCTCCAAGATTCAGAAGCAGCACTCCAACCCTTTCCTCGGCAGCATGAGAATGAGATTCAGCAATATTTCCATCATATGTTTTTATTCCAACTGAGCAATGGGTTTGCACAACAGGGCTTCTCTTCTTACCCGCCGTAGAAAGATATGACCCCGTATGATTAGTTGACTCTGAAGCTGAGACAGCAAGCGCTGGAAATGGGAATCCTTCAGAAGTTTGTAATCTCCCTGATAAATGACCACACACAAGAGATCTAGCCTGTGAATGTGACCTGTATATAAGAGGAAAATCAGATTCCGCACCTCCGGACATGGAGTTAAGGTCAACAAATGTAAACAACACAGTGCAAGCAGAATATCTATGTAAGGTCCAGCTAGGTATTAACTCTAGTGAAGTCAGTAGAGGCAAAAGTGGGACTTTCAGTTTTGGAAAGCTTACTTTTCTCGCAAAAATGTGCTAAATGGTATTGGGGTAGCTGGAATGGACCTGAATTTTTAGTATAGTATAGATTACTCCCATACTCATTCTTAGTATACAAAAAATTCTCAAAATTCAGCTCCTAGAACTCCATGAATATGCAGCAACTTAAACAGGTTCTGAATCACATATAAAAAAACAAGTTGCTGCATTTTCAAACAAGTACATGATCCACAATCTATCGAACCCAATTTATTTAGGGATCATTTCAACGTTAAATTCCCAATCAAATCGCTATGCAAATATATCGAATCAAAATTTGCACTGTACAACGACTGGTGAAATTTACACGTATTGTGAGATTCGATGATGAATCCAAAACATAAACTCGATATGAAAAAGAAGAAAAAGAACAGAACTAACCGGCTGGTGAGTATGTGACTGGAGTTGATCATATGCGAATTAACTCCAGAAAAAGATGCAGCTTTCATGGCTTCGATTCAAAGGAAAAAAGAACAATGATTATTTAATAGTAGTCAAACGGAATTAGGAATTGGCTTTCGTAGTTTCTAGGGTTTTTAATTGATTTCAGTTTGAAATATCAAAAGAGAAAGAAATGTCAAGAAACGTCTACTACCCTACTACTCAACAACTACCTAAAAAGAGTAAGTGTATAATTAATCAAGATCGAATTACTTTAAAAGGAAATGTGAATCAATACCTTTTAACCAAATTTATTATCATCTAGGATCCCAACTTTCTTTTATGCCTACTAAATACCTATCTTAGTAAACTAATTCCTTTTTAATACCCAGCTAATATTTTCATTCCTGAAATACCTTCAATATTTGGATCAGTCTATTTTCGAACCAAAATTCAAATTTTGAATTCTTAATAGTACAACCTAGTTTACTATTTTTAAAAGTTGTCATGAACCTATACCTTATTTGAAGAAACCATTTTGAAACAATCTCCTTGTTTAAACTGGTTCGCCAAATCAGAAAACATGTAATATATGAATATTGTTATAGACCTGTTTAGCTTCAACCCGATTCGAAGCTTTTATCTGTATTTGTTCTTAGCAGCTGGTTTTTGTATTATTATTTTTCCACGAGTAGAAGCTTTTATCAAACATCGGCCTTTAAGGTTTATCTGTTTTTGTTCTTTGGAGCTGGGTTTTGTTTTTTTTTCAACCAGTAGAAGCTTTTATCAAACCTAGGTCTTTAAGCTGAGTTTTGTTAGTTTTTTTAAAGATTTCAACTTTGTTCTGTTTATATTAAAGTCTCGCTTAGTTTCTGTCTAGCTGAAAACAGGTTATTTTAAGTTTTGTCATAGTAGAGGTGAATCCAGGTTTCGTAATGGTGTTTTGTTCTTACATGTCGTTGGTTGAAGACGATACCTGTATTTGACGTTTGCATGTTACGTTATTTTGATTAACACGACGTACTTTGTATTTTGTGTTACGCGAGTTGAAGTCTCTAACATTCCACATCTCGCGCAACCTGTTAATTTTTTTTTGTTTTGTTTTTTTAAATATGAAACGATATAGGTTTGCACCCAAACCCTTTGAAGGAAACGCGAGTTAGTAGAGTTTTTCACTAACGCGAGTCACCGGAGGAGGTAATTCACATATCTCGCGACATTGTAAGGGTATTTTATTTTTATTTTTTATATAACGCAAATTTACGTTGCACCCAACTCGTGTCAAAACTAACGTGAGTTACAAGAGTTTTCCTCTAACACGAGTCACGGAAGCAGTTAATATCACATCTCGCGCTTTTGCTGACGCTATTTGTAGCAGCTCCCTCACCTAGCCTAATTCTGTTTATCATTTGCAGAGTACTAGATGTCTAAGCAAAAAGTTTGTATTTTCAAATATTTGAAGCAGACCTCAATCGTTTCTTTGAGCGAGTTTGAAAACTTTAAAGCTCTTAAAAACTATATTGAAGGTACATGGGATGATCTGGTTAAGGGTTGCTACACTATAACCTACTCCTGTGGCGGTCAAAATTATTGTTTGTTTAATAACGAGACTGATTTTATTGCTTTAACCGTTTATCTCGATGTGGAGCGTCTAAAAAGCGTTAGCTTCTTTATAGAACAACGAGTAGTTGAAACAGATGCGTATGACATTGGCAAACAACCTACCGTAAGCTTTGTAGAACCTTGTGATGATCATTTATTAAATGGGGAGAGTAGTAATGGTTTAATATGTTCGCAACATAAAAAAAAGACATCTTGCCACTAGAGGTTGGGATTCTGCTATCACAGGAGTTGGTCAGACATTCGTTGATGGTGCCTCCGGTGTAAGATTATCTTTATGCTGATATGATTTAGAGCTTGGTTTTGCTTTCAAGTATATGCATAATACATCTACTAAGATCACTGCTTACCGTGTCAACAAAGAGTCAGGTTGTAAATGGCGACTATATGCATCAATAGATTCTAGCACTGGTTTGATGATGATCAAGCGCTTTGTCAATACCCATTCGTGTAGCCCGGTATTTTCTAAGAAAAAAAATAGACATTTGACGTCTGATTTAATCACGAATGAAATACATGAATTAATTCGGATAAGTCATTCTTTAACAGCAAAAACTATTGAGTATTCTATCAAACAAGACTATGGTTTAGATATTTCCTACCGTTTATCGTGGAATGCTTTAGAGAAGGCGAGGATGGAAGTTTTTGGAGATAGAAATACTTCGTTTGGCTTGCTCAATGCTTATTTTAGAAGATTAAAAAGTCAAGATATTACTACCGATTATCCTTTGGAGGTTGGTTTTGCGAATGTCTTTAGGAGGTTCTTTGTGGCCTTCGGATCATGCATTCAAGACTTTCACTCATGTCGACCATTGCTGTATGTGGACGGTACCCATTTAAACGGCAAGCATGGTGGTGTTTTGTTGTCTGCAGTGGCAAAGGATGGCAATAATAGTGTGTTTTAAACCTTCCTTTCACTTTGTTTTTTAGGTAAATGTAAATCAATATGCGAGTTAATAAGATGAAATCATGCGTATCTCACTAATCCGATAATAAGCGTACCTCTAAAGCGAGTTGTTATATAGCCAATGTTTATGATTTGCGCGTCGTCGACTAGGTCATCCCTAGCAATCGTGCGATGCTTCTTTTGTTCATAGTTACACATCGCGTGATATACTATATGCTATATGTACTACCTCGCGAGATAGGTGCTGCCATCATAACAATCGCGCATTAATTGATTCATATATCCTTATATTATGGACTCCCTAAACCTATTTTCATATTGCAGGTATTGTTCCAGTTGCTTTTGGTATTTTCGGTGGTGAAGATTCCGATAACTGGATGTGGTTTACGGAATATCTTAAACCTCATTTGTTAAACCGTCAAATCATTTTTCTTTCCGACAGACACTCTGGTATTATTAATGTTGTTTCTGTTGTTTATCCAAACGGCTTTCATGCTTATTGTATATATTATCTCTTTAATAATTGAAGACAGTTCTTGAGTGCACTAACCGCGAGTTTAAGAAGAAGATGTTGAAGCGATTCAAAAGTTGTGCTTATGCTCCCACAGTTGAAATTTTTAATGAGAGACTTTCCAAGTTTTTAAGTAGAGGTGGTAAAAAGATTAAGGCTTTCATTGAGAATTTACCTCATAAAAAGTATGCCCAGCCATTCGTCATTAGCAAATGTTACGGGGCAATGGGATCATCTGCTGCCGAATCCTTCAACAATTAGATTAAAAAGTTTTACAATCTACCAATTGTTGAGATGATAGACAAGATTAGAGTTATGCTAATTACTCAGATTTTTAGACGTTATTCAAAAGGGCTAAGCTGGAATAGTTATTTATGCCCCGAATATGAGAAGCAGTTTAAGGAGAATGTTCTAATCGGTCGAACCTCGGTGGTATCTAAGTCTTCTGCAGGTTCATTCGAAGTTTATTCTGAACCAGTTATGGTTGTCAACATACTTAATTTTAAGTGTTCATATGGTTCATGGCAGCAAGAGTGTTTTCCATGTGCTCACTCATTAGCTGCAATAACATCCGTTAACGAAGATCCTATGACGTTGGTAGAACCATTCTACACTGTAAGTAATTATAGATCCACCTATTCGTTTAGCATACCTGCAATAACTATGGTGAAAGTTCATCATCTAACGAATATGAAGGACCTGTTGTTCTACCTCCTAACGTTAAAAGGTGAGCTGAAAGGCCAAGGAAGAAAAGGATTACATCTAGAGGAGAAGTATCATCTACCCACTTGCGATGTGGACACAACCGAAGGACATGCGATATCACACTATGAGCTTCTCGTCATAATCTTATTTTGTTTTCATCTGTTTTATTGAGTATGTATTAACGTGATTCCACTTGTTCTGTATCTTTCTCGCATAATTGTCCCAAACTTTTTGAGTTGATACGCTTTAAGCGTCTGGCACGCGAGTTATATTCAGTTGTTTCAGTACACACTTTTCATAATTGTTGAAAACACTAATTAGTTTATCTCTACCTAACTTATAACGCGATTTAGGCTAGTACCAACTCCCGTCGTATTTGTGCGATACTTTTTCCCACTTACCAGGACATGTGAAGGTTATATAACGCGAGTCGTCCTATATTTTTTACTGACGTGAATCAGTAATTGACTTGTATCACGCTAGATAAGTTGAAACGCGTCATATCACGCGATGTCCATGTCCCATGACATCAGATTAGCTGAATTGACTCCTATCACGCGATGGTAATTTCACATAACACGAGTTGAATTGAAGTGGAACGTAACAAGCGATGTGCAATTATCATAACTCACGATACATTGCTATAGAACTAGCCATCCCTCTGATCATGCATTGTGTGCTTAACATTAGTGTGTTAATGTCATGCGCGAGTCATTAAGGAGATATAACGCGTGACAAGTAAACTTCCTATTCATCTCTATTGTATTCTGTCTGTTAATTACCTACTGTCACATAGACTATAAAACTATTGCAGCTAGACCATCGACTCACGTTCATTTCTCGTAACTCGAGCCGAATTGAAGTGTATCGTAACACGCGATATTTAACTGCTATAGCACGAGATCAGTTGCTAGAGAACTAGCCATCCTTAAGATCATGCATTGTGTGATTAACATTAGTGTGACCATTAATCGCGCGAGTCATTAAGGACATACAACGCGTGACAAGTTAATTTACTATGCATCTCTACTGTATTCTGTCTTTCAATTAGCTAATGTCACAAAAACTATAAAACTATTGCAACCAGATCATCAAATCGGCTCATTTCTCGTAACTCGAGTCGAAATAAAGTGGATCCTAACACACGATGTTCAACTAATATAGCGCGAGATCAGTTACTACAGAACTAACCATCCCTCAGATCATGCATTGTGTGATTAACATTAGTGTGACCATTATTCGCGCGAGTCATTAAGGATATACAACGCGTGACAAGTTAATTTATTATCCATATCTACTGTATTCTGTCTTTCAATTGGCTAATGTCACATTGACTATAAAACTATTGCAACCAGACCATCAAATCGGTTCCTTTCATGTAACATGAGTCGAATTGAAGTGTATCCTAACACGCGATGTTAGACTACTATAGCGCGAGATCAGTTGCTACAGAACTAGCCATATCTCAGATCATGCATTGTGTGATTAAAATTAGTGTGACCATTATTCGCGCGAGTCATTAAGGATATACAACGCGTGACAAGTTAATTTATTATGCATATGTATTCTGTCTTTCAATTAGAGGTTGTCACATACATTATCAAACTATCGCAAGCAGACCATCAAATCCATTCAGAAATTTAACATTGCAAAAGGAAGGAAGATGAACTTAATACATATCGATAACAAAGGGCCTACGCATGCTCATATACTAAACCCTAATCAACAAACAACCAAATGTTATAAGGTTTAACAATTAAAATTTCAAAAAACTACTATACTTTGAAACAACCACAAGCAGTTTTTAATAAACTGAAGAGTTACCATCCTCGTTAGTGTCCTCGTCATCCTCAGACTCCTCTTCACACTCTTCTTCCTCCTCCTCTTCATCCTCCTCATATTCCTCGTCGTCGGTTTCCTCGCCCCAGTAAGAATCGTCCGATGAATCCTTGGAAGACTTCCTAGGAGTTATCTTCCTCCTTATCGTCATCTTTTTCTTCTTCATGATCCCTCGTCGTTTAGGATTTCAGTCGTAGTCAGAATCCTCGTCCGACCACGACAGAAAGTATTCTGAGTCATACTCATGCTTTGGTGAAAGAGAGGGAAATAAATCATCTGACTCTCCGTCGGAAGAGTACTCCGTGGTAGTCTCGCGCTTGTAGTCGGAGTACCTCGAACTGACGTCGGAAAACTCACCGTCAGAAGCTTTGTTTCCGTAGGAGTCGACTGAACCGCTCATGGTGGTGTTTTGCTTTTCTAAAGAATACCAAAAAAATTTAGAAGTGTAATAGTCTGATAGATAACCATGCAAGGAAACGCGAGACGCATATTTATATAATTTCGAAAACAAGGACTACCCTAGTGAGCAATTAATGCACATATAATGAGTACTTTAGCTACCCATGTCTCATCGTGCATTAATAAACCCAATGCAATTAGTGAAAAGACAACCCATTGTCTTTTCACTAGCCAGTAATTATGACACAATTTAATTGTGAATCACGATACCCAACGCGTACTACTACCACCTTATTTGACAACTCTCATCTTATTGATGAATTATAATTAAATTTATGGTTTAGTTTATTATTAGTAAATGTTTTATTAATTAAATTATATATAGTTAAGTACATTATCAAAAACTGAATAATGTACCTTGGTTAACCATTATTAAAATATCTGCAATTGAGAGTCGTTTAGGTATATCACGTTAAGATAAATGTGTCCATTATCCCGTTGGTTGCGTTCTATAAGTTGTAAACCCATAAGTAATTTCACGGGAGATGTTCAATTCATGTGACGCTAGATGTATTAAGCTTGCTCCTATCACGCGAGGTATCGATGATGTATAACGCTAGTTGTGTTAAACCACCTCCAACCACGTGAGAGGTTCATGTCCTATAACGTTAGATGAATGAAACTTGCCACTAACACACGTGATGATGTTGTCATATAACGCGAGTTGAATTAAACTCGATACAATAACGGGAGACATGGATGTAGTATAGCGATACATGATATAAACTGGACCTTATCACGCGAAATGTTCATTTCCTGTAACGCTAGATGTATTAAATTTGCTCCCATCATGCGAGGTATGGATGATGTATAATGCTAGTTGTGTTAAACTGTCTCGTACCATGCTAGCTGTGTTAAACTGGCCACTATCGCGCGTGATGATGTTCTCGTATAACGCGAGATGAATTAAATTGTATTCAACGACGCAAAATGTGGATGTAGTATAGCGATACATGATATAAACTGGACCCTAGCACGCGAGATGTTCGTGTAATATGACGCTAGATGAGTTGAACTTTCCTAAATAACGCGATATGTTCATGTAATATGACGCTAGATGAGTTGAACTTGCCTAAATCACGCGAGATGTTCATGTAATATGACGCTAGATGAGTTGAACTTGCCTAAATCACGCGAGATGTGCTAGTTGTCTAACGATAGATGAATTAAGCTGGATCCGCACAAGCGCGACTCGTATGTCTTCATAACGCTACATGAATTAAACTGACTCATATCCCGCGATGTGTTCACTATTAATAACGCTGGACGTTTTACATTTTCTCCTATCACACGAGGTGTTCAATGTGAATACCAATTGATGAATTAAACTAACTCAAATCACGTGAGTTGGTCGTATAACCCTTAATATATCGCGATGCCTCTTCCTAAGCGAGATGTTCAGGTCCGTTGACGCTAGATGTCTCGAATTGGCTCCTCACATGCGAGATAGAAGTATTAAAGTGATTCTTTTCTCACCATTATGTGCGAATTAGGTGTAACATATCCATTGTGAGTGCGGGTATGTATCATATATTACGCGAGTCAAGTCGGAGCTAAAATTCATCTACTGAATAGCTCCCTTCATTAAACGCGCGAGACTAGCATTGTTCATAATGTCTTGTTAACATCTAAGCAATCATTGGGTAACCATTTCAAGAAAAGTACACTTAAAATAAAGTCATACATTTTTATCATTACTAAATCTATTCCATTACATCCAATTTAAAGACTACTTTCTTTTTTGAGTGAAGTTACATTTTTAAAGTCATCAAAATTAAAGCCTTAGTTCAACAACCACGGTTATCATCAATCGGTGAACAATTGGCAATAGCATCTTCTCTCTCTGCAATCGATTCCTTTAGGTACACAGTCATATCTCTTGATATCCAATCATTAAGTTCCCACTTCCATAAGTTTGTTGCCTCTTCGTGCAAAGCTAGACAAAGATCACACACACGTAGCAAGGGTTCGGATTTTAGTTCGTTGTACCTCGAAGCAACTTCTTCTCGGCTGCGAATGTGGGGGCCGACAAATCTAAGCCTCCCATAGTCAAAGTACATCCTGCATAACACTTGATCGAAAAAAACGTCGGCCGTTTCATCCGAATTTGTTGTCTTCACGTACTTCACGGCTTGAAGCAAGTGTTGGTCTTCATCGACGCACCAACTCATACTGATTTCCTATTTGGAGTGTGTTAATTGTTTCAGTGTATACTATATGTCATTTTGTAGAGGTTTATATAAGGGCAAAAAAGTTGGTTGGTAACTAGGCGGGTAATATTTAGTAGGTCTAGGTTTTGGCAGGACAATATCAATCACTAAATAATTTTTGGCGGGAGTTGAAGAGATAGTGTATCACACGATATAATGAGTAAATATATATAACTACCAGCATGAAAGTTTAAACGCTTGATTTGTTACAAACTTAACACGCGTGATCCACCGAGAGGCATATATATTAATCACGTGTGATAGGTGACAAAAAATGAAATTATGATGCGAGTCATCTACAACATACAGTGCGATTTAACTTAAACTTTCAATACACTGGTTCGTGTGTTACCCAATAACTAATCCAAATGAAATTAGATACGAAGAATTGCTTCTAGTGAATTGAACTTAGCAATTAGGCATCTGACGCCCTGATATTAGTATTCTTATCATTTAGGAAGTGGTTAAAATTTTATGCGTGTGCTTCAGCTCGCATACACTTGTTATATTCCTTCTATACAAAACCGTGTTGGATAATGTCTTTGACTTACTGACAAACGAACACTCCACAGTCAAGCGAAGCTTTATCTTGTTGTGGAATATCTCTAGTAGCTCTAACTTTGTATCCATTCTTCGCACGTGGTATGTATCTTTTCTTCATACAATAGTTGAGCTTGTCAAATAAGAAAAAAGTTAGTTTATTTTTTTTGACATAAATGTGAACACGTAATGTTGCGAATCACTTTACATTAGGATGCGAGTTCCATATGTTACACGTGATTCGCATATACACTAACGCGAGACGTGTGCAATACCCATTAAGGTGGGATTCATCATCACGTGAATTAGATAATTTGCCTGCAAACAATGAACATACATCATCATCCAATAAGGTTTCATACTACTTACCAAGGTGTCGCCTGTTTTCCTAGTGTCGTCTGCAGTGAATTTGCCAAGAGGGAACAGGGGATTGTAGTTTTTTGCCAAACCATTCTCCATGTTTATTACCAACGAAGTTAGTGGTTTGTACCTTTTTTATTTATAGTGCATACCGGAATGAATGCAATAAATATGTCGTCTGTCACGTTTTCAAAAACTGCGTCAATAACGTTTGTAACATCTTCTTTTTTGGCTAGTAATATCTGTAATAAAACTAGTGTACACCAAAATAATATCAAACTTCTAGTTCACTTTAAATGGCTATTTAATAGTTAAATACTGACCGTTGCGACACTTGAAATCTGAATAGCTTTATATCTACAGTTGTACTAGTCATCGAGCCCTTTGAAAGGTACAGTCCAATTTGATTCTTGAAGTAGCTTATATATCTAGGCATCGATGATCTACAACACGTAAAAATCATAGTTATATCTAGTGTAGTTGTCAATTATTTGTGTTATATCAAGTTTCTAACCTTTATCTTGAAATCTAACCTCTCTTAGTATGCTACGGCCATTAGCTCTGTCACATTAACACTTAGCCGGTATGTAAATTCGTGTTCTGGCAAATACCATACTTCAGAGTCTAGTTGATCTTCGTTTCCTTGTATTTGAAGGACCTTGTGGTATTGACTAACGCCTATTAAATTTATAGTTGTTGTTTCTGTTTCCCAAGTTTGATCAATGGCTCCTTCCTGTTGTGACTGTGTAATTAAATCCCAATTTGGATAAATGTTATCTACTAACTGTAAAACAACATAAATTGTGTTAAATAACCATAAAAAAGTTATAAATCAGTATATGATTATTGGCATAGTTTCGAACTTACCATTGAAGGTGCATCTTGTAAAAAACATTTCGACGCAGTACTGCCACCCAACTTTCCTCCACTCGAGTGTATAGCCGCCACCTTGTCAACTTTGTCAAAAAATGATTGTGTACACAGTAGGAATGCATCATCAAGGTTTGGAAGATCAAAACAATCTGCTTCCACTTCCCCCGCTGGTTCTAGTTCTTTTCTTATCTCAGGTTGTGTTAGTACTTCCACCTTTGCTTTGCGTTGCACTTCCAACTTCGGTTGTAACGTTTTTGTTGATTTTATAGCAGCTTCCAATTCCACTACGTTTTCAGTCTTTGGTTTTTTATTACTAGTTCCGTGTGTGCATTGATGTATTCCTATCTTTAATCTTTTTTTTTCACATTACATACCTGTCAAAATGTAACCAACGATGCGTGTTATCTTATCCAATGGCGCGTGACATGTTTACTCTGGCTGACCACGCGAGTTACACAATAAATAGTAGTCTTACTAGACTTTGACACCACGCGAGTTACGCAATAAATAGTAGTCTTACTAGACTTTGACACCACGCGAGTTAGGCAAGAAATAGTAGTTTTACGCGATGTAGACAACGCGAGGTAGGAAATAAATAGTAAGTTCACACGATTTTGCTTTAACAGCGCGAGTTAGGCAATAAATAATAAACTAATGTGACTTAGACAACACTCGTGTTTTATTATTCACTAAAACCTATACATAAGTTTAATTTAACTGCTTTGTTTCACATAAATACAACATGTGATTCACCCATGCCTCCATAGAACACAAACTATTGTTTTTGCTGGGGTTTTTTTGCTTTTACCATGACGCGATATCAAAAGGAAAGATGGTATAACATTCCACATGCTTAATGCGAGTTAAGGATAATGTCAAGTTTTAAAACTACAAAAATACTCACATAATAGCTATAGCATAAAATTTGTAGTACTTAAAAATTTAAAAACATCCCCTGATGTAATAAACAACCATTAAAACCCCTTATTAAAATCCGAAGTTTCAAAAACAACAACTTAGCCAAATTAAAAACAAAGCAACTATAAGATAACTATAAGAAGTTGAATCTCAATATGTTAAGATCCACTTACTGATGAGTCCGAATTCAGAATGCTCCCCGTAAGGGCAGACCAATGTAAATCTCCCCGGAAACCGGACAGACACTAAGAACTTAAATCGGACAGGATTTTCGGACCGGACAGATGACTTCAAAAACTGTGAGCCTAAGGCAGTTCGAACTATGACTAAATTACTAAAAAACCTAAACACTTTCTGACTAAGCTACCTGCCCACTTACTTAAAACTCATGGGTCTTTAAACATGACCCGGGTCCATTAAACATGACCCGAAAGCCCATAAGGGCCCAAATAACATACTATAAATACTCAACCACCAGCATTAACTTCTGGTAATGAAAATTAACTGCTGCCAAGCTGCTTAATTCTCTCTCCACCTTGAAACACCCTTACACCACCTTGAAACACCCTTACACCACCTTGAAACACCCTTACACCACCTTGAAACAGCCCTACACCACCTTAAAACTCCACTTGAAATTACTAGCCTACCCCCGGGCTATTTTTATCCTCACCAAATTGGCGACCACAGCGGGAGGCGACGGTGCCTGAATCAAGTATTCGAAACCAAGCAAAGAAATTATGTCCGAATGAATCCGGATAATCCAGAGCTTCCACCAGCTTTGCTCGAAGTGGTGGAGGAGAACGATGTTTATACTGTCCAAGAGCGCGACAGGTTAAAGCTTGAGATAGAAGCTCTGAGGGCTGAAAAGGCCAAAATGGGTGTGAAAGAAAAATCCAAGGCATCGGTTGTTCATCACACCGACAACCCTAGAGAGCCTGAGGCTTCAAAAACTCATGTGAGTACTAGAAAGACTCGTGCTAGCTCTAAAAAGTCGCACCGGTCCAAGCCTGTGGAGAGTTCTGACTCGAGTTCAGAGTCTTCGGACAGCTCGTCGGACAGTGAGGGAAATGAAAAATCCTTGTCCTCTAGCAGTGATGAGGGTCGAACCAAGAAGAAACAAAAGCAAGTTAAGACATATTCAAGAAAAAGAGATCACCATGGAAGAATGAAAAGACATATTGGAAAAGGGTCATCTCACAACCGGAGGCATGTAGATCGGATGCTGATGGATCCTTTTGCCTTCCATGATGAGCCAGGTATCTTTGCAACTCCTAATGAGGATACTGTGTTCAGTCGTGGAAGGAATTGGAGGCAATCTCCATTGTCTTCTAAAATTCTGTCCGGGAACCTCCCCAAGAGGTTTGACAGCACCAAGATGGAGAAGTACGATGGCAGTACTGATCCGGACAATCATCTGGAGCAATTCAAGAACTTCATGATGAACTTTGATGATGATGATGATAAACTACTCTGTAGGGTATTCTCCCAATCCTTCACGGGGAGTGCTCTGAAATGGTACAACAGCCTGCCTCAGGGTTGTATCAAAGACTTTGATACTTTTTGGGTGGCCTTTCGAAGGCAGTTTGTGGGGAGTAAGGAGCTGAAGGGTAATGGAGATACCATAATCCATTGTGCCCAAGAGCCAAATGAGTCGTTAAAGGAGTACATAAGTCGTTTTGTGAACACAAAAAACGGGTTGGCTGATTGCTTCGAACAGGTGTCAATAGCATCCCTAAGACAAGGTTTGAACCCAGGCAACCTGGCTGATTCGGTGACCAGGAAGAAAGCCATGACCTGGGGAGGATTGCTAAACCAAGTTGGCAAGCAAATAAATGTTGATGAAACAAAAAAGACCAGGGTGCACAGACAGGTGAGATCCACCCCGGTGGCACCAACTCCAAATCAAAACCAATCTGGGAATAAAGCCAGAGAAACCGGACAGGGGCATGGTAGGGGAAAAGCTCTGTCTCAACCAACTGCTCCTGCTCAAAGTCAACAGTCTAGAAACAAAAGAGGACCATGGGTCCAACCGGAGTGGTTTGCAGAACTCAAAGAAAGTGTGGCAACCATTTTCGATAAAACAAAAGATGAGGTACACTACCGGAGACCAGCAACCTTGCAGTCTCCCCGAGAGCATCGTAACAACTCCTTTTGCCAATACCACAATGATATTGGCCATACCACTGATGATTGCATAGCATTGAAACAAGAGGTACAAAACTTGATAGAAAGGGGAAAGTTGGGTGCATACGTTAAAAAAAGAGGAGGCAACAGGCCTGACAACACTCACCGGGTTGGTCCGGGTAATGCTGCCCCGGAGGGGGCTATGGTAATAGTTGAAAGGTTTGATGTGGAATCTGAATACTTGGATCCTGATCCAATACGAAATAAGGTGGGTGCCATAGAGGAGTATTCTAAGACAGTCTCCGGGCTCATTAAATTCTTCGAGTCACTGACGATTTTCGGAGGGGACACAATGACTGCTCCTACTGCTTCTTCAAGAAAGAGGCATGTTCATAATTTAGCCTCCCAGCTAGAAGGAGGCATGACATCCTATCAATCTCCAAACTCATTCCCATTCATAGTCTTCGATGAGGATGATTTGAGAGATATTGCTGGCCCTCATGAGGATGCTGTTGTCATAGGAGCATCTATAGGGGGCAATGAGATAAGGCGAATTTTGGTGGATAGTGGAAGCTCTGCCAATATCCTCTTTTTAAACACCTATAAGAAAATGAAAAATCCAGCTGTGATTCAGAAGTCGGACATGTCGATTGTGGGTTTTACGGGCAGCTCAGCCGATGTGATCGGGGAGTTTGAAGAAGAAGTGTTATTGGGCAGGGGCCCTTTCAAGAAAATGGTTAGAATACTCTTCATTGTGGTGAATTGTCCCACTTGCTATAATGCTATTCTAGGGAGATCTTGGCTCTCTAGGATGCATGCGGTGGCTTCGACAGTCCACCAGTGTTTAAAGTATGCTATTCAGGGACAGGTTGGGGTTGTCCGGAGCAGCCAAAAGATTGCAAGAGAATGCTATGCCACTGCCTTGGCTCCACGAACGCTGGGAGCAGTCCGTATAAATGATCAATAGCAGTTTGAGGGCCTTTCTGGGGGTGAGGGTGAAATTGATGACCCCAGAGAGACCCCTGGAGTATTGATTCCGATTGAAGAGGTTGAAACACACTGCTTGGAAGAAGGAAAAAGCGTCAAGATAGGGTCCAAAATGCCACCAATGCTGAAAGAAGGAATGTTGAAATTCTTGAAAGACCATCAGCATGTTTTTGCTTGGTGCAATGCTGATGTAACTGGAGTTCCATCAGAGGTAATTTCCCATCACCTATCTGTCCGGAGAGATGTGGCGCCAGTGGTACAAAAGAGGAGAGCTTTCTCAAAAGAAAAGGCTGATGTCATAGTGCAAGAGGTTGACAGACTCACAAAGATGGGGCCCATTAAAGAATCTCAATACCATTTGTGGACTGCCAATCCTGTCTTAGTAAAAAAGAAGAATGGAAAATGGCGTATGTGCATTGACTTCACAGACCTCAATCGAGCTTGTCCAAAAGACTTGTATCCGGTCCCCCGGATAGATCAATTAGTAGACTCTACTTCTGGGAACAAGCTACTCTCCTTCATGGATGCCTTCTCCGGGTACAATCAGATCCAAGTAGATCCAAAAGATCAAGAGCATACCACGTTTGTCACTGATAGGGGTCTACATTGCTACAAGGTGATGCCCTTTGGCTTGAAAAATGCTGGGGCTACTTATCAAAGGTTAGTCAACAAGGCATTTGCTGATCAAATTGGAAGAAATATGGAGGTTTACATTGACGATATGATGGTGAAAAGCGTGGATGAGCAGTTGCACTTGACCGACCTCCAAGAAACTTTTTCCAACTTGGCCAAAGTGAATTTAAAGCTAAACCCTGAAAAGTGTGTGTTCGGAGTGCAGTCCGGGAAGTTCTTAGGGTATATCATAAGTGAGCATGGAATAAAGCCCGACCCGGACCAACTCAATGCTTTGTTCCAAATGGAGCCTCCTCGAAACATTAAAGAAGTACAGCGATTAACGGGGAGATTGGCTGCCTTGAACAGATTCATCTCCAGGTCTTCGGACAGGTGTGCTCCATTCTTTCAAACTTTGAAGGGTGCAAAGGGGTTTGAATGGACACCACAGTGTAATGAAGCATTTAATGAAATCAAGAAACATCTTTCCTCTCCCAACACTTTGTTCAAACCAGTTGATGGGGAGACTCTCTTTATATATCTGGCTGTTTCAAGTTGTGCCATCAGTGTTGTGCTAGTAAGGGAGGTTGATGGGCATCCTCACCCAGTGTACTACATCAGCAAAAGCTTGATTGATGCTGAGAGGCGTTACTTGAAACTTGAAAAACTGGCATTAGCCTTGGTGATAGCTGCAAGGAAAATGAGGCCCTACTTCCAGGCTCATCCTATCATTGTCCGAACATCCTTCCCTTTAAAGAATGTCCTTCAAAAAGCAGACATTTCAAGCAGAATGACAAAGTGGTCAGTAGAGTTGGGGGACTTCGACATAGACTTTGCTCCCCGAACAGCAGTAAAAGCTCAAGCTGTGGCTGACTTTCTGGTTGAATTCTATTCTGATAGGGATTCAGGACAACCTACTGATTCAAAAGACAAGAAAGTGTGGATCGTCCGAACAGACGAAGGATCCAGTACCATGGGATCTGGGGCAGGAATATGTCTCACTTCCCCATACGGGGACAACATGTTCCAAGCTATTTGTTTTGCTTTCAAGGCATCCAATAATGAGTCCGAATACGAAGCAGCTATAGCTGGGTTAAAATTGGCCTACATTTGTGGAGCTAAAAGGGTCAAGCTACTAAGTGACTCCCAGTTGCTTGTCCACCATGCCTTGGGCCTATCAGAGGCTAGAAAGGAGCAATTGGTCAAGTATTCACTCCTCCTCAAAAATGAAGCGTTGAAATTTAAAGCTGTTATCTATGAGCACATCCCCCGGGCAGAAAATGAGCTAGCAGACTCACTAGCAACGATAGCATATACGGAGTCCTACCCATGGATCCATGTGCTTGAAAGCCCTTATATTCAACTCAATGAAGGTATAAAAGAGGAAGTCTTTGAAGTACAAGTGAATCGGCCTCAAGACTGGAGGTCTCCTCTTATACAATATCTGTCCGATGGCATCGTACCCTTGAATAAATCACAAGCCAGAACGTTGAAGCACAGGGCTCGTGGTTTCCTAATGTTAAAAGAAGTGTTGTACAAAAAATCCTATAGCAAACCTCTCCTACGTTGTTTAGGGGATCATGAATCACAGACAGTTCTCTCCGAATTGCATGATGGTGAGGGATCAGCCCATTGTGGATTTAAAGCCTTAACAAGAAGGGTGCTACTCTCCGGATACTATTGGCCATCGATTATGAAAGATGCTAAGGAGCTGGTAAGAAGGTGTGACCCATGCCAGAGGTACAGCAATGAAATTCATGTACCAGCCATTCCTTTGGAATCAATTTCTGAGCCCATCCATTTTGCTCGATGGGGATTGGACTTAGTTGGGCATCTCCCTGTGGCGTCCGGAGGGCGTAAAACTATAATTGTAGCCATTGAATACTTCTCAAAGTGGATAGAAGCAGCCCCCTTGGCAGGGACAACCTCAAAAGCTGTCATAAAATTCATTCTATCCAACATATGTTGCAGATTTGGTGTCCCCCCAGAAAATAACAACAGACAATGGGCCACAGTTTGACAATAGAGAGATGGAAAGCTTATGTACCTCAAGAGGTATTCAGCACTGCTTTTCTTCACCTTTCCACCCACAAGCCAATGGGCAAGTTGAAGTGGCTAATAGAACAATACTGTCCGGTTTAAAGAAAAAATTGGAAGGGGCTGCTGGAAAGTGGCCTAGTTATCTACAAGAAGTCTTGTGGGCCTACCGGACAACACCTGGGGCTGCAACACAAGAATCCCCTTTTGCCTTGGTCTATGGAATGGATGCAGTAGCTCCCATAGAGAAGACACTCCCCTCCTTTCGTGTTCATAACTTCTCCGGACATGCTAATGAGATGGCAATTAGAAATCAGCTTGATTTGATCGAAGAAAGACGGGTGAAAGCTCATCTTAGAATGGCACACTATCAGGGCTTGATGAGAAGCAGGTTTGCTTCTAAAGTTAAAAGAAGAGATTTTCAACCAGGAGATAAAGTATTAAGGAAATTTTTCTTACATACTAAGGAAAAGCTCTTCGGAAAGCTGGCCCCAACTTGGGAGGGTCCGTATACTGTGGTTGAAAGAATCAAGCCTGGGACATACTGGTTGGAAGACAAAGATGGCAGGGTTTTAACTCACCCTTGGAATATTGAACACCTTCGAATGTACTTGGAATAACACTTGTGTAAATATTTACTTGTTTAAACATCCATGTAAATATTTGGGGGCATACCTTCCCCTCTTCGGTGGCACAGAGAGCTTTCAATGAAATTTGATGCCTTCTTCAATAATTTTCTAAGTATTTTCAAAATTTTGTTTCTTGTCATACTACCCGGACTAAAAGGTCTAAGGGCTATTTAAACTCTAGCCGGAGAATCTAAACACTCTCACAGTGCGATAATTCAAAGCTACTTAAATTCTAGCTATCTAAAGTAAAACAAATAATAAAAGAAGAGGATGGTTGAGCCAAATAAAAACATTCATTCAACAACTTAAAATTGCCTTGGCCTTCCAAGGACTTTTTGAACAAGTTTGGGCATAGTACAAAAATCTGTGCGAATAATACGGACACCAGCACAAAAAGAGTGCCTTGGCCTTCCAAGGACTTTCAGTTCGAATAAAAGATAAACAGAATAAATTATAAGTTAAGGTTGAGCCTTTGAAGATGGCTCGCCCTCATCTGCTTTCTTGCCTTTGATGTCGCTCTTCTCTTCGACTATCTTCTTGCCCTTAGGATCAATATTTTCTTCACCTGGGCTCTCTCCGGTCTCCTCTTCATTATCAGACGAGGACTCACTGGAATATCCCTCGTCAACCATAGTATAATATGGAAGGTCTTCATCATCCACATAGCGCCATAAGTCCCCCAGTCTCCTCTTCGGGAATTTCTTGTGGAACAGGAGGACCATATCAGACTTCACCCTTTGAATCATTAGTTCCTCGCTTTGTATCATCTCCCTAGCATAGGCGTTGATCTTGGCCTTGATTGTGGCCTCTTGGTCCCTCACCAAAATAGCCTTCTCTTCAGCAGCCTGAGTCACTGCATTCTCTAAAGCAATTTTGTCAGTGGTCAGGTTGGTGACGAGCTTCTCCTTGGCTGTGGTTTCTCCCCTTGAGATTGTCAGGTCCTTCTCCAGTCCGGACAGCTTAGCCCGGAGATCTTTTACAGTCTCTTCCAAAGAAGCAACTTTTGTGTTGTTTTCATCTTGATTCTTCTTTAGCTGATCATTTGCCTCCTTGAGCAAATCAACCTTATTGGCAGCAGTCCGGAGGTCCTCGGACAGTTTTTCCTTCTCAGACTTGAGGTCTTTGATGGTGTCTGCCTGACTTCGGACTTGCCTTTCCAAAGTAAGCACTGGCTGCACGTTGCTAAGGAGAGAATGGGCTATAACATCCCTCTCACTGGAAACCATAAAAGTCTTACCGTTGAAATTAACTGTGTTGGAGCTGCTTGGAGGGACATAGGGCCCTGCGAACTCGTCTCTGGGCAGCCCAAGAAAATATTCACCAAGTCCACCCAGACCGGTGATGTCCATTTCATCTAAGTTAAGCTCTCCCCCCTCAACTTCATCTGTATGGAATTCCCTTGGGATCTCTTCTTGCAAGTCTCTTGGGATCTCTTCGGCCAGTGTAGGGTCAGTAGGGAAAGAGGGCTCCGGGTCCCGGAGAGCAACCTCATCACCTTGGGAAGTATTCTTCTTCTTGGCCTCCCTATCAGCACTCTCACTTGTTTGCTTGCGAGTCCTCTTAGAAGCCCTTGAAGGTTTAGGGAGGTTCACTTCCTGCTTCTCGCTCTCCTGCTCCACCACTTGTAAAAGGGCTGCATCAATTTGAACCTGTGCCAGTCCCTCTGTGTCTGTTGGGGCTTCCATCTCATTGTCACCTGCCACCTTCCTGCCTTTCTTCTTCTTGCCCTTCATTTTGCTTGGGGCTTTGGCCCGGGCAGGTAGGAAGAGAGTCCCATCCAGTTCATGGGACCTTCTCAGCACGATGTCTTCATCAGGTTGGGTGGAGAACTCCTCCCAAGTTAGGTCTCTTCGACCTGTGGTGTTCCAAAGATGGGACCTTGCTAAGTTTCCAGGAGTGAAGGCCTTGTGGAACCGACTCTCCCAGTTCTCTGCGGCCCAAGCGTTAATTTTGCCACAGGTAGTCTGTCCGGCCTTTAGGTAGTCCCCGAACTCCTTTGGCAGTTCTGTTAGAACAAAAAGAAACTGATTAGCATAAACTTAAAGAAAAGGGAAAATCAGACAGAGACTTAAGATGAGAAGCTTACGGTCACTCCTCCATCTACTCCTGAGGAGGCTTGGATTCTCTCCGGTCTTGATTTTCTTGCCATTTTCCCACGAGCCACTGACAAACAAGAATTGGCTCCTCCATTTGCTCTCCGACTCCAGGAGATCATCAACAGCTTTGAGATCGTTCCCCATGTTGAAATGGTAGAAGGGGAACTGATGATGCTTGCACAGGTTGGCCACTGCAGCGAACTCTTCCATATGAAGAGGGATCCCAGATATCCTGGATGCCATTATGCATGACATCAAGGTGAACCAACCATTGGGGCTTAACTGTGATGGGCAGAGTTTGACCAAGTGAAAGTAGCGCACTATCTCTGGGTCCAGTGGGAACCTGAGTCCCCAGTTGAATAGCTCCGTAAAGAAGACTATTTCATTCTTTTTACAATCCATCGGGGTCTCCGGATCGATGGGAATCCTTATCTTTACGTTCTCAGGGATCCCCCACTTTGTGCGCAATCTACCCAGATCTGAAGTATGGATGGACGCATACTTGGGCTTCAGCAAGGCCAAAAGATACTTGAACTCAACTTTATGAAAGCATGGCCCCACTCTCCCTTCAAGGCTCTCCGGCAGGTCCGGACGCCTCAGATATAAGTCCTCTTTGCCCTTCTTGGCAACAACAATAGCAGTATCAGCCTGTCCGGAGGACTCGGACTCAAATCGGACCTCCTCAGTGGAGTCCTTCATCCTCTCCTCCATAATTGTTGGGGGAGCTTCTGTAGAAGTAGTCCGGGGAGGATTGAAGCTTGGCATAGCTGACCCTCCGGACTGTTGACTGCCCGTATTTACTCGACTTCTCACCTCAATTTGAGTTTCTGAGGCAGAAGATTCTTTGGGGGGTAGTGGGCTGCTGGTCTCTAGTCCTAACGGCCTCTCCCGGGGAGCTCTAATAGTTGCCCCAGACTCTGATTCACTATTTTTTGCCCCCGATTTCGAGGGTGTGTTTTTAGAAGTTATCCCTTTGACCAACCGACTTGGCCTTTTCATGATTAACTTATCCGGGGAATGGTCAGAGTCAGACCCCATAGCAATGAAAGAAGATTTTTTCCTAACACTTGTGGCAGTAACTCCCGGTTCAACAGCAGGGATCGACTCCTGAGCTGAGGAGCCAGATACTATGGGAGAGAGAGTAGATTGAAAGAGCTTTTTCGATTTTGTACCTTTGGAAGAAGATGAACCTCTATCAGATTCTGCGACAGAAGAGGCTGGTTTCTCAACAGGCGACGATGGTAGCCCTGCTGCAAGTCTTTTTTCCTTCTCAACTCTTTGAGCTTTCTCCAACTCCGAGAGGTTAAGCCAGCCGCCCTTGATCAGTGTTGTTCTTGTTGTAAACATAAACAGCCAAAGAAGTTTTTGAAGTTCTAGAGAGATAAAGCTCTGAGTAAAATTTGAAAGAGATAATGAGACAGTGAAAAGTGAATTAGAATTTATAGTAAATATGAAAAAAGGAGTTGATTCCTAGGAGAATCCGAAAAGTTGGGCAATGATTAAAAGACGGCGCTGATGTCATTAATGGCATTTAAAAGAGGTAACTTGTTCGAGAAAGTGGTGCGAAGTTCAAGGTGAAAAAACGGCTGAAGTGACCAATCAGAAAATGACACGTGTCCCATTAACTCTGGCAAGAACCGTTTGGAATTCGTAACGTTCGATCTGTCCGGGTTTATCCCCAACTCTCTTCGAATCGAGAACCACTTCCTAAATCGGACTGTTTTTCAGTTCTTTGACAAGGACGCTTGTTCAAACACCTAAAAAAAGGGCTCCTGATGAGTCCGAATTCAGAATGCTCCCTGTAAGGGCAGACCAATGTAAATCTCCCCGGAAACCGGACAGACACTAAGAACTTAAATTGGACAAGATTTTCGAACCGGACAGATGACTTCGAAAACTGTGAGCCTAAGGCAGTTCGAACTATGACTAAAGTACTAAAAAACCTAAACACTTTCTGACTAAGCTACCTGCCCACTTACTTAAAACTCATGTGTCTTTAGACATGACCCGGGTCCATTAAACATGACCCGAAAGCCCATAAGGGCCCAAATAACATACTATAAATACTCAACCACCAGCATTAACTTCTGGTAATGAAAATTAACTGCTGCCAAGCTGCTTAATTCTCTCTCCACCTTGAAACACCCTTACACCACCTTGAAACACCCTTACACCACCTTGAAACACCCCTACACCACCTTAAAACTCCACTTGAAATTACTAGCCTACCCCCGGGCTATTTTTATCCTCACCACTTACATCTTAATGTCCTTGCTCCATGGGCTTGGGTACGCTACTGCAACTTTCATGTGGCCCAGCTGTATTCATTTCCATCTCACTTGTTAGCTCACCAACATTTCCAATTGCCAAATCAGCCTCAGTGTTTTTTGAAGCACCCTCACCACAATGTACATCATCTACAGCCTCTCCGCGATTTTCTTCTCCCACAACCTCATTCGTACTCCCTTTTTCTACAAAAACATCTTGCTATAAATCTTGTGCAGTTTCAGCTACGACCACATTTGGTTCTGCTTGTATGGGTGTTGGTTCAAGTACTGCTGCCATAATATCATGTTGCTCAGCTTGGTCTTGAAACTCTTGAGCAGTTTCAGCTACGACAACATTTGATTCTGCTTCTATGGGTGTTGGGTCAAGCACTGCTCCCATAATATCATGTTGCTCAGCTTGGTCTTCAAACTCTTGTGCAGTTTCAACTACGACAACATTTGGTTCTTCTTCTATGGGTACAATAACAATTTGCACCTCAGCATCTGCTCCTACTGCACCCCCACCAATATCTGCCCCATTCATGGTTACTTCCTCATATTTTTCCACATTTTCAATTCCAGAACAACCTGGTACACCGCTAATAGAATTGGCCGCCACAAGCCTACATTTGTCAACTCCCAAAACATACAAAGTTTTTTCATTTGCCTGCCCCTCCCCAGATGTCTCAGTAACATCATTCGGTCCATCAGCAGCTCCAGATTCATTCTTCTCATCATCCGTTTCACCTACATCCTCTACCCTCTCGTCTGTGTCTTCTTCATTGTCGTCAGGTGTAGAACCCTCTACAACTTCTTCTTCTTTATCATGTTTTTTCTGTCATGCTTCTAACTTTTTGAACCCATGTTTTCTTGAGACATAAACTATGGTTTTAGGAACCTCATCCACTGTTACTGATACCTCTACTCTTTTCTCTGGTGACTCCTCTTCTACCGAACAGAAAGGGAGTACACAAAACTTCTCTAGTGCTTCATTAACCCCAACATCTTCATCATCTTCATTACCTTGATCAGCTTGTTCTTGAAGCTTCAAAGTCAACAAAGCAATCTCCATTTGGAGTTCTTCAATCTGTGGGGAAATTCAACAAGTATTAGCCAAACTAATGAAAATGCATCATTAAAATTGACAACCTCTTAAACAACTTACTTGTCTATTCTTTCGTGCCAGAGAAATCTTAAGCCTTTTATTTTCTACCGAGTATCTGTATATTCCACCGGTTCTCTTCTTGACATATTTCATCCTCTTAAATAAAATACTACAAGCGCTTAACTTGTAAAATTTCATCCTCTTCATCTGAGTTCTTGAGCTGCCGCCTTTCTCGGGTGTATTTTATGACGTGAATCATTCGAATGAAGTGACACCAAGATGTGAATCGTGTAATGATTAAGTAAATATCTCACGATTCACGTCATACAACCGTAGACCTCATGCGCGAGTCACCTATGTATCCTTAGATGTGATTCGTTCTCTCATAAAGAACATACGACGCGATGCGTGCAGTACTAACGTATATGTCGTGTTTTTGCCATGCAACATACGTTGCGATTCTCTAATGACAATCACATACCAACTACGCGATTAAATGCATAGACCTCTCACTAAATTCTAGAAGGCAGACATATTCATATCGCGATACAACAATTACCAATTAATATAAATCGCGCTACGTTTGTATTGTATCACGCGACTCACTAGATAAATAACATGCGACATCCATATATTACCTCATCATCGAGGAGCTTCCTCAGCCTTTTAACAAGCGCCATAGTGGACTCTTTGCACTCCATCCCCCACCATTTGTAGCACCTAGGAATCATGTTTAGCCTTACCAAATCTTCCCCTAGCTTGGTGTGCTCCATTATGAAAGGCTGGGGAAAAACAGGTCACACTCGTATCACTTTTATAAGAAAACAAAATAATACAAACAGCGAGTTCAATACTCACCAATAACACTGCTACGCAACCGATGACGTGATCTGGGTCCTTTTCTCCAAATATTTAACCATAGACTTCGTCAGCTTCTCAACAATTGCTCCCGACTAATCATAGTCATTAATTTTGAGCATGTCTTCTACGTAGAAGACCATTGTCCAGCCCATGATATATCCAGATACAGAGTAGAATAAGGTAGAACAAATGAAGAGTATCAAAAGCTTCGCAATGTCGGTTACTGATTCCTCACTCCCATCATTTGCTACTATTTCTATTGCTTCATGTATCAAAACAGACAGTAGTTATTTAACTGTATATGCTAAAACATGCCTATGTTTCATAATCTATTATTTTACCTTTACCATCGCATTTGAAACAGCCTTTTGGTTTGACGGTCCACTTTTCTTCGCCTTTGGACGCAAGAAATATTTTTGCATCAGTGGAGACTGGTTCTCCGCACCATCGGCAAATCCTCTAGTGAATGCCTCTGTTCTGTTCATCGGCATTTCCTTCGTTCCGTGTTTAAGACCGAAGATGGCTTTAACATCGTGTGTGGTCAGTTTAACCCTTTTCGAACCTATTCTAAAATACCCATTTTTTTTACAGAATATCTCTTTATAATCTCCTCTATAACTTTGTTAAACTTATTCTTTGGAAGATCTCTGTTCCTTAGCATGAAGGAATTTTTTAGCAACGTATAGAATGACGTGTTCTTTGTAGCCTCGATATGCTCCTCAGCTACTATGTCTTTCTGTAGTAAATTTAATATGCTGAACAAACCAGACCTGTAAAAAGTACCTTTGCCCATAGAAGAACCTGTACACACAAAAGAGCACCCATGTTAGATTTTAGTAATACATATCTCCTTATAAATCCAATATAAATGAGTCTACATATACAACGCGTGATATATCAAACATGTTTCGCGAGATACACGCCAATGAGCCATATAGTAGCCACATCTAGCAACCGTATGATGCGACATGCTCACTACATTTCATGCGTGTTACCCTCTACTTATTACCCCATAGACCTCTCATTCATCAAAACGCGAGATATGACTATGTCATATGCGAGATAGGTATTACACAAGGAATTACATATGCGAGTTAGGCACTCAGTCTCACACAACGCGATATGTGATCGTTCCATGGGTGAGACACATATCAAAAACACAAAACTCAACATCCACTACAGACTCCACGATACATAATGCGAGATGGAAACCATTCCATGTGCGACACACGACCATCAAACGCCCAACGAGCTTTCAATTACATAACCCAAGAAAACACTACGCGACATGACTCACTTCCCATCCGCAAGATACACATAACAAACGCAACCTCGACTACCATTTCAGACTCTACGACATAGATAACGAGATATGATGACGGCATGCGTAAGATACGTTAAAAAAACAACAAACTCATCTTCCAATCTAGGACCCATGATACGCGAGACACATACCATAACTACTATAAACATGATGCATTAAAACACCGAAGCAGACGCGAGATAATCTATAAACATGATGAACTGCCCAGGTTTCAATTCCAGAAAAGCATGCACATAAAAGAAAACAGAAAACCAAAGCAAGCTTGACACCACGCCTGAATCGACATGTTACGCCTTCCTAAAACTAAAATCGACCGTAGGTGCAACTAAAGAAGAAATTTGTTTCTCCCTCTCAAACAACATATAAACGACCTTACAAAACAAGACAACATATAATCACCGGCCGGAGGATGTAAACCCAGTAGTTTTCCGATAACGCAGTTATCGAACAAAACAGTCTATAACGATATTATCCAACAAGTAGTCGACAAAACGCGATTAACATAAAAAGTAAGAAATAATTGTCCCATACCTTAACGGTAGTTTTGACTAACGAACTTTGTCGGCACCGGTGGTTCTTGGTTCACACGAGGAAATGAAGATGGAGTTGGGCGATCGCTTCGTACGACAGTTCTTCTAGACTCGCCGGAGTTTGTTCGGTAAAAACGAGACAGTCGACAGAGTTCTTTTAAGTTTTCACTTCTTTTCTGATTTTCTTCTATGGTCTTTTCAGTTTCTAAAATTTATTGGGATTTGGGGGGAAAAGTGAAAATTAAATTAATAATAACCTACTTTCTCTTTCTTCTAGTATTAGGGCTAATTTGGTAAAAAAATTAGCTTCTTAGTAGTAGTGGAGAGGGTCTAATATTTGGGTACTTATTAGGAATTTCATACTTGAAAAGTTATTTTGTGGTAGTTTTCTCTACTTTAAAACCCAAATGTTAAATGCATCAGTTTTTTAAAAAGTTTTCTTTTCTAAACCAAAAATACTAAAAAATATCAAATCAAAATTTATCCTTAAAATGGTTTAAATTCCGTTTTTCAATTAAATCAGTTTTAGTTTTATTTTTTCAAGGATTGTTCTTATTAATAAAAATTGAAAGTACAAGGATTTAGATAAAAAAAACTTAGCAACAACAAGGACTTAAAACAATACAATCAAATTTTGAATTTCAGAGACCGTCGTTGGATTTGGAACAGGGGAGCTAGGATAGAATTGGGGACAAGACGATTCGATTCTGGTTTAGAGAAATTGAAGCAAGATCAAGGGTATGAAGCTTTATCAGGAGAAGGATTATCTCTGAACAATGTTAATGAGAGGATTCAGCCTTTAAATATCCAATTCCCATACTTTCTAACAGTGGTATAGCTCTCAAGAGATTCGGAGAGTCATCCTGATTGAAGTTTATCTCCTTCTTTTCTTTTAAAACTTGCTTAGAAATCCAGTCGGTTGCGCTGTTCTGTTCACGGGTATATGTGGGTGATGGTCATAGCAGGAGCGATGAGTTTCCTGCAACATATGATAAGAGGATCCAAGTACCACGTTGTATTTCCATAGAGAAGAAGGCTCACAATAATTTGTGAATCAACTTCGATATCTAGGTTGGTTATATTCAACATACGACAGATTAGAAGCCCGTCAAACAGAGCTCTACACTCTGCAATGAGTGGGAGGTTTTTCCCGTAAACTCTGCCAAAACCCAGAAGAATGATTCCTTCATGATTTCTAACAAGCCCTCCTCCGCTAGCTTCTCTATAGTTGTCGCAAAGTCCATCTATGTTTAGTTTAAAGCAATTTTCTTTTGGATTCTTCCGTTTAAGGAATAAGGGAATTCTAGTATTTTTAAGATGGTTTACACAACCCAAGCTTAGAGAATCTTTGAAATCCTTCCCCCAGTGAGAGCTTTTGAGCAGCTTTGCATTGTCCAGGACATAAAGTATGAAAATAACTTGGCTAATAATTGAAGAGGAGCTAGCACTCTGATTGTGGTGTTTCTTTTTATTACGAGCCGCCCAGATTTCCCAAGTAATGATTGAGGGTAAAATCATTATGACATCAAATTTTTTAGAGGTGGACCAATACCATAATCTTATAAGGTGAGGGAGATTCATATTAGGAAATATATGGATCTTGAAAAAGGAACTGAAGAAGACCCAAATAACCAAGATTGAGGGCAGTGGACCAAAATGTGATGAGTTGTTTCTTCGTTGTTGCAGAATTGACACTTTGAGGCCAATCAGAAATGTTGTCTTTCAAGGACAAAGTTTGTGGGTATCCAGTTAAAGAGAGCTCTCCAAAGTAAAAACGAGCATTTCATTGGCGTGACAGTGTTCCAGGTTTTGGAGAACAAGTTGTATTTATTACTCATTTGCTTAATAGCTTCCCAACTTCATTTAGAGCTAAAGGAACCATCTAGAGAAAGAGACCACTGAATCGTACTAGGAGTGTTGCTCATCGAGATTGTCCTGATTTTATCCATCTCAGTGGATGTAATAGTGAGCTTTAATCTATCTATGTTCTAATTACCATCAACCTAATAGTTATTGACTTTGTCGCTGTTGGCATCCCACAACCAGCTTCTATCATTAGAGTCATTGAAGAGGATGAATGGTTTAGTTGAGCATCAACAGTCAAGCCAAAAATCCATGTTACCTTGACCAGGATTCCAGAAGATTTACTTTTCTGCTATGTCCCTGACATTTATAATTCTAGTCCAGATTTTTTATTTCTTTAACGGGGAATGAGCTAATATTGGATGAGTCTTGTTGCAGTATATAAAGGCAATAAGTTTAGCCCATAAAGATATTTGCGCCTTGAATATAAACCAGAGCTTCAAGGAAAAAATTTAGTTGCACATCATCCAACTTCTTTAAGTTGAGACCTCCCTCTTCAAAGGCCTTACATAGTCTGTCCCATTTGGATCAGGTAATGGTATGCTTATTTTCTTTATTTCCCCATAAATATATTTTTGTAAAGCCTCTCGATCTTCATTATTACAGAGTTTGGGAGAGTGATATGCTGAATTAGGAAGGTGGGATAGGCAAACAAGATGGTTTGGATTAACGTAATTCTTCCAGCAAAGGAGAGAGAAAATTTGTTCAATTCAGGAATTATGTTCTTAGCTTTGAAACCATGTCTTCAAAGTTGGAGATCCTGATTGAAAAGCTTATAGTGGGGCCAATGTATTTGAATGGTAAGTTGATGTGCTTAAACTTCAAAACATTTTCCACTATATGGAACAATTATCTTTGATTTGGTGTTGTTTATGAACTGGCCCGAAACTCTCTGGTAGTGGTTTAGGAAGTTCTAGATCTGTTGTATTGAGGAGACTGCTTCATTACTAAAAATTATGAAATCGTCAGCAAACGCTAGACAAGCAATATTTGAGATTATCTCTAGATTTGAATCTTGAGTTAGGGTTCTCATCAGAAATCTTCTTGATCCCTCTGATTAAGTATTCACCGGCCAAAATAAAGAGACTAGGAGAAAGTGGGTCTCCTTGTCTTAGCCCCTGAGTGTTGTTGAAAAAGTCTTTCATTTCTCCGTTAATTATGATTGAAGACTGAATGTTGCTTATACATTTGTTCACCAAAGAGATAATGTCAGCATTAAAACCCAAATGAAGAAATATATTTTAAGAAAATGATCTAAATTTTAAATTAATTGTAATGGTTAGAAAACATTTATATTAAACTTCTATCAAATTTATATTTATTTATAGTGGATAAAAAGATTAGGTTAACTATTATTCATTATTTAAACATGATCACGTGCATATAAAATCGACATACGATATTGGTTATTGAACACAACATCCAATATCGACGTAGACAATCGACTTTATATTCATTTCACAACGATTATATACGTAATATTTCGACATTGGTTTCTACGAACCCCATATAATATCGATGCAATTAGTCGATGTTTGTTTACCGTTGTCGACTTTTTATGTAGATATTGTTTGTCGGTTAAGACCACTAATATTGATTATCTACGTTAATTTTGGATGCTGAATACAAAACCTGATATCGACGTAGAAAGTCTATCTTAGTTATATGTTTCGTGTTTTTTATTAGTTAACTGTTTGAATATTTGACTTGGTTATTTCTTACAGGACTAGATATAAGCTAGATAGAACGCTCTAAGAAATTTAGGAACTTATCATCCTCCATGCACATACACATTATAATGATGATGTCCATCACTAACAAACGGGTTAGAACTAATGTGATGGCCATACAATGGATAAATCTTTTGAAGTGTGTCTCAATCTTTATATTAGTGGATATTCGCAAAGTTAACTTGAAATTGGTCAGCGATATCATCAGTCGTTATGGTATGTCGAAACTCTTAAGATTTCATGTTTTCGTTATGGTTATAGTTAATTGTGTGTTGTTTGAGCTTATTTTATGTCTTGAACTTGCAATATCGCACGAGGTCGAAGATATACCTATTAGTTTTAGGGAGTTTGTGGAGTTTGATTTGAGAAACATATGCATGTGTTTGGAGCATTTGAAGAAGTTGAAGTTGGTCAAATTTTATTTTGTAATTACTCTAATATATTTTTGTATTGATCGTACTTCAAGGTTTTATCGTTACAACTAGACACTTTCAGTGACAGATTTAGTATAATATTGTATGGACACCCCTTGACTGAGAAATTTTCCTTAGTTTAATGTTATTTTTTATATGACATTCTAGTAGAATTCAAAATGAATAGTATGATTATCTTATGGATATTCAAGCGTTTAATTTATTATCGGTATTGGTAGATATAAAAAATTTAGTATTTTTAATATAATAAATGCGTCGTCTTTATCTGATTTGAATATTCAAATAAAAAGATATCTAGAAATAAGTAAGGTAAAGAATCTTTCGAAGAATCTATGATATGTAGTTGGAATCACTATTGGTTACAGCTACGTCTAAATACGTATTTTTAACCTTGAATTTATTTTTGAATACTTTTAGTTAATTTTTTACCCGATTAATTTTTTGCTATTTTTAAAGTTTTATCAACATGGATACCTAAATAAATGTCGTGCTCGTTCTTTAATCACTACGTAGACGTAACGGTAATTGTTGGATACATTTGTGTCCGTAGATTTATTAACTTATTACAAATGTCACATAATTTAAAGACAATATAGATAAATGTAAACTTGTGTCGGTAATTTTAAGATTCATTAATTTCGTTGTTTATTCATCATGTTTTTTTTGCACAGTAAAATATTTGATAGCATATATAAATAAGATGAGGTGCGTAAACCATTATATTGTGTAGAGTCAAATCTAACTTGTATATATACCAATTATTAAATCTATCGTCTATTGATGGATTATTATTTTGATAATCTTAAATGGGTTAGATAGGATTTTTATTTTTATTTTATTTTAAATCGTGACAAGGCTTCCACATGCGTAGTCGTGAAAGTTCAAAATAATGTAAAAACAATTCATAAAAAAATATTTCTTTTGGATATACTAGTTTGAATGTAAATTTTTTAAATGTAATTATTTGGAATTTACTTTTTTTAGATGTTTGATGTCAAATTTTAGGGTATAATAGTTACTTTTTTGAATGTATTTTTTTAGTTTGGTAACATTTTCGATGCTATGTATTTAATACAATTCAGGTTATGTTTTATATGTTTTAAGTTTTTTGAGATAAATTTGTTTTTCATGAGGAAAAAAATATATAAAACAATCACATGCAAATTAGATAAAAGTTTCATAACAACGATGTCGACTCATTACATCGACATCATATATTCGTTAAAAAGAAACTTGCATATGATGTTTACTCGCTACATCGACCTCTGATGTATTTTAAGAGCCCGTTGTCAACTCCTTATATTGATAATATTGCAATCAATTTTGTTGAATTTATCACAATTATGATTGTATGACCAAAGAATGTTGGCATGCTCATTAGTAGCTGAAGCTTATGGATAATGATAGAGCTTCAGTTATTTCATAGAGTCTTAAGTTATTTTCCTTCATCATCTATAAATCAGTACGCTCCCGAGTTTACTTTAGAATATACAATGTAAAGGTCTTCCAATCCGAGGCTAGTGTGTCGATTATTGTTTTTGTACGAAGGAATACCCTCCTTAGGTATTTGTCTCGTGGCTCAAAGTTTATTAATCGAACTTAAAGATCTTAAATATTATACATCATATTTTTATAGTGTGTATTTTGAAGATTGGTTTTCGATTTTTTATTCTATTACGTCAAATTATGTTTGCATTTCTTACGAGTTGCTACATTCCTCATAAGTGTTATATCTATATGGGAGCATAGTTGTTTTGGTAGAGACACTTGTTTCCATGTAGTATACCAATTTAAATGATTTATTATTTGTCATTATTCTTGAAGTGGCTCTGTAAGATCATAGAACTTGTAGAAATTTTGGTCATTTTCTCGTTATTCTCTCACACATATTTTTGGTTCTATTGGATATGTTTGGTTGGTAACTTCTACTTTACCATTAGCATGTGAATGAAAATGAGAGGAAAATATTTTCTTAATACATTTATTTCTACAAAACTAAGTGATCGTTTCATTATGAAAGTAGGTACCATTATCTGATGTAATAACCATTGACACTTCATACCTTTTTGTTGTGATATTTGATGAAGGATGAGCTTCCGCCCATTTAGAGAAATAATCCAGTGCTACTAACAAGAACTTTCTTCCTCTGGAGGCTTTTGGGAGAGGGCACATAATCAAGTCCTTATCTATTGATTTAAAATTACTTCTTATATTGCCTTTAGTATCACAGTCGAGACGTGGATGGAATTAAACAAAGTTAAGTAAGTTTCATAGTGTTTCAATTTATTTTTTGAATCCTCCATTAACGTGGGCTAGTAGTATCTTTGTAAGATAATTATTTTTAAGGCCTTGTATTTACAATGTGTGTTGCGATTTTCGTCATAAATTTCTTTACTACGAAGGTTGTTTCGTTTACGAATTCCACATGTTTTTATTATCCTAACCGCTATATATTGTCAAATTAAAAGCATAAACAGTTTGTATTGTTATAAATAAAATTAATATATCTTAAAAAATATGTAAAATCAGTGTTGTATTGGCACAAATCGTGCTAAAATATTCACCATATCAAACTATTTGTAAAAATTTCTTTGAATATCAAATAATTTTTTTTGCCAAAATAAATTAGCTAAACAACAACATCATAACACAAACCAAATAAATCAAATAAACCCATAGATAATTAAAATTTAGATTTTTTTGTGTTTTTTAAACTTAAAACTTAAATGTTTCACTAATCAAAACATCAAATATTTAAAAACTAGATGAAAATATCTGAAATTGTACTCTTAAATTTGTCATGATTTTTATTCGAGAAACACAACTCTCTTGAAAGTTTGGCATTTTTTATTGCTTCTAATATTTGCAAATAAATAGTAAGAATATATTTTTCTAGGTGTGTAAATAACAAAAATCATGAGAACCTCAACTCTTTTTTCAATAAAAAATGTTGAGATGAATAATCTAATTTATATACTACCATACCTAGTATTAAATCTAATATGCATATAATAAAGTTTTTTTTGTCATTAGTAGTTGTAGCACGTGCTACTTTTTCACTTTACATTAATATAATTTTTTTGTTGGAATTTTAATAATTGACTATGTGTTCCCTTTATTTGTATCGTGCTTGTAAATATATACCCACACTATTTTTATGCTTGATGAGACGTTCATAATAGAACTTTTGCGTTTAATCGACTAATTTGACCTCTTAATTGAATTAGTTCTTTAGGTTTTACCACATGATTTATTTTGTAATTAATTTTTTTTATTAAATTTTATGACAAAATATTTTAATCGTACATGTAACTACAAACCAAACTATTTTTTTTGGTCCATTTATATTATCTTCTACTATAGTTTTTAAACAATGCATTATATCTTTTTTTTTAATGTTTCTCAAATATAATTATAAAAATATACCTACTATATGTTTTATAGTGATTTGTTTCTTATGTACAAGTCAATCTATGTTTTAGATAATACATTTATATTGTTCTTGATTAGTCCTTATTTATCTAACTTGTGTATAATTATGCATTGATAGATCAATGAACACTCTTGATAATAAGCCTCGGGTTTCACATAACATACATACACGAAAAATATATTAAGAAATAAACTACTTTTCTTAAGAAAATGTTTGGTACTTGAATGTTGAAGATTAAACTATACGCAATCTTGACTTAAATATAACCGACTCAAAATGAATATAACACTTAGGTTTGGATGACACTTTTAGCTTTATAATAGTTATATATACTATTTTTTACTTGTAATTCAAACATAATTACTTATTTAATTTATTATTATGTTACAAAAATGTTGAATCTTGTTAGTATTTGATGATTTTTTTTATCATTATATGATTTTACCTATAAATTCAATACGTATTCAATGATGTTGAGTAAATATATTTATATTCATATTTATTTATAGATTGAACTACAATACAAGTTTTATTATGGATTAAATAAACACGTTCTAAAATGTCATTTTTCAAAAGTATCCACTTTTGCGACCGTCTTCTTAATATTAGCAATAATATATTTATAAATATTTTATTTATATACTATGTGCACTTCGTTTGAAAATATTTTATTGATTCCTCATATCAAATTAAACTCATGATTTATCAAGACAACACTCGGTAAGCACGCAAATTCTTTTATCACCGTCTTTGGATAAGATAATACCCATGGTGTATTTTATTAACTTACCAATGCTCATGAGCACAAACGTGATGCAGAAGGTCATGTTGGTTGCTTTGACACTAATTACTTTGAAAACATTCATTTTATACCTTGTTATCTTGTCAATGTTGTTCATAATTAGATTATTTGATAATATACACAACATCTTAATGTTTATAGGATAGTGAAAAATAATTTATATGATCACATCCAATCTCTCGATTGTCTAATTTCATTTAATGTAGTCATTGGCCTTCATATTAGATAATTATTATTTTGTGTGAAAATTACCAGCTCTTTCAATCAATAAATATTTTAACCAAATATTGTATATGTCACGGAGGTTGAAAACACTGTTGGAGTTAGAATTTTTCATACCCGTAAATATACCACGAAGATGTGTTCACAGTAAAATAAATTTTCGATAAAACCTTTTTATTTGGTTTTAGTTTTAGATATTTGTTAATGACATATAATATTAATAATCGATGGATGTTATGTTTCCTGCATTGAAAAATTAATTGTCAAAATTTAGACATAGAAAACATATAACAATATATCAATATAATAATGTAGTTCAAATTTTGTTCTGTTCATACCGTTTTTTATATCGACCGTAACAATGTTCTTCATATAAATATAATATATCTCACATATATACAATAATTTATTTAAAAACAATGAACTGTATATTCAATATTTGATTTCTCGATATCTTTATAGAGTACTCTTTTGTTTCTTCGATCTATATATCCAAACAAGATTAAACTTTTGAAGTCAGTAAAATTTATTAATTGTTAGGGTTTCAGAGGGTTGTTTCATTATGTTAAAATGGTGAGAGATTTACCATTTATTGTTATGTAACCATTATAACAAAAATAGTAGGATAAACATTAGAGTGGTAAAATGTTCTTGGGTTTTATCTCTTTATGAACATTAAAAAGCACCGCTCTCTATCCCATTGACTTATATCTCCCTGAATTTTTATTTTATTTTTTCACCACCATTCTACCTTTTTCCTCTATTATCATCTTATCTTTTTGTATTAGTATTTCTGCAGTTAGCTTTCCTTCTCTCGTGCAAAGATTTGTGATATTTTTCTTATGTTTCTTTAGGTTGTTTGTGTTTAGGATCCATGGTGGTTTTAGTTTTCTTTTTGAAACCTTAGTTTTGTATGGGTTTTCATATTTGGGGCTGGTGTTTGTCGTTATATGTTTTAATTAGTTCATTTAGGTTCCGCTTTTGTGAGTAGGTGTGAGACTCTCTGAGAGAGTAAAATCCTATTTGTGGTATTTTATTTTAGTATAAAGTTCTTTGAATCTCTAGTTTCATGTAAAATAGGTTTTTATATATTTTTTTATTAGTCATTGGGTTTTCGCTCTATATCTAGAGATTTTCTTTATAGATTTAGGGATTTAGGGTATTTTTTTATGTTTTTAGGTTCCAGATCTTAGATTTTTATATCTAGATTTGATTTTTTTATGTAATTTATCTTGCTCTGACCTTTGGTTGTTTTATTGTTCGGTTTTAGATTTTGATTTTTGGTTTATAAGCTTTTATGTATTTTTGGGTTTTTTTATTCTAGATCTTAAATTTTTAGTTTTAGACATGAATTTTTATGTATTTTTTTTATGGTCCGACTGAAATGGTAGTCGGTTGTCTTACGGGAATATAGTCCGATTATAATAATCGTTGTTTGTTGTTGTTCTTCCGTTTCAACACAAATTGCAAGGCTCGTGTGTTTGTCACACCCCATGATTTTTAAGTTTGAAGATGTGCTTTGACCTTTTCTATAGCGCGACATTCTTGGTTGTCCAGCGTTGTTTGGTTGTTAATTTGGATTGGTAGGTTCAATTTTTGTCTCATGGTTCATTGCCTGACATTCACTTGTCTTTTTGTGTGTTTTCCATTTGTTTTCTCTAATAATATGTTCTTTTTAGTTATGTTGGGTTATTGTTAGGTTCTTGTTTACATTATCTTTTTATGTATATATTATTTGTGTATTTAGTTATATAGCTCGTAATATTTTATAAGGGAATGACTTTGTGATATAAAAATATTATTTTTTATTTATTTAAAAATTTCAATCACAAAAATAGAGTAGAGGTTAAAAGTTTATATAAATATCTTTTACTATATATATATATAAACTACGATTATTTTAAATTATGGTTTGTTATGAAACAAAAGAAATACGTCACAAATGGCTCAAACACTAAGCAAAATAAAGAACATGAAAAAGAACACACAATTTTAACATGGTTTTATAAATATTTACGTCAACGGGCACAGCCAGAGAAAATTATTTCGCTATGAGAAAATAGGGTTACTGATTTTAGTGTCTACTTTATGTTATCCTAGTAGTCTATTCATAATGAATAAATAGAAATATCTAGATAATATGGCTAACAGGCTCATATATTTCGAACACTATTAACAACTAATAATGACACAAGAATGTGCCACCATACAATAACACAAAAATGTACAAGCGGACATAAGATACACTATGAATATTATTCGACTCGTTCTCAACAGATTTTCTTTTTGAGGCGAATATTATTTCTTCACTATCAATAAAAAAATTTATCTTTATATAACTCACCAATTGACCCTAATGCATTCACTTGATGTTGCGAACACTAATCCAGTTTAGGCACTCCTTAAACTTTTGAACTTATATTGTCTTATTCATTATATCTGCTCGATTATCATGTGTAGACATTTTATTCACATCAACAATTACTTTTAATATTATGTCACGAATAAAATGGTACCTGAAATTTATGTGCTTTGTACGCTTATTGTACATATGGTTCCCTGTGAGGTGTATGGTGCTTTGACTGTCACAAAACACATTTATAGTAGTTCTACCCAAGCCCAAATCTACCACTAAACCATGCAACCATATTGTCTTCTTAACAATTTATGTTACCGTCGTGTACTCTGCCTCTGATGTAGATAAAGTTATGGTTGCTTACAATTGTGTTTTCTAATTGATCGCACTCTCAGCTAAAAGAAACAATAACATGTCAAAGATCTCATTTTATCCATATGTCCTGCAAAATAAAAATCAATAAAATCAACCACTGATCATGTCGTATCGTTAAGCGATCCAACAATATTGGTCTTATTCAAGATCAATCCAACATTCGCAGTACTCTTAATATACCAAAGTATGAATTTTATTGTCTGCCAATGTTCTTTCCAAAGGTATCCCATGTACCTGATGACTACACAAACCGCATGTGAATTATGAGGACGTGTGCCTACCATAGCATACATGATACTACGAACTGCACTTGGATATGGAACCTTTGATATTTGTTCCAACTCAGCATCGTCCTTGGTCGATCCTACTACAAACAACTTGAAATGAGTAACAAACATGATGCTAACTGTTTTAGCATCAAACATGTTGAATTATTGTAGTAATTTCTCAGTGTAGCTTCGTTGAGACAAATGTCATGATCCTATTTTTATGTTCCTGGTAATCTTTATCCCAAAAATCTTATTTAACCTACCCATATTATTTATCTCAAACTCGACACTAAGTTGCTTCTTTATCTACACAATTTATTACATACTACAAGCAGCAATAAGCATATTATCACATACCAAAAACAAGTAAACATAAGAATCATCTGACATGTTTGATTACACACACAACTATCATATGAACTCCTCGAGAACTCTGTAGACACCATGAATGTATCAAAATGTTTGTACCATTTCAGAGGTGACTATTTCAAACCATACAATGACTTTGTCAGCAAATTAACCTTGTAGATCCATTCCTCCAATTCATCATATATAAATGTAGTCTTCACATCCAACTGCTCAAGTACTAAATCTTACAAAACTACTATGGTTTATAAAACTCGAATCAAACTATGTTTCACCACTGGAGAAAATACTTCATTGAAGTCAATTTTTTTCTTTTAAGTAAAACACTTAGCGACTAGTCTTGCCTTGAATTCAGCTGTCTCAACCCGCAGAATACCTTATTTTTTCTTGAGTAATCATTTGAAGCCTACTATATTTTTTCTTTTAGGTAATTCAACAAGATTCCATGTCTGATTCTTATGAAGATATTCAATCTCTTCTCTTATAGAACCAATCCGCGATCCGCTTCTAAACTCGTTATAACTTCCCTATAGCTACTAGGTTTCTGCATTTAAGCTTATTTTACAATTGACAAAACATATACAAATAGATTCACATACCTTTTTTATGGTCTAATATTTATTCTTTATCTGCCCAATGTTATGCTATAAGGTTGTTGTTTTGGTTCAGGTGCATCATCGTCACTCCCATCTAATTCTAACATTTCACCTTATGATCTTGGATCCACGACATAACCATTCAAATTATTAGACCTACTAGGAATCGATTATATTTCAAGCCCCACATGTTTAATCACAAACGATACCGATTCGACAATTTCCTCTACTTCTTTATGACTATCTAGCGAAACAGATGCATTAAAAGTCACTTCCTTACGGATGAGAAAACTTGGAGACTTTAGAGAGGTACACTATAACCTATATATCTTCACTCCAGTATCATATCATAGCAATATGAACCTCTTTTCCCTTGTCTCAAGTTTACCATATCTCATATGAGCGTACGCAGGATAATTGAACACCCTCAACTGTTCTTAATCAGCCGAAGATCCAGACCAAATCTCAAAAGGATTTTTATAATCAATAACCATTGATGAAGACATATTCACCAAGTAACACGTTGTATTGATAGATTTAGCCCAAAAATCCTTTCTCACGCCGAAATACAAAAACATGTTTCGCGCTTTGTCACAATGCATTCTATTCATTCTTTTTATGAACTCATTCTGTTGCAGTATTCTAGAACAAGTGCGGCAACGCACTATTTCCTAAGCTTCGCCAAAACTCGTGATTGTAAAATTCTAACCCCGTTATTTATCATAAGATGCTTGATATTTCTTCTTGTCTGTTTCTCAATCGTCGTCTTTCATTTGATAAAAGTTGAATATGTCTCATATTCGGTTTTCAAAAATTAAACCCACATTATCTCTGAATAATCATCGATGAAACTCGTGTAATATTCGGCTCTACTGTTTGATGGAATTTTGTTTAAGTCCCAAATATTCGAGTAAATATAATCTACTATCTATTTAGTCTTTCTTACAACCGATTTAATGAATTTTAGTCTAGTTTATTTATTAAACACAGTGTTCGAAAAATCCCAATAATTATGCTTTATACCCCGTCAACAAATTTATTTTTCCCGAAACAGCTAATCATCTTTCACTCATGTGACCGAGACGCCAATGTTACAACTGATTCAAATCCTACCGACTTGGTTATTAATCTTTGATGATGCTATTGTACCATCTCCAATAATAACACTTTGTTGGAGAATATAAATCATCTTCTGTTAACTTCCTACCATACACACTATTGGGCCATTTGTCACTTTGATCACACCATCGTCGCCACGATACTTGTAACCCCGAGAGTCTAATGTCCCAAGAAATATCAGGTTTTTTTAACCTATAAACATGCCAACACGTCACGATTCTGACAACACCATCACAAATTCTAATCATGACGTTACTGATCCCACCAACAAGAAATGAATGATTGTTACCGAAATAAAAAATTCACTGCATTCGCTTGTAAGTATCAAACCATTTTTGAAACTGACACATGTGATGATTAGAGCTAGTATCAAGTACGCAAAGTTGTGTCCCACAGTTTGAAATCACTAACAACACATCTAATGTATAAATGTTATCACTATCATTAGAATTGTTTCACACCTTGAACTAAAGTTGCAACATTTTCTTTTTGATTTCCCTTTTTACCTTTCAGTTTTTTTTTTAAAATATCTTTTAATGATCCTGCTCACCGTATTCATAATAATTTGAATTCTTGGCACTTGATTTGGACCTTCAATTCTTCTCCTTTGAAGAACTCACCTTGTTATTAGAGATTTCCATGACTATTAGACCTTTCCCTTCCGCCTGATTTTATGCGTGCAATTATCTCGACACTTTTTATTTCAGCACCTTTTTTACATCTGTTAGCAATAACTTATACTTATCATACATTATGGTATCCACGAAATTCTCATAGGAAGTTGGTAACGATCTCAAAACAATCAAAGCTTGATCATCATTCTCAATGATGATATGAATATTCTTCAAATTCATATTGATTTAAATTTATTTAGGTGTTCAGTTATGGGTATACCTTCTTTCAATCTAAAATTGTACAAGCTCTTCTTCATGTATAACCAGTTCATGATTAATTTATTTAAATAAATTTCTCCAAAATTTTTCCATGCTCAGAAAACGGTCTTCTTACCACCAATCACTCAAAGAGCGTTGTCTTTTACACTAATTAGAATCCAACATAGATCCTTTTGTTGAAGATCTTGCTTGCCCTCTTCTTTCATCTCTGACGAAGACTTATTCTCTACAACCTTCTACGACCTTGGAATAGCAAATAAGATTTCAACTTAATCTGCTATGACGCAAAGTTGGATCCCCATCAAATCTTTCGATTTTGTATTTTGTTGATGCTGACGTTATTGTAAATCCTAATTGCAAAACTTAATTTCACAACAAAACTCTCTTACCAATTTGTTACGAAACAAATGCAATAACACATTACCAAAACACTAAACAGAATAAAAAACATAAAATAAAAAAAAAACATGATTTTAACGTATTTTAACAAATATCTATATCTATAGCGCAAAAAAAACATGTTTCACTATAATAATTTAAAAAATTACGATTTAATATCTACTTTATGTCTTCCGAATAATCTATTTATAATGAATAAATAGAATTAATTGGATAATGGATTTGATGGGTTCATATATTCACGTCTACCAATAACAACACTATCAACAACCAACTAATACAAAAATAACTCCCAAAGGGGTAGCCGAGTTGGTTGAGTATGGTATGCTTGTGACCAAAGGTGATGAGTTCGAATTCCTCTACATACGCAGTCTCGGCTGAGCCTGTCACCTTGTGTGGTTTACCTTCTGGCGTTGGTTTGCAGGCTATCGCGTCAGACTGAGGGTTTACCCTGTGCGCACTCATTGCACTTTGAGTAGCGGCTGCTTGTTTCCTCCGGAAAAAAAAAACTAATACAAAAATATGCCCCCAAGAAGGTAGCCGAGTTGGTTGAGTACGGTGTGCTTGTGACCAAAAGTCATGAGTTCGAGTCCCTCTACATACGTTTTTTTCGGCTGAGCCTGTCACCTTATGTGGTTTACCTTCTGACGTTGGTTTGCAGGCTATCGCGTCAGACTGAGTGTTTACCGCGCACTTATTGCACTCTGAGTAAAGGCTGCGAGTTCCCCCGGAAAAAAAATAATACAAAAATATACCAAGGGATAATGACACAATAATATATCAGCCGAGGTAAAATTATTCGATCCATTCTCAACCTGGTTCATGATTAGGGTATCTGGTAACCAAATTGGTGTTGGAAAAAGAAGAGAGAAAGAAGAGAGGGAAGTCTTATTTTGTTGTGCAAGGTGCAGTCAGTCTGATTAGTATTGCTATGTAGTTGTGAATTCCATAAATTTGTTGTATCCATGATAGTCAATAGGAAAGATTGAGAGTTGTTATATGAAATTGGGTGATGAGAAATCAAATTTCAAAACTTAGAATAAACAACTTTTACGACAGGAGTCAGAAAAAAAGAACTGGATAAAAAATTGTGCATAACTTATAGAAACGGCAATTATGGAATGACATGAATCAGCAAGTCATACCTGGTTTTTTCCATAGACCAATAAATATGTTACAAGTGATTTTCATTATAACAATCGTCCGAGCGTTTGAAAGTTTTCGAGCCAACCCTATATATAAATAATTGAGTTCCAGCGGACTCAGCTCGATTCGATCCTTACTTGCTATATCAAATAGAATCGACGACAGTTGGACTAGAATTTTATACATGTACAACAATGGAAAGGTCAAAAGTCTCAATCATTTTCAAACAAATCTTCAACCACACCATTTTCAGTAACATAACCACATATTCCCGAATCAACCGACATAAGGTGAAGCATTCCATAAATGTACTCTGTTTCGTCGTGTGATCTATCACCAGACACAAACTCATGAACACAACAACCAATTTCAACTGAACTCAACCCTGGTTTCTTCTGTATTCCAAGTCCTTTCATTCTTCTCCTCATATTACTCGCACCATCCCATCTTTTATCGGCAGCATACATATTCGAAAGAATCACATAATTCGAATCATTTTCCGAATCTAACTCAACCAAATCTCTCACTAACTTTTCAGCTAACCCTATATTATTCCCGTGAGTCCTACAGGCAGCAAGTAAAGAACCAAGCACTACTTCGTTCGGCTTCATTGGCATATTCTCTATCAATTTCATCGCGTCTTCTAATCTTCCCGCTCGACTATAGAGATCGACTAAGCACCCATAGTGTTCAATTCGTGGACGAATTCTAAAATTCTTTTGCATGGTATTGAAATAGTGAAGCCCTTCTTCAACTAAACCTGCATGACTACAAGCAGTGAGGGCGCCCGTGAAAGTAACTCCATCAGGATTGAAACCTTCTTTCTGCATCAAATCAAAATACTCCAATGCTTTATCTGCACACCCATTAGTAGCTAACCCTACAATGACCGAGTTCCACGAAACCAGAGTCCGTTTCTGCATTTCATCAAACACTTGCCTAGCGTAATCAATGCATCCGCATCTTGAATACATGTCAACAAGTGAATTACTTAATCTAACGTTATGCCTATAATCCTGCTTTAAGATAAACAGGTGAACCCACAATCCCAGAGTTAGAGCTCCTAAGCTTGTGCAAGCTGCGAGAACAGCTATAATAGTGACGTAATCAGGCTCCACACAGGAGACCTGCATCTCACGGAACCAATCCAGTGCTTCTTCAAAATGACCTCGCTTAACGAACCCGTTAATCAAAGATGTCCATGAAATCAAATCCCTATCAGGCATTTTATGGAACATGTTAACCGCATTCTCTAGTTTCCCATTCCTCATATACCCATCTATCATAGTATTCCACGAAACCAAATTTTTTACTTCAATAGCATCAAAAACCAATCTAGCTTCATCAACAGAACCCTGCTTGGCATACATGTTGAGGATTGCATTACCAACCATCACGTTTTCTTTGTCCATACCTAATTTGCAGACAAACCCATGTATCAAATACCCCAAAGACGCATATTTTGATGGAAAATCAGCGCAGCCGGAGAGGAGGGTGACGAAGGTGATGTGGTTGGGTTCCGCTCCGGCTAGCCTCATGCGGGTGAGCTCTACGGCTGCTTGGGGTAAGTCGCCTTTGAGACAGAGATGGGCGATAGAAGAGGTCCATGAGACGGTAGATTTGCCGGACTGCGGATTGAGAGCAATTGTGTCTTGGGTTTTTGTGTTATTGCGGAAGATAAGGGGTTTTGAAGTTGTTAACGGTGGAGGGAGTTGTGTAAGAGAAAATGCTGTGATGGCGGGAAGGAAAGTCATCTTTAGTGAGACTTTCTAGCTGCAACGTTCCAAATAATCTCATTTCATACTTCGTGAGACTAGATTGAGCTTTTAAAATCGATCGAAATGAAATTACTAATCCTCTTGCTTTTCTTTCTTTTCTTAATTTTTAAAATTTATATATTTTTAATTTATCGAAATCCAAAAAGGTTAAAGACAGACTATAAAGGATTTGTATTCTTTGATATGGAGCGGATAATTTGTTATATCTAACTCAATTTGTTAAAAATTTAAAGCCTATTTTTTTTTGCTTTTTATTTTATCTATAAATATTGGTATATGGTTCAAGTAATTCTTATGCTTTCTATTAACAAAATGATGGTCAATTTTATATTTTCTCTTTGTTTGTTGTTTTGTTAATGGTATCAAAGTCTGAAGTCATTTGGACTAGGGCAGACAGTCATAAGCTTTAAGAAACCTTCCCCATTTATTGATATCGGGTAAGATGCTGATATTTCTCCGGAGAAGCTGGTAGATAGATTAAGGGGTCGTCTGGTAAAAGGGCAGGCTACTGGCACACAGCCTAAACCAAAATCCACGCCTTCGAAATCCAGGGCAAAAAGTAAAACCACAGGGTCAGAAGCACCCATCAAAACTCCCAAGGACAAGTTGTCCGGTTCGGAGGCAACTTGCTCAAGTCTTCGAAAAGAGACCTCCGGGTATGAGCCCCAACCGGACTCTAGACCCCAAGAGGGAAAGGATGCTCAACAATCCGAAGGGCCTACCGAGCCAATCACCAGACTTTGGGTTATGCTATATAAAGCATCCTATACCATATTTTGCCGCCAGACTTTGATTAATTGAATTTTGAGAATTATTATTCTGAGTCTCCTTATTTTTCTAACCTAGGGTTAGGGTTTTATCGTTGTCTGTTTCTTCTATTTCAGCTTCGCTACCATGGAGGATGTAATGGAGGATATCATCGAAAAATCCCCTTTCGAGACTGACGTCTCCGGGCAAACAAGCGAAACTGCCATGACTAGGAAGAGCAAGGGCAAGGAAAAAGTATGTTTAAAGCACCCGGACCTGCTGGAGTGCCTTGTGGGAAAGGTGGGGCCTTGTTTTCACAAGGTAAATGTTAAATATTTGCTGGCCATGCAGAAAATCAAGTACGCTTTCATTCACACAGCTGAACTTGGTCGGATAAGGACAAAGTGGGGTATTCCAGATAATGTCAAAGTAAGGATCCCAATCGATCCGGAGACGCCCATGGATTGTAAGCTCAACGAGATTGTCTTCTATACTGAGCTATTCAAATGGGGACTTAGGTTTCCCTTGGACCCAGAAATAGTCAGATATTTTCATCTGATTAAGCTTTGCCCAAGCCAGCTAAGTCCTAATGCATGGTTCACCCTTATGGTATGTATTATGGCCTCAAGGGTCTCTGGAATTCCTCTTCCGATGGAGCAATTTGCTGTTGTGGCAAGCCTCTACAGAAATCATGTCATCCCTTTCTATCACTTCAACATGGGTGACAATTACAAGATAGTGGATGACTTACTTGAGTCGGAGAAAGGCTGGAAGACTCAATTTATGTTCATCAGCGGTGCTTGGGAGAATAGGAAGAAAATTAAAGCTGGTGTCAACCCAAGCATGCTCACTAGCAGATGGCGAAGTGATGGTAATAATCTCACTAGATACTTCTACTTTTACTTATAATTTTTTTATCTAATTCTTTTTCCTTTTGCTTTTTGGTAGTGCTGCCCAAGGATTTCAACGATTACCTAGAGGCTGGGCAGACTACTTGTGCCAAGCTGAATGCTTGAGCAGCTGAAAAATGGGCAAACCGCTTCCAAAACTGCTTTACCGGAGGTAACTTAGCCAAATCCTATCTGTGGAATACAACGGACCGGAGGGATCTGTCTTGGGAGAAATTAACTACTTCACCCCTCCGGGAGTGATCCTCCGGAAGACAGAGGGAAAAGATGGAAAATTGGTCTTGCCGGGCAGAGCTAAAGCCCCAAGCAAGATGAAGGGCAAAAAGGCTAAGGCCGGGCGAGGTGTGGCAGAGGCCAATCCTACTGAGGTGGAAGAATCTGTCCCAACAAATCCCGAGGGACAAGGTCAAGGGCAAATCGATGATGCCTTACTACAGGTGGTGGAACACGAGAGCACCAAGGAAGCTGATGGGTCTTCAAAACCTCAAAAGGTCCTAAAAAAGGACAAAAAACGGGGAGCAGAAGGTGGAGGCCGGGACGCCAAGAGAAAGAAAACTTCCAAGGGAGATGAGGTTTCTCTCCGGGATCCGGGGCCACTACCTCCCGTTGACCCTACTGATCCTACGAGAGCAGAAGAGATCCCTGGTGACTTTCAAACCGAAGAGGTTGGAGGAGGGGATATCAGTATTGATGGTGTCGACATCACTGGGCTTGAGGGGATTGGTCTTTATTTTCAAAACCTCCCCATAGATGATTTTGCTGGGCCCTACCTCCTTCCAAGTTCTTCGAACACCGTCACATTCAACGGTAAGTCTTTTTCTGTCTCAAGCGAAAGGGATGTCATTGCTCACTCCATTCTAAGCAATGTCCAGCCAGTGCTTATTTTAGAAAAGCAAGTACGCAATCAGTCAGCCATCATCAACACCCTCAATTCCGACAAAGAGAAACTGTCTAGCGGTCTTCTTATTGCCAACCAAAAGACTGAGGAATTCAGGAAAGAGAATGAGGAGTTGAAAAAACGTCAGGAGGACTTGGCCAACAGGTTAGCCACTTCGGAAGGAGTTGTCAAAGAACTCAACCTAAAGCAATCCGTCCTCGAAAGAGACCTCATGTCATCAAAAGAGGAGGTGAAGGCCAAAGATAGCACCATTCAGGCCTTAACTAATGACAAGTTCTCTCTTGAGAATAGTGTGTCCAAGGCTGAGCAAGAGAAGGCTGACTTGTTGAGGGATCAGGAGAAAACAATCCAGGCTAGGATGGATGCTTACACCAATGAGGTGATAGATTCTCAGGAGGCAAGGTATGCTGAGGTTAGGTCAGATATGGTTCTACTATTTCATGAAAAATTTCCGAAGAAGACCTTGGGGGATTTATGGCGATTCGTGGAGTACGAAGACATTCCTCATCATACCATGTCTGTTGGTGATAAGTACAACTACTCTAGTGAGGACACCAGTGATGAAGAAGAAGAAACTGGGGAGAGTCCGGATGATGACCCAAAGAAGAAAAAGCCAAGTGAGGCTGAGCCATCTTCTAAGGCTCAGTCTTAAAGTATCAATTATCTTTGTATTTTTGTTGTGATTGAACCAAAGTCCTTGGATGGCCAAGACATTTTTTGTAACCGTGTCCGGATAAACCTTTCTTGTGTTGACAATTCAAAGTCCTTGGATGGCCAAGGCATTTCGTATGTTTTAATGAGTAGTTTCATTTTACATAACTCATGCATCGTTTCATGATTTTTTTAATTTTGGTGGCTAATGTTTAAACAACCCTTAGTTATTTCACAAGTATTTTAAAGTGAGAGTGTTTAAATTCTCCGATGACCAATGTTTAAGTAGTCACCACTCCACCAATTTAATTCGGTCTGCTATTGATAAATTTTTTTAGAGAAAGCTTTTAATTGAAACACTCCGAATCTTTTAAGAAAGCATCAAATTTTATAAAAAAAGCCCGGACACCTCATTAAAACCTCCCCGCGCCACCAGGCTAGGAAAGAGTATGCCCCCAAATATTTACATGAACTGTTAAGCAAGTAAATATTTACATAGTTTCTATTCCAAGTACAACCTTAGGTTTTCAATGTTCCAGGAGTGATTCAAAATCCTTTCATCTTTGTCTTGGAGCCGGTATGTCCCAGGCTTAAGCTTTTGAATGACCACATAGGGTCCTTCCCAAGTTGGAGCCAACTTACCGAACTTCTTCTCTTTAGTATGTAAGAAAATTTTTCTCAATACCTTATCCTCTGGCTGAAAATCCCTTCTCTTAACTTTAGAAGCAAACCTGCTTCTCATCAAACCTTGATAGTGTGCAGCTCTAAGGTGAGCCTTAACTCTTCTTTCTTCTATTAAGTCAAGCTGGCCTCTGATTGCCACCTCGTTAGCGTGTTCAGAAAAATTATGAACTCGAAATGAAGGGAGAGTAGCTTCTATGGGAGCTACGACATCCATCCCATATACTAAGGCAAAGGGAGACTCTTGTGTTGCAGCCTCGGGAGTGGTCCGGTAAGCCCATAAAACTTCTTGCAAATAACTAGGCCATTTTCCAGTAGCCCCTTCTAAATTCTTCTTTAGACCGGACAGTATTGTCCTGTTGGCCACTTCGACCTGACCATGTGCTTGTGGGTGGAAAGGAGAAGAGAAGCAATGTTGTATGCCTCTAGAGGCACAGAAACTCTTCATTTCTTTGTTTTCGAACTGTGGCCCATTGTCTGTTGTTATCTTTTGTGGAACCCCAAATCTGCAACAGATATTGGATAAAATGAATTTGATAACAGCTTTTGATGTCGTACCTGCCAATGGAGCTGCTTCGATCCACTTCGAAAAGTAATCAATAGCAACGATTATAGTTCTGCGCCCCCCGGATGCCATGGGTAGAGGTCCCACTAAATCCAACCCCCATCGAGCAAAAGGTATTGGCTCAGAAATTGACTCTAAAGGGATGACTGGGATATGAATTTCATTTCAATATCTCTGGCATGGGTCATACTTTTTTACCAACTCCATAGCATCTTGCATTATGGAGGGCCAATAGTACCCAGCTAACAAAACTCTTCTTGTTAGATCCCTGAATCCATAGTGAGCTGATCCCTCACCATCATGTAACTCTGAGAGCACTATTTGAGACTCGTCGACCCCCAAACATCGTAAGAGGGGTTTACTATAAGACTTCTTATAAAGAATATATCTTAGGACGACAAAACCACGAGCCTTGTACTTTACTTTTCTTGCTATTGACTTTTCCGGAGGCAAGATGTCAACTGAGAGATATTGAAGGATAGGAAATCTCCAATCTTGAGGCTGTTTTATCTGTATATTGAAACTTTCTTCTTCCTTATCCGGATTGATTTGAATGGATGGGCACTCCAGCACATGAATCCAAGGGTAGGACTCAGTATAGGCTATGGTTGCCAAGGAGTCTGCCAGTATATTTTCTGTTTGGGGTATGTGTTCATAGACGATGCTCTTGAAATTAAGTGCCACTTCTTTGAGAAAAAGTAAGTATTTAACCAACTGCTCCGTTTTGGCTTCGGATTGACCTTGCGCATGATGGATAAGAAGCTAAGAATCGATCATTAACTTGACCCTTTTGGCTCCACAAATAAGAGTTAATTTCAAACCAGCTATAGCAGCTTCATATTCGGACTCATTATTAGAAGCCCTGAAAGCAAAACATATAGCATGGTACATTCTGTCACCGTACGGAGAGGTCAAACATACCCCAGCACTACATCCCATGGTACTTGATCCACCATCAGTCCGGACGACCCAACCTTTTTTGTCTTTCACACCAGTTGTTTGCTTAGTATCCCTATCTGAGTGAAATTCAACTAAGAAATCTGCCACCGCTTGGGCTTTGACTGCTGTCCGAAGGGAAAAATCAATATCGTAGTCTCCCAATTCCACTGACCACTTAGTCATTCTACTTGAAATGTTGGCCTTTTGGAGAACGGTTTTTAAGGGAAAAGACGTCCGGACAATAATGGGATGAGCTTGAAAATAAGGTCTCATCTTCCTCGCAGCAATCACCAGGGCTAGTCCTAATTTTTCAAGCTTCAAATAGCGTTTTTCTGCATCAATCAAACTCTTGCTAATGTAATACACTGGACGGGGATAATTATCTACCTCCCTTACCAATACTGCACTTATGGCACAACTAAAGACTGCCAAGTATATAAAAAAAGTCTCTTCATCAACGGGTTTAAACAAAGTCTTGGGGGAGGACAAATGCTTTTTGATTTCATCGAAGGCCTCATCACACTGTGAGGACCAATCAAAGTCCTTTGCACCTTTCAAAGTTTGAAAAAACGGAGCACACCTGTCCGAAGACCTTGAAATGAATCGATTTAATGCAGCCAACCTCCCAGTCAATCGTTGTACTTCTTTAACATTCCGAGGAGGCTCCATTTTCAGTAAAGCATTAAGTTGGTCCAGATCAGGCTGTATCCCTTGCTCACTTATTACATACCCCAATAATTTTCCGGACTGCACTCCAAACACACACTTTTCTGGGTTTAATTTCAAATTTACTTTCACTAAGTTATCAAAAGTTTCTTGGAGATCTGTCAAGTGTAGTTCTTCGTCCACACTTTTCACCATCACGTCGTCGATGTAAACTTCCATGTTTCTTCCAATTTGATCAGCAAAAGCCTTGTCTACCAACCTCTGATAAGTAGCCCCAACATTTTTTAACCCAAATGACATTACCTTGTAACAATGAAGGCCCCTATCATTAACAAACGTAGTATGTTCCCGATCCTTCAGATCCACTTGAATCTGATTATACCCGGAGAAAGCATCCATAAAAGATAGCAGCTTGTTTCCAGACGTGGAATCCACCAACTGATCAATCCGGGGGACCGTGTATAAATCCTTTGGGCAAGCTCTGTTGAGATCTGTAAAATCGATGCACATACGCCATTTGCCATTTTTCTTTTTTACCAATACCGGATTGGCTGTCCATAAATGGTATTGAGACTTCTTTACGTGCCCCATTTAGTAAGCCGGTCGATCTCTTAAACTATGATATCAGTCTTTTCCTTAGAAAAAGCTCTTCTCTTTTGTATCACATGTGCTATGTCCCTTCGGATGGATAGTTGGTGTGATATAATATCTGTTGGTACTCCGGTAACATCAGCATTGCACCAAGCAAAAACATGATGATGGTCTTTCAAGAACTTTAACATTTTACCCTTTAATTCCAATGTCATTTTGGATCCTATCTTAACACTTTTTCCTTCAGCCAAAGAGTGTGTTTCAACTTCTTCAATCGGTATTAAAACTCCAGGAGTCTCTCTGGTGTCATCAATTTCACCCTCTCCCCCAGAAAGCCCCTCAAACTGCTATTCCTCATTGATCTGAACTTCCCCCAACGTCTGAGGAGCCAGTGCTGTTGCATAACACTCTCTTGCTACCTTTTGGCTGCTCCGAACAACTCCCACTTGTCCTTGCACAGCATATTTCAAAAATTGGTGGACTGTTGAGGCCACGACATACATCCTAGAGAGCCAAGACCTCCCCATAATAGCATTATAATAAGTGGGACAATCCACCACAACGAACAGTATTCTGACCATCTTTTTAAAAGGGTCTTTGCCCAATAAAACCTCCTTCTCGAATTCTCCGATCACGTCTGCTGAGCTTCTTGTGAAACCCACAATCGACCTGTTCGAACGTTGAATTACTGCTGGATTTTTCATCTTTTTATAGGAAGTTAAAAAGAGAATATTGGCAGAACTTCCGATGTCCACCAAAATTCGTCTTATGTCATTGCCCCCGATGGATGCTCCTATGACAACATCATCTTCACGAGGACCAATTATATCCCTCAAGTCATCCTCATCAAAAACAATGAAGGGAAATGGAATCTGCGATTGATAAGAAGTCATGCCTCCTTCCAGTTGGGTAGCTAAAGTATGAACGTGCCTCTTTCTCGAAGAAGTAGTTGGCGCTGTCATGGTGTCTCCTCCGAAAATTGTGAGTGACTCATAAATGTTGATAAGTTCGGACACCGACTTGCAATGTTCTGCGATAACACCCACTTTATTCCGGGTTGGATCAGGATCCAAGTATTCTGACTCTACATCGAACCTTTCGATTATGACCATAGCCCCATCCGAAGCCGACGTGCCTGCATTGTTCGGACCAGCCCGACGAATGTTATCAGGCCTATTTCCTCCTCTTCTTTTAACATATGCTCCCAATTTTCCTCTTTCAATCAAATTCTGGACCTCTTGCTTCAAAGAAATATAATCCTCAGTGGTATGGCCAATATCATTGTGATACTGGCAGAAACAATTGTTGTGCCTCTCCCTTGGAGACTGTAACGCAGCCGGCTTTCTATAATGTACTTCATCTTTTGTTTTGTCATAAATGGTGGCTACGTTTTCTTTTAATTTTGCAAACCACTCCGGTTGAACCCAAGGCCCTCGTTTATTTCTAGATTGTTGACTCTGAGCTGGAGCAGCTGGCTGAGACTGAGCTTTGGCTCTGTTATGACTCTGCCTGGCCTCCCTAGCCTTGTTCCCGGAATGGTTTTGGTTTGGATTCGGTGCAGCCGGAGCAGACCTCACCTGCATGTGCACCCTAGTTTTCTTTGTTTCATCTACATTAATCTGCATTCCGACCTGATTCAGCAAACCTCCCCATGTCATGGCCTTTTTTCTGGTTACTGAATCAGCAAGGTTTCCAGGGTTTAAGCCCTGCCTCAGAGAAGCTATTGCTACTTGTTCAAAGCAATCAGCCAACCCATTTTTGGTGTTTATAAAACGACTTATGTATTCTTTTGGTGATTTGTTTGGTTCTTGGGCACAATAGATAATCGTGTCTCCATTGCCTTTTACCTTTTTACTTCCAACAAACTGTCTTCGAAAAGCCACCCAAAAAGTATCAAAATTTCTGATGCAGCTTTGTGGAAAACTGTTGTACCACTTCAGAGCACTCCCCGTAAATGATTGGGAGAATGCTCTACAAAGCAACTTGTCGTCATCATCAAAATTCATCATGAAATTTTTGAACTGTTCCAAGTTGTTATTTGGGTCTTTACTGCCATCGTATTTTTCCATTTTTGTACTGTCAAACCTTTTAGGAAGGTTTCCGGACAAGATCTTGGAGGAAAATGGAGATTGTCTCCAATTCCGGCCACGACTGAAAACGGTATCCTCATTAGGAGTTGCAAAGATACCTGGTTCATCATGGAAGGCAAAAGGATCTATCACCATCCGATCTACGTGTCTCCGGCTTTGAGACGATCCTTTGCCTATATGCCTCTTTAACCTTCCATGCCTATCCCTTTTCCTTGAGTAATTTTTGACTAACTTTTGCTTCTTTTTAGAACGGCCTTCATCACTGCTGGATGACAGGGATTCTTCGACTCCATCTTCACCTGAGGAGCTGCTGGAAGATTCTGAGTCTGAATCAGAGCTCTCCACCGGTTTAGACCGGGGAGACTTTTTTGAGCTAGCATGAGTTTTTTTCGTGCTCACATGGGTTTTTGAGGGCTCATGCTCCCTTGGATTGTAAGTATGATGAGCTACTGATGCATTAGACTTCTCTTTTGTGCCCATTTCTGCCGTCTTGGCAGCCCTTAGAGCTTCTATTTCAACTTTTAATCTATCTCGCTCCTCAATGGTATATTCATCATTTTCTCCCACCACTTCGGCCAAAGCTGGTGGTACTTCATGCGTGTCCGGATTCATCCAAACTGGTTTTTCCTGATGGTTTTGAATGCTAGATTCAGGCACCGTCGTTCTCCCACTGTGGTCGTCAATTTGGTGAGGTTTATTTTTGTTTGAGGGTAATTTTGTCCAGAGTTTTGTGGTATTTCAAAGGTATTTAATGTTTGGATAGAGTGTAGAGGGAAAATTGAGCTGTCTGGTTGTATTTAATTTTCATTACCCTCATTAAATGAAAGTGGTTGGGTATTTATACCCTTAATTATGGGCCACATGGGCTTTTGGGTTGACTTATGGATTCGGGTCAAGTTCAAAGACCCATTAGTTTTAAGCAGGTAGGTAATTAGCTTAGTCATGTAGTGATTAAGTTTTTAGTACATTAGTTCACTTCGGATAGTTCAGTGGGTGGATGTTGTCCGAATTGCCCCTGTCCGGTTCTCATAAAGAGTGGCAACAAATTCCGGACTCATCAAGGTCGATGATAGATATAATATTTTTAGAGAATTAACGAACTGAATAGTAAAAGAATAATAAAGATACGTTGTGTTTTTTTATTGAAATTAATTTTTTAATATATAAATTATGTTACAATAAATATCTTCTAGATACACGAGATGATGGATTATATTTTTAACCACTAAAAATGTGTTAAGAGTATCTTTGATTTAGTCTAAATAGGTATTTATATACTTGTAAGAGAAATCGTAGGAAGACTTGCCCGATGTTGTCCAAATCGGTCCTGTAATTGGTTGAAGTCTATTTTTTTTAATCTTTTCCGAGAAGCAAGTTACTTATTCTTATCGAAGCGTCATTTATCGTTTAATTGTCTTGCTTGAATGATGTTTGATATTTGGATTTTATCATTATTTTACAGGCTTAAACTTATTGTTGATGACGCTTTGAAGTCTTGTTGTCTTCTAAAATATATTTTTTTTTGCTTCGTCTTTCTTTTTTTACTACTATTTGTTGTTCTTCTCCTTTATATCTTTTTGGTTTGGCTTTATTTATTATTTAGTTTTCTGATTTTGTTCTCGCATATTTGCATAGGTATTCTAGTACCCACCCTTAGCCTTCAATAAAAGATGAAGGAAGTAATATGGTATTAAGGAATCTATTCCTGTATTTTTAACTTGAGTTAATATATCCGGTCAAAGCAAATTATTTATTTTGTGTGATCTTTATCTTTGATTAAAATATTTATGTATTTAACACAATATGTGTTGCAAGCATTTTATTTTAGTGCAAAGTAATTATACTCTTGAAGTAAATATTTTGATTAACCTCCATGTTCTTAAATACGACTGTTGGTTAGTTTATTCTTTATCGTTTTTGGCAAAGCAACTTTGCTTATTTTAGTTGAGGACATTTATGATTAAAATATTTTAGTAGGTAGTATCTTGTGCAGAACATCCATTTTAATTTTGGTGATAAATAATTATTCGTTTTGAAGTAAGTGATTAACTTTAATTCAAATGTTTACATCTACAAGTGGTTGTAAATTTTGACAAGTGTTGATAACATGTTTACTGTTGTGGGCGTGTAGATGTTTGATCTTCCTTAATAATTTATTTTTCTTGTTTCATATGTCCGACGTATTTCTTCTCACAATATTTGGGCTACTAGTTTAGTAGAGGATCTACCTACGGTTAAAATTTTACTTATTTTCTTCTTGGTTAAATATCTATTTTCCCTTTACTTGTATTTATTTGTTCTTCTTATCACTTTCTTCCATCTTTTTTATGTTTCCTAGTTTTTTTATAATTAAATAAAAAACTCATCTATTTTTTAAGATTCCCAAATAAAAAAGTAACTCTTCTAAATTTATACGGATATTTTTTGTCGTTGATGATGACGATAACGATGTCTCTGTTCGCTCCAACCTAGTCGTAAATGGTTTGAATGAGAAGCAAAGTCTTGACTTTATATTATCTTATTACACACTACTATTGAAAATTAATTTTTTTTAAAATTTAAAGATTGGTCAATTCGTGGTGATGTCCGTCTTTGTTTTCCCAAACAAGTGGAAACTTCGGTCGACGCTCGCCATGATGAGGTCGTTTTATTTTTCATACTCTTGACTATTAGACTTATTTCCCATTGCATTATTGACTCATTTCCTCTTGATCCAATTTTCCCAACCAGTTAACTCCTCAGTTCTTGCTCTTGTTGCAGTCGATTATTATTTTCTCAAGAAAGTTTTTTTGACATTTTCTTAAAGACTTTTTGTTTTCTATCAATTTTTATGTTCGGGTCAACTGGGCCATTAAAATTGAAAATAATCTAGAGTGTGTACCTTTATATTATGCAGTGAATATGCAAAGTATTTTTCCTCATTTGATACATGTTTTGGTTCTGCCACAAGATATTGATTTTCACCTTCTATCAGTTGCAAATAACACTGTTTCTTCTTCTTTTTCTTCTTCTATCCTTTGTGAGCCTTCAAACATCGCATACTTATTTGATGATTTTGTTCGTTTGAAGTAAGAGATTATAATCTTGATTTGTGTGCGAGTCAAAGGTTATACTTCTTCTCACATTATGAGTAGGGATGACAATTAGTCGTCCGCAAGATCATGGTAGAGTTTCAAAGCCTCTATGTTCCATAGGTATTCGACTTGGTTTTTATCTTTATCGAGAAATGTGTAGGTTCTTGGGTTTATTTTTGGTTCAACGGTAAATGGTCCTTACCAATATCGGATTAGCTTTGTAAGTCTTTTCTCTTGCGTATCTTGAAATATTTTTCTTATCACTTTGTCTCATGGTTCAAAAATATTGAACCAAACTTTTAAATTATATATAGTCCTCATTAATGCCTTATAGTTCTCTGATCAAAGGTGTGCGTTGATCCTCATTTCTTTGACCAGGTCGACCTCTACTCTTCTGTTTTGGTCATTATTTTTGTCATTGTATGTTACAGTATTGTAGGATGATGTAAATATTTAAAGTGGTACTACTACCTCCATACCATATACCATGGCATATGGTGTTTATTTCGTGGTAATTCTTATTGTTTTTTAGTATGACTATCAAATATCTTGTAGGGTCTCCGACCTACTTCATGTTGTTTCATCCAACACATTTTTACATCCTTAATTATCAATCTGTTAGCCACTTCGACTTGCCGGTTTGCTAGATGATGAAAGTGAGAAGATAATATTTGTTTAATTCTATTTTCTGTATAATATCATGTGATACTATCATTTTGGAACTAATATTCATTATCAGTGGCGATAAATCTTGGAGAACCCTACCCACAACATATATTTTCTTTTATAAAGAACTCTACCCAGTATCATGTGATACTATCATTTTGCTTAAGGCTTTATATTTGTAATAAGTGCATCATTCTCTTTATATAACTCATCCATTACAAATATTCACTCGTCATTTTTTAAATACCATAACAAGAGATGTGATAATTATTTTTTGTTCAATAGGGTTGTTGTCCACATATATCTTGCGAATATGTTTCTTATATATCTTGCCCTCTTTTGGTCTTCATGTAATATGTCTTGTATGAGGTAATTTTTTGTTGACGTCCGCCAATCCTTATCTTCTTACCATTTGATTGACATTACCCCCTCGGTCATGACCGTTGAAAATAAATAGATTTGAAAATTGATTGATAGTGTTTCTTGTCATATTATCTCTGGCACTGAGGATATTGGCCAAAAAATCCAATGCGTCAACGATTGCATTTTATGACCTGAAACTTGTTTAAATTCAGTATGTTCGAATTGAGAGGCAAAACGATGTAACTCCTTTAATTATTGGGTAATGTTGTCCTTGTTTACTTCGGTTTGACCTGTCATTTGGCTAACTACTATTTGGAATCAATTAGAAGTACTACCTTTTTTGCTATACATATTTTAACTGATCGCAATCCTACAATGACAACCTCATATTTTTCTTCATTATTTGATGCTGAAATATAAACTGAATTGATTGGTTTAAAATATCATTAGTTGGCGAGAGGAGTTGTATCCCCACTCCAAGCCTTGATTGTTACTTCCTTCATCAGTTTTGACGCTCTATGTACTTTATGAATCATCATTTATGATGATCAGTCTTTTAGATTGAAATTTTGTTAAAAAATCAGCTAATGCTTGGGCTTTTATTGTTGTTGTAGGTTCCAAATTGATATCATAATCCCCTAATACTAATAAAATTTTAGTTGATATTCTCGAGATGTCAGCTTTTTGCAATAAATTTTCCACGTGGAAAGATGTTTTCACAATTATAACGTGTGCTTAAAAATACGGTTTTATTTTCCTAGCCATCACTTCGAATGTAAAGATAGTTTTTATAATTGAAAATATCTAGTTTATGTTGGTAGTAGAGATTTACTTACATAGTATACAACTTTAGATTTTCTTCCTTATATCTTATCAAGATTGCACTGACTGCATAATATGATACTCACAAATACAGGTACAACTTTTCTCCTTGCTTCGACTTCGATAATACCTCTAGTGACGCCAATAACTTTTTGATGTTGTTGAATGCATCTTGGAACTCCGGAGCGTAGTGGAACTTTTATGCTTCTTGTAGTACTTGGATAAAATGTTGATATTTATTTGAGAATAGTGACAAAAACTTGTTTAATATAGTTAATCTTCCTGTTAAGATTTGGACTTTTTTACGTTCCTAGTTGCCTTCATTCAATTTCTCTCTCCCTTACCATATATCTTAGAAATTCCACGACTGAGTGCCGAAGGTGCATTTTTCAGGTTTAAGTTCGAGATTTACGTGTTTGAGGTTTCCAAATGTTTTTATAAGATCTTCCAGCTGCTATTCCTCGTAGAGGATTGTTATCAACATGTCATTAATATAGGCCTATATATTTCTTCCTATTTGTGTTGTAAAACAATTATTGACCAACCGTTGATAGATTGCTCCAACATTCTTTAATCTGAAATATATTAATTTTTATCAATGTAGCCCTTTTTTGTGATGAAATTCATATGTTTTTATCCTCTTAATTCATTTGGATTTGATCATATCCTGCAAAAATATCCATAAATGATAGCATTTTGTTGCTTGATGTCGCGTCTAAAAGATGTTTAATATTTAGTAGTGGAAATGTATCTTTCAGGAATGTTTTATATAAGTTCATCAAGTTCACGCATATTCTTCATTTCTCATTTTTATTTTTTTACCAATATAGAATTTTTTGTACAAAGTGGGTAATAAGATGCTCTTATGTCTTTTATGACCATCAGTTTGTTTGTCTCGACAACAATTACCTCACTTTTTTTAGAATTATAAATATTTTTGTATTATTGGTATGAAATTATTGTCGATATTTAACTGGTGACATATGACCTCAGCTCGGACTCCTGTTATATCATGTGTACTTATTACAAACACATCTAAGTTATTTTTCAAAAAAATTAAAATTTTGTACCTATAATCATGGTATGTTTGTGCCAATCTTCAGCGTTTTGATTTGTTCCATGATAACTTCATTTGATTCTTCCCCCGACTGAACAAATCAATGACCTTCTCTGGTTCATCTACATCGTCCAAAAAGACCTATTCATTCTTTGATTGTTATGCTTTGAGAGACAACGATGTTGCATAACATTCCTTGCTTGCTTTTTGGTATCTTCTTATTACAGCCATTCTAACTTTTGCATGATATCTTATACATTATTGTATTATAGACACTATAACGTGCATTTATTCCAACCATGATCGGCTAAAGACTATATTGTATGGAGATGGTGCATCTGGTACCATAAAAAATAAATGTTAACTTTTTGTACAATTCTTGTTTTCTAAGGGCCACGCCCAAAGTTAATTCCCCTAGGATTTGTGGATTTGCAAATTTGAGTCTTGTCAAGACTCTTTGAATTTGGTTCAATATCGCTGCTCCTCTCATTCTTTAATATGTTCATCAATATATGATATTTTTCGAGATGTATGTATCAATCATCACTCTCTTGATTTCTATGTCAATGCTGTGAACATTTTTGAGTAATTTTTTTTGTATAAGTTTGGGGATGTTTTCCCTTGGCATATTATCTCAATTTCGTCGGTGTACCTCTTGTTTAATTGTTTTTGTTATTCTGGAGTATTGATCTTTTCCAACAAGTACTGCTATTGTTTATTTATTTGGATTAGATTCTATGTAATCCTCTTCCTTTACATGCTTTGCTTTGGTAACGATATTTGTATCGAGCATTTATTGTGCTGATATCAATGCTTATGATGCGGCATTACCTGACCCCTGTCCATGCTCCTCTCTTGATTTATTTTGAACAAACTCATATAATTTTCCTTTGTCTATCAAGAGTTAGATTTGTTCATGCAAAGCCCAATAATTTTTAATAAATTGGCATGTGTCCCTATAGAACTTAGAGTATTTGATTTTGACTCTGTTCTTCTTTGGTCTGAATAGCTTTTTGGTTTAATTGCACTTAATAAAGTCCTTTAGTATTTTGTAGATCTTCACTGGTGATTCTGTAAATTAAGTGAGTGGTCCCCCAGTCGATCTGTTCTCCTAGTACTTTTGGTGTTGTAATTATATTTTGGCTTTACTTTCTGATATTAATTGAGCCTTGGTTTAGTTGAAGCCAAAGCACCATTATTTCTTGGCTTTTCAAATTTTGCTCTTATTTGTGCCACAATGTCTATTTTGATTTCTGAAAGTCCTTCAACTGGATTTTTTGTGTTTTTTATTACCTTTTTTTTATTTGGCCACGTCATTTCTATTAATGAACCACTCGACATGGGTCAATCAATCTCCAAAATTTAATATATTTTTTTCACGATCGCCTCATATACAGTTCTTTATTTAATCCCTTATCTGAAAGCTACTACGACTACCAGATCATGAAAATCTTGTATCTTTGATTTTGTTTCAACAAAAAATTTTGTGGAGTCCCTCATATTCTAGTTGTCTCTTTGCTTGCAATGGACTATGTAGTCCCCATCTCCTTTGATTTATTTTGTTGCTATAATTTTTTTTAGATATTATCAAAGCATGTTGTAATTCTTTATACAACATGATGGGAGACTATTGAACCACTGCATTGTTATTCCCCTTAGGATCATGGGATATGCTCGACCCTTGATTACATCATCACCTCCTTATTGCATCATCTTACTGTTAAATTGTTGGATGTGGTGTTCCAGTTCTCCTTTACCATTATATTTATTTATTTTTTGATTATCGTAATATTGTGTCATGACTCGATGTAGTATATATGAGGCAAGAGGGGACTCATCATCTTCTTGAGGTTCTTCATCCATATTAAAATGGTTTATGTTATCCATGAACGAGTAAGCTTATTGGAACCCTAATCATTTCCACCTTGTGTCATTTGTTTAATTTTTTCATTTGGTATATCCATATGGCCGTATGGATTTGGTTGTATATATCCCGGTTGATATGGTAGAACGTCATGCATCCATCTAGGTACATTATATCATTGTTGCCATTGGGCAGGATTTCGTGGATATCCTGGTGAGACTCATTTTGTATTTTGGGGAATTCTTGGTTGATCAATTTGACTTCGATAATCAAATTGTACATATTTTGGGTATGCAGGATAACTTGGTGAAGACATAAATCCTTGTGGTGGAGGGATGTATTCTAGCATTACACCCACGATCAGTATTCATCCGACATCTTTGATTTTTTAGATAATCGGATCTTCTTTTCATGTTTCCGCCTTTAGTTCTGACTGCTCCTTTCTATTCTAGTATAATTAGACATCAGAGTCGTGTTCCTATTTTTGTTCCGATAACTTTCGTCTTTGCTGATATTTATCATTGCATCTTATATTAGAGTTTTCCTTTTCTCATTCTCGTGCTCCCTTATTGTCCTTCTCATTTTTGTGATCTTCTCATTCATACCCATCCTGCGACAATATTGGGATATCATCATCTCTTTCCTTTTCACCCCAAGTCGGTTGTACTGATGATAGACTTAAATCTTCGAGTTTAGGATAAGAGCTTCTCCTACAAATGTAAAAAAATATATCGTCTATTCATTTCTCACCAGCTGAGTCACTCGCTCTATCTCAGTTGGTGGTGGCATCTCCGAGTCTTGTTCACTTGCTATGAATTCAACTACATTAGAATTTGGTTCTTCAATCAGCATAAGTTCCATCTCGGTCTCCTCATCGGATGATAAATCATCATTCTAGATCACGTTGGACGTCTTTTGTTTTGAGTTTTTAGATTACTTTGTTATTAATGGATATAAAATTTCTCGATTCTCACAGACGATGTTAACTGATAGGGATATTTTATGATCGCTAAGCTCAACCAAAATAGAGAGTGATCTAAGAATATTTTTGTTTTGTGTTTAAGGATAATGATGGAAGTAAATGTTTTTAAAGAATTAGCGAATTGAAGAATAAGAACAATAAAGACACGTGTTTATTGATTGAAGTTAGATCTTTATATACAGGTTATGTTATAATAAATATCCCCATATATATATATATATATATATATATATATATATATGAGGATAATGGACGAAATTTCCTTAACCACTAAGATATGCGGTTAAATGTATATTTGACTTAGTCTAAATAGATATTTACATATCTGGATAAAATTATTTTCCGATTGGTTCAAGTTGGACGGATTACACCCTCGTCAAATATAATTTTATATATTTTGTATCAAATAAATTAATTTATCTTCTTTTAAATAATATTCAATTTTTAAACTATTAGGAAAAAAATAAAAAAAACTGATTATTGTTAAATTTTAATTTATGTTTTCGCATTGTTAGATCACTCATCTATTTTATTGGTGCTAACGTATGTTAGTTGGTGATGATGTTCATATTAGTTCCAACATTTAGGATGGATCCAATCTAACCGGAACACCAGACGAATAATAAAATATAAAGAAAAAATTGCAAAGTTAGTGAATATAAAAATGAGTTGTTCATCATTCTTAAGACATATATAGTAAGCCTATTTATTTAAATACAAGGGGATTTCTAGAAATAGGATCTATTTACAGTATAAAACCACTATTGGACTAGTAATTAACACATGTTATGCTTATGGTTCAATATCGATCCAAAGTGGTATAATATCCTGACTAATAATTCCATTATCATTAGCCCCATAATCCTTGCGAGATAGTTAAAAATGACTGTACGGGTAATATGCTTACCTTTCATATGCTTAAAGAAGTATGCATTGACATGGACCAGATTACGAGCGGTTTGAAGTACTTAGGCTTTGGGTGAACTTAAAATAGATTTTTCAGAAGTGCAAGGGCTCAGTCGAACTTATATGCTGATGAGGGTGAAGGGAACCAAATTGAAAGACTAAGAGGATGCGTTGAACTGCTCCTGATTGGAGAAATCCTAGAGGCTTGTCTGTTGTCTAGACTTTTATGACTTCATGTTGACTGGAGCTACATTCAAGACTGATGGCCGAGGTTTTCGACTTCCATTTAGTATGGTAGTGTTGTGACATTACCGTTCATAGTCATTAGTGATCGAGCTACCTAGGTAAAAGTATTGGAATGTGTTTCCCGTAAGGGTCCGAACTGGAGAATGTTGACCAATAGCTTTATTTAATGATTGTCATGGTATTAAGGCTACACATGCATTGACACATGTTCGTTTGGATGGTTTAGTCAAGATAGGCAGTTAGGTATCCCCAAATGTGTGATCATTTACCTTCATGCACGCTGCAATGATAAAAAAGTAAAAATATAAAAGATAATAAGTTATTTTATATAATATTGACCTCAGCTTCACATTCATCCGGACTTTCTTAAATCTCAACCCCAAGGATGACTAGTCCAAGACGCATTGCTGCGATGACCTAATTTATAAAGGAATTCATTTGTTGTAAGACAAACAGACCAAGGTAATTGTGATCGAGGTACACCATGTTGAATCAACCCTTCAAAACTTCGGGCTTCATCGTTTTCATAAAGGTAAGAGGGTTATGAAAGTAAAGTTTAGTTCAAGTCACCCCAAAAACATATATAATATCCTCACAGAGTTTAATCGAGCCTTGATGGACAATTTACTGGACATAATTAACATATATATCGACCTTTACTCTATCCCCAGACTCCTGCTCAAATAGAGGATTCTGACTAATGTTGAGATTCGGCTACCTAGTTTGATAATACTTTTGACTCAACCAGAGAATATGATCTAGTATTTTATATTCATACGCTTGACTTCGAAGCCCGACTACCTTTAAACATGAGTTGGTGAAGTTCTTTGAATTGCTAGATTTTCCCTAGCCAGCAGATGTCGAACCTTCAAAAGAATGTTATAGAAACCATAATAGTTTTAGGGATATACATACTGAATTTCAAGATAGAGGAATTCATAGCATTTTTTGAGTAACTCTTGTAGACACTTCCCATTGTCTTATTTTTTATCTATTTCGAGCAAATACAAGGTCATGGATGACTTTAGAGTCACACAAACAATGGAAGAAACATTTCTTTTTCATAAGTGGGGTGTGGACAGGAGTCAGAACGTAAGAAAGGTCCACATTGAACAAAAAGTAGATGATAAGAAAAAAGTAAGAGCTAATTATCCTAGCCGAATGCGACACTTCATCTGTCGGGTTGTTATTTATCCTCTAGACGAAATGTACTTTTTCGTAGACCTTTCAGCTCATCCTTTAGAGTTTGGAGGCAGAAGTTGACAATTCACTAGAGTTTGATTCTTCACTAAAGTTAGTCAAAGCATGTATGCTAAAAGAGAAAATTTACATGATTCCAGACAGTAAAAAATAGCTCTATTAATGTCATAGGATCTTGTTGAGTCGAATGTATTGCAATAAAAAACATGAGAACATGGAAATCAATCTTGTTACCAAGCACTACAAGAACATTTTTGAAATCCAGTAAATTAACAACCATAATAGGTTCAGAAAAAATATCAAATGTGGCGGCCAAAGACTTACGAACTAGCCACATATGAGTTGCTTCAGCATCGAGATCAAACTTCTTTCATACACATGACATAATATATTGTTCCAACTTAGCCACTCTGAATAACATTGTGAAACTATAGTCATAAGTAAGACTTTAATATTTTTAGTTAATTGAGAAATAGGTAGACAACATATATCTTTAATCTAATGGTTAAAAGATTCGGTCAGAGAAGATGTCATAACACTATATCATTTCCTTTTAACAAATTCTTAAGAATATTTGTCCCGATGTAGATTGTCGAGAAATATAATAACTCACTGGCCTCATTAACTAATAAATAATTTAAGCATTTCATTAAACAAATCTACATTTGGAGCATAAGCACATCGTTTAAACTTAAAAATCATCTTAGACTTAAACTTTGGATTTGAACGACTTATAGCACACCTCAAATTCTGAACAAGATGGAAATAGGTATGATAGAATTTGGATACAAGGTGTAACATCATTAATGACACCTAAATGAATATCCTGAATAAATAATTATTTGACGTTCCAACATATGAGGTTTTAAACGCTCTAAAAACCAAAGCCAATTGTTAATATCTTTACAACCAACAATAAGAAATGCAATATGAAACATATATGGATTTTTTTAAAACTGGTATCATATGTGTCTCATCTTGTTACTATCCTTTCATAGGTCTCACAAATATATTTTGCCATGACTCACATGATTGGTATAATCTAACTCACATATATCAAAGACAATATCATGCGTCTTGCATGTTGGTAAAAAACTATTACAAACTGGTCATGCATGAATTAATGTTGAGATACCAAAGTTTCGTATCTTTCATGTATAGAATATATTGGTCTCGCATGAATGATGTTTTTGGCCTCGCATCTATCTTATACAAAATTTATCTTGCATACGATGCAAGAAAAATCATATAGTCTCGCGTATTCGGAAACACATAATATTAAAACATAATTGTATAAATAAGAAATTGAAAGAATGAAATTTACAATTGTTACCGTCTTTTGCTATGGTAAAAACAAATACTTTTTATATGCTTGCCAGTGAAAAATAATCCATCGAAAAATAAAAATGGACGATAAGAATGAAAACCTTGAAGACAAGACCCGAATGCTATGAAACACTGCTTGAAGTTGTTTCATAGGTGACATTTTAAATGACAGTCTGTCTTAATATCGCGACTCTTAAATCTTTTGAATATCCCCTAACTAAATCAGAAAAAGTATAACTATCTTTAAAAAATCCCCTCATAACGTTCTCTAAAGCATTCCATAGTAGACGATAAAATATGTCTAAATCGTAGTCCTATTTAACAAACGGTTTTATATTTTTGTATCATGAAATTGCATGATCTAATAAAATCTTGAATCTTTGTAGTAATCAACTCTAATGTCAATTTTTTCCTATGTTCTTTGCAAAAAGTGGGTCTCCAAGCATATATGTTGACAAACCTCTTAATGACTATAAATCTGATGGGTGAGTCAAGTAATGTATCACGTCTCCATTTATATCTTTTTGAGACTTTATTTTTGCAATAAGAAATTATTTTGGATCTATGAGTATGTATATATTTAAAACAAAAACCATTCGTATAACGACATAAACCTAACCTTAAACCTGCAATAGCTTGATAAAAAACTTTTCCAACACCTCTAATATCATCAACCCAACTAGTACTAGCAAGTTGTTTTTTCTTATGATAAAGAATACTTAAACAAGAACTATTCTCCATACTAATTAATTGATTGTTTGAGGTTTCAAATAAACTTAAGCTAGACTCTTTACTTGTTTCTTCAGCAACCTTATAAACTTCATTATGTTCTATAATAAAACTAACACCTTTTAAATGCTCCACTCCAAGAAATGCTACCAAACCCACAACATTCGTCTCATTTAAATAAACAATTCATATTATCACCACAATAATAGGTCATAATGTAATTAACTCTAATGATTCCAAAAATATCCAGACAGAATCACGAGTCAAAGATGTTTTTGGGAGTATAATTTTAAAGAGAGAAACATGAGAATACTAGAGAGAGAAGCTGCCAAAAGTGGAAATAAAATAATAATTGTTCACTCTTCCCCAAAAAGGGAATGTTCCTTTATATAGTAATGATGTTGGTCCATTTATGGCTATTTTATCATATTATTTTACTAATCTTAAACATATTTACTATTTATTATATAAAATACCGTCAATATTACACACTTGTTGGACCTATTTTACAAGACTTATATAAATCCAAATTAACCCGTATTCCACTGATCCGGCCCACGGTTTGGATAAATCTCACCCTAATCAGTAGCCTTATTCCTTAGTCCTTGAAAAAATATTTGAGGGATGACGAACCCATACAAGGCCTCGGATACGTCCGATCCGGACCTACCCTACTCTTATAACTCCCATCAGACGAATTTGGGTCACTTCCCCATCGAAAGATTCTACCACATGAATTGATGTCGTGATAACTGTGCATTACGCGTGTTATATTTTCTTACATGTGTACCTCAATCACCAGACCTATGCAATGGGTCCTCAAAAACAAATTATGGGTAGCTTTTTAAATAAGAAAACATTTCCACTTCCCTAAACGTGTGGTCTTGAAAACATAGGGGAGGAGCTGTGAAACGTTTCCCCTTCCCTAGGCCTATATGACCGTTGAGGACTCGACAGTTCCTCTATAAATAAGCTTTCTTTCTCACAATCTTCAATTGCTAACTTTTTAGAGATAGAAAGATAAGAGTTTTGTAGAAAAACATAATAGAGCTTATTCTTCGCCATCGTGAGAAATATTATTCCTGTCAACCAAGCACCGTGCGACTTATTCAAATGTTCTTTCTCTTTGGATAAGTGGCGTTCATGAAAAAAATTCATTGCTTTTGTCTGGTTTTCGATATTTAAAAGGGTCAATAAAAAAATTATTGGTATTATGGATGAAGAACTTGTACCATTTTCTATCAGCCAAACCATCTACTATGGAACTAGGCCACCAACAAAAAAAACAACCCAAGGTGGCTAATGCTTCTAATTCCAAAACCGTTCCCACATCTCCCCACACTTAATCCTCTGGTCAGATTTGTTCTTAGCAAGACAATGGGTACCTCGAACCCCTAACGAGAGCGGTCTTGTGGACTACTTATCTTTCGATAGGTCATATAACTGATGATCATGCATGACTGGACAAAATAAAAGATAAAGCCCTCAAAAAGAAATGGACTCTTTGACCAAAAAAATAGTACATGAGGATAAAAGTTTAGATCAAGGACAAATATTTCATTGGAGAAGTCTGTGGCAACCGTGCCATAGAAAGAAGACACCCTTCATGAGGTTAAACTAGCCACACTGGATATCTAGAGGGGCCCATAGAGCCATGGCCCCGCGGGCCAGTCAGAGAGAAAGATAAAAAAAATATCTAACTAATGAACTCCTCAGAGAAATTAAAGGCCATGATACTGCTCGTGCTGATCAAAGTGAAGCACATAGCCAGCAAGATGTTAACAAAAACAAAAAAAAAAGGTCAAAGTCGAGACCCTAGCAAAAACAAAGAGCAAGAAAAAAAATGACGTGAAGCTCCTCTTGGAAATTGTTGCAATTCTAAAAAAACAACCTTCATGATGTGGAGAATAAACATCTCATCACGCTCTACAAGTTAAACTACCGGTACTTTCTAGAGTCTAAAGAGGATAAATTACAAGATGAATAGGGAATCCCCAGCTTGGTCTTGATTTGGTTTCATAAGGTGGGAGAAATATTTTTGTTAGTTAAAGACCATGAGTTGGTGGTCTTCCTCGAGATCCTAAACTCGGGGATTTGATTCTATCTAGACCTTACTCTAGTCAGGTTCTTCGAACTGGAAAACATATACCCCAGCCAGACCATTATGATCTGGTGGTTTACCTTGATGATTTCTATTATAACCTTAAAGCTCTCCAGAATTGGCTTATCCATTGAACAGTTTGTGCGACTTACCACTATGTGGAATATCCATTATATCTATTATATTCACTTACCTTTAAGAATTAGTTCAAATTAGTTGATTATCTATTGGAAGTTAACAAAAAATAGAAATATGGATTCTTTTATATTTCAAGATTTTAAGAGTAGAGTTCGAAGCTTCGGTCGATAATTACCATTGATTCTCCCTGAAGTGGAAAAAAAAGGTATCTTACCAATCCGAATAAACATTTTTTTACAAGTCCCTATTTTTGCCTTGGAAAAACTAGGTATGACCGAGCCTTTGAGGAACACAAAAAGATTGTCGAGAATAATTTCACTTGGCTAAGCGGTTGGGCTAGAACTAACTAGTTCAACAAGTTTCATCGATGCTTTACCCCGACGAACTTGGTGAAGAGCCACCTCTGGAGGGCTAACCTGACAAAGACTCTATTCTTAGATAAACTGATGATTCTTCCAAAACAGACCGAAGTGCTGAAGAGGTTGGAGGCCTCTGATGTGCTTGTTTTTCCACCAAAGAGGTCTAGGGCTCCAAGCCACCGAGCCCACAAAGGCATAATGGAGATCCGGGAAAAAAAGAAGGCAAAGTAGCAGTTGAAGTTATTAATGTGGGGGATGATGCAACTGTTGAAATGGATGGCTCCAAGAGGCCATAAAAAAGGCATTCTTCAAAGTAGAAATACAAAAGAGTGGCCATCAACCAGGATGAAGAGATGGGATAGGAAAAATTTCCTCAAAGGCAACTTAAAGTTGGGAAGAATAACCTGATGTCCTTTGAACAAATCGTGGTTACCGAGTCGGATATTATAAAACATTATCCTCGGATACAGAGTGAGGACCCAGTCTCACAAGAAGAAAATAGAAAAGTATCTTAAGATGACCGAATGCAGGATGGTCAATCCTCTAAGGAAGATCATATAGACCAGCTTATGGTATCTCCGAAGGCTACCGAGGAGCCCTTCGAGCTTTATACAGATGATGTGATTGCTCTTCAGATACACGAACTTATAGTGTCTGCTGGCGTATTTGAGAGGGATGTACGCCAATTGGGTACTCGAAATATTATTTATAAGGAGGAAAACCGTCGCAAATCGGCTCAAATATACTGAAACTGCAGAGTGGTAATACGATACTGAATTGGAATGCTTTGATAGTGAACGAGCAAATTCTTTAATATTTTTGTCGGACAAAGATATCCTCATCTATGCACTGCAAGAAGGTTATGAGAAATCTAAACTTGCTTTCATGCAGGCTGTCAGAGACTTAGGGCAAGTGAATGAACGAGCTAAGGTTGATAAGAAAGTTGTTGTCTCTGTTTATACAACAGATTGTACAAGTAAGTTGGAGGCTTGGGTTACCAGGGTAAAATATTATTTGAACCTCGATATCCATAAGCGTTTTCCTAACTTGAAGTTAGGTAATTACTGGGATTTCATCCTCCAAAATTTTCATCTTGTGGGTGTTTGTCTTGAGGACAGTAGGGGTTCTTCAAGTAAAAGCTCATATGGGGAATTTGCGGGTACTAGTAGTTCCTAAAACGACTCCTTTGAGACAGGATTCGAAGAATCCCCTGAAATAAAAAGTACTTAGCAAATATTATGAGCAATTTTTATGATGATTGTAATTTTTTTAGCAAGTCTACATGGTCAGGGAATTTTATAATCCATACGTTTTATCAATAGTATTTTTATTTTCACTTTCCCATTTTTTATTTGTGGAGTGAAACATCTTGCCTTAAGATTATCCTTAGTTGAAGGTGATTAGTCCTTGAATAGTTCCCGAAGTGATCCCTCAGATCCAAAAACAAAAAAATATGACTGTTGACCAACTCTCGTCGGAAGATCCTTCATATCCAAAAAATAATTATAGATGAGTATTGACTAATTTTCATTGGAAGATCCCTCAGAACCAAAAAAATAATAGATGAGTGTTGACAAACTTTTGTTGGAAGATCCTTCGGATCCAAAAAATAAAATAAAAATATTAGCCAAAAAGCCTGCAAGAAATGTAAGAAGGAAAAAAGGGTTTAGATTGACAAATCGGCTAGGAGGGAACCTTGTTAAAATCTTCTCACCTCAATGGGGTAGGAAAAAGTATGCCACCGATTATTACACAAACTAAAAAAAACTATGCAAATTTTTTTATATTTACTCTAGATACAATTTTAGGTGCTCAATATTCTATGTCTGCCATAGTGGCGTCCCCTCTTCATCTCTCAAACAATACATTTCGGGCTTCGCCTTTTTCAGTTACCGTATACGGGCCTTCCCAATTTGGTCCCAAATTCTCTAGTCGTTTCTCCTTGATATGTAAGAATATTTTCATTTAAACAATATCTCCCACTTTAAACTCTCGTCGTCTAACTATGGATGAGTATCTGCTTCTCATCAGCGTTTGATACTGTTGAGAGTTTATATGGGCCCTCCTTCTTTTTTCTTCAATGAAATAGAGTTTGATCTGTCTTCCCTCGTCGTTATCTTCTTCGAAATATTTTCAAAATGATATGAAAGAAGAACTTCCTCCGATTGCGTCATAATGTGTATCCTATAAACTAATGCGTAAGGCGATTCTTGTGTTTCCATTCAAAAAATGGTTTACTATGCCCAAAACACTTTATGTAAATAGTGTGACCATTTTCTAGCTTTAACTTCTAAGTTTTTCTTGAGGCAATCAATGATAGTTTGGTTAGTCATGTAAACTTGTTCATTGTTGTATTCCTTCGGAAGAACAAAAGGCTTTCATGTTTTTATTACTAAACTGCAGCCCATTATCTATAGTCAAACTCCTCAGAGCACCAAAATTATAGCATATGCTCGGCAAAATGAATTCAATCACATCCTTCGCCATTTTCAATATAGCGACTCGACTTCTACCTATTTGGAAAAATAATATACTACAACTATTATTGTTTCCCGTCCTCCGGAGGCCATTGGTAGCGACCCAACTAAATCGATACCCCATTGGTCAAAAGGTAACGTTTTGGATACGGATTCGAGCGGTACTACATGCATATGTATGGTATTTGAGAACCGATGGCAGGTATCACACCTTCTAACCAATTATTTTGTATCAGCCATATGAGGGCCAATAATGTCCTATTAGAAAAACTATTTGTCAAAATTTTGTACCCATAATGTACCGACCCTTCTTCGTCATATAGCTCGAATAGTATGATTTGTGATTCTTTTTCTCTGAGGCAGCACAAAAGATCCATACTTAACAATTTTTTGTATAGAAAACCCCCAAGGATTATAACTCTTACGCTTCAAACCTTACCTTATTGACCATTGCCTTGTCGACTGGTAATACTTCATTAATCAAGAATTTCTTAATGTCATGCCTCCAATCCTTGTCATTACTTATTGCAATTTGGAAAGATTCATCTGAATTCATACTCTATTCAGAATTTTTCAATATCGTCAGGTTTTATTGCGTGAGTATCCAAGGGTAACCTTCAGAATATGCCCTACTTGCTTAGGAATCAGCCACATAATTTCTAGGCCTATGAACGTGTTTGTATGTAACATTATCAAATATCGTTGCCAATACTTTCAATGCATTCAAATATTTTACCAAATAGTCTTTCCTAGCCTCGGATTCTCCCAAAGTATGATTCACTAAGAGCTACAATTCGCTCCCTAACCGAATCTTTTTGGCACCGTAAGTTGTGCAAGTCTCAACCCTGCCAAAATGTCCTCGTATTTTGCCTTATTGTTCGATTCTTTGAAACTGAAGCGAATAGCTTGATGTATCGTTGCTCCCATTGGGGAGATCAACTGAATCTCTCCCATATCACTTGAGGCATTCGAGCCTTCATCGGTTCGAATGTTTCACTTTGTAATACACACTTTAGTGGGAAATAGGTACAAACTACAAGTGAATGTGCTTTGAAGTAAGGCCTCATCTTCCTAGCTGCGATTACCAGAGCGAGGGCGAGTTTTTCCAACTTCAAATACCTTTTTCAGCGTCTACAATACTTTTTATTACATAGTCTATGGGCCGAGGACAATTATCAACCTTTCACATTAATACAACACTCATGGCATAATCCGACACCCTAACATAAACAAATAAGCTCTCTTCTGGACTTAGCTCCGTTAAAATCTTAAGGGAAGAAAAATATTCCTTGATTCAAAGAAAAAATTCACTATAGTATGGAGTCCAATTGAAATAATTAACCTATCTTGAAACTCAAAAGAACCAGAGCGCACATGTCCAAAGACCTGGATATGAATCAGTTTAGAGAGACTAACCTTCTGATCAAAATTGACACCACCTTATTTAATCTAGGTGGATCCATAGTATTCAAAGCGTTTAATTATATTTGATCATCCTTTATCCCATTTTTAATGATTATGTAACCTAATAACTTCACGAACCGCAGTCTCAACGTACACTTCTCCGGATTTAGCTTTAAATATATATCCTTTAAGCTGCCAAAAGTTTCTTCCGTGTCAGAAAAATAGTCTTTGTCCATCGCACATTTTACCAATATATCGTCAATATACACCTCAATATTGCGCCTGATCTGACCCTCAAAATCCTTGTTCACTAAGCGGTTGTAGGTTTCCCTAACGTTCTTTAGCCCAAATGGTATTACATTGTAACAATGTAAACCCCTTTTAGTTATAAACGAGGTACTTTCCTGGTCTCTCGGACCCATCTTGATGTGGTTGTATCCTGCATAGTCATCCATAAATGATACCAACTTATTCTCCAAAGTCGAGTCTACCAACTGATCGATCCTCAGAATTGGAAAAGGATCCTTTGGACAAGCTCTATTTAAATCAGTAAAGTCTACACACATTCTCCATTTTCCATTCTTTGTTTTTAACAAAATCGAGTCTATTATCCATAACAGATACCGAGATTATCATATATGACCCACTTTTAATAATTGGTCCACCTCCTCCATGATTTCCTTTGATTTTTCATAAGAAAAAGACATTCTCTTCAACAGTATTGGGCACACATTGCGCTGGATAGCCAACTTGTGACAAATTATTGCCTCGGGTACCCCTATAACTTCGTCGATACACTTTTCAAACATATGTAATTTTAAAAAAATAGATTAACCTCTTCCTCACTTCAGGAAATAATATAGTACCAATCTTCAAACTCTTGATGCTGATAAAAAATGTAGTTCTCAAAATTCTTATCGGGGACCAAAAAACCGAGGGTCTCCCTCAGATCATCGATGATATCAAACCTCGAGGTTGACCCTAGTAATTACTATTTTTTTTTGCTTCATCCCCCCTGATCTGCCTCGGGGAAAAATCTGTTTGATAACACTATCTAAGCTTTTATGGCTGCTTTACATGGTTCTTACGTTACTTCTAGTACATATTTCAGATATTCATGAAATGTCGAAGCCATCACATGCATTCTTGACAACCACGATTTGCTAAAAATTAAATTGTATGATGTCGACACGTCGAACACTATAAATATAACTAGAACTTATTTTTTAAATGGTCCGTGACCCATCTCCATCACCCCTTCGAACTCCCCAATAACTTCAGCATTTACTCTCGTAAAACCCACAATAGTCTGATTAGACTGGAGGATACTCAGAGCGTTTTCCATCTCTTTATATGTTGTCATGAATACGATATTGGTAGAGCTACCAGTGATTATCAGAACTCGTCGAGTATCATCTCCTGCAATGGTAGCTACAATTACTACAGCATCGTCATGTAGCCCTGCCACCTCTCTCATAGCATCGTCATCAGAACATAACAATGAGGATGGGTTTCTGCACAAATGAGGCAAACACCTGCTTCTATTTGGGTGGCTAGACTTACAATGTGTCTCTTGTGGGGAAAATTGTAACCCCTAAAATAGAATCCCCACAAAAAATAGTTAGTAACTCAAATAATTGGTAAAGCTCACTAAACTTTCATTTTGCTTTAGGCTCTTCTAGTATCAAAATCACTCTTTGGTCAGTTTTGGGGTCGAGATACTTAGTCGACACATCAAATGAATCAACTGGCTCCACAATCATCAAAATATTTTTATTGCTTTGGAGCCACAATACCTCCCTCCCCATTAGATTTTGTTGGGAATTTCTTTTAACAAACATCGGCAATTTCCTATTCTCAATCAGCACTTGGATTTATTTTTTTAATGTTATATAGTCTTTCGTTTCATGTCCGATTTCATCATGATACTTGCAATTTTGGTTTATTTTACCCTCCCTCGGAGTTTGGATTAGAAACGACTTTCAGAATTATATATGATTTCGGGCTTTGTAAAACAATTATAGTCACACATTTAGTCAACTAACGAAATGGGTGGGTCGAACTCACTTATTCGACATTGGTCTTGTTTCTTACTGGATATTTACATCATGTTTAATTGTTTTGGGTCTCAATTACACTTAATATGGAATCCTTGGTCGCAATGTGGTCGACGTGTAAAAATATTGTATCGGCTATGGCTGGGCAACTCGAGTAAGAGATTGTTAGTAGATCACCATCAATAACTATGAGTTCTATCATTTTTGTGACATATAAGAAAATTCTGACGCCTAGGTTTCTTTCACAAGTATTTGTTTGTCATCATCTTCAAAATTTATCATAAAGTTTTTAGATTTTTTGATATACTTATCCAAGTCATGGGTTCCATCGAACTTTTCCAGCATGGAAATATCAAAACGCTTAGGTATGTGCCTTGATGAAATTTCAGCAGATAAATGGATTGATCTCTAGTTTTGTCCTGGTTTATATAAACTTCCCCAAGGCCCTTATCGGCTATTGTCTACAGACCCTAATCGGAAGGTCCCAAACTAGTTACTCACCCAGTAGCCAAAACTCTGACTACCCGAAGAAAATTGAACATTGGGAGGTCGTTTGATGTTTATCACTGGCTTCATATACCGGTATCAACTTTTCCATGTTATATTGTACCTTCCTTGAACTCCTACCCCGATGGGATGTCCGATGATAATCCGAAATTTTATTAAAGCTCTATTTTCTAGAGTTTCTCTTGCGATGATGACCTTTCGATGAAAATTTAGTTGCGTTATAATAAAATTATCACTAGACTCTAAAACATTATAGTAGCATCTTATCTTTCTCTTATTTTTATAAGTATAACGATCTCGGTGTATTTCCCCATCACACTTATCATTTAACCGACGACCACACTCAGTTTCATTTCCTTCAGAGGACCCTCTCTCCTAACCTCAGATCAGATTTTTTTTAGCAACTATCGTTGCATCTTTCTAAGCGTTCAACTTGACAATGTCTTCCAATAGTTCCTTCTGTTGCACAACTAAAACATATTTTTGAAGCCACTCTTCATCAAATTGATCGTTATAGAGTTGTTCTTCAAACTTTTATTATTCGAAAAGCTGTTCCTCATAAATATTTAAGGTCATTAAACTCTTAACCTTGAATGAAGGCTCCTCCTGCATACCAATGTTCATCTCTTATTAAAACAATCTCCAAACGTACTTAGATTTCTCTGATTGGTTTTGGAAAAAGATTCTACGTAGTAGAAGTCTCCTATTATGGTCAACAATGATGATCCCAAAAATATCAGGGGGGGATAACGAGTCAAAGATGTTTTTATGAGTATAGTTCTAGAGAGATAAACACAAGAATACTAGAGATAGATACTCCTAAAAATGGAAATAAAGTAATAATTGTTCACCCTTTCCTAAAAAGGGAATGTTCCTTTATATAGTAATGATGGTGGCCTAAGGGCCACATGGTTGGTCCACTTATGGCTATTTTAACCTATTATTTTACTAATCTTAAAAATATTTATATTTAGTACATGGAATGTTATACATTTGTTGGACCTATTTTACAAGACTTATATAAAGCCAAATTAACCCAATATTATCACCCTTATCAACCTCTAACCACAACACCGCATCTACTTTTTACATACTCTTGAATACTTTCCAATTCTTCAACTCACTAGGAGAAGCGATTGCAGTTTGACCATTCTGTTTGAAAATGTGCACTCGAGGTTTAGACATTGTTTAGCATATTTAAAAATAATTAGTAGCATGCAATATGTCTCACATAGTATACATACCTAATCTCACAACGATCAATATTATACCGACGTGTCTCGCATATCAGACACAAAGAATACACATGTCTCACATATATCGTGTGATACCTGTTATGATCTTGCATATATCATTCAAAATATGTTATAGTCTCGCATATATCAATATTATTATGCACATGCATGTCTCGCATATCTTAAGTATGCAGCGCATGCGAGATGTATGGTATTTATTCAATGTCTCACGTAAAATGCCTCACACGTCTCGCATATTCTTATCTGTATGTCTTGCATCTTTTTATCTAACTATCTCGCATCTTCTAAAACCATATATGTAAACTGTAAAATCGAATTCCCAAATATTTCATAACCTAAAAGGATATCATAATACATATTACAATATGTTTATAACTAGTTGGGAAAAGAAAAAAGATGAAAACTTACTATTAAAAACACTATCTCGAAGATGTTCCTCGAAATCGTCAGCTCTCTCTTTAGTCGAAATTAGTATCTCACACAACCAAAATACCAAAACTAAATCTTTATCGAATATGTTATATGTATTCAACGATGTATCTGATGAAAGAATGTAGAATGTAAATATTATGTTCGAACCTATTTTCAGCATTGCTTCTTCTCTCTAAAAATATAATGTAATATCGGGTTTGAGTGTTGGTTATAATATATATTCAACGAACGATGGTGAAAATCATGGAATGTATCTAACTCATAAAATCGTATTCGGAATCCAAATTTGAACATGGTTCCTCTTTAAAAAATCTCATAGGTTTATGGAATTTTTTTCTTTAAAAATATTTTTTTCTTTAAAAAAACTTATATAATTTATTGAAAATACTTAGGGTATTATTAATTAATTACATTTTAAGTTTGAGTTAAATAAAATACATACTAAATGACACTAAATATTAGTGTTGGGTATATTTATTTAAATATCCCTAAAATAAATAATTGGTGTGCGGTTATATTTTGGGCGGAGAAAAAATAATTGTTGAAATATATAGCAGAGACTACCAACCTACGCATGCGGTTTAATTTTTTTTTTTTTTTGTCTAATGATTATTTTACATTGTCTGCCCAATCATTTTTATTATAAATATCACTTCTTTTATAAACATGTAATAATTTATTGAAAATTTCGGTGTATTCGTCAATATAAAACTGAACGATAATCATATAATTTAATTTTAAATATATATATATATATATATATATATATATATATATATATATATATATATATTTTCCGCAATTGGGTAACCAAATTGGTTGAGTAAGTTGAACGTGTGATCAAAAGTTTTAAATTCGTTTTCCTCTGCAAACGTTTTTTATTATTGCATGTGAACTTGAGCTATTGCGTTAAATAGAGGACTTGTTTAAGGGTCATGCTATAAATAATACACATTTTGATAGATCTATCACTCTACTCCCTTTTTTTTCAAATTCAAAGTTGAAATTCCAAAATTGCCCTTTCTCCCTCTAGATTTCTACATTCATTCCACTTGCACTCCAAATCGGCCGAAACTCTGAAATCTATCCATTATTACCCTAAATCTACAAGTTTTGTACTAAAATCTACTACTCTAAACCCATTAAACCGAAAATGTTAGGTTTTTTACTGAAACCCATCAAATCCACTTCGAAAAATCTTGAATCGGAGTATCTATGAACAATGAAGAGATGGACGTGTCTCTAAAAGACTTACTAGACGAGGAGGAAGCTTACCGGATGAAGGTAAGAAGCGAAACCCTTTATTTCGGTATTCGGTCGTGTCGCACGCCGTTCGTGCGACGAACACCTTCGTCATCGCATGATCGTGCGACTTGTTAAACGTACCCGTCGCATGAGACAATACAAAAGTGCATCGCATGCAACCGTAGTAGAGGCATGTCTCGTGCGACGACACTGAAGACATGTCTCATGCGACAAGAGTGTTATATAAACTCATAGTTTTCAATTTTATATTTTGCAGGAGGAACCTGCCCAACCTCCATTTATGGATGTCGATTACAGTAAAATATTCAACACGGATAGATTATTTACTAAAGACGAATTGGATGCTTTCGTGGACATTGAATCGAAGAAGGTCAAGTTTGTCACAATTAGAAAGCTCTACGATAGCGGGAAATGGGGAAGGACTCCTAGGTTAGAGTACGTTTGCGAGCGATACGGTGTATTCGTATCAAAGGCGAAAACGGAAACTTTGAAAAAGAGGAAGACATCGACGAAGAAATCTAATTGTCCGTTCGTGCTAAAAGGTCATCCGATCGACGTACTAGCCATGAAATGGCGTTTGGAGGTGATAAACGGTACTCACAATCATGAACCTTACGTTCGCCTAGACAGTCACTCCCGCGCTTGTCGGCTAAAACTGGATGAAGATGAACTAGTTCGTAGTTTGTCTCACCTCGATTCGCGCCCTAGGGAGATATATAGTGGTTTGAAGTACCAATATCCAGAGAACATTTCGAACATGCGTGCAATCTACAATTGTCGCCAAAAACTTCGGGATGCTGAGCACGGGGGACAAACGCAAATGCAATATCTTTTGACGAAGTTGAAGGAGAATGGATACTCGACGTTGGAGCGTTTGAAAGATGATTCAAAGGTGATCACTAAATTTTTCTTCGCACATCCTACTAGCGTAGACTTATTACGTACATTCCTGAACGTGTTATTCATGGATTGTACGTACAAGACGACTAGGTATAAGATTCCGTTATTAGAGATTGTCGGTTTAACGTCGACTTCCATTACATTTACCGTTGCGTACGTATTTATGAGCGGAGAGAAGATTGGAAACTACGTATGGGCTTTGGAAACTCTTCGTGGTTTGATGATGGATAGCATGTGCGCATTTTCATCCATTATTGTTACCGATCGAGAGTTAGCTCTCATGCGAACGATCGATAAAATTTTTTCGGAAACGCACCACTTGTTATGCACGTGGCACATTAGTAAGAACATTCTTGGGGCGGTCAGGAGGATATTGCACGATAATGCGGTAGCGAAACAATTTGTCGAATTTTACGGCTACGTTGCGGAGGCGAACACGTTTGAGAGTTACCAAAAGAATCTAGATACACTAAAGGAGATGTTTGCATCTAAACCGGAGTGTTTTGCGTACGTTATGGACTCGTGGATAACGAAATATGGTGACAAGTTCCTTGCGTACCGAACGAACACGATTAAGCATTATGGCCAAACAACTACAAATAGGTTAGTCTGTTTATCCTAATTTCTGTTGAGTTATTTTATCTAGTTTCAAATAAGTTGATAATTTATTACTTGTACTATGTAGGGAGGAGGGTGCTCACTCATCCCTAAAAAAATTTCTTGGGACGAATCAATGCAACTTTACGCTTTTTGGGAAAAAGTTCATAACTTATTAACGAAGCAGCATGCGGGTATCGTCAAATCATTCGAGCGAAGTAAGTTTAGAACAATTCTCGGCTTTGATGGTGTTTTGACCAAAAATCTTAAAGGTCATGTGTCACATGCGGGGCTAAAGCAACTGATGGTTGCTATTGTGCATGCTCGAAATATAGGAGTAGATCGGGTAGCATGTGGAGGTTGTATCCTTAGGGAAACGCATGGTTTACCTTGTGCATGTGAAATTGCGTTTATATCTAGAGATGGTAGGTGCATCCCTTTAGAAGACGTGGATATCTTTTGGAAAAGATTAGATATTGTGCATAGAGATCCTAGCTCTCGCGAAGAGGAATTGCAAAAAAAACTTTCCTTGATTGACAACTCTATTCGTAGTTTCCGACCCGACCAATAAGACCACATTATCAATAGTGTAATGCAAATATTGAGGCCCGAGACAAGTCATATTCAAGATCCTAAAGGGTAGACCAAAGGGAGGAGTTGATAAATCGACTAAACGGAAACCTAGTTCGTGGGAATATCCCATTGAACAAACCGCTAGTGCTAGTACTCCGGCTAACTCGGTAGGTAGTACACCCATAAACATATTAGGGAGCACGGCCGCATCCAAAGTGGTTCCCATCGTACCACCCAAACCTCCATTAGCAAAAAAAAAGTTGGAAGGCCTAAGAAAATTGTTAAGGATTGGAGGTTAACGTTATATCCGGATTGCATCCCGGCCTTTCTACACACTTACATTTTAAAATTAGTTGACGTTCTTCCGTACGGGCAATGCGGATATCGTTCCGTAGCGCATTCAATATACAACGAAGAAGATAGATGAGAGGATGTTAGACGCGATTTGTTGAAGGAGTTGCGGGACAACCGTGCATGTTGGTTGGATGTATATGGTTCGCAGAAGGTGTTTGACGATTTGGTACATAGGTTAGATTACTTCAAGCCCAACCCTAGTAGCCACTATTGGATGACATTTGCGTACATTGGACTAGTCATCGCGACAAGGTATCAATGCATGGTATACCATGTATCGCAAGCAGCCTCGTTAACGTATCTACCAATCTGTGGAAAGCCACCCGTCAACAATTCAACGATCATAGAAGTTGGGATAACTTTCATACATGGATGTCACTTTGTTAATGTAAGTATATTTCGTTTCCAATCCAAATTTCTTATGCTATCATTACTAATGCATTCATTTATTTTTATTTTCATACATGGATGTCACCCGATGGACCGTTGCCTCCATTATACCCTTGTTGGACCGCTTATGCAACCGAAGAAGCGAATCAATGGGCGCATCCCTACTACCGGCGGTTGAACAAATTTACACAGATAATGCCCGCAAGGAAAATCAACTTGAACGAAAAACCACATGTAACAGATTTGATTAGAGACGACGTTTGAAATGCTTTTGTACAACGTTTTAAGTTATTTTGCCTAACGTTTTGTGTAATATAGTTAATGTATTTTTGATGTGATATAGTAGGAAAATGACTACTAACGTGTTATGTATTATAGTTGACGTGATTAATTGAAATGTTAGATTTTAAGTAAAAAAAAACAACGGTCGCACGCGACGCAATTTGGGTCCCGTCTCATGTGACTAATGACTAAAATTTAGGCCCTGAATTTCGGTGAGAGAGTATATATCGCATACCAAATATGCGAACGTCTTTGAAGGTAGTCGCATGGGACGTAAGGCCAAAATTTTGGCCCTGAATTTCGGGCAGAGAGCATATATCGCATACCAAAAATGCGAACGTCTTTGAAGGTAGTTGGATGCGACGTAAGGCCAAAACTTTGGCCCTGAATTTCGGGCAAAGAGCATATATCGCATACCAAACTTGCGACTGTCGTTTGTCCATGTCGCACGCGACCTAAGGCCAAAATTTTGGCCCTAAATTTCAGGCAAAGAGCATATATCGCACTCCGAAAATGCGAACGTCTTTGATGGTAGTCGCATGTGATGTAAGGCTAAAATTTTAGCCTAATTTTTCAGACATAGAGCATATATGGCCTAAAGAACGCGGTTAATACATTTATTGGAGTAAAGTACCATTAAAAAGGGGAAAGGGGAAAACAACAAGTACACTTGAAGGAAATACATAAAGACGAAAACAACAAGTACACTTGAAGGAAATGCATAAAGACGAAAACAATAAGTTAACACCTTAACTTAAACAAACATAAGAAAATAATTAAACAACTAGATGCCAACAACCAAAATGCTCAATCATCGAAGTCATATCCCAAGTTGTCGTCAGAATCAACCCCCTCCACCCTTTCCGTAATCCTATCTTGAAGATACGCTACCATATCCCTAGTGATGTAGTCTACCACAGTCATGTTCCAGACGGCGGCCGCTTCTTGCTTAATTTTATATGGCAAAAAAAACAAACGCTGGAGCGGTTTACAAAAAAGGTACCTCTTCTTGATTTGTTCACGGTTGCGCACGAGGAGACCTCCAGTTTGTAAACGGCCGTAGCCGTAGTACATCTTACAAAGCACTCGATCAAAAAAAGCATCGCTACTATCTTCCCCCATCTCGACGTAGGCGTTCGACGGCACAACCATGTCGAACGCCTTAAGCGTCAACTCAACCTAAGTCACCCCCTGGAATGGATAATGGTCCCGTAAGTGTATGAAAGGAAGGAACATGACCTGTAAATAAAAAAATGAACAACTTAGCCATTTATATTAATAAAAGTACTTACAATTAAAATGAACGAATATGACTTACATCTGCCTCCGTGCACGTCGAAAGTGCATGTCTCGTCTGCCTGCACACATCATGAGAGACACCAATCTTCTGCGGCGCATGTTGGCACATATGGGACATGGATATGTCGTAATCGCAAAACAGTGGAGCTCAGAGCTGAACAAAGTGTGCAAATATCCACGACTCGAGCATCCCTATAAACCCGCAAATGCCTCCCGTACCATGGAGAGATCCCTGACTAAGGGAGTGGTACAGTTGTGCTAAAACCAACTGACCCCAGTTATACCTATGTATACCCTGATATTGGTTCACGAACTAGAGGTAATCTAAAGAAATGTTGTTGCCGGTTTTGTTGGCACATATGGTGGTACCTAACAAATACATGATGTAGGCACGGGTGGAATGTTCTAAACTCTCATCCGTGATCTTCCTATCACTATACTTAGCACCACTAAAAGTAGTGCACAGCCACCCAAGGTTCACACTACTAGCATTCCTAAGGCTTTTACTCAACTCAGATGGTCGTACACCTAGCATGCCAGCATAAGTACTAAGCTTCTCAACCTCCGAGTCAAAAGGTAAAGCATCAAAGGACCTACCTACAACCGGTAATCTAGTGATGATGTAGAAGGTGACTGTCATCTCCCCGAACGAGAAATGGAATGAAGAAGTCTTTTCATGCCATCGATCTAAGAATGCCTCCACCAAATGGATGTTCGTATGCCAGCGGTAGAGTGCATCGGCGAGCGGGCCAACAATAGTCTCCATCACCCTTGCTCGTACCCTGCTCTGCTGTGTCAGGTCCCATCTCCGGAGACTGTCGTACATAGCGAAGCATCGCAGGGTGACCCTATCCTGCAATATGTATCAAACACGTAAATTCGTGAAAAAATAATTATTATAAACATATGTATTGAACACGTAAGAAAGTGATAAAACAATATAAAGGTATAATACTTACATCTCCGTGATAGACGCTGAAAGCCTCGTGCGACGTGTAATCCGGAAAGAGAGCCGGGACATGTGGCAGCACCGACAAAAAATCCTGATCCTCACCTCGGGTGCGTGGGATGCTGCCTCTGGTGCGTGAGGTGCATCGTCCTCGTACTGTGAATGTGAGGCATCATGTGCCTCCTCCCGCTCTACCCCCTCCATATCATCCGGTGCATTTTCATCGTCATCGTAAGAAAAGTCCATGGTTGAGAAGAAGAACCTGCCCCTGCGCTACCATCAGTAGTAGGAATGTAATCACCATGACGACGGAGACGTCATCTGGTACGCGTACCAGGAGCATGTCCCTCGTTGGGACCTGCCTATACATCCTCGGGCTCGGGCAAAACTCTACCCTCTGCCGCCACTTCCGCCTCACGTGCCAAGCGATCACGTTCCCTCATTTTCTTGAACGGATTTTTAACTTTCTACTTGATCCGTCTCATCCTGTAAAGACAACATAAAAAAATATGTATTAGTGAGACAAAACCAAATAAGCATTCATAAAATATGATTCGCATGAGACAGCTTAAGGTGCCTGTCGCATGAGACAGCTTAAGCTGTCTGTCGCATGCGACAGCTTAAACCCCCTGTCGCATGCGACTACATGCCATCTTGGTCGCACGATCGTGCGACCAGAACCAAATTGGTAGCACGATCGTGCTACAAACAGAACCCAAACTTCAAATTAGAAACCTACTAATGCGACCTCATTTCACACAAAATCAAACACATAGGCATAGATCCGACCAAAACTAACAAGAATACATCACTAATCTAACAAAACAACACCTAAAATCATACAAAAAACGAACTTTTTAAATCGAAACCTAAAATACTTAAAAACCTAATTTCAGCAGTTTATACCCAACAAAATCTAAAAACATTATACCATGATGTTTGTATTACTTACCTTTATGTTTTCCTGACTTTAGATTCTTCAAAAATCGAGTTTTTGAAATGGGTCGAATGGTGTGCTTGAGAGCTTTCTAGAGAGAGAGAGAAAAAAAAGAAAAAAAATGGTGAGAGATTTATCAAACCCTTTTATACCTTGGTTTTCTGAAAAGGGTAAATTGGTCCAAAATTAGGTGAAAGATATATCAAAAGGGTATAAGATCCAGCGGTTTAAGATCTATCAAAATGTGTCTTATTTCTAGGCTGACCCCTTGTTTAATTATTCGCAATTATAGTTTCATTACATATAAAATATTGCACTTTTCATATTTTATTAATTATTCGAGAAATAACATAAATAACTTCCAGGCATAAACAAAACTGAAAGTGGGATAAAAAAATACTATAGTTCATATATTTGAACATATAATGCAAAGTAATTGCCAATTTTTACATCAATACGAGGATGCCAAATAATAACCTTATTTTTTTAAACTAAGCGACAATAAATATTAATACAAAAGTAATATTTTCTTCCGTAACTACAATAAACCCACAAAATTATATAAAAATAATAAATTATACGTTGGATGTTAGGATTTTAAGATTATTTTGTGTTATAGATGTGAGAAATTTTAAGTTTAGGGTAAAAAAAATCTAACAATAGTTGTGAATAGTTAAAGTTATAAAAAAAAGTAAGAAAAAAAAAACCTATATTTGTTACGTATCCGTTAAAAAATTAGGATAGAGAAACACTGGAGGCCAAAAAGTTTATATAAATATTTTGGAAATTGTTTCAAGTTCTGAAACAATTTTCAACATAAAACACTTAAGTCGTGGTACATGAGTCGGCAATCTCAGAACCAACATGACGCTGGAAAAAAGAAAGGAGAAAATGTCTTAATGACCAGGTGCTTATTTTGTTGTGCAAGGTGCAGTCAGCTTGATCGGTATTGCTTGGTGCTTGTGAATTCCATAAAATTGTTGTATCTAATTCAGTCAATAGAAAAGATGGACAATTATTATATGAAATTAGATGATGAGACATCAAATTTCAAAACTTATGATAAACAACTTTTATGACAGGAGAGAAAAAAAGAGCTGTGCATAACTTAGGAACAGCAGTATATATATATATATATAAGTGACAATCATGGACCGAAATGAATCAGCAAGTCATGCCTGGCAATTTCATATACCAATAACTATGTTACAAGTGATTTTCTTTATAAATACGGAATCCGAACTTTCAAATTTTTTCGAACCAACCCTTGATATAAATTTTTGAGTTCCAGCCCAGCTTTGTTCCTCCCTTCTTCTGTTCGAACGACTCGGCTCGATTCCATCCTTACTTGCTATATAAAATAGAATAGACAGCAGTTGGATTACAATTTTATAGATGTACAGCAATAGAATGGTCAAAAGTCTCAATCATTTTCAAACAAATCTGCAACAACACCATTTTCAGTAACATAACCACATATTCCCGAATCAACCGACATAAGGTGAAGCATTCCATAAATGTACTCTGTTTCGTCGTGTGATCTATCACCAGACACAAACTCATGAACACAACAACCAATTTCGACTGAACTCAACCCTGGTTTTTTCTGTATTCCAAGTCCTTTCATTCTTCTCCTCACATTACTCGCACCGTCCCATCTTTTATCTGCAGCATACATATTCGAAAGAATAACATAATTCGAATCATTTTCCGAATCTAACTCAACCAAATCTCTCACTAACTTTTCAGCTAACCCTATATTATTCCCGTGAGTCCTACAGGCAGCAAGTAAAGAGCCAAGCACTACTTCGTTCGGCTTCATTGGCATATTCTCTATCACTTTCATCGCGTCTTCTAATCTTCCCGCTCGACTATAGAGATCGACTAAGCACCCGTACTGTTCAATTCGTGGACGAATTCTAAAACTCTTTTTCATGGTATTGAAATAGTGAAGCCCTTCTTCAACTAAACCTGCATGGCTACAAGCAGTGAGGGCGCCTGTGAAAGTGATTCCATCGGGACTAAAACCTTCTTTCTGCATCAAATCAAAATACTCCAATGCTTTCTCTGCACACCCATTAGAAGCTAACCCTACAATGACTGAGTTCCACGAAACCAGAGTCCGTTTCTGCATTTTATCAAACACTTGCCTAGCGTATTCAATGCATCCGCATTTTGAATACATGTCAACAAGTGAATTACTTAACCTAACGTTATGCCTATAATCTTGCTTTAAGATGAACAGGTGAACCCACAATCCCAGAGTTAGAGCTCCTAAGTTGGCGCAAGCTGCAAGAACAGCTATAATAGTGACGTAATCAGGCTCCACAGAGGATACCTGCATCTCACGGAACCAATCCAGTGCTTCTTCAAAATGACCTCGCTTGACGAACCCGTTAATCAAAGATGTCCATGAAATCAAATCCTTCTCAGGCATTTCATCGAACATGTCAACCGCATGCTCTAGTTTCCCACTCCTCATATACCCGTCGATCATAGTATTCCACGAAACCGAACTCTTCACTTCAATAGCATCAAAAACCAATCTAGCTTCATCCACAGAACCCTGCTTGGCATACATGTTGAGGATTGCAGTACCAACCATCACGTTTTCTTTATCCATACCTAATTTGCAGACATACCCATGAACCAAATATCCCAAAGACGCACATTTTGATGGAAAATCAGCGCAGCCGGAGAGGAGGGTGACGAAGGTGATGTGGTTGGGTTCCGCTCCGGCTAGCCTCATGCGGGTGAACTCTGCTGCTGCTTGGGGTAAGTCGCCGTTGCGGCAGAGACGGGCGATGGAAGAAGTCCATGAGACGGTAGATTTATCAAACTGCGGATGGAGAGCGATTCTGTCTTGAGTTTTGGAGTTATTGTGGAAGATAAGGGGTTTTGAAGTTGTTAATGGTGGAGAGAGTTGTGTAAGAGAAGATGCTGTGATGGCGGGAAGGATAGTCATCGTTGGTGAAACTTTCTAACTGTATTTGTGAGTTGGTACCACTTTTATTTGTTCTAATAAATTTTCATCTTATAGTATAAATATATATGTGTGTTTTTACTGAAAATAAAATTGAAAATAAAATTATTGTTTCACCGATCGGATTGAAAATATTATTATCAGTTTTCGGATCTATTGCATGCAGTTATAATTAAAATGTTCGATTAAGAGACAAACAGTGTTTTTTTTTTTTAATACTGGACAGTGTGCTCGCGACATCTATGGATTCAATCTGACTCGTTGTGATTCGGTGCTACAGTTTATGAGAAATCGTTGTTGGGATTGATGAGTTCGGATATTTCAGACACAGCCCACTGCTTAATCCGAACAGGGGTAATTCGGACCATAACACACCACTAAAAAATCCGGACATGACAAATGTAAAACACCTTTTGACTAAGCTATTTGCTAATCTACTTAGAAGACTAATGGATCCTTAGAAGTTGACTTGATTTCATAACTTGAACCGATAAGCTCATGGGTCATTAATTAAGAGTATATATACCTCAACCACTCTCATTAACGAGGGTGATCAACATTTAATACAAGCAGACTGCTCAATTTTCTCACTACTCCTCACACTAAACACAATATACTTAAAACTTACCAAAACCCTTTACCAAACTACCACCAGTCCAAAATAAACCAAATCGGGGATAGTCCGGTGTTTTTGTTGGTAAAATATGTTTGACTTTACACAACAATTAATATTTTGATTTGATTTTGATTTGACTTTGGATTTTGATCTGAGTTTGGATTTGGATTTTATTTTGATTTTATTTGAGTTCGGATTTGAGTTCGGACTTTGATTTAACAGGTTTTCTATTTGGATTTGATTGAGATTTCGATTATTTTGCTCTTTTATATGGATTTTGATTGTGATTTCGACTGAGATTTTGATTTTGGACTTGATTTAGTTCTGATTTTGGATTTAGAGTTTAATCAAGATTTTGATTTGATTTTTCAATTTGGATTCAATATCTCTTGATTGTTTGATTTTGTTCGATTAGAGATGTTGCAAATATGATATGAAAAGATGACTTTCTACAATGTACTGGTACCAAACTGAATGAGAAGAACTTTGTCATGCCTATCCACATAGTCTTCCACTTCAGGTATTGATTCATCATTATAGATTTTGGATTCAGGTTCGGCTCATCATACGTCACCTCACATGCCAAACTTTATTTTTGTGTCTCATGTTTCACCCATATATGTTTTGTTTGCTAGTGCTATAATAATATCAGTATAGAGTATTGTCTCTATTTGTATCCATCATATATCGGTATCTGATGTTTAGTACGTTCCCATCATTGCTTTGAATCTTGTTTTGGTTAGCCAATTGTGTAAATCTGGTGGTTGTATCTTGTTTTCTAATTTTTTTTATGCTATTTAAAATCAACATACTCCAATAGTGATTGTGACAGGTCTTAAAATAAGGGAACTTTATGTTTTTGGAAAAAACTAAAAGTAACTGATGTTGATGTTTATGATGTTGATAGTGGAAAAACATACATGAGTGATATTGTTGCCTCTGGTATTGATTTGTCCTTGTTTCGTTTAAGTCCTTTGTCGTCTGAGTTTTATCTTTGGCATTCTCGTCTAGGACATGCATCAGTATCATGTTTTATGTTTTTAGTCTCTATCGGTGCTTTAGGTCAGTTAAACACTTGTAATATCTCGGATTGTAGTGGTTGTAAACTAACATTTTTTTTTGTTTTACACTTGAATCAAAGTGTCACTTTTTCTATTATTCTTTTCTTATATTATTTATTATGATGCCTTGAGTCCATCTCCTATCTCCACAAATATTAGTTCGTCATATTATGTATCGTTTATTGATGATTTTATTCGATATACATGAATTTATCTTATGAAATGAAGGTCTGATTTCATTGAAACTTATAGAGAATTTAGAGTATTGGTTAAAACCAAAAACATTCTACAATGAAAAAATGATACACGTGTGACTTATGGGGTGAGTATACATCCAATAATTTCAATCATTTACTTGGATCTGATGGTATCATATATCAATCTCTTGTACTGACACCCCTCAGCAAAATGGTATTGTGGAAAGAAAACACAGTCACCTTGTTGAGACTGCTCATTTTTTTTATCCGCTAAAGTTCAAACTGTTTTTGGGGACAAGCACACCTGATTGCTTCTTGTGTGATTAATATTCTCATTACTCATACTGCAAGGATTTATCATTTTCAAGATGTTGTATGGAAAACTTCAAGATTATTATTTCTTACTAGTGTTTGGATGTATATGTTATGCCATTCTCCTTATGTTGACCGCAACAAGTTGGGTCATAAAACAACTTATGTATTTTTCTAGGCTATGATGTTACAGAGATAGGTTATCATTGTTATGATCCCACCAGCCAGAAGTTATATGTATATCGTCATGTCACATTTCTTGAGCATATTCCGTTTTATTCGATTCAGACAAAATCACATGATGTAATAAAGACAGATATTCAAGTTATCTATCTTTTTTAAACTGATAGCGATACATATTTTGACATTGATATACCGGCTCATGAGACATTTAAAATATTTGATACTACTTATGCTCCATAAATACATACAACAATTGATATTACTTCTGCTCCATCAATGCCTAAATCAGCTCATTGCTCTGGTAGAACAACAAATTCTCTACCTTTTAGGAGATCCACTCATAGAAGTAAGTCTACCAAACTCTAGATTTCACTTTTTTTACTCAACTCTGTTTTCTTCTTTCATAGAAAAAATACATGATTTATATGAACCTCAGTCATTTAAAGAAACTGTTTGTGATCCTCGTTGGCGAAATGATATGACCCAAGATCTTGCTTATCTTTATCTGACTCATACATGTGATATGGCTGAACTTCCACCCAATAAGCATATAATTGGTACTTATTGGGTTTTTAAAACCAAAATAAATTATGCTGGGTTTATTGAAAGATATATGGCTCATCTAGTAGCAAAAGGTTCGCAGAAGTATTAATAGGAGACTTTTGCCCTGGTAGCAAAAATGACGATAGATTGTACTCTTATTGTGGTCGAATTTGTTTGCTAGTCAAATATTTTTCAACTGGCTGTCAAAAATGCATTTCAAAATGGTGATCTTCATAATGAGGTTTACATGACCCCTCCATTGGGTGTTTCTCATCAACCAGGTGGAGTTTTTCGACTTAGGAAAGCTTTATATGGTCTCAAAAAATCTCCTCGTGCTTGGTTTAAGAAATTTTATATGGTTATTACTTCACTTAGTTTTTTACTATTTATAACGATTCGACATTGTTTATCAGATGTACGAGTGAAAGACAAATAATTATATATATATATATATGATCATTACAGGTGATGATATTGATGATGTTGTGACACTAAAACGCGATTTGGCTCAGCGGTTTACAATGAAAGACTTTGGACTCTTACATTATTTTTTAGGTATTAAGGTGGCTCAATCTCCAAAAGGTTATATCATTTCTCAGATAAAATATATATTTGATCTATTTAAACGAGCACGAATTTCTGATAATCCGGCGGTAGATACCCCTCTTGAAACCAATGATGCGTATACTCCAAATGATGGTATTTTGTTACCATACCCAACTTTATACCGTACTCTCATATGGAGCTTGGTCTATCTTATGGTTACTCGGCCATATATAGTTTATCCTGTTCATGTAGTTAGTCAGTTTATAACTGGTCATACCTTTGTCCATTGGGGAGATTTTCTTCGTATATTGAGATATCTCTATGACACTCAATTTCAGAGTATTTTATTTTCTTCGATCTCTTCACTTAAACTGCGTGACTATAGTGATGTTGATTGGGATAATGATCCTCAAGACCATAAACCTACTATGGGTTTCTGTGTTTTCCTTGAAAATTTATTAATCTCATGGCAAAGCAAGAAACATGTTGTTTCAAGATCGTGTACTAAAGTTGAATACTGTGATATAACGTTGACTACATATAAGGTTGTTCGGTTACAATGGCTTCTTACAAATATCGAGGTTAACATTACTAAACTCACTTTCTTACATTGTGATAAAAAAAATGTCATATAGATAGCAAATAATTCTGTTTTTTAATAAGAAAACGAAGTATATTGAAATAGATTGTCACTTCACTCGGCATCATCTTCATATCGGCACCATCTCACTTCCATATGTTCTATTAACTTTGCAGGTTATTCATATTTTCACGAAGGCTCAGTCAACCGCGCGGTTTCGTTTTCTTTGTATGAAACTCTCAATGCTTACTACTGTTGCATTATGAGTTTGAGAGATGGTGTTAGAGATATTAGTTACAAACCCATTAAATCATATGTTTTATCAATATAAAGGAGTCTATACTCTATGTAATCTTTAAACTTTCTAAATAATACAAAAACCTTAACAACTTTCTTCCTTATTTGTTTATCTACATTTACATATATTGGGGTAGTTTCATTATATAACATGATAGATATGCATCCGCGTATAAAAATGGTTGGATTCTCTTTGGACTATTCATTATTCACATTTTATTTGTAACTATATTATTTATATATAGAGAGAGTTTTTGGTAGCAATTGGAAAATCCAACACAAAATATACATATAACTTAGGGTAGTATGTAGAAAAGGTTTGACAAAACATTTTATCTTAATAAAAGTTTAAATCATCTTACAATTATGATAACCTTAAGCCAACAAAATAAAATTTGAGCATTTTGTTCCCTACGAAATTGATAACTCTGTTTGATCTAAACTTTGGGTTAGTAAAAGTTTGGCTCAATAGTTTTGAGTAATTAAGTAAAAAACACTAAAGAAAACAAAAAAACACTAAATAACTTGTCTTAGGGGCACAAATAATGACCTACAACCTACAAGATAGAAAATATGACTCTCTCGTTTTCAACTAATAGTTTTGTTTGGTTACATAACCATTTTGTCGAAGGCTATATAATTATAACAAAACAATATATCTATTAGTTGAGTTTGGTTGATTTAAGAATAACAAATATAAATGTAAAATTTATAAAATAAAAATAATTGAAGTTTTATATCTTGAATCGCCTCAATCATCCAGATAACTTTCCAAAAAATAAAATTATAAAGATTTTGGTTCAAAATATGTTTTGCAAATTTCAAGAAGCACTGCAGGATTTTCTCTAGAATTATCCTTATATAATATTACTCTCCTTAGTTTAAATCAATGATATCTCCAACTTCATCTCATTTATAAATGTAGTATGAGATCTTAACCCATTTTCGAGCTTGCATAACGGTTACAAGTATTCCCAAAATCTATCAAACTACAACTTAGAAAATGGAACATAGAAGTTGAAAACCATATATGTTTTCAACATTTTATATAAATTTTATTATAGTTTTTGGCCAACCTCTTTTATTTCTTGAAGCTTCATCTCATTGAATATTTAATATGTTTATATTTGCTCATATTACACTATAAATAATCATTGATTATGCACCTTTTGATATCCACATGTTATGGCATAAATATCTTTGAACGTTTTCAACTACATGTTTAATCCTTTGGTTCAGGCGAAGGTTTTTTTAGGCTTTTGCATGGTCTCATGGGTATCAAGTATGCTCTTTTGGATATGTTCTATTATTTTATGCACTAGAGAATGAAGTAGTTTCTTTAAAATCAAGATCATTGAAACTTTTTGACATATTGTTTGTTGATTCTTTGAGTATCTTTCTGATGGATCGCATATCTTCTACAAGAGTTTACTCAAATATGATAGATCAGAATCAACAATAGATTACACGCTCAAAGTATTGAACATAGTCCATATATGGAAGACCACATGTAAAGTATAATTCATAGGATTTTGTATAAATTAATTAAAATGAAAATTACTTATAGCAAGCCTCAATTAAATTTTATAAGTTGTGATATCTTTTAAAGGAAGATATGTAGTTCGACCATTTGCCGAGATATTCATTTATGTTATTTCTTCTTCAATGTGGTAGATTTGTACATTCTCTTTCGTGATGTTCGCTACTTAAGATCCGTTGAGCAACGTATTTTCCAAGCCAATCATAGTGACTGGGTCTGATCGGCTGAATTATGTTTCTTAAACTTGAGAAAAGCGATGGTTCAGACTTCAGGGACAATAAGTTGTAGAAGGAATAAGTTTTCAGTAGATAAAATTTCTTGTTTTTGTATGACCTTGGCTGCTCAATCACCATAATATATCTAACTTTCCAAAGACTTTTCAACCATATTTTGATGATATGGTTTCCAACCATATTTTTGGGCCTAGATCTCACACAACTTAATTTCTTTTGCTGAATTCTGACGTCATGATTGTTGTCAAGATTTATGCATATTTTTGTTTTCGAGTTTTTTTCTCCTCCTCTTTATTTGAAGAGGTGTCTTGATCCTCAAACTTGCCCTAATTTTTGTTTTATCTTTACCTATTTATTTGACTAACCAAAGAGAAAATGGTACCATTTTTCAAATTTTCAACATATTTCATATTAACGTGACAAGATAAATATAAACCTTTTATTTTAGTTGAGTTGTATGCTCTTGCTTACTTAAAGTCATGACTGTAATAGTAGGATGCATAGTATTTTTTCTTTGTCATAACAGTTTGGCTTCAATAGTAACTTGCGTTGTGGTAAAGGGGAAAGACATTTTCGAGCCCCCAAAATACGGACTTCATAAAGCTCTCTATAGTTAGTATCATTCGATGTTCTTTCTCTCATCAAACTTCAACGAAGTTACAAATGATCAAACTTACCGTTTATTTCTTCATGAACGTCAAGGACTTACCAAGAGTATTATGCTCAAAATACTAACATTTACGTGATACTCGTAATATGAATATATTTATAAAATATATGGAAAAAAACTTACTTATGAAGTTCTAACATATTAATATTAGAGAATGCAAAGAGGTTTGGTCAGTCTTCCACGTTTTATTCAATTTGCATCATTAACATATAATAATATGGATTCTTGTAGTTGATCATATTATCATAACTGATAAATATATCTTCATTCTAAAGGGGACTTTGTTTATCCTCGAGATCAATATTCACGTCGTAATAAGCTTACACCCGTACATAGATAATTGGCTCGAGTAGATATTTGCGTCATGAAAAATTTCAGAAGAACAAAAAGGGATGACAGACCCTAAAACTGAATAGAGAAATACAAAAAACTACCATGTGCGTTGGAGCATCGATTAGAGAATGTGTCTCAGTTGGAAGCCGAACATTAACGTTATCGGTTATCTCTCATTTCTTCCTTTGGTAATGTATAACTTTGGTCGGAAAATATTAATATTTATCCCTTAGTAACTTTTTAAAAATTCGCGCTGTCAACTCTATCCTGATCGAATCGACGACCGTGATACTAAAGTTAGGTAATCTGAACGGATTGGTGGAAGAATTTTAAACATCATCAACATCAGAGTTGAGCTCTCTGGATACCCTTGTTCCTCATATGCCAAAGAAATGTTTGATTATCCATGTTTATTTTACATAGGAACATTGGCCACAGTATTAAGACACATTCTTATAGCTAATGTGGATCCAAGATTCTTTGTAACTTCCAAATCCTAACCAAACACGGTGTTCTAATTTCTTGGTGATATCAATCTCAACCAAGTGTAACAAGCATTATATAACGTTTTGTTCTTGGCAGGGGAGGATCCAAGATTAGAATTTATGGTGTACCAAAACTATCATTGAACCAAAAAGATCCTAGTAATATATAGTTAAAATACATCAATACATCGTTACAACTAAAAACGAAATCTATTTCTACTCTAAACATAATTGCATTCTTCTCTTACTCATGCCTTGAAAATGCTTGATAATATCTCCATCATCGATTGTAGCAAACACTTTTTTCTCCACAAATGTCACTAAGTAGTCGTTAAGTCATGGATTGGACATTCGATTTCTCAACTCATTCTTCACATATTTCATACGAGAAAATACTCGCTCAACACTTACGGTGGTCACTGGTAATGACAAAGCTAGCTTCAAAAGTGTATAAACCAACATATACATTCAACTTACTTTTGAAGTTCCAACAATTAAACCCTTTAATCACAAATGAATCATTACTAATACCATTGTAGAATAGATAACATGGTAAACAAAACACAGCTTTCATTTTTGTAGAATATTCTAGTCAATCATTATTCTTATACCAACTATTATTAAAAGAACGATTTCGTGTCCTAATTTTTCTAGGAGGACATTCAATCATGTTGGGTCTAGTTGGTTCATTCACAAGGTAAGATCTTCTCATTTCATCTTGATCATTTGGATGATAATTAATAATTGAAGTTCTATTTCCATGATCCAAATCCAAATATGCCCTTTTTTTAATGTCGTATATAAAGATGATGGATCAATTGAGGAAGGAATTAAAGAAGGTTATTTGGATGGTACCTCGGTTGAACAAGGGGTCAGAGAGGCCTCAATTGTTGATTCATTTCCAATAGAAGAGCTAAAGATTAAACAATTCTAAAAATTCTAAAAATGACTTTATTAGGCCCTAAAAAGCTAAAACAAATGACTTTATTAGGGCCTAAAAAATCAATTAGATAAATCAATTAAACAATTCTAAAAATTCTAAAACTTTAGATCAAACGAATCTAAATCGAAAACCATTTGCTTTACTTGTAAATATAAAATTGACCCAATTTATTTCTTTAACAAATTAACTACATTTAAATCCCTAATTTCTCAAATTTCAAACTTAAAGGTTTTCTTTACTTGCAAATATAAAATTGAATCATTTTTTTTCTTTAACAAATTAACTACATTTAAATCTTTAATTTCTCAAATTTAAAACTTAAAGATTTTCTTTACTTGCAAATATAAAATTGAATCATTTTTTCTTTAACAAATTAATTACATTTAAATCCTTAATTTCTCAAATTTTAAACTAGCTTTAAGTAAAACCAGTGAGATTCTCTTTATCTTCAAGTATAAATTGAGTAAACAAAAGAGTTTGTGAAACCTTAATACCTTACTCCAATTTAAGAGAGCTCGAGCCAATACAAAAAAATTATTCTTCACTATAATTTGTTTATTCATTTTTTTGTATTGATGTAGATTTATGGTTTAGTTGCGGGCAAAATCTAAACGAAGGGGAAAATGGTTTGGGATGGTTTAAGGTTCGAACTCAACGTTAAAAACTAAACACTCCTACCACTATACCAAACCTACTTTTACAATTTTGGGTGGTCCATGACATACATGGCCACCCTTGGATCCGTCATTGGTTCGTGGGTGAGATCCAATATTTGATTGGAGAACCTAATGAGGAGGCTACACCATTGTACAGATGCTCAGGTAAGTTTTCAATTCATATCTAGATGGGATAATAGGACATTCTTTTTTCGGATTAAAGGATGGCTGCTATTTTAATATTCTCATTGAGCTTTGTCCCACTGTCCAGATTCCACGAGACCAGATTTCATTAATGTCATCTTTGTGCGAGAATTCCAGAAATAGGTGTCTTGAGTCCCAATTTGAATACGAGAAGTCACCTTCAAACTTTATTGCCTCAAAGAATCTGTCTAATATTTGTTTCTTGCGTAAGCTTTGTGAAAACTTTTCGATCAAAATATAGAACTTTCCAATCAAGTGCAGGATGAAAAGGGTTGAAGTATATCATTTACATTGTCTTCAAATTGTAAAACAATATAGTTTCCTTTGTGTTTGAATGCAGATTGACTTGAATATTACTAGTGTCTCTAAATCACAGTTGCAGAGTAAAATTTCTGTTGAAAGTTTAAGGGCGTTTGTAGTTGAAGATTTTTTGTTTGCACCGCTGCGGAGTAAAATTTCTGTTGAAAGTTTAAGGGCATTTGTAGTTGAAGATTTTTTGTTTGCATTATAGTTGAAGTGGAAGGAAGTGTAGTTGATTGTTGTATTTCTTGTTTTTCATTTCAAGATATTAAAAGTGGTGAACAACCATCTCCAAAATGACGAAGAAGAAAGTTAATATTGAAAAGCAAGAAAGTTTACCTTCTATGTTCTATTCTGGTCGGATTTGGCTCTTTTCTAAATATAGGCGTAGAAGATGCGGTGGTATTTGAAGATTGGCTAAATTTTCTTCCTTAGACATTACTTCTTAATAAATATATATATATATAGACACGGAATATCTGCTCACTAATAACAGCTATATATATTTACGGAATATCTGCTCACTAATAACAGCTATAAGATTAAAATTAAAATTATTGTAGTTGATTAATATGAAAACAATATCAACCAGTGTAATAAAGTATTGTTCCACTTTTTTTTAGTTCCTGACCTTAGTGAGTATTGATGCAAAGGAAGATAACAGATCAAACTGATGATCCGACCATTTGTCCTAAACCATTACTAATACATGCTGTTCGAATATGTTGACCATTCAAAGTTTGTGCATAAGAAAAAGAGAACAGCCATCTATGACTTTAGTTAAAATTCCAAATAAATTAAAAAAACCTGATTCCTTATATTTCAATAAACCCTTTTATCATATAGAAATGTTTACTCACATAAAATTTATGTAGCAAATGTTTGCAAAATTCCGTTTGCATCTTTAGTCATTCTATATGAGTAAACATTTCAATAAAATTTAACTTAACCCTTTTTTTATATAGAAATGCTACTCAGAGTGCAATGAGTGCGCACAGGGTAAACCCTCAGTCTGACGCGATAGCCTGCAAACCAACGCCAGAAGGTAAACCACACAAGGTGACAGGCTCAGCCGAGAAAGCGTATGTGGAGGGACTCGAACTCATGACCTTTTGGTCATAAGAATGCCATACTCAACCAACTCGGCTACCCCCTTGGGGCTCCGTTTGCATCTTTAGTCATTCTACTATTAGCTTTCCAAATATTTAAAACCATGATTCGAAAAACATATAGTTTTATTTCTAAATCTAATCCAAAAATTACATTCTTCACATTTTAAAAAGCATTAACAGTGACACGAAAAACATATAGTTTTATTTCTAAATCTAATCCAAAAATCACATTCTTCAGATTTTAAAAGCATTAAAATCTGCATCGAGCTTCTCAATACTGTATAGAACTAATAATCCAATTTTTTAAAACATAAAGAATTAGTGAAAAACGTAAATAAAAAGTTTAATACAAACAACAAAACACTAACGGTAACTTTTTGTCACTGGGTTATGTTTTTTATTTACTTACTAAATTTAAATTTTGGGTTTTCTTCTTTATTTTTCTCAATTGATAAAATCTTGTTTGACATTGATTGTTGCATCTTAAAATACTTTGGTTTATATGGTGAGTGACTATGATAGTTAAGATTAGTTTTTAGACATTAGACGGAAACGAGGTATGACGCTGGGTTGTGTATTTGTTCATGGCTATATAAGTTTGGATCTAAAAATTCCAAATTATATTCCTGCATTACAGTTTTTTTTTTTCTACATATCCTTGTATTCTATTTTCCTAAACAAATTTCCAGCACCTGAACATGTTAACACCAACATGCTACAATGGTGCTCCCTGGAAAATGATAGGTGATGGTTCCATTTTTCCATTAGACTGTGAGTGATGCACCATTGTCTGCGGCTGTAAGATTCAGTAACAGGGTAGCCGCCTTCACAGCCCTATAAAAGAAGTTGTACAATCAACTCTTTAGAACAATATAGTCAATCGAGTTAGACACAAAGTGAAACAATCACTAAATGTAATTAATCTAATCAAATGTTGATAAGATAATATGATAAGCAAAGACCAAAGTCAATTTTTCTTGCATACCAGACATTTACTCTTTCATTCAATCTTTTCCATGCCAAAAATGATATTATATTTGTCTTTTTAAGGACAAATGGAGAGAAAAAAATGTAAATAAACATTTCCCACTTCAGTGCAGGAGAAAAATATAGAAATTCAACCATTCAAACAATTATAAGATTTTAAACTCCTTTTTCATTACTTCTTTATCCACGAATTCTCTGATATACATAGAAGGGGCATTCAGTTCTATCATAGCACACTCAGGTCTGTTTGTTCTTAAAAAGTATGATGAACGAATCGCAAAGTGAGAATTCAGCCTAATGATTAACTTACTTTCTCTATAACATGCAAGTAAAATGGAGCATATAAATGATATGAACACAAAACAAGTTCCTATGTACAAATATCCAATTATGAAATATGATTAGAAAGAAAAAGGTTATAGGCTCATACCATGCATCAGGAGCCTGGTATAGAGAAGCTGAACTGCCAAAGCATGATGTGAGCATCTCAGTGTAGATGACACCAGGATTAAGTGCAACTACTGCCATTCCATCAGGCAACTCTTTTGCAACAGATCTACTCATACCTTCGACTGCCCATTTTGATGCACAATATGGTGCTACCTTTTACAAAACAAACAGTTTTAAAGAAAAAATCAGTCACATCTTAAGTTAAAATAGATCCTTATACAAGGAACATCAGTTTTCTGTAATGAAAACCTAATCTTTAAAAAGACGATTATGTCGACTTGATATCAACGAGTATTATCAGAACCACCCTTTATCAAAATATTTTCAGATAAATGTCTAGTCAAAAAAGAAAACTGAGGACGCTTAAGAAATGTTCAAGAATACAAATAAAAAAGTGGTAGCAAAATTGATTCATATCATTCTTCTATTCAGAATCATAAAGGCCCGATCAGATCCCCTCTTCATAAACGTGCTAAATTGAGTCTCCAGACCTAGATGCTTTGGTTTGAATTTTTATTACCCGCGGCAGCCAAAGCAGCTAAATAGTGCATGTAAAGGAATCCACAGTGGACTTCTTATAGTAGTTTTGTAAATAAATTTTTAATAATGGCGCCAATGACATTGACAGCAAATGAAATGATATCAGCTGACTATGATAGAAACAGGAAACATCCGTCGAGAGATGCATAAAAAGGGTGTAGAATTTACCAGAGCAGCACCCGATCTTCCCCACCCAGAAGACATATTGACAATGATTCCTTGCTGGTTTGGAAGCATCAAAGGGATGAAATGGCGCAACATGTTTGCTATCCCTTTCACATTTGTATCAATAACAGTATCAAATTCTTCTAAGGGAACCTCCCAAATCTTGTTGTTTTTGTTGATAGTACCTGCATTGTTTACTGCCATGACATTCAGTGTTAGTTCCTAAGTCAGGGTAACTTACAGTAAAATGCATGCACAAGAGACAAATGAATACCTCGATAATTCATTACCTAAGTAGCACAGAGCCATATAAAGAAGTAACTTTAAACATCAGAAACAAACATTCCTATAGTCTGTTTGGGCACTAAGATGTACTTCAAAATTCAGCGCATTTTCCGACAAGTATATGAGATGAGCAACATTCTACTTTCTAGCAACATACTGCATTTAAGCACCAAACTTGTCCTAAAAGGAAAACCAGCTGAGCAAGATCTACCATCTTATATGGCCCTTTTTAGGAAAGGAACAAGGATAGTACTCTAAACCCAAACTGTACAACGATAGACTTGTGCTTAAAGCAAATGGTTTATGATTATCCAAGTTAAACAACATCATAAATTTACTTCACGGGAAACCAACTTCCATACATATTGGGCTCGTTTTGTACATAAGATTGTGACCAGCTTGGACAACTTCTAGTCCGATAATGTGTTTGGTGACATCTAGGACTAGTCAGCCTTGGATGAAGTAGTCCAATCTGGTGTCGGGAACACATGACTAAATTAATCTTTCACTAAAATAGTACTGATAAGTCAATAAATGATGTCCACGTGGGACTGATTGGCCTCATCTTTCTTACAAAATATACTCATATATATAATCTAAATCTATACACAATATAGTACTCATGACTTCAAGAAGATAGATAATCATGAAGGTTTAAACTAATTGTGAATAAGTATAATATACCTATAATATCAGGGACGCCTTTCTTTTCCACAACAAGACGGGCTAGCTCCTCAACACTGCTATTTGACCTCTGCAAAGAAACGATCCATACTAAGAATTTAGCATTCCATATGAGCAATTGACATGAAAGAAATAAAGAATTAGGGCACTTACGACGTCAAGAGGAAGTAAGAGGTGTTTGTGGGGAGAATCAAGCTCTGTTTGAAGAGAGTCGAGTTTCTCCTGTGTGCGGGAACAACCAATGACGGTGTGACCTCTCTTTGCGAGCTCTAGAGCTAGGGCTCTGCCCAGTCCTTTGCTAGCTCCAGTAATCAGAACGGTTTTCCCTGTCGCCATTGCCATATCTCCTTTCTTCGTCTCCCGAAATGTACGTTTGTCACATGAAAGGTAAAAGCTACCGTCTTTTCTGGGTTTTAGTGTTGGGCCTTTGGGATTTATAGTGCTCTTCTACATTATAACGACATTTGCCTATTTATAAAAGTATCATTCATATATAGTTCATATGTCTATCAAATTTTAGATTTTTAGTTTTTTGAAATTCTAAAATCTTTCTTATTATTTATTCCAAAAAATTTAGATTTTTTATATCCGAGTTTGCAAGTAGGTTAAGTATTGTTTTGTCTACGTCCTTGTATAATTTGTTTCCGAATTTATTTTGATATTTTTATTGATTTTTGGAGTTTTTATTTCAGTTTAAAAAAATCGTTTTTTCTTATGATTGTTATTGTTTCGAACGGTGGTTATAGGTATATGATTAGTTAGGTTTTTATCTACGTTTTGAATTTGAAACGCTAGTTGCTAAGTTTGGGTGAGATTTGTAGGTTTTGGAATCCATGGGTAAGGTTGTTGGTTCGTAGACGTTCGGGAATTTTCGGTGCCCAGAATAACAGGATTTGTGCGTTCTGGTTTCGCGAATCCAGTTATTTTGGGCATCCATAATTCACGATTTTGCATATTATTTTGGCTGAAATCGCGAACATTGTGTACACGATTTAGTGTAATTTGGGCACAAAGTGTTCGCGATTTCTATTATATGATTAAATTAAGCATGTTTAACATCTAATTGATTTGAGTATTATTTACCATTTCTTATGTCTTCCATGTAAATACATATTAGGGTTTTTGAAATTGTTTTGGATATGTTTGGTATATAATAATATATTTTATATTTTCAGCATGTTTCAGAGGGATTGTACTCCTACCGGGTTGGATAACGATGCTAAGGACTTCGATCATCGTGAACCTATTTCATGGTCTACTAGGGTTCGACGACATCCCCTCTTTTCTTTGCATGTACTTCCCCATAAGGGTGGGTATACGGATCAGCTATTCTGGAGAGTCAATCACCATGTGTCGAGATGTATTCAGAAATGAACGACTACAAGCAGCATGAGGCGTATAACATCTTCAATAACGAGGTAATTTAGGGGTGGTTTAACGTGTTGTAAATTATATATTATTTAATTTAATTTAATATTGTGTAGGCTCGTCCATCTACGCGCTGCTACATGATGTATGCTACCCATCGCGCTTGGGATCTTACGCTTCAAGTAGGATTAAAGACCAGGCTATGAGGTCTTATTTTGCTCCTCTCATCGAATGCTTTACGCGTTGGGCTACCAACGTGCACATCGTAGAATTATTTCTCGAGAGGTGGCCTATGGAGACCAACAGCTTCCATTTCTCATTCGGTGAAATGACGGTGACCTTAGATGATGTCAACCATCGTTGGTCTTCGGGTTACAGGTTAGGGTTTCGACCTAAAGACTTTTCCAGGTGATGGTTTACGTATTGCTTGGTATTCTAGTTTACTAGGTATGCCCAGCGATATTATTATGGCGGAGCTTAAGTATAACAAGGATGGTAGTAGTAGACATGTACGCCTACAGTTTTTCCGTGAGGTATACATTGTTGCTGACTTCTTTGATGATTCTATTTCGGATGATATGGTTGCGAAAGTGACGAGGGATTATTTGCTCTACATGTTTGGTTGTTCTGTTCTGATAAACAAGACGAGGAACAATATATTGCTCGATTACTTACAGTTTGTTGAGCCCTTTAGGTTATCGGTTAAGTATAACTGGGGCCAACATGTATTGGCTCAGTTGTACCACCAGCTTGGTCGATCGTCCTTACATGCGACCTCGGGCTTACTACTTTCGTTGCTTTGTTGGAGACATGAATTTATGATCACTTCCCCACGTTTATGAATACAGTGAACAATGGATACGGTAATTCTATGTCGACTACATGTAGATAAGCACCTTTTTTTTGCTAAGATTATGAGACTCGTATTAATATCCTGACATACTTTATCTTCATTGAGGGAGCATAATGTAAGTTTCAAGGTTTATATTTTTATTTACGGATCACCACTTGTTTTATTATTACTTGGTATTTGTTTATATTGTAGGTATGCTTCATGGTATACGAGCATATACGCGACACTTTCCCTTTCTGTGATGTAGCTTGTATCAATCATACTTTAATGGCATGAAAGATACTTGAGGCATAGTATCCGCTACGCATTGCTCGATAGTTGGGAATATTCAGGATAAACCTTCTTCATTGTGACCTATTTTTTTTGCCATGCATGGATGTATAGCAGTCGCACGTCGTTGATCCTAGGATTCGTGGTGATAGTTACACTATAGGACATCCTAGTATGACCTCTTTATAAACTTTATGGGTCCAGGATCACTTATGGTACATTTTTATGGATCCTAAGTGTGAGTCATCTGATGCATATGTTGGGAAGAACATAACAATGATAAGTTACCAGGCTAGGTTATATGATTTGTCCGATCGTGTTATCGATGCACATTCGAGATCGCAAGTGATGAGTATGGATGGGCTTTGTCATTCATTGGAGGTGTGCTCGATGATGGCGCGCCGGTGCCAAGAGCTTGATTAAGTGACCATTTTGTATTCCATGACTAGTTGATTGTATTTTTGGCATGTATCGCGACTATGTTATTGCATCATGTTTTGTTGTCACATTTTGGTTTTACTTTTTATTGCACTCTGTATATTTTCTATGTTATTTACCTATTTTTATTTACATATTTTATATGTTACTAATGTGTCATGTAATTTTACGTATACAACATCGTTTACTATGACTATATATTTCTAACAATCTGATTATGCTATAATGAGACCCTTATATCTTATAACTGGACACCCAAATCTAACGCACATGGTCTATCTTAATGACATAGGATATGTGTCTTTTGTTTCTATTAGGTGACATGAAAAGATTGAGTCGTGGGATTATGTTATCAACATCTTACACGTGTCAAGTATTGATTGTTCTACTTGGATTACGTTATCTAAAGACGAAATTATCAATGAATAGATGCTCTCATCTTGTAACAACATAACCTGAAAAACTCAAACACATTAGAAACTCTAAAATGTCTCTTTGGAGTCAATTGGAAGATGATTACCTATTTTTATTTACATATTCTATATGTTACTTATGTGTCCTGTAATTTTACGTATACAACATCGTTTACTATTGATGAGGGAGAATAAAAGACAAGGGCCAAAACGCATAGAAATAACAGAAATTCGAAGGAATCTTTGTAGATATTCGAGGAGGCTTTCGAGCCATTCGAAGACAGAGATTCGAAGGGATCATTGCAGAAATTCGAGGAGGCTTTCAAGTTAGTCAAAGAGGTTTCATGGAGCAACCTTTTCGTCTAAGGGACTTATGAAGTTCGAAGGAGCAACTTTTCGAAGAGATTTTGGCCGGTCAGAAGAATTATTCAGTCTTAGCAAAACAATTTTTTACTAAGACTGGGGGGCTACTGATGAGGGAGAATAAAAGACAAGGGCCAAAACGCATAGAGATAAATGTATAAGGGCCAAAGCGCATAGAAATAAGTGTATAAGGGCTGAAATGCGTTAATTGCAAAGATATAGCCGAAATAGGAAGGAACCTTAAAGTAGGGACCAAAAGTTGTAATTAAACCGAATTAAAGCGTGTGGGGTCCACAATTGTACTATAAAAGGACCACACACGCTTCACGAATTTCAAGATAAATAGTACGACTTTCTCTCTCTACCATTCTAGCATTTTCTCTCTCTAGATCTAGCACTTAAGTATTCCTCTATCACCAAATCCTCTATCAACAAATCCTCACATAACAAAATCACCCTCGGACCATCTTTTAACTCTTCAGTGGCGTCGTCTGTGGGAAACGAAGATCGTTCCGACGACAATCGCTTCCTAGAAATAATTCCCGTTTCGAGGAGAACCATGGAAGGCTCGGGGGACGATTTGGTTGATCACTGTGTGGAAAACATGGAGGCAGATGACTTCCAGGACGACTTGGAATCCGATGGAGAAAGAGGACGACGAGTCGAGAACGCCTTCGACGACTCCGCCCTCTTGACTCAGAGGAATGAGCTGCTGTTGGAAATCGAAAAGTTGAAGGCGGAGAAAGAAGCCGCCCTGAGAAATGTTCGATCTGAGGTAAGAAGAGAACCCGTCGAGCAAAGGGAGGAGCGGGACGTCGAAATTCGTCCCAAGAAAAGAAATGATAAGTATCGGAGGCGTGAGCGACGATCTCCGAGGAGGAGAGAAAAGTACCGATCGGACTCGGTTACTTCGAGTGACTACTCACGCTATAGTACTTCTGAATCATCTCCCCGAAAATACCACAGGAGGAAAAAACATGACCAGAGGCGAACTGGTGCCCGAAGGGGGAGGAGTTCGGAGAAGAAATCTTCGCGGGAGAAGAGTCGCCACGACCGAGTTGCTGATCGTTCTCATGAGCAGGCAAAGTGTCTTGGGAAGGATGAGATGGGCCCTCGAAATTCAGAATGGCAGCAGCAATACACGCTGCCCTCCGAGGAGGGTTTGTACTTCTCAAACAATGATAATTTGAGGTCCAATGTTTATCGTACAGGGCACAATTGGAGAGCTTCTCCTCTGTCATCGGAGATCTTAGTGGGGAACCTCCCGAAGCACTTTGACATTTCGAAGCTTGAAAAGTTCGATGGGACTCAGGATCCGGATAACCACATCGAGCAGTTTAAGAACTTTATGATAAACTTCGATGACGATGATAAGCTTTTGTGCAGAGCGTTCTCTCAAACTTTCAAGGGAGTGGCATCTAAATGGTACAACAGGCTACCTCAGGGCTCCATTAAGAACTTTGACATGTTCTGGAGCATCTTTAGACAACACTTCGTTGGAAGCAAGAAGTTTCGGGCCAACGGAGACACCATAATCTACTGTCGACAAAAAGTGGGGGAAAGCCTAAAAAACTATACCAATCGCTTTGTAAAAACCAAGACAGATATGGAGTACTGCAAGGATTCGGTCGCGCTTGCGGCGTTCAGGATGGGTTTGCTCCCCGGGTTGTTAAAAGACACTGTGGCAGAAAGTCAAGCAATGACCTTCGGGGCATTGCTAGATCAAGTTGAGAAGAGAATCCTGGTGGAAGAAACCCAAGCCTCGGAGAAAGGTTCCGGAGAGAAATTGGACCATAATCAATTCCAGAGGACCGAGTCAAACACTCAGGTCCCTCGATCAAACGTCCAAGCTAAAAGCACGGGTCAGTATCCTCCGAGGCAAAAATCAAACCCGCAGTACTATGGAAACCAGTCAAACCACAATCAAGGGGGAAGATACATGTCGAACAAGTGGACTCGGCCCGACTACTATGCGGAGTTGACGGAAAATGTCGCTGCAATATTTGATAAAGCTAAATCTTCGGTCACGTTTAGGAAGCCCTTTCCCATACAAACACCGAGGGAGAGCAGAAGCGTTAACAAATATTGCAAGTATCACGAGGATGTGGGCCATAATACCAAAGATTGCATAGCCTTAAAGAAGGAGGTGCAGGCTCTCGTCGAGAATGGAATGTTGTTGGAGTATGTCAAGAAACACTCCCAGAAGAACGTCGTGGTAAAAGCTGTCTCGAAGAACACTGACACAGCCATGGTAATCTCCGAAGGGGTTGACGATTTTGACATCGAGCAAGAGTATTTGGACCCGAAAGTCGGGAGAAACAATGTAAACTTGGTCGAAGAGGAAATTCCAAGGGGGAAGGTGGATAGTCTTTGTGCATTTTTTGAGTCCTTAGCAATCTTTGCGGAGACACTATCGCCGGGAATTTGAACAGCTCTCGCAAAAGGCACATGGTGAATTTGACCACCCAGATCGAAGCTAGAGTCTCCGCACAAATGCATCGATCACCTTCTCCTATTATTTGTTTTGATGATGATGATATGCGTAATGTTGCAGGCCCTCATGAGGACGCTGTGGTGATCGCGGCGGGCATTGCTGGGGATCATATCCAAAAAATACTCATCGACACAGGAAGCTCTGCGAACATCCTGTTTATGAGCACCTATCGCCGCATTTCCGACCCACCGGTCATCCGAAGATCTGATAGAACGATAGTGGGCTTCACTGGTGCTACAGCGGTTGTCGTGGGAGAGTTCCAATGTATGGTGGAGTTGGGTCGTGGACCATTCAAAAAAGAAGTGGAGGTACTCTTCATCGTGGTTGACGCACCCACCTCATATAATGCTATCCTGGGACGCTCTTGGTTGTCTCGGATGCACGGCATCATCTCCACGGTGCATCAATGTCTAAAGTACGTTATCAGGAACAATATTGGTACGGTCAGAAGCAGCCAAAAGATGGCACGAGAATGCTACCAAATCGCCCTGTCCTCCAAGGGAGTTCGAGGGGGGCCCTCTGAATCAGCATAGCAATCAAAGGGGCTACCCTCCGAGGTCATCCCTTGTGATGATCCGAGGGAGGCCCCCAGATTTCAGGTCCCGGAGGAGGATTCTGCGACACATGAGTTCGCGGCTGGCAAAGTTCTGAAAATAGGGGTCCATCTCTCCCCCGAATTTAAAGGAAAGTTAATTGCTTTTTTATCTGATAAGCTCGATATGTTCGCTTGGTGTGCGCAGGATGTCACTGGGGTGCCGACGGAGATTATATGTCACCAACTTGCCTTGCGATCGGATGTCCGACCAATAGTCCAAAAAAGGAGGCCTGTCTCCCCGGAAAAGGCCTCAGCAATTTTGATGGAGGTCGAGCGACTTTTAAATATTGGTCATATTCGTGAGTCGCACTATCCCCTATGGGCGTCAAATCCGGTATTGGTGAGGAAGAAGAACGACAAGTGGAGGATGTGTATCGACTTCACAGATTTAAACCGAGCTTGTCTTAAGGATCCTTTTCCTGTCCCGCGCATTGATCAATTAGTAGACTCGACCTCCGGAAATCGATTGCTATCTTTCATGGATGCTTACTCGGGCTACAATCAAATCCGATTGGCTGCTAACGATGAGGAGAGCACTTCTTTTATTACCGGGCGGGGTCTATACTGTTACAAGGTCATGCCGTTCGGGTTAAAAAACGCGGGGGCAACTTATCAGCGCCTGGTTAATAAAACTTTCGAGGAGCAGATTGGGAGGAATATGGAAGCTTATATCGACGATATGTTGGTAAAGAGTGAGAAAGACGACGACCATTTCGCTGACCTCACAGAGACATTCCACAACTTGCGAAGGGTCAACCTCAAGCTCAATCCAGAAAAGTGTATTTTTGGAGTACGATCGGGTAAATTTCTGGGCTACATGATTAGTGAAAGAGGCATTGAGGCGGACCCAGAGCAGTTAAGAGCGTTGATCACCATGAGCCCTCCTCGAAACATTAAAGAGGTACAAATCTTGACAGGGCGATTGGCTGCCCTAAATCGATTTATTTCCCGCTCATCGGACAAGTGTGCCCCGTTATTTAAAGTATTGCGGAATGCCAAGCATTTTTGTTGGACCGAAGAATGTTTGACGGCATTTCGTCAAATTCAGGAGTATCTAACCTCTCCGGAAGTTTTATCTAAACCCTTAGCGGGGGAGACGTTGATTGTTTACGTAGCGGTATCCACGTGTGCTGTCAGCGCTGTTCTCCTCCGAGAAGCTGACTCTCTCCTGAGGCCAATTTATTATGTCAGCAAGAGTTTGCTGGACGCCGAAAAACGATATCTTACCTTGGAGAAGGTGGCTTTGGCGTTAGTAACAGCGGCGCGAAAGATGAGGCCTTACTTTCAAGCCCATCCAATTGTGGTTCGAACAACGTTTCCCCTGAAGAGTCTATTACAAAGACCAGATATCTCTGGCAGGATGACTAAGTGGTCCGTAGAGCTGGGAGACTTTGACATAACATTTGAGCCTCGCACAGCGATAAAGGCACAGGTTTTAGCAGATTTTCTGGTTGAATTCCACTCCGACAGGGACGAACAGGAGGTATCTGACATAGTTGCCGAGGAAGAGTGGGTAGTACGGACGGATGGGGGGTCGAACGTCTCAGGCTGCGGGGCAGGTGTTCAGTTAATATCCCCGCAAGGGGTCGCTATGTTCCAAGCCATCCGTTTCGGTTTCAAAGCTACTAATAATGAGGCTGAGTATGAAGCAGCTTTAGCCGGCCTACGCTTAGCTCAGATATGCGGGGCTCGACGGATAAAGTTGGTCAGTGATTCTCAGTTGGTAATAAATCAGGTTTCGGGGGAGTCCGAGGCAAGAAAGGAAACACTGATACAATACTTGAAACTGATGAAAGATTTGGCGTCGGGTTTTGAGGACGTTAAGTTCGAACATGTCCGACGGGAATTGAATGCCGTCCCGGATTCTCTTGCTTCTACTTCGCGGACAGAAGGTTATCCCTGGGTTTTGGTCCAGACGCGCCCGTCGATCTCAATCGGTACAGACCATGTGATGAACGTCTCCGAGGAAAATCATGCGATCACACCTGATTGGAGAACAGTCCTCATTGATTTTTTGGCTCATGACGTTCTGCCCACCGACAAATATGAAGCCAGAAAAGTTAGATTTAAGTCTAATGGTTACATTTTGCTGGACGGGTCGTTATATAAGAAATCTCTGAGTCGGCCATTACTGAGGTGCTTGAATGGACCTGAGTCACAAATCATCCTCTCCGAGTTGCACGACGGTGAAAGATCCGCTCATTGTGGATATAAAGCTTTGATACGCAGGGTATTCTTGGCAGGTTATTATTGGGCAACTATTTCGGCTGATGCAAAAGACCTGGTCAAACGTTGTGACACGTGCCAGCGGTATGCTAATGTAATCCACAAACCAGGAGCATTGATGGAAAGCATCTCAGAGGCAGTTCCTTTTGACAGATGGGGCATTGACTTGGTCGGACCTCTACCAATGGCCTCTGGGGGCAGACAGACGATAATTGTGGCTGTTGATTATTTTTCTAAGTGGGTGGAAGCTGAGCCACTCGCGGGGACGAAAGCCAAGGATGTGATCAAATTTATTTTGTCTAACATCTGTTGTCGTTTTGGTGTACCATTGCAGATTACAACGGATAATGGACCGCAGTTTGATAACAAAGAATTTCAGAGTTTTTGTGTGTCCAGGGGCATACGACAATGTTTCTCGGCACCATTTAACCCTCAGGCAAATGGCCAGGTGGAGGTAACTAATCGCACCATCCTCGACGGGTTGAGAAAGAACCTAGAAGGTAAGGCGGGGAAATGGCCCGACTATTTACAGGAGGTGTTGTGGGCATATCGAACGACCCCACGAACAGCCACCGCTGTGTACCCTTTTGCCTTAGTTTATGGAATGGATGTCGTGGTCCCTCCGGAGATCCTCTTCCCTTCACATCGAATAGCAACTTATGACTCGAACATCAATGAAGAGCATAGAGCATTGGCTTTAGACTTGGTGGAGGAAAAGAGGCAGCGGGCGCATTTGGCTTCCCTGCACTATCAAACTCTTATGAGGAGCCGATATGCATCCAAAGTCAACCATAGGGACTTTCAGGTGGGAGACAAAGTCCTACGGAAAATTTTCTTACACACTAAGGACAAGAGTTTGGGGAAGCTGGGCCCTAATTGGGAAGGCCCTTATGCGATCACCGAAAGGATAAAACCAGGCACTTATCGGTTGAAAGATAAAGACGGAAGATATCTCCGCCTACCTTGGAATATTGAGCATTTAAAGCTGTACCTCGATTAGCAGAGCTCGGAGAAAATATTGTATTTCTTTTCACTGTCTATGTATCCCTAGGGAAAAATTTTGGTGAGGACACACTCTTTCCTACCCTGTTAGGCACAGGAAGGTTTTAACGAGGTGTCTCGATGATCCCGTTAATACAAAGTTTCTTTGCCTTTAACTATTTTTTGAGTCACAGTCACATGTGCCTCGAATTGTTGTCCCTCACACTATTTTTTGAGTCACAGTAACATGTGCCTCGAATTGTTGTCCCTCACACTATTTTTTGAGTCATAGTCACATGTGCCTCGAATTGTTGTCCCTCACACTATTTTTTGAGTCACAGTAACATGTGCCTCGAATTTCCGTTCTTCAAGCTATTCATCGGGTCACATTAAAGTGTGCCACGATGTTTTGGGACCTTCGAACTATTCATCGGGTCGCTTTAACGTGTGCCACGATGTTTTGGGACCTTCGAACTATTCATCGGGTCGCTTTAACGCGTGCCACGATGTTTTGGGACTTTCAAATTATTCTTCGGCTTACAATAAGGTATGCCACGATGATTTAAGGCCTTCGAACTATTTCTCGGATCACTTTAAGGTGTGCATCGAAGCCACTCTCAGTAATGAATCGAGAATTTTCTTTTTTCCTTACAATAATTTTTTATTTTTTACTTTTCGGGGACCCTACAAATTGTTCGACGGCTAAACAGATTGGCATTCGAAGGCCTTATGGCAAGTATAACACTTGGTAAATTTATCTAAGTAATAATTGTTCGAAGACCAATCGAGTTGGCATTCGAAGGCTTTATGGCAAGTATAACACTTGGTAAATCTATCTGAGTAATAATTGTTCGAAGACCAAGCGAGTGGGTATTCGAAGGCCAAGTTGCGAGTATAAAATTTGATAAATCTATCTAAGTAAAAATTGTTCGAGGGCCATGTAAGTTGGAGTTCGAAGGCCTAATGATAAACATACAACCTAAGTTGGAGTTCGAAGGCCTAATGATAAACATACAACCTAAATCTTATCTAAGTTAAATTCTGTCAAAGGCCAAAAGAATTAGTGAATTTATCCAAGTGCTCATTGTTCGAAGGGCTAGGGAAATAATAAGTTCGAAGAACAATACATTGATGAGTTAAATATCCAAGTACTCATTGGAACAGCACAACAGCTTCCAACCATTACAAAAAGAGGCTTTTTTAGGCCTTACACAAAAAAAACTACCTACAGCAACTTTGTTTACTCAGCATTTTTAGAGGTATCACTTTCTTCACTTTCTGAGTCTTCACTCTCACTTACAACTATTTGGGGTGGTCGAAGTTCTGGGGGGACAAGCTTCCAGAAAGGCCCCAGTTCATAGTCAGGGTGGTCGGTGTATATTTGGGTCAATAAGCCGGCTCGAGTGGCAGCATCTCGAGCTTGTAAAGTCTTCGAACATGTTGCAGCATAGGCATCTGCACCCTTCTCCTTTGCCTCTTCGATTTCTGCTGGGAAACATCTGATTTTTCTCTCCAAATTATCGCGCTCTTCGATTACTTTTCGAAGAGACTCATTACATTGCTCAAATCCATCACAGGCCTTGCAATGCCCTTTCTTATATTCAGATATCAACAGCTCTTGGGTACTGGTTTTCTCCTTGTACAAATCCCTTTCTTGTTGGCAACATCTCTCTAGCATGATCACATAGCTCTCAGAGGCAGAAAGGCGCTCGTACAGGGCGTCAGCTTGGCCTTCGATCACTGCATACTCCTTCTTGGCCTCCTCGAGTTGAGAGGCAGCCAGTGATGCTTTGAACTTGTAATAATTTTTACGCTTTTCGAGATGGCGCATATTCTTTCCTCGATTCACCGAAGTATGTAGCATCCTTCGCAGATTCATTGAAAACTCATCGTCTAAGGGGACTTCGAAGGAGCTCGAAGGAGACCCCAAATCTGCAGAATCGAATTCAGAAAAATTACCACAAGCCACATCAGGGTGAACGAGTAATGGAGGGTTTGTTCGAGGAGCAGGGATAGGAGCCAGCCTTGGACTACCTTCGAGGGAGGCTGGGTGAGAAGCCTCAGTCAGAGGAGAGTGCAAAGATTGGTAGGAGGTTTCCTTGGGTGATAGGCCACCCCTGTTTTCAGCATCAATTGCACCATCTTGGACTTATCTTTCGAAGTTAGTCCCTTCATTGTTATCAGGAGTTTCTCCTCCCTCAGATTGTTCTTCGATGGGCTCAAGAAGAATGCCCTTTCCCTTCAAGTCTTTTTTCTTGTTATCTTTCTTTGGTGGAAGGATGGTAGCAGGGGGGGGGGAGGAGTGGGATTTGTTGAAGCAGCAACATTTGATCGAGGGGTTTCAGCTGTTCGAGGGGCCTCAGTTGTTCGAAGGTTACTAGAATTCGAGGCCCCTATATTCTTCGAAGAGTGTGGTTTTTGAGTCTTAGTGACTGGTTTGGGATTTGTTGGCTGAGGTGGTATAGCTTCATCTTCTGGAGGTTCACCCAGGTGACTTTGCGAGCGAGAGCGTTTGGGCAGATCGGATTTTCACATCCTGCTTGCTGCATCGCTCTAGCACTTCTCGTTCAGAAGGCGGAGTCATTAGGCCCCTCATACTTATACGATCCAGAGGATCAAGCCTCCAGAGTCGACTTCTAGCCAAGTTCTCATCGACAAAGCAACGGCGAAAACGATTGTCCCACTGTTCTTTCGCCCACAAGCGAAGGTTAGTGAAAACAGTGGTAGCTCCTTCGACGTAGTCGGTGTAGGGTTTGGATACTCCGGTCATAGCTGAAGCAAATAACAAAGGATAAGAATGGTTACACAGAATATGTTGTTCGAAGACACGTGTGTCTTCGAGGGTGTCAATTTTTCGTAGGCAACTATGAGATTCGAAGGAGTAATAAACTTAGAGAAATGTAGACTGACGAATTTCAAATTCGAGGGCGTATAATGATTCGAGGAGTACTTACATTTCATGGTCCACTTCAAGGGAAGCTTATGTGGATTCGAAGGAGTGGCTTGGGAGCCGGTCTCCCAACAACCAGAGAAAAAGAGGAACTGTTGCCTCCATTTTTTATCTGCCTCCAAAAGATCCTTCAACACTTTTTGCCCCCGGTTGAATGTCAATGAGTAGAAGGGGAAGTAAGGGTTTCGAGCAAGACCAGCAAGACCAATGATTTGTTCCAGTGAAAATTCTTGGCCTGAGAGCCTTGAGGCCATTATGCAAGCCATTAATGTGAACCACATATTGGGCCCAACTTGTGAGGGACATAGATCTATTTTCGAGAGGTATTCAATAAAGAAGGGGTCTAAGGGATACCTTAGCCCCCAGTTCATGATTTCTGTGTAGACCACCACCTCATGGTCCCTCACAGATAAGGGCGTCTCTCCTTCGGAGGGAAATCTGATATTGACATATTGAGGGATGCCCCATCGAGCCCTAAGCATTGTTTCCTCTGCCTTCGAAAAATACTTATACTTGATATTTGCAAGGGCCACCATGTGCTTATTCTCAATGCCCCTGATATTGTTGCCGGCAATATTATCTAACTCCAAGGGCAAAGTCACATCCCCCTTAGATTTTGGCACAATCCGGCGAGCTTGTTCCTCGGATATTGCCGAAGAGGAGGTACCACCATTTGCAGGGCCTGATGAGGAGGTAATAGGCTTTCTCTGTCCGAGAAACTTGTTGAAAGGTTTCATAACTATGGTGTCTAATGTTTCTTCATGCCTAATCCGCATATCTTCCTCGGTGATAAGTGTTCTTGAGGGGGAGAATTGAGTACCATGGATGGTCATGGATGGTGTGGAGGGCAGACTAGACACATCCGTTCCTTGTCTTCGAGGAGAACTCTCAGTATTGTGTTCCAAGTTTTGCCTCCGAGGAGGATTTTCAGTGTTGTGTTCCAAGTTTTGCCTTCGAGGAGGACTTTCAGTATTATGATCCGAGTTTTTCCTTCGAGGAGGACTTGTAGTATCTTGCCCCAAGTTTTGCCTTCGAGGAGGACTTTCAGTATTATGATCCGAGTTTTGCCTTCGAGGAGGACTTGTAGTATCTTGCCCCAAGTTTTGCCTACGAGGAGAACTTTCAGTATTGCGTTCCAAGTCTTGCCTTCGAGGAGGACTATCAGTGTTATGATGCAAGGTTTGCCTTCGAAGCGGACTTTCTGGGTTTCGAGGAGGACTCCTCGAAGTCCTTCGAGGACTTGGAGACCTTTGGGGGAGATTTTCAACATTAATTGAGGCAGTGGGCTCTCGAATTGTTAGGGCAGTCTCCTTGGCCCGCTTTCGATCGTGGGAACTTTTTTTATCCCTATGCGATTTTTTCCTCTTCGAACCTGATGAATGCTTGTGAGACCTTTCTTTGCCCATTTCTCTTGGAGGATTTGTTTCGCTGAGCAAGCTTTGACGAGCTACTTCTCGAGGGATAATGGCGGTTGAGTTTTGCGAAGGAGGCCAAGCACCAAAAAAAGTTGTAGTCAGTGGCGAGGGACGAGGCCGTACGTCTTCACCAGCAGCAACCCTCTCTTCGAATCGTTTACTGATCAGCAACCACTCAGGAATTCGACGGGGCTTGTTCGCCAGCTTTATCTCTCTAGAACTAATTGAACAGAAGTTGCAGTAATGAAGGAAAATGTTGGTATTTATAGAATACTAGTGGGCTTTTTTGACAGATGAAGCCCGGGGACATTTTTGTGTTGTTTTCTTAGGGGTACGATGGTCAATATAGGTGGACATTGCTCGGTCACCTAGCTGTAGCAGAAGGTGAAGAGTTTTGTGTCAGAAATTGTCAGGGAAGGGGAAGAGTTTTCTGACAAAAGAATTGGTACCGTTTTTCCAAAAACATGCTGACATCGCTGTTGGTACAGTGACATCATCAATCCTAGCAACATTTTTTCGCCTAAGTACCTAGTTATCCGATGACGATCAGGCTGAAAAAGTTGCAAGAATTGGGGGGGCTACTCAGTATAACAGAAATTCGAAGGAATCTTTGTATATATTCGAGGAGGCCTTCGAGCCATTCGAAGACAGAGATTCGAAGGGATCCTTGCAGAAATTCGATGAGGCTTTCAAGTTAGTCAAAGAGGTTTCATGGAGCAACCTTTTCGTCTAAGGGACTTATGAAGTTCGAAGGAGCAACTTTTCGAAGAGATTTTGGCCGGTCAGAAGAATTATTCAGTCTTAGCAAAACAATTTTTTACTAAGACTGGGGGGCTACTGATGAGGGAGAATAAAAGACAAGGGCCAAAACGCATAGAAATAAATGTATAAGGGCCAAAGCGCATAGAAATAAATGTATAAGGGCCAAAACGCATAGAGATAAATGTATAAGGGCCAAAGCGTATAGAAATAAGTGTATAAGGGCTAAAATGCGTTAATTGCAAAGATATAGCCGAAATAGGAAGGAACCTTAAAGTAGGGACCAAAAGTTGTAATTAAACCGAATTAAAGCGTGTGGGGTCCACAATTGTACTATAAAAGGACCACACACGCTTCACGAATTTCAAGATAAATAGTACGACTTTCTCTCTCTACCATTCTAGCATTTTCTCTCTCTAGATCTAGCACTCAAGTATTCCTCTATCACCAAATCCTCTATCAACAAATCCTCACATAACAAAATCACCCTCGGACCATCTTTTAACTCTTCAACTATGACTCTATATTTCTAACAATCTGATTATGCTATAATTAGACCCTTATATCTTATAGCTGGACGCCCAAATCTAACGCACATGGTCTATCTTAATGACATAAGATATGTGTCTTTTGTTTCTAATAGGTGACACAAAAAGATTGAATCATGGGATTATGTTATCAACATCTTACACGTGTCAAGTATTGATTGTTCTACTTGGATTACGTTATCTAAAGACGAAATTATCAATGAATAGATGCTCTCATCTTGTAACAACATAACCTGAAAAACTCAAACACATTAGAAACTCTAAACATTCTCTTTGGAGTTAATTGGAAGATGATTATTTGACCAAAGTCTCTATCGAAGTGGGTAGAACCTATAAGAATGAATGGGGTAGACACTAATATGAGGCAATGATATGCCAATTTTTTTTCCTTTACAGCAGGGATGGCGCCCAACCGCTTACGATTTCAAGACGTTTGGATAAGGTAAAAAATAGGTGAACCTATCTAGTGAAAAATCGTGTATATAAAGAGTTTTATAATAAAATTTAAGGTCTAAACAACAATGAAATAAAATTAAAGTATTCGTCAATGTGATACAAAAAAACAAGCAACGCGTGTAGTTAATCATTGTTTTACGCTCAAATCAAAGAAGTGTCCTGGAAATTAGCGTGAGTTCGATGGTTGGGCGAACTTGATTTGATGATATTTATTGAATCATTTGTCGAGCAGTATTTCCCAACCGGTTTCGGCTTCATTAGTTCGATACGGAGACCAAGTATGATATAATTCCAGTAACGATCCATTCAAGACAGCTTATACAAACAAAATTTGGATAAATATTTCTTATAAAATAAAATATAATACTATAGGATTCATTGGTATACTTACTTTCACGAAATGGTTAACATGTACGAACCCTATACCGAATTCAAGGGTGACGCACAATTGAGGAGTCACACTTCATAGAGGTAGATATGTATAGGATTGTTGGAGCGATACGTGGTATATGATACATTGATATCTAGTGGCTATCACTAAGTCGTAGTTGGGTAACGCCATAAAATTCCCATTACCATTCGCATACATTTCAAAGATGTCCAGCCTTTAGACTAGGTTATCTAGATATTATGCACCATCAAAAACTTTCTCCCATAGATCAAATTGATCTTGCAATTCGATAATCAAATCCAATCTAACTTTTTGGCATGAGTTGACATTACCGTATACAATTAAAACTACGGCCCGAAATCTGCAATTACTGTAAGGAGATACGTCGTCGACGCTAAAAATGTAGTCATGTAAATAGTTGGGAAACCAACTCTCGTAACCGCTAAAATCTTTTCCCTTGATCGATTTTATCGATCAAGTCACTTTCTCTTTAATTGGTTGAGCCTTGGATTTGGATTTAGCTTTGGGTACTAAATATTCTTTAGCTACTGAGGGAGTCGTACTAGCTATCGTACTGGGAGTGCTAGCGCCTAAACTACCATCGAATTCGAACTTGGATGGGTTTCGCTCAGTTAATTTGTCTATGCCGCCTTTTTTTCTTACCTTTAGTGATAATCAGCTCCTTAGGTTTCAATACATAACTTCTCGTCGGATCTAGGATTTGCATAATTCTATTTATGATGTGATCTTGCACGTATGGATCGTAAGCGCGGATGGTGCTATCTATTAAGGCGAGTTCTCTTGTAAGCTCATATTTGGTACCAATATTATCCCTAGATTTGTTCTTTAAAGTACTCCAATAAACATCACATTCATCCTTTTCAATCGACCTACCTTCTTTCTCGATCATAGCTAACTCGTATGCACACGGTAAATTATACGTTTTCCTAATAACACAACCATACCTTGCGGGAGTGAACCATATTTCCCCGTCCGTTTTTAGATTTTTCTCTATTAATTCTATGGCCGTACATAAAGGTTTACCTTTTATTTGGTTATAGATACCCCCTAGAGGCGTGTCTATGACGAAACTCACTTAATTCAAATGATTCAAAAAATTTAGAGTGTTGAGCGTGAAGCAACGAATGAACACTATCTCAAAATTTATCAAATGTGCATAGAATTATGCCGATTGTCCGTTTTAGGCTCGAGTGAGCATTCTCCACCCTATAACATAATATTAAATTAGTGGAAATCTAACACTTAATATTTAAAATTAATGTATAAAGGTGATAATATAACTCACCGATTGTCAGTTTGATTTCCTAAATGGTTAAAATTGTACGTGTGGATATTAATAAATTGTGTCCATAAATGTCTATCAAGTATTTCATGACATAATCGACAACTTTCGGACAAAAAGCGTAAACGTGGTGTAACTCAGCAAGGTATTTGTTATAATACTCGATCGTCACCAAATGGGCAACCGATTTATAATATTCGGAGAACTCATCGGCCATGTCCACTTGGGGTAAAACTTTCTTAGTGTATGCGAAATGTTCCTATTAGTATGCCAAGTGTATAACATATGAGTGACATCCAGAAATATACCCTTGATAGCATTCATTAAAGCTAACTCCCTATCGATGAAGATAATATTAGGCAATACGCACATGTTATTCGTTAATAGCTCCTTTGAACGCTCAATCTCCACGTGTAGTTCGCTTGCTTCCGGGAGCTCAAAAAACAAAAGAAATACAAAAGGTCTGCTTCGCCCAATATTAGACAATACACACATGTTATTCGTCATCATGCTCCTTTGAACGTTCAATCTCCACGTGTAGTTCGCTTGATTCTCGGAGCTCAAAAGACAAAAGAAATAGAAAAGGTCTTCTTCGCCAAATTTTGGCCTACTATTTCTAGCAAAATTGTCTTATACCTTGTAGTCTTATACGTGCTATCCATTATAAGAACTTGAGGAAAAGTGCGTAAAAATCGATGCTTTTAGGATGCGCGAAAAAAACTCGAGGATCTTGCCCGTTTCTTTGTTAGTTCGCTCACTAACAAACTACTCGTGTTGTTTTAACTTATTAAACGAGCATTGCATTTGGGTCTTGCCGACTTTATCGACCAAATTGTTTTTCTTATGCATGTTGTAGATCGTACACATACTGGATACATTTTTTGGGTCTCGAAACTTCAAACCTCGATATATCTCTCTTGGTCGAGAACCGACTGGAGTTTTACTATGAACAAACGCCTTTTCTTCCGATTTTAATCTAACAGCTCGTGAATGACCATCCGAGAGTAAAAATTGTTGGTTGTTGTATTTCCCATTACCACTATCAATTTCCACTAACCGTCTAGTTCTAAGACTGTTTTTCTCCTTAACGTGTGATAAGGGGATAAAAATATAGATAACCGCGAGTTTAATTATACAAAATACAAGGCCGAAATTTTGTATTTAGTAATTAAGGACCAAAGTAAAGCAAACATAAGAAATAGAGGGGTTAGATGATATACCCCAAGAACTTGTCTGTAAATAGTAAAAGAGTGAGGTGAGAAATCCATCTTAATGGTGGTAATTATGTAATTTTACTACATATCTCATGTATTATATAAAGGACATTCTCTTTTTGAGAGAATGGTCAATGATTAGTCAATTATTGCTATATTTATTCATTTTCTCTCTTTCTCTCTCTACAAAACATTAATCTTATAATTATTGTCACCTTATAAAAACATTTCTTAGACAAATATTCTCCTACGAACATTTACACTTCCAAACTAACCTAAGAATATTCTGAGCTCATCAGTGGCGCCCTCTGTGGGAACCTGAGTGGTACCCAGAATTAATGTTCGAAAACCTTAGAAACAATATTAAAAAAATAGAGACAGAAATTCGTGGTGAGACTGAGATGAATCCGACCAAAGATATGATTGGTGCTGAATCTAGTGACCATTTAATGGAAGAACGAGTCACAAACAAAGGAAATGACCCAAAGCGATATGCAGAAGAGCTTGTAGAAGAATCTGTCTTGGTTTCCAGGCGTAAAGAATTGTTAGAAGATATTGAAAGGCTAAACGTAGAGAAAAAAACGATAATAAGCTTTAGAAAAGTTCATATCTGAAGTCCGATGAGAGAGTGTCATAGCTGAGTAGGTTTAAATTTCCATTCAACCTAAAGAAAGACGTCGGAGGAAAAGTCATTCGTATTCCAAAAGGCGAGCTAAAGTGAAACAAAGATATGAACCATCAGAATCTAGTGAGTATATAATTCTCTTAGCTCAGATGAATTCTCATCCTCAGACACATATCCCACATACAAAGTAGATCAGAAGCAAAAAGATTCAAAGATGCGTAAGAACTCTCATCCGACCAGTCGGAGAAGGAAGGAGTCGAGGAAGAAAAATGATCATGGGAAAAGAAAGCTATATTCCAAGGAGCCTGACAAATCAGAGAATGTCCGACCAGAACATGTAACTCCACAGAGGCCGTTTCAATCTAAGAGTTACGATGAAGATTACCGAGTGAGTAATCAATTTGCTTTTCCGATCGAGGAAAGACTCTATATGACAACTAATGAAGGTCCGGGGGGAGTGCTTACAAAGTCGGACATAATTGGAGGTTATCTCCAGTCTCTCCGGAAATCTTATCCAGACATCTGCCCAAGTGGTTTAATATTTCCAATTTAGAAAAGTTCGACGGGACTCAAAATCCAGATAATCACACTGAGTAGTTCAAGAAATTTATGATCAATTATGATGATTATGATAAGCTATTGTGCAGGGCATTTTCCCAAACCTTTAAGAATGCTGCATCCAAGTAGTATAATCGTTTACCTCAGGGATGTATTAAAAATTTTGATATGTTTTGGAGTATGTTCCAAAAGTATTTCGTTGGTATCAAGAAATTCTGTGCGAATGGGGATACCATCATTTACTGCAGACATAAAGTTGGGGAAAGCTTAAAAGAGTACAAAAAACGTTTTATTTAGGTCAATACGGATATGGAGTTTTGTGAAGACAAGGTGGCACTGGTTGCTTTCGGAATTGGTTTGCTTCCGAGGGTTATGAAAGATAATGTCGTGGAGACACATGCTATGATGTTCAGAGCTTTGCTGCATCAGATAGAGAAGCAGATTCTAATAGAAGAAACTAGAGCCTCAGAGATAGAATCGATATCTCATTTCTATCAGGATCCGACCTTGATTAGAGTTAGTACGCTAACGGTGCATGTCCGACCACAAGTATCACAGCCAACAACAATCGTCTGACCCCGAGTACCAGTTCAAGCAACAAGTCAAACTCCTTAACGGGAAATACACAATCAACAGAATTATCAACAGTATGCACCTGCAGGACAAGCGTCTCAACATTACATTCGACCCATGTCCAACAGATGGGTCCAACACACTATGCCGAGTTGACTCAGTGTGTATCAACCATTTTTGAGAAAGCACATGCAAATGTACACTTTCGTAAGCCTTTCCCTTTGCAGACCCCAAATAAGCATATGAAGAATAAATATTGTCAATTTCATAAAGACATTGAGCACAATACGAAAGATTGTGTAGCATTGAAGAAAGCAGTCCAGTATTTGATAGTGAATGGAAAGTTAATCGATTTTTTGAAAAAGAATTCTGTGGTTATACCTAAGCAAGAAGTTTCTCCTAAACAATAGGGTAGTATGATGATATTTGAAGCAATCGATAAAGAATCTATTGATGCATTTGATATCATTACAGAGTATCTAGATCCAAAGTCGGGCAGAAACAATATAAACATGGTTGAAGAACCAATTGCTAGAGGAAAGGTTAGTAAATTATACGTATTCTTTAAGTCACTAACCATTTTTTGTGGAGACACAGTGGCAGGAATATCAAACTACTCTCGGAAGAGACACATTGTTAGTTTGGCGACACAGTTGGAAGTAGAAATCCATCCCTGATTCTTTGCTTCAAAGATGATGACATGAGAGACGTAGCTGGTCTGCATGAGGATGCAGTGGTAATTGGAGCAGACATAGCGGGAGTCGAGATAATAATTTTTTTGATTGATACTGGAAGTTCAGCTAACATAATGTTTATGTCAACTTATATCCAGATAAAAACCCACCAACAATCTTCCGATCCGACCGAACGATAATGGAATTTACTGGAGCAACTAATGATGTAGTCGGAGAGTTTGAAGAAATGGTAAAATTGGGCCGAGGGCCATTCAAGAAGATAGTCACAGTACTATGTAGATGCTCCCACATCATACAACGCTATCTTCGGAAGGTCTTGGTTGTCTAAGATGCACGTTGTGCCCTCTACTGTTCATTAGTGTTTGAAGTACATGGTAGGTAGCAACGTGGAAATTGGAAGAAGCAGCCAGAAGATGGCAAGAGAATGTTGCCGAGCTGCGTTGGCCCCTAAGTAGTTGAAGGGGGTGGAATCGGAAAAAAAGTAGCAATCAGTGGGGCCTCCCACGGATTCCAATCCTGTTGATGATCCGATGGAGGTCCCCGGGTTCATAGTCCCTGATGATGGTTTTGATGACCATGTTTTTTGTCTTGGAAAAATTCTCAAGATTGGTACAAGGTTATCCGAAGAGGTAAAAGAAATTTCACTCAAATTTATTTCTACGAAATTACACTTGTTTGTGTGGTGTACAGAAGATGTTACAGGGGTTCCAGCAAATTTCATATGTCACAGGCTAGCAATACGAAACAACGTTCGTTCGATCATACAGAAGATAAAATATTTTTCTCAAGAAAAAACGGAAGCGATAATGGTATAGAGGTGGACCGTTTGACAAAATTAGGCCACGTACGCGAGTCATAGTATCCTTTGTGGACTGCTAACTCAGTATTATTAAAGAATAAAAACGGCAAGTGGCGAATGTGTGTGGACTTTACCGATTTGAATATAGTTTGTTCCCAAGATCCTTTCCCCGTTCCTAGAATATATCAGTTGGTCGAATCGACGTTCAGAAATCGTTTTTTATCCTTTATGGATTCCTATGCTGGGTACAATCAAATCCAGATGGACCCAAGGGACCAAGAGAGCACAACTTTTATTACTGGAAGGGGTCTGTACTGTTACAAGGTGATGGCATTCAGATTAAAGAACATTGGGGCAACATATTAACGCTTAGTAAACAAAGATTTTGAGAGTCAGATTGGAAGAAATGTTGAGGTCTACATCGATGACATGCTAGTTAAGAGCCTCAAAAATGAAAATCATTTAGCTGACTTGGAAGAAACTTTTGCCAATTTGGCCAAGATAAATTTAAAACTGAACCTAGAGAAGTGTACGTTTGGGGTAAGATCCGGAACGTTTTTAGGTTATATAGTCAGTGAACAGGGTATTGAAACAAATCTGATACAGCTAAATTCTCTATGTACTATAGCCCCATCAAGAACAATTAAAGAAGTATAGATCCTGACTGGAAGATTGACAGCGTTAAACAGATTTATATCGAGGTCCTCGGATAAATGTGCCCCTTTCTTCCAGGTACTGAGACAAGAAAATTTATTCGATTGGATAAAATCTGGTTTATTATGTAAGTAAGAGTCTTCTGGATGTAGAGAAGCGCTACCACAAGTTAGAAGAATTGGCACTTGCATTGGTAACATCTACGCGGAAAATGAGGCCTTACTTTCAGGCTCATTCAATCGTGGTACGAACATCTTTTCCGTTGAAGAACATGTTACAAAGGCCTGATGTATCAGGAAGAATGACAAAGTGGTCGGTAGAGCTTGGAGATTTCGATATTGAATTTGAACCATGATCTACTATCAAAGCACAAACATTAAATGACTTCTTAGTTGATACTTTCAGAGCTGCATGATGGGGAAGGTTCAACACAATGTGGTTACAAAACATTATCACGAAGAGTTCTCCTAGCTGGTTATTATTGGTCGACCATCTCCTTGGATGCAAATGAGTTAGTACAGAAATATGACACTTGCCAAAGATTCTCTAACTTGATCCATACACTCGGTGTGCCCCTCAAATCCATATTAGAGTCTTTACCATTCGACCGATGGGGTATTGATCTAGTCGGATCGCTCTCGATGGCTTCAAGAGGTCGTCAAACGATCATTGTTGCAGTAGATTACTTCTCTAAATGGGTGGAAGCTGAGCCGTTAGCAGGAACAAGAGTGAAGGATGTGATCAGGTTTATCGTCTCCAACATCTGTTGTCGTTTTGGTATACCAATGAAAATTACAATGGATAATGGACCGCAATTCGATAACAATGAGATGAAAGCTTTTTGTGCATACGAAGGAATACAGAAATGCTTCTCAGCACGTTTCCACCCTCAAGAAAATGGTCAGGTCGAAGTAATTAATCGGACAATCTTAGATGAGTTGAGGAAGAATTTGGAGGGTAAGGCCAGAAAATGGCTGGATTACCTACAAGAAGTTCTATGGGCTTACAGGACAACTCATCGGACTGCAACACACGAGTCGCCCTTTGCACTAGTTTACGGAATGATGCAGTGGTACCATCAGAAATAATGTTCCTACCATACAGGTTAAGTGAATACTCCGAGGAAGCAAATGATAGAAGAAAGAGTACCGAGTTGGACCTAATAGAAGAAAAAAAACGAAGGGCGCAATTGAACTCTTTACACTACCAGACTTTAATGAGGAGCTCGTACGCATCAAAAGTCAGAATAAGAGAATTCAAAGTTGAGGACAAAGTTTTTAAGGAAAGTCTTCCTTCATACAAAAGAAAAAAGGCTGGGAAATTTAGCTTCAAATTGGGAAGGTCCTGGGAAATTTAGCTTCAAATTGGGAAGGTCCGTACATGGTAACCAAGAAGATAAAGACGGGGAAGTACAAATTAAAAGATAAAGAAGGAAGAGATCTTCTCCATCCTTGGAACATTGAGCACCTCAAAGTTTACTTAGAGTAAACGTGTAAATATGTAAATATTTTCTTTACCAGTTTATGTAAGTATCAGTGGCATACTCTTTACTACCCTGGTGGCGCATGAAGGTTTTTAATGAGGTGTCCTAATAGCCGACTTATTTATAATTCGCAGAAATGTTAATCTTTTTGTACTCAAAAGGCACGTCAAAGAAGTTTGTACCAGAATGTTTATCTTTTTGAACTCAAAAGGAACTCCAAAGAAGTTTGGACCAAAATGTTCATCTTTTTTAACTCAAAAAACATTCGAAAGAAGTCTGGACCAGAATGTTCATCTTTTTGAATTCAAAAGACATTCCAAAGAAGTTTGGACAAGAAAGTTCATCTTTTTTAACTCAAAACACACTCCAAAGAAGTTTGGACACAAATTAATCTTTTTGAATCATAAGTTAATAAAATATCAGTTATTAAAGTAAAATATTTTAACATGAATAATTTCTTAGGTAAGAAACAAAATAATTCACGTAAAGAATTTTGAAAAGTTTTCAAAATAAGAATCCTTTTGTCTGATAAGAGTTGTTTTAGGTTAAACATCTTAACATAAGGCATTTTTTAAATAAGGAATAATCTCGAAAAATCACAACAACATAAATCCTCATAGCAGGAGGTTAATTTTACATAACAAAAAGTTTAACAAGTTTTGGATACAAAGAATCAACAAAACGAGGGTAAAAACATTCAACACTTGCTAGTTAGATACAGAGTTTTCCTTGCTGTCATTCGGGGAACCAGATTCTAAGGATGAACTTTCCGAGTCATTGTTGGTCTCCAAATATTCCAAGGAAATGCCCGCAAGACAATACGGTTCAATAACTTGTAGCAAAAGGTTGCCTATAAATAATAAAAGAATGGGGTGAGAAATCCATCTTAATGGTGGTAATTATCTAATTTTACTACCTACCTCATGTATTATATAAAGGACATTTCTTTTTTGGGGAAAAGGTCAATGATTAGTCAATTATTGCTACATTTATTCCTTTTGTCTCTTTCTCTCTACAAAACATTAATCCTATAATTATTGTCACCTTATAAAAACATTTCTTAGACAAATATTCTCCTACAAACATTTTTGCTTCCGAACTCACGTAAGAATATTCCGAGCTCATCAACGTGAACGGACAACCATATTGTTTTGATGAACATTCTTGGCGCTTCTTAACATACCCCGGTGTGGGGTTAGGTTTGTCAACAACTTGCCTCTCGCACCTAAAATACATCCTTTAAGTTTTCCCATTTTTGTTATCGTCGTCGTCTTTATTCAAAACCAAAATGAATCCTAACTTGGTGCTTTCGAAACCAACCAATGAGACCAAATCGGATTTTGTATAATAGCTTTTCTTAGTAAAACGTTTGTGTAATCGACCATCGAACATGGTTGTTTCTCTGGTTCTTACAAAGCACATGAAATTATATCTGCTTAAATCGCGCAAATAGTGCACGTAATTGACCAAAATAGCACGTATAGTACAACCAATTTGTGAAAAATCACAAACTTACACTACCCAATCAAGTAACCAAATCGCGAACACATACTTCTCGATTATGACCAAATTGTGCAGGCACCATTCGAGATTTGGTCCAAATCGAGCAATCTGTGTTCGTGATTTGTCTAAGAACATCTAGTTTAAATTCATGCACTATCGCACGCATTGGGTTCGCGGTTCATCCCTCATAGAGCGCTATAAGTGTCTTTTTGTACTAAACTTAAAAAAAAACTTAAAAAATCTACCTTTACTTGTGTTTCGAGATGGTCCGTCAAAGGCTCATTCTCCTCTGATGTAAAATCATTCATATTGCAAGAGAAATCATCATTTAAATCACTTAAATCCATAATGTATGATGTATTTAGGACTTTTCTAGTTTTAGGTTAGCGTTTTAGAGTAGTTTGGTTGAAGAAGAAGGGTTAGATTTGTGTTTTTTGTTGAAAAATTGATCTTTATGGTTTGGTTTATTTTAGGATGGGGGTAATTTTGTAAAGTATTTTGCAAAGTATTTTGAGTATTAAGTGTTTGGTATAAAGTAGTGAGAGATTTGAACAGCCTGGTTGTATTAAATGTTTATTACCCTCATTAATGAAAGTAGTTGGGATATCTTAATTAAGGACCCATGGTTTTCGGGTCAAGTTATAGAACATGGTCAAGTTTAAGGACACGTTAATCTTTTAAGCTCATTAGTACATAGCTTTGTTAAAAGGTGTTTAGATGTTTCTTTACTTTTGTCGTGTCCGGATAGTTCAAGGATACATTTATGTCTGGATTGCCCCTGTCCGGATAACACAGTGAGATGTGACTAAACAAACTGAACTCATCATTTTATATATGAGGGGAAACATAGTTTTTTTCACATTTATAAAAAAAAAGTCTTGGTTTGGAGGTCTCATTATAAAGAAATTGGGCCTCAATTTAGCATTTTCCTATAAGCTTACATCTCATTTTATATGTGTTGGATCTAAATTAAAATCACCAGTATACTTATACTTGTTTTTTAAAGTTCAAAACTTTTCAAATACTTCTATTTTAAAAATTCCATTTTAAAAATATATTTCAAAATCCGATCTTATCAGATTGTTAATGTATTTATTATAAAATAAATGATATATATTTTTAAACAATTTGATCTATATATGTATATATTTTTGTTAAAGTTTCAGATTATAAAAATCCAATTATATATATATATATATATAGTTGTTTGTTTGATTGATTTTTAGTGAGTTATATTGTGTAGAGTACATATAGATCTATGTTTTGGATGTTTATTTGTATAAAATTGTATTGAATTGAGCGATATTTGTGTATAATGGTTGCAATTTTTGTACGGAATTTCGCACGATTAACGTGATATTTTGCACGACAACCGCACCCGTTATGCAAAAAGCAGGAAAAAATAATTAATCATTGGTGTGATATTTTGCCCAATTTGTGTATGATTAATGCAACATTTTACCCAATTTGCACATGATTAATGTGAAATTTGCATAGAACTTCAGGATGCTTTCTTGTTGAGTTCCATCTTCATTTTTGTTTGAGACTGAGACCAGACAACCATCACAGAGTAGTGCTCGGCATACACCACAACCATATACATCACGACAATAGTTAACGTCACAGAGTGCCCGTCTTAGCAATTTAAATTGTTGGTGTATGGTTATACATCACGTCATTCAACTTATATGAGTCAGTTATCACATAGTAACGTTAGAGCTCCACCTATGATAGAAGACGAAAAATTTCACATCATTAATCCTCATGTTAATGAGTCATAATCTAATTTTAATAACTACAAGAAGAATGAAGCGTATAACATCTTCACCAGTGATATAAGTTTCTTAAAACCATGTTGTTTGAATAAAAATACTTTATGCCATTAATTTTATTTTATATGTTTATGGGCTATAGTATCATTACGATATTATGCCAAGTTTGATACTTGTCTTCAGTAGGATCTCATGCATCAAACTTAGTTTAGAGTGAAATTATGAAGACGTGTTTCGGTCTTCTTGTAGACTGTCTCTTGCATTGGTATACCAATATTCACTTGCTTAAGGTATTATTTTAAGCGTTGGCATGAAAAGACCAACTTGTTCTATTTCTCTTTTGGTGAGATGAAAATGATACTAGATGACATCCGTGCGTTCATTGGTCTTCCCTTCAGAGGTGATAATATTGATCTTGTTCATTTATCTTGTCAGGTTGAGAGAAATTATATAATATTCTAAGTAGTTGGTATGAATCATGTCTACTTTAGTGATGAGCTGGCTGAAACCCATAGTAAGAGTATAAAAGTGTTCTCTTACATTATTTTAATGATACTTATACAACTAGGGCTTCTTGGGATGATCATGCCACTCAAGAGATGATTACTCATTCAATACAAGGTTATTTTATATATATTTAGGTGTTGTACTTTACAAAACAAGACTGAGAACGTTATTTATTTTGACTATCTACAGTTCATTGAGAGCTATACAAGCTCGAGTAGGTATAACTATAGTCAGATTGTATTATCCTAGTAACACAACACGTTTTGTAAGAAATTTACACATGTCACCTCGGGTTTTAGCATTTTTATTGCATTGTTAGAAACATAGATCTAGGATCACTTTTTGAGTCTTATGGCTACACATTTCATTTTTTATACTATCATCTAGTTTCATATGTGTAGATATCCACCTCCAAGTTATCAATCGAATCCACAAACTCGAGATAAATTCTTGGCAAATTATTGAAGCTTATTATTTCCTTCGTGTATCTCAACAGTTGAGGAATATTCAATAGGTACACGAGTCATTAAAAATATTTGTGGTAGTTAAAGGTAGATAAAACGTGTAAACACTTATAATACTTAGGATGCATCTATGTGGACTGCATGATATGACCATATTGTTGGCCATGCATTGCAAGGTTCTCGATACGAGCCCATGACTTGGCACAAATACATATGTTGGGGGTGAAACCCTCTGTAAGCACTTATCAGACAAGTTTACCTGAGTTTTCAGATTGGTTACTTGAGATATAGGGGATGGATGATGACATGATTATAAAGGAGATATACGATTGTTTGTGTGAGTGCTTCCGTTTTATGCACCACTATAGATCCAAGGATTGATTTTACCATAAACATGCAAAAATTATTCCCAAATGTGATAGAAATTGTGCAAAAATTAAGCCTATTTTCGCATGAACATGCATAAATTATTTCCAAATGTGACAGGAATTATTCAAAAATTATACTCAATATCGCATGAAGACTGCAAAAATTATGTTATATTGTTGCATCCTGGGTGCGAAAAAGTGGTACATTCTTCATGCATATCGCGTGAAATTTAAAACTATAAAATTAAAAAAACTAAATATATCTCCATCGATGTATCATGATTCTTCTTTGATAGTTTCATCCTCCAAAAGAAACAATGACATGTCACAACTAAACTCACTGTTTTCATCATTTAAATTCATGTTCCGATGGATCCATATACGGAGTTAGGTCTACAACTAAAGTTGTCCCTCATTTTATTTATAATATCATAAGATTTATTATTATTATTATTATTATTATTATTATTATTTAATTCAATATTCTAATTGATTACTCTTATGTAATTTACCACAACAAACCCAAATACTTAAAATTACACATGATGAGACACTCTAATTTAATATTTATTTACAATATTTTACTTGAAAAATTCATGTATACTGAATTACATTCATCTGAATGTACATTATCTAACAGTATTGCTAAGAAATAATCATTGAACGTCTATCCATGTCATGCAACAACTAACAACCAACCAAAGAGGCGCACGATGACTTACTTGGCGTAATGTTTCTACAATAGATTAAGTTATTAACTGTCACCTTAACGAACCTTAACCTCTTATGGAGTGCATTATGAAAGTAAGATACAACCATGTAATCAACACATGTCTACTATTCAACTGGTCCTATTGAATTGAGATCGCTAAATTTTAGAGACAAATTGAAAATTGAATCGTTTATTGATTCAATCTGGAGTACTGAAAAACTGAATTATTGTATTATTAATAACTTAAGTATACGCATACAATAATAAAATTTGAAATAATGAGAGTTGATTTGATTTCAATTCTGAATTATAATAAAAAGATCTATTTTAGAGAGAGATGAGAAAGAGAAATATATAATTCTACTTTATTGTAATTCCAACTCAATCAAAAGAAATTTGTTTTATGCTATATCTTTATTTCTTAATTGTAAGAAGCTCAATGTCTTTACTTTATTGAATTCTATTAAGGGGTATCACAAATTTTATCACCATAAAATATACGGGTCTAAATCACATTATAACACCTAGCTATAGCTATCCTATAAAGTCATCCATTTTAAATGATCTCATTAATTGTTTGACTTTCTTTATGTCATCATACAATGCTGGATAATTAATATTGGATGACTTATACTACATGTAAGCTGGTTTATCCCTAAAATCACTTACGTATTTTACTTAAAATGATTTTATACCTTATCCTAAATAAACCATGAGCGTAAAATAAGAGTTCAATCGTCAAAATATATAAAAAAAAATTGCACTACCTAAATTTCAAAATAGGGTTTGAGATGTTTGATTAAAGGACTTATCTTAAATCAACTCAAACAAACTAAAGATTTTTTGTTTTTATACCAGGATTAGAATTTAGGGTGTGCCAGAAATATCATTGAACTAAAAAATATATGAGTAATATATAATCAAAACACATTAATATAATATTACAAGTAAAAATGTTAATCTATTTCTAGTCTAAACGTAATTGCATTCTTCTCTTTCTCTAGCTTTATTTTTTTGTTTACCATTCACTGATTTGTTTTGATTTTCAAACCATGTGAATTTCTCTTTATGATTCCTGGCAAGTCAATTAGATAAATCAATTAAAAAATTATAACATTTCTAAATCAATCAAACAATTCTACCAATTCTAAATCAATTTAACAAATTGATTATATTTAAATTCTTAATTTCTAAAATTTCAAACTAGCTTTAAGTTTTTTTATTATTTTACAATTCACTGATTTGTTTCAAACTGATTTTCAAAACCTGTGAAATTCTTTTTATAAATCAAAGGATTTTTCTTGAAAATATTACTTTTTAAGTTAAAGAATTCTACTGATTCTTGAAACTGATTTTCAAAACCTGAAATTATCTTTATAAATCAAAGGACTCCACTAATTCTCAAATTGATTTCTTAACATACTTTATAGAAAATACTAAAAGCACATTAAGATACCAGATTCTCAAATTGATTTCTTAAGATAGTAGAAAATATTAAAAGCACATTGACATACCTAAAATCAAAGGATTCCACTGATTCAGTGCTGCATTTTTATGTTTGTAAGAGAAAATAGGTGATTTTGATCGAGGAGGAGAGGGTAAAGGAGGCTGCGTTTGAGGAGAGAGAAAGAGAGAAGCTGATTCCACTTTAGTGGCTGCGTTTTTTATGTTTGTAAGAGAGGGTAGAGGGTAGAGGAGGCTGTTGCGTTTGAGGAGAGAGAAAGAGAGAAGTGGATGCGAGGAGGAGAGGGTAGAGGAGGCTACTGCGTTTGAGGAGAGAGAAAGAGAGAAGCGGCTACGTTTGGAGGGAGATAGAGATAGGGGTTGCTGCGTTTGGGGAGAGAGATAGAGACAAAAGAGGGCTATTGCCTATTTTGTATTTCTGTAGATTTAGGGTTTAGTTGGAGGGAAAAAAATAAGAAAAAAAAGGAGGAAGAAAATAAAAAATAAAATAAATTTTGTATTTGTGTAGATTTAGAGTTTAGTTGGGGGCAAAATAAAAAAGCAGACAAAAATACAGAAAAAAGAACAATTTAGAGTGGTCCAGGTTTAAACTCTTGACCTCAAGGTTAAAAACTAAACACTCCTACCACTACACTAAACATATTTGTAGGATTTAGGGTGGTCCATGACATACATGGCCATGCTATTAATGAGTGTCTTTCGTGATAGAACCCCAAAATTATCAAGAGTAATCATGATTATTCTTAATTTCTTCATACATAAGACATGCTATTAATGAGTGTCTTTCGTGATAGAACCGCAAAATTATCAAGAGTAATCATGATTATTCTTAGTTTCTTCATACATAAGACATCGCACCTATAATTTTTAGAATTAACATAAATTTCTTGATGGCATGTAGTAGATTAGTTATGGTAATATGACAAGCAACTCTAAATCAAATTCCATTCCCACTAAATTAATAAAATTCACAATACTCTACTAATCTAATCTCCCAAAAAAGATTTCAAATCTGATAAATTATGATATAACTAATAAAATATTTATCATAAATTAATTTCTAGTTGTTAGAGACTCTTTACTATATTAGATTTATAAACCTCCAATCTTCTTGTGGACTAATTAAAGTTTACAACTCATCATTCTTAATTAATAAAATCCTTTTATTGTATAATATATATATATACCAGTTTTTGTTAATGATATTATTTAAAAAGACTTGATCCTAGTATTTATTTAATGAAGCTTAATTTATAAAATGTGTAAGATGTATAACGATTTTTTAAGTCTTTCAATTCATCTAATATATAGATTTTCTTAAGAGAATAATCTTTTGATAATGAATAAAACTTGTTTGGTGTAAAACCTTTTGAATATCTTAAATGAATTATCATACATCAATTTTTATTCTTGTTACAATAGTCCATATTTAATATTGATGCATAACACTTTGTTTATTATATATATTTTTGTTTTAATTTTTTTTTTTAAAATATATACAAAATCAATAATTTTTTTATAAATTATAAAAATAATTATTTAATCATAATTAAATAAAATAAATTAGTAGAAAATGGAAAAACAAAAATTTGGTAGCATCCTAAAATAAACGGTTCCAAAATATAAGTGTGTTATGGGATAAAAGAAAACTATTTAAACCATCTCCCACATACATTCTATCTCACACTTCATAACAAACTTATTATTCATGAAATAATACTATACAATATCTAATGTAAGATTTTATTTTGAATATCTTATTAAACTAAAGTTATATATTTTGTATAATTTTTTTTTTCTCTTTCATTTGCCAAAAAACTAGCTTAATTATAAATATTGTGGTGGATTATCTAGTAATCTAAATTTTTTAAAATGTCAAATTTTTTAAAATGTCAAATATATATATATATATATATATATATATATATATATATATATATATATATATTCTAGAATTGAAAAATGACATTGGTATAAAACTTATTTTCTAACTTGATATTAGACACACCACGACAAAATCATGATTTTAGATAAAGTTTGATTTTAATCTGCATGTAAAAACAAGCAGGTCCTATGAATAAAAAGTAAACAAACAAAAAAATAACTAAAGTTAGATTAATCTACTACTGTATTTTCTCATATTCAATTAAAGACTCAGAAGACAGGCCCAAAAGGCATATATTCCAAAAAAAACCCACCCATTTTCATTCAAACAAATAAACAAACATGGTGAGCTATATTTTTACTAGCATCCACAAACACGATAATCTACGAAGATTTATGGAGCGAAGAACTAGCAAAATTTCACTTCGAATCATATTTGATTAATTATGCAGCTTTAATCTAGAAAACAAATAAAACCCTAATTAAACAAATAAAAATATCTGCCGTATCTTTTTATAAAACAAATATAGTAATCTAAATCCTAAATCGATGAATAAATAAGCAATAAATTTAGATTGAATTTAGAGTTTTTGTAAAATAGGGATACTTTGATTATAAGTTATTGATAATTTCTTTTTTGATTGGAAATCTCGTTTCTAACATAACAGAATTTGATCATATCCTAGCCCTTAATTAAACTCCAAAATACATGATTGGGGTTAGGTATTTTTGGAGAGAAAAATATATATTCTCTTTCGAAACCCTAATTGTTGGGATTGGACATTTTCTTTAAGAGAAAACTCTATTTTCTCTCTAGAGATCCTAGAATAAGCTAGTTTTCGTTTTTTTTGGTTTTTCTTTTAGAGATTGCTTTTAGTAGTTTTAGAAAAACACTATCTTTTTTTGCTATAGAACTCTATGTTTATAGTACACCCCTCAGCTGACCGTCTGTGACGATCTACTCTCACGCAGGTCGGTTCGTGTTGATGTCGCATTTGACAATGGTCATTTTATGAGTGTCGCGACGTCTTTCTTTACTGATTTCATTGCTAATCGAGAGTATAATCTAGGTTGAGTTTATGCTCCAAATCGAAGGATTTGTTTTTTTAAAAAAAAAAGTTTTTCAGAGTTAGATCCTAGTCTTTTAGATCTATACTTGTTTTTTGAGTTTTTTTTTTTCATGTTTCCAGTGTTTTCTTGGATTTCTAAGATCTTAAATTTTGAGATCTGATTTCTTTTAATGTATTTTATCTTTTTATGTTTTTAACTTTGGTTTTTATGTTGTGCTAGATCTAAGATTTCCAGCTTTAGGGTAGTAGTAGTTTTAATTTGACTTCAACTGCGGTCGGCCGGCTGTAGTGCTAGTTTGCTAATAGAGGTTGTAGTCTAATTTTATAGTTTGACATTTGTAGTTGTTGTTCTTTGTTGAATGCATGTTCATCACATATTTCAAGATAGTGTACTTGTCACATCCCGTGTGCGAAGTTTTTATGTTTGATCGCAGGCTTCTGTCTTTATTTGTTGCTGGACACTGGTAAATGGTAATCATGCATTGTTGTGCGACGAGTTTATTATGATATACATGTTATATTTGTATTTTATGGTTCATTTTTTTCCAACGTGTGAGCTAGATAGTTAGGGTCCTTTATATTGTCGTTCTTTTCCTCCAAATAGGGAAAGGATCAATCATTTAATAAAAACATAAATGCAGATAATTGTTCTCTTTTGGTCTTGGTCTAGTAGGAGTGAGTCTTAACTTCGATAGATCTTAATAGCCATCGAAACATAAGGAGAAGTTTTAGGATGTGGTTGAAGAAGGGTTTGGGAAGTACTTAGCGCATACGTATTTCAATATCACTCTTGATAAACTTGTTATGTTTTGTCATCAATTGAAACATTGTGTTTAATTTTGAAACATGCTAATATAAAAGTGTTCAACTTATACAAGCTATTTTCATATATTCTCTGCCTGCGTCACATTCTTTTGAATGCTTAGTAAAACAATAACTTCAATGAATCTTGACAAACAACAAACAATTTATTATTGTTTATTTTTCAAGAAAATCCCTCAATAAACTTTAAATCTTCTGGAAATCCCGGCAATACACTTTAAAACATTCGGACAACAACAACATCAAATTAATTTCACAACAACATTTTAATAATACACAGTCCAATCGAAAGATCAGTTATCTCTTTAGAGCCGCAGGTTCTTTCTTCGCTTGTAGACCAGGTGATCCAGAATCTCCTCCTCGCATTTGGAAGCTTCAGCTTTGCTTTTTGAACCTTTTTTCAGAGTCTCCTCCTCGCATTTGGGAGCTTCAGCTTTGCGTTTTGAACCTTTTCTCAGAGTCTCCTCCTCGCATTTGGGAGCTTCAGCTTTGCGTTTTGAACCTTTTTTCCCTTTCTTCCTTCCCAGACGGTTCCGCTGATTTACCCATCAAAAAGTGAATTAGAGAACAAAAGCTAAATATAGAATCATAGTTTATAATGCGTGAATGATCGGAGTTAGAGACATTTCTTACCACGACAACCGGCTCCCAAGATTTGTCACTGCCGCCTGCATTTTCACTAAAAAGAACACAAAATGAAACCTCGGTCAATTGAAAATTTGAAACATGATTACCAACATTTTCTCTAACCAATAAACAGGTCTTAGAATAAATAATCATAGTTTTAGTTTTGGTTTTGTAATTTTCTTTTGTTCATTACTTGACCTTTGTTATAGAGATGGAGGAAAGAAGTGAGGCTTACTCCAAGAGTTCTTTGTCAACTTCATTCTCCACAAGTTGCTCAATGGGAAGCACAACATCATCGTTAAGTGCGGCGTCTGCATATAGAAGGTACAGACTATAAAGGTGAGACTTTATTCCAACTACATATTAATTAGTTTTGTAGAAGACTAAATTACCTTGTGATGGACTCGATTTCCGCTGTAAGCTTTCCGCCAAGACTTTGTGACATCTTATGGTATCTTGAAAACCATGAAATATGTAGTCGACGAACTGTAATTTGTCATGCAATTTCATCTTTGAAAATCCAAACCTCGTCGTCCACACCTTAAGCACACCGGCAACAGCAGGTACCACCAGTCTCTCTACTCCCATTGCTGTCAGCTTCTGAAAAAAATTATAAATTAAAAATAAAAAACCATTCTCAGAGTTTGGATATGGGAAAAATTATAGAATTCCTTTTTTTTACACTAGTTCTTAAAACTTTATGGTTTACAATGAACCTTTGATATTGTTTGTATTTTTCCCATAGTTACTTTTCTCTCAAAGCTATTGGTTTAGAAATAATTAACAATTGCATATCATTCTTGATCTATTCTAAAAAATTAAAAGTTACCTTTTCAAGCTCGTACAACAATACACTGAACATGCCTAGGCGTTGATAGCGGAACCTCGTAGCAGCTAGAGGTAGTTCTGCTACCTTATCTCCAAATATTCTACAAAAGGAAAATAACAATTCAATTTCAAATTACCATTTTAAATAGACTAATTTTTACATCGGTTGTTGTAAGAAAAATAATACATAGAGCTTACCTTACTGTTGCTGCAGAAATAATTTCCTCATTTCTCTCTAAAAGTATTGTGTAGAACCCTTTGAAGTCCAACCGTTTCAGGCTTGACCTGCAACTTTGAAAAGTCAGGCGTAAAACTAAAAGCTATAGCAGCAAAAGATTCTAAGAAAAGGGTACATGAATGACATATATTATACTGTTCGAGAAAACTGTCAATCATTTATCATCTCAAAACCGGAAAATAATAATCTCAAAAGCAGTTTAGTGCTGTAACACCTAATCCACAAATAATGGAAGAAGCAGATGAAAAGTACCAATTACGTCCAGCTACTGAGGCTGGAACAAACTGTGACCATGCAACTCAACAGACATAACAAATCAGTACAAAATTTGTTAATGCACACAGCATTTATTATCTTACATTAAGCTACGTACTGAACAATCCCTATTCTGAATCTACGTCGCTAAAATTAGCTTTATCAAGTATTTTGTTATTCGAGTGAGGAAATTTCAGTTGTCTCAAGAATTTAGAGAGATCTGTAAAATCACACCATAGCTTTATATCCTATATTAGAGCAGACTGTGTTCTTAAAATGTACCAGTAAAGAATTAATATCAAATACTCTCAAACAGCGATTGAAAAGCACGGAGAGAGAAAGAAATGATCGCAAATGTACTAACCACACGATATCTACATAATTCACCATTGCATTTAAATGCATGCACTACACATCTCTATATATCTATAAAGTATATTACCCACCAATGTCAAAACACTCAAAAATAAATTGTACTTTTAATACTAGAATCACATCAACAAACATAGCCTAAGGTTGTAACAAATTCATGTAATACCCACCTTTGGGAGAAAATAACATCTTTAACAAGATCTGTCTGGACTTGAGAGTCATCAACCGGCTCGAAACATTCATGCATCACCTCGAGAGCTTCATTGAGCTTGCTTACATTCTCAGTCATGGTACCGATATCATAAGTATCGTCCTCACTATTACCAGGCCGCGAGAACTTTATCAGCCTCCAAATTAGATCGCCTGGACCTACTACAAATGGCTTCCCTAAAAGGTTTTGAAGGCTCAAAAAAATCTGCAGCGATTCATTAGTAATAAGTAATAATTTCACATATATCTATATATATATATATCACTGAATTAAAACTAATAGGACAAAATAAAATTGTTGTTACCTTTCTACAATTGTTGCCACAGAACCATATTTCATTTAAACTACTTTCTGGACTAAGATCCCGTGCGCAAGAGAGATGATCTACATTAAATAGTTTACCTGATTAGAAGACTAGGAAATGACATGCTTATGATATACAGAAACAGATAGATTCACAAATAAATTAATAGTCGTGACATACAACTACGCTCGCATTGCTCACAACTGATAAATCCATTGTCGGTATTGTTTTCAGTATCTTCCTCGAGTTTGTTTCCCCCACAAATCTGACAACAGCAAGACTGGCAGAACCAATCACCATCAGGAATATCCTGAGTAAGAAAGTAAAAAGTACTTTAGAAGTGAACATAATTTTTTAATGAGCTTTCGATAAAGGAATTGAAAGTTGTGAAATGAAAAAGGGAAACAAAAGCTACCTTCAACCCAAGACAACGATTATGAAACGAGGAAGGACATCCATCACATAGAATTAGGTCACCACCATAATGACAAACAGAACAAACGAAGTCATTCTCTTCATTTCCCTCCTTCCAATCTTTCCTATATTTATTAGTTGTACCATCCAACATATTGGCTTGTACCTGGCAGTCTAACAAAGACCTTCCGTCTTCTAAAACTATATTGGCAGCTGGTCTGCCGTCGGTGTTGCCGATATGAGATTCAAATTTACTAATATCATATATATTATCACAACAATTGCATTTAATACCGTCCTGAGTTAATATACCCTCTCCCAACAAAAATTTATCCTTTTCTCTATAGTAATATATTTTGGCACTTGGTAAAACCACTTTTTTCTCAATCAACCACGAGACAACGACATGAGGATCCTGGACTTCATTCTTTGATTGCAGCATGCGCTTAGATTGCTTGTCTGAGCTATCTTGCATACGGTACTTTATACTATATGATGGATTCTTCTGTATCATTGCATTTCGTACACAATCAGCATTTCGTCCATCAGAGACACTAGCTATTGCGAGACAAGTAGAGCCACTTTTTAATCCTTGTTCCTTGATACATCTTATACAAGCTTTTCGAAGCGTAGAAAAGGTAGCTCCTTTTGGTGATACATACTGCAGTACACGCCTTCTGTTATATGCTTTTATTGAAATGTCCCATCCAAGAGCTACGAGATGCTTTCTTACTTTCAATCGCATATCTTCAAGCACTTCGGTTTTTTTTCCTTTGAGTGCTTGTGGTGATATCTTAGCATATTCTTCAACAACTTCGGGGTAAAAATCACTTTCACCATCGTGTAGATCCTCAAGGGGCATAGAATCTATGGATTTATTAAAATCTACCGGTAAGTGATCGTCTTCTTGTTTTGATGATGGATGGAGAAAGTGATTCACGATAATTTTTATATAGTCGCTTATCACCTCCACAATCAGACCTTCCCATATATTTTTCTTGTAAGAAGTCCACTCTCCGATCTTTTCGAAACCCTTTTTCTCTCGCAAATCATACCATATTTGCTTGATTGAGACAGGAACAAAATGCTCTTCATAAGCATTTTCAATTAGCTCCAGGAAGACCCAAGTTCCACGGTGATGCCAACTCTCTGTCAACTCATCCCAGTCTTGAGTAATCCGCAGTGAATCAATTTTAACAGTCATGTCATCGCCTAGATCGGGAAAGAATATCATTCTCTCCTCTGCACCATTTTTGTGGTCAAATATCACGCCTTCCCACCATGCTTCCTGAAAATACACATCAACGCATAGACCGTAGCTGAGGTTCGATTTGTCAAACTCTAACGGAGGTGCAGTTGGCCTGATCAAGCCACGATAATTACATTGGTTCGAAGGAGCAGTGGTTTTGCCGTCAAGTACTTGCCTAACGGCTATGGTATCAATAAGATCAGAGCCCCTTTCATCAACGAGATGATCGTATCTAACACGGCGTTGCAGATTAGAACATTCAACCACCGTTCCTTCGTGCCAGGAGCCCAGAAATCCATCTTCCAAACTCCTTATCTACAAAACACAGAAACATTTCTGCCGTCTTAAAAGGTATTAAATTACTAGTAAATACATGCAATTTAAATTCGGATATACAATCCTTTAGCTACTCACATACAAACTTTCTGAAACATCAACAGATATAAAGAAATAAATCCAACAAAGATATCTATCTCTATACAAGTATATAAACAGAACCCTAAACCTAAGAAAATCAAACAAATCAGCATTGTTTCGAAAACAAATCCAAGCTCAGCGCTTTAACACATTACCTCAACTTTTTCACCAACGAGAAGTTTTCTTCGACCTTTAAATCTACTACTCCTGCTCTCCCTCACATGGACGCCTTCATCATCCCCCATTGAAAGTAGCAATCTGAGCAGAAAATCCTTCCTCGCCAAGTAAAATTTCCAGAAAACTGAACAAAATAACAAAGCTATCAACAGACAGACTAAAAAATCTGAACTTGCATCCAAAAAGATTGTATTTTTCAACATGCAAACAGCGAAACAGGCGCAACAAGAGGACTAGATTCAACCATAGTCTTCCCAAAACCCGATGCGTTTCAAATTTCTTTGTCGGTCAAATTTCTACTTCACCACACTATATAGAACAGTAATATGCACCATGCGAAACAAAAAAACATGAATGAACAACTAAATTAAAGAAGACCGGCGAAGTTAATCATTTCGAAGGAAACAAACTGAAAGTTGAAGACTCTTTCAACCCTAATTCCAATCGCGATAACATGCAAGAGAAAAACTAGAGGATGAGCAGGAAGTTACACTGGTGATCGTAATCAGCTTCGCATACTCATTTTTGCGGAGTTTGAGTGATTAGAGTGGAGTAGGCTGATTTGACGGTTTGGATACGGTAGTGTTAGGGCTCTGTGGTGGCGGATATTGAGGAGTAGAAAGGTAGAATTATGAGTTTGGCTCAAGAGATGAAGAGTGGAAGAGTTTGCCCTTGTCTTGTCTCATCCTAAAAGTTCAAAACACATTTTCCATTAGAAATGTTTATTATTTTTATTTTTTCATTCAAAGAATCTAAAGATATAATAAATGCAACTCAACCTACTCCTTTTTTCTATTTATATTATTAGTTTTATATTCAAATTTAGAACCATCATGTTTTTTACCATTTATATTATTTATATTTATTAAATATCACAATACTTACAATATTATTTTGATATTTTCTATTGCTTTTACCGGATCATAGCGCGCTGTCCTTATTTCAAATGTTTTTATATTTTTTATTTATTTTTAAAAAATTATTATACTAAACTAATATATTTGAATCAATATTCTTCCATCATAATTTATATAATATTCCTCATAAAAAAATAAAATAAATATATGAATTGAATATAAATAAAATATATTAATCTTTTCCTTTTCTATATGTATATTTAAAAAAAAACTCAAAACTATGGTTCATTTCTGAAATTTAGTTTTCTAATCTAACGTTTTAAGTTTTAAACCATCACAAAAAAGATTTAAGATTAGGAAACATGTTTCCTCAACCATATTCATAATTTATAAATGTAGCAACTATAGTTTTTAATGATGCGGCGTCATAATAGTAGTATGAATAGGTTGCGACCATAGTCTTTCTATTTTTATAAAATATTCTTTATGTATAAATATTTTAGTGTATAAACGTATAAACTAGCGAATATAATATTATAGATTAGCGAAGGTTGTTGTAGTAATATATTAGTTAAAGTATATAAAGAACACCAAATTAATTGTTTATATTAACCGTTAGTTTTTTAAACTTTGATAGCAGATAAAAAGAATTTGGAAAATTTAAATTTAAATTTAGTGGTAACACATTTGACAGTTACTACTAAAAAGAGTGACTCAGTTACTATTTTATAAATTTAAATTTATAATAGAAAAAAGTCAGAGTTAAAAAGATAAGTTTGTTTAAGTTTAATCCGTATGACGCTAAACACATCGACCTATCTATCAGAATGCCTCGTCTCGACATTAGACGCTACAGGCTCATACAGCTTCTCTCATCCTAGCGGGGTGACATTTTAAAACCATGGTAACAATAATAATTTGCTTTCTAATTAATTTCCAACCACAAACTACACACTTACCCTAATTATATATAATAGTCGCATATCTTCAATTGTGTAGGTTATAACTATAAAACTGCAAATGTACGAACCAAAATATAGAAGCTTTATTTGAAATAACTAAACAACTTAATATGATGGTTTGGTTGATATATTTTTTGTCAAGAAACATACTTTTAAAGGCTACATAGGGTATTGTTCATGGACATCCAAAACAAGATAAAAAACATCCTTAAAATAAGTTTAAGATGGTCCTTTAGTTTTAGAAATCATATATAAAGAATAAGATCAACCACCACCAATACTGCAATGCATACCTTATATCCGGACTCCATTAAAATATATTGGAATCATAGCTCAGAAGGACTATCTTTTCACATTGACATATTTGTATTCCATAAATAGCTTTGCCCTGGATGTTCATAAACCCTAAATCATATACCTTTAGGTCCTAAATGTATAAAAAAAAATCCACAAAAATACATACTTACCAGCCAACTAAAACGGTAACAATTGCTTATCCGATATTGGTGTTCAAGTTTTGGAGCCTCTATTTTTTATAGAAAAAAGTTTCCACATATTTGCAAAGAATCTTGTTTCTTTCAATTTTGATAAAACAAAAACAAAATAAGATGAAATGGATTTTGATTTAAAAAAAAAGTAACATAAATTTCTAAACCGAATATATAAAATAATAATAAATTTTTATGTAATTTTTTTATAAAAGAAAACCATAAAATAAAGGTTCATTAAAATAAAATAAAAAATGAATTAATGATAATATTTCCATTGAACTTAAAAATCTAATTTATGGCACATATATATTCAGTCAAACCGAATTAAACAAAATTAATTGAAAAAATAGTCAAACCATAACATAAATATAATAATTATTACATATGTACTACTGTTAAATTTATGTATTTAGAAACAAATAATATATATATATATATATATATAAAAATTAGTATAATATTGTTTTATGGTATCAAATTAATTATGTTTCTTTTGAGTGAATACATTTTTTTATTTATAATTTTTAATGAAATCATGGTTGGATGAGTGTTTTCTATGTACTCTATAAATGTACAAAATAAAATATTTATATTTTACACAAAAATTCGAATAATTTTTAAATACTCATCATTCAAACCTACTACATAGGAAAAGGTTCACATAAAACAATAAACAAAACATTTTTAAAAAATGGGATTAAAATATGATGAATGTGGATATTATTTTTCCCATCAAAGTGGATTACTTTTATTAAAATAATTTTGAAAGTACAAGGATTAAATTGATAATACAAGAGGAGTTGAAGTCCTTAAAGCAAACGAGTTCAAAACTAAGAGACGATCACCATTGACAAAGATAGAAACCCAGAGCAAATTTGGGGAAGAAGAACAACTTGAAGAATTGAAGACCATTTGATGAAGAAACTACTTCACGATGAAGCCATTAATATGAAGAAAGAGTTCTCAAATACCCTATCTCCATACTTTCAAGCAATATAATTGCTCTCAGATGATTAGGAGAATCATCATGATTGAAGTTCAATTCAATCATTTCTTTCAAAGTATGCTTCGAGATCCAATCAGCGGCGTGTTTCTGTTCGCGAAAGACGTGGATGATGTTCATATCATGATGAATTAGTGATACAGAGTAGAATGCAAAAGAAGCTAGATAGAGGGATAAAGCCTAATTTTATTTAATAAAAAATTGTCCCCAAACAATGTAAAGAAGATATTTTTATATAAGGTTTCAATTGAAACCCTAAAACTAAAATAAGAAAATTACTAAAATATCATAAATTATTAAAAACTCGAAATAAGCTAATAGATGAGCCCAAATGCCCAAAAAAGCCTATATGCCTCGAGCAAAGCTCGTGACTTGCACTCGTGGCGTCGTTTCCTTCGAAACAAGGTGTTGTGGGTCAAAATCAGACACCGGAGCTCCAAACTGTCAATTCACCGCATTCTTCGGGTGATCGCCAGTCTTCATAAATTCCAGCGCTAAACTGTCTGCATCATTCCCACATGGGTAGAGAAGATTCTCCCTCGAATCAGAACTAGTATCCTCGTCAGAAGAGTCACCTGCATAAGGAATCATATGCTTAACATTAAAGACATCAGACGTATAGACATGGCTAGGCAAATGCAGTCGATAAGCATTCGTATTGATCCGCTCCACAATCTCCACCGGGCCAATCTTCCGGGCGGCCAGTTTGTTGTACTCACTAGCATTGTACCGATTTTTGTAAAACTGACCACACATAGTCACCAACTTCGAACTGAACAGGACGACGATGAGAATCCGCCTGAGAATTATACTTGGCGGTGCTACAAGCTGATCGTAAGTCGTTTGGCGAATCTGCGATACAAGCTCCTCAGCAGTTGTGTTAAGGAGAATTTTGCTAGGCAGGGCTAGCAAGTCCACAGGACCCCGAGGCATAATACCATACATCACCTGGAAATGACAAAAACCCGTTGACCGGTTAAGGGCATGGTTGTGGGCGAACTCCGCTTGCGGTAGGCGCTGATCCCATGCCTTCGGCTGATCTCCCACCAGGCTGCGCAACAAGTTACCGAGGGACCGGTTAACCACCTCTGTCTGACCATCAGTCTGGGGGTGGTAAGCACTACTGAAGTTGAGTTGTGTATTCACCATACGCCATAAGCTGCGCCAAAAATGACTCACAAACCTGGTGTCACGGTCAGAAATAATGTTACTGGGAAGGCCATGAATACGGTAAATCTCTCGAAAGAAAAGTTGCGCGACACACACTGCATCATATGTTTTTCTACATGGGATGAAGTGTACCATCTTAGAAAAACGATCAACCACCACAAAAATAGAGTCGAATCCACGCTGAGTCCGGGGTAAACCAAGAACAAAATCCATACTGATGTCGGTCCAGGGCTGAGCAGGAATCGACAATGGCAAATAAAGACCTGCATTTGTTGATGTTCCCTTGGCCAACTGACAAACTCGACAACGGGAGACAAAACGACCAACTTCCTTCCGCATCGAAGGCCAAAAATAGGATGAGGACAACAACTGGTATGTTCGATCACGACCCACATAACCCTCATTATGCACCTCCTTGATCAACTGAAGACGCAAGCTACAGTCAAGGATACACAACTGTACTCTACGAAAGAGAAATCTATCCTCTATTAAAAAATCAGATTGTGCTCCCTGCTGAATCAGTTCAATAACGCGAGAGAAGAATGAGTCAATAACATAAAGGTCAACAAAAGAATCAAAGCCAGGAACCTGAACTCGCATCTCAGTCAGCAGATTATGACGACGGCCCAGAGCATCAGCAACCCGATTCGTAATACCGGCCTTGTGCTTGATGACAAAAATGAACTGCTGCAAGTAAGCTATCCAAGAAGCATGTCTATGAGATACCTTGTCCTGACTGCCAAGATACTTCAAAGAATCATGATCAATATATAACACAAATTCACGCTGAAACAAATAATAACGCCAATGCTTGATAGCCTGAACCACCGCATAAAATTCAATATCATATGTACTAAATCGTAGCTTAGCACTCGCCAATTTCTCACTGAAGAAAGCCACATGACGCCCTGAATGGGAAAGAACTGCCCCAATACCAAATTTAGACGCGTCATAATGAAGCTCAAATGCCTGGGAAAAGTCGGGCAGCACCATAATAGGCGCAGTGGTGAGACGCCGTTTAACTTCTGCAAATGCCGCATCAATATCTTTGGACCAACCAAATTTCGTGCCCTTTATGCAATCCGTAATCGGGGCCATAACACTGCTGAAATGGGGAATGAAACGCCGATAAAACAAACCTAAACCATGAAAACTGCGAACCTCGGTGATGGAAGTAGGTCGAGGCCACTGGTCCATAGCAACGACTTTGCTCGGATCAGCTCGTAACCCTTCGACAGAGACAATATACCCCAAAAATTGGATAGCTGGGGACATAAACGAGCATTTGGCAGTAGCAGCATAAAACTTGTCCCGACGCAACACCAGTAACACCTCACGTAAATGGGATAAATGCACAGAATGGTTAGCACTATAGATCAGAATATCATCGAAGTAAACAACAACAAATTTACCGATGAAAGACCTCAATGCCTGATTCATGATACACATGAAAGTCCTCGGTGCGTTGGACAGACCAAACGGCATCACCAGCCACTCGAACAATCCCTCACGCGTCTTAAACGCCGTCTTCCACTCATCACCAGGATGAATCCGAATCTGTTGGTATCCACTCTTCAAATCAAGCTTGCTGAACACGGAAGCACCACCCAATTGGTCGAACAGATCATCCAGACGAGGTATAGGAAACCTGTAGCGAACAGTGATCTTGTTGATAGTTCGACTGTCCACACACATACGCCAAGAACCATCTTTCTTCGGTGTCAGAACAGCGGAACTTCACATGGACTGGGACTTTCTCGAACATGCCCCTTATCCAACAAATCCTCCACCTGTCGTCGTAATTCTTCATGCTCCTTCGGGCTCATTCGATAGTGGGGCCGATTTGGAAGAGCAGCACCAGGAACCAGGTCGATTTGATGTTGAATATCCCTCAGAGGAGGTAACTCGGGGGGGAAATTATCAGGAAACACATCTGCAAACTCCTGCAAAAGAGATTGAACTACAGGGATAGGGTCCGCATGAGAATCAGTCACAACAGGATCACAAAACAACAAGAAAACCACACCAGCCTCTTCCATGGCTGCTTGAAAAGGAGCACGAGACAGCAAGGTCGTTGAGGCTTTGCTGGCACAAGAACAATCTTTTTACCCTGAAAGAGGAATGAATAAGTATTTGCACGACCATCATGCACAACAGACAAATAATACTGCCAAGGACGGCCAAGCAATAAGTAACAAGCGTCCATAGGGACGATATCACAAAACACCTCATCCTGGTATGTCTGCCCCACAGAAAAAGATACAAGCACACGTTTAGACACAGTTATATCAGTACCTTTACTCAGCCAGGTGAGCTTGTATGGCTTGGGGTGCGATTCTGATTTCAGCTCGAGCTTCGAAACCGCTGTCTCAAAGATGACATTCTCGCAACTACCAGCATCAATAATGAAGGTGCACACCTTACCGACAATCGTACAAGTCGACTGAAACACATTATTCCGCAGCCAGTCACTCTGATCAGGAACGCGAGGAGACAGAAAAGTGCGACGTAGCATCAAAACTGCCCCCAACATCACCAGTCACAACTTCCTCCGCAACCTCAGGCATATCATCATCATATGTATCGAATTCTGGAGGACCATCAAGAACAATGGGGCTCGGTTCAAATGTCTCCTGAGAGAAAAGACCCATAACACCCGCAGCATTCGGACACTCTACCTGACGATGCCATAACTCACCACAGCCAAAGCAACGTAAATTACCTGAAGAGCGGCTGGTCGCACAGCGCCCAGGAAGGACCTGATCAGGGGTTGGACGGGGAACTGGTTTGGGCGCCGAACTCCCCGGAGGAGCACCCGACTGTACGCCACTCTGAGTACGGCGAGCCAACTATTTTTCTGCTTAGAGGGCACGCCGATGGGCTTCGAAAACAGACAACGGGTCGAACATGTTCAACACATCTTGAAGCTGAAGGCGCAACCCACCAATATAGCGGGATACCCGCTGATGCGACGACTCGTTCACATCCGTACGAGCCAGCAGCTGATAGAATTCTTCTGTATACTCGTCCACAGATCGTGGTCCTTGACGAAGATTCTGGAATCGCTGGAATAGTTCTCGCTCAAAGTTGTAAGGTAGAACAACCTTGCGGATTTTGTTTCTGAACTTCTCCCAACTGCGGACTTTCTCCTTGCCTTCACGCTCGCGGGTCTTCTTCACTTGTTGCCACCAGGCCTGTGCCTTGCCGCGCAGGTGGATGGTGACCAAAGCGACCCTTCTCTCCTCAGGAACATCCTTGAAGTCCAGCACTTCCTCAACCTGGGATAACCAATCAACAAACGCCTCTGCCTTAAGGCTACCATCAAAGTCAGGAATGTCTACCTTAAATCCAAGCTCCCAGCGACGGCCGTGATAAGTATTCTGTTCTAAACCCTCCCCAAAAGGGTTATCGATACTTTCAACCTCTATACCTTGTTGCCTGGCGTTAAGATCAGCCATCTGACGGGTAAGATCAGCCACCTGACGGCGCAGGTCAGCATCTTCGCGATCTCCGAAATCACCTGCATCTCTAGCCACCGCAGCGCCACCGCGACCTCTGGGTCTTCCTCGCACCATCTCGCAGGACTGCTTGTGTCTGATACCACAATGATACAGAGTATAATGCAAAAGAAGCTAGATAGAGGGATAAACCCTAATTTTATTTAATAAAACATTATCCCCAAACAATGTAAAGAAGATATGTTTATATAAAGTTTCAATTGAAACCCTAAAACTAAAATAAAAAAATTACTAAAATATCTTAAATTATTAAAAACTCGAAATAAGCTGATAGATGAGCTCAAATTCCCAAAAAAGCCTATATGTCACGAGCAAATCTCGTGACTTGCATTCGCGGCGTCGTTTCCTTCGAAACAAAGTGTTGTGGGTCAAAATCAGACACCGGAGCTCCAAACTGTCAATTCACCGCATTCTTCGGGTGATCGCCATTCTTCATAAATTCCAGCGCTAAACTGTCTGCATCAATTAGCTTTCTACAACAGCTAATCAGAGGCTTCAAGTACCATGTTGATTTCTTGTATAACAATAGCTTCACAAAAATCTTTGAGTTGACTTCGATATCCAGATTAACTATACTCAAAGATCGACAAATACGCAGACCATCAAAGAGTGACCTGCATTCTGCGATAATGGGAATGTTCTTCCCATAAAACCTTCCAAATCCTACGATGATTGAACCTTCGTGATTTCGAATAAGTATACCCCACTTCGTCGGTATTCAACCTAAATCAGTTAGTTTTGAGATTCTTCCACTTTAGAAAAAAAAAGCCTCAAGTTTATAATCAATGTGAATATAAACTAATGATATAATATTTTTTTACAAAATCATAAAAATGATAATTTAAAAAAACTAGATTAAAAAATAAAACAAATTCTCCCACCATTAGTTTACTTTATTTTTTATATGCTATATAATATCATTTAATTTTAGTTGCTAATTTGAAGGTATAACAAAAGGTTATTCTACTAGTAATTTTCAATATTAAATTTACTACATATAATCAATAAAGGTTTGCTAATATATATTTTTAGTAGTTGGAAATATTGTTTAAGCATTTTTTATATTTTTTGTTTTTTAAAAGAGTTTTAAGTGATTAGGATATAAAATATATACTATTTATCAAAAATTCCAACTTGAAATGCATTTTTATATACCTACCAAAATAACATTCTATTTATCTATTAGTCCAAATTTAAATTTTTATTACAATTTTACCCCTAATTGATTTTACTTAGTAAACTAGATCATTTCCATTAAGTAACACTTTTTAGGGATAGTTGGGTATTTAACTAAGTGGACTGGATCTATCTGTAAATCAGATCTTTACTTGTATGAATATGCATAGATGAACTCTTTTTAGGCCCATTTTGTAAGTCATCCCTTTTTAGAATGTCGTATCTTTTAAAGTATAGCTAAAAAACCCAAAAATACCATTAATTTTTTTGTTTTAAGACGACAAAACTAGATTCATGATATGATATTTTTTATATTTTTTATAGTTGCGTAACTATATGTAATTAGGTTGCAAAATAGTTATATTAAAAAAAATTATGTTTTAGTCGCGGAATTTGTGTAATATGGTTGCTAAAAATAAATTGTGTTCAAATTGTGAAATTACGTGTAATTTGGTTGTTAAAAAGTAAATGTATTCTAGTTGCAGAATTATGTGCAAATATGTTGCGTAAGTAAGAAGATAGTTGCAAAAATAGGAGTTTGATTGTTAAAATAAGTCGCATTTTATGACATACAACTTGTTTTGTGTTAATATAAGTGTTAGTTGGGTATGAAACAACTATTTTTTTGTAAGCATATATATATATATATATATATATATATATATATATATATTGTGTTGCTTTAAAAAAACAAATAGAAAAATTGGACTATGTTTTAGTTGTGAAAATATGTGCAATTGGGTTGCTAATTGTCAGTTGTGTTACAGTTGTAGAATTATGTGCAAATGTGTAGCAAAAATAAAAATAAAATAGTTAATAAATATGACTTGTGGTTGCTAAATAAGTCTGTTTTTGTGAAAAAATAAAATATATATTTTTTTATGAAAATAAGTTTTAATTGGGTGTAAAACACCTAACGTTTTTGTAGTTCTGAAAATATGTGCATTTTGTGTTAAAAAAACTTTTTTAAAAATGGATTATTTTCTAGTTGCAGAAATACGTGCGATTTGGTTGCGAAATCAATCTTAAAAAAATTATTTTGTTCCACTTACAAACATAATCATGTGTAATATGGTTGTTAAAAACAATTGTGTTTTACTTGCAAAATGATGTGTAATTTGGTTATGAAAACAAGAATAAAAAAATTCCAAAAATGTGAATTTTGTTTTATTCATCTTTATATATATATATATGGATTTCATTTTTGGTTAGGGTTGAAGATATGCAATTTTGAAGTTTAAAATAACTAGTTGTTAAGTCTGTACATGTTTGTGTTAGGGATGACAATGGGTAGGGTTTGGACCGCGTTCATACCGAACCTCTCATACCTATTTTTTTTACTTGAACCCGAATCCGGACCGGTCCGTTGCAGGTTTAATATTTTTGAAACCGAGTCCGACCTTTCGTGTCCCGGTTCACAAATATTATTTTTACTATTTGGATTATCTGGTTTTGATTAAATCTGAACATGTTGATAGTGAAGAAAGAATATTCCACATTCAACATTCAACATTCAACATATTTGTTTGGCAATATACATTTTTTTAATGTTGCACGTTTAGTACTTTGCATGTTGAGTATGAGGCGAATTATGTCTTCCCAGTGTACCATGTCTGACAGTACAATTTTGTGTCATTGACAATTTTATGTATATGAGCCCATTAGCCCCATTCCCTAGTAAATCTATTTATTCTTTATAAATAGATTACTAGGACTATGCAAAAGGTGATCTGAAAATCTGTAACTCTTTTCTGTTATAGTGAAACACTTTTCTCTAGCGGCGCCCGTGGACATAGAAATTTGTCGAACCACGTTAAATCATGTGCTCTTTTTCTTTTATGCATTTTATTTTGTTATGTGCTTTAGAATTTATGATATATTACATAGTAAATCCTAACTATTTGTATCAGATCTTTGGTTGTGAAATTAGGTTTCGCAATTAGGGTTTCACAATGACGTCCACAACAACAAAATACAACATTGAAAAATTTGATGGGGAATCTAGCTTTGCATTGTGGAATATTAAGCTGAAGTCTTCATTGGTACTACAAGGGTTGTTGAATGCTGTGGAGAATAAGTTACTAGAATAGATGAAAAAATATGAGAAACAAGATCTTCAAGTAATGGCTTTATGCTGGATTATAACGAGTATGAAAGACAACGTTCTTCGCGAGATTAGTGGTGAGAAAACTGCTGCCTGTGCATAGAAAAAGTTGGGATAAATTTACTTAGAGGAATCATTGGTGAACCAATTATACTTGAAGAAGTGCTTGTACGATTTCAGATTGAAAGAATGTATGTTCATAACTAAACACTTATATAATTTAAAATCAATTATAATAACTTAGAGAACAATGATATCAACATTGAGGATGAATATCAAGATTTGTTTATCTTGATATCATTACCGGATCCCTAATCAAACTTTGTAGATACTATAATTTATGGTAAAGATAAGTTATCGCTAGTAGATGTCAAAGGGGCGCTGAAATCAAAAGAGTTGAGACAGTTGCAGTCAGACAATCAGGCGGAAGGGCTTAGGTCTTATGACTAAGGGATGATCTATAAGAAAATAAAGTTCTTCAAAAAGGAATAACTGGAGGTCCAAATCAAAAGTAAAGAACTCAAACTGTTATGAATTTAGTGAGCAGGGTCAAATAGAAGAGATTGTCTGAAAGTGAATGGTAAGAAGAGAAATCAAAAGAAATAAATAGCAAACATTGCTGAAAGTGTGAACGATTTCGATGACAGTGAAAACAGTGATACATGAAATGTATTATCCATAAGTTCAGATTGTGGGAAAAAATCTTGGGTAATCGATACCGGCACTACATATCACATGTGTAAGTTCAACTAGTTGTTCGATACTTACAAGCCAATATAAGGAAATGTCTATTTTGGGAACAATCTTTTGTTGTCTATTGGAGATATTGATAACGTCAGAATCAGTATGTTTGATGGGATTGTTAGAATCGTGATGTGCTGTCATGTTCTTGGGTTAAAGAGAAACCTCATATATCTTCGGGCACTAGACTCTCAGGGTTGGAAATACTGTGCAGAAGACGGTGTAATCAAAGTGACAAAAGGCTCAATGATGTGTATGAAAGGCAGTTTGCAGAAGGGGTTTTACATTCTCTATGAGATTTTTTTTATGAGCGATGCTGCAGTAGCATCACCAGGGAGTAATAGCCAAATTTTTCAGGATCAAAATAAGTTTTGGCATTGGCTTCTTGGTCACATGAGTGATAGAGGATTAATTGTTTTGGGAAATAGAGATTTGTTGAAATGGTATAAAGTAGAATCATTGGAATTTTGTGAGCATTGTGTATTGTAAACAAACTAGAATCAAATTTAACAGACCGGATGTAATAAAGACTAAAAGAACAGTGGACTATATTTACTCAGATATTTGGGGCCCAAACATAATTACATCGAAGAACAGAGCCAGATACTACACGAGCTTGATCGATGCTTATTCATATATGGTATAGGTTTAGTTTTGAAAACGAAAGATAAGGCATACTCAACCTTTGTCAAATAAAATAAGATGATTTTGAGGCAAACATGAAGAAAAATTAGATGTCTTAGGACATATAATGGGCTAGAATATTGCAGTAATGAGTTCAATGAGTTATGCGAAGCTGGGGGAATAGTGCGTCATCACACTTGTTCTAAAACACGACAACATGATTGGGTTCGTAGAAATAATAAACATAACAAAGAAGCATGATATCGCATTCGGGTGTGGGAAATGATATTTGGGCTGAAGTTATCAATACATCTTGTTATTTGGTGAATCGATGTCCATCAACGACTATTGATTGTAAAAATATTTTTGAGATTTGGTTTGGATCGTTGAATAATTACAAACAATTGAGGGTGTTCAGTAGTCATGCGTATGCTAATGTGAGAGATAGTAAGCTTGAGCTGAGGGAAAAGAGGTGCATATTTCTAGGATAAGCTACTAGAGTGAAAATATATTGATTGTGGTTTACCTCTATAAAGTCTCTAAGTTTTCTCATCAGTATGGACCTGAATTTTAATGAGTTTTCTTCGCTAGACAATCATGAGAAAGTAGGAGAAAGTAGGAGAAATGGTCAAATCAGGATCAATTGTGAGTAAGAAGGTGGAGTTTAAAGTAGCTAGCAGGTCAAATAATTCGAGTGGTATGAGGTGGATCAATAATCAGGAGGTGAAACGTCAACATCAGATAATAGTGACGATGATGCGCACGAATCAGAATAACAACCTTATAGCATAACATTAGGCAGAGAAAGAATAAATATTATACTACATAAAATGTATGCGAATCTAGTTACATATGCTCTGTCAGTTGCAGAATAATTTGAGATGCATGAACCTAGTAGCTATAGAGAAGTTATAGCGAGTTTAAAGGGAAATCGATGGAATGGTGATATGGGGAAGAGATCAAATCTTTTCGTAAAAATCAAACATGAAAGCTTTTTTACCTGCATAAATGAAAAAAGATAGTAGGCAGCAAATGGGTGTTCAAGAAAAATTAAGTTAATCCAAGGATTGAGACATCTCGTTGTAAGGAAAGACTGGTCGTTAAGGGTTTTACTCAAAGTGAAGGAATCGACTTCAATGAAGTGTTTTCTCTATTGGTGAAATATAGTTCGATTCGAGTTTTGTTAGCCATTGTAGTTTTGCCAGATTTAGAACTTGAGCAGTTGGATGTGAAGACTTCATTTCTATATGGTAAATTGGATGAGCGAATCTACATAAGACAACCAAGAAAATTTATCGAACCTAATATGGATGACAAGGTTTGTCTGCTGAAAAAGTCACCATATGGTTTAAAAAGTCACCTAGACAATGGTATAAATGTTTTGATACATTCTTTGTGTCAAAAGGGTTCACGAGAGTCCGTATGACAGCTAATTGTATCATCAAAATGTGTCAGATGATTCTTATGTTTACTTGTTGTATGTGGATGATATGCATTCTGCATATAAAGAAGCAGCTTAGTGCCGAGTTTGAGATTAAAGATCTGGGTAGAGCAAAGAAGATTATTAGTATGTAGATTATCGAGAATAGAAGTGTAGGATCATTACACTTGTCTCAAAGAAGATATATTGAGAAAGTGCTACAACGATTCAACATATTTGATGTTAAGGCACTTAGCATCCCGTTTGCTAATCATTTCAAGTTATATGCAGCATGAGCGACCAAAGACGATGCTGAGTTGGAAAAAATGTCGAAGATTCTATATTCAAGTGCGGTTGGTAGCATCATGTATGCTATAGTATGCACATGTCTTGATATTTCACATGCAATTAGTATAGTTAGCAGGTACATAGGAAAGAATACTGGCAGGCAATAAAATGGATACTTTGGTATCTTATGAATACTGCGAACGTTGGTTTAACTTTTGATAAGACTGATATTGGTGGATCTTTGATATTGCAACAACATTTTTTGGCTTTGTTAATTCTGATTTTGCAGGTGATATGGATAAAATGATATCTTTGACATAATATGTATTTTTACTCTAGCATGGAGTGCGATCAGTTGGAAAGCATAGTTGCAAGATATTGTAGATTTGTCTACAACAGAGGCATAGTACACGTCGGTAACATAAGAAGTTAAAGAGACAATATAGTTACAAGGTTTGGTGGCAGATTTGGGCTTGGATAGGACTACTACAAAACTGGTTTGTGACAGTCAAAACGCCGTATACCTTATAAAGATCTAGATGTACCACGAGCGTACAAAGAAGATATATGTGAGGTATCATTTTATTCGTGATATAATATCAAATGGAATCGTTGTTGTGAAGAAAGTGTATACATATGATAATCCAACAGATATAATGACCAAGGGAGTATCAGTTGGAAGGTTTAAGGAGTGCCAAAACTGGATTGGTGTTCGCAGTATAGAGTAAATGCCTCGTTGGAATTTGGTGAGTGAGAAGAAGAGAAGTTTTTTTGTTGATAGTGAAGAAAGGATATTCGCCTCAACTGGAAGATTTGTTGATAGTGAAGAAAGAATATTCCATATTCCATATTCAACATTCAACATTTCAACATTCAACATATTTGTTTGGCAATATACACTCTTTCCATGTTGCGTGTTAAGTACTTTTCATGTTGAGTATGAGTCGAATTATGTCTTCACAGTGTATCGTGTCTGACGGTACAGTTTTGTGTCATTGATAATTTTGTGTACATGAGCTCATTAGCCCATTGTCTAGTAAGTCTATTTATTCCCAATAACTAAATTATTATGACTACACGAAAGGTGATCTGAAAATCTGTAACTTTTTTCTATCGTAGTGAAACACTTTTCTCTGGCGGCGCATGCGTTCTTTCTTTTAAGCTTTTTATTTTATTGTGTGCTTGAGTATTGGTGATATATTGCATAGTAAATCCTAACGGAAACCAAGTCAATTTTGATTTTATTTTTTAATATAAACAAAATTAATATATAATTTTTTAAAACCAAAACAAACATAACTAAATAAAAATATTTACTAAAATAATCGAACACAAGTCTCTAACAAAACAAACGGTCCAAAACGTGTCTTAAATAATATTAAATAAAACCTTAAAATAAACATAAAACACTTTTTTTTAAGTTTCGAATAACATTATCCACCATCACAAACACTTATTATAATGTTTTTATTTTAAACTTCATTGTTAAAATCATCAAGAAACTTTTGAAATATCTATTTCAAATGTACCATAGTTTTTTGTGTTGAACATAACAATAACATGATGTTATGTTAAATAATAAAGACCAATGGTAAATTTATATTATAAAAAATCAATAACTAGAAGAATTTATATATTACTGAAAATTAAGTTTACTAGAAGTATCTAATTAGTAAATATAATTATACGAAAGATATTTAGTAAGAAAATTAAATGAGTAATTAATTGAAAATCAAATTTATATATTATTAGAAATGATATGAATTTTTTAGTAGCTAGTAATTATTATATATATAATTTATATTTTCGGACGGAATTAGATTGAACAAATTAAAAATCCATATCCAGCCCCATAAGTGTATATATCATGATTTTCATATATGTTTGGGACAAGCAAATCCCAAACGGATTGAGACCTCTCGAATAGGTTCCGACCAACATTGTCATCTCTAATTTGTTTCTTTAATAAGTATTGTTAGAAAATTTGATGTTGCTTGTGGTTTTGATAAACTTTAAAAACCAAATAAGTATCGTTAATTTCATTTCTATCCAAATAGTTTATCAAAATCAAATTTATATTATTATTTTGATTATATAATAAATAAATTTAAAATTTCAAAATTTCTCTGTGTATTATAGTTTACTACTTTATAATTTTTTAGTTTTATATTCGTATTCCTTATAATATATATTAATTATGTCTTTTAGTGTAATAACTTTCGGCATCTAGTAAACTATACATAAAATAATAAATACTATAATGAGTGAATCTTCATTCCCCCAATAGACCCCCAATGGCTATTTTCAAAAATATTAGACTTGGCGTTCCCTCGTCGGCAGGCCACTGGGCTAGTATCCTCCTCCTCTCCTCCTACCAAGAACTTCCTATTTAATTCAAACCATAACACAACTCTCTCTATTTTTGCTTTCAAAATATTTTGCCTCTTTGATGCAACTTCCCTTTGTCTTGTTGGCATTTCCTCTGTCCCTTTTTTCTTAATGACAAGCTTCAATCATTTCCCCTTTTTAGCCATTTTTCTTCATCATGGCCTCCCAACCGGTCTTCTATGTCTCTTCTTGCTGGAAAATACCCAATTTTCTCTTCCATTATGGTTCAACTTCATCTGAAACCTATGGCAACCTTCTCGCCACCATCCATCCATTTTCGCGTTCAGCTCGGTACATTCAGTCACCACACCTTTTTTTCTCATAGCATCTCATGTTTCACGCCTCCTAACAAGAATCTTCTCCCTTATGGTATCACTGTCGATGATGAAACAATTATGGTGAAATCCTTATCGGAAGCTAGGCTTCATATGGAGTCATAGAAAGGGACTCGCTTCTCCAACATTCTGGGAACCTTGTTCTCCATTCACTAAGATTCCTCTTCTGATCCTCATACTTCCCTCTTCCGAGCCGTAAGCTCCCCGTTCTCCTTCAAGCATATCTCTCGCTTTATCTCCCTTCAGAAACCCTTCATTCTTGTGGTGATTGAAAATGCTCTCCCTGGTTTGTACTATTCTGATGATGTTGCGACTATAGACGACAACCCCCCCTTGTATACTCTCTAGATTACTTCACCTACCCCCATACCTCGCTTTCGAACTCTATCGCCTACCGTATCGATTTTTTCGATCCATAAATCTTGATCTTGAGTACGTGAAGGTTGTCCATAACTTTCTTTTAACTGTCATGCTTTCACTGCCGACCTCGAGCTCCCTCCCTATCATTTACGACTACCCTTCCATCCTCTGTAACCCTAAGTCAGAGGCCTTATTGTCTATCTATTTCACTTTCTTGGGCCATCATAATGTTAACACATCTGGATCATCCCTTGTTAGGGCTATGCAAGCCTATCTCGCTTGCTCTATGCCTAACCCATCTTGCACCCTTTAATTCTCAGCAGATTTTAAATCCCAATGGGCCTCTTAGCCCAATTGTCTCATTCCCCTTGTTTTTCGAGCAATATAGTGGGCCAAGAGGCCCATCAAACCTTTTGACCTCCAACCTCCATATAATTAGCCCATCTCAAACCCTTCAAAACCTATTAAACATCCCAAAAATGTCCTCATTCTCCTCCTCATCTAACCATTCTTCCCATAATTCCCTTCCTTCCTCTTCAAATCCGGAGTCTTCTAACCCTCCCTATCTTATTCCCTCATCACCCATAAATTAGGTGTTTCCCGTCCTCTCTCGGTATCCACTCATCGAACCTCTTCCTTACCTCATCATAATATTGGTAGAAAAGGCCCCCGTCATAGAAAATTAAAAAACAACCTTCTCAACTAAAAAATTGGGAACCCAAACTTCTTTAATCCCCTACCATTATCTCACTTACTTTCTTCTTTAGAGCCACCAACTCTATTAAAACTACCCCCTCTCTCGTACCTCCAACTCAAAAATCCAGTTCCTCCGTGAACCCGTCTTCTTATTTTCCCTTCTAGTGGATTGATGTGGTTTATGGCTCTTCTAAACCACTGATACCCCTTGTTATAGAGGCCCTCAAAATAAATTTAATGGTACTATCTTGATTATGGATGATGATGCTATGTTGGGTACTTCAGACTCTTGGCATTTTTGTTTATCCGGCTACTCCTTGGGAAATCCCCAAACCTTTCCCAACTAAAGACAAGTATTATTTCCATTTGGGGGAAGTTTGGACTTTAGGATTTAAATGTCTTCCGGAAGAGTACTTTTTTTCAAATTTTTCTCCAAAGAGTTCGCTAAGAATATTTTAGAAAAGGCACCATGGCACTTTTGTGGTCTCCTTTTAGTTCTCAAGCTATATGAAGCTCTAACTACCATTTCGAAAGACCCTCTCAAGGAGCTCCCAATTTGGGTAAAACATTTCAAGCTCCCTTTGGAGGTTTGGACCTTTAAAGCTCTTAGTTGTATTGGCTCGGTTTTGGGTACCCCTCTTTACGTTGATTAATAAACTAAGCAAAGAGTCAAGCTAAAAAACTTTGCATTTGTGTATTGATCAAAGTAGGTACTCATTTATCCACATCGATTAATCTTAAGTGCTTGTGTAAAACCACTTCGATTAGATTAGAATACCATGGCCTCCCACCTCAACGCACTAGATGAACCGCCTTTGGCCACAACACTTCAATATGCTCCTCCACCACTTTGGTTTCTCTTCCCATTGCGGTGCCTCCGTTTTCTTCTAGGCTTCCTTATTCCCCGATAACTTCTATCGAGTCAGATCCTTTTTAGAAAAAGACTCCTCATACTATTGCGGTGGAAAGTGGAGAGAAAGCGAACACCCCAGCTTGTAGAGCCAACCATTGTGGTAAAACGCCAGCTGACCAGTTTCTTTTACCCTCTGACAGGGCAACCACCTAACTCGCTGTAAGTTTTTAATGCTTATTGCTTCTTGAAATGTATGTGGATTAAAAAAAATCGTCAGACAAAAAAACGTTAATAACTTCATTATGATTAATAGTATTTCAGTCATGATTCTTGTGGAAACTAAAGTCCAAGCACACAATGTTGTCCCCATTATTAGCAAAATGACCCCTTATTGGCATTACTCTACTAATCATGATCAATATTCTTTTGGTAGAGTCTGGGTCATTTGGAATCCTAGTGTTATTACAATCTCGACTATTTCCTCTTCCGCTCAACACATCCACTTTTTTGTGAAGCTCCTCAGCTCGAACTCCTTTTTTCCGTTTCATGGTTATCTATACTTTCGAAGATATCCTCTCAATATCAGGGTGTTCACTAGGTTGCTCTTATGGATATCAGTGCTATTCGAAATCCAGATGAGAGATATGGTTACTCTGGGTCATGGTCCCCGGCTATTGATAAATTTAATAGTTGTTTCTTTAATTCTAAACTTAGTAATATTCAATCCACAAGTTCCTTCTATACGTGGCACAACAAATGTCCTTCTAATTCTATCTAATCCAAGATTGACCTTTTCTTAGTTAATAACAATTATGATGAGTTTTTTTTAACTCATTCGCTCACTTTGACTACTCCGGCTCCTCTAACCATTCCACAATTACTCTTAACCTTGGTATGTACCATAATCGTCAGAAGAAACCATTCAAATTCCTTAATATGTAGCAATCCCATCTTGTTTACAAAGATATTATATCCTCTAGTTGGAACTCCCCTTGTTCTCTTCATAGTATGAAGATGTTCTCCTTTAAACTCAATAGACTACAGCTCAGCCTCCAGAACTTCAATTGTTCCGCCTTTAGTGACATCCGTCTTAGAGTCTCCAAAGTTTATTCCTTTTAATTCCCCCAGCATCTCTAAATAAGTCGAGGCTTCCTTGGACTATATCTTTCTTAATTAGCGTAAACAATTATTTCTCAAGCAAAAATACAGAGAAAACTGGTTAAAGCTTGGAATAGAAATACCAAATTATTTCATAAAAGCATCAAGAATTATTTGTTTCAAAATAAAATCAACTATATCATGAAAATTCATGAAAACTTGATCACTTCCCCCACTGGAATATCTAATGTCCTTACTAGACAATTTAGCATCTTACTTAGAACCAAACACCCTCTTGGGTATCCGAGTCTCTCCAGGATCTTCTCTCTTATCTCCTCTAAAGTTAAGACTAAGGATAAGTCTTCCATGACCCGTCTGATTACCCGTGATGAGATTAAAGATGCTCTTTTTAGAATTGATAAAAAAATCCCCTAGATGTGACGATTTCAACTCTAGTTTTTCTAAATCCTCGTGGACCATCGTTGGTGACGATATTTGTACTGGAGTTTTATATTTCTTCAGCTCTAATAAAATGGACCCAGCTTGGAACTCTACTTCAATTTCTCTCATCCTTAAATCTGATTTTCCTTCTTACACCTCAAACTACCGTCCTATTGTTTTTTTGCAGTGTTGTCTACAAAAATCATCTCTAAGATTTTAGCCAATAGAATCAAAGACTCCCTCCCCTACTTGATTAAAAAAACTCAATTGGATTTTGTGGCTGGTAGAAATATCTCAGACAATATCCGCATATCCCAAGAATTACTCAAAGGCTACCATCTTAAATCCAAAGGAAAGATAGTTTCCCTTAAGATTGACTTGATAAAAGCATTTGATAATGCTAGATGAACGTTTTATTGACATCCCGGTCTCCATGAACTTTTCTCGATCAAATGATCAATTGGATTATGTAATGCATTGCTACCCCCTCCTACAATAACAATATAAATGGTGACTCTTCGGATCTCTTTCACAGTAAGAAAGGGCTCATGCAAGAATATCTCATCTCTCATTTCCTATTTGTTTAGTATGCAAGTTCTCTTTGATATCCCCAAGGAGAAAAGCAATAACCATAAATTCAAATTCCACTGGAAATGTCATAAGCTGAAAATTGTTAACCTCTGATTTGCGGATAATCTAATGATCTTCTTCCACGGTGATATCAATTCATTGCTCCTTATCAAAGAAGGGATTTAAGAATTCTTTCTTCTCTCCAGGCTGCAAATTATCCCCAGAAGAAATCCATATTTTCCTTTTCGGTATTAACCTCACCCTCAAGACTAACCTTATCCAACTTTATGGTTTCAAGGTTGGTTCCCTCCATGTGAAATACCTTGGAGTTATTTTTATCACTAACCATCTTTTATATTCTGACTGTCTTCCCTTTTTGCACAATATCAATGCTCGTATTGGCTCTTGGACCTCTAAATACCTTTCTTATGCTATTCGCCTCCAACTCATCAAATCTATTCTCTTCGCATGACAAGTGTACTGGTCATCCATTTTCATTACCCCCTCTATAGTTCTTAAAGAACTCTTCCATCATGCATCGCTACCTTTAAAGTGATCATGAGATGAAGCTCACTGGTGAAAAAATGGCATTGGATATTGTCATTGTGGCCTTGCATGAGGGCGACATTGGGATTCTAGACTTAAAAATCTAGAATTAGACGATTGTCTTTAAGAATCTCTAGTCCATCATTTATAAAAATTCTAACTCCTATATCGAGCAATTGAATTATCATTCAGAAATATTTCTCGATCATGCCCCTTGACTCCTCTCCCTCCTGGACGTGAAGGAAATTTTTTATCTTTTAGGCATTTGGAAAATAATATTTTCAGGGTAACTATCATGAATGGTAAAAACGCGTCTTTCTGGTTTGACCTTTGGCTCCTCTCTACCTCTTTTGCATCTCACTATGGTCATACAATTTTCTGTGATTCAAGGTTTGGTAAGAACTATATTGTCTCTGATTTTATTTCCGAGGGTCGTTGGGTGTGTCCTCTGAACATGAGATCCACTACTTCTGGAAACAAAAGTAACCTCATGGAAATTTGTAGCATCATCATTTCTCTTCCATCCTCTAATGCTCTTCATGATGAGTTCTGCTTATAGGTGGCCAAAGTTGGATCTCCCTTCTTCACGTTCAAAGACACGTAATAATGTCATTCGCCCCCATATCCCTTATGTCGAATGTGTGGGGTTAGTGTGGACTAAATTTAATATCCTACAACATTATTTTATTGCCATTCAAGGCAAGCTTGCCACCCTTGATAATCTTATATCTTATGGTATTAATTATTTCCCTTCTTGCGTTCTATGCAACTCTACTGATGAAAATATATATCATATTCTCTATGATTGTAGTTTCACCCGGAGCCTCTGCGAGCTCGCTTGCGTAAAGCTTGGGTTCTCATTCCATAATAACTTCAATTGGATTTCTTGGCTTTTTAAAGCCTCTCGTTGGCCCCTCTCTAGCTCCTGTCACCTTTGGCGGGTTTTCTTTGGTGCTATCATTTACCATATTTGGGGGGACACAAACAAAAAAAAATTCGGCCCCCTTTCGAGCTCTGCCTCTATTGTCTTTTTTCGTCTGCTGGCCGATCTCCGCTTCTGTTTTCAGAGAACTAAGCTTGGTTGTCCTCTTCATTCTTAACCATTCTAACTTAATGTTATTTTCCTTCACATGTTACAGATTCTCACTAGTCAGTCGTTATGTGGTCGCATCCATTTGCGATATTATGTTATCTTTGATCATTTGATTGCTTCTTTCCATTACTTTCGTAAGCTATTTTGAGGACCTTGCTTTGGTTCTTTATGTTTTTCTCACTAAGCCATACCTTGATGTATGTCCTAGATATTTGTACGAACATCTTTTTCTCTTTAAGATATTTATTTCAACCAAAACAATAATAATAATAATAAATCATTACCAAAATGATACGTAGCACTAAAAAAGCATGGCCGATGCACTACTTACTCTTGTATTTTGTTCCAGTTAGATATTATGCATATGTGGATCCAATTGGCGGTTTAAGTATGCTTCTTATTGTAGTTTAAATGATAAAAGTAATGGTATTTTTTATCATATATAAATTAAGATCTATGGAACACTTCTCTTTTTAGGTTGTATTAAATATATTATTTGTTTCGTTCTTTTATCGATATTAGGATTTTGAGGTCAGGTCATGTATAATCGTGTTTATCAAGTATACAAATTATATACTTATGCGAAAATAAAAAGAAATCATATTTAGAATAGTGGTTATTGACGTGGTAAGTTACTGTTAATATTCGACGTATCGTAAATTTTTGTAATAATATCTTTAGATGTAAAAACATGTACAGTTTTTAACAAATAGTTATTTTTAACTTTTAAAAATTCATACTTTTCAAATCAGCTAAAAACTATGACTAGTCTACGGTGTTTGACACCTATTAACCTACCACTAAGGTTCCTTCATCCCCAAATATATAATTTGATATTGCAAATACTGTCACTCAATAATTCACACCTAAAATAATCTGGTTTAGTTTTTTAACATTTTACCTTCACTTTAATATTTTTACCACAGTGTATTTTTACTTTTCACCAACTTTCCTCGTTTAACATAACTGAACCGGGTTGGCCCATTAGATTTAACAAAATTCAATCTGGTTATACCCAAATTTAAACCATAATGTTTTCTTATATAATTTTTCACATCTCGTGTTTTTAGAAATGTTAATATACAGAACACCATATTTTACCTCTGCTTTATTCTTCTCAAATTGAATGTTCTCTCATAATGAAATTCCTGCTATTGTACTTTCCATAGCTTTTTGCAGACCATTCTTTTTCTTTTTCTTCTACATTTCCATTAACTTTTTTATGCTTTCACAATCAGTGTATTCTCCTTCATCCACTCCTTAACATCGTCTTTAGTTATTCTAGGGTACAAAGGTTTCTTCTTATATAGAGCAACACAATCAGTTCATATAAATAAAAATGCATCATATATGAACACGTCAAATTAGCTAAACAAAAGAACAATTTAACATAAAATAATTATACAACTATTCATCATTTTTAGAATTTAAAAGCTGAAAGATTAAAAAAAGTGAGAAAATGAGAATACTTTCGATACATTGTTGGGTGTTGTTGAGCTTGCGAGCTTGTCCACAAACAATACCGCCCAAAAAAAATTCAAATCAAATCTTAATTGATATTTTAAAGTTTAAAACTAGAGATGCAAACAAATTAATTGACCAAAACAATCGAAGTTTTTATATATCAGATCGAGAAAATCATACAAGGGAGGGGGGAATCGGTCTAGGCGAACCATAAATTGTTTCAAAACCCTAGATACATATTCTTGAAAAGCGAGAAAGATGAACCCGATAGATAATTGAGGAGGAGAAATTAAGGGTTGCAGAAAATTACAAATTTGGTTTTGGATATGGATTTCTAAGTTTTTCAAAGATAGAGGATCTTGAGAGAGAGATGGAAAGAGAGAATGAGAAAGAGGACAGTGATGTTTAGGAAATCTTACATAAGGTTTTAGCTTTTGGGTCTAACCAGTTATCACAAATTATTGGATAGAGTTTGTTTATATAACCGGATCAGGTTTTGTTAAATCTAATGGGTCGACCCGTTCAGTTATGTTAAATGGGGTAAGTTGGTAAAAAGTAAAAATATATGATAAATCAGTAAAAGTAAAAGTTAAATATGTTAAATTAAAGGTAAAGGGTTAAAAAAACTAAACCAGGGGTATTTTAAGTGTGAATTGTTATGTGATCGTATTTGTAATAACAAATTATATCTTTGGATGTCACGTGTCATCACCTGGTTAATTGGCACGTGATAGTTACCATATATGCAACATTCTTAAACATATGTGACCAATATTTCCCAAAAAACCTTAGTGGCAGGTTTGTAACATTTGTTAAACACTAGTGACGAGTGAGGGTTTTTAGCCATTTCAAATCCTAACTCAATTTTTCATCTTCGAAAAGCACATACATTTTTATTTTTAAATAAGAACAAAAGAAAATTAATGAGTGATATTTTACAAGATTTTTTTACTTATTATTGCAACTAATTCTGAACTTGAACACATTTTCTTTTTCCATACTATTTTTCAACCAAATTGCACGTATTTTCATAATTTGAACATAATCCAATTTTTTAAAAAGTTTTTTCAACATAAAAATGCATATATTTTTTCAACTAAAAAACTTTAGTTGTTTTTACACCCAATTAACATTTATTTTTACAAAAAACAAGTTGCATTTTGTTTGTTTTACAGAAAGAGACTTATTTAACAACCAAAGTCTTATTTTCGCAATTATTTCTTCTTATTTACATAACATATTTGCACATAATTATACAATTGTAACATAATTTCTTTTTAACAACCAAAGTATACGTAATTGAGCAACTAGAACATAACATATTTTTAGCAATCAAATTACACACAATTCTAAAACTAGAGCATAATTTATTTTTCTAAACGTATGCAACCTGATTACACGCAATTACAACTAAAAAATTTAAAAATATATTTAATGGAGCTAGTTTTGTTCGTCTTAAAAAACAAAAAGAATGATATTTTAGTGTTTTTTGGAGATGTGATTTCAAAAATATGGCATTTTACAAAAATAATAATAATAAATAGAAGAGAAAATATTGTTAAGGGGTATTTCGGGCTACCTTGTAGTTATGAGTTAATAATCATTTATCACCGGGTGGTTATCCGTACTTTATCAAACCTTTGGTGGTTATTAGAAAATAAGTTTGATATTGAGTGATAATTGGTAGATAACCCTTACTAATATATGTAATTTGATTCCAAATCGTATATGTTAAAAAATATGATTATTAGAGAGAGTATGAAGTGAGGAAAACAAGAGTAAAAAAACAAAAACAAAAATGAGTTACATATTAACTCACTATAGGAATTTAACAGATGAATTAGAAAATAATATTGTTACATCATCTCCCGCCCCACCTTTACGCACTCGTGAAGAAGTCTCTACAAGTTACAATTATTTGAAATTATACCTAATGTTTCGGGTGTTCGACCTCTCGTATAAATTTAGGCACGATGTGTTCAACTCGTTCAATTTGAAAGTAATGGATTCCATGACAAAAGATATCTTACATTATATGGAGAAGTAAATTACTGAAAACGCAGATGTAGATATGATTTGAACACTTGTTGAAATATATGAATTTAACTAAAATTATGTGTGTAGTTGCAGTTCATGTTAATGCTATTTTATGTTTGTTTTATGTTTTTAATATATGTATTTACTAATTTTTAGGTTTTAATTATATTATATGTTATTTACGTAAGTTATTCGCGTCTTCTATTAATGTTAAATATTTCCTATCAGGTACAGATATTTGGAATCAGTTCCAGATATTCTAATTTATATTTCATGCACAATACTAAAAAATAGGCACATAAGGTGTTTGGTTTGCACACTATTAATTTTGTTAAACAACATATTCTTGACGATATTGAATTGCACCTCGTTCAAAAGAGACTGTAACAAGTAAATTTGGATGTTATCTTCATAAAGTATTTTTTTATTCTTTTCGTGTATTTATGTTTAATGTAGTTGGTTATGATTTCTTTTCATTTTGTGTGGAACATATTTCCTATCAGGTACAAATATATGGAATCGATTCCAGATATTCGGATTTTTTACCTCATGTACAATGCTAGGAAAGAAGCACATAACGTATTTGATTTGCACACTATTGATTCTGTTAAACAACATATTCTTGACGGTATTGAATTGAACCTCGTTCAAAAGAGACTATAACAAGTACATGAGGATGCTAGCTTCCTGAAAATAGATATGCAGAGATATAAATCATTATAAAGTGTATTATTGTCGTGTATTTATGTTTAATGTAGTTGGTTGTGATTTCATTTCATTTTATGTGCAACGTATTTTCTGTTGATTTTTTTTAATTTTATGTTTATTTTTGTGGAGTTAAGTTTAATATTTTTCAAATCGTTAGCATGGTCGTTATATTTAGCACAAGTTCATTATAATGACAAATAGTTCAAAAAAAATAAATATAAAATAAAATAAATTCTGCGAAATTGGTCACTTCATGGTCGACGAAGATGTTATTAAAAATTTGAATATCTTGATATATTCTGCAACGAGATATAATCAATAAATCTCAACCTTCAACTTCTGTGGTCGTAAACTATTACCATAGGATGTAAATGCATATGGAGCGTCATTCACAATGGAAAAAAAATAAAAAATAAAAAACTTGAGCGTAAATATCAATCAGATATCATGAATTATATTGAACAAAGACATGAAATACTTTCATTGAAAAAATGGTTGTTATTAACAACACCCAACCCGATTTTATATATTCGAGACATTTGAGGGGTGCACCTCGTAATATTTTAAAAACTAAAACTAATATTCATAAAAAATGACTAGCCTACAAAAACGATGATGCAATTAAACTTTGATGCGATCACAATTCTCATCTCTCGAATCATCACCCAATTCTCTATAGTAACAGTATTTTTATAGTATTTTATATGTTCTGCGATACTTAGTAACTCTTGATGCTAATGTTTAAGAAGGTGATACACCCATAAACTTCTTGTCTTGAAGAATATAAAAACACATAGGAAAAACAAATATAACAGCGAGAAAAGAGAAAGAAAAAAGAAGAAAACAATTATCAGTTCGGAGATTGTTCATGTATTAGTCTCATTCATTGTTCCTTCGGTAACGGAACAAACTTCTCCTATGGTTCCAACAATAGAGGAACAAGCATATAACAAAGATAATCTAAAGAGACCTATAGATAAGATATATTTTGAATATTTTTAGAAAGACTTCCCTGAAATAACTGACAACTTCGATGATGTGCCCTATTAAGGTGTGCCATTTCAAATGATAAAGGAAAAGGATACATTGGCGTATACAATGTTGGGCTTCATAAAACCCATAGCTGAGTTAGAAAGGGAAGTTAAGGCACATAAAGAAATCATCACTTCGCTTGAAGAGAAATGGGAAAATCATAAAAAGACATTTGAAAAAGAAAAAGCTCATGTTGATGGTTTAGCAAACGAGGCTAATCTGGTTAGTGAGGAACTTAAGAAGCTAAAACCTGCTCATGAAGAATTTCAGTCATCTAGATCTGGGAAGATTCAAAAGTTGAAAGATCAACAAGATAGTGATAAGGATGCTATAGATATCTTATCGAATGAGTTAAAAGAGAAAGATACCTTTATTAAAAATACGAAGGGGAACTAACCACCCTTAAACCTCAAGACGTAAAAGACAAAGAAAATGCAGTGGATAATTATGCTAACCGGAGTGTAAAATGCTCAGCTATGACTATCTGAAGAAAGTGATGGAAGAAACTCCTAAAGTGGGAGTTCAGAAGAAGATGACGTTGATGAGGATGAGCCCAAAGGTAATGAAATCATATTTTTTTATTGTTGTGTGTAAGTCCTTAGCATATGTACGATAGTTTATCATACTCTATCTAGATTTTGATAAATCTTTGGTTTATTTAAGGTATTTTTGTATTCAATGCATTATTAATGAATCATCTTTGTCTTATTCACTTCAAATTTCTTCTTATCGAACACAGTTATCATAATCGATTTACTCACTCCTTCAATTTTAATCCATTCGAATTTTAACTATTTGAAGGTAAATTTATTATTTAATTCAACCATTCGAAGGTAATTCATTCGAAGGTAAATAAATTATTCAATCCAACCATTTGAACGTAATTATATTTAGAGGTAAATAAATTATCAATCCATCCATTCAAAGGAATCCATTCACTGGTAAACAAATTATTGAATTCAACCATTCAAATGTAATCTATTCGAAGGCATTTTCAGGGGTTATATTCGGATTACCATCCATGAATTTTTTTTACTATGACCAACTAATAGTGAAACATTTTAAATGTAACCACAACAATATACGAAGCACAAAAATAAAATAACAAGAATTATGAAAGGTAAAATGTGATAAATTTCAAGTAGTTAGGGCACCTTGTTATAATCTCCCCAAGCCACCAGAGTAGGAAAGAGTATGCGCTTGAATATTTACACTGGTAGCTTGAAAATGAAAGTTCTTTTTACAATTTATTCAAAATAAGTTATCAAGTATTCTATATTCCATAAATGTTGCAAAGACTGGCCCTCTTGATCCACCAACCAATAGTTTACAGGCTTGATTCTTTCATGAACCGAATATAGCCATTCCCAAGTAGGTGCCAACTTTCCTAACCTTTTGTCTTTGGTATGTAATAAGTCATTCTTTAGAAATTTATCCCCTAATTTGAATTATCTCTTTTGAACTTTAGACGCATATTTGTGTCTCATTAAGAAAATGGATGGATCTTAAATGCGCTCTAATTCTTTTGTCATTGATTAAATCCAATTCAATTCTCTTGGCTACATCGTTGTCTTCTTCAGAATAATTTTCAACTCGGAAATATGGGAGAGTATATTTAACCAATGTTACTGCATCCATACCATATATTAAAGCAAAATGATATTCTTGGGTTGTAGTTTACAGAGTAGTACAATAAGCCTATAATACCTCTTGCAGATAATTTGGCTAATTTCCTGCTGTCCTTTCTAGGATGTTCTTTAGACCTATCGTGATAGTCATATTGACAACTTCCACCAGTCAATTAGCTCGAGGGTAAAAATATGACAAAAATTAATGTCAAATTACCTATGATGTACATAAATCCCCTATATCTCTATTCTCAAACTGAGGGCCACCATCAGTTTTAACACTTCTTGGGCCCCCAACTCTACAACATATGTTAGAGAGAATTTTTTTTATGACTCCTTTAGATATAGTTACAGAGAGAGGATCTACTTCCACCCACTTAGAAAAATAATCAACCGCCATGATAATCGTTTGACGCCTCCCGGATGCCATTGGTAGAGGTCTTACGAAGTCCAACCCTCATATGTTAAAGGGCAATGCTTCAGATATTGATTTTAGTGGAACTACTGGCATATGTATTGTGTTTGCAAATATTTTGCAAGGTTCAAACCATCAGACCAACTCTTTGGTATCTGCCATAATAGAAGGCCAATAATACCCTGTCAATAGAACCCTTATGGTTAAAATTTTATAACCACAATGAACAAAACCTTCCGCGTCATATAATTCTAGATAATATCAACTTTAATTTATTATCGTCGAGGCATCGCAATAAATCCCTACTAAGAGATATTTTATAGAGAGTACCCCCAGGACTACAGACCCATGTGCTTTAAAACTTAGCTTCTTAGCTAATAGTTCATCCATAGGAAAAATATCGTTGGTAATGGATTCTTTAATCTCGTATCTTCAATATTTATTCGTAGTAGTTGAAATTTGGAGAGTTTCCTTAGTACTGTTCAAACTTAAATATTTGTTGATATCGAATGACACTTTTATACCAAGATCTATGTGTATGTTTCATGGTAATAAATCGTAGTTAGGGAATCAACCATCAAATTTTCAACTTGGGGCACGTGTTGGTATTCGATACATTTGAAGAATACCATCACATCTTTTGAAATTTTCAAATATATTACTAAATGATCATTTCTAGCTTATGATTGTCTCTTGGCATCGTGTATAAGTAACTATAATCACTTATTAAACAAACTCTTCTGACACCACAAATTTGGGTAAGTTTTAAATCTGCTAATGTTGCCTCATATTTTGCTTCGTTATTTGATGCCTAAAAACCAAAGCGTATTTCTTGGTACATTGAATCTGTGAAGGAAGATAGTAAGCAAGCCCCTGCCCAACAGCATGACAAACTAGACACCCATATGTTCGAAGTATCCATTCATTTGCTAAGTTTTCCAATTTTATGTACCTTTTCTGAGCATCCAACAAACATTTTCTTATATAATGAACGAGGTGAAGATAACCATGAACTTCCCAAAACAAAAACCGCGCTCACCGCACAATCAAATATTGCCAAGTAAATATACAACTTCTCACCCATCATTGGTTTGGTTAATATCTTCAGAGATGACAAATGCTCTTTTATTTTAGTAAAGGCATCATCGCACTCCTAATTCCAATTAAAATCCTTCATATTTCTCAAAACTTGGAAAATGGTGCACATTTGTCAGATGATCTTGATATAAACATGTGTAAAAAAGTCAATCTTTCGGTTAGCGTTTGAACTTCTTTAGCTGATCTCGGAGGGTCCATAGCAAATAAACCATTTAATTGTATTGAATCAGCCTGAATACCCTTTTTACGGATAATATACCCCAAGAACTTTCCAGAATGTACTCCAAACGTGTATTTTTATGGGTTCAACTTCAAGTTGATGACTTATAGGTTGACGAAAGTTTCTTTTAAATCACATCCTCCTCTCTTATTCTTTTTACTAACATATCATCAATATAAACCTTAACCTTTCTTGTAATTTGTCTATTGAAGGCTTCATTTACCAAATGTTGGTTAGTGACCCCATAATTATTTAAACCTTAACCTTTCTTGTAATTTGTCTAGTGAAGGCTTTATTTACCAAACCTTAACCTTAATGAATGTACTGTTATCTTGGTCTTTTGGATCCATCTCTAACTGATTATACCCCGCAAATACGTCCATAAACGATAACATTTTATTACCAGAAGTAGAGTCTATAAATAGGTCAATTCGAGGGACATGAAATAGGTTATTCGGGCATGCTGTATTGAGGTCTGTAAAATCAACACAAATACGCCATTTCTCTTTCTTATTTTTTAACAAGTACTGGGTTTGTTGTCCACGCTAGATATTAAGATTCCCAAATGTGCCCTACTTTTATCAAGCGGACTACTTCTTCAACTATGGCTTCAGATTTTCTAACTTGAAAAATCCATTCATTTCCGTATAACAGGACATACATCGGGTCGTATAGCTAACTTATGGAAACTTATACTTGTAGGGACCCCTGATATATTCTCAATACACCAAGAAAATACATGCAAATTATTCGATAAAAATGATAACAATTGTTCCCTTACTATCAATAGTAATCTGGCTCATATCCTGACACACTTTTCATCCGGAAAGATATACAACTCAATATCTTCATCAGTAATAACTAAATTATAAGTCTTTTTTGGATCATCTATGCTTCCATATTCACAAGAAGACTTCAATAATTGTTATTATTTCTTGGTTTCAATATGGTGTAACATTTTAAGATCCAAAATAGTGATATAACATTTTATGGCCACTCCTTGGCTACTTCAAAAAAACTCCAACATGGTCTCCCACGACATATTTTAAACATTGATTCCACTATCGAAGCAACAACATGCATCATTAATAAGCATGACCTACCAAATATATCATTATATGAAGTTGTTTTTTCGACCACCATAAGGATTACTCTGATTGTCTTCTTTAAATGACCTTTCGCCAGAAGGGTCACACCCTCAAGTTCTCCAACAACATTTGTAATATTTCTCGTAAATCCCAATATGGTTCTCTTGGATCAGGGTATAGCTGTAGGGTTTTTCATTTTCTTATAAGTGAAAACAAAACAGGATATTAGCAAAGCTACATGTGTCAATCAAAATCCTTCAAATTTATATTCCATTAATCGCAACCCCAATTACCACAGTATGCTCATGTGGTCCAAGAACATCTCTTAAATCATCACCGTCAAACACGATAAAAGACATCGGATTTTAATATAAATGAGTAGACATTTAACCTTCTAATTGTTTAGTCAAACTTACTATCTATCTTTTCGAGAAGAACCCTAGGGGGATAACATTGTATCCCCTCCAAAGATGGTAAAAAATTCGAAAAGTAAACATAAACCTTTGACACCTCCTTTATTTTCAAGCTTACTTATCACCATAATTTGACCTTGATTAGGGTCAGGGTCTTAATAATCAAATTTATTAAATGGTTCGGAAATAAGCATAGTCTTTTCTTGTTTAGGGGGTGCTTCTATAGCTTCCTTTCGAATTGCATTTTGAGTAGTATATGGTGCTTGCAATCTGATCCTTATTTGATATTTGACGAACTTGGTTAGCTTTTCATTCTTATTCAAAGTTTGGATTTGTTACTTCAAATAAATGTATTTATTCTTATCATGGACCACGTCATTGTGATATTTACATAATCGTGTATTGCGATTTTCCCTTGGAGTTTGAATGGGATGAATCATTCACAAATTTACATAATTTATTGTCTTATAAAAAATGGCAGCAACACTCTCTGTCTATTTTGCATAATGATCAAGCCGGACACATTGATTCCCCTAAGATCTGTACTGGTGCTGCTGATATGGTGGATGGTGGTTCCCTAAAGGTCTAAAAATATTCTGATTAGACTTCTTCGGAAGAGAACTTCCAATTTGGGCTTGTTGCTTTTGTGAACCTGAAGTGCTATTATTTTGTTGATATGGTAACTTTAGCCTTTTTATCTCTTCTCCTATAATCTATTTTTTGACTTGTGATAGCAGTGTTCCAAAGAATATTTTTTTTATGGTCACAATATCAGCCAATTCTCTAGGAATGAGTCATTGTTTAAAAGTAGCTATAGGCACTTGTTTAAGTAGTCTTGTAAACCATTCATGGATTCTACAAATCTCATGGTGTACTCTTTCAAGTTTTCTCCAATCAATTGATGATATTGATTTATCGTGTACCAATTTCCTAGTATTTCCTTACTCTCCACAAACTATCTTCAGAAGATTATCCAAAATATATCAAAACTCTTGATTGACCTCTATGGAAGCTAATTATACCATTTCAAGGCATTATATTTGAAAGTTTGGGAAAAAGCTCTTACAAAAATTTGTCATTGTCATCAAAATTTATTATTAAGTTTTTAAATTGTTCAAGGTGGTTTGTCTGGGCAGATGAACAGAAATGATATCAATAGACAAAGAGGACTGCCTCAAGTTATGTCATTGCCTAGAATACTCGTGATGGAAAGCATATCTGATTCAGACTGAATAGCAATTTGATCACTCACTTGTTGGTCTGTGCTGTAGAATCTTGATCATCTTTTTCTTTCTTGATATTATATCTTATCTTTACCCTTCTAGTGTTTTCTTTTACTCAACTTATTACACCTATCAAAACATTTTATCAAATAATTTTTACTATGACAATTCTTTCCCTTTTTATGATAATGGTCACTACTCAAAGAATAAGAATAAGATTTTTTTTGTCGGACATCGAATCATTGCTGGACTCCGAAAAACTCAAACGGTCTTTAACTTTAGACATTTTTTCAAAGAATGATGGGTCTTTCATGAGTGGCCTTTATGGTGTTCTAAAATAATAAAGTAAAGACATATATTTATGTAAAATACGAAACTGCACCAAAAAACAATATGTAAATATACCTGTTATTTGTTATATATGTTATGGCATCAATCAATTTAATTTTGTTTGCCCTCAATACCCAGCCACGTGAATCATCTAGGTATTCTGTTTTCAATTTATTCTTTTTAACATATAGTTGTGTGTTCCATGATGAATGAAATATATTAACAATACTTTATATATAATTTTTTTACTAAATAAGATTTAAAATAGAACAAAGAAAAATACTAACCAGTAAAAGAGCAACACAACCAACTACTTCTTTATGTTTATTTTCATGATAAAGTTTTATTGAATTCATCAACTTGTCTTGGATTACTTCAGCCTAACTGTAGTTGTTTATTTTATTTAGGTTTTCTACATAATGGACCAATATAGATGCTAGTACATCTCTATATGTAGAGAAAAATAAGGTAGCACATACTAACATTATGAATAGTATCATGACATATGTTATTGCATGTTCTCTAGGTGTTTTTGCTGCTTTATTTATAGCATCCTCTAAACATGCAAAAGAATTAGTTAATATATAGATAATAGATGAGAAATAAATGGAAACTATAATAGATATTAAACCATACAACTATGATAGTTGCGGAACTATATATTATGTGAAACATATGCAAATGTGATAAATGTGGAACCTTTGCAAATGTTAAACAATGGGAAAATTGATAGATGTGAAACCTATGCTAGTGTGAAACATAGCTAAAATGATAGACACAAAACCTATGCAAATGTGAAACCAGAGTAAAAATGCTAGATGCAGAACTTATGGAAATGTTAAGCTAAGGCGGATGTGGTAGATGAGAAACCTATACAAATGTGAAACAAGGTAAAATTGGTAGATGAGAAACTTATGCAAATGTGAAACCTTAGGAAATGAGAAACCAGTGAAATAATGTAACAAATGTTGGGATTTCATACCTTTATCATTTTATTTGTGATTGGTCTTGTTCGGTTTTTATCAACTTTTCTTGATGTGTCATCAGAAAAGTATGTTTTGGTTATCCTGGATTGTTGTTCTTCTTCTTCTTCTAATTATGAATATATTGGTTCAAAATATTTGGTTTGTAGTGGCATATGATGGTTTCCATGTTTTAAACTAAAGATTATCTTGACATCATTGGTTGTAAGGCACATAAAATTTTGCCCCAATTTGAAAGCTTCATTTTCATCATCATACTTCTTTATTATCTCTTCAATCAAATCTCAATTCTTTTTGTAATGTGTCTCCTTTTTTCTAGGATCATATGTTCCTACAAGATGGAATAAAATGGTGTTTTTTTTTCTTTTTCAGTGTGTTCTGGTTTTACTTTTGTCTCTTGCATTTTTATTATCAATGCAAAGAGGTCTGGCCTAAAGAAACAAGTTTTTGGAGTCATTTCTCATGTAAAAACAATAAAATGAGAAAAATAGGTCAACTATGATAAATACAGAACATTGGAAGTTCGATAAGTGATTGATATGAAACCTATGAAAATGTGAAACCATTGCAAAAGTGATAGATGCACAACCTTTCAAATGTTAACCCAAAGGGTAATTTGATAGATGTGAAACTTATGCTAATGTGTAACCTAGACAAAGTGATAGACGTAAAACCTATACAAAACTATAATCATGGAAAATATAATAACTGCGAAACATATACAAATGTAACAAAATTTGGGAATTGTATATGCAAAAAACAGGCTAACTATGATAGATATAACGATAGATGCTAAACCTCAGCAATTGCGCGTGATGTCAAATGCTAGATGATAAACCAAAACAATATAGATTATGAGAAACAATAGCATGACTATTTTGTAGTAACAATTGCATGGATTTTTTGCCAGTAAGTATGCAGGGCTCTTATGCAGTTAGTATGAACGTCTCGTATCTCGCTAAAGTGTGACACGAGTAAACAATTTAACTCACTGAAAATGAATTAAAAGAAGAAGACGATGAAGTAAGAGTATATTGAAAAAGGAATAGCTAACTGAATAAATCACACAAAACTTATATAAATGAAGACGATTATCACTACACTAACGGAAAAACTCAAAAAAGTCATACCAATAAAACTCTAGGTTTCTAAAAATCAGTAAAATCAAACTGAATTTTTAAAAAATAAGATGATCGGACTTACTGTTTTTAGCGTTGATATTGTTCTGAAATAGTTCGAAAGCATATCAAAAAGTGAACGAAAAAAGAATCATCGCTGATTTTGTGTTTATAACCGTCTAAGAAACGTCGAAAATGGTGAAGAATGTAGAAAGATAAGAGAAAAGGAAAAACAGTTTAACTTGTTTTAAAATCTTATTTATATTACGAGTAAATTTGTAAAGAATTTAATCGAATTTTTAGACTTTTTCCGGAGGGAACCCGTAGCCACTACTCAGAGTGCAATGAGTACGCACAGGGTAAATCCTCAGTCTGGCGCAATAGCTTACAAACCAACGCCGGAAGGTACACCACACAAGGTGACAGACTCAGTTTGACGCAATAGCTTACAAACCAACGCCGGAAGGTACATCACACAAGGTGACAGACTCAGCCGAGAAAGCGTATGTAGATGGACTCGAACTCATGACCTTTGATCACAAACATGTCTTACTCAACCAACTCGGCTACCCTTAAGGACGATTTTTTAAACTTTTATTTATATTAGGTTTGATTTACGAACCTTACAAAGTAGGTTTCCCGATATATAAAGCTACAACGTTAAAACATTAAAACTTTGTAATCAATCAGATAAGTGATTAAATATTTAATCTACTAAATATACAAACAATAATTACGATAAATTACCACAAATGGCTTTATCATTTAGCTAGAGTATCAACACAAATCATATATACTAAATTGTGATATTATAATTATAATTTTTAAACTCTAATTTTTATTTTCTCTTTTGTAAAAATACAAAATTTTATACATTTAAATATTTCAAAAGTTTTTAATATTAAAATAACGGATAATCATACATTGCAAGATTCTCATAATGATAAATTAAAATTGTTTAGGTCTTAATAATAGAATTTAAAAAGTATAATGTTTATCACAAAATTCAAGCTAAATAACTTGGTCTTTACTGTGACTATGTAATAAATATCTAATTTCTTGACTTGACTATGAAACAAAATTATTAGGCTTTTTATTAAGGATTTTCAATTTGGATAGTTAAAGGAGTTCTTTTACACCGGTTAATAAATATTAATTAATATATTTTTTCAGTTCAAATGCATTAGAAAAATGCTCAATAAGTATTAGAGTTTAAATTCTGTTATTAGACAAAAATAACTCTTTATTAGTAAAATATTATAAATAATTCATAGTTAATAAATAATAAACAAATATTAATTTTGAAAATTAATTTTATAATATTTAAATTGAAAAAATTGGTGATTTTTCATTTTTCAGTTTTTAAAAAACTAATTTTAAAACTGAATTTTATATATAAAATTAAACAAAATTATTTTTTAAATTAGTATATAGAGAAACAAAATGTTTTAAAAAGAGTTAAGTACCATTTAAGACCCAAAAGCAATACTATTATCCATTTAAGACCTATATTTTCATCTGTATTTGAGAAAGACCAATTTCACTCAAATATTTACCATTTAAAACTCAATAATACCCTAAATACCCTCACTCTATTATATAAAAGCTTTTAAAATCAATACTTTACTCTCTCTTTTCCTATTTTTTTCACTACGTGAATAGGACAATTCCTCAATTTTGTACTCGATTTCTTGTTTTTCTTTTGTTTTCGTATGATTTTGATTGTGTTTTTACTTGATTTCGAAGTTTGAGATATATGTTTATATAAGCCAATTTGTGTGTGTGGTAACTCGAAATTTGATTTCAAAATTAGGGTACTCGAGATCTGTTTTCTTTCTAATTGTTTGTATTCATCTGGTATTACGTTGCTAATGTAGTGTAATTGGTGTATTGCAGTTAGGTTTTCGTTGATTTTAGTCTGTTTTTATGTTTCTGACATTTATGTTCGAGTAAAAAGGTTCAGTGTTTAAAACGAAGGATATGCAAAACATGTTGTTATGTAAGTACTAACAGTTGTGAACGTGTCAATTATTTTGGAATGGTAGATGCAAAACATGTTTTTGATTGATGTGAAACGTTATTGTTCTTTTTGTATTGTAGATGTAAAACGTATATACAGCTAGTTGCAAAACATTTGTATTTTTTTGTATTGATAGATGCGAAACATATATATTCCTTTTATTGATGGATACTAAACATATTTACTGCTAGCTGCGAAACATTTGTATTCTTTTTTACTAATAGCTGCGAAATATTTGTAATAGATTCAAAACCGATTTATTTTTCTGTTTAAATGTCTAAAAGTAGATTGTGTATCTTTAAACTAAATAACGAGCTTGTAATTTATGATCTTGGTGTGTTTGCTGATTTTGAAGATATTTTTAAATTTGTTTTAAATCGATATGATACGTTGGTTCGGGGTAAATTTAGATTAAGATAATGTTGCGGTGATCTAGAAAATGTTATCTTAAGTTGTAATGGTCATTTAATTATTTTGGGATCGGTTGTTGATATTTTGGGTGTTTCAATTGTTACTACTAAAGTTGAAGGTGATGTTGTTGTTGGTGATAATATTAGAAACTGCTAAAAGTATGTTTGAAGCTTTAAATGAAGATATTGTTCGTGGAGAGATTGGTCAAAATTCTGGTGTTAATGTTATTTGTCAAAAGAACAAAGCACTTGCTAGTGTTCGTTGGGTTAATGAAATTAGTGGTGTTGGAGAGGTCTTTGAAGAAGGTACAATAGGCTTAAGATTAGTTGTTAGTCAGTTGGCTTTAGAAGAAGGTTTTTACTTTTAGATATTTTTATAATAATAAACAAAGAGTAACTATTTATTGCATGAAAAAATATTCAAAGGGTTTTCCTTCAAGACTTTATGCTAAACAAGAGAGGTCTATTGGCTTTTTTATTATTAAAAAGTATGTCTAAACTCATACATGTAGGACTCGTTTTAGCAACGAAAATAGAAAACATTTGTCATCGGATTTGATTGCGAACGAAATACGTGGTTGTGTTAGGAGGAGAGTTGATGTAACAACTACAAGCGTGAAATCATTTTTTATAAATGACCACGGTTTAGATATTTCTTACCGTGTTTCATAGCTCGCTTTAGAGAAAGCTAAGAGGATTAAATATGAAGATAGTTCTACTTTGTATAAACTACTTAAGAATTATTTTAAAACATTAAAGATTCTTGATAGCAGTAGTGACTGCATACTAGAGTATTCATTGGATACCAATGTCTTCAATCATTATTTTGTATCATTAGAATCTTGTCTCTATGGTTTCAATTCTTGTCGTCAAGTTTTATTTACTGATGGAACTTTTTTAACGGGGAAATATAAAGGGTGTTGCTATCTATCATAGCTAAAATGGTAATAATGGTGAGTTTTTGTTATCTATTATTTTATATTGGAATACATATTATCTTTCTTATGATATATATATATATAAATCTGCGAAACCAGGCATGGAATAAAATATACTAGATGTGAAACCTCGTATAATTAAAGATAGATGTGAAACCTTACTGTATTAGTAAAATGATAGATGTGAAATACACTAGTCTTAATATGATAGATGTGATACCTACAATATACGTAAATTCTTAGATGCAAAACCCATTATAATCTGTCATTTATAATATATTTTCTATATATTTATTGCAGACATTTTCTCTGTTGCATTTAGTATTGATGTGGCTGAAGATACTAAGAATTGGTTATGGTTTTTGGAGATGTTGAAACTTCATTTTTCGGATCGGCAAGTCACATTTATTATTTATCGTCATTTAGGAATAGTTAGTGCTGTATCTGCTAAATTTCCAGATTGCCATCATGTATACTGTCTTTATCCTCTTTTTAATAATTTGAGGCATTGTTTAACTGGTACATCGACAATATTTAAGGTACCATGGTTCAACTGTTAAAAAAATACGCATATGCTGCTAGTCATAATTTATTTATTCAATATATCGATAAATTCTTAAACAATGAGGTGGGAAGGTTGGAAGTCTTTGTGATAATTTATCTCCCAAGAAATATGCTTTTGCTTTTTTTAAAGCCAAGATGTATGGTTTTATGGCTTCTACTCCAGCTAAGTCTTTAACAATCAAATCAAACAGTTTTGTGGTTGCCTATACTGGAGTTAATTGATAAGATTAGAGTTTTAAAAATGAGTCACATTTCGAGATGTTTCGTTGATGTTGAACGTTGGAGTAGCTATTTGTGTCCTGAATTTGATAAAAAAATTAAAGCTAATGTGGAAGAAGGTCGTCCATAGATAGTTCATTTGTCAACTCCTCTTTTGTATGAAGTGTTTTGTGATCTTGTTATGGTTGTTGATCTTAGTGTACATAGTTGTTCTTGTGGTGCGTGGCAACATGATTGTTTCTCATGCTCTCATGCTTTAGTTGCGTTATTTTATATAGATGTGGATCCTATGAAATATGTTGAGTCATGCTATTTTGTAAGCTCTTATAAGGAAACATATTCATATGGTATATCTGCATTTACTAATTTTGGTCAAGCATGTACTTCAACAACTTCTCCAAATGTACTTCCTCCAGTTTTAAAAAGGAGAGCTGAACAATCTAAGAAGAAATAAATTCTATGTAGAGAATAATTAAGTATTCGAACTATAACGTGTTCTCATTTTTGTAAATCTGGTCATAATAAACGATCATGTATAGACGTTTTGTAAGACCAATGTAATTTTTGGTACTTTTAGTTTTTCTGTTTTTTTGTTATAATAAAAATAAATTAGAAACATTTTATTATAGATGGACTTGATAGATGAAATGTCTTATTATGGATGGATATGGTATATGTGAAACCTTTTATAACCAAAATAGATAAATATGATAGATGTGAAAATAAGCATAAACAAATTTAATGATTTTGCTAGATGCGAAACATGGTAGAATGTGAAAGGCGTGAACAGTTAAAAAATGCATTGGTTTGATAGATACGCAACCGTGTATCACCAAATACCAAACATTATGATAGATGCGCAACCTTGAAGAATCAAATACATTATATTGTGATAGATGTGAAACCTTGGATAACTAAATACATTGGTTTGATAGTTGCTAAACCAACTCATAACTAACTACATTTTTGGTGGTGCAAGATGCAAAATCAATAATAAATAAAATATATGGTTTTGATAGATAGGTGAAAAGAAATAAAAGGATAAATAAAGATGTATACATACAGAAAAATGAAAGGATAAACTTCATTATGAAATAAGGGATTTAGATGGAAAGTTCAGTACAACACAGACAAGCTTAAAACAAACTTTAAAAACAGAGTCTCATTGGTTAGAGTCAGATTCAAACTCTTTTTAGTTAGTAAAATAGATAAACATTAGGATCAACAAAAATAAAAAACATAAACATGCTCAAATATAGAAACAATAAAAAATAAAACTAGACCTTTTCTTTTATCCTTAGTGAGAGTCTTTTTTGTCTTCTTCAGAGTCTTGTTCCTTTGAATCATCTTCCTATGAATCTTGTTCATGTAAATCTTCTTCTTCTTCTTCCGAGTCTTTGTCTTCAGAATCTTCATCCTCATATTCCTTCTGGTCACGTTTCCTCTTTCTTTTTAAGAGGACATTAATATTATCCTCATTTGGATCCCTGTTATCTTCAGAAAGTTCATATTCAGAATAGTGTTCATCATAAAAAGAACTGAAACCATCATCAGAGGAATATGAAAAGAATTATTTTGTCGTGGTTTGTTTCTAGTTTTTGGTTGCTTCAGGGGAACAAAGAGATGAACTGAAATCACTGTAAACTGAGTAATCATCTCAAGAATAATTTAGAGGTGTCATTTTTTAAAACAACATTTTTTTGTGGGAGCTCAAATTATGAACTGAAGTTTATAGAAGGTGAAAAGTTTAGAGGTTGAAATTATTAAAAGCTTTGACAGTAATTATATCTTTCTTGTTATAGGTGAAGGTTTGTAGTTATTGCAAAGTAATCATGAATATCTACTTTTGTAAAATCATATAAGTAAATCACCAATTATATATAAGTTACTAGTTTAAATTCTAAGTTGACAAAATAGGTGGGAGTTTGGACAACTACATTAATTATAAAAACAAATAATTTCTCTAAATATTAAATGGATAGAAAAAAAATTATAATAAAAGATGAGGAAATTGTCCAACAAAAATAATAACTAGATAGATGTGAAACACGTTATACAGAATTAAAGATAGATGTGAAACCTTGTTAACAAAAGATACGATAGATGCGAAATACTTTAGTTATATTTTTGATAAATGTGAAACAAAACCACAAATAATACGATAGAGGTGAAACCTTTGCATTTATGTATATGATAGATGTGAGACTGTATATATATGGTGAGACTTACAATTCGCTAATAAAATTATTCAATATAAAAAGTTATATTGATCGTAGACAAACTGTACAACAAACACTTATTACAAACATTACAAAAAAAATTACAACAAATATTACAAAATATATGTCCGTGCAAAACATAATCTTTGAAGTAATCGCAGGCCATTACTCCGCAATCAAATGATTAAGGTATTTATTTAGGAATTTTTAGTAGACAATAAATCTTAATTTTTGCTTATGCTCGTAAAATATTTTTGCTTTTGAGGTATGTAATCTGTAATTTAATAGATATACAAATAAATTAGATGATACATATATATATGCTATTAAACTACATTAAAATAGAGACACTTACTGATTTTCTGCAGTTTTTCTTGTTAGATCTGGACGTTTTGGGCTTAGGTTTAGATTTACTATTGTTTCATGTTCGACATCTATTACCGATAATGTCCAATGGTTAACATTCTCAGGTCGGGCTTCTGTTAGAAGAGGAACAAAGATGTAACGTTTTGTAATGCCTTGTCGCTTATCGTCAACATACAATGTTACATCCACATTTTGATTTAGCATTGACTAGATTGAAACAATAATATTTAGAAATATTTTTTATTTATCAATTAATACATGTGTTGTAAAAGTATATTATTCTTAACATTACGCTTCCAGATAAGTATGTTATTGGCATAAATTCTCCTCGACGTTTAACAACATGTATTCGAAAATTGTATTGTTTAAGATGGATATGCATATAAGTTTCGATTACCCATGTTTTCAAAAGTGGAAACTAATAGTTTGTTTATATATGTAATGAGAAGCAAGATAAACAAAACAAATTTAAATTTAAATTTTACTAGTATAGTCGATTTATCTTCGTTTACTATCTCCATCATAGTTCTAATGAAAATATTAGATCTTGATATCTCGGGAACTAACCATACTGTTAGATCGAGATTGTTATCTCCTTTTTTCAATCAGTTCTAGTTTGTAGTATTAATCTATGTCGATTGCGGCGATTACTTTGTTTATAAATGGTTATTATTTTCGGATAATTTCTAGGTTAGGTAGTTATTTAGGGAATTGATGCTGAGAATAATCCAAATTTAGTTCAAATGAAGGCCCTTCATTCAACTCTTTCTGCAAAAATGCAAAACCAGTGAAACTTTAGATGTGATAAATGTGAAACCTTCAGAACTACAATAGATGAGAAACCAACGAAACTAAGTTAAATACCAAACCAATGGAAATGTGATAGATAAGAAACCATTGCAGAATATATCCCCAATGAAACTACGCTACATGCAAAACCCAAGTAAATGTGATAGATGAGAAACTAATGCAAAATATATCTCCAGTGAAACTACACTAGATATGAACCCAAGTAAATGTGATTGATGAGAAACGTGTACAATTTATATAGACGAGAAACCTGTGAAACAACACTAGATGTGAAACTACTGAAAATATGATAGATGTGAAGACAATGCAAATATGATAGATGCGAAACTAGTGCAAATTTAGAGAATATAGGAAAGGTAATTCACTTACTTGTCTTTTTTGTATATGATTCTCAATTGTTATAATTTCGTTCTCAATGGCTAGGTCTAAAACAGTGACTTGTGTCGTTTTTATTTCTTGGACTTCAGAAGCCTGATCCTTTATAGAAAGTAAAACTGCACATTAGATGCAAATCACGTGTAAAAACAATAGTTGTGAAACACGGGTAAACATGATGCATACTCAATGATAGATGCGAAACCTGATGTCTTTGATAGATGTGAAACGTTATATTATAAAAAAAACACCCTGAAAGTATGGGATGCAAACATTAAATATATAGATTCCGATAATATTACAGTATTTAATAAAGAAAAAAAGATAATACACAACAAATTATATCTCCAAATACATAGGTTGTTTAAAATAAGTTATGTTAATTTCGGGTTATCTATATCACCTCTTTCTCCACGTCAACATTCTTGGTCACTTCAGATACTTCAGCAATAGATTATTTAGCGATAGGTACAACACTATCAGTATCTTGATCTTTTTGGAAAGTAGCATTAGGATCATGTTCTTCCATAACAATATGTATAGCAATAGTAATATGAGGATCTTGTTCTTCCATAACAGCACCATCAACAAGTGGATCATTTTGGGTTTTAACCCAACATCTTCAGAAAGAGCATGCTTATCTTTAACAGTAACATCAACAGGGGGGTCATCTTGTTTTTCAACCCCAACTTCAATAAGAGCTACATGCTCATTTTCCACAGCAACAGTAGTTTTAGAATTAACAACATCATCAACAACATGGGAATTTTTTTTTGTTTTAATCCCAACATCAGCATGAGTAACATGCTCATTTTCAACAATAACAGTACCCTTAGATGTAACAACAACAACATCAAGCCCACCATCAAGAGGAGTAACATGGTCATCTTCAACAGCAACAAGAACAGTAGGATCATGTTGTTCTACACCAACTTCATTGTTCTCTTATTTTGGATGTGAAACCGTTTTTCCACTACAATATTAGATGTTGTGTCTTAGTTTTCGACATCAACAATAGGGTTTTCGACACAAACACCAATAACAGAAGCATGTTGCTTTTTCTGTTTTATTCATTCAGTCACTTTTTTTTTGCATAATGTTTTTGTTTATTTTTAGTTGTTTTGTTAACTTCATCCTCTATGTTTGGCTTCAACATAGACAGTTTAAGTGTCTTTTGTAGGTTGGCCTCTATGTTCATCTCTGCATTAACTTTATTTTTGTAATGATCTTCTCTTTTTCCTTGATTTTTATATTTAGTTCTTCAATTTATTTTTAAAATCTTCTACGTTCAATTTCCTTTTGTTATGTTCTTTCAACTGTTGATAAGTCAAAGCTCTGGCTAGAGACAAGGTATGTTGGTGCTTTGGCTGAGGTTGTGGTTGGGTCTGGGGTTGGGGTTGGGGATATGTTGTTAATTTTTTGAAAAATAATAACTCATGTCAAAGATATGAAACCTTTTATATAAGATGATGAATGATAGATGCACAACCTTAACAAACATGATAGATGTGAAACGTAAATAAACGTGATAGATGTGAAACCTTTTTATGAGATTATTCATAATATATGTGCAACCTTAATAGGCATGATGATACATGTGACACGAGATTTAGACAATATGTGCAGAACCTTAATAGATATTATAGATGTGAAACGTGAATTAAAATAATAGATGAAGAACTTAAATAGAAATGATAAATGTGAAACGTTAGATAAATTGATAGATGCGGAATCTAAATAGAAGTTATATATGTGAAACATGAATTAAATGATAGATGCGCAACCTTTACTAAATATGATAGATGTGAAACATACATTGAATATAATAGATGCGAAACATATTATGACATTATGGATGCTAAATGCGGAACCTATAGTAAATATGATAAAAAAAAATAAGATTTTTACATTTTCTGTTGCCAGTAATTTTTTCAACCTCATATTTCCTACTTTAAGATGGTACATTATGTCAATAATGTTTATTGGAGACTTATTTTTATTTTATTTTTAGGTCTCTTTAGATTCCTAAGAATCTGCGATATTGAATTTTCCTTTCTTGCAATAGGATCATGTCTTGTTTGTACTATATTCTGTTTGTTCAGAGGACCAGTTTCCATTGATAAACTTTTATCTTCCATATTCTTTATTGGTTTTCTTCTTCATGTTGCAGTCTTTTTAGTTCTTATAACTTTTAAACATGATTGAACAATGTATTCGTCTATTATTTTTTCGTTATCAATAGATTCTCTTGCAGCCTAGTCTTGGTGGGTATCCCAATGCATACCATCATCATCGTCGTTGAGGTTTACTTGTTCAGAATCTTGGTATAGAACATCATCATCTTGTTGTGGAACATCATTATCTTGTTGAGGAACATCATTATTTTCTTCTTGTCTTTAGAACTCTTCTCCAAATTCTTCTTCTTTTTCTTCTGTTAGTTTCAATTCTTCTTCCAGAATCTACAAAATTATTAGAATGTTATAGCAAAGACATATTTATGTAAAATGTAAAACTTGACCAAAAAACAATTTGTAGATATACATGTTCATCTGTTATCTTTGTTATGTCTTCATTCAAATATAATGTTATTTTTCCCTCAATATCGAGCCATTTGAAGCATTTAGATATCTTGTCTTCAATTTATTATTTTTGACATACTGTTGTGTGTTCCATGATGAATGACTATATATTAACAATACTTTAGATACCATATTTACTAAATAATATTTAAAATTGAACAAATAAAAAATATTAACCAGTAAAAGAGCAACACAGCTAACTACTTTTCAAGGTTTAATTTCATGAAAAACTGTTATTGAATTCATCAACTTTTCCTCGGTTGCTTCAGCCCAGATTCTAGTTGTTTATTTTTTTTTTTAAGTAATACATCATTGTAGATTCTAGTACATCTCCAGATGTAGAGAAAAACAAGGTAGAACATGCTAACATTATGAAGAGTATCACAACATCTTATATTGCATGTTCTTCAGGTGTTTTTGTTGCTTTACTTATAGAATCCTATCAACATGCAAAAACATTAGTTAAAAGGGATAGATGTGAAACATATGCTAATGTGAAACATGTCTAATTGATAGACCCAAAACCTATTCAAATGTGAAAAAATAGTTCAAAAGCTAGATGCATAACTTATGCGAATTCTAAAATTATAGATGTGAAACCTATATTAATAGCGATAGATGCGAAATCTAGGCTAATGTGAAACAAGACTAATGTAAAGCAGAGTAAAAATGCTAGATGCAGAACATTATTCAAATGTTGAACTAAATCGAAAGTGGTATATGAGAAACGTATGCAAATGTAAAACAAGGCAAAGATATTAGATGAGAAACCTATGCAAATTTGAAACCTAAGCCAATGAGAAACCAGTGCAATAATGTTAGAAAAGTTGAATTATATATGTTAATCATTTTGTTAGTGATTGGTCTTGCTCAACTTTTATCAATTCTTATTGATGTCTTATCATAAAAGTATGTCTTCGTTAACCTTGATTAGTCCTCATCTTCTAAGTCAGAATATTTTGGTTCAACATGTTTGGCTTGTAGTGGTATAATTTGGTTTCCATGTTTTAAACCAAAGATGATATTTACGTCATGGGTTGTAAGTCGTACAAATTTTTGGCCCAATTAGAATGCTTTATTTTTGCTATCATATGTCTTTATTATATGTTCAATTGCATCTCACTGCATTTGGTAAGGAGTCTTCTTCGTTCTAAGATCATATACTGCCTTTAAAATTGAATAAAATGGCGCATTTTTAACTGCTTTTATATGTTCTGGCTTCACTTTTGTCTCTTGCATCTGCTTTATTAGTGCAAAGAGGCCTCACCTGTAGAAACATGTTTTTATGCCATTTTCCTGTAAAAGCAATAAAATGAGAAAAATAAGTTAGCTATGATAGATGCGAAATCATTGGAAGTTAAACAAGTGATAGATGTGAAACGTATGTAAATGTGAAACCATTCTAAAAGTGATAAATGCGCAACATTTTGAAAATGTTAACACGTGTGGTAAATTGAAAGATGCAAAACTTATATTAATGTATAACCACTGACACATTGATAGGTCCAAAACCTATGTTAATGTATAACCAATACACACTGTTAGATGAGAAACTTACACAAGCCTGCAATCATAGCAAAAACGATAGCTACAAAACCTATACAAATGTAACAAAAGCAGATCTAATTTGCAGTAACAATAGTAAGAATATTTGGATACAAAATTGCATGGTGGTTATGCAGTTACTATGAGTGTCTCGTGTTTCGCTTTAGCGAGACACGAGTAAGCAGTATGACTAATTAATGATCTGAATTAAAAACTGATATAAATGAAGTAATGAAGATTATCACACAAAAGTGATATATATGAAATAGATTATCACTAAACTAACTGAAAAACTCGAAAAATCCATGGCAATCGAATCCTAGGTTTCTGAAATTTGATAGAATCGTACTGATTTTTCATAGAAAAATATGATAGGACTTACTGTTTTGGCATCAAAATAGTTGTGACATAGTTGAATCTAGAATCGGAAGGTGAACGACAGTAAATCGGGGAGTTTATCGGTATAGTCGTCACGTCGAAGAAGAAGGTAGAAAGGTTAGAAATCGGGTGAAGAGGGAAGAGAAATAAAAAAAATTGACCCGTTTTAAAACCCATACTTATATCGGATGTAAATTTGGAAGAAAATTAGTCAAAGTTTTCAATCTTTATTTATAATAGTTTTGGTGGTTGGGTCTTATATAGCAAGTCCTCCTTTGACAAATTGGTTTTAAAAACATATTGGTAAAATCAGTCTTAGAAAAATAAGTAATTTAAAAACTAATCAATAGTTTTTTATAAATAATTTTATTAAGTAAATTTTAACATTATATTTTTATAAAAAATCATTTATTATTTTCACAAAAAAAATCTTCTTGTTATTATTCAGACACATATTTTAATTAAATAATATTGATTAATAAAAAGCTCTTGTTTTCTATCTCAAAAACTATAATTTCAATAGTTATTGCACAAATTAAAAATAATTAATAAGCATTAGTTAATGCTTCTACCATTACCTTTTGTTTTTTCACTATATATACGTGGAGGATGAAAAATAATTGAATCATCACATTGCGATTAACACTACCAATAAACTTGTACAGACTTTAAATTAGACAATGAGAAAAACATCTGCAAAAACAGTTCTGCTGATTTGTGTTTTCGCTATGGAGTTTAGATATTCAGGTCGGAGAAGCATCTGAGGGGCATGAAAGCGGAGAGCAGCACAGGATCAACGGTGCTCCAACATGGAAGACGCACGAAGACTTCTTTGCATTTTGTAGTGGAATGGGAACTGTTGTCTGTTTATAAGGAGTATGCGAATCAGAGGCGGATCCAGGATTAGAATTTAGGGTGTGCCAAAAATATCATTGAACTAAAAAAAGTCCGAGTAATATATAATCAAAATACATTAATATACTATTACAACTAAAAATGAAAATCTATTTCTAGTCTAAACGTAATTGCATTATTCTCTTACTCATGCCTTGAAAGCGCTTGATAATATCTCGATCATCGGTTGTAGCAAACACTTCTTTCTCCACAAATGTCACTAAGCTATCATTGAGTCATGGATTGGACATTCGATTTCTCAACTCATTCTTCACATATTCCATACTAGAAAATACTCGCTCAACACTTGCGTTGGCCACCGGTAATGACAAAGCTAACTTTAGAAGCGTGTACACAAATCCAAATGTTTTGTGCTTTTTTGTACGCACAAGCGTCCTACATAGATCTGAGATACTCTTCAAATTGGAAAAATTATCGTCCATCTTCACACACTCAATATAAGTCTCAAGTTGGCTAGACAACTCTTTATCACTAACATCCACAAAGTCATTTGGGTATAATCTTGCCAACCTCACAAGTGAGTTAGTGTCAAAACCTTGAAATGAAGAACAAAGATTCAAACATGCCACACAATTCAACAACTCAACATTTTCGGGTGTAAATCGATCATTCAACTCTTGTATTACACAATCTATGACATGTAAAAAATAATCATTCTTGAAATGATTGTGATTTGTCAAAAATGTAGCAAGTCTTTTGGATTTATTACCTTGCACATACCTTGACTCCATGTTGGGCACATCAACTTCAAGATTACCACAAGAACCCACAACATTTTCATAAAATGGTTCCCATCCACTATCTTTCATTTGTTGAAGCCTTTTCTTACTTACTTGAACAAGTTTCATAGTGGTCACAATATCTTGATCCCCTTTTTGCAATGCTTGCGACAAATCATTTGTCAACGACAAAACCTCAACCATTAAGTGCAACATAAAAACAAAACCAAAAGTTTGCATAATAAATAACAAAGTTTTTGGTTCACCCTTTGAATATCTATCACTTTTTAAATCTTCAAGCACTTCAATAATGGGAGTAAAAAAATCAACCAGCCTACTAAGAGTCCGAAAGTGCGATCCCCAGCGTGTATCACCCGATATTGCAATAGACAACTCTTGGTTCAAACCGGTACCGTTTCCACCAACTCATTCTCAATTAGATTAGCAAAATGAGCAACTTGTTTTTATGAAGCAAAGCTTTCTGTTTGTTAGAAGACCTTAGAAAACTCGCAATACGTGACACCTCAAGAAAAAACCAATCAGCATCCACATGCTTCCGAGCCATTGAAAGAAGAGTCAATTGAAGTTGGTAAGCACAACAATGTACATAGTAGGCTTGCGGATTTTCCTTTTGAATCAAAGTCTTCAAACCACCAAATTGACCTTTCATATTACTCACCCCATCATAGCCTTGACCTCCAATTTTAGAAACACACAATCCAAGTATTGACAACAATTTTTCAAGAGCATCTTTAAGCGCTATTGCACTAGTACCTTCAATATGAACAATCCTAATAGACCGCTCAACAACAAATCCTTTATCATCGACAAAACGTACAACTACTTCCATTCCTTCTTTACCAGCGCAATCACCAGATTCATCAACTAGGACACAAAAGAGCCCATCTCTAATTACAGCAACTATCTTTGTAAGAGTTTCCACCGAACATGCATTTACAAGTTCTTTTTGAATAACGGGACAAGTCATCTTACAATTACCACCACTCATAAAGGCTTCTCATATTTTCTCATTGTTTCTCGCCGAAGCTTCAATAAATTCTAGAAAATAACCTTTATAAATAGAATATTCTCCCTCATTATGTGCCCTAAATGCAATTCCACCTTTAACAACAAACTTAACTGCTTCAAGTGAGGCTTTTACACTAACAAGATAATCAGTTTCTGCTTTTATACTATGTTTTACAAATGAAGCTTCAATACTTTGATTTATCTTCATAAGATTTGCACATGCTTTAACACAATTCCTATGTTGACTATTGAGTTCACATACATTTACATTCAAGTTACTCTTCAAGTTCCAACAATTAAACCCTTTAATTACAAATGCATCATTACTATTACCATTATTGAATAGATAACACAGCAAACAAAACACATCATTCTTTTTTATAGAATATTCTAGCCATCATTATTCATATACCAACTATTATTAAAAGAACGACTTCGTGTCCTAGTCATTCTAGGAGGATATTCAGTCATGTTGTGTCGAGTTGGTCCATTCACAGGTAAGTTCTTCTCGCATCATCTTGATAATTTGGATGATAATTCATAATTGGAGTTCTATTTCCAAGATCCAACTCCAAATATTCCCCCTTTTTAATGTCATATATGAAGAAGATGGATTAATTGATGAAGGAATTAAAGAAGGTTCTTCGGATGGTACCTCGGTTGGAGAAGGGATCGGAGATGCTTTAATTGTTAAATCATTTCCAATAGAATAGCTACTAGACTCTGAAAAATCGAGGGCGGGCCTAAAAAACTTGAACAACATTCTGTTAAGTCAATTAGATAAACCAATTCAACAATTATAACAATTCTAAATCAATTTAACAAATTAATTACATTTAACACACTTAATTTCTAAAATTTCAAACTAACTTTTTTTTCTGTATCATTATTTGTTTCACATTGATTTTCAAAACATGTGAAATTCTCTTTATAAATCAAAATATTTTTCATGATTCCCGTTAAGTCAATTAGATAAATCAATTAAAAAAATTATAACAATTCTAAATCAATTTAACAAATTAATTATATTTAAATTCTTAATTTCTAAAATTTCAAACTAGTTTTAAGTTTTTTATTATTTTACCATTCACTGATTTGTTTCAAACTGATTTTCAAATCCTGTGAAATTATCTTTTTAAATCAAAAGATTTTTCATGATTCTTGTTAAGTCAATTAGATAAATAAATTAAACAATTCTAACAATTCTAAATCAATTTAACAAATTAATTTTATTTAATTCCTTAATTTCAAACTAGTTTTAAGTTTTTTATTATTTTACTATTCATTAATTTGTTTCAAAATGAGTTTTAAAACCTATGAAATTCTCTTTATAAATCAAATGATTTTTTTTTGAAAATATTACTTTTTAAATCAAAGAATTTTCCTGATTCTTGAAACTGATTTTCAAAACCTGAAATTCTCTTTATAAATTAAAGAATTCCACTAATTCTCAAATTGATTTCTTAATAGGAAATACTAAAAGCACATTAGCATACCTGATTCTCAAATTGATTTCTTAACATAGTAGAAAATACTAAAAGCATTCTCAAATTGATTTCTTAACATAGTAGAAAAATACTAAAAGCACATTGACATGCCTAAAATCAAAGAACATGTCTAAAGATTTATATGGTCTAAAGTTTGTCTAAAGATTTATATGGTCTAAAGTTTGAACAAGCACATTGACATGTCTAAAGATAAAAATTGAGGAGAGAGAAGCGAAGAAGAATAACAATTTAGGATGGTCTAAAGTTTGAACTCTTGACCTCAAGATTAAAAATCTAAACACTTTTACCACCACACTAAACTTATTTTTACAATTAAGGGTGCTTACAAATCATATATGTTAATAATGCGTGAATCATTTTTTAATAAATCAAGTGTTCTCTTTTACATTCATTTTGGAAATATAAATTTTATGTTTTTCGCAACTCAACTATTGTATTAATGATAAATATTAAAGGTCCAATAAAATAAACAGATGAAATACAAATTAATAATTAAAGTTAGTTAGTTTAGCTAATTACAATTTTTTTCATCCCCTTTAATGGTTTAATATATTATATTATAGTATATTATATTTTTATTTCGTTCAAAATCTATTATCAAGAAATAAACGGTACGAGTCCATACATGATTAATAACAATAAAATATTTAAAGCATTTTTTCGTGATGTGCAATAACATGATGCAGTAATAATCACGTTAATGTTATCGATCAATTTCTTGACCAATTATGGAAGGTAGCTTAAGAGCAATATGGTTTGTAATCGGATATTTATTTTTGAATGGGTTATATTTCTAGAGATCCATAAAAAAACAGATATTGGTACATATGTAACCAAACGTTTATATTATATTATATTATATATATATATATATATATATATATATATATATTGTTTCTTTAAGATCAATCATTTCACTCTAAGTATAACATTTTGGTACAACATGGGTTTTATGTCTTTTCACATTACATAGGTTGTTTAAAACAAGTTATGTTAATTTCGGGTTATCTATATCACCTCTTTCTCCACGTCAACATTCTTGGTCACTTCAGATACTTCAGCAATAGATTATTTAGCGATATGTACAAAACTATCAGTATCTTGATCTTTTTGGAAAGTAGCATTAGGATCATGTTCTTCCATAACAATATGTATAGCAACAGTAATATGAGGATCTTGTTCTTCCATAACAGCACCATCAACAAGTGGATCATTTTGGGTTTTAACCCAACATCTTCAGAAAGAGCATGCTTATCTTTAACAGTAACATCAACAGGGGGGTCATCTTGTTTTTCAACCCCAACTTCAATAAGAGCTACATGCTCATTTTCCACAACAACAGTAGTTTTAGAATTAACAGCATCATCAACAACATGGGATTTCTTTTTGTTTTTAATCCCAACATCAGCATGAGTAACATGCTCATTTTCAACAATAAGAGTACCCTTAGATGTAACAACAACAACATCAAGCCCAACATCAAGAGGAGTAACATGGTCATCTTCAACAGCAACAAGAACAGTAGGATCATGTTGTTCTACACCAACTTCATTGTTCTCTTATTTTGGATGTGAAACCGTTTTTCCACTACAATATTAGATGTTGTGTCTTAGTTTTCGACATCAACGATAGGGTTTTCGACACAAACACCAATAACAGAAGCATGTTGCTTTTTCTGTTTTATTCGGTGAGTTTTGGGCTTGATCATTCAATCACTTTTTTTTGCATAATGTTTTTGTTTATTTTTAGTTGTTTTGTTAACTCCATCCTCTGTGTTTGGCTTCAACATAGACAGTTTAAGTGTCTTTTGTGGGATGGCCTCTATGTTCATCTCTGCATTAACTTTATTTTTGTAATGATCTTCTCTTTTTCCTTGATTTTTATATTTAGTTCTTCAATTTATTTTTAAAATCTTCTACGTTCGATTTCCTTTTGTTATGTTCTTTCAACTGTTGATAAGTCAAAGCTCTCGCTAGAGACAAGGTATGTTGGTGCTTTGGCTGAGGTTGTGGTTGGGTCTAGGGTTGGGGTTGGGGATATGTTGTTAATTTCTTGAAAAATAATAACTCATGTCAAAGATATGAAAGCTTTTATATAAGATGATGAATGATAGATGCACAACCTTAACAAACATGATAGATGTGAAACGTAAATAAACGTGATAGGTGTGAAACCTTTTTATGAGATTATTCATAATATATGTGCAACTTTAATAGGCATGATGATACATGTGACACGAGATTTAGACAATATGTGCAGAACCTTAATAGATATTATAGATGTGAAACGTGAATTAAAATAATAGATGAAGAACTTAAATAGAAATGATAAATGTGAAACGTTAGATAAATTGATAGATGTGGAATCTAAATAGAAGTTATATATGTGAAACATGAATTAAATGATAGATGCGCCACCTTTACTAAATATGATAGATGTGAAACATACATTTAATATAATAGATGCGAAACATATTATGACATTATGGATGCTAAATGCGGAACCTATAGTAAATATGATAAAAATGAGATTTTTACATTTTATGTTGCCAATAATTTTTTCAACCTCATGTTTCCTACTTTAAGATGGTACATTATGTCAATAATGTTTATTGGAGACTTATTTTTATTTTATTTTTAGGTCTTTTTAGATTCCTAAGAATCTGCGATATTGAATTTTCCTTTCTTGCAATAGGATCATGTCTTGTTTGTACTATATTCTGTTTGTTCAGAGGACCAGTTTCCATTGATAAACTTTTATCTTCCATATTCTTTATTGGTTTTCTTCTTCATGTTGCAGTCTTTTTAGTTCTTATAACTTTTGAACATGATTGAACAATGTATTCGTCTATTATTTTTTCGTTATCAATAGATTCTCTTGCAGCCTAGTCTTGGTGGGTATCCCAATGCATACCATCATTATCGTCGTTGAGGTTTACTTGTTCAGAATCTTGGTATAGAACATCATCATCTTGTTGTGGAACATCATTATCTTGTTGAGGAACATCATTATTTTCTTCTTGTCTTTAGAACTCTTCTCCAAATTCTTCTTCTTTTTCTTCTGTTAGTTTCAATTCTTCTTCCAGAATCTATAAAATTATTAAAATGTTATAGCAAAGACATATTTATGTAAAATGTAAAACTTGACCAAAAAACAATTTGTAGATATACATGTTCATCTGTTATTGAATTGATTCTCAAATTGATTTCTTAACATCTATGATTCTCAATTTGTAGATATACATGTTCATCTGTTATTGAATTGATTTCTTAACATAGTAGGAAATACTAAAAGCACATTAGCATACCTGATTCTCAAATAGATTTCTTAACATAGTAGAAAATACTAAAAGCATTCTCAAATTGATTTCTTAACATAGTAGAAAATACTAAAAGCACATTGACATGCCTAAAATCAAAGAAATAAAAGCACATTGACATGTCTAAAGATTTATATGGTCTAAAGTTTGAACAAGCACATTGACATGTCTAAAGATTTATAAAGATAAAAATTGAGGGGAGAGAAGCGAAGAAGAATAACAATTTAGGATGGTCTAAAGTTTGAACTCTTGACCTCAAGATTAAAAATCTAAACACTCTTACCACCACACTAAACTTATTTTTACAATTAAGGGTGCTTACAAATCATATATGTTAATAATGCGTGAATCATTTTTTAATAAATCAAGTGTTCTCTTTTACATTCATTTTGGAAAAATAAATTTTTATGTTTTTCGCAGCTCAACTATTGTATTAATGATAAATATTAAAGGTCCAATAAAATAAACAGATGAAATACAAATTAATAATTAAAGTTAGCTAGTTTTGATGAGTCCGAATTCAGCATGCTCCCCGGACAGGGACAGATCAGTCCAAAGCCTCCGGATCGGACAGGTCACATGGACCAGACAGATCACTTCGAACACTATGACCATAGGACTGTTCGAACTATGACAAAAGTACTAAAAAACCTAAACACTTCTTGACTAAGCTACTTGCTCTCCTACTTAGAGCTCATGGGTCTTTCAACATGACTCGGGTCCATTAAATATGACCCGAAAGCCCATAAGGGCCCAAACATCACACTATAAATACCCAACCACCCGCATTAACTATGGGTAATGAAAATTAACTGCTACCAAGCTGCTTAATCATCTCTCTACTCTCTAAACACTTAAAACACCCACACACCACCATAAAACACCAACTGAAATTACCAGCCTACCCTCAGGCGATTATTATCCACACCAAATTGGCGACCACAGTGGGAGGAAGAGGTACCTGAATCAAGCATTCAAAACCAGCTAAAAGAAATCTGTCTGAATGAATCCGAGCAATCCAGAGCTACCACCGGCTTTACTCGAAATGGTGGAAGAGAAGATGAGTACACTGTCGAGGAGCGTGACAGGCTAAAGTGTGAAATAGAGGCTCTGAGGGAAGAAAAGGCCAAGATGGGCGTGAAAGAAAAATCCAAAGCATCAGTTGCTCATCACACCGATAACCCCAGAGAGCATGAGGCTTCAAAAACTCATGTGAGCACCAAAAAGACTCATGCCAGTTCTAAAAAGTCTCATCGGTCCAAGCCTGTGGAGAGTTCTGACTCGAGCTCAGGATCTTCAGATAGCTCTTCGGACAGCGAGGGAAATGAAAAATCCTTGTCCTCTAGCAGCGATGAGGGTCGAACCAGGAAAAAACAAAAGTAGGTTAAGAAATATTCAAGAAAAAGAGACAGACATGGAAGAATGAAAAGGCATATTGGCAAGGGATCATCTCACCACCGGAGGTATACGGACAAGATGTTGATGGATCCCTTTGCTTTTCACGATGAACCAGGTATCTTCGCAACTCCCAATGACGATACTGTGTTCAGTCGTGGGTGGAATTAGAGGCAGTCTCCACTGTCTTCTAAAATTATGTCCGGAAACCTCCCCAAGAGGTTTGACAACACTAAAATAGAAAAGTACGATGACAGTACTGATCCGGACAACCATCTGGAGAAATTCAAGAACTTCATGATGAACTTTGATGATGATGATAAACTACTTTGTAGGGCATTCTCCCAATCATTTACGGGGAGTGCTCTGAAATGGTACAACAGTCTGCCTCAGGGTTGTATTAAATATTTTGATACGTTTTGGCTGGCCTTTCGAAGGCAGTTCGTAGGGAGTAAAGAGCTGAAGGGCAATGGAGACACAATAATCCATTGTGCCCAGGAGCCCAATGAGTCCTTGAAAGAATACATAAGCCGTTTTGTGAACATAAAGAATGGGTTGGCTGATTGCTTCGAACAGATAGCAATAGCTTCCCTGAGACAGGGTTTGAACCCAGGCAATCTAGCTGATTCGGTGACCAGAAACAAGGCCATGACATGGGGAGGGTTGCTGAATCAGGTTGGCAAACAAATAAACGTTGATGAAACAAAGAAAACCAGGGTGCACAGGCAGGTGAGATCCACCCCAGTGGCACCAACTCCAAATCAGAATCAGTCCGGGAACAAAGCAAGAGAAACCAGACAGGGGCATGGTAGGGCAAAAGCTCAGTCTCAGCCAGCTGCTCCAGCTCAAAGTCAACAATCCAGAAACAAGAGAGGGCCATGGGTCCAACCGGAGTGGTTCGCTCAGTTGAAAGAAAGCGTGGCCACTATCTTTGATAAAATAAAAGATGAGGTGCATTACCGGAGACCGGCAACACTGCAGTCTCCCAGAGAGCATCGCAACAACTCTTTTTGCCAATATCACAATGATATTGGCCATACCACTGATGATTACATAGCATTGAAACAAGAAGTTCATAACTTGATTACAAGGGGAAAGTTGGGGGCCTATGTGAAAAGAAGAGGGGATAACAGGCCTGATAACACTCACCGGGTTGGTCCAAGTAATGTTACTCCGGAGGGAGCCATGGTTATAGTTCAAAGGTTTGACGTGGAATCTGAGTACTTGGATCCCGATCCAACTCGGAACAGAGTGGGTGCTATAGAAGAATGTTCTAGGTCGGTCTCCGGGCTCATCAAGTTTTTTGAGTCGCTTACAATTTTCGGAGGGGACACTATGACAGCTCCTACTGCTTCTTCAAGAAAGAGGCATGTTCATACTTTAGCCTCCCAGCTAGAAGGAGGCATGACATCTTATCAGTCACCAAACTCATTTCCTTTCATTGTGTTTGATGAAGATGATTTAAGAAACATTGCTGGTCCTCATGAGGATGCTGTTGTCATAGGAGCATCTATTGGGGGCAATGAAATAAGACGAATCTTGGTGGATACTGGAAGCTCAGCCAATATCATTTTCCTAACCACTTACAAGAAAATGAAAAACCCCGCTGTAATTCAGAATTCGGACAGGTCGATCGTGGGCTTTACGGGCAGCTCAGCAGATGTGATCGGAGAGTTCGAAGAAGAGGTGTTATTGGGCAAGGGCCCTTTCAAGAAAATGGTCAGAATACTCTTTATTGTGGTGGATTGTCCCACTTGCTATAATGTCATTCTAGGGAGGTCTTGGCTCTCTAGGATGCATGCAGTGGCTTCAACAGTCCATCAGTGCTTGAAGTATGCTGTTCAGGGACATGTTGGAGTTGTCCGGAGCAGCCAAAAGATTGCAAGAGAATGTTATGCTACTGCCCTGGCTCCTCGAACGCTGGGGGCAGTCCGTATAAACGAACAATAGCAGTTTGGGGGCCTTTCTGGGGGTGAGGGTGAAATTGATGACCCCAGAGAGACCCCTGGAGTATTGATACCATTCAAAGAGGTTGAAACGCATTGTCTGGAAGGTGGTAAAAGTGTTAAGATAGGGTCCAAGATGCCACTAATGTTGAAAAATGAAATGTTGAAGTTTTTGAAAGACCATCAGCACGTTTTTGCTTGGTGCAATGCTGATGTAACTGGGGTTCCATCAGAGGTGATATCACACCACTTATCCGTCCGGAGAGATGTAGCTCCAGTAGTTCAAAAAAGAAGAGCTTTTTCCAAAGAAAAGGCTGATATCATTGTACAAGAGGTTGACAGCCTCACGAAGATGGGGCACATTAAGGAATCTCAATACCCTTTGTGGACTGCCAATCTTGTCTTGGTGAAAAAGAAGAATGGAAAATGGCGCATGTGCATTGACTTCACTGATCTCAATAGAGCTTGCCCAAAAGATCTGTATCCGGTCCCCCGGATAGATCAGTTAGTAGACTCTACCTCTGGGAACAAGCTGCTTTCCTTTATGGATGCCTTCTCCGGGTACAATCAGATTCAAGTAGATCCAAAGGATCAAGAGCATACCACGTTTGTCACTGACAAGTGTCTACATTGCTATAAGGCAATGCCATTTGGTTTGAAAAATGCTGGGGCTACTTATCAGAGGTTAGTCAACAAGGCATTTGCTGATCAAATTGGAAGAAATGTGGAAGTATACATTGACGATATGATGGTGAAAAGTATAGATGACCAGTTGCACTTGTCTGATCTCCAAGAAACTTTTGCCAACTTGGTGAAAGTGAATTTGAAATTAAACCATGAAAAGTGTGTCTTCGGAGTACAGTCCGGGAAGTTTCTAGGGTATATCATAAGTGAACATGGAATACAGCCCGATCTGGACCAGCTCAATGCTCTATCCCAAATGGAGCCTCCTCGAAACATTAAAGAAGTACAGCGATTAACGGGGAGATTAGCAGCCTTAAACAGATTTATCTCCAGGTCTTCGGACAGGTGTGCTCCTTTCTTTCAAACTTTGAAGGGTGCAAAGGGGTTCGAATGGACCCCACAGTGTGATGAGGCTTTCAATGAAATCAAGAAACACCTGTCCTCCCCCAAAACTTTGTTCAAACCAGTTGATGGGGAGACTCTCTTCGTATATTTGGCAGTTTCAAGTTGTGCCATCAGTGTTGTGCTGGTAAGAGAGGTCGATAGACATCCCCACCCAGTGTACTACATCAGAAAGAGCTTAATAGATGCTGAGAGGCGTTACTTGAAACTTGAAAAATTGGCATTAGCCCTAGTGATAGTTGCAAGGAAGATGAGGCCTTATTTCCAGGCTCATCCTATCATCGTCCGGACCTCTTTTCCCTTAAAGAATGTCCTTCAAAAAGTAGATATTTCGAGCAGAATGACTAAGTGGTCAGTAGAGCTGGGGGCCTTCGACATAGACTTTGCTCCCCGGACAGCAGTAAAAGCCCAAGCTGTGGCTGATTTTCTGAGTTGAATTCCACTCCGATAGGGATTCAGAGCAAGCTACTGATATAAAGGATAAGAAAATGTGGATTGTCCGAATAGACGGTGGATCTAGAACTATGGGATGTGGTGCAGGAATATGTTTAACTTCCCCCTATGGAGACAATATGTACCAGGTTATTTGTTTTGCTTTCAGGGCATCTAATAATGAGTCCGAATATGAATCATCTATCGCTGGGTTAAAGTTAGCCTACATTTGTGGGGCTAAGAGGGTCAAGCTATTAAGTGACTCCCAATTGCTTATCCACCAGGCCTTAGGCCAATCTGAGGCTAGAAAGGAGCAGCTTGTGAAGTATTTACTCCTCCTCAAGAATAAAGCACTAAAATTTAACGCTGTTGTCTATGACCACATTCCCCGGGCAGAAAATGAGTTAGCAGACTCATTGGCAACCATAGCATATACGGAGTCATACCCATGGATCCATGTGCTTGAAAGCCCTTCAATTCAACTTAGTAAGGGTAAAGAAGAGGAAATTTTTGAAATACAAGTGAAACAGCCTCAAGACTGGAGGTTTCCTCTCCTACTATATCTCTCCGATAGTGTCCTGCCACCAGATAAGTCACTAGCCAGAACGTTGAAACACAAGGCTCGTGGTTTTATCATATTAAGAGAAGTGTTGTACAAAAAGTCCTACAGTAAACCTCTCCTACGTTGTTTGGGGGATGATGAGTCACAAGTGGTCATCTCCGAATTGCATGATGGTGAGGGATCAGCCCATTGTGGGTTTAGAGCTTTAACAAGAAGAGTATTACTCTCCGGATACTATTGGCCATCGATCATGAAATCTGCTAAGGAATTAGTGAGGAGGTGTAACCCATGCCAAAGGTACAACAATAAAATTCATGTACCAGCCATTCCTCTAGAGTCCATTTATGAGCCCATTCCCTTCGCTCGATGGGGGTTGGATTTAGTAGGACCTCTCCCCGTGGCGTCCGGAGGGCGAAAAACTATAATTGTAGCCATAGACTACTTCTCGAAGTGGATAGAAGCAGCCCCCCTGGCAGGGACAACGTCAAAAGCTGTCATAAAATTTATTCTATCCAACATATGTTGTAGATTTGGTGCCCCTCAGAAAATAACAACAGACAATGGGCCACAGTTCGACAATAGAGAAATGGAGAGCTTCTGTGCCTCAAGGGGTATACAGCATTGTTTTTCCTCACCTTTCCACCCACAAGCGAATGGGCAAGTTGAAGTGGCTAATAGAACTATACTCTTCGGGTTAAAAAAGAATTTGGAAGGGGCTGCTGGGAAATGGCCTAGTTATTTGCAAGAAGTCTTATGGGACTACCGGACAACACCTGGGACTGCAACACAAGAATCACCCTTTGCCTTGGTCTATGGGATGGATGCAGTAGCCCCCATAGAGAAGACACTCCCTTCCTTTCGTGTTCACAACTTCTCCGAACACACTAATGAGATGGCAATCAAAAATCAACTTGATTTGATAGAAGAAAGACGGGTTAAGGCTCACCTCAGAGTTGCACACTATCAGGGCTTGATGAGGAGCAGGTTTGCTTACAAAGTTAAAAGAAGGGATTTCCAACCAGGGGACAAAGTATTAAGGAAGGTTTTCTTGCACACTAAAGAAAATCTCTTCGGAAAGCTGGCCCCAACCTGGGAGGGTCCGTATATGGTGGTTGAAAGAATCAAGCCTGGAACTTATTGGTTGGAAGACAAGGATGGCAGAGTTCTAACTCATCTTTAGAACATTGAGCATCTCCGGATGTACCTGGAATAGCACTTGTGTAAATATTTATTTGTTTAAACATCCATGTAAATATTTGGGGCATACTCTTTCCTCCCCGGTGGCGCGGAGAGGTTTTAATGAGGTGTCCGGGTTGTTAAATAAAATTTGATGCCTTCTTCAAAATTTTCTAAGTGTTTTTAAAGTCCAATCCTTTATCATACTATCCGGACTGAAATATCTAAAGGCTATTTAAACTCTAGCCGGAGAATTTAAACACTCTCACAATGCAATATCTAAAAGCTACTTAAACTCTGGCTATCAAAATTAAAATGAACAATGAAAGAAGGTGATGGTTGCACAAAACAGAAATATTCATTAAATGAAATAACTTAAACTTGCCTTGGCCTTCCAAGGACTTTTAAACAGTCAAAGTAGAATACAAAAAACCTGTCCGGTCGAATTCCGGACACTATTACAAAAAGAGTGCCTTGGCCTTCCAAGGATTTTAGTTTAAATGAAGAATAAGCAAAGAAGATTGTGGGTTAAGGTTGAGCCTTTGAAGATGGCTCACCTTCATCTGTCTTCTTGCTCTCAAAGTCGCTTTTCCCTTCGACTACCTTTTTGCCTTTGGAATCGTCCTTCTCTTCGTCTGGGCTCTCCCCATTGTGTTCTTCATCAACTGAGGAGCCACTAGAGTAGCCATACCTGTCACCTTCAGCCATCGTGTGGTATGGGAGTTCATCGGGCTCGACATAGAACCATAAGTCCCCTAGGTTCCTGTCCGGAAATTTTTCATGGAAGAGTAGAACCATGTCAGACCTCATCTTCTCAAGCAATAGCTCTTCACTTTTAATCATCTGGCTGGCATAGGCATTGATCTTGGCATTGATTGTAGCCTCTTGATCCCTTAACAAGGCAGTTTTCTCCTCAGCAGCCTTGGTCACTGCATTCTCAAGAGCAATCTTGTCAGTGGTCAAGTTGGTGATAATCTTCTCCTTTGCCGTGGTCTCTCCCTTTGAGACAGTAAGGTCTTTCTCCACACCGGACAGCTTCTCCCGGAGGTCTCTTATGGTTTCTTCTAGGGTGGCAACTTTTGTGTTGCTTTCCTCTTGATTCCTCTTCAGCTCCTCATTTGCTTCCTTAAGCATGTCAGCATTGGCAATAGCAGTGCGAAGGTCTTCGGACAGCTTTTCCTTCTCAAGATTGAGGTCTTTAATGATGTCTGCTTGACCCCGGACTTGTCTTTCCAGTGTGAGTACTGGCTGCACATTGCTCAGCAAGGAGTGGGCTATGGTGTCCTTCTCACTAGAGACGATGAAAGTTTTACCATTGAAATTGACAGTGTTAGAGCTGCTCGGAGGAATGTAAGGCCCTGCGAAGTCGTCTCTGGGGAGGTTAAGGAAGTATTCGCCAAATTCACCAAGACCGGTGATGTCTACTTCATCCATGTTGAGCTCTCCTCCCTCGACTTCATCAGTATGAAAGTCCCTTGGGATCTCTTCAGCATGTGTTGGATCAGAAGGGTCAACCTGAACAGAAGGCTCCGGATCCCGGAGAGCAAGCTCATCTCCTTTGGCAGTCTTTTTCTTCTTCTTGGCTGCCCGGTCTTCCCCTTCACTCCCCTGCTTGCGGTTCCTCTTGGAAGCCCTTGGAGATTTTGGGAGTTCTGCTTCCTGCCTTACAGTCTCTTGCTCCACTACCTGCAAGAGAGCAGCATCAATTTGGCTTTGAGCCGGCCCCTCCGGGTCAGTTGGAGCATCCTTCTCAGCATCAGCAGGGTTAGCACTGCTCGCCACCTTTTTGCCTCTCTTCTTGCCCTTTATTTTACTTGGGGCTTTGGCCCGGCCTGGCAAGAAGAGTGTCCCATCTGCTTCATGGGACCTCTTGAGCACTGTGTCCGGAGAGGGTTGAGTGGTGAGCTCCTCCCAGCTTAAATCTCTCCGACCCGTGGTGTTCCACAGGTGAGACCTTGCCAGATTTCCACTTGTGAAGGCACTGTGGAATCGGTTCCCCCAGTTCTCTGCGGCCCAGGCATTGATTTTGCCACAAGTGACCTGTCCGGCCTTCAAGTAGTCCCCGAACTCCTTAGGCAGTTCTGTTAAAACAAAAAAAAGACCAGTTAATTTAAACCAACTAAAAAAAAGAAATAGACAAAGATTTTCCCAAGCGCCACTGACAAACAAAAACTGGCTCCTCCATTTGCTCTCAGACTCCAACAGATCATTGACAGCCTTGAAGCTGTCCCCCATATTGAAATGGTAGAAGGGGAATTGGTGATGTTTGCAAAGGTTGGCCACTGCTGCGAACTCTTCCATAGGGAGAGGGATCCCGGACAGCCTAGATGCTATGATACATGACATTAGAGTATACCAACCGTTGGGGCTCAGCTGGCTCGGGCAGAGCTTGACCAGGTGAAAATATCTGACGATCTCCGGGTCCAATGGGAATCTGAGTCCCCAGTTAAAGAGCTCTGTGAAGATGACCAGCTCATTTAGCTTGCAATCCATAGGGGTTTCAGGATCTATGGGAATCCTTATCTTCACGTTTTCTGGAATCCCCCATTTTGTGCGCATTCGACCTAGTTCGGCCGTGTGGATAAAAGCATACTTGATCTTCTGTAAGGCCAAGAGATATTTAAGTTCGACCCTGTGAAAACAGGGCCCTACCTTCCCTTCGAGACACTCCGGCAGATCTGGATGCCTCAAGCATAGTTTTTCTTTGCCCTTATCTTTTCTGGCAGCAGCAGTGTTACTAGTCTGGCCGGATGGCTCAGACTCAAAAGGGACTTCTTCAACTGAGTCCTCCATTCTTTCCTCCATAATCGTTGGAGGAATATCAGTGGCAGTGGTCCGGGGAGGGCTCAAACTTGGCACAGCCTGGCTTCCGGACTGCTGGTTTTCAATGTCTTCTTGACCCCTAGTCTCAGGCTGGGGCTCTGAGGCAGAGGTCTCTCTTAGGGGTACTGGTTTGCTCGCCTCCGGATCAGATGGTCTTTCCCGGGGAGCTCTAAGGGGCACTCCGGACCCAGAGCTGCTATTTTTTGCCCCCGATTTTGAGGGAGTATTCTTGGAGGCCTGCCCCTTTACCAACCGGTTTGTCCTCTTAACCACCAACTTCTCCGGAGAGTGCTCTGTGTCTGATCCCATAGCGATAAAAGGAGAGGGTTTCCTAACACTTGTAACTGTAACTCCTGGCTCAACAGCAGGTACTGACTCCTGAACTGAGGAACCAGAGACTATAGGCGAGAGGGTGGATTGAAATAGCTTTTTGGGCTTAGTACCTTTAGAGGAGGACGAGCCTCGATCTGACTCTGTAACGAAGGCGGTTGGTCTGTCAACAGGTGATGAAGGTAGCCCTGCTGCGATTTGTCTCTCCTTCTCAACTTTTTGTGCTTTCTCCAACTCTGAAAGGTTGAGCTAACCACCTTTGATCAATGCAGTCCTTACTGTAAACATAAACCACCAAGAAAATCTTTGCTTTAGAGAGAGAAAGCTCTGAGTAAATTTGCAGAGTAAATTGAGTTTCAATTTATGGTAAATCTGAAAAAAGAAGTTGATTCCTAGGAGAATTCGAAAAATTTAGCAATGATTAAAAAGACGGCGCTGATGTCACCATTTGTAATTAAAGAGGTTGTTTTTCGAAGAAGGTGGGTTCGAAATTCAAGGTAAAAAACAGCTGGAGCAACCAATCAGAAAACGACACGTGTCCCACGAACTCTAAAGATTTATATGGTCTAAAGTTTGAACAAGCACATTGACATGTCTAAAGATTTATAAAGATAAAAATTGAGGAGAGAGAAGCGAAGAAGAATAACAATTTAGGATGGTCTAAAGTTTGAACTCTTGACCTCAAGATTAAAAATCTAAACACTATTTCCACCACACTAAACTTATTTTTACAATTAAGTGTGCTTACAAATCATATATGTTAATAATGCGTGAATCATTTTTTAATAAATCAAGTGTTCTCTTTTACATTCATTTTGGAAATATAAATTTTTATGTTTTTCGCAACTCAACTATTGTATTAATGATAAATATTAAAGGTCCAATAAAATAAACAGATGAAATACAAATTAATAATTAAAGTTAGCTAGTTTAGCTAATTACAATTTTTTTCATCCCCTTTAATGGTTTAATATATTATATTATAGTATATTATATTTTTATTTCGTTCAAAATCTATTATCAAGAAATAAACGGTACGAGTCCATACATGATTAATAACAATAAAATATTTAAAGCATTTTTTCGTAATGTTCAATAACATAATGCAGTAATAATCACGTTAATGTTATCGATCAATTTCTTGACCAAATATGGAAGGTAGCTTAAGAGCAATATAGTTTGTAATCGGATATTTATTTTTGAATGGGTTCTATTTCTAGAGATCCATAAAAACAGATATTGGTACATATGTAACCAAACGTTTATATTATATATATATATATATTTATATTTATATTGTTTCTTTAAGATCAATCATTTCACTCTAAATATAACATTTTGGTACAACATGGATTTTATGTCTTTTCACATTACCTAGGTAATTGCGTTTGGTTTGTAAAACTATTTACAACTAATTTCTTTTCCCCTTCAGATAATGGGACAAGATCACATACAGTATTGTACTGCATTAATTTATACTCTTCCTTCATAGCGGATCCACTTCCAAGTGTCAGAACTTTCCATGGCATGTTTGTAGGATGAGGGATCGTCTACAATTCTAACACATATATGATCATAATCCTTAAGATCTATTATAAATTTTAAATCTATAAGACTATTCATTTCTTTCATAAATCTTTTTTAATGGTACTATTACCTCTTGTTTCACTTTTTGACGAGGTTGAGTTTGATCATCATGAACGATGTCATTTGTATCCTCTTGTCGAAAATTTTCTTAAGGTTCCTCTTGTTCTAACTGGACCATATTTGTATCTTAGTTAGAATCCTCAGTTGAAATATCAATTTTATTCTGAGTATTGTCTTATTCTAATTGAACCAATATGATTGGTATAAAAGCCCAAACTTCTGATACTTGAGTATCCCTGTTAAAAGATTCATGAATATTTGAAGATTGTTCCTCAAAATTAAGATTTGTTCCCTTATTCTGTGTTCTAAACTCAACATCATCGAGAAACTTTGTTGTTCTCGTCTCAAATATACTACCAGTGAGATGATCGTACAACTTAAATCCCTTAGAGTGTTCCGAATAACCTATGAAGAAATAGTTGACTATTTTTTTGTCCAATATCATTTCCTGAGGTTTGCAAACCCTTTTCTCAGCTGGTCATCCCCATACATGCAAATTATTTAAATTAGGAATTCGCCTATTCCAAACCCCATATGGGGTCCTAACAGTATCCTAAGTGAGTACTCTATTGAGTATATAACCGGTAAATTTGATGGCTTCCCCTCAGAAAGATAGGGACAGAGATGAGTGACTTATTATACTTCTAGCGAGAGTATTCGTCGATAAATGATATAAAGTACCACTTCACGTTACATGATTCTTGTGGAAATGGTCCACAAATATCGGTATTTATCAATTCTAAGACTTCAGTCGCTCTATATGTCCTCACCCTTTTAGTTCTGGTTTGTTTTCTGTTGATACACTCGATACATGTAACAAAGTTAAAGTAATCTAAAGGACCTAATAAACCTTCATATAAAACCATCCTAACTTTGGATCTGTGACCTAGGCACTTGTGCCACAATTTAGAGAATTTTTTAGACTTTATAATTTTGTTTGGTGTACGTTGGGGAGTCATGAAAATATTGTGATTAGTAACATTATTTATAAAACATAAATTATCTTTTTTTATAAAACTTTCCTTTTTAATAAGCATGTTATTTAAAAAGAGTGTAAAACAATTGTTTCCCATAAGACACGAATAGCCTTGCAAGTCTAAAACTGGAAAGGAGACTAAGTTCCTCTGAAAACTGGGAATATACATTATATTCCGAACAAATAAAATATGTCTACTAGAAAGTTCTAAATCTCAAACGCAAATCGCTAAAACATAACAAGCTTTTCATCCTCACTTAGCATTCTGCTCTTTGACGTACCCTGCAAAGAAATACACACATGAGTTCTTGCAGTCGAATCAACCTACCAAGTATTTATTTTCATAGAAATAATATTAGTTTCCAAAAAAACCAAAGTTGTGAGACTACCTTTGCTTAACATGTAAGCCCGACTCTTCTCACAATCCTTCTTCGTGTCTTTTTTCCTTGCAGATATTTCATCGACCAATGTTCGATTTCTTACGATTTTTCTTTTTTGCTGGAACTTGACATGGTTATTTTCCATCACGTTTGTTCTTATACCTCATGAACTTAGTAGATTCTATCATATTAGTCTAAGGCATTTGAAAATATAATTCACGAAACATTTTTTGATGCATTATGTTTTTAATGAATAATGGTGCAATAAATAGTGTTTTCAGAAAAATATTAGTCACAACATTGTTCATTGTTCGCAATATTGTTCTTGTTCTAAAAAACAATACTGACTTAACTATTTTTTTTATGAATATTTTTTCGAGATTGTTGAGTTAATATTGTTTTCGAAAAAAAAACATTGTTCGCAGCATTGTTCATTTTTCAAAAAACATTGTTCACCTTCCAAAAAAACAATTACAACCCACTAGACGATCCATCCACCCATCGGTACATCTTCCAATAAATTTGAATTAATTCTTTAAATTATGGATCATTTGTTGCTAATTTTGGGAGAAAATTACATCCATCAAACAAACCCGAAATTTATTGAAAAACCCCAAAACCTATTACATACGGTCGTTTACTCATAAATGATTAAACATATATTCATGCTTTTGACATGAATTAGTTACCATATCATGTTTTTTTGTATAATTCTTAAATCCATGCCCTAACCCACTTAATTAAACATTTAATCCCAATCGGCATGCATTCTTTACTGGTTAAAAAAATATACATGATTCAGTAGAAAAAAATTCGATTATATAAATAATCATACAAGGGTCTTTTATTGGCTCTTATACCAATTGATGAATTACTCATAAAATCGTGAAAATATATAAAACCCTCTAATTTATTCACCTATTGAATAAATGAAATATAAAAACACTTACGTGTTTGCTTATTGTTGTTCTACATTTTCTGTCTTCGGTTATGTTTTTAATATTTGCTACCGAAATACCTGTAAAAGGGTTTGTAGATCTTCCAACCAACAAGACGGAGGTTGTGTTTAGAGTATTTAGATATCATTGAAGTAATATAAAAACTTAGTATTTCCTTAATATATACTTACAACTTGAAACTCCAAGTTGTAAAGCCCGTGACCTTTTCCGTAAGGTTTTATTCTCCTATAGATATAATATAATTAATTATATATAATATAATTGATTCGATTAATTTTATTATTCGACTAACTTAATATATATATATATAGCATATCGTTCTACAAATATTCTAACATATTGAACCATTTATTTAGACTTCAATGTTTTTTATAAGATTCATTATAGAATCTTGAAAAATGAGATAACTAAAATTCTTATAGTTATGTTTATATATATCAATTTGATTTGATTAAAATATTTACCAGTTTGTATTATGATTTTTTGTTTGAGATTATGAGATGAGATTTGTCATTGATCATAATGGTTAGAGATTAATAAAGCCTCTGGTTGAGTTGCAAAGGAGACTCTCGCTCAGAGAAAATACATCAATTTTGATCATTCTTCTACTCCGATTTCGTTAAGAGAAATCGTTTTTCTCGAAAGTATCGGTCTAGGCTACATTAGGAACAGAGATGAAGAGTGATTTGGGTATGGTGTTTTCCGGTGGTGGGAGAGATTGTGTTCTGAGAAGGTCGTCGATGAGGTCTTTGGTTGACTTCACCTGAATTTGGGAGTTGGGAAAACTACAAAGTTATGATGAATTTCTTGTTCTTCATCTATTAAGTGTAATTGTGATTTTTTTGTTCAAATTCGCCCCATGTATATTTGAAAACTATCAATAAAGGATAAATTTCTAGAAAAAAAAAAGAAAATATAAAAACACATTCCCAAACTAGTACGGACATAACAATTTTAGTTGCCCCTAAGGGGTAGACGAGTTGGTTGAGTAAGGCATGCTTGTGACCAAAGGTCATGAGTTCAAGTCCCTCTACATACGCTTTCTCGGCTGAGCCTGTCACCTTGCGTGGTTTACCTTCAGGCGTTGGTTTGCAGGCTATTGCTTCAGAACGAGGATTTACCATGTGCGCACTCATTGCACTCTGAGTAGCGGCTGCGGGTTTCCTCCGAAAAAAAACAATTTTAGTTTTAAAAAAGATTTTTTTATAATAGAAAAAAATCAATCAAAGCAAACCCAAGACAAAATAATAAATAAGAGCATTATATATATATAAAGTAAAATTTAAATCTCTTTATGTTTTATGTTACCTGATTATTTAAAAAACCATTACCGTGTATATCCAAATAATATCTATGTATTAACTTTTTTTATAGGTATAAAACAGCATATATATTTTTGGATTTTCTTAGGTACAACATGCTTTTCAAAAATAGAAGTATAGACTTATAGAGAGAAAGTTTCTCTACCAGTTAGTTTTCTAAGTTTGAATCGCTTCTTCTTCTTTTTTTGAGGTTTCAAATCGGTTTCAGGCTATATGGCCTGAACTTTTGAATTTGGTTATGGTGGTGGATGGTTTTACTTGTGTGGTGTAGTTTTCCAGTTTCGATGTCAAGAAAACACCTTATGATCAGCCATGTCTTCTCTTTTTTTATGTTATTTTGTCGTCGGTTCTTTCTCAGTGGACGGTTGTCCTCGGCCGTCGTTTGGTGTGTTGGAGTATTGTTTCTCTCACTTGGCCGGAAAGCGACTGTTTCGTCCTCTTTGATTTTGTATTTCATAAGCGGATCCGAAGTTGGTCGAACTGGATCTCTATTCCCCAAACTCTGTTTAACTTCTTCACTTCTCTTCTTATTCGAAGTCTTTGTAAGACACTTGGGTGGTATTCAGCTAGTCCGTGGTCGAGCCTTATTGCATTATCCTCGTGCTCTGTTTCTCCCGAGATCCATCTTGGTTCTATAGTAGTTGCAGGCGTTTTCTTGTGCTCTAAATCTATCATTTTTTTCAGCAGAGTTTCACCCATTTTCAGGTGCTTCTTGATCTCTATGTTTAGCAGTTATGCATGTATTGGAGTCTTTTTTCCGGTCGAGTCTTCGGAAAGACCTCCCTCTGCTTTCACTCGCAAAATGGTCATGCTCCCCACCTATTTTTCAGTAAGTCAGAGGGTGCTGCCCCTCGTTTACAACGGTTGTTCTGAAGTGGCCTATACTTCTTTACATTTAAATTCTTCAACTCCGAACAACGTTATTTTGGTAAGTAATTTGGTATTTTTTGGGATGGGTCCTTTTTTTTAATTTTTTTCTATTTGGACCCTTTCACTTACACTAAAAGGTTTTACGTAAGTTTAAGTAATTTCTTTATTTTATTTATATTAAATTTTGTATTTAACATAACTGAGAAACTAGTATTCTATTTTTTTATATTATTAATATATTGTTTAAGATAGTTGTCTAAAAGTGTATGCAGCGAGGTTGAATTTTATTATTTTGGATTTTTAACGGATGAGTTTTCGTATCTTAAAAAATCGTCGTCGTCCATTATTGGATTCGTCTCTCTCTCACTGTAAGTTTTTTATGTTTATTGCTTCCTGGAATGTTCGTGGGTTGAACGATCTAGTTCGTCAAAAATATGTTATTGATTTTATCATCAAGAATAGTATCATTGTCATGATTCTTGTGGAAATGAAAGTTCGTATAAATAATGTTAACTCCGCCATTAGAAAGATCGCCTTTTTTGGCAGTATGCCACTAATCACTCGTCTCGTAGGTTAGGAAGGATTTGGTTTTTATGGTACCCTAGTGTCTTTTCCATATCTATTATATCTTCTTCCACTCGATTCATTCACTGCAAAGCTTGTAGTCTTAATAACCCTCTCTCATTCTTCCTCGTGGCTATATATGCTTTCAATAATGGCCCCGAGCGTCGCCCTTTATGGGCTGACCTTGAAGCCATTTCAAGTTCTTATAGAAATTATCCTTGGGTTGCTCTCGGTGAATTCAACGCTATTCGTAATTCCAATGAACGTACTAGCTCGTTCTCTCAAGGTGAGATTGATAAATTCAATGTTTGATGCGATCATTGTGAATTGAGTGACCTTCGGTCGTATGGTTCTCATTTCACTTGGATTAATAAAAATCCTTTAAACGGTATTCTTTCAAGAATTGATCGAATTCTTGTTAATAATGTTTGGATGATTCTTTTCCCATGTTCATTTCCCATTTTGGATATGCCCGCTATTCTGATCACTCCACTGTTAAACTTTTTTTAGGCTCCCTTAGGCCACGTATTAAAAAAAAATTTAAATTTTTTAATATTTGGCAGTCTCTTCCTTCTTATAACGAGTTAGTGCCCTTTTCATGGAACCTCCCGATCTCTGTTCATGATATGAGATTGGTTTCCCAAAAGCTCAATCGGCTTCAATTTTCCCTCCGTGAACTTAATCGTAAAGAATATAGTGATATTAGCTCTAGGGTAGGTATTGCCCAAAACCATCTTTTTTATGTTCAATCAAATCTAGCTAATGACCCTCTGAATCCCTCTCTGGTCTCCGCTCAGATTGATAATTCTTTCGTCTATATCTCCCTTAGTCGTTCCGAGGAATATTTCAATAAACAGAAGTCTAAAGAGACTTGGCTCAAGCTTGGGGACCGTAAGACAAAATTCTTTCACAATAGTATTAAAAATCATATTTTAAGAAATAAAATAGTCTCTATCTCTCATAGTAACGGAGATCTTCTCACTTCCCCAAATGAGGTGACGAGTGTCTTAGTCAACTATTTTTACAACCGTCTTGGCACTAGGTCTCTCCTGGGGTACCCAGGACTCGCTCGTATCTCATCGCTTATTTTTGTTAAAAGTGTCTCATCGGGACCGTTCTTTGATGGTTCGTCCTGTTTCGTGCGCAGAAATTAAGAGTTCCCTTTTTAGTATTTTATAACGATAAATCCTCGGGGTCTGATGGTTTCAATGTGGGTTTTTTTAAGAACTTTTGGAACTTAATCCGCAAAGATATTTGCGATGGGATTTTAAGGTTCTTTAATTTGGGTCATCTTGAGTCTTCTTGGAACGCCACTATTATTTCCCTTATTTATAAAAAGGATTTCCCCTCTACAGCCGAGGACTTCATACCAATTTTTTGTTGCAACGTGGTCTACAAAATTATTTCCAAGATCTTTGCCGATAGGATAAAAGGCTCATTCCCTTATCTAATTGACAAATCTCATTCGGCTTTTATGGATGGCCGTAATATTATGGACAATATCCTTCTTTCTCAAGAACTCCTTAAGGGTTATCAAACTTACTGCAAGGGTCTGAGGGTCGCTCTAAAAATCGACCGGATAAAAGCTTTTGCCAACGTTCGATGGCACCTTATCCTTGACACCATTGTGGCCATGAATTTCCCTGACCAAATGATCAGCTGGATCATTCAATATATCGCCACCTTTTCTATTTCGTTAATATTAATGATGACCCTCATGGGATTTTCCATTGTAGAAAGGGTCTCAGACAAGGTGACCATTTATCCCCTTTCTTATTTGTCTTCGTCATGCAAGTTCTCTCTAGTATCCTGAAGGAGAAAAGTAATGATGTAAACTTTCATTTTCATTGGAAATTTCATAAGCTTAAGATTGTCAATCTTTGCTTTGATGACGACTTAATGATTTTCTGTCGTGGTGACATTAATTCTCTCAATCTTATCAAGGATGGTCTTAATGAATTATTTTATCTGTCCGGTCTTAAAGTTAGCCTTCTAAAAATCCATATTTTCCTCTCTGGGGTTAACCCTGCTCTTAGATCAAATTTAATCAATATATTTGGTTTCAAGGTTGGTTGTCTTCCGGTTAAATACCTTGGAGTCCCCGTTCTCCATGGTCGACTTTCCCATAACGATTGTCGATCCCTTCTTGACAAAATCACTACCCGTACTTCCTCTTGGACTTCCAAACACCTCTCTTAGGCAGGAAGACTTCAGCTCATTAAATCTATCCCCTTTGCTTGGCAGGATTATTGGTCTTCGATCTTTATTCTCCCCGCTAGAGTTCTAAAAGAACTCTCTCAGCCTCACCGTCGTTTCCTCTGGTCCGACCACGAGATGAAGGTTAGGGGTGCTAAAGTGGCTTGGTCTACTGTGACCTTGCCCTTGTTAGAGGGCGGCCTTGGGATTCTAGACTTAAAAGTTTGGAATCAGGCGGCCGTCCTCAAATATTTCTGGTCCATTGTTAGTAAATATGACAACTCAATCTGGTGTGACTGGATTTAATCTAAGAAGATAAAAGACTAAAAGTTCTGGTCTTTAAATATTGACTCTTCTTCCTCATGGCCGTGGAGGAAAAATTTTAAATCTTAGGCTTATAGCTAGAAATTTGTATAGGGTTGCGATTGGTAATGGCGAGAAGACCTCATTCTGGTTTGAATCTTGGTTGTTGTCAACATCTTTGGTCAACCACTATGGGCACAATATTATTCGTGATTTTCGTATGGAGATTAACCTCAAGCTCTCTGATATCATTCGAGTCGGTTCCTGGAACTGGCCGACTCATTTAAAGTCAACTAGTGCTAGAAACATTTGTAACATCCGGGAGATCAACTATCTCATCATCTCCCTCCATCCTCCCAACATCCTTCACAGCGACGTCTACTTTTGGACTGCTAGGAGAGGTATCCTAAATTTTACTATTAAGGATACCTACAATGTCATTCGTTCGCTCTTACCTAGTGTCATATGGGCGGGGCTATTATGGCATAAGTTTAATATTCCCCGCCATTCTTTCATCATTTGGCTTGCCATCATGGAAAACTTTCCACCCGATATAAGCTTCTGAATTGGGGTCTAAACACCCCCTCGAACTGTGTCTTATGCAATTCCACCTGAGAAACCATTAACCATATCCTCCATGGTTGTAGTTACTCTAAGAGCATCTGGGGTTTTACAATCTCCAAGCTTGGTTTTGCTCTAAGTCAAAATAGCAATTGGGACTTTTGGATCTTTGAGGCGTCCAACTAGCCTCAATCAAGTTTACGATACCGCTGGCGTGCCTGCTTTGGCAGTGTTGTATACCAAATTTGGAGTGAGAAGAATGCTAGAATTTTTAGAACCTCTCATTCATCCGCCTATGCGGTATCTCAACCCATGCTTTCTGATATGCGGTTCAGATTCCTTGGTACTAAGGTTGTCTAGCCAACCTAGTCCTATTATTTCTAACTTAATTTATTTTGTGTTTTAATTGTGGTAGGTTTCTTCCTTTCTGATTTGATGTATCTGCTCGCTTTGTTGTTGCTGCCTAGCCTCTTTGACCATAACGGTCTTAGCCCCTTTGTGATGCTTTGTATGTGCTTGTTTGGCCTTTTTGTAGTCATCCTCCTCCTCTCGCTCGTATGTTTCTTTGCTTATAAGTTCTTTGAATTTGTAAATTTGTCACGTTGACCTTGTTTGTATTTCTACACCTTCTCTTATTCTTTCTTATTTCGGTCTGAGTAAGGGTAAGGTCTACTTAATTTTGTATTGTATTATTTTCCAGTACTTATTTCTCTCATCGGGGTTTGCCCCATGTACTTGTACGAAACCATTTTTATTTTCATTTAATGCATTTTTACAACAAAAAAACAGCATATATATCAATTTGTTAAAAAGAGTTAACGACCACATATTTATTGTTGGTATCTACGTTCCATGGCATTTCCCGATAGGGGAAATATATATTCAGCTAGGACCAATTTTTATGTGTTTTTGTTTTTATTTTTATCGTGAGCTGATATGCTTTCTTTTTAACTAACAACATGTATACTATTTAATTCGAAAGTATTTCCTTATGACTAAAATATTTTATTTACGTGTATATTACACATGTTACATTATTTATTTAATTTTATCTATATCAAAGTCTCACGTCCTACATTGGTCGAATGTAGGAAGGATCAATATATATGAGTACGAACATATCTTAATTAGTATGAGATGTTGAAGAGTAAACTTCATATCATACTTGGTCCAGAATTCCACATTGCTAACAATAAAAATAATATAGGGCATATAAATGTGAACGTCCCTTAACTAGTAAGAGGTATTTTGGGAGTTACACCAAAATCAAATCCGTGCGAGATTTCGGGCATAAATCGAAAAATATTTTTCTAGTATGTGAGGCACGTTTAACACCTACACATTTATTCAAACATAGTATCATAGCAGAGTTCGAGGCAATGTGGGACTAAGAAAATGTGTCGAATAGCCATCGGTGTTTATTCCGCTGTGATAATCCCATATTGCTAACATTGAAAATAATATAGTGTATATAAGTGTGAGCCCACGTCAAGTAGTAAGAGACCTTTTGAAAGTGTGTAAGAGACCTTTTGAAAGTGTGTAAGAGACCTTTTGAAAGTGTGCCAGAAGCAAATCCGTATGAGCCTTTTGGCCCGAAGTTTAAAAAAATTAAAAAGATTTTTTTTATTTTTCTTATTTAAATATTGAATATCATATGCGCGAGATGAACATGAACCTCGTTGAAAAGATAATCAAACATATAAAATTGAACACATACATCAAATTTGTAAAGTTACAAGGATATAACTATCCTCACTGCAAAAAAAGCAACATATTACAACACATCATTTAATCGGTTACTAATCGTTTATTAGTAGCAACGATTAATAACGAATTTGCAAGATGACTATTATTTACCATGAAATCAATTTTGGATCGGTTATCACAAAAATATTGCAACCGACTAAACATTTTATTACTAAGTAGTTAGTTCGCTACAGATTAACAACAAATGTTAGTTTTTTTTCTTTTTATTTGATTTACCATTTTTAATTTTCATTTGTCCCCTATTATTGCGTGTACTTTTTTTCTCATTTTCTCAATTCACTAGCCTAATTCGTTTCTCTTCTTTTTTTCAATGTGATTGTAAGCTTTAACAAACCAATGATAAAAGTTAAAAATGCATAAACTTAAGTGAGAGAAAAAAACAAATTCGAATAATTTATGTAAAATAAATAACCCTTGCCATTGTTTTTTCATCATCCACCTCTTTCTAACTTTTATTAAATTCGAAGAGGAAGTGGCGACGATATCTCTCCGACGATAGTAAAAAGGTATCCATCTTTCTTAAGTTTCTCCTTTTACAACGGCTTGCAATAGAATGAAAAATATATGAACAATTCCTAGGGTTCGATTATAGGCAAATTTTAGTCACATTCACCCTCCATTTAGTCTTGAACTTTACTATGCATTAGAAATCAAAAAGAAAACTTGTTTAATGGTTGTATATTAAATGATTGGATGTATATCCGAATTTGAAAAGAAAAAATCAAACGAGTTTTAATTTTCATCCAAATTTGAAAAAAAAAATCAAAAGAGTTTTAATTTTGTTATGCGTTTTTTTTTATAAGTGAAATATATTATTTAATTGTGGTGTAATGATAAAATTTTTTGTCTGATTCTAAAAAATTAATTAATTCAAATTAACATCATTTATAATCAATATGGGGTTGGATACAGAGAACCGTTTTACTGAAAAGATTTTACATCTGACCTGTATTTGGCTTGACTTTAGTATTCTAAGCAAAGTGTTTTAAAAATCATGGAATATGATATTTTTATTTAAATTGGTATTTTTAATCTTAAAAAATTTTAAAGAATGTTTTTAAAATTGAATATTTTTAAAATTAAAGTTTTTTGTCGATCTATTTATGTTCATACTTTCTTTATTATATCAGGAGATCTTGAGGATAAAATGAAAAATATCTTAGAAGAGAAATTACAAACTTAGAGGTATGGTGATTATTATTTAATAATGTTTATGTCATATGTTCTTCTATCAACTTTGTCAATTTAAAAGATTATATCAACTTTGTCAATTTAAAAGATTATATCAACTTTTTTCCAGGTAATGATAGACAAAAAGTTAAAGACTCAACAAACTCTTAAAGAAAATCTTATAAAAATACAACCACAACACCTACAAAGTTAGAAGGTAGAATATTCTTTTGTAGCAGATTTCAGGAGATTGAGTGTTTTCTTTACTTATATTTAGCCTAAATTTGATGGTGTATATGTTTTTATTGATGTTGGTTTTGTAATAATTTTGGGAAAAGAGAGATTATAGACCTAATTTCATCTTTTTGTACATTTTGTGTATGCATATTTCTTTATAATAAATAATAGATTGTTTTGTAAATGTTGTTTTGTGCATTTTGTGTATGTATTTGTCTCTGCACTTTGACCGGTGTAATAAAGTTTCGCCTAATAAAAGTCCATTCAGAGATATAAATTTACAAGCTTTTTTCAACATTATAAATTAAATAGGCAAAGTTTTACTTTGCATATAGATGTTGAAGACAAAGTTTGAAAAGTTTCACATAGTAACGGTGGACTTAATTTTTTCTTATTCTTGTACGTGTTAAAAATTTAATTTATCCCATTTACGGGAGGATGTCACTAATATTTTAAACTTGACAGATGACGATCATGGTGTTTAAGTTTCTCTTAATCTCCAGATAGACGACGTGTTTGGATAAAATATTTCAAACGCTCTCTTATAAATATTTTATTTCCACATTTAGTCATTGTTTATGCCTACTTGAACAAATTTAAGCAAATTTTGTTTCAAGAGATCTTTTATCGTTAAATTTATATTTAAGATTATAATTAACATTTCTAATGATCATCTACAGAATAAAAAGTTAAGTGAACGTAGTTTTTTAATAATTTGCTAACGTTGTGCCAACACGGTAAATAATGCATACCTCTGAAAGTGTAATTTGTGATATCCATTTCAATATTATCAGCACTTTTTAGAGAGTTGAAAACATTTTTTAAGAAACTGTTTGAGACATTCATTTGGTAGCGTGGAACCTTATGTGTTTATATTTGTGTTGTGCTATTAAGAGGCTTTTGTCAAACGAACCTTTAATTGCTCAATATTGCATTTGGATTAACAATGCACATTGCCCCAAACAACTCAAAGTTAAGCACATCATACCAACAAGATGTTCGAGAGTGCAGTGAGAGATCTTGATCCAATTAGTGGTCGTGTTTGTGAAATACATAAATTAGTTTTTCACGTGAAAACATTATTAATGTATGGAATTAGCAAAGAGTTTTCGATGTAAACGATTTTTTACATATAATATTTGAAATCAAACTTAATTTGAGTATCACTGTTTTCGAATGTGAGTTTGGTCTTATAGTATATTATTTAATTTCATAAACCCACAAAGCGATCCAAAACTTTTTTTTTCTTCATTACTTCTTTGTATTGTCAAGAACGTTCATGTTAATTTGCCATGAACATATCATGTGTTTTTGCTTTTGAACATTTCTCTATGTAATTAATCAAACTAAGTTTATTTCCGTTAAAACTACAATTGATTCTTCGATAAAGTAAGCTTTCATCAAAAATTGAAAATAATGTAATACCCATTTAAAATAATACATATCTAACCTAACCATTAAACCAGACAAGTTTACTCCGAGAGTATCAAACAAAGCAATCTTATACCTTGTTGTTATCTTGTAGGTGATATTCCTTATTAGCACTTTTTGAAACATCCCCAATAAATCTACACTAACCGCGTATGCAAATACAATATCTTTAATAACGTCACTTGATTGTAAACAGATTTATGTCATTCAAAACAATGTAATATTTTGAGGCAATCTAATATGTATTACAACTATGGATGATAGTCTTTCTCTATACATTTGTAATTTTATCGGGCGTTATATACAATGTGCACGCTCGATACATTTGCAATGTTAAAATGTTTTAATCCGCTCAAAATATATCTAGGGAGAGCTCCCCTCCAACGTAAGTTGTTGTACTTATTCAAACTTGTTAGTGATTATCAAAAGTCGTAATATTCACTACATCTACAATACCAAAAAATTGGGCTTAACTAAGGGGACATTGGTTCACAAAACTTACCCCACAATAGGGACTTTAGTCACAAACGGCCTCAATAACTAGAATGATGCAAAACTAATATAAAAAAGTTAAAAATTAAATATTGGGGTTTACGTGTGCCCTAACTTCCACATTCTGTTGATCTGACAATAGTATCATTTTCAAAAATTGCATCTCCACTCTAGTTGGGGATGTCATCAAAATAACTTCGCCCGGAGGCACAGTCACCTGTCTAACAACATCACGTTGGCCATCATATTTTGTATAAAAATGGACCAACTCTTGCTTTTAGCTTCTATAATCTGCTCACACACTTTATACCCTCATTTTCTGGCAGTTATAAGAGGGTCATGCTCAAGAGAACTGGTACAATCATACATATCGGTCTCTCCTTTTCAAAAACATAGTTTCATAATGAGTCTAGTTTGATCTTAGAGGTAATCCTTATGAAACAACAACACAAGTCTTTTCTCACTCAGACTTATGCATCTCATCTTTGGTTACTTCAAGAATTTTATATTCAAAGCCAAATACTCATACTGTATGTAGAGCGCGCTCAACCGCCAAGATATCTTCAACTTTCTTATTCTGGTCCAATGCATCCTTCAATTGTAATCTCGACTATTCCTTCTCAAATTAGACTACGACGTGTTCAGCCTCACATTCCTTTTATATTTTGGCTAATTGAAAATTAGAATTATCCAAATTTTTATGACATGAGGAAATAACTTTGGCTTGGAAAATAGCCAACCTATGCAAGAACCATTCAAAACCCACAAAATATAAACATTAATGGGAAATATCGTTGAATAACCCATGCAGCTTTGAGATCATGAAAGCTTTAGCACTCTTCAAGTTGAGCTACAAATTTGAATTTGGACTGAAGTTCAGACTTTAGTACATTTTCGGTCACCCATTTGTGCTCCAGTTTAACCTTCAGCTTTTAGTTAGCCTATCTCTTTTATTAAAAGGTTCGTCTTCATCATTGTGCTATACTAAAAATTCTCATCAGTAGCCTCTAAAATTTCCTTAAGATCACCATGAAAGTGGTAGGAGTTTGACATGCTCGATGTAGAGTAGTCAAATCTTTGAGCATCTCTTACAATGCAAATACACAGACATAAAAAAAAAATCGCACACAATAATAAAGGTAAATAAAGATTAAGCATGATGAGTCCGAATCCAAGATATCTCCCCGTAAGGGCAGGTCAGTGTAAATTCTCTCCGAATACCGGACAGATCACTTCGAAACAATGTGAGACTAAGGCTGTTCGAACTATGACGAAAGTACTAAAAAACCTAAGCACTTCCTGACTAAGCTACCTGTCCTCCTGCTTAGAACTAATGGGTCTTTAAACATGACCCGGGTCCATTAAACTTGACCCGAAAGCCCATAAGGGCCCAAACATCACACTATAAATACTCAACCACCAGCATTAACTTAAAAGGATGAAAATTTACTGCTACCAAGCTGCTTAATTATCTCTCCACCTTGAAACACCCTTACACCACCGTTAAACACCCCTGTACCACCTTGAAACTCCACTTAAAAGTACTAGCCTACCCTCAGGCGATTATTTTCCACACCAAATTGGCGACCACAGTGGGAGGAGAGAGGTGCCTGAATCAAGCATTCAAAACCTGCCAAGAAATTCTGTCCGAATGAATCCGGATAATCCAGAGCTTCCACCAGCTTTGCTCGAAGTGGTGGAAGAGAACGATGAGTATATTGTCCAAGAGCGTGACAGGTTAAGGCTTGAGATAGAAGCTCTGAGGGCTGAAAAGGCCAAAATGGGCGTGAAAAAAAAATCCAAGGCATCGGTTGTTCATCACACCGACAACCCTAGAGAGCCTGAGGCTTCGAAAACTCATGTGGGTACCAAAAAGACACATGCTAGTTCTAAAAAGTCTCACCGGTCCAAGCCTGTGGAGAGCTCTGACTCAAGTTCAGAATCTTCGGGCAGCTCTTCGGACAGTGAGGGAAATGAAAAATCCTTGTCCTCTAGCAGTGATGAGGGTCGAACCAATAAAAAGCAAAAGCAGGTTAAGAAATAATCGAGAAAAAGAGATCACCATGGAAGAATGAAAAGGCATATTAGAAAGGGGTCATCTCATAACCGGAGGCATGTAGACCGGATGTTGATGGATCCTTTCGCTTTCCACGATGAACCAGGTATCTTTGCAACTCCCAATGAGGATACTGTGTTCAGTCGTGGAAGAAATTGGAGGCAATCTCCACTGTCTTCTAAAATCCTGTCCGGAAACCTCCCCAAGAGGTTTGACAGTACCAAGATGGAGAAGTACGATGGCAGTACTGATCCGGACAATCATCTGGAGCAATTCAAGAACTTCATGATGAACTTTGATGATGATGATAAACTACTCTGTAGGGCATTCTCCCAATCCTTTACGGGGAGTGCTCTGAAATGGTACAACAGCCTGCCTCAGTGTTGTATTAAAGATTTTGATACGTTTTGGGTAGCCTTTCGAAGGCAGTTTGTGGGGAGTAAGGAGCTGAAGGGCAATGGAGACACAATAATCCATTGTGCCCATGAGCCAAACGAGTCATTGAAGGAGTACATAAGTCGTTTTGTGAACACAAAGAATGGGTTGGCTGATTGCTTCGAACAGGTGGCAATAGCGTCCCTAAGACAAGGCTTGAACCCAGGAAATCTGGCTGATTCGGTGACCAGAAAGAAGGCCATGACCTGGGGAGGGTTGCTAAATCAATTTGGCAAGCAAATAAACGTTGATGAAACAAAGAAGACCAGGGTACACAGACATGTGAGATCCACCCCGGTGGCACCAACTCCAAATCAAAACCAGTCCGGGAACAGAGCAAGAGAAACCGGACAGGAGCATGGTAGGGCAAAAGCTCAATCTCAGCCAGCTGCTCCTGCTCAAAGTCAACAATCCAGGAATAAAAGAGGACCATGGGTCCAACCGGAGTGGTTCGCAGAACTTAAAGAAAGTGTGGCCACCATTTTCGATAAAACAAAAGATGAGGTACACTACAAGAGACCGGCAACCTTGCAGTCTCCCAGAGAGCATCGTAACAACTCCTTTTGCCAATACCACAATGATATTGGCCATACCACTGATGATTGCATAGCGTTGAAACAAGAGGTGCAAAATTTGATTGAAAGGGGAAAGTTGGGTGCATACGTTAAAAGAAGAGGAGGCAACAGGCCTGACAACACTCACCGGGTTGGTCCAAGTAATGCTGCCCCGGAGGGGGCCATGGTAATAGTTGAAAGGTTTGATGTGGAATCTGAATACTTGGATCCTGATCCAACACGAAATAAGGTGGGTGCCATAGAGGAGTGTTCTAAGACAGTCTCCGGGCTCATTAAATTCTTCGAGTCACTGACGACTTTCGGAGGGGACACAATGACTGCTCATACTGCTTCTTCAAGAAAGAGGCATGTTCATAATTTAGCCTCCCAGCTAGAAGGAGGCATGACATCCTATCAATCACCAAACTCGTTCCCATTCATAGTCTTCGATGAGGATGATTTGAGAGATATTGCTGGCCCTCATGAGGATGTTGTTGTCATAGGAGCATCTATAAGGGGCAATGAGATAAGGCGAATTCTGGTGGATACTGGAAGCTCTGCCAATATCATTTTTCTAAACACTTACAAGAAAATGAAAAATCCAGCTGTGATTCAGAAGTCGGACAGATCAATCGTGGGCTTCACGGGCAGCTCAGCCGATGTGATCGGGGAGTTTGAAGAAGAAGTGTTATTGGGCAGGGGCCCTTTCAAGAAAATGGTTAGCATACTCTTCATTGTGGTGGATTGTCCCACTTGCTATAATGCTATTCTAGGGAGATCTTGGCTCTATAGGATGCATGCAGTGGCTTCAACAGTCCATCAGTGTTTGAAGTATGCTGTTCAGGGACAGGTTGGGGTTGTCCGGAGCAGCCAAAAGATTGCAAGAGAATGCTATGCCACTGCCTTGGCTCCACGAACGCTGGGGGCAGTCCGTATAAATAATCAATAGCAGTTTGAGGGCCTTTCTGGGGGTGAGGGTGAGATTGATGACCCCAGGGAGACCCCCGGAGTATTGATCCCGATTGAAGAGGTTGAAACACATTGTTTGGAAGAAGTCAAAAGTGTCAAGATAGGGTCCAAGATGCCACCAATATTGAAACAAGAGATGTTGAAATTCTTGAAAGACCATCAGCACGTTTTTGCTTGGTGCAATGCTGATGTTACTGGAGTTCCATCAGAGGTGATTTCTCATCATCTATCTGTCCGGAGGGATGTGGCACCAGTGGTACAAAAGAGGAGAGCTTTCTCAAAAGAAAAGGCTGATGTCATAGTGCAAGAGGTTGACAGACTCACAAAGATGGGGCATATTAAAGAATCTCAATACCCTTTGTGGACTGCCAATCCTGTCTTGGTGAAAAAGAAGAATGGCAAATGGCGTATGTGTATTGACTTCACAGACCTCAATAGAGCTTGCCCAAAAGATTTGTATCCGGTCCCCCGGATAGATCAGTTAGTAGACTCTACTTCTGGGAACAAGCTGCTCTCCTTCATGGATGCCTTCTCCGGGTACAATCAGATCCAAGTAGATCCAAAAGATCAAGAGCACACCACGTTTGTCACTGATAGGGGTCTACATTGCTACAAGGTGATGCCTTTTGGCTTGAAAAATGTTGGAGCTGCTTATCAAAGGTTAGTTAACAAGGCATTTGCTAATCAAATTGGAAGAAATATGGAGGTTTATATTTACGATATGATGGTAAAAAGTGTGGATGAGCAGTTGCACTGGTCCGACCTCCAAGAAACTTTTGCCAACTTAGCAAAGGTGAATTTAAAATTAAACCCTGAAAAGTGTGTGTTCGGAGTGCAGTCCGGGAAATTCTTAGGGTATATCATAAGTGAGCATGGAATACAGCCCGACCCGGACCAACTCAATGCCTTATTCCAGATGGAGCCTCCTCGAAACATTAAAGAAGTACAGCGATTAACGGGGAGATTGGCTGCCTTGAACAGATTCATCTCCAGGTCTTCGGACAGGTGTGCTCCATTCTTTCAAACCTTGAAGGGTGCAAAGGGGTTTGAATGGACACCACAGTGTGATGAAGCATTCAATGAAATTAAGAAACATCTTTCCTCTCCAAAAACTTTGTTCAAACCAGTTGATGGGGAGACTCTCTTTGTGTATCTGGCTGTTTCAAGTTGTGCCATCAGTGCAGTGTTAGTAAGAGAGGTCGATAGGCATCCTCACCCAGTGTACTACATCAACAAAAGCTTGATTGATGCTGAGAGGCGTTACTTGAAACTCGAAAAACTGGCATTGGCTTTGGTGATAGCTGCAAGAAAAATGAGGCCCTATTTCCAGGCTCATCCTATCATCGTCCGGACATCTTTCCCTTTAAAGAATGTCCTTCAAAAAGCAGACATTTCAAGCAGAATGACAAAGTGGTCAGTGGAGTTGGGGGACTTCGACATAGACTTTGCCCCCCGAACAGCAATAAAAGCCCAAGTTGTGGCTGATTTTCTGGTTGAATTCCACTCTGACAGGGATTCAGAGCAACCTACTGATTCAAAAGACAAGAAAGTATGGATTGTCCGAACAGACGGAGGGTCTAGCACCATGGGATGTGGGGCCGGAATATGTCTCACTTCCCCATATGGGGACAGCATGTACCAGGCTATTTGTTTTGCTTTCAGGGCGTCTAATAACGAGTCTGAATACGAAGCAGCTATAGCCGGGTTGAAATTGGCCCACATTTGTGGGGCTAAAAGGGTCAAGATTCTGAGTGACTCCCAGTTACTTGTCCACCATGCCTTAGGCCAATCTGAGGCTAGAAAGGAGCAGTTGGTAAAATATTTACTCCTCCTCAAAAATGAAGCGTTAAAGTTTAAAGCTGTTATCTATGAGCATATTCCCCGAGCAGAAAATGAGCTAGCAGACTCATTGGCAACAATAGCATATACGGAGTCCTACCCATGGATCCATGTGCTTGAAAGCCCTTCTATTCAACTCAGTGAGGGTGGAAAAGAGGAGATATTTGAAATACAAGTGAGTCGGCCTCAAGACTGGAGGTCTCCTCTCATACAATATCTGTCCGATGGTATTATGCCCTCAGATAAGTCACAAGCCAGAACATTGAAACACAAGGCTCGTGGTTTCATTATGTTGAGAGAAGTGTTGTACAAAAAATCCTATAGTAAACCTCTCCTACGCTGTTTAGGGGATAATGAGTCACAAATGGTCCTCTCCGAATTGCATGATGGTGAGGGATCAGCCCATTGTGGATTCAGAGCTTTAACAAGAAGAGTGTTACTCTCCGGATACTATTGGCCATCAATCATGAAAGATGCCAAGGAGCTGGTAAAAAGGTGTGACCCATGCCAGAGGTACAGCAATGAAATTCATGTACCAGCCATTCCCTTGGAATCAATTTCTGAGCCCATCCCTTTTGCTCGATGGGGATTGGACTTGGTTGGGCCTCTTCCTGTGGCGTCCGGAGGGCGTAAAACTATAATTGTGGCCATTGACTACTTCTCGAAGTGGATAGAAGCAGCCCCCCTGGCAGGGACAACATCAAAAGCTGTCATAAAATTTATTTTGTCCAATATATGTTGCAGATTTGGTGTCCCACAGAGGATAACAACAGACAATGGGCCACAGTTTGACAATAGAGAAATGGAAAGATTCTGTGCTTCAAGGGGTATACAGCACTGCTTTTCTTCACCTTTCCACCCACAAGTCAATGGGCAGGTTGAAGTGGCTAATAGAACTATACTGACCGGGTTAAAGAAAAATTTGGAAGGGGCTGCCGGGAAGTGGCCTAGTTATCTACAAGAGGTCTTATGGGCCTACCGGACAACACCTGGGGCTGCAACACAAGAATCCCCCTTTGCCTTAGTCTATGGAATGGATGCAGTAGCTCCCATAGAGAAGACACTCACATCCTTTCGTGTTCATAACTTCTCCGGACACGCTAATGAGATGGCAATTAGAAATCAGCTTGATTTGATCGAAGAAAGGCGGGTTAAAGCTCGTCTTAGAATTGCACACTATCAGGGCTTGATGAGAAGCAGGTTTGCTTTTAAAGTTAAAAGGAGAGATTTCCAACCAGGAGGCAAAGTATTAAGGAAGGTCTTCTTGCATACTAAAGAAAAGCTCTTCGGAAAGCTGTCCCCAACTTGGGAGGGTCCGTATACTATGGTTGAAAGAATCAAGTCTGGGACTTATTGGTTAGAAGACAAAGATGGCAGGGTTTTAACTCACCCTTGGAATATTGAACACCTTCGAATGTACTTGGAATAACACTTGTGTAAATATTTACTTGTTTAAACATCCATGTAAATATTTGGGGGCATATCTTCCCCTCTTCGGTGGCACGGAGAGCTTTCAATGAAATTTGGTGCCTTCTTCAAAATTTTCTAAGTATTTTCAAAATTTTATCTCTTATCATACTACTCTGGCTAAAAGATCTAAGGGCTATTTAAATTCTAGCCGAAGAGTCTTAATACTCTCACAATACAATAGAGCTACTTAAATTCCAGCTATCTAAACTAAAACAAATAATGAAAGAAGAGGATGGTTAAGCAAAATAAAAACATTCATTCAACAACTTAAAATTGCCTTGGCCTTCCAAGGACTTTTTGGACAAGTTTGGGTACAGCACAAAAAATCTGTCCGAATAATACGGACACCATCACAAAAAGAGTGCCTTGGCCTTCCAAGGACTTTAGTTTGAATGAAAGATAAACAAAATAAATTATACATTAAGGTTGAGCCTTCGAAGATGGCTCGCCCTCATCTGCTTTCTCGCCTTTGATATCGCTCCTCTCTTCGACTATCTTCTTACCCTTGGGATCAATCTCTTCTTCACCAGGGCTCTCTCCGGTTTCATCTTCATTGTCAGACGAGGACTCACTGGAATATCCCTCGTCAACCATAGTATAATATGGGAGGTCATCATCATCCACATAGCGCCATAAGCTCCCCAGTCTCCTCTTCGGGAATTTTTCGTGAAACAGGAGAACCATATCAGATTTCACCCTTTGAATCATTAGCTCTTCACTTTGTATCATCTCCCTAGCATAGGCGTTGATCTTAGCCTTGATTGTGGCCTCTTGGTCCCTTACCAAAGCAGCCTTCTCTTCAACAGCCTGAGTCACTGCATTTTCTAAAGCAATCTTGTCAGTGGTTAGGTTGGTTATGATCTTCTCCTTTGCTGCAGTTTCTCCTCTTGAAGTTGTCAGGTCCTTCTCCATACCGGACAGCTTATCCTGGAGATCTTTTATGGTCTGCTCTAGGGTGGAAACTTTTGTGTTGCTTTCATTTTGCTTCTTCTTCAACTCCTCGTTTGCTTCCTTAAGCAAGTCAGCATTGGTTCTCGCTCTCCTTATCAGACTTGAGGTCTTTAATAGTGTCTGCTTGACTCCGGACTTGCCTCTCCAATGTGAGAACTGGCTGCACATTACTAAGTATAGAGTGGGCTATAGTGTCCTTCTCACTAGAAACCATGAAAGTCTTACCGTTAAAATTGACCGTATTAGAGCTGCTCGGAGGGATGTAGGGCCCTGCAAACTCGTCTCTGAGCAGGCCAAGGAAATATTCACCAAGTCCACCCAGACCGGTGATGTCCACTTCATCCAAATTAAGCTCTCCCCCCTCAACCTCATCAGTATGGAATTCCCTTGGAATCTCTTCTTGAAAGTCCCTTGGGATCTCTTCGGCCAGTGTCGGGTCAGTAGGGAAAGAGGGCTCCGGATCCCGGAGAGCAAGCTCATCTCCTTGGGAAGTCTTTTTCTTCTTGGCTTCCCTATCAGCACTTTCACTTGCTTGCTTGCGAGTCCTCTTGGATGCCCTTGGAGGTTTTGGGAGTTTCACTTCCTGCTTCTCGCTCTCCAGACCGGTGATGTCCACTTCATCCAAATTAAGCTCTCCCCCCTCAACCTCATCAGTATGGAATTCCCTTGGAATCTCTTCTTGAAAGTCCCTTGGGATCTCTTCGGCCAGTGTCGGGTCAGTAGGGAAAGAGGGCTCCGGATCTCGGAGAGCAAGCTCATCTCCTTGGGAAGTCTTTTTCTTCTTGGCTTCCCTATCAGCACTTTCACTTGCTTGCTTGCGAGTCCTCTTGGATTCCCTTGGAGGTTTTGGGAGTTTCACTTCCTGCTTCTCGCTCTCCTGCTCCACCACTTGTAAAAGGGCTGCATCAATTTGAACTTGTGTTGGCCCCTCTGGATCTGTTGGGGCCTCCTTCTCAGTATCACCTGCCACCTTCTTGCCTCTTCTTCTGCCCTTCATTTTGCTTGGGGCTTTGGCCCGGGCAGGCAGATACAGTGTCCCATCCAGCTCGTGGGACCTTCTCAACACAATGTCTTCATCAGGCTGGGTGGCGAGCTCCTCCCAGGTTAGTTCTCTCCGACCTGTTGTGTTCCACAGGTGGGACCTTGCTAGGTTTCCAGTGGTGAAGGCCTTGTGGAATCGGTTCTCCCAGTTCTCTGCAGCCCATGCATTGATTTTGCCACAGGTAGTCTGTCCGGCCTTCAGGTAGTCCCCGAACTCCTTTAGCAGCTCTGTTAAAACAAAAGAGAAGTTGGTTAGTACAAAAAAAGAAAAGAGAGATTCGAACAGAAACTTGAAGTAAAAAAAACTTACGATCACTCCTCTATCTACTCCTGAGAAGGCTTGGATTCTCTCCGACCTTGATTTTATTGCCGTTTTCCCATGAGCCACTGACAAACAAGAATTGGCTCCTCCATTTTCTCTCCGACTCCAGGAGATCATAAACAGCTTTGAGATCGTTCCCCATGTTGAAATGGTAAAAAGGGAACTGATGATGCTTGCACAGGTTGGCCACTGCAGCAAACTCTTCCATAGGAAGAGGGATCCCTGATAATCTGGATGCCATAATGCATGACATCAAGGTAAACCAACCATTGGGGCTTAGCTGTGATGGGCAGAGTTTGACCAGGTGGAAGTAGTGCACGATCTCCGGGTCTAGTGGGAACCTGAGTCCCCAGTTAAATAGCTCCGTAAAAAAGACTATTTCATTCCTTTTACAGTCCATCGGGGTCTCCGGATCGATGGGAATCCTTATTTTTACGTTCTCAGGGATCCCCCACTTTGTGCGCATTCGACCCAGATCAGAGGTATGGATAAATGCATACTTGGTCTTCTGCAAGGCCAAGAGGTACTTGAACTCAACTTTGTGGAAGCACGGCCCCACTCTTCCCTCAAGGCACTCCGGCAGGTCCGAGCGCCTCAGATACAAATTTTCCTTCCCCTTTTTTGCAGCAGCAGGAGTGGTATCAGCCTGTCCGGAGGACTCGGACTCAAAGGGGACCTCTTCAGTAGAGTCCTCCATTCTCTCCTCCATAATTGTTGGAGGGACTTCTGTGGAAGTGGTTCGGGGAGGATTAGTGCTTGGCATATCCTGCCCTCCGGACTGTTGCCTCACCTCGAGTTGAGTTTCTGAGGCAGAAGATTCTTTGGGGGGTGCCGGGTTGCTGGCCTCCGGACCGGACAGCCTCTCCCGGGGAGCTCTAAAGGGCACTCCAGACCCAGAGTCACTATTCTTTGTCCTCGATTTTGAGGGAGTATTTTTGGAAGTTAGCCCCTTGACTAACCGGCTTGGCCTCTTGATGACTAATTTATCCGGAGAATGGTCAGAATCAGACCCCATGGCAATGAAAGATGATTTTTTCCTAACACTCGTGGCAGTAAATCCTGGTTCAACAGCAGGTATTGACTCCTGAACCGAGGAACCAGATACTATGGGAGAAAGGGTGGATTGGAAGAGTTTTCTGGGCTTGGTATCTTTTGAAGAAGATGAGCCTCTATCAGATTCTGCAACAGAGGAGGCTGGTTTCTCAATAGGCAACGATGGTAGCCCTGCTGGTAGCCGTTTCTCCTTCTCGACCCTTTGTGCTTTCTCCAACTTAGAAAGGTTGAGCCAACCGCCTTTGATCAATGTTGTTCTTGCTGTAAACATAAAACAGCCAAGGAAATTTTTGTTCTAGAGAGATAAAGCTCTGGGTGAAATTGCAGAGTAAATTTGAGAGAGATGGTGAAAACAATGAAAAATGACTGAGAATTTATAGTAAATGTGAAAAAAAAGGGAGTTGATTCCTAGGAGAATCTGAAAAGTCGGGCAATGATTAAAAGGCGGCGTTGATGTCATTATTGGAAATTAAAGAGATAACTTGTTAAAGAAGGTGGTGCGAAATTCAAGGTGAAAAAACGGCTGGAGTGACCAATCAGGGAGTGACACGTGTCCCATTAACTCTGGCAAAAACCGTTTGGAATTCGTAACGTTTGACCTGTCCGGGTATACCCATAGCTCTCTCCGATTTAAGAACCACTTCCTGGAATCGGACAGTTTTTTAGTTCTTTGACAAGGACACTTGCTCAAACACCTAAAAAAGGGGCTCCTGATGAGTCCGAATCCAAGATATCTCCCCGGAAGGGCAGGTCAGTGTAAATTCTCTCCGAATACCGGACAGATCACTTCGAAACAATGTGAGCCTAAGGCTGTTCGAACTATGACGAAAGTACTAAAAAACCTAAGCACTTCCTGACTAAGCTACCTGTCCTCCTGCTTAGAACTCATGGGTCTTTAAACATGACCCGGGTCCATTAAACTTGACCCGAAAGCCCATAAGGGCCCAAACATCACACTATAAATACTCAACCACCAGCATTAACTTAAAAGGATGAAAATTAACTGCTACCAAGCTGCTTAATTATCTCTCCACCTTGAAACACCCTTACACCACCGTTAAACACCCCTGTACCACCTTGAAACTCCACTTAAAAGTACTAGCCTACCCTCAGGCGATTATTTTCCACACCAAAGCATACCTCTACACCAATGCCCATTTGATTCTTGACCAAACCCATAAGCGATAGATGGCTGCAAAAGTTTATATTGCTGACTGTAGCAAAAAATGGCTACCAACCTGAGGAATATGTTCCAAAGTAAGCACATATAGTTCATATATCCCAACCCTATTCACCCCAAAATTTCCTTTCGTTTGGTGCATCAAGATTTCCCTCAACCACGAGATATTTAGCAATTATCTGGAGGGATGAAATACTTAACTCGAGAACCTTAAATCCTTCTACTGTCAAAGATTCATCATCAATCAATGGCTCATATATATCCACTTTTATAATATTTTCATCTCTAAACTACCTAGTTCCAACAACCATTTCCGCAATGGTAGAATCATCATTCTTGTCTTCAATGATACATACAATTTTTGAATTTGTAGGAGAAATAATTGTAACCACTTGAACAACTAACCGATTGGTCTTTGAAGATCTACCTTCGTAAGGCTTGCACTTTTTGGTAGTGGAGGATCTCACATCCTTCAATTTATTATATTTCTTACTCACAATAAACTCCAACTAGCAAGCATCTTTGGTATTTTCTCGTACAACTTATTTTTACCTCATAAATTTGAGGTTGATTTTTGGATTTGTCTCATCTATGATGAGGGTTTCTCTTTTTCTTTGACATCGAAGAACTTGTCCCACTAGATGGGGACATTCCTAAAAAATCACAACCTTTTTTGTAGAAGCTGAAGGTACTCGCTAGTCATGGTCAGCTCTGCCTTTGTATATATTACCTCTTCTTCGATAGAAGTAAACCTAGTGCTATTACTCTTAATTTGGACTTGCAGACCTGCAGTTATAGAGATATGCCCGAAAACCTCATTGATACAAATTTATACACAATTTCTTTAGGGGGAGGAATTACTGCTTCGGTCTCAGGCATATCTATGGTATTTTCTATATTGTCATGCCTCTCTTTTGACATCTATGTCACTATATATGTACCATTTAAACCCTTCACATTAGGGGTATTCATAATTAAAGCTTTGTAAGAAGTACCAATTACTTCTTTTCTAAATATAACCTTGAGATTCCGCTTAATATTTTTACTTTTGGCTCCAATACCTTGTGGGCCTCCAGACAAAGTAACAAATGTTTTAGCATACTTGGTACGAATGTGTTCTTTTTTAAACCTTTGACCTTGCCCCTCGTGATGCTCTTATCAACTCTTAATACTTTCAGTTTTCATCATGGAACCTTCGGTTGGCTCAACTTCACCACAATAGACTTCATGCCAAAATATTCCCTTACTGCAGCCTTCCTTCCTGAAGTACCATATATTTTTTCCTAAGGCAACAATTTCTTTAGAATTATTTTTAATATGAGACTCTTTCTCATCATTTTTAGCTTCTGCCAGATATTTGTAAACTAACAAAATCTCCAAATGGAAGAAACATATGGCCATAGATCATTGTAACAAAGGTAATACAAACGTAGCTCAAAACTCTTAGAAGTTCAATAAAAAATAAGTTGTGGTACGATTCAACATCCACCCAATAATGAAGAAATTTAGGCTTTATAATAAGTGTATAAACCAGATTCGACAATCTTGATAAAACAAAGATAGCAAGCGTCCCGAGTGTTCTACATATTTTTCGGCTCTCACACAAGACTAAAAAGACTATTGATAAGGGTGAAATTTGTTCAACCCAATTATCTAGTCTGCTAATAAGTTAAGCTCATTGGACTATAATTTCAAAATTTAAAAAAAATTAAACAAAAAATAATATGTACCGAACATGATCAAATATACAACTGTAATATTAATGATAAATAACTAATGTATATCATTTAATTCTTCGGTGATCTACTAAAATATCTTGTTACTATAAAATAAAATTATATGTACATACGATATATTAGATTATAAAATATTTTATTATCTTATCAATTACCAAAAAAATTTACATTCAAGATTATTTAACTAAATTTTATCACGAGATACAATGTTGAAACGATATTTTCTTTATAATAGGTTAAAAAGTTAATAATTTGCATCCAATAAGAATACGTATCAAAGTTAAAATCTAACATATTAAATATCAGAATCTTTAAGTATTCGTACTCTTTTTTAATCTAAAAATAAATTTTATTAATAATCAAGGACCTCATTTGAGGTCTACAAAAATATGAGGCCTTAATAAATTTTATTAGCAATGCGCCAGATTTTGAAAAACTTTCCCCCCTTCAAATTCGAATTCTCAATAGAGTTTGTTTCTTGAAAAGCCATCTTTCTCAACTTTATCACAGTTTTCTTCCTTCTTGACCTATTATTAGAAATCCAATAACTTTTAATAGAAATTTATATCTCGTATAATAATTTTTGCATTAGAGCCAAAACTTGTAGATCTTCACAATTATGTATGAATTTAAATAAATACATATTTGCATTCCAATTTGTTTTTGAAATGGTTGATTTCAATTTTATTCAAAACAATGATTGATGTTTTAGAATATCAGAGAGTAATATGCAGAGAGATTAAGGCTCAGGGTACTAAACTAATAATGTAACACAAAATGGATTTAAATAACCTACAAGAAGCGTTACATATTCCAGTTAATAAATGAAAGTTTTAATTTACCAGAATAGTAATGTCTAAAATACTAATTGATGTAACGTTTAAAATACTAATTTCTATAACGTCTAATAATTAAATAAGATAATTAAATCAATTAAATCAATTCCAACACATCCCTCCCTTAAATTGGATATGTCGGAAAAGCAACCAAATCAATTTTATAGTGCTTGCACTCCAAGTGAACTTCAACACTTAACAAACATCTCCAGCTTCACTAGCTTGGTCACTATATCTGCAACTTATTCTTCTGTTCCACAATAAACCAGCTTCGCAACTTCTTGATTTGTAAGATCTCGTAGATAATAATACTTTACATCGATATGCTTCGTGCGCCTATGCATCACCGGATTCTTCAAGAATTTAATTGATGAAATGTTGTCACAATAGATTTCCAGACACTCAGATTGTTCAGATGTAATTTGTTTCATAATTTCTTTGATCCATACACAAGACAAGCACAAGATGTTGCAGCAATGTACTATACTTTGGTTGCAGACAAAGTAACTACCTCTTGTTTTCTTGAGTTCTAGCATATTGCAGCTTCACTGAACATAAAAAAAATAACCTGAAGTGTTTTTTCCAATCATCGAGATCACCAGCATAATCGTTGGCCGTGTATGTTTTCACCTTCATCTCCGATCCTCTCTTATAAAAAATGCCAAACTCCATTGCACCTTTTAAGTATCGCATAACTCTCTTAGCCGCATGCATATGTTCCTCCATTGCTTTGGCCATGAACCGAGACAATACGCATACCACATAAATCATGTCAGGTCTTGTAACTGTGAGGTACATTAGACAACCCACCAACTGCTTGTATAAAATAGCATCGACTTCTTTTCCAGCTCTTTATTTTGAGAGTTTAGAACTTACGACAACTGGATTTTTCACTGAATTACAGTCTGTCATGTCAAATATTTCCAGCACCTCATGAGCATGCTTTTTATGTCCTAAGTGAATCTCATATTTGCTTTGATGAATTTCAACACCAAGAATGAACCTCATCAAACTAAATCCCAAGATCAGTTATCTCAAATACTTAAACTCTTCAATTAATTGTTCATCATTTCCAGTTAAAAATAAATCATCTACATGTTATAATATATCTCTCACCAACTAATGTGATATCCCAAGATCAGTTATCTCAAATACTTAAACTCTTCAATTAATTTTTCATCATTTCCAGTTAAAAATAAATCATCTACATGTTATAATATATCTCTCACCAACTAATGTGATATCCCAAGATCAATTATCTCAAATACTTAAACTCTTCAATTAATTTTTCATCATTTCCAGTTAAAAATAAATCATCTACATGTTAGAATATATCTCTCACCAACTAATGTGATATTGGCCGCTTTGAGCGATTAGACCCTCACGACTTTGTTATTGGTTCACTCCCAAAATGCCTCACATTAGTTGAAATATTTCATTCACTTATATATTGTTAGTACTTTTTCAGTCTAAGCGATATGGGATAAAGGACCAAGTTTACTCACTCTTAACACTCTCCCTTAAACTCGATATGCGGAAATCATTTTGCCTCACTCAATACACCCGTCTATATCGGGTCGCTTAGAACGTAGGTTTAAACCTAACTCTGATACCATGTTAGAATATATACTCACGACTTTGAACCACATGTTAGAATATATACTCACGACTTTGCTATTGGTTCACTCCCAAAAGGCCTCACGTTAGTTGAAATATTTCATTCACTTATATATTGTTAGTACTTTTTCCCAAAAGGCCTCACATTAGTTGAAATATTTCATTCACTTATATATTGTTAGTACTTTTTCAGTCTAAGAGATGTGAGATAAAGGACCAAGTTTACTCACTCTTAACACTCTCCCTTAAACTTACTCTTAACACTCTTCCTTAAACTTGATCCAAGGAAATCATTTTGCCTCGGGGTCGCTTAGAACATAGGTTTAAACCTAACTCTGATACCATGTTAGAATATATATCTCACCAACTAATGTGATATTATCCGCTTTGAGCGATTAGACCCACACGACTTTGCTATTGGTTCACTCTCAAAAGTCTTCACATTAGTTGAGATATTATATTCACTTACATATTGTTAGTACTATTTTAGTTTAAGCGATGTGGGATAAAAGACCAAGTTTACTCACTCTTAAAAATACATAGAGACTTACCATGATATACTTTATTCCTTCCCTCTTAATGAATAATGTGTGATCATGACTACTATTATCGAATCCTTCTTGCTTCAAATACCTCTCTACCCGACAAAACCAAGCTTGGGGAGCTTGCTTTAAACCATACAAAGCTTTCTTGAGTCGATATACTTTATCTTCTTCACCTTTTTTTATAAAACCCTATGGTTGATCCACATACACCACTTCTTTCAGTTCTCCATATAAGAAAGCACTTTTACATCTAATTATATTCTTTATAACTTTTTGTTCAGCAACAACCAATAAAATTCTAATTGTATCCCATCTTGAAACCGGTGCAAAGACTTCATCATAGTCAATGTCTTCTTCTTGTGAATATCCTTTCACCGGCAATCTTGCTTTGTATGTATATACTTCCTTATCTTCATTCAATTTAGTTTTGAAACCCCATTTAACCCCGATTTTCTTTGCATTAGCAGGGAGAGTTACAAGTTTTCGTGTGTGGTTTTTCTCAATGGGTTCTATTTCATATTTCATTGCTTCAATCTAATTTAATTCTTTAACAGCTTCTTAAAACGCATCGGATCAGCATGAGATATAAATAGTGCTAAGTCTATTTGTACTTCAGCCTCTTCATCTAAAATCCTTTCTCCACTTTCATAATCTTGCATCCATATTGGTGTTCAATGACTTATTTTCTGATGTGTTTCAGGTTGAGGTGACATGACATTATTTTCACCAATGACATCTCCCTCAACATTTTTGATGTTTTCATCATTCTTCTCTCTAGTAGTATCGTTTTCTCTTCATTCAAGACTATCATCCGAATTTTTCACATCAACATTCCAATCCCACTTCTCTTCCTCTTCAAATATTACATCCCGACTAATGACAAAAATAAATTAAAGTTGGATCATAAAGTTGGTAGACCTTTGACTCTTTGCTTACTCCAAGTAAACCACACTTATGGCTCATGTTATCTAGCTTTAAATACGTTGTTCAGGGATGTGCACATGACCTATGCAACCAAAAAATCTAAAATAGCTTACATTTGGTTTAATTCCGATCCAACACTCTTCTAGAACCATATCACTTACAGAACTTGCCACACTTCTATTCAGCACATGACACATCAACTTAGCCGCCTCAGCCCAAGAATTCTTTAGCATGCTCTTTTCTGCGAGTAGACATCTGACTATGTTCATGATTGTGCGATTTCATCTCTAGGCTAATCCATTTTGCTGAGGAGTGTGTGCAGTAGTTAGTTGTCAACTGGTGTCATTTTCTTCGCGAAATTGGTTGAAGCTATTTGTTGTAAAATCTTGTCTTCGATCAGTTCTCAGACAACATATAAATTTTCCATCTTCATTTTCGATAAGGCTTTTAAAGTTTTTAAAAACAACAAAAGCTTTATTTTTTCTCACAAAAAATACATCCAACTTTTGCGACTATAATCATCTACCAACAAGAATATATATAGCTTTTTCCACTTTAAGAAACATGAGATATCCACACAAGTCTGCATGAACAAGCTTCAATTTCTCTGTTGCTCGCCACTGACTTTTCTTTGACATGATTTCCTGATATTGCTTTCCAATATTGCATACTTCACACACTTTTGTTGTCTTTTTCATTTGAGGTAATCCTTTTACCATTTTATTTTCTTTCATAGCTTAATGTATGTGTTACTCAAATTCTCATAGCGCTTGTGCAATAAACTGGATGGCTCATCATGTTTTACTTTCAGACATCTATTTCGACCAGACTTTCTAATTGCAGATATAGTGAACATGTGATTTATTGTCATTGTAGAGTTTATAATCAAACCTTTACGAAGATGGAATATTTCGCATGCTCCTTGGTCGATCAAAATAGTTAAACCTCTTTCTTGAAGTTGTCCAACAGTTAATAGATTATTAGTCAATTCTGGAACCAAAAGCACATCTGTTAATATTTGGGTTAGCCCTTCGACTTCAAACTTCACATTTATTTTTACCATCACCTTCATTCGTGAGCTATTACCTAGTTTTACTTCATGTTTAAAGTTTTCATTGAGCTCAATAAACCAATCTTTTGTTAACTGACATGTGATTTGAGCAACCAGAATCGATAAACCAAACCCCCTTATCTTCAACTTCTTTGATATTCATATGAGCCATTAAAAGTAATTATTCTCCTTCATTGAACTCGGCGTAGTTTGCTTTTTTTTCTCCATTTGGGAACTCATATTGATAATGTCCTATCTTGTGAAACCTGAAGCACTCAACGTGAGCTTTACTAATAGTTCATCATCTTCCACATCTTCATATACCTCTCAAGAAATTACTTTCCCTTCTGCAAAAATTCCTTCTTCCACTACCTTGTCCATAACTGCGATCACCCTTGACTTTCAGTACGTTTCTTCAGAGACCTTGCATCGTAGCTTCTGTTCATGAACAAGTAATGAGCTTTGCAACTCATCGACTGTCATTTGATCAATATCTTTTGACTTCTCAATTAAACATACAATATAATTGAAAGCATTTGTCATCGTGCGTAGGATTTTCTCAACAATGTTTACATCTTTCAGATCTTCTCCAGAGTTTCTCATGTTATTTTCTGAATCTTCCAAAATAATTTGTCACTGTTTCACCATTCTTCATCTCGTATATTTCAAACAATGCCATGATACTTGGTTTTTATTACTTCCAAGATTTGTTTGGATGTCTGCTTTTGAGTAATGGTCTTCAAAATAATATTGTCGATGGACCGAAACAATTAATTTTTTGCCTTCAAATCTTTAAGCCTAGATTCATCCAACATCTTTTGCTGCACTGCCGTCAACACTTCACCTTCTCCGGGTTCCTGGTGACCTGGTTGAATCACACATCAATACTTTTTTAAATGTAAGCGATTCTCCATGAGTAAACTCCAGTGATCATAATCTCGATCAAATTTGGGCACACATGGAGCACGGAAATTGTTTGAATCATATGTCATTTTTCACACTTTCTTCACTTTTGTTTCACACTTTCTTCACTTTTTTCACTCAAAACACTCTTGTGACTTTCCTCACTCTTTCTTCACTCAAACACGTTTGTTTTACTCAAACACACATACCTCACTCTTTTTGTGTTTCACTCAGACACCATACTTCACTTTTTCTGTGTTTCACTAAGATACACATACCTCACTCTTTCTGTGTTTTATTCAGACATACATACCTCACACTTTTTGTGTTTAACTCAGACACATACCTTACTCTTTTTGTGTTACACTCAGATATACCTCACTCTTTTGTGTTTCACTCAGAGACACAGACCTCACTCTCGCTCAAATTGTATTACTCAAACACACAAAATGATATCATGTTAGAATATCAAAGAATAATATGCAGAGAGAATAAGACTCAAGGTATTAAACTGCAACACAAAATGGCTTTAAATAGCCTACAAGTAGTGTTACATATTTTAACAATAAATAATAGCTTTTATTGATTGGAATAGTAACGTCTAAAATACTAATTGATGTGACGTCCAACGTACTAATTCAAAATAAGATAAATAAATCAATTCCAACATAATGCAAAATCAGTTTATTGACAGCTTCGAGTATAATAACTTTATATAAAAAATAGTTTAAAATGACAATCTTTTAATTAAAAACTAAATTTGTATATATAAACATCATAGATGAAATTAAATTTTACCTATTCTAAATCAGTTTAGAATTACATTATATTATAATAGTGCATAATCGATTTTTGACACCGTTTTTACAAAAAAATACAATGACATTGCATTAAAACTGATATTTTTTTGCATTAGAAACTAGGATTTTACATCTCCATCATTATATATAGAATTAAATTTTAAAAATTCTCAATCGATTAGTGATTATATTTTAATTGTTATTAAATATTGTGATGTACATGGATATCAAATTTCTAAACTTTTATTTTCTTTCGAAAAAATAGTGTGTTCGATGACAAAAAAAAATATAATAAATGTAACATACAATAACATAAAAATATAAATATAACAACAAAATTAAAAACAGAACAAGCAGAAACTATGACATTAAAATTGAAATAAAGGTTAATACAACTATAAAATGGATAGTTTATAGTCGATATATTTCTAAAAACATCCAAAAGAATGGGTCAAAACATGAAAATGTCATTTTCGTATGTAATTGAATTGTTGCAACCGGAAAACAAAGATGTTCTAGATATATGCAATGCTACGCAGAACATGAACACAGGAAATGTTTCGGGTATATCGCGAGATTGAAACTCACGTTTTACAACCCCTAAACCCCATTTAAATTAGCCTTAACACCCACCAAATCAGTCGGAAATCATCGTTTAAAACTTTAAACTCACCTCTTAGAAGAAAATTTATCCCATTTCTAGCTTAATCTAAGTTAAATTTTATCTAATTTAGAATAACAAAACCAAAAAAAAACATCAAAAACACTTTTTTTTTAAATAAACTAAACAAAACAAATTAAAATAATATAAATTTATATTAATCTACAACACGTGGATTGGTTGTAAATATGAAAAATGTTGCAAAAAGAATTTTAAAAAAAAGATTGCCAAAAATGTTGCACAAATGGAACAAAGAAACAGAGAGAAAAAATTGACGGGTTATATAGTATATTGAGTTTTAAATTTATATATTATTTTAATAGATTATAAACATCAAATATATTAATATTATTATGTTAAATAATAAAAATTGGGTGAGGATTATATTTGGAAGAGATAGCATTTATTTGCATAATAAAATATAAATATAAAATTAATTGTATTTCGGAGATGAATATTGGACGTTGTACATTAAGTTTTCGTCTAAAAGATAGAAATTTATATTCAAACCATAAAAAAAAAATGTTATTGATCTCGTCCATTTTAGACCGGAACTATGAGCATAGTTGTTTAAGATAGGAGTACAGTAAAAATGTAATTTTAAAAATTAAGATAATAATAAATAAATACTTATTGTAATTATTTAAGATATTTTTATGTTTTGATTCAATTTTTTATCGATGGTTTAGTTTTAAGGTTTAGTGGCATAATTTTATAATTTTAGTTGGCATGATATAATTAAATTTATATGCTATTATGCATGATTTTTTATATAAATAATAAAATTGAATAATTAGTATGGTTGTTGAAAAAACAACCAAAATTAAAACCACAACCGATGATAAGCACAATATAAAAGATTCAGCAATAAATGTAAAGAAGCGTTTAGTAGATGCTTTTCTGATGTCGGCTAAACTAATTTAAACTAATTTATTGAAGCTGAATTACGGCCTTAAGAAGTAAAGAGTCAAAGAATTTTTGGCTCTTTAATCTTTTATATAGTAAAACAAGTAATAAATAACATGTAAAACTCAAACACACATGCCATATCTAACGTAGTTCGGATTGTGAAAAATTCTGCATCCACAGACAACGCAAACTAGTATGGACTGTCATGTAATTGCATCATTTCATGACGTCTATCGCATGTACTATCTTGTCTTCATTCAATGTACTCTCCATATTAATTCTCTTAGTCAATGACAAAGGTTTTCCATCCAATTTAGAATTTTCTCATACAAGTTATCAAGCTATTTTCAAGAACCTGAAGAACACCTTGAATACTTGGGCAACATGTTCCTGCACCTTAGGTCCAGGTGATGTTTTTACACCTTCAGTTTCAGTACTAACATAACTCTTGTCTTCGACTAAAATCAACCTTAGGTTCCAGTAGAAGTCTCTACACTTGAGTCTTTAGTTGAGTTTTGGTCACTCATGTTAAGAGGTTCGGCACTTTCTTCCCTTAAGGTTTTGGTTGTCCATCTTTGGCCCCTAAGGTTCGAAAGTACTCTGCACTAGTCGTTTTTAGCCTACACATAACAATAATAAACACTAAAATTTATTAAGCTAATTTTAATTTAATAATATTAATCAAATAAAATAAAATTAATTGGGGTTAGTTCACTTTTTATCGAAGTAAGGGGTTAAAAATACAATTGGTTTTTATATTTTACGTTTATCACGTTATGATTTGCTACATTTTTGTAAATATTCAGTTTTCTATGTTCCAAAAATAACATTATTTGGTCTATCGTGTTTACTTTGATAACATTTTGATCTTCATGTAAAAAAATAATATGAACTAAAAAGTGCTAGTTCTAAAATACGGCGACCAAATTCTTACAAAAATAAACATAAATGATCAGAACGTATCGCTTTGAAACGTATAAAATTAAAATATTACAAAAATAAATAAGATTGATCACAACATGTCAAACGTGATATATGGAGGACCATTAATATCTTTTGTCGAAATAAAATGGAACTTCTAATAGTAAAAATTCAGTTAGAATGCATTCATTGGTACTCTATGGATCGAAACGATGCACATGTATATGTTACATATGTGTTAATTTTGTATGAAAAATATGAGGGTTATAAGAAGAAATCAGAAGGTCTCTTGTGAGTGTTATATTTTCTCAATATCGTTGAAGAAATATCATATAAATAGTTCCCCGATCGAGGTCGATAGAATGGACGACCCTCGTGAGACCGCAAGTTTAGTAGTATTCGGAGATTAAATTGACATCATAGAGTTCGGAGAGGAAAAAACTTGAAAATTGGAGTAGGTCTATCACTTAAACTTTGATTTGAGCTTGTAGATTTGTTATTTAACCATTCAAACGCTTTTCTATAAAGAACAAAGGTTACTTCATGAGTTCCCTCCTATATCATTTGTTACAAGTTATCGGCTAACCTAAATATCAATCATATCAAGCATGAAAGGTGTATTTTCTATTTTGAGAGTACAAAGGTCATATTGCTAGAGGTTTATTGTCTCTTTAGCGTATGGCATATCCAAAAATAAAACTACCTCATTTAAACAACAAACACGACTCTTGTCAAAAAAAAGTATATCAAATAGAATATGTGTGGACTTTGTGGACATAAAATAAATGTATGAAGGTCCTCTTTCTTGGTACCAAGGTTAGACCATCTGGTAGAATCTATATTTGGAAATAAGTTTGGTCCTTCAGATATGATTATTTGGGGTAAAATTATATCCAAATACATCTTGACGATCAAGAGACACTACCTTCATTATGGGTCGAGTTTTACATTGTTGTAAGATTATATATATTAGATTGAATAATGCAAGGATAACATAACAAATACTAGTGAATAAGTAAGCTCCAACTCAGGTAGGCCGTAATATGGAAGCTTATATTGATAACATGTTGGTCAAGAGCTCTAATGATTTTGACTATATAGCTTACCTTTTTGAAATCTTCAAGAACGTATGGGTTATTAGCATAAAATTGAATCTATATAAGTGAACATTTAGGGTTCGCTCATGAGAGTTTACTCGCTACTTAGTTAATAAAAAGCGTAAAATCCAACCCATCGCAACTTGAAGCTTTGACGTTTATGATTCTCTCAATATTTATTAAGGATGTCTAACTGACATTTAGGTTTGCAGCATTAAACTAGTTCAACTCTCAGTCATCAGACAATTATTTTCCTTGATTTCAAGTATTGAAGAAGGCAGTTTTCTTTCATTGGTCAAATGAGTGTGAACAAGAATTCAATAAGATAGTATAGTATCGAAGCCCCTTCCAGGTAAGAATATTTATATTTATCTGCCAGTGTTCGATTACGCTATAAGCATTGTCATTTTCAAGAAGGTAGATATAATTCTAGAGTCTATCTATTATATAAGAAAGAGCCTTCTGGAAACAGAGACATGGTACCTTCAATTAGAGAATATGGCTCTTGTTTTGGTTATAAAGGCTAGGAAGATGAACACTTACTTTCAAGGTAATTATGTTGTTGTTTAAATGCCCTTCATTCTTCTTAATATCCTAGAGATACCTAAGACATCTGAATTCTTAACTTGGTGTTTTGTGGAACCACAATCAAAAATCGAGCATTATAGATTTCCTAACCGAATTTCATGCAGATAGACATATCCTTTCTCAAGATATCTCACTTCCAAAGTGGATTAATTGGTCTGATGATGGATCAAGATCATCGTATTATGGGACCAATGTTAAGTTGGTGTCCCATATAGAGAGGGAATGCAACAGGTAGTTAGTTTTGGCTTTAATAATTTTGATAATGAGGTGGAGTATGAAGTTCTCATTGTGGGGATCGGCCTAGCACATGTGTATGGAGCGTGAAAAGTAAAATTTCTTTGTGATGCTCAATCCTTAATTAATAGTATTCTGAATCAAGAAGAGACGCGTAAGGACCACTTAAATAAGTATTTGAAAGTCCTAAATCAATAAAAAAATAACTTTGAGGTAGCGCATAATAAGAAAAAAAATTAAGCTAGAAACTTGTTGTCTGACTATCTAGTTTCATTTGCATGTTAGGATGCCACCTCTTCGGTTTCCCTCAAAGAATGAATTTTGATTGAAAAGATGGATGATCCAGTGGCACGTAGCTTAAAGATATGATCTAACAAATATGTCTTGTTGGAAGGAACCTTCTATCGAAAAATGATCACTTTCCATTTACATCATCATCCCAACTCGTAAGAGTTCTTTTTTGTTCTTTAAGAGCTCCCCAAGAGGGTATGTTCGGCTCACTGTCGGTATAAGACAATCTCATTGGCTGAAAATCATAACCAATGCTTCAGAGGTTGTCAGATATTATGACACCTACCAACATTTTACAAATATCATCCATAACTTAATTGTTCATTTAGAAACCATATATGAGGCTCTAATGTTTGGTCGGTGGAGGTTAGGTATCGTAGGACCTCTTAAAAAAACTTCATAAAAAGTCATTACTTTCATGTTGGGGTTGACTATTCTTTGAAATGGGTAAATGTGGGACTTTTGGTAATAATAAAAATCAATGAGGTACTTAAGTTTATTAAAATTAATATTTTTTTGTAGGTATTGATGAGTCCGAATACTGCTTCCTCTCCGGACAGGGACGGATCGGACCAAGACCACCAGACCGGACAGGCCACTTCGAACACTTAGCCCATAGGATTGTTCGAACTATGACAAAAGTACTAAAAAACCCAAACACTTCTTGACTAAGGTGTTTATTCTCCTACTAAGAGCTCATGGGTCTATAAACATTACCCGGGTCCATTAAACATGACCCGAAAACCCATAAAGCCCAGATGTAAGGGTATAAATACCCAACCACCTGCATTAAATGTGGGTAATGAAAATTAACTGCAACCAGGCTGCTTAATTCTCCCTCTACTCTCTACTCAAAATATTAAACGCTCATTGGCACTTTTATGGTCTTCTCTAAATCCTCGAAAATTGGGAGTCTTTAACTACCTTAACTAAAAATATCTCAAAATGATTTTGAATTGGATTAAAAACTTTAAACTGTCTTAAGAGCTACGGACTTTGAAGGCTCTAAGCAGCATCGGATTAGTGTTAGGAACACCTCTCTATGGTGATAAGCAGACTGAACGTAGAGATAAACTCAAATTTTCCCGTATTTACGTTTTGAGAAAGGGGGAAACCTATTTGCGCTTTTAGGATTGAGTACGAGTGCATGAGAAAGCTCACCTTAGTAAGAATCAAGTACTCATATCTATCCCCCCCCCCCCTCTCCTCCACAAATGCTCTAAATGTATTGTCTTTGGTCATAGTTCTGGAAAATTTTCTGTTAGCACTCATGTTATTCTCCTTCTTGTCGTTCCACATTTTCTATCCAGACTTCCACCCTATCTGATGACCTCCTTTGTGTATGACACCTCTGCAGAGAATAATCTTCACTATATCCCTTTGACTGACATCGTCGTGGAGGAAACGATGAGGAAATGGACTTCCATCCGTGCAGATCTACCCATCTTGGTGAGGCCCCCATCAGTCTGCTAATTTTGTCCTCCGACAGAGTCACTACCTAACCTTCTAGCACAGATGGCATCCTCTTGTTGGTCTCTGCTTGGAAATCTGATTCACTTATATTTCTTTGAGTCTTCACTTTCTTTTTGTCTTTATGTTTGTTATGCTATTGCTTGCTATTTTACTACGGCATGTCTTATACTCATTATTTTTATCATGTTTCTTAGTGGCTCTACTTCCAACCCACAGGATATGCCCTAGATTTTTTTACGAACATCTTTTTCTTATTTAATGCATTTTTCAACCAAAAAAATCATTATGTCACCAAATAATTCTTTATGTTTCAACAAAATATCATTATTTATTTTTAATAATTATACGCGAATACTAAAATGAAATATTATTGAAATATGGGACGATTACAGAGAGGGTGGAAAACGCATGACTCTAGTCGGCAGCAAAAGTTTCATCAGTTTTGTACGCAACACCTATTCCCTAATACCAACATCAAAACACGAACCGCAATTAGGTACAAGTAGCTTATAGAAAGGGGTCGATAAACCAATTTTTTAGGGTCGTGGCCCACCGGTTCAGGATCTTAGAACCGGCGGTTCAAGACCTTAGAATCGGCCGTGCTCGGCCTATGCACCGGTGGTGCGTAGGCCAAGTACGACCGGTACCAAGGCCTTGAAACGGCCTCAACAACACTATGCACCATCGGTTACAAGGCCCATAACCGATGGTGCGTAGTGAAACGATGAATCTAGTTACCTTTTGCGGTGATGTCGACTCCTTTTCCGGCGAGTCAACCTGTTCCTCCAGCGAAATTTCCTCATCTCCAACCTCCGGCGACATAACTCCTCCATGTGAATCCCTAGCTTCGGCTCAGTCATGATTAGTTATGTGTGTTTTCTTCAAAATGAGATTGAATGTTCTTCCGATTTATTTGAATTTGAAGTTGATTTGTAAGATTTTCATAAAACAATACCAAAATGGTGTTCGATCTAGTAAGAATTTATGTTTTTTTTTGTCTACATAGCCAAATAGATTGTTTTGTGAATTGGAGCTACCTAAGATATACTTAGTTTTTTTTTTTACTTAATAACACTTTGATAATTAAATGGAAGTTCGAAAGTATTTTCGTCTTAAAAAATCAAACTAAAATCAACGAAATTTTCTTTTGAAACTTAAACTACTCTTTACATATATATATATATATATATATGGTGATACCCTTATATGATATATCAAATCTTGTATGCTATCATGAGATTACATAAGCAGGACCAAGTTTTAATTTCATTTTTTTTACATTATTATATTTTAAGTAAGAATTTAAGAATTTTTCCTGACACTCGATATGTTTAAGTAAATAAAGTATTCAATCAGATTTTAACGAATCTGTTTCACAATCCAAACTTGAAGATAAATATAGATATACTTTGCCGTACAGTTTACATAAACTTGTTATTTATTTGAATAATCTCCTTAATACTCGATTCTCCAACATATACGTATAGTGGCGATGTTTGACACTGGTATTAAAGTATTAGATTCGCAAATATATTCAGACAATATCTAATAGTTTCATGCCAGCCATTACTTGTCACATCAACATTGACTGATTAATTCAGTGTAAGAAGAGTCTACAAACCCTTTTCGCATTCATTTATATATCATCTACCTTTAATGTGCAAGTTCCAAAAAACAATCAACATAAAATTCTCATGTCTCCGAAATGCAGGGTTTAGGTAATCAAAGAGTCTACAAACACATTTATCTTTTCAGGTGTCTTTGATCATAACATGTTATTATTGCAGGTGCGTCCTCTTCGAATTCTAGTAGGTACGAATTCGATGTGTTCCTATGTTTTAGAGGCGAAGACACGCGTAACAACTTCACTGATCATCTTTACCAAGCGTTGGAGCGTAAAGGCATCCGCACCTTCAGAGACAATGATAAGATCCGAAGAGGAGAACGCATGGAGACTAAGATCCGAAACGCCATACTTAAATCTCATATAGCTATCGTTGTTTTATCAGAAAACTTTGCTTCCTCGAGATGGTGTCTTGATGAGCTTGTACAGATTATGGAATCTCCTACCAAGCACAATGTGGAGGCTGTTTACTACAAAGTTACGCCATCCCAAGTCAGAAACCAAACAGGGAGTTACGAGCAATCGTTTTCTTTACACGAAAGTAACTCCAAATTTGGCGTAGACAAGGTGAGGAAATGGAGGGCAGCTCTTGAAGATGTTGCAGGTTTAAAAGGAATGGAATTGAAAGATAGGCAAGACAATTCTTTCTTTCTTGAATACTTTCTTTCTTATGCATGCAAATTATAGTCCTCATTGGTTTACACTACCACTGATTTTCTTTTCTGACCTTTGCTGTTTGTTACCTTAATTGACTAATTTGTTTCTACAGTTCATTAGTTGTTCCCTATTATGATAGTAGTTTCAAATTGCAGGCCCGAGACAGAATTTATTGACAAAATCGTCAAAGGCATTCAGAGGAAACTTGATCTTGTAGTAGTGGATGTTATCCCTCATTTAGTTGGAAGAGATGAAATCATAAATGACATAAATGTTTGGGTACAAAACGGTGAAGATAAAGTTGGCATAGGGACAGTTTATGGCATCAGAGGAGTTGGGAAAACAACAATTGCCAAGAGTGTATTTTGTCAAAACTACCACAATTTTGAAGGTAGTTGTTTTCTCTCAAACGTCAGGGAAACTTCTGGAGAAGTGAACGGTATGCTTAGCTTGCAAAAACAGCTACTTTCAAGCTTTTATAAGGGCGAAAAAATTAAAATACAAAATGTCGATCAAGGAGCTGCGGCGATCAGAACAGCAGTGCGTGGTAGAAAATTTCTTGTTTTTGATGATGTAGATGAAAAGTACCAGTTCGATGCAATAATCAAAATGCAAGAATGGTGTGGTCCAGGAAGTAAGATCATCATAACAACTACATACCAGCCGCTAGTAAGTACTATTGATTGTAAAAACTTCAGAGTTAGCAATCTAGGAAATGAGGAATCACTTATGCTCTTTAGTTGGCATGCTTTTCATCAATACCATCCTGAAGAAGCTTATATAGAGTTATCGAAGAGCATAGTGAAGCAGTGCGGTGGGCTTCCTTTAGCCCTCGAACTGTTAGGTTCGTCTCTGGCAAACAAGCGGAACATGGACATCTGGCAAGATATATTAGAGAGGTCAATAATCTCTCATAGTAGTATCCATAAGGCGCTTAGAATAAGCTATGACACTCTAAAGGATGATCATGACAAACATTTATTCCTCGATATATCTTGTTTTTTCATTGGCCGAAGAAAAGATCATGTCGTGACCATACTGAAAGGATGTGGATTCTACCCAACCAGTGGGATCCAGAATCTCGTTGATAGGTGTCTTATGTTTATCGATGAGCATAAGAAGATACAGATGCATCAATTACTCAGAGACATGGGTAGGGAAATCGTGAGGCAAGAATCCCCCCAGGACCCTGAAAAACGCAGTAGGCTTTGGAACGACGAGGATGCCTTTTACGTTTTGAAAGAGAAAAGTGTAAGAAACATTCTTTGAGCTTACTTTTACTTGCTCAGCTCTCTCTTTTCATTCTGTTTTCATTTTGTAGGGTACAATATCAATCAGGGGGTTGTCTCTTGACGTTCGGATGTTAAAACAGGGTGAACACATGTCTACTAATGCATGCCGTGCTTCAGAAAAGGTTAAGAAACATATAGAGACAACCTCATTTCATAATATGCGTAAACTTCAGTTGCTCCAGATTAACCATGCTAGGCTTTTGGGAAACTATGAAGCATTTCCGAAAAGATTAGTGTGGCTTGCATGGCATGGATCTCCATTGGAATCTATATCAACAGATATGTGCTTAGAGAAATTAGTTGTTCTCGAAATGTCCAACAGCAAACTAAAGAGTGATTGGAAAGAAGGCAAGGTATAGAACTAGATCTCTATATATATGACAGTGTGTATATATATATATATATATATAAAAAAATTTCTCATGTATACACAGACATGCGAATCAACTTTACTTGTCTAAGACGTTCTTGTCGTTATCTTTGTTGCTGCAGTTATTGGAAAATATGAAAATTCTAGACCTTAGTCATTGTTATAGCTTTATCAAATCACCTGATTTATCAGGACTACCTAACCTGGAGAAACTGATGCTTAGAGACTGCATAAATTTGATTGAGATTGGTGATTCAGTCGGGTATCTAACTAAACTTGTTGAACTAAACCTTAAAGGCTGCAGAAATCTCCAGCACTTATCAACTAAAATCGAAATGGTTCGATCTCTTGAAACACTAGTTTTGTCTGGTTGCTCAAAACTCTTCGAGATACCTTCGAGATTGGGAACAATTGAGTCTTTGAGGCTACTTTATTTGGACGGAAGTGGAACAGGAAGATATCAGTCAGCATTAACAAAAATGGGGAGGATGAAAACTGGGTTTCTACCTTGGTTATTTCCAAGAAGCACTCCACATTCTATAAGTTTCTCTATCGGCTATCTGCCGTGCTTTTTAGTAAAGTTACATCTTAGTTACTGCAATTTGTCAGATGAGGATATTTCAATCAACTTTCGGAGCCTGCCTCTATTAAAAGTCTTAGATCTTGAAGGTAACCCATTCTGGCAGCTACCGGAGAGTACTGGTAAGCTCGAGAAACTTGAGTGTCTTAGGATATCAGACTGCAAAAATATCAAACATATTCCGCAATTTCCACAAAAGAGATTGTGTATACGTATTTTTAATTATGCTACATACTTTGCGTTTCAACATCTGTTCAAAATAAGTCCCATAACAACAGTTGACGTTGAGATTATCAACAAATTGGGATTGTCTAATTTGGAGCCTCAAAGCCGTCAGGTGATAATGTACTGTAACTATAGCGGTGTGCCAAGCTCAGCTCCTCTTCAGGTTCCCTCTCAGCTTATATAACTAGTTCGTAGCTTTAATATTTTCTGTATGTTTCATAGTTTCTGGTTCAAACGCAACAGGTACTGCATGAGGAAGGCATATCTAGTATATATGCTCTTGGGAATGAGATTCCGAGTTGGTATACTTATCGTGGGACGGCATCTTCTTTTTCTTTCAATGTTCTTTTACGTGATGGTCATAAGTTCCGTGGCTTCAATATTTGTATACCATACTCTACAATGTCAAGAACCCCAAGTGTTGAAATAAAGATTGAAACCAAGGATTTTAGGCAGTCCTATTGGCCATCTATTCAAGGCAAGCCGATCCGTGAACAGGACGATATGTTGTGGTTAAGCCACTGGAGGCTTGATGAGATATTGGAAGTGGGCGACAACGTAACTATATTTTTTGAAAATCAACAAATGGGGTGGGGTGTCCATCCTGTTTACGAGGCGGAATATACAAATATTCAATTCGACAATGAGCAACTTGTTCCACAAGAAACTTTACTTTGGCACAGCCACATAGTATTGAGAGAATGTCGCTACTGGTGGCGTCTTTGCCCAGATGTGTGAACAATTCCTTCCTGGGATTTTCTCTTCATGAAGTTAACAACATTTAAGTTTGAAATTCATGCTTTGTCTACTAATTATAAGAATATGATTGAGATTACAAGGTCTAATGTTTGTGATCTACCCTAAGATAATCATGCCAGCGTCTTTCAGATTCACTGCTGCAGTTTATGGTTTCAATGCTGCTGATTCTACTAGGGATCGCTAAGTCTTGTTTGGTTTGTTGTAAAGTTTGTATTGTAAAATGCTTATAAGTTTAAAATGTTGATTCTTTGGTTTTCTTGTTTGACACTACGTATTAACCTGGTGAAGTAATATCAAGTATTGAGGAAATATAAAACTATATTGTAAATCAATATATAATACAGATAAACTAAAGAAAAAAATGGCAATTTGTATTATAACTGACAAATGTGAACCTGCTACTTGTTAATTATTGACTAAAAACATTTGCAATAAGCTCAGGCAAGATCTAAATACTAGACAAATAGCTCTAACTTCAAAATTTATAAGGTGTGTCAAGTATAAATAAAACACAACCTTCTTGTTATACTGTAATGAGTTTCCCACTTCAGACATCGGAAGAAAGTAGAAGCTTTTTTCGACGGAGGAGCATTAGTTTCTTAAATTTGTTTAGAATATACTGGATGGTCTTTTTAATTTTATGCTGTCACAATAATCTTCGGTTCAGAGCGTATAACTGGCCTTTTCCTTGCTGTTTTGAGTTTAGAGTCATCTACCACTACGCAGTTACTACAAGTAAAGAGATGCTGCGAACACAATGTCTCTCTTGATCCTGGTAACCGCTTCTTCAAATTTCGACTCAAGTTCCGATTCTCCTATAGATTTTGCTGCTAATATAAGCTGCTGAAGAACCTCCTCCAATCTCCTAATTGCCCTGATCAAGCTGCCTTCAAAAACTGGCGTCATTTCCATGATCTCGTAAAATTTTGAACCCTTCGCCCATGCATAAGTGGCCTCCATGATATCTGGTCGAAATGAATTTACAGTGTTCTCCACGTCGATTTGAACCTATGATATAGGCAAAATGATTACACTTACAACTTTTTATAGCTCTGGAAAGTATAGAACAGTCTCTAATACCGTAGCCGCAAGAATTTATAAGTATACACGTGCACAGACATGTCTCGTGTCAAGTAAATTTAAGTCAACTGCCCTGAAGTTTGGTCAAAGATTCAAATATCTTTTATGGTTAAGATTTAAACAAATTTTAGGTTTTCAAATAATTTGACGGTTATGAAATACTCTGAAATTGAAATAACCTAACACTAGTACACGAAGTGATGTCACGGCATCCAGATTTGAAGTCGATGTCTATAGATACACGTGTGTGACAGAAGATTTAATGGAATTCTGATTGCATATATACCTTGCACTCAAGCTGAACTTTGGCAACCCGACGAGCTGTATCTTGTAGTTGCGTAAAGAGCAAGTCAAGTTCCTCCCTGGGCTTTGCAGCCTCTTGGAGCTTCTCCTGCCACACAAAACATGAGAGAAGAGAAACCAATTCCTCGACCTTAATTTCCTTCAGAACCCCACTAAGCATCAGCTCTGTCAAGGTCAATTCATCAGCACTACTAATTTCACAAGCAACCTTTCCCTTCAGCTCCACAACATACTCGCTAGTTACATATCTGAAATAAATTAACACCAAGTTACACAATGATTACTTGGTAAATGATATAGTGTCGGTTAAACATGGCTCCACATAAGCTTACATAAAAAGATGTCAACAACTTAAGCTAAGAGCAAGAATTTATCATATCTCTGAAGGATGTGCCCTGTAGTGTCATGCACGGACAAAAAAGGATAAGGACCTCTCAGAATCAGAGATCATATATACATGCTCTGCCCGCACGTTTTAGATGTTACTAAGAGCATGCATAAGAGATATAGTCTCAAACATAAATAAACAACTACAAGCTCCTCTAGATCATTGATTCCGCTAACTGCCATAAAACCACTAAACCAAATCGCTGATGGGCCGAACCCATGTGTAAAACAATAAAATAGCTACGTGGGAAATCTTAAATCACCAACTACAATTTATAGCCCCTTTAATAAACCCATTATATTAATAAAAATGTGGAAAGTCAAACTTAGCTGCCGGATATTCTATATAGAATTTATTAGCAGCTTATGAGATGTCTTTATACTGATCAATTGTGCATGGACTGTTTTTATATCATTTAAATTATAATCGAAAGAGATACATTACCCCAGCCTTCGTAATACACGCTTCCTAGCCTTGAGTTCGTCTTTAAAAGCCAGTTCTGTAGAAGAATGCTTTTTTTTCTTAAGTGACCTGATCTTAGCTGTCAATTCTTCCTTCATGTGCAGAACTCTAAGATTTTGCTCCACAAGTGGTGACTTTGCGATTTCATGTTTGTCAAAAAGGCTCTCCAAGGCCTCCAACCTACGGACTGACTTTTTGTATGAGCTACTTCTAATCTGCAGAGAGAAAGCCTCTCATTAATATTAAATTATAGTAACATACAGTAGGAAGAACATTTGAGCCACAAACCTTCAAATCTCCTTCAGGATCCAAGGGAAACCCTTCAGGATGTCTAGAAAGAAATTCTGACACTTTTTTAATAGCATTGGCTCGCGCCTCTAGCGGTAAGAGATCCTTTGATATATGCATCCGCGCACTACTTAAGCTTTTAATCTGTCCCAGAGACAATCGTAGATACAATTCATCCATCAGAAACCCTCTACATTAAGACTCGCAAATAGGATCTTGCAATGATATAAAAAAATTCCATCCCATATATTTGTCCAAAGTGCAGCTATTTTTTAGAATTTTCAAATGGAAGTGAACACGATTTTTTAACGCTTCAAAAGAACATAAAATCATTTTTGCAGTGAAAGAACAAATGATTGGGAGTAAAATAATAAATAAAAGATAGATGATGATGATGATAATATCACCTGAGACAAAGGAACAGATACAACAAGTGGTTCCCCAGGTTCCTTCAATGGCACGATCTTAATCGTTTTTTTTCCAACACCATCTTTGCTAACCACACATCTCGTAAGAACATCCACCGTGTAGCTCGCATCTTCTGGTCGTCTATTTGCATCATCTTAATCAAGCAATTAAAGATTAATATTTCATAAATTGATTCATGAAATGCTTACAAATTATTTAATATTTAAGCACTCTCTCACCTTCAGAAAAACTTTTGGCTCTGTTAAAGTTAACTATGATTCCCCATGTGTCCTCATCCTCAATGGAGAAAGAAACTATATTCTCATCAGTGCACCGGAGACGCACAACCCTGTTGGGCTGTAGAAATGGTAAGCAGTACTTCGGAGAAAGAACAATATCGCGAATATCCGCCTGTATACTCTTGTACTGCTTCAGCAGATTATAATAATTCTTCAAACTATCTTCTTCTTCAAGCACAAGTGAATCCCTCTCTTCTTTGAGAACCTTTATTTGCTTCTGCAGAAATGACAATTTCCATTAGATCAATAGGTAAAACACAAAGCAACCCACTTTTAGTCTGGACGCTGATACTCCAAATTCAGATATAACTGAGATAGTTAGATGTATGAAGATTGAAAGGAACAGAAAAGTAGAAGTTTTACAAATCAACAGAAAAGTAGAACTTTTAATTGTAGAAGTTTTGTACTCAAGATAATCAGATTTTATTTTTGTCTTATAATGTTATTCCTTCTATTTTGGATGGCCATAAAAAAATTTTAATTTCCTGATACACACCATTGTCTCACTTTGTTTTTCTCTAGTCTAAGTCGAACTAATAAGATTATGTCATTCCTAGGCCATTTTTTTGCAAAACTCTCCTCCTTTGAAGCCTATATCTATAGTTTTATGTGGTACAGAAGCATCCATATAGGTCATTATGCTTGATCTTATGCCACTTATTTTCAGTATGATGGATGCCTAATTCATCACAGGAATCCAAAATCTGAAACAATAAGAAAACACATCATCGTGGTCTCACAGCAAATACATTTAGATCACAATTGATCTGGTCCCCAAATGGATCAGAAGACTGGAATGTTTGGCTGTCATTTGGGGTTTTGAAAAACAACTTTTAAGTATAAGTGTTCAGTCTCAAGACTTCACACATATCAACAGACTGATAAAATCTGAAAAAAGTGGGTCCTCTTCCCAAAAACGCACCTCAAGATCAGGGATAGCACGATCGGCCTGAAACTGATAAAACGAGTTTCGAAGCAGATTTTCAGGATCGCCATCTTCGGCTCGCAATTGATTTAAAATCATATTGTAGCTTAAGTGGAAGGCACTGAAATGTGATCAAAGGAAAAGGTCAATAGTGTAGATGACAATAATTAGATCCCCTAATCATAGAGATATAATATATACTTTTATAAGAAAAAAGTCTTCCAATAACATGGAATCCATGCTTAATTATACACAATCATCACCTGAATCAACAAACTCACCTGTTCAACGAATCAGCATTCCCTTTGAGCATCATTTTAGCAGTAGAAGGCTCAATCTTCTCGTCCACCATTAGAATGCATACACCACGTTTATCAATACCTCTACGACCAGCACGTCCACTCATTTGTATGTATTCTCCACTGGTAATCCATCTAAACTTATCCCCGTCAAATTTACGGACATTTGTGAAAACAACAGTTTTTGCTGGCATGTTTAAACCTATGCTGAAGGTCTCTGTGGCAAATAAACACTAAAAACACAACTTATGTTCCACGCGTCTACTAGGGGGGAAACAGAACTAATAACAAGTCGATATGCAAACATAGCAGTATACAGATATTGACATAGTTGCTAATGAATATGAGCAGCTAATGTTTCATACTTAACAGATCAAAACTCGGTGTAAGGATCCCGATCTAGAGAGAGAGAGAAAGATCAGCAATTTTTACATCATGTACTAGAGTAGTATTACAACCTTGGTGCTAATAGCTACTTTCTATTTCTTTCCTTTATTATCTAAGTCCATTGTAGAATCAGCACAATAGCCCAGACACAGCCATATGCAACTTTTGATTGGTAGAGACTCATCTATAAATAATACATAGCTCAGAAATTATAAATGTTACTATTTGTATTCTAACTTTAACACACCAGTCAAGATACCAATTGTGGAAGTAGTAAATGTATATAACATTTACTTTTGATAAAAATAAATTATGATTGATCAATTATCACAGGGTCATTCTAGTGAAAACTAATATGCATGATACATATACAAACAGAATTTGCAGTTTCGCTTCCTACCTTAATCAGACCTTCTTGAAACAAGATCTCAATAACTTCCTTCAGTATGGGAAGCAAACCAGAATGATGCACACCTATGCCCCGTTTTAAGAGGGGTAACATATTTGAAACCTGAATAGTAGATGGGCAGACCAAAAATAATAAGCATGTGTGGATATAAATTAAAAATAACATTATGCTCAGCAAATAGCAATCCAAAAAAGCATATCATAATAACATCTATACACAGTACAGTGACAAGATACCCTAGTACAAGTGAAACAGGAACGCATACACAATAAGGAACATCTATTTTCACCTGAGGAAGTGGACGAACAATCAAGAGGATAAAACCCAATAACAACTCACCTGAGGTAACTTCTTATCATCGTCCGAGAGCATGTCAATGGCATTCATAAATATAGTTTCAGCGGACGATTTCTCGTCATCATCGTTTAAATCCATCTTTGCCATCTACGAAGATAAAAGATGAAACAAAAATCATTAACGTCTCCCTTATGATAATTGATGAGAGCACACAGATGGTATAACAAGTGCAGTGCACGAGGATCTTAACAGATACTATGTAAGCCATTTAAAATTCAACAATATCAAAATCCACACCTCTAAATTCCAAGAAGATATTTACTTGTAAAGTTAGAGTATGAAATTAATTATTTAAAAAGCTATAGGAGACCTATCACCAGCTTCGTGAACCTACATGAACTAAGTATAAGCTACATAGGCATAGAGCACTTTATAGACCAAACTACCAATTCGGGACCCTCCCTCTCCTCTGCCAAAGAAGTAAAATAATGCCTTCCATAAGAAAATGCATATTCACCTGCATGGCAAGAAACTCGCACTCCCTTTTGCTAAAGCTGAACAGTATTACAGGATCATATTGACGCTGAATGATCATTTTAACCATTTTGAAAATATCACTTCCTTCACCAAGCTTGCCAGCAGTTACGCCTTTTTGGAACATTCCACTTTCTCTTTTCTTCTCACCATCATCAGGAGGAACCAGCGCATTTAGACCTTTCTGGAAGCTGTCCTCACGAAATTTTCCTTTTTCGTCTACGACCAAATATAAACCATCACCTCCGGCAGGGAAAATATAATGTTGAAGGGGTGTCGGCCGATAATCAGTATAAACAATGTGACAAGGTTGTTGGTGGACCTGCAATAAACAACTCGGAATTAATTACTAACCTCGGACAGATAAGCCAACTAAATTTATTCTTTCTTGATAAATCTACTATGTTGAATTAAATAAAAAAGAATATTAAGAGCCGCTAATGACCAAACTTTTAGCACTGTTCATCTCATTCCAAAATTATCTTACTTCTTAGAGATAAAATTTAGAGCATAAGGAAGATATATAACCTTTGCAACCCAATCAGCAAACTCCTTAGCATTAGGCACAGTTGCAGAGAGAAACACGAATCGTGAATTTTTTGGAGCCATCACAATGCTCTCCTCCCACACCACACCTCTCTCACGATCACGCATGTAATGAACCTCATCAAATATAACCCAAGCCACTTCCCTCATTACTTCCGATCCTTTATATTGCATACTCCGCCAGATTTCTGTGGTCATCACCTGAAAACCTCCCACACTGCAGATAAGCAAATAGAACACAGCTGATTCTCGAAGGAAACACAATTAACTATAGAACTTACCAAGCAAGAAGCATTAGGATCAATTGTCACATCCCCGGTCATCAAACCAACATCCGAAAACTCTTCTTTGAATTCCCTAAACTTCTGATTGCTGAGTGCCTTAATTGGTGATGTGTATATGACTCTTTGCTTATTGCGCAACGACATAGCAATAGCATATAACGCAACAACTGTTTTCCCAGCTGAAGTATGGGCAGACACCTATAAAATTAATTCCAATGTTGAGTTTAGCCTAAATTTAAAAGCGAAATCCGACAAAGGATGGTAGCCCCATATTGATATATAAAAACAATAACTTGAAGAAGAGCGTCACCAAAGCTCAACTAAAGTATTATTTGTTTTACAGGCATGAAAATTATTTGCAGCAAAAATCAATCACAACAAGGCAAAATACAAACAATAACGAATGATGGTTTGCCAAGAGCTTACCATGACTGACTCGCCATTATCGAGGCACTTAATAGCTTCAGACTGGAATGGATCAAGAGTAAAAGGGTATTCCTTAGCAGGTTTCACGTTTCCTTCAACCACAGGACGAGGAAGAGGAACATAACCTTCTGGGTACGACACATCATGGACGCAGCCTACTAATTCCTCAACGATTTCAGAACCGTTTTCTCTCTGCTGTTTATGTGGAGGAGTGTCCAATACTGAAACCTCAGGCGACTTCCGCTTAGTCGACCCCATTGTATATATTTTCTAAATCAACAAAAACGAGACTATATATAAAACAAGCTTATCTTTCCAAAACCCTAATCAGTTAACGAATTTTCCTATATGGAAACACAAAAATCGAATTCTATGAAGCTAAACTATCAGAAGTAACTTCGAAAACGCCGAGCTGCCAAATTCTATTGAAAGCATACAAAGAGAGAATTATTGGAACCAAACCTGTTGCAACAATGCTTCTTTGTTACGCTGTGGGTGTCTGAGAGAGACGGCTAATATGAGTTCTCGGTTTGTCTTTCTGAGAGAGACGGCCGAGATGAAGTGTAAGGTTTCACTGTTTATGTCTGACAGAGAAACGGCGGAGCCTCGGTTTCTCGGTTTTGTCTACCTGCGTCTTTGAGAATAAGTTAGTGCTCGAACCCTAAACCTGTTTCAAACCATCTGTTTTATAAATTACTCATGTTTCAAATTTAAGGCTATGGCTAAAAAATAGGTCCCGCTTCCGAGAAAACAAAATCTATCTTTTATCAAAATATCATTATAGGTCTCCGGGATGGTAATTTTTTCCGAATCTGGGACTACACGACGATAGAGGGATTATAGATTTTTAAAAAATTCAAAGGGATTATGGTTTTAAAAATTTACTAGAATATAAGATCAGTAATGAACTTTTAAAAAATTTACAATCCATACTCAATCGGAATCCGACCTTTAGATAATACTCGACGAATACCCATTAAATTAATATTATATAAAATATTATTTAATATTATTTATCAAGTTTTAAAATAATCCATACTCAATCGGAATCCGACCTTTAGATAATACTCGACGAATACCCATTAAATTAATATTATATAAAATATTATTTAATATTATTTATCAAGTTTTAAAATAAAATTATTAATATTAATATCTTTATTCTGTAATATACAATGTATTTTTTAAATAATATTATTCTACATTTAAATATTAAATTTAGTTTTTTAAATTTTTTTTCTTTTAATATTTTTATTTTTTTCTCCGCAAAACTGATATTATCAAAATCGGTCTAACATTATGATATTTTCAGGATTGAATTAACTTACTCCTCCAAAATATTGGAGGGTTGGAAGGGAAAATATGAATGAATCTTCTCTCTCAAGAAAGGTCCAAGAAAGGTGATTTGTTTCTTAATCTTTAAGAAACTTCTCTAGTCCATAAGAAACTTTCTACTGGTTTCTATATCGGAGATCATCAGAGTTCTATAAGCCAGCATCCTCTGCTGCGTTTCCTTCGACGTTTCAGCCTTAACAGGAGCCGCCTGTTAGTGGTTGGAGCCATGAGTTTTGATATTCTAGGGAATGATTTTCCACCATTAACCAATAACGCAACAACACCTGAATTGAAAAGATTAACACCGGCGAAGAAGTATTCAGACGTTGTATTGGAAAAAAGTGTAGATACAATGCTCAAGTCGGAGGTTAAGGTATTTGATGATCACAATGTCATTAGTTTTGACAGAAACGTTAAGAACAACCTTTGCGCTCAATCAAGAACCACACTAATATGTAAGTTCAATGATGGTATTCCTAAAAAGCAAGTGTTTCAAGCATTTCTTGAGTCTTTTAAATTTAAGGGTGTTTTCACATACGTAACAATAGACTCTAGGCAAATTCTGGTAGAATTTTCAGTCTTGGCAGATGCTGGAAAGTTATGGGTGTCTAGATTTTGGAAAGTTGAGGGAAAGATGATGCGTGTGGTCAAGTGGAGTCCGTATAGCACAAGAAACTTCGAGAGTCCGATTGCATTGCTATGGGTCAGATTTGAAAAGGTTCAAGAATTTATGTACAACAGTTCAGTGATCAGTGAACTTGCTTCTTCTCTTGGTTTGGTACACCATGTAGTCGTTCCTGATGTTAACAGAGCAATGTGGAATGCGTGTTTTGCTCTTATTGAAGTTGATGTATCAAAGCAACTTAAGAGAAATTTGAAGGTTGAATTTGGAGTTGGAGATTCGTTCAACATTAATGTCAGTTACAAAAATGCACCATTTTACTGTAAGGTCTGCCATCACATTGGACATGAGTCTGCTACTTGTAAAAGGAATAAGGTAAAGGAATTCAAGAATGTAAAAGAAAGTGCAGAAGAAAGAGTTGATGAAAATGAAAGCAAGGATGATATTGCAAGAAAATGTGTTTCACAGAATTCATTACAGGAGGTAAAAAGTACAGATAATTCTATGCCTAAAAAGATTGAAACCTTTACACATGTGTACAGGAGAAAACTAAAGTCAATAATAACAAAGAAAGATAGATCTACAGTATCTTGTCCTTCTACAAATGTTGCTAGTCCAGTTAAGGAGAGAGCTTCTACTAATGTTGCAAGCCCAGTAAGAGAGAGAGCTTCTGTGAATGAGCCTGATATCATCAGTGCACTTCAACATCTTGAAGATGAAGAAAATTGTCAGACACAGGCTTCTCCGCGTGTGTGTGGATCAGGTAGTTATAATCCATCACCAAGAACAAGCATAAATGGCCCTGATCAAGACTTTGAGACCGTTATATCAAGAAAGTTAAAATCTGCTAACAGAAATAGCAACTCTAATAGACTGTCTATATCCTCCCTTAGAAAGAGAGGAAATGCACTAAACTCAAAATCTGATAATGATTAAGTTCCTAAGTTGGAATGCAAGAGGAGTGCATAATAATCCTACAATAGCTAGGCTAAAGTTCATCATTAAGCAGGAGAAAGTTAAACTTGTTACTATACAAGAACCTATGGCTGGGTCTGATAAACTGGAACTGATTGCTAGAAGAATTGGGTTGGAAAACTGTGTGGCTAATGCAGCAAATAAGATATGGATGCTCTGGTCTAATGAGGTGAATGTATCAGTTATTGAGGAGCAAGATCAATATCTACATGTTATGATTAATCATGTTGACTTTACTGGATGCTTTACATCTATATATGCAAAAAACTTGAAAATACAAAGAAAAGAGCTCTGGAGTCAGTTAAGTAACATCACCTGTGGGGTTCCTTGGATTCTTGCTGGAGATTTCAACTCAGTTAGATGCCCAGATGATCAACTATGTTGCATGAATTATGATGCCAATGGAGTGGAAGACTTCAATGACTTTATAAGAAACTGCAGCCTTGATGTACCTGGACACATTGGATCACGTTATACATGGAGTAATAATAAAATTTGGAAAATACTGGATTGGGTGCTCACCAATCAAAGTATGCTTAATGGGTTAAGTTTACAGGTTTGCCACATGGTCAGAACTTGTTCTGACCATGCCCCCCTTTTACTTACAATTAAGAAAGATACTAATACTGCTAAGAAGGGGTCATTTAAGTTTATTAATGCTTGGGCCAATCATCCTGACTTTATGACTTCTGTAAGTCAGAATTGGTCCAAGCATTATAGTGGGGATGACAGTACAATCTTTTGGTATAAACTAAAGAGGTTGAAAAAACATTTGAAAACCTGGAATTTTTCAACTTTTGGAAATATTTTCAATAGAGTAAAAGATGCTGTTTTACAAGTTGAAAAATGTGAATTGATTCACCAAAATACTAAAGATACTACTTCAAAATCCAATCTTTCAAAAGCCAATAGCACCCTTATTCTTGCTTTAAAAGATGAAGAGTGCTACTGGAAACAAAAATGTTTTAACTCCTGGCTACAAGACTGTGATGGAAATACAAAGCTTTATCGTAGTTTTGTAGCCAAGAAAAGAAAGAAGAATTTTATTAATGGTATAAAAGATAAAGAGGAATGGATAACTGACCTGAGTGGAATTGCTTCATCTGCTGTGGAGCACTTCAAAAGGATTCTTTCAAATGTACCTGAAAACAACAATTATTTCAGTAATGAGTCTGTGTTAAATAATATTCCAAAGCTTGTGCAGGACAGTGATAACATAGAGATTATCAAGCAAACAACAATGGAGGAAGTTAGAGCCACTATTTATGAAATGAAGGCTGATAGTGCTCCTGGCACAGACGGATTCAACACTTTCTTCCTTAAGAAATGTTGGAACATAATTGGGCCTGATCTTTGTAAAGCATTAAATGCTTATCTTTCAGGATGTGCTATCCCAAAAGGAGTCTTCGCTACTGGGATTGTTCTGGTTCCTAAAGTGGCAAACCTTATTTCGTGGAATAACTACAGGCCACTGAGCATGTGCACTATAATGAACAGATTGATTTCTGCTCTGGTCAATAGAAGACTCTCTAACATTATACCTAGACTTATATCTAGAGGGCAATGTGATTTTGTGAAAGAAAGACTGATTCATGACAATATTTTAGCTATTAAAGAGATGTTACATAACATCAAAAGAAAACCAGCTAAAGGAAATATAATTTTACAGCTTGATATGACAAAGGCGTTTGACAGAATGTCTCACACCTTTGTCATTAAAGCTTTAAGATGTTTTGGGTTTTCAGAAGACATTTTATCATTGGTCAAAAGTCTTATTTCTAATGTAATGGTATCAGTCTTAATAAATGGTGCTTGCTCAGGGTATTTTCCACAGAAAACAGGATTGAGACAAGGAGATCCATTGTCTCCTTGTCTCTTTATCCTTGCTGAGGATGCTCTCTTAAGGGGACTGGAAAATTTATATGAGAAAAATAAGTGTATGCAATATTATTTAAAGTCTGGTGATATCTTACCTTCATTAGCTTTTGCAGACGATGTGGTTATCTTCACAAATAGTACTCCATCAGCAGTTAGAAGCTTGAGTCAACTGTTAAATCAATACCAAGAAGAGTCAGGGCAGTCTATAAATGCTGAAAAGACTAAAATTATTACTTCGAATAGAGTTTCACCTGCTAATTCAGCCAGCATAAAAGCTACATTGGGATTCAAGACTGAAAGAGCTCCTTTCAACTATCTGGGCATAACCATAGCTGATAACAACAAAGGGAAGCACTTTAATCCTCTGTTATCTAAAATATATAGTAAAATCAATGATTGGGATTTAAAGAACTTGTCTTATAGTGGTAGATTGTCACTTATAAGACATGTTCTTTATCCAATCATATTTTTCTGGATGCAAAACTGTGTTATACCTAAATCTATCCTAAATAAAATTGAACTTTGCTTTAACAAATTCTTATGGAGGTCTAAAGTCAATGAAAATGCAATTCATTGGACTGATTGGGGTAACTTATGTAAGCCATATGTAGAAGGAGGCCTGAATATCAAGCACTTGGCTGATATACAGCTAACTTTTACTTATAAACTATGGTATTTGTTTAGAAAAGGGAAGACATTATGGTCAGAGCTTATTGCAAACACTTATTGCAAAAATAGCCATTCACTAGTAGCTAAGTGTAGTACTGGTGATTCTATTGTTTGTAAAGGCTTATGTTCTGTAAGAAAACAGGCTGATAGATTTATTAAATGGAAAGTTGGGCAAGGAAACATGGATTTCTGGAGGGATTCATGGCATGATATGCCTCCATTAATAACAGACCAATGCTCTTGGTATATTCCAGCAAAGGTGAAAACATTTTGGAAAAGCAACAGTTGGATCCCCAATCTCACAACCTTTCTAACTCATGAACAATATCAACACATTAGACGTGTTAATATTAGACATGACCAGAAGGATTGTGTGGAATGGGAATTGTAAAAAAACAAAAAATTTTGCACAAAAAACACTTGGGAGAACTTAAGATCTAAAAGTAACAATTCATATTTTTATAAAAAGATCTGGCACAGTTTCATACCAACAAAAATTTCTTTTTTGAGCTGGAAAATATTCAAAAGTTACATTCCAACTGATGATGTACTTATTAAAAGGCATTTCACTATAGTATCTAAGTGCCAGTTTTGCAGCAACTGTGAGGACATTAAGCACCTCTTTATAAGTTGCTGCTTTGCCTGGCACTTATGGAATTATTTTGGTCTGTTATTTAAAATTCCAGTGAAAAGATGTATGAATTTAAGACATATGTATCATGTATGGTTCAGTTCTTCTCGAGGGCGATTTCATATCACCCACATTGTACCTCAACTAATAGTATGGGCTGTTTTGTATAACAGGAATCATGCTAAATTTGGAAAACCTACTGATAATTTTTATTGGGCTGTTGAAAGAATAAAACGATTTTTAATGGGTATTGATTCTAAGCTGAAACCTAAGCACTGGATAAATGTGATGGATGCAGGAGGAAAAATTGGGGCTTATTCTACTAGTCAGTGGAAGATCAATTACCTGGTGTGGAAGCCTCCAGATCGGGGAAAATTGAAGATCAACGTAGACGGTGCCTCCTGTTTCTCCGGCGAGGCGACTGGTGGAATTATAGTTCGAGACAGCCAGGGAAACTTTATCGAGGGAGCTGGCTTCCTTTTTGGAAAATTGAATCCATTGCAAGCTGAAAGAAGAGCTCTGTTCGAAGCCCTTCTTCTTTGCAACAGAAGGGGATGGAATGCAGTAGACATTGAGTCTGACTGCCTACCCCTAGTCAAAAGCTTCATGAACGATGATGAATTTGGTAGAAGAAGAGATGGGATTTTCAAGGCTTTGGTTCAACCGGCTATGAGAATCTGCCACATTTCCAGATTGGAAAATGTGGCAGCAGATTGGATTACAAAGTGGGTTCTGGATGAAAGGCGAGGTTGTTCATTTGTGGGTCAAGATTTACCAGCATCGCTTCGAGCGATTTTGGTTCTAGAATGTTTGGGTGTAGGCTACATTGATCCAGGTTGAAAACACAGAAGGATAGTTATGGTGGAGTCTGGTTCACGAAGAATAGAGTCTGAGAAAGAGAGAAGACATAGAGGCTGAAATTAGGGTTAAATTAGGGTTTTTAATTTGGGAATAAAAACCCTAGCCCTAGTACTTATAGTCTTGTACTAGTTTGGTCATGTATTGGGCCCTCGATTTCTTTCTTAACCCAAATTGAATATTGGGCTCTCTAACCGTCTTTTTGTTTAATGAATATATAAATATGTTTTTGCCAAAAAAAAAAAAAAATCGGTCTAACATTATCAATATTATTAATACAATTATAAAAAAATACTAATATATACCAAAATCATATATTAATTATAAATATCATTATAAAAATATAAAATATTTGTTAATTATCATAAAATACCATATATTTTCAAACATATTTTTTAAAAAAACATTAAATTTGATTTTTCAATTTCTCTTTTTTCAAATACTTTTTCTTTTTTTCTAATAATATTATTATTTGTTAAATAAAAAAATTACTAACATATACCAAAATCATATATCAATTATTAATAGATAAGAAAATAGTATTCTATATTGAATATTAAATTTGATGATGTATATTTTTATAACTTTTTTTTCTGTAATTAGTGTCAAACTCAAGAACACGTAATAATATAATTAATTAAATTAAAAGAAAATGATTACTAACATATAATAAAACTATGTATCAATTATTAATAGATAATAATTACCATTAGATTGGAGTGTTTTTTTATACATTGACTTAAATCGGTAGTTTTTTAAAAAAACATAACTTCAATGGGTACCCATCCGGACCCGGCGGGTACGAGTTAGGGTATGGGTTTGGAAAAATATAGACGAGATGGGTTACTGTTTAGCTATGCACACACATAGTCCTGACATACTAATTTTTTCATCAAGAACATTTTTATCAAGTGTTTTGAGTTTTTTATCTAAAATATTGTGATTTACCAATCTAATTACAACAATAAATATTATTATTATTAATGAAAAAAATATTAAACATAACCTCTCACATTTTTAAAAAATCAACTACATTAAAAGATCAAAATATATTTTTCTTTCACGGTCATCATTTTATTTATGAAATAATTTTTTCATAAAAAATTATTCAACCCAAATTAACATAATTAAAGAAAATATGTATTTACCGGAAATGATGTATAAGGGAAATAAGTGTCTTAGATGAGCTAAAATCGTCGAAAAATAAAATAATTACCATCTCAAAGTTTTTTCATAAAATAATCTAGATTTTCGAAACCTTTACGCACAACGATTCGGTCGGAATAAATCGGTGGTACGCGTGATGAATATCATTGGTTCGAACCTCGTGTACCACCGGTTTGAACTTCTTATACCACCGATTCTTACATTTTATATCACTGATTCGCATCCTTTGTAAAATCGATTCGCAAGCCTTGTACCACAAGTTTGCATGCGGTATATTTTTCGAGTTGTTGGTTTATGTTTTGGATATGTGTTGTGTTTGCTTATTTTCATTTTTATGTATTTTGGAATTGTATGATAAGAATTATATTAATAGATATGCAGAGGATTTCACTACATATTATAGTCATGTTTTTTTCATAACACAATATTATACGCGATACTTATCGGTTTAGTGGGTTAAAAAATTCAGAAATTAAAACGGGTTGGTTATTAACATAAAACATCGTGATGCTCTGAGTAGTATAATGAATCATTAAATATAATTCAAATATGAGATATCAAGATGGTATAATCGGGTGATACTCGTAAAGGATCTTAAGATAAAGTCGATTAGATTAAAAAAAATATGATTGTCTTTTCGAGCTTAAAAGTATTATGTAACTCTAGATCAATGATCATTAATAAAGTACCCCTAAATACATTTTCAAGTATGTAATCCCAAATAAGTACCCAAATATGAGACCCTTACTCTGGTAGTAAGAGGCCAATATTTTTACCAAATTAGCCCTAATACCAGAAGAAAGAGAAAGTAGGTTATTATTTTTTCAATTTTTACTTTCCCCTCAAATCCTAAAAAAATTTAGAAACCGAAAAGACAGAAGGAGAAAGTCAGAGAAGAAGTTGAACCCAAAAGAACTCTGTCTACCGTCTCGTTTTTTGCGAACAAACTCCGGCGAGTTTGAGAATACAAACTCTGGCGAGGGTAGCAGAACTATGGTTTGAACCGATCGACGTGCTCCATAATCGTCGTGTAGACTGTCTCTAGTTTTTTTGTCGTCTGAAGCAAGAACCACCGCGACCGGTGAAGTTCGAACTGTCGAAACTACAATGAAGGTTAGGCCTCACATTTTTTCTTAATTGTGTTTAGTAGAGTGCATGTTGGATGATATCCCTATGAACCGTTTTCGTTCGGTAACTAGCTTATCGGTTCAGTACTTTGGTTATATTTTCCGGTCGGTGACTGTATGGTAAGTCTTTTGGGAAGACGAAACATGGATTATGAGGTTGTTAATTGTAGGCCGTCAAGTGTCTCGCGCCAGGGCTTGTACTGTGGGAACTTGTAGTTGTTTTTCCTATATGTGTATTAGCGTCTCTCTTTAGGGGGTGGTTTAGGGGTAGTATGTGGGTTGTTGTTAGCAGTTTCTTATAGTATCTCGCGTCAGGCCTGAACTTTGTGTCGTTTTTAGGCGTCTAAAAAAGGGTTGTAAAAGTGTCTCGCGTGGGGGACTATATTGTGGCTAGTTTGTAGGTTATTTGCAGCAGTTTGTTAAAGTGTATCGTGTGAGGGAGTGAAATGTGGGTTGGTTTTAGGTGGGTTACAGCAGTTTGGTTTAGTGTGGGTAGTTTTTAGTTGGTCTAGAGTAGTTCGTGGGGGTGTATCGCGTTAGTTGAATGAATCCATTGCTAGGGCAGTAGATGTGGGTTATATGTCGCGTGATATAAATGATAGATTGGAATACGCGAATTATGTTTGAGTAGGGTTTTCCCTGTTATTAGGCGCATATTAAGTTGATATTGTAAAACTGATCTTGCGTCGGTTATGTAGTCTGGGTAGTATTTAGGTGGGTTGCATTAGTGTGTGTGTGTGTGTGTGAGTGTATCGGGTCTCGTGTAAGTGTCTTGCTAGATTGGGATATGCTTTAGAACTATGCATCGCACTTGAGTGTATATCGTATCTCGCGGGAGGGAATAAGACATTTTTAAGTAGACATTTCAGGATACGAGTAACACGCGCGACATGTATAGAATGTGTCGCGTCAAGTAGTCGTTGTGGCCAGAAATTTGGTCATTGTTGTAAATCACACAATATTGTAGGCGTGTCACGCGTTGTGTTTGTTGTCTGGTTAAAGTTTGGTTTATAATGAGTTCTACTATGACATAGTTCTGCGAGGAGCTATGCATTGCTAAAATCTTACATGGGTGTTGTTTTGTGCGCACAGGTTCTGTTATGGGCAAATGTACTTTTTACAGGTCTAGTTTGGTAAGCATATTAAATTTGCTGCAGAAAGACATAGTGACTGAGGAGCATATCGAGGCTACGAAGAACACGTCATTCTACACTTTGCTGAAAACTTCATTCACGACACGGATTGAATATCTGCCGAAGAAGAGGTTTAACAAAGTTATAAAGGAGATTATAAAGATATATTCTGTAAAGAATGGGTGTTTTAGAATAGGTTCGAAGCGGGTTAAGCTGAAAACGAACGATGTTAAAGCCATCTTCGGTCTTAAACACGGAACGGAGGAAATGTCGATGAACAGAGCAGGGGCTTTCACTGGAAGATTTGCAGATGGTGCGAAGAACGAGTCTCCACTGATGCAGAAATATTTCTTGCGTCCAAGGGCGAGGAAAAGTGGACCGTCAAACCAAAAGGTTGTTTCAAATGCGATGATAAAGGTAGAAAGAAGAGATTATTAGACTTAGGGATGTTTTAGCATGTACAATTAAATAACTACTGTTTATTTTGATACATGAAGCAATAGAAATAGCAGCAAAGGATGGGAGTGAGGAATCAGTAACCGACGTTGCGAAGCTTTTGATACTCTTCATTTGTTCTACCCTGTTTTACTCTGTGCCTCGAGATATCATGGGCTGGACAATGGTTTTCTACGTATAAGGCATGCTCAAAATTAATGACTATGATTGGTCGTGAGCAATTGTTGAGAAGCTGACAAAGTCTATGGTTAATTGTTTGGAGAAAAGGACACCAGATCACGTCATCGGCTACGTAGCAGTGTTATTGGTGTGTATTGAACTATTAGTTTATTATTTTGTTCTCTTATAAAAGTGATACGAGCGTGCCTTTTTTTTGCAACCCTTCATAATGGAGCACACAACGCTAGGGGCAGATTTGGTAAAGCCAAACACGATACCTAGGTGCTACAAATGGTGGGGGCTGGAGTGCAAGGAGTCCACTATTGCGGTTGTTAAAAGGGTGAGGAAGTTGGCAGATGATGAGGTAATATATGGTTGTTTAATATGTTTAATATAAGTGACGTTTCGCGCAAGGCATGAGTTACGTTTCGCGAGATATATTTAATATTAAGATCTGTAGCGCGCGAGATGTAGTCGCCACCAATCGCGTGTATGGTTCGCGTATCGTGTACGAGACTCGCGCTTGATGTGTAGACAGGTAAAAAACCAACAACAATATCTGCACTGCCTGCATCACGTCAGATGTTGTTGGTGGTGATCCAATTGCATTGAAGTGACTAATTGACTCGCGCGTGAAGCGAATGGTATTATGACTCGCGTCGCGATATGAGTACTAAGTCATCACACGATTCGCGAATGGTATATGCGTCTTATACGTGCGTGTGCACTATTCGTTTAAACGGTAATGTTGCGTGTTGCAGGTGTTGGATGGAGAGGTCGAGTTTACGGAAGCTGAATAAATGGCCTTCGGGTCGGGGAGTCTGGGGCAGGGTCTGTTAGGAAGTTGACAAGCAAAAGGAAAAAGACGATGATCAGTAGAAAAAGGAAGCGGGCCAAGTATTGTAGTGGAGGGGAAACAAATAAGATGGAGATTGGATAGGGATCTGGAACAGTTAATTACCAGAGAGTGGATGAGGATTACGGGCAACAGCTGCAAGGGGGGATGGATCACAAAAAAATACACCCGAGAAAGAGGGCAGCTCAAGTACTCGGACGAAGAGGATGAAAGTTTACAAGGCAAGCGCTTGTAATATTTTATTTAAGAGGATGGAATCTGTTAAGAAGGTAATCAGTGGAAAATACAGATACTCCGTAGAAAACAGAAGGCTTAAGATTTCTTTTGCACGAAAGAATCGACAAGTAAGTCGTTTAATAGGTTGTAAATTTTAGTGATGCATTTTCATTACTTTGCCTAATACTTGTTGAATTTCACCACAGATTGAAGAACTCCAAAAGGAGGTTGCTTTGTTGACTTTGAAGCTTCAAGAACAAGCTGATAAAGGTAAAGAAGATGATGAAGAAGCTGGGGTTAATGAAGCACTAAAGAAGGTTTGTGTACAATCTTTCTATTCGGTAGAAGAGGAGTCACCAATGAAAAGAGTCGATGTATCAGTAACAGTGGATGAGGTTCCTAAAACCATTGTTTATGTATCAAGAAAACATGGGTTCAAAAAGTTAGAAGAAGGACAGAAAAAACCTGATAAAGAATAAGAAGTTGTAGAGGGTTCTACACCTAACGACAATGAAGAAGACACACACACGAGGAGGTAGAAGATTGAGGTGAAACGGATGAGGAGAATAATGCATCTGGAGCTTCTGAATGACCGAATGATGTTACTGAGACATCGGGGGAGGGGCAGGTAAATAAAAAAACTTTGTATGTTTTGGGAGTTGACAAATGCAGGATTGTTGCGGCAACGGTTGAGGCAGAAATTAGTGAGGGTGCAGTAGGAGCGGATGCTGATGTGGAAATTTGTATTGTACCCATAGAAGAAGAACCGAATATTGTTGAAGCTGAAACTGCATAAGAGTTTGAAGACCAAGTTGAGCAGCATGAGCCAAAAACCCATTGAAGCAGAAGCAATTAATGTAACCTCTGAAACTGCTCAAGAGTTTCAAGACCAAGCAGTGCAACATGCTATACTGGCAGCAACACCTGAACCAATACCAATAAAGTAGAACCTCTTGAGGTCGTAGCTGAAACTGCACAAGAGTTACAGGCAGATGTTGTAGAAAAAGGGAGTACGTATGAGACTGCGGGAGAACAGAATCGCGCAAAGGCTGCAGTTGATACAGTTTGTGGTGATGTTGATTCAAAAGGCACGGAGGCAGATTTGGCAATTGCAAATGTTGGTGAGCAAACAAGTGGGACAGAAATGAATAGAACTGGGCCACATGAAACTCCCTATAGCGTACCCAAGGCCATGGAGCAAGGACATGAAGATGTAAGCGGATCTTAAATTATTAAGATTCAACTTCTTATAGCTATCTTAAAGTTGATTTGTTTTTAATTTGGCCACGCTGTTGTTTTTCAAACTTCGGATTTAAATAGGGGATTTTAACGGTTGTTTAATACAATAGGGAATGTTTTTAAATTTTCAAGTTCCGCAAATCTTATGTTATAGATATTATGTGATTAGTGTTGCATTTTCAAAACTTGACATCTTCTTAACTCGCAGTAAGCAAGTAGAATGTTATACCATATCTCATTTTTATATTGCTTCATATTATAAGATGAAAACCCCACCTGAAACCAAACAGTCAAAGTAATATATACTATCCAAAGGAACCCCAAGGTCTTCCAAGTCGCGTAAGTGAAATATGTAATGTATAACTCGTGTTGTTGGAGCAAAATTGTATGAGTTCACTGCAATGTATCTAGTGTCGTATGTCATATATGAAGCCACATCAATCGTGTGGTGTGAATCGCGATTAGGCAATTTCTATTTGCCTGAATCACGTGATGTTAAAGTTTATTACGTCTTACCATCAAAGCTTACCTCGCGCATCATGCTAGTCTACCAAGACTAATGTTTATTTCCTATCACACGATATGACCCATAATATTTTGCGTAACTCGCGTGGTATGCCATATGAAACATGTCTCGCGTCCCTTGATACTATAACACGCACCGTTGGTTACATTTTCCCAGGTATGTCATGTGAAAAAAAGAAAGTTACAAAAAAGAATAGTTCCATGCGCACGAACTATTACTCAAAAACCCAAAGCTGAAACCGGACTGGAATTGAGAGCTTCTATAAAATCAAAAAATGAGTCGCAAACGAAGTTGGAAGTGCAACGCAGAGCAAAGGTGGAAGTACTAACACAGCCTAAGATAAGAGAACAACTACAACCAGCAGTGGAAGTGGAAGCAGATTTTTTTGATCTTCCAAACCTCGATGATGCATTCTTATTTTGTACACAATCATTTTTTGACGAAGTTGATAAGGAGGCGGCTATACACTCGAGTGGAAGAAAGTCGGGTAGCATTAGTGCGTCGAAAAGTCTGTTACAAGATGCACCTACAATGGTAAGTTCTAAACTATGTTAACAGTCGTATAGTGAGTTGTAACTTGGTGATGGTTATTTAACCAGATTTATGTCGTTTTACAGTTATTAGATAATATAAATCTAAATTGGGATTTACTTACAGAGTCGCAACAAGCGAGAACTATTGAACAAACTTGGGAAACAGAAATAGCAACTACGAAGTTAATAGACGTTAGTCAAGACCGCAATGTTGTTCGAATACAAGAAAACGAAGATCAACTAGACTCTGAAGTATGGTATTTTCTATAACAAGAATTTATATACCGGCTAAGTGTTAGTGTGACAGAGCTAATGACTGTAGCATACGAAGGGGAGCTAGATTTCAAGGTAAAGTTTAGAAACTTTATATAACACAAATAATTGACAACTACTCTCGATATAGCTATGTTTTTTACGTGCTGTAGATCATCAATGCCTAGATATATAAGCTGCTTCAAGATTCAAACTGGACTGTACCTTTTAAAGGGCTCGATGACGAGTACAACTGTAGATATAACGTTATTCAGATTTTAGGTGTCGCAACGGTTAGTATTTAATTAATAACTAGCCATTTAAAGTGAAAAAGAAGTTTGATATTGTTATGGTGTACACTGGTTCTATTACATACATTACTAGCCAAAAAAGCAGATGTTACAAACATTATTGACGCAGTATTTGAAAATGCGAAAGACACATTTATCACATTCATTCTGGTATGCACCATAAACGAAAAAGGTAGTAACCACTAGACTTTTTTGGTAATAGACATAGAGCGACGCCTTGGTAAGTAGTATGAAACCTCATTGTATGACGATATATGTTCATTGTTTTCAGGCTACTTATCCATTACGCGTGATGGTGAATCGCACCGTAATGGGCATTGCATACGTCTCGCGTCAGTGTGTGTGCGAATCACGTGTAAAGGGATGGAACTCGCGTCCGACTGTAAAGTGATTCGCAGCATTACAAGTACACATTAACTTTAAAAATATAAACTAACATTTTTCTTATTTGACAAGCCGAATTATTGTATGAAGAAGAGATACAAACCACGTGTGAAGAATGGATACAAAGTTAGAGCTGATGAGTCCGAATTTTGTACTCTCCCCGGACACGGACAGATTAGTCCAAGGCCTCCGGACCGGACATATCACATGGACCGGACAGATCACTTTGAACACTATGACCATAGGACTGTTCGAACTATGACAAAAGTACTAAAAAACCTAAACACTTCTTGACTAAGCTACTTGCTCTCCTACTTAGAGCTCATGGGCCTTTGAACATGACCCGGGTCCATTAAACATGACCTGAAAGCCCATAAGGGCCCAAACATCAGGGTATAAATACCCAACCACCTGCATTAACTATAGGTAATGAAAATTAACTACTACCAAGCTGCTTAATTATCTCTCTACTCTCTACTCTAAACACTTAAACACCCACACACCACCATACAACACCAACTGAAATTACCAGCCTACCCTCAGGCAATTATTATTCACATCAAGAGCAGCTAGAGAAATTCTACAGCAAGATAAAGATTCTCTTGACTGTGGAGTGTTCGTCTGTCAGTATGTGAAAGACATTATCCAACACGGGTTTGTAGGAAAGGAATATAGCAAGTGTATGCCAGCTAAAGCACGCGCAGAAATCTTTAATCACTTCCTGAATGATAAGAACACTAATTTAAGCGCCTCAGATGTCTAGCACTGTATTTTGTACGTGACTCGCGCCAAATTTGTATGTTTAGTAGGACGTTATGTTGGACGTGATTCGCGCGTGAGGTTTTACTTAACCAGCATGTTATGTTTTGTGTGACTCGCTTGAGAGTTTTTGTTTAACACGCATTGTATATTAGTTAAGACGCGTTGTATGTTGTATATAACTCGCGACATACTTGTAACTTAACTTACACCTTATGGATTGTGTGTTACGCGAAGCATTTGTAAGCAAACTAGCACTGTATGTTGGATGTAACTCGCGCCATCGTAGTAAATAAACTAGCACTCTGTGTTGTACGTGACTCGCACCACATATATAAGTAAACTAACACTGTATATTGTATCTGAATCGCGCAACAGTTTCTACGATGCTACATTATTGCGCGAGATACTATGTGAATGTTTGTCTGACTATCACGTGGGTTACAGCTGTAATACAGCAACGCTGAATGTTATATGGCGCGATTTACAAATGTTAGCCCAATAGTTAATACGGGTGATGAACTGTATATTAAACTCCCGCAAAAAATGATTTGGTCATTGATATTGTCCCGCCAAGCACAAACCTACAAAATATTACCCGCCTAGTTACCCACCTATTATTTTGCCCTTATATATACAACCACAAAACTACATATAGTATACACTTAAACAATTAAAACACTCCAAATACAAAATAAGTATGAGTTGGTGCGTCGATGAAGACCAACACTTGCTTCAAGCCGTAAAGTACGTGAAGAGAACAAGCTCGGATGAAGCGGCCGACGTTTTTTTCAATCAAGTGTTATGCAGGATGTACTTTGACTATGGGAGGCTTGGATTTGTCGGCCCCCACGTTTGCACACGAGAAAGCGTCGTTGCGAGGTACAACGAACTGAAATCCGAACCCTTGCTACGTGTTTCTGATCTTTGTCTAGATTTGCGCTTAGAGGCAGCAAACTTATGGGAGTAGGAAGATAATGATTGGATATCAAGAGATATGATTATGTACTTAAAGGAATCGATTGCACAAAGAGAAGATGCCATTGTTAATTGTTCACCGGTTAGATGATAACCGTTGTTTTTTTTAATTAAGGCTTTATTTTTCACGACGTCAAAATTGTAACTTTATTCCAAGAACAAAGTAGTCTTTAAATTGGATGTAATGGACTATATTTGGTAATGTTATAAATGTATGACTTTTTGGTTACTGTAATTTTCAACAAATGGTTACAATTCGTGATTCCCTTAATGTTTATCAGCCATAGGGGAAGACGTTGTGCACGTCATATTACGCTTCCATCTAGCGTTATCGCAAGGGATAATCTAGCATCATATTACGGTTACATCTACCGTCTTTATACATGCGAAGGTAGCATAATAGTAGAGTCTAATCTAGCGTCATACAATGGTTACATCTAGCTCCATAGTACGTGTACATCTAGTGTCATAAAACGTGTACATCTAGCGACATTTGATATGTCAAGCTAGCGTCATATGTCGTAGGAGATTATCATCTATCTAGCGTCTTATGAACCTAACCTCTCACGTTGTATGATATGTACTATAGCGTCACATCTAGCGTCATATCACATCTAGCGTCATATGATATGGTAATCTAGCGTCGTATGATATGGTAATCTAGCGTCATAAGACATGCACATCTAGCGTTGTATGTCATGTCAATTATCAACTATCTAGCGTGATCTGAACGTAACGTATCGCGTTATATTCATCCATCTCGCGTGAATGTTTTACTTGTCATCTATCTAGCGTTGTAGAAGTCGAATGAACTAACCATGTCGCATGCTATTTCATGGGTAAACGACACATTTTCGAATATTCAATTTAACTTAAAAAATCGACCAAGTAACATTATTCATCTAACCAAGTTCAAATATTCACGTCACTATGTTCGAATATTCAATTTAACTTAACAAAATCGACCATGTAACATTATTCATCTAACTAAGTAACATTATTTATAATGCACGTCACTATGTATTATTTAGTTAATCGTAAATTAAAAAATAATAAAATTTGAAAAGTTAATAATTAGAATTAATCAATAATATGAGAGATGTATAATATTTGGGTAGTAGTACGCGTTGGTTGTCGTGATTCAAATTTAAATCACGTCATAATTAATGGCTAGTGAAAAGACAATGGGATGTATTTTCACTAATTGCATTGGGTTTATTAATGAAGGATGTGACTAGGGTAGATAAAGCACTCATTGCATGTACATTAAATGCTCACTAGGGTACGCGTTGTATTCGAAATTATATAAATAGGCGTCTCGCGTTTGCTTGCATGGTTATCCATCAGACTATTGAAATTTTAAAAACTGTTTATATTCCATAGCAAAGCAAAAATCGACGATGAGCGGTTCAGACGACTCATACGACATTGACGGTTCTCAAGGTACGTTTTCCGACGTAAGTTCTCGGCACTCGGACTACAACTACAAGCGGGAGACTACCACCGAGTACTCTTCCGACATTGAGTCGAATCCTTTCACTCCATCCCTTTCACCGACGTCTCAGTACGACTATGAGTACTCCCTGTCATGGCCAAACGAGGATTCTGACATGGGCTGGTATCCTAAACGACGAAGGATACTAAAGAACAAGAAGACGAATATGGGCAGGAGGAAGATAACTCCTAGGAAGTCTTCGAAGGACTCATCCGATGATTCTTACTAGGGGGGAGGAAACCGAAGACGAGGATGAAGAGAAGGAGGATGAAGAGACAGACGAGGACTTTGACGATGAGGAGGACACATCTGAAGAGGGTAACTCTTCAGATTATTAGAATATGCTTGTGTTGTTTCAAACTGCAGTTGTTTTTTGTGCTTCTAATTGTAAACCCTTTTGCATTTGGTTGTTTTTTATTAGGGTTTAGTATATGGGAATGGGTAGGCCCTCTGTTATCCATATGTATTTCAATTGTCTTTCTTCTTTCCTATTGCAATGTTAAAATTACCTATGGATCTGAGTCTCTGTTTTGATAGTTTAATGGCGTATTTGACACCCTCCAAATGAGAAATATAATATATAGTACAGATGTATAGTAAATTTATTCGTCACGCGTTGTAAATCTTACATGATTCGCGTTGAGGGCTTGTAAAAATAATTAACACATAAAAACAGTAGAGATGAATAAGGTGACTTGGCACGTAGTATGTATCCTCAATGCATCGCGTTAGATGAAGTCTTGTATGACATTAAAGGGTATCAACTAAAAGAGTTTTGGGGAATAGAATATTCACATTTAGCGTTTTATAATAGTCACTTATAGCGTAGTGCACGTAATTCGAGAATGCCTTACAAAACGTCAACATGTCTAGTGTCATATCTAAATAATATCTCGCGCATCTTGTGAAACTGCAACATGACTAGCGCCTTATATTATTCACGTATTGCGTTAGGGCACAATAACGCCCCGCGTGATATACGCAAACTTCAACTAGTCTACCATCTTAGATGAAAACTTCTATGACAGTAAATGGTATCAACTGAAAGATTTTTGGCGAATATCATATTCACATCTAGCGTCGTATAATAGCTAAGTCTAGTGTAGTGCACGATATTCGAGCATGCTTTGCAACAAGTTATCACGTCTAGCGTCGTATCTCAATAATATCTCGCGCTTCCAGTGAAAGGGCAACGTGACTAGCGTCATCATCACATAACAACTCGCGCGCTGTATTCCAATAAAACCTCATCTCGCGTGGTATTATGCAAACATATCGCGCTACATACGAAAATTATAGGTGTCTAGCATTATATTACACTAACGTCTCGCGTGATTCAACAGAACTTTAAGTAATCTACGATAACAAATGAAAACTTATATGCCATTAAAGGGTATCAACTGAAAAAGTTTGGACGAATACCATGAGAAAGATACAGAATAAGTGGAATCAAGTTAATACATACTAAATAATAAATATGTAAATAAAATAAGCTTTCGACGGGGAGCTCATACTGTCATATCACATGTCCTTCGGTTGTATCCAAATTTAAAGCAACGGCCACAACGCAAGTGGGTAGATGATACTTCTCCTCTAGATGGAATCTTTTTCTTCCTTGGCCTTCCAGCTCGCCTTTGTACGTTATGAGGTAGAACAACAGGTCCTTCAAATTCGTTAGATGACGAACTTTCACCATAGTCGGTTATTGCAGGTATGCTAAACGAATAGGTCGATCTATAATTACTTACAGTGTAGAATGGTTCTACCAACATCATAAGATCTTCGTTCACGGATGTTATTGCAGCCAATGAGTGAGCACATGGAAAACGCTCTTGCTTCCATAAACCATATGAACACTTAAAATCAAGTATGTTGACAACCATAACTAGGTCAGAATAAACTTCGAATGAACCTGCACAAGACTTAGATACACAGGCGGAACTACGATGGGTTCCCTGGGTTCCTAGGAACCCACGATTTTTATATATATTGTATTAATAAGCATACAAAACGACCGACTACACCCTATCTCAGTGGAAAAGGCTGAGGTAGCTCCTACTCTTAATTAAAGTTGTTTTTAATGTAATCCAAACATAAATAACAAAAATTAAATAATCTAATTAAGTTAAACATTTTAATCTAATCCAAATTCAAATAAAAAAACATAAATAACAAAAATTAACTACAAATTCAAACATAAATAAATAAAAAAAAAACTAATTTAATTAAGTAAACAAATAAAAACATAAATATAAATAAATAAAGTTATTAAGTAAATAAATATAAAACATATACTTTTCAAAGATTGTTTAAACCTTTTTTCATATATACTATTTTTTACCTTTAACCAGAACTTAATTTCAACACTAGTCTAAGTAAATTAAATTCAAGAACATTAACTATGTCATAGATTTGTCTCTAACACTTTTAAGAACATTGACTATATTATAGATTTTCAGTTTCTCGAATCCTACAGATCTCAACATGTCAAGATGCACACATTATACGAATATAAGTAAAAAAAACTCAGATAAAAAGACCTAAATGTGAGGCAGCATTGTCAAGCTCGATAACCTTGGTGTTCATGATTATAGATTGACAAAATACTGAAGAAAATAACCAATACATAAAGGATTCATAAATAAAAAAAACACTAGTTAACCAAACAAACCAAAAAAATATAAACAAAATGGTGGATAAAAGCTTAAAAAAATTTATTTTATTTTATTTTATTTTTCGACAATAACCAGGACCCCATAAGGATCAAATCCTGGCTACGCCACTGCTTAGATATCACCCAAGTTTTACCCGTTTGAACATTCTCCTTCAACTGCTTCTCATATTCAGGGCATAAAAAACTGTTCTAGCTTAGCCCTTCTGAATAACGTCTAGAAATCTGAGTCATTAGCATAACTCTTATCTTGTCTATCATTTCAACAACCGGTAGATTGCAAAACTTTTTAATATGATTGTTAAAGGATTTGGCAGCACATGATGCCATCGCCTCGTAACGTTTGCCAATCACGAATGGCTGGGCGTACTTATCGGGAGGTAAATTCTCGATGAAAGCTTTAACATTTTTACCAGCTCTACTTAAAAACTTGGAAAGTCTCTCATTAAAAAGTTCAATTGTTGGAGCGTAAGCACAACTTTTGAATCGCTTCAACATTTTCTTCTTAAACTCGCGGTTGGAGCACTCAAGAGCTGTCTTCAAATTATTAAGCAGATGATATATACATTAAGCATGAAAGCAGTTTGGGTAAACAACGGAAACAACAGTAATAATACCTGAATGTCTGTCGGAAATAAATGTGATTTGACGGTTTAACAAATGAGGTTTAAGACATTCCATAAACCACATCCAGTTATTAGAATCTTCACCACCGAAAATACCAAAAGCAACTGGAAAAATGCCTGCAATATAAAAATAGGTTTAGGGAGTCTATAATATAAGGATATATGAATTGATTAAGGCGCGATTGATATGATGCATCTACTATCTCGCGTGACGTTTCATATAATAAATAACGTATCTAGCGTCATATCAAAATACTATCTCGCGCATCTTGTGAAAGTGCAACGAGACTAGCGTCGTCATCCAATAACTATCTCGCGTGATGTTTCATATAATATATGGTGTATCGCGTTGTGTGTACCTTTAATCAAACTAAGCATCGCGCGATTGCTTAGGATGGTAAAGTCGGCACATCGCGAATCATTAACATTGGGTGAGGCCAAATCGCTTTAGATGTGCACTATTTAGCGGGATTCTGAAATACGAATTACTCTATCTTATTACCACGCATATACATCTAAATTTAAAAAAAGGTCAGAAACACACCGTTATTGCCGTCCTTGGCCACTGCATAAAGCAAGACACCACCATGCTTGCCGTTTAAATGGGTACCGTCCACGTACAACAATGGTCGACATGAGTGAAAGCCTTGAATGCATGATCTGAAAGCCACAAAACACCTCCTGAAGACATTCCCAAAACCAACCTCCAAATGACAATCGGTAGTAATATCTCTACTTTTTAATCTTCTAATGCATTCAACAACCCAAACGAAGTATTACTGTCTCTAAAAACTTCCCTCCTCGCCTTCTCTAACGCATTCCACGATAAACGGTAGGAAATATCTAAACCATAGTCTTGTTTGACAGAAGACTGAATAGTTTTTGGTATTAAAAAATAACTTGTCCTAATTGATTCATGTATTTCATCCACGATTAAATCAGACGTCAAATTCCTACTTTTTTTCTTGGAAAATACCGGGCTACATGAATGGGTGTTGGCAAAGCGCTTGATCATCATTAAACCAGTGCTAGAATCTATTGATGCATACAGTCGCCATTTGCAACCTGGCTTTTTGTTGAGTAAGCAGTGATCTTAGTGGATGTATTATGCATATACTTGAAAGTAAAACCTAGCTCTAAAGCATATCGGCATAAAGATAACCTTAAGCCGGAGGCACCATCAACGAATGTCTGACCAACTCCAGTGATAGCATCAACCCAACCCGTAGTGGCAAGATGTCTCTTTTTATGCTGGGAACCGATTAAACCATTACTATTGTCCCCGCTAAGTAAATGATCATCACATGGTTCTACAAAGCTTACAGTATGTTGTTTACAAATGTCATACGCATCTATTTCAACTACTCGTTGTTCTATAAAGAAGCTAACGCTTTTTAGACGCTCCACATCAAGATAAATAGTTAAACCAATGAAATCAGCCTCGTTAGTAAACAAGCAGTAATTTTCACCGCCACAGGAGTAGGAAATAGTGTAGCAACCCTTAACCAGATCATCCCATCTACCTTCAATATATTTTTCAATAGATTCAAAGTTTTCAAACGCGTTAAAAGGAACGATTGAGGTATGTTTCAAATATTTAAAAATACAAAATTTTTGCTTAGACATCTAGTAGGCTGCAAATGATAAACGAAATTAGGCTAGGTGAGGGTGCTGCCCTAAATCGCGTCAGTCCAAACGTGACTTGGGATGTTAACTATTAGGGTGACTCGCGTTAGATAACAAGGAATGATATAATATGTTGTGCACTTGCGCGATATAGATTCTATTCACCTTTTGATATGACTCGCGTAGTAAAAATGAAGATTTGAGTCACGCTAAACGTCAACCTTCTATATGACTCGCGTTAGCTCCTCCAGGGGCAAACCTATATCGCTTCATTATTAAATTCAATTAAAAAAAACAACATCGCACGAGTTGTAGGGTGTTGTAGGCTACAACTCGCGAACACTACTTTAACAGTTAAAACGCGCGAGATAGAGTATAAAGCTACATGCAACAGTAAACTACAACTATCGTCTTCACCAACACAACAGGTAAGATGTAAACGCCATTAAAGAACCTGTACCAAATCTCGACTATGAAAAAACTTAAAAAAACTGGTTTCCACAAGGTCTAAACCTAAACAAGACTTTAATGTAAACAGAGTAAACTTGAAATCTTTGAAAACTAAAAAAACCAAGGAACTAACAAAACCCAAGAACTAACAAAAGTTGGAAAAAAAAAACACAGATTCTACTCGTGAAAAGCATAACAAAAGTTGATACAAGCTTACCTTTTTTCTGATTTCGGAAATCAGTTTAAACAACGAGATTGATTGAAAATGGTTTCTTTTGAAAAATGGTATAGGTTCGTTACAACTTTTCAAAATAGCAGAGTAGGTTGTAGTATTAAAAATTCAAAATTTGAATTGTGGTTCGAAAATAATCTGACACATTTGAGGGTATTTCAAGAAATGAAATATTAGCTGGGTATTAAAAAGGAATTAATTTGGTGAGATGGGTATTTAGTAGGCATAGAAAGTAGTTGGGGTACTAGATGATAATAAGTTTGGTTCAAAGGTATTTAGTGTGACATTTCTCTAAATATTATATGCAAGATTCACAACCATCCAAATTCTAAACAGTTGGATGGTCATTCATACACAAAATGTTTAACTAAATAAGAGTTGAAATTTGTAAAATGTTTTACTGTCATGGGAACTTGCCCTAAAAGAAATTTTGAACATAATAAAAAAATTGAACGAAGAAAATGTGTCATCCATGCGTAATGTATATAACGGTAGACAAACAAACTAAATATTTGATGACGCGACAGAAATAGAAGAAGAAACAACAATAGATGAAAACTTAATTCAACTGTAACATGATGAAACCCTAATCTAAGGGTAACAAAGGCTGAAATTTTCAGATATAAAAATATATTATTCCAAAAACTTAAAATAACTTAAGGCATATGAGGCTTTATATAAAAACTTCTCAAAACCCTAAATTATAATACAAGGAAATAAAATAAAATAAAAACTTAATATAATTAGATTTAATTTAAATACATAAGATATTTGAATAAAATAAAATTAAAAAGGCTTTTGTTTGGACTTTATGAGCTACATCATCCTCTCCTAGTTGACAAGAATTCGTTCTCGAATTCACAGCACCATCACCATCAAGAACCCAAATAATTTATTTTATTTTATTCAATCGTTGCATTGGGAATTATAATTGTTGACCTTATCATAATAAGATTAATTATTCTTGATTGTTCCTTATTCGAAGTCACATTGAAGTCATCTGGTTAATAAAAAAATAATTTTAAAAAACTTTTCATAGCCTGAAAACAACATCCTCGTGTCCAGTTGATGAAAAAAGATGGTTTTGAAAACTTTTATAGCATGAGACAACATCTCGATAAATAATTTTTACCTTGATTTGATGATTGGTAGCCAATTTAAACTCCTTCAATAACAGGTCAATACGATCATCATTGAAACGGCCGGTATGTCCCCTCATACTCAAACGATCTTCCCGATCTTCATGACCATGTGTGTTGTTCTCTTCTTTAAACCCTGAATCAGAATAGTCGGGCTTTAGAAACATGCTTCCCCATAGCAGGAACTGAGGCTCTGATACCAAACTGATGACGCGACGAAAATAGAAGAAGAAACAACGATAGATGAAACCCTAATTCAAGGGTAACATGATGGAACCCTAATTTAATGGTAACAAAGGTTGAAATTTTCAAATATAAAAATATATTATTCCAAAAACTTAAAATAACTGAAGGCATGTGAGGCTTTGTATAAGAGCTTCTCAAAACCCTAAATTATAATACAAGGAAATAAAATAAATATTTTAAAATCAAATCAAATCAAATCTTAATATAATAATATCTGATTTAAATACATAATATATTTGAATACAATTATATTTAATTTAAATACATAAGATATTTGAATAAAATTAAATTAAATTAAAAAGGCTTTTGTTTGGACTTTATGGGCTACATCAATGTTGGATAAGTCGGTCGTCACAGTTACAACACATGTTAGTCGAACTCAAAAAGTATCATTAATTTGAATGACATAGATCTAGCAAGAGGAAAGTGATATTATTACCATTATATTCTTTGCACATCTAGTTAGTGTGAATTTGTTATGGACATTTCCAAAAGTTATAATAATTGATAACACTTACGAGATAATATGGTATGATTGAGATCGTCGGAGTAATAACTACTGATTTGACTTATTATGTTGCATTTGTGTTTATGTCCGGGGAGAAAGTAAACAATTTCAAATGGGTATATTATATTATTTGATATCGTTGGTTGCATCTAATAGAATTGATGGAAATCACTTGTGATTTTGACGGATGAAGACTTAGTATTGATGAAGGCTCTTGAACAAGTATTCCCAAAACTTACATACATAATTTGTCGATAACATTCTTGAGAATACGAGTATATACATGGATGAGAAAAAGGAGCACGAACATTTAATATCTTCGTGGAAAAATATAGTGCAATCTCAGATAGACCGTGAATGCGAGAATAACTGGATTGGGATACAACATGACTTCAAAGATTCTTCTTAATCAATCTAATATACCAAAAATTCTAGGTTATTTATTTATATTGATAAGTTTGTGGTTTAGAAAACTAAGAGGTTCATGTATTTAGTACATGCGACCAATAACCATGTGGAGAGCGGTCATTTTAACCTAAAATGTTATATAAATATGGGTCAACTTAACTTCAAGTTATTTGGGGGTATGGTGCATTGTTTGGTTGAAATGCACCATGCAACAATTAGGGAATTATTTGGAAATAATCGATTTATAACAGAACATAAATTTATAGACAAGGTGTTTGACATACTCAGGGTTAAGGTTTTGAACACTATTTTATAACTTTTTTATTGAATTACAATTGATTAAATATATTGAGATAGCTGATGAGAAATGCACTTATACAATACGATCTACGCACGATATCTTGTGTTGCCAATAGATTTATGAGTGGCTCACTAAAAACATACTTGTACATTTATAATTTTTGTATGATCATTGAAAGAGGTTATATAGAATGATACGAATAAACCTAACCACAATAGAGCTTTTGGAAGTTATATTATTACTAATATATTCTCTGCACATCTAGTTAGTGTGGATTTGTTATGGACATGTCCAAAAGTTATAATAACTGATAGCACTTACGAGACAATAAGGTATGAGACATTGCTTGAGATCGTCGGAGTAATATTTATTGATTTGACTTATTACATCGCATTTGTGTTTATGTATGGGGAGAAAATAAACAATTTCAAATATGTATATTATATTATTTGATATCGTTAATTACATCTAATGGCATTGATGGAAATCACTTGTGATTTTGACGGATGAAGGCTTAACATTGATGAAAGCTCTAGAACAAGTATTCCCAAAACTTACATGCATAATTTGTCGATAACATTCTTAAGAATATGATTAAGTACACGAATGAGGATAAAAAAGCATAAACCTTTAATATCTTAGTGGAAAAATATAGTGCACTCACAGAAATACACATGAACTCGAGAATAACTAGATTGAGATACAACACTACTTAAAAATTCTTCTTAATCAATCGAATACACCCAAAATTCTAGGTTATTTATTTATATTGATAAGTTTGTGGGTTTGAAAACTAAGAAATTCATGTATTTGGAGAGCGGTCATTTTAACCTAAAGCGTTATATAGGTATGAGTCAACTTAACTTCAAGTTATTTTGGGGTATGGTGCATTGTTTGGTTGAAATGCACCATGCAACAATTAGAGAATGATTTGAAAATAATCGATTTATAACATAACATAAATTTGGAGACAAGGTGTTTGACAAACTCAGGGTTAAGGTTTTGAACATCATTTTAAAAAAAATTTATTGAATTAAAATGAACTAAATATATTGAGATAACCGATGAAAATGCACTTATACAATAAATCTACGCACGGTATCTTGTGTTGGCACTAGATTCAGGAGTGGCTCACTAAAAACATACTTGCATATTTAGAATTTCTGCATGATCATTGGAAGAAGTTACATAAAATGATATGAATAAACCTAACCACGATACACCTTTTGGTACAAAAATGGAAAAACCTGTAATTGAAGTCATACAAACCAACGACGAATAATACATATAACATATTTATAACGTATGGGTAGAAGTAGTTTATCCGGAATATTGATTATGAATGAATATAATTTTTTATGGTTTATTTTTTTGTTAGTGTTTGAATTTATGCTATAACCTTGTGATTTTTGGAGAAAATTGATAATTTGAATGGTTGTATATGATTTTTTTACAACTATCTGAGAATATTTTGCTTCATATAATACTCTCAATCTATTAATTATACTTTATACCTATCAACAAATACTAAATAAAAAAAAACACAAATCAATTTTTTAAATAATATAAAATAGGTTGAATAAAAATATTCATAGGTAAATGATCATGGTGATTAACGATTGGTAACATTGATTGTGTTTCTTAATGAGTTACCACGATCCCTAGTATGTTGAGGGGTTATAATTGTGATTATTCATTGACTATCCAAAATCGATCTTTTGCCTTAATGTTTATCCGTGATGTTATAAAAAAAACTTCTATAATTATTGTAAAACCATATAAGTAGAGCTAATTCTATAGGAAAAAAGTGAAATACACTTATATGATGTAACAGTCATTTCTCAGTTTGCAGTCTTATGAAGTTAATGATCCTTGTTGAAACTTGATGCTTGCTCACTAACTACTAATTCTTCTAAGGGAATGTAACTAATATTTTATTTGATCTTGAAAGAGAATGATCAATTAGATTTGTTTCGTTGTCTATGTGTTTTCTCTTAAAATTGAATAACATAAATCTTCTAAATAATCTTTATAATATAAAACAATTTTTTATCCGTATAAACTGTTTTTAACTCCTATTACTTTATTAATTCATATTTATGAACTAATAACATTGAAAGTAACATTAGGTCCCTTTACTTTATTAATTCATTAATATCATAATGAATTAATTATATAATATTTAATATTGAATTAATAATTCAATATTACATTTATAAATAAGACGAAAACCACGCCTCGTTAAATTTTCACTCGTATGGACCATAATCCGGTATTATTTTGTCTTACAAAATACTCTTAAAACTATATATTTTGCTTAAGTTGTTTATTTTCGAATCCATTCTTTCACCATATTCAAAACCAAACCTCGTATTTATATAATTAGCATCATGAAATATATTTATCTACTAGTATGTTATTTTATTTATGAATAATGTTATTGGACTAATATTCACGATAGTAAGATATATCGGCAAAACATGTGACAGTCCAACTCAATAGAGAAATTCAAACAATATCCCCGATGGATCATCATAGCTACTATAATATGTATCCACTTAATGAACGTTCTTAATTTCTATCATCACATAGATAACCTTAACAATCTCGTAAGTGGCCGATAACGAGATACAACTAAAGTCATCATCAATGCATTAAACACCGCAAATAGATGCTTTAGTAATCGCGATATTACAATAATAAATTACATGGATCTATCACGATGCATAACATAAGAAAAATATGAAATGCAATCTTACATAATTAATTAGAGGTCTACTTATAACATAGTACATATAATAAAAGATAAGATCATATTGAATACTTATTAATAAAAATGTTTTCATTAATGAACTTAAGTACACGATTATTATAATACAAACATATTAACTAGTTTAATACAAACTCCTACTAAAACTAACAATCCTAAGTACACAACACTAGTGTTAATGATGCATTTAATACAATCATTGGAAACTAATAAATTTGTAAGAGGTTTTGCAAATATCAAGTTTATCCATATGTGCTCCACACTGATTTGACCACTTTTCACTCTCCCATTAGCGGATAAGATCTTGATACCACACGTTTGAACTTAACTGAACTCATGTTATTGTTTGGATATTGAACTATCGAATTATTGTCATAATATAATATAAAGAATTTTTTTATCCTCTCCACGATTTAGAGCCAAAACGTTTGGTTGAATGCCTTAAAATAAGCAGCAAATTTCACAGGTAGTGGAAAATACAATTAGTGTTTGTTTAACATTTTTTTATGATATTGCACCTCCCACTAACATAAATATGATGCCTAAGTTTGAACGACGATAATCCACACACTAGCTAAAATTTGGGTCGTAATACTATACGTTGTCCAGTTTGTTCGACTTTTTATATGTTAACTTGTGATGTTTTTTTATCGCAAATACTTGGAGAAATTTTTGAGTGCTCTCTAATTATTCATCCTTAGATTACTTACATATCTTTACAACATACCCACACTAAAAGTAATATATGGTTGTGTACAAAATTGAGCATACATTATACTTCTAATATCCAAAATATTCAAACGTTTTTCATTTCCTCAATCTTAAGTTTTATCTTTGGGCAGTGTTTAAGCCTAAACTTTTCACTTTTTCATATAATTACTCTATTTATTTTGTTGTTAGTCATCCCACAAAGTTGTTACTCTCAATATACATCTCTTATGATAAACTCAAAATTACACAAGATCTATTCATGTGAATTTTGAATTCATAACACAAAAGGTGCATCACCAATATCTTTCATATCAAATTTGTCCAAAAGAATTTTTTTTGTCACATGTAACAATTTGTTAATTTATTGGTCAATAATATGTCATGAACATTAATAAAGAAAAATATGAATTTACAATAAGTGAACTTTTAATACACACAATTCTACATTAAATTTATCTATAAATCAAATGAGACAATAACTTTAAAGAATTTACGGTACCGCTGTCTAGATGTTTACTTAAGTTCATAACTATTTTTTCTTAGTTTGCATATATTTAACTGTGGACTGATGACGCGGCGGAAACAGAAGAAGAAGCAACAATAGATGAAACCCTAATTCAAGGGTAACATCATGCAACCCTAATCTAAGGGTAACAAAGAGTGAAATTTTCAGAGATAAACAATCTATTATTCCAAAAACTTCAAATAACTTAAGGCATAAGAGGCTTTATATAATAGCTTCTCAAAACCCTAAATTAGAATACAAGGAAATAAAATAAACATTCTAAAATAAAAATAAAATAATATCAAATCAAATCTTAATATAATTAGATTTGATTTAAATACATAAGATATTTGAATAAAATAAAATAAAATTAAAAAGGCTTTTGTTTGGACTTTCTGGGCTACATCATCCTCTTCTGGTTGACAAGAATTCGTCCTCGAATTCACAGCACCATCACCATCAAGAACCTTAATTATATATTTTATTTTATTCAATCGTTACATTGAGAATTGTAATTGTTGACCTTATCGGAATAAGATAATTCTTCTCGAGTGTTCCTTATTCGAAGTCACATTGAAGCCATCCAGTTGAAGGAAAAAAAAATAGTTTCGAAAACCTTTTCATAGCCTGAAGACAACATCCCCATGTCCAGTTGATGAAAAAAAAATGGTTTTGAAAACCTCTTCATAGCCTGAGACAGCATCTCGATAAGCAATTTATACCTTGATTCGACGATTGGTAGACAATTTAAACTCCTTCAGTAACCGGTCAATACGATCGTCATTGAAACGGTTGATATGCCCCCTCATACTCGAACGATCTTTCTGATCTTCATGACCATGTGTGTTGTTCTCTTCTTTAAACCTTGAATCAGATGAAATCAGGATTCAGAAACATGCTTGACCCGTAGCAGGAACTGAGGCTCTGATACCAAACTAATGACGCGGCGGAAACAGAAGAAGAAGCAACAATAGATGAAACCCTAATTCAAGGGTAACATCATGCAACCCTAATCTAAGGGTAACAAAGAGTGAAATTTTCAGAGATAAAAAATCTATTATTCCAAAAACTTCAAATAACTTAAGGCATAAGAGGCTTTATATAATAGCTTCTCAAAACCCTAAATTAGAATACAAGGAAATAAAATAAATATTCTAAAATAAAAATAAAATAATATCAAATCAAATCTTAATATAATTAGATTTGATTTAAATACATAAGATATTTGAATAAAATAAAATAAAATTAAAAAGGCTTTTGTTTGGACTTTCTGGGCTACATCATGGACCACCAAAGACAAAGTTTTTAGGTTGCGTTATATAGATTGTTTCTTCAATTTATCTATTAAGAAAATTTGTATTTACATCAATTTGATGAAGCTCAATGTCGAAATGTGCAACTAATACCACGATTGTCAATAAAAATAATCCTTAGATGAAATTAGAGATAATATTTCTTTAAAGTTAATCTCTTTATGCTGAATAAAAGCCTTAGGTACAAGTCATACTTTATATCTCTCTATATTATCCTTAAAACCCCATTTGGTTTTAAAATTCATTTATAACCAATCATTTTATTTTATTTAGGTAATTGAATAAGCTCTCACATTGCTTTATCTTTCATCAATATAACATTTGCGTTCATTACTCTAATGTATAGTTGAGAATCATAACTGTTTATGGACTTGCAGACACTTAAATGATTGTTTTCTATTCGACCACAAAATTCTTAATGTTCTTGAAGATCCAATATATAGCTTTAAGATATAGTGATTTTATTCTCTCTAATATATATCTTGTAAAGGCTTAATTTCTTTAGTTTGTACTTGAACTTATTGATGAGGTAAAGTTTGATCTTATTGACCAACTTTATTTTGCTCCATTTGAACAACGTTATTTTGTTTAATCTGGACAATTTTCACATTTGGATGATAAACATAATATTGATTATCTATATGTTTAACAGATCTTAAGTGATAATTGAACTCATAAACATCATATCACCATCTTATGCAGAAGTATCATTGTTAGAACTTTCATGAATCTCTACCGATTCTTCCTCAAAATGAAAGTTTGTTATTAAATTGTGTCATCGTAGACTCTATATCCTGAAAAAAATTGTTTTACGAGTCTCAAATATAATCTTAGCGGAAGGACCATAAAACTTAAAAACCGTATTGTGCTCGGGATATCCTATGAAATAACTACTTACCATTTTGGACTTCAGTTTATTTTCATTCAGCTTATAAGGCATTGCTTCAGTTGAACATCCCAAAATGTGTAAATGTTTTAAACTAGGTTTTACACCTAGTCCAAAGTTTATAAAATTTCTAAGTAGTTTTTTTCGCTGAAACTCTATTAAGAAGGTAAGTTGCAAATTTTATTGCTTCTTCTCAAGGTGATATAGATAATGTTAAATGACTAATCATACTTCTTACCATATCATTCGATGTACGGTTTTGTCTATTAAGAACTTCATTCATGCTGGATGAACATAACATTATATACTCAGGGACTATCCAGCACTTATCTAGGAACTTTACAAACAACCCATGACGTTGTTCACCTAAATCTTCGTATCTCCCATAGTATTCACCATCATGGTCTGATTTGACACACTCAATGTATTTACCAAACTATTTTTCAACCACGGTCTTTAATATTTTAAACTTATCAATAGTCTCTGACTTTTCATGAATAAGATATAGATATCGTAACACAAAAAATTGTAAATGCATGATACAAAAAAGAATCAGTCGTTCCATGATGTTGTAAGTAACGACCCATAAATGTTTATATGTATCAAGTCTAATTCCCATTTTGTTGTGTATGTATCTAATCTTTTCACCTTAGTATGATTATATTTTATACATCAAACACAATTATTGGAGTCTGAAAATGCAGCCTACTTAATAAACCTTATGAAACAATATTTTCAATTCTATTTCGAGAAGTGTGGCCTAATTGCTTGTGCTAAAGTTCCATTTGATTTTCTAGTTTATAATTTATTTTTTCCGGATATATTTACAATCATTATCTATTTGTGATCCTTTATAATATTCAATAAATAAAAGTTATCATTCACTGTTAACTTTCCATAACCAATAACATTACCATATAAATAAAGACATAAAGTTTCATTTATAAAATAGACAAGAATAATTGAATTATCTAACAACAAAAATGAAATCACATTCCATTTAAAATAAGGTACATACAATACATTTTTAAATAAAAAAAATGCTAACTCGTAACCAATAAATGAAAATCACAAATAGAATGAACCAAACACGAACTGTCATCAAATGTATAGATGGATGTTTCAACATTACTAAGGCTTCGGTTTATAATTGTACCTTACAAAGAAATACAAACATGAATGATTATTTTGTAGCAACCCACAAAGTATTTCTCAGTTCTAAAACTAGATTGATATGAGACCATACCATACAAGTAAAAATACCGTTAGTTTTCATCATATCTATTCATTTTCACATTTCGTCTTTCAGTTTCTTACAATGGAAGCAATATTATTTACTAGACATACCCTTATACTTTTTTTGCCACGAACGAGGTGTCTCTGCATCTGAACCTTCCTTCTTTCTCTTATTTTTCTTATCTATTTAAGCTTTCACCATATACCATTATGGACGTTCTTGCTTCATCATTTCCTCATCTTGTGCTACATGAACACTGAGCTCGTTAAGAGCCAATTTCTTGCGTTGTTAGTTATAAGAAGTTTTGAAGTTCTTATACTGAAAAAGGAAACAATTAAAAGCAAAACTTACCACAATATATTCCAGAAGGTCAATATTAAATTTTTTCAACTTATAAGTCATGTTTGACGTTTCTAAGATGTACTAACAAGCAGATCTTTTCCTTGATATTTTGTAGATGTTAACGCAATAAAAATCATCTTAATCTCCACATTATCATTTTTGGAAAATCAATTCTCTAACTCTTCGATAAATATTTTTGCATTGGTAATCTTAAGTGGAACTGCACTACGGAATACTAAAGAAATTGCTTGCTTTATGATCCCTATAATTATTATGTTCAATTTTTCTAAGCATTTAACATTTTCTTTTTCATAAAAGAACTGTAATCAATTATAAATTTAATTTCATAGACTCTTAATGCTAATTCATAATCATGATATATCAAGTGCAATAAAATATCTTCATTTCATAGCTAAAATTGCTCTCGTTTGGCATATATGCCTTCTTATCTTTCAAATTGTAGAGATAATTATACGCTAACATAACAAACAACAAACAACACATAATAAAGCAAAACTTAACATATAACCACATAAACTTTAACATGTAACCTTAACACAATAAAACATACACTTATAACATCCATAAGATACATTTGGGCAATCGTATTAATTTGTATATGTATGAGTTTGAGCATAATCAATGTCAATCCGACTAATCGACTTAATTAAGAAAAAAAATTAGAACAATTTTCATAGTTCAATTATTAACGATCAATTCATAAATAATTATCTCATGTTTAAGATTAACTATATCAAATATTGAATTTTCTTTGGGCCGACTAAATTTGACATACTTGTCAATCAAAAACTTGTTAACACTCTAAAATAAATCAATTCACCAATAATGATTATTTTGCGATATATTAGATCCTTGATTATTTATCATAGCTTATAAAATATGAAACATGCTAAGCACATTTTCAAATAACACACAACTGCATCCATACTTAACATCTAAACAATCATGTAGTCATTTAAGGCTTTATTTGCTTAAATTTAACCAAAAAAATGAAATTTTATGGAATAGGTTTTGAGTTTACCGCAACCACGACTTGAATAATCACAGAAAACTTAGTTTTGCCACAACTAGGGCTGGCCTAAACGTGACTAACTTTGGTTTTCTACCACAAGGACTAGCCTGGTCGCGACAAACTAAAATATAAGTTAGTAGAAATTTTAATTTTTACGTGCTACCACAATCAAGGGTGGGTTGATCGCGGAAAGCACCTGCAACTTTAGCTTGTCACGATCAACATATTTTTTTTATTGTTACAAACATGTAATTTAAACGTTTCTTCGTGATAAAGATGACGTTGATCATGAAAAAGAGCATGATTTCTTAGTTTGTTTCGATCAACACTCATTTTATCAGATCGGTTGTCAGATTTTCTATTACAATAATTTTTTATTATATTTTTAGGATTTTTAGAGTCTATTAATAGTTATTGGTTTCCATAATTTTGAGTTGTGATATTATGATTTTCACTTAAAATGTAAATTTTTCTCTATTATATTCTATCATTTTTTTCCACTAATAAACCCATGAAACTTATGTTGTTCGTCAAATGATACTAAAACTTAAAATATTTTCTTACTTGATGGTCAACAACGCCAATAACATAGTCAAATAAGTGAGTCCTAACGATATTTGTCTTATGAATATTGATATATGGGCAATAATGGATGAGTGATGATAATAAATAGAGAGGTTGAAGATAATATAGAAGTAACTATCGGAACGATAACCTAACTCCAATATTCATACAAACAACAATTTTTCTTTTACCTTTTCCAACATATATAGAGGCCACAAAGTTTCTATTTTCCTCCCTAAAGTGAGATAACAGCCTTAAACGGTAAAACACATGTATTTTAAAGATCTCAATGATGCAAATTATGATGAAGACTTTACATGATAAAACTACACATTGATGTATTTATATATTTGATTTGTGATCTTGAAATATTCTTCGTACTTAATAATGTGAACGATGAGTTAATTTGATGTCAAACAAGTTCAGTAAATAAGCTTATATATGTTGGAATAAGTTACAAGTGGACTAAAAACGATGAGGCAAGCTTCGTATATGATATTTGAGGAGAATGAAACAATTTTTTAATGTGATTTTATTGCTAGACTACGAATAATTTTTTTAAATTTTTTTCATAATTTTGTTTTAAAGGATCAATATTATTACAAATTATACTAATGACTGGTATAAACTGTCAGTTCTTAACAACAAGAGTTAAATTAAGGAAAACAGGTTTATAAATATTTCGAATGATTAAAATCAACCATTTGAGATATAATTATACTTCAAAATATATTAAATGAGACACATAACATAGAATTGAAAACATAACTATGTAGAAAAAACAATGGTTTTTCAAATTACAAGAAATACATTAGGGACTCATATAATACAACAATGAATACATATAATTTTTCACCAAGTGAAGGATAAAATCAGTTTAAAATTGATAAATATTAGACTCATATAACTATTAGGACACATCCTAAACTAAAATATCATCGCTCAACTGAATATCTAACAAAAAAACTAATGAATTTTGTAGGTGGTTAAGTTGATAACAATGAATATCAATACTATCGACAAACTCGAACATGTTCTCATTCAAACGAGTGTCCAGTCACCGAGTGAAACATTTTTGTTCGTTAGAGTTAGTGATGAACTCAGAAAAGTGACTCACTAAATAACGAGCGTAAAAATCATATGTAATGAGACAACCAAAATGATTGTGATCATTAGCCTTTGTTACTAGATGCAACGCCATTCTTGTATTTAAAAGAAAAATAAAAGAAGATAATACTACGATATATTTTATAAACCTCATAATATAATAATAAAATAGAGAGAGTAAATCATGAATAATAATTACGATATTTGCAAGTTAATGGATTCAGGTTTAATTTAATTTTAATGGGCTAAGTTCGCTATTTGGTTAATGAATCATGTTTTTTATAAGTGTAATGGGTAGGGTCGTGTCAGGTTTTAATGTAATGGTTGTGTTGGCTAATTAAGTTAGGTAAATATTTATGACAAATGATAAGAATTTAAATAATTACAGGATCCACGTAGCGTCCGACATGGATGGTGATGTGGCGAGCTAAATGTATTGTGTGAGAATTTTGGCTATATTTACAATATTTTGAAAATGCGGGAAACTTATTTGTTACACAAGTAAACGCGAGAGACCATGTTGAGACAAGTGACACACGTAGGAACTACTCATGTTTTTAGCTTTAAACTCTTATTCACTCATTATTGAAATGTATTATATTTATAAAAAATAAAAATTACATGAATAAAAAACCTATTAAAACTTAAGTGAAAAAATATATGAGGGTAATCTACCGATAACCACCTCGAATCAAAACTATTTACTTTTAACAACCTAGAGTTTAATAAGTACTCAATACTACCTGATTTTAGAACTTATTACCGATAACCATCTCAATTTTTTTTATTAATACCAACATACCCTTAATCGTTTTTATCTATTTCGTTTATTTGTATTTTTAAATGTTATATCTTTGAAAATTCAAAAATACTATTGATTTTATTTTTTCAAGACGAAAATTAGATCCATGAAATTTATTTTTGGACGTTTTTTTTAATGCGTCACATTGTGTGAAATAATAAAATACAACTTTTTTTTTGAAAATAAGTCAAACAACTAATTCTTTGGTAGTAGTTAAAAAATATGTACATTTTGATGTTTCTTTTTTTTTTAATTTACTTTTTTTACTATATTTGGTTGCAAAATTCAAATAAAAAGATTTGTGTAAATAAAACTTTGGTTGTGAAAAAAAATTGTGTTATATTTTTTTTTCAAATACCATATCTTTAAATCATAACTCAAAAAATACTATTGATTTTGTTTTTTTAAGACGAACAAAACTAGATCTAGGAAATATATATATATATATATATATTTTTGAGTTTTTTACTATGTTTCTTATGAAAATATAAGTAACCGGGTTGCAAAATTAAGAAGAAATGAATTGCGTAAATAGGATTTTGGTTGTGAAAAAATAGTATTGTTAGATATGTTTTTCTAAAATGCCATATTTTTCACACCATAGCTCTAAAAAAATATACAAAAATACTATTGGGTTTGTTTTTTGTAAGGTGAATAAACTAGATCTATGAAAATATTTTTTTCATGATTTCTTTTTACTGCATTTGGTTGGAAAAATAAGAGTAATTGGTTTATACTTATAATGAAAAGAGTTGTGTAAATAGGATTTTGTTTGTGAGAAAATTATTATATTAGAGTTATTTAAAATTCCATATCTTTCAAACCATAACTCCAAAAAATATAATCTGAAAATACAATTGGTTTTGTTTTTTTAAGACTAACAAAACTAGATGTATGAAATATATATTTTTGATTTTTTATTGTATTTGATTGCACAAATATGAGGAATCAGATTACGTAATTAAGAAGACAAAAGTTACGTAAATAAGAGTTTGGTCATGGAAAAAAATTGTGTTAGAGTTTTTTTTAATGTCATATATTTCAAACTATAGCTAAAAAACAAAAAAAAACTATTTGTTTTGTATATTTTTAAGACGAACAAATGATATATATATATATATATTGTATTTGGTTGCAAAAATATGAGTAACCGGGTTGTGTAATTAGTCTAGAATAAAAAATTATGTCTGAGTTGCGTAATTAAACATAACTTGGTTGCAAAAAAATAATATCATTACTCATCAATTTCGTTTTATTCTTCTTATAAAAATAGGAATATATGTGTTACTATAATATTTTTTTGAGTTAAAGTTTGAAACATATGGTGTTTTGCAGGTTAAAAGTAACTACAAAAATAATTGAAATCTTGTATATTTTACTGAAATTTGTAGTAAAGTTTTTTAATTTGAAAAACTTGTGAATTTCGATTTAAAAATTCTTATGGTTTTGTATCCGAAAAATATATTTTTAATAAATTTTATGTAGGAGATTATCGTTAAATATAAACATGAAATGTTTAATCTTTTATGGTCTTACCGGTAACTTACCCAAAATATATATGACATTTATTTTAAGGGTATGACTAAATCATTCCATCAAAAACTATAAGTGGTTAAAAATAATATTTTGTTTATTTAAATCTTTTACTATTTTGACCAAAACCAAAAAAATATTAACTTTCTCTGATATTTGGTGTAGTTAGGTTTGGATGCTTCAAACACAAAATCAAGCAACCAAACTTCTTATTCATATACTAAATTCAAAATTGTAACATAACTTCACAAAATCAAGCAACCAAACTTCTTATTCACCGAAACTACAACTTTGGTCGTGCTCATCACGCACCGGTGATTCTTAAGCATTGCACTGGCCATAACTTCAATAATAGTGAGAAAATGTAGCCACTGTTTGAGTCCACCGTCGACGCACGAACACCTACGGTGCCATGTGCTCTCGCCGCCAATATATTCTAACTACACCGACGATGGTTAGTCAAACAACTAATATGTAATAATTTTCATACTAAGTATTTATGTAATGTACACGCGGGCACATCTTGACTTACCCCGGGATGCGCGATAAGTGTCCCAAGCAAATTGGCTTAAGGGATTACACTATCTAAATTTTACATGTGTCCAATTTGGATAGACCTATTTCGATTGCGCTATCCATGCCTAAAATATCAATAAATAGACATTTAATTCTTGGAAGCTCATAACCTTGAAAACTCACAAGCATGGGTGATACAAATTGGAACGTGCATGAAGATTCACATATGCTCAATGTAGTTAATTTTGTAAAGCGCAATATGCTGGAAAAAATACTTGATTATATCATAAAGTTTTATACAAATTGTACTTCATGCACAGAAGAGAAATAACGTGTTCCAGTTGTATGATGCCCCGAGAATGCGAACGTGAAGAATTCACCGTCAGGTTAGATTATTTGAAAACGGTTCTGAATATACCTATTTTGTCATTCAACTATCAACTCGTAAGTAAAACGCGCGATGTTTCTAGTATGACAATTCAAATATTAATTACAAAAGATATGATGGATCATGTGGTGCAACAACTTAAAGAGAGATCTGATGCGTAAGCTAATTGCGTCTAAGACACTTACTCAAACTCTGATAAAACTAGCGAAGATTAGGAATATCCATTCAAAAAAAGGCCCGAACATAGATAGAATTATCCGTCACCGTAAACGCGCCCGATACCGACAATGAGTTCACGTTAGTATATCTCTGGCTTAAATTTCCCCTCCCGTTTTCTTTCTAGGCGACCAACTAAGAAACTTCAACATAAATGACTTATAAATGCTCGTAATTGGAAGCCACAAACACGTGAAATGATCAAATATCCAGCAATCTAACAAGACTTCAAAGCCGTACAGACTCTTGATCGACGTCTTGGATGCTTCTCCTAACCCATTGTATAGCCACGCCAACGCGTAAGTACCCCCAAGCTTTACTACCTTATATATCCAAATGCGCCAAATAAGCAAAAAAATCAGCGTGTACATTCTTCTAGCTGGTATATAACTGAAATTGGTGCAACCGAACATATACATTGGTATACACGTGCGAATTATTTGACCATATCATCGGTGCAGTCTAGATTACCATCACAATACCAATGCACTAAAAATGTATTCTTCAACCATTTCAGCCCAAAACCAACCCCATTCCGCTTGTCGAATCCTATTGGATTTGAATATGCGTAACTCTCAACAACGAGGCATAGATCACCCACAAACCACCAAAATTAAGACTCGACTCCATTTCAACTACGCCCATCATCGGGAGACAGTAATGACGTAAACGTCTTCTAAAGTGATGCTCATCTCTCTGAATGAGAACTATAAAGTGTTGGTCTCTTAATGCTAATGTTCGAGAAAAACCTCGCTCAATTGAGTGTTTGAACTGAACTTGGTCAAGTGCTTTATAAGAGGCCATGATGGAGTTCCTCATATGATTGTCTCAATAACCACTTGTTCCATACTAAGATCCTACTAATGGAAAAGTCCGTACTTTGCCTAGATGTTAATATCCGCCTGTGACTGAAAATACAAAAATAAGATATATTATTATAATCGAATTATAAAAATAAAATTAATATATAATTAATATTAAAGGATGTTGAAACTCACATTAAAAAAAAGTGTTGTATGCCTCATGTTGCATGTAGTCTGGCAATAGTGCAATACTATTCTGCGTAAAAAACAAACTCTTCAGACGATCGAAACGGTCGAGATACTCGAATTTCTTATCTGATGCTTTAGTCGAAACTGGAGGCATCGATGGTAGCATTTCAGTTTAAACACTATGCGCTTCATTAGTATTAGAAGATGTATTGTTGTTCGACAAAGATGAACTTTTGACGTTAGATTTTTTGACAGCAGCGATAACAGTTTTTCTTCTAATAGTATCATATTTATGGTGACGCGCGGATCACGACATACTGTGCGAACTCTGACGGGCGGTCGAAAGGGAGCCGTTTTGTTTTTCATCATTACGTCTCATTTTCGTAAGCATTTTACTAGCCTTAATCGGGCGGACATCCTTATACCGGACCATCGTCCTTACCTCTGATCTACCGCTTTGTTTCATGGAAAAAATAAAAATTACACACATTTTGAAATACACATAATAAACATGTAAGTGCATCACGCTGCCAACGTCAAATAACACCAAAATACCCATGAGTATGTTTTTTAACAAAAATCTAGCTTTAATTTACTAAATTAACACCAACATTGGCAACTGCAAATTAACCATAGAAACATTCACGTTTCATTCAAAACTCTCATATGAGTATAGATTTCAACAATTTGGATACCTAAATCAAAATCTACCAAAATCAACAAAATTTAAAAATTCAAATTATACTTTAGAAAACAAGATGCTCGTCGAGATGAGATGGAACTGGCAAATTAGTAAAAAAATAAATAAAATTTTTAAAATAAAATGAAGGAGAAAAAAAAGTTTAGTTTTTATCCTAATACACACTTAAAACTTTTTGGATGACTTAAATTATTCGAGTGAAAATAGTTTTGAATTCTTTTATAATGGATTTTAGATAGACTTCGGACTTTAAGGTGGCATTGGCATACCCTTATTATTAAAATAAGGGTTCTAGCGAGGACAAATTTATGGTTCGTACCCTTTTCGAAACCAGTGCTTGCGCTGCGATCAGTTCCCAGGGCAGCCATAGTCAAGCTACCTGCCGATAACTGTGTTTTCCTGCTCAAAACGAGAAAAATGATGGAAGAAGAAACACTAAACGAAGAACAATCCGAAGAATCGAAGGGGAAAATCGGAGAAGAATACACACAGAATCCAAATAAAATGGCGGCACTGACCAGGAAAGAAAAGAGGAAAGCAATGAAGAAGATGAAGAGGAAGAAAATACGGAAGGAAGCGGCGGTGAAGGAGAGAGAAGAGGAAGAATTACGAATCAACGATCCCGAAGAGGAGATGAGATTGAAGGCGATGGAGGAAGAAGAGGCGGAGAAAAGACAAAGAGAGTTGAAGGAGTTTGAGGAGAGAGAGAGGCGCTGGATCGAAGCGATGGAGTTGAAGCGGAAGAAGGAAGAGGAAGAGCGAGAAGAGGAAGATAAACGTAGGAAGGATTTAGAAGAGTACCAAAAACAGCAGGTGTCGTCTTCTTCTTATTAATTCTTAGTAATTTTATCAAACGAACCATTAATGGTTTCTTAAACACTATCATGCTTTTATTGATCTGGGTTTTGCATTATTTCTTGATCTAGAACGGGTTGGTAGGAGCAAAGGAGATAGAAAATAGATTTTGAATAAAAAACTTCTATCCAGGAAAACTTTATTGAATGTTATTGCTACTATGGTAGGTTGATGAAGAGAACAGATTTGATGAGGATGAGGAATTTGAATATGTGGAGGAGGGACCTCCAGAGATTATATTTCAAGGAAATGAAATAATTTTTCGAAAGAAAAAAGTCAAGGTACCAAAGAAAGATGTGAAAAAGTTAAGAGAAAATGAGGTAATGCTACTTCACTTCCTACTTGAGATTCCTACTTCTTTGGGGATAAGCTCACCAAGGACTATGTTGTATTGCAGGATGCTGAAAGGCCAACATCAAACCCTCTTCCGCCCCAATCTGATGCTTTCGCTGATTACCACCATAATGCATCTTCAGTGCAGCTGCCACTAGAAAATGTGGCTCAACAAGTACCCAACTTTGGAACTGAGCAGGATAAAGCTCACTGTCCTTTCCATTTAAAGACTGGAGCCTGTAGGTTCGGTCCTCGCTGCAGTAGAGTTCACTTTTACCCTGATAAATCATGCACACTGCTTTTGAAGAACATGTATAATGGTCCGGGTCTTGCATGGGAGCAAGATGAGGGGCTTGAGGTCTGTAAATGCTGCCTTCTTATGGTTCTTGTATCCTGAAATACTTCTTTTCGTTTTCAGTTATATATTTCCAGGTCATACTATCTTTTTTGTTTTGCCTCTACTCCTTGTTATTCTTGATTTGTTGTTTGGGCACTGGGCATCTCAATTTAAGGTATTTGTATGGCTTAGTCTTTGGCATTGTTTTCACTCTTCTTTAACTTTAAATCAGAGGGTAATTGGTTGGCTTCTATGGAGGTGCCACTATTTGGCCTTGGTTAAACCGGAGTTCAAGCTCTTAAGCTTTCAGTATCCTACTCAGTGGAACCCAGAGTTCCTATATCATTAGCTTACGTTTGAATCTTATCATTATTGATCTAACTTAAAATCGTCAATCTTATGTTGTCATGTACATACTGCATACATATCTATGCCCCTCATAGTTCTAGTATTTTGTTTATTTTATCATTTAAAGGTGTACATTTAAAATGTATGTTATTGTGCTTAGCATTAGCAAGGACAAGAAAATTTATTTTAGTGACAATTCAATTGTAAAGGTTAGGGTGATGGATTTTCCACTATTTTTTTAAGAAAATACTCAATAGTTTCACAGCTGCTTACTTAGAGGTAGCGATCAATAGTTTGATATAGTTGATTATCAGTGTTTTAAGCTTTTTAACAGTTTTTTGTGTGGAAGACTCTATTGTAGTTGCAGCACTTGTATAGGGATGCAAGCTGCATAAGTTTCACTCAGTAATGCACCTGATGAGAAGAACTTAGCTTTAATTACTGCTAGTAACTACAATAAGATATGGGATGTTCTATGTCGCTCCACACTAAATCATTCCTATTGAGTGATGAGAAAGCTCTCTTAACTCTAGGTTAGACCCTGATGCAACTAAAGGTGCTTAATTTTACCTTTATAATTCTTAGACTTAACAGAGGATATCTAACCATTCTAATCCGAGGAAGCGGGATAAGTACTATCTTGATATTTGCTTGATGTTCTCTAACTTTTTCAGCTTTGCAGTTTGTTGGATTCCAATGATTGTAGAATTTGGGTTATCAGCTCTATACATTGTATTTGCTGGTTATTCTTGCATTGATATTAAACAGCAAGACTGTCTTGCAATATATAAGCCTTGGGCTTCTGGGTCCCCAAGTCCTTTATTATTTACCTAATTTGGAGACTGGGCCTTGTGCTGAGTGAAAGTCGAAGTCTAATCTCTTTAGCAGCTAAGCACTTACCCCTGGAAGTAGACACTCTAAGGCTCTATAGCAACTTTATTAAATTCACTTTTTTGATTAGCATGTTTTAGGGGGAATTGAAGTATATTCCAAGTCAGTTTTTTTGCACATTTGCAGATCCTTTTGAGGCCATAATACTTTTACGTTGGTTTATTCCATGATAGTCTTTAGATATGTTATTCTTTCTAGGATCTTTAGCATATTTCCCTTTTTGCTTCTTTGTGTTTATTTTTTATGATTTTCTTGTTGTCAAAGGATATCAATATTGATCATGTAGATGTCCACTTTACTTGAAGAAGTTATGCCTACTTGTACTACTGGCAAGTAGCCATCTTTCCTATCATGCTTTTTTTTGAATCATCAAACTTAACAATTGTCATTTTTCAGAAAGGGTTTTCTTAGTCCCCGATAATGTATTAATATGTAAGATGTGCTTGATTTTCCTAAACTTATAACAGATCAGGAACAGCTTTTTCTCTGATACATGTGTCCTAGCCATCAAGTCAGTGTAGTAGCTGACAAAAACCATGCTATTACGACTTTGTGGAGTATGTGTTATCTGCTTTGCCCCTCAAAAGATTTAGTGCTACAAATGCTTTCCATTTCATTTAACTTGGTGTTATGGTAGTTTTATGGCGGAAACTCAGTTAATATCTTTGCTTTCTTCAGCATACAGAAGAAGAGGTCGAACATTGTTATGAAGAGTTTTACGAGGATGTGCATGCTGAGTTCTTAAAGTTTGGGGAGATTGTGAATTTCAAGGTTGTTGATTGTTACAGTATTCCAAACTTAACTTTTTATATTAGTGTTATACACATGAATTTAAAGTGCCGATTTTGCTGCTACATCTGACCTCAATTGCTTCCTCTGACTTACCACACATTTCCATTACCAATTTTACATACATCTCAAGTTGCTGATTGTTACAGTATTTCAAGGTTGCTTAGATTTTGATTTTAGTACCTCTAATTCACGCTGCAAAAATAAAGAAGTTATCATATCTTTTATTTCATACGAAGTTCGTGGGAGTAAAATCAAAATCGAAGCATTTGGATAAATTCCTTCTACATCAGAATTCAATTGCTTTTTCTCCTACCCTTATTCCATTTTTTATATGTTTCCTCAATAGCAAGAATAATATTGCTTTCAGGTGTGTAGAAATGGCTCCTTCCACTTGAAAGGAAATGTGTATGTTCATTATAAATCGCTAGAATCTGCATGTCTTGCTCATCAATCAGTGAATGGTCGGTACTTTGCTGGTAAACAGGTATGCCGTTTCTCCTTAAAACAATAGCTAACGTATGGCATGTGTGGGCTCATGAAAAGTGTAGTGTCTGTTTCTGGAACAGCTCCCAGATACATTAGTATAAAGTCGCTGAAACAGAGTCACAAAGCGTCTAATTACTAATAGAGAACTACCAGCGGTCTAAGTTTGATTACATGCTACATTACAAAACTTGTTTCCAAAATAGTATCTGCCCTTTAGTTATCCGTTTTTTATCCAACAACTCTGCTGTGCATGGGTGTCACTATTGATGGGGGACTGGAAAGCCAAAATGTCCTGCATCAACTATGATAAAAGAATATCCTGAAGAAGTTTTTAGTTTACTGAATTTTTACTTACTTTCAATATTTTGTCAATTTTGGTTTGCTAATTTAAAAGAACATCCTGAAGAAGTTTTTAGTTTTCTGAATTTTTACTTACTTTCAATTGTTCTTTCCATTATGGTTTGCTGATTTACGTATGGTTCTTGACAGGTAACATGTGAATTTGTCAATGTAACTAGATGGAAGATTGCCATTTGTGGGGAGTTCATGAAGTCAAGGTCCAGAGTATGACTCAGATACATTATTTGAATACTTTTTTTATTTGGCCTTATAGTTCAAAGTGCTCAACGTATCTGACTTAGTTAACTATCTTCCTCTCATATCTTAACAGACATGTTCGCGTGGAACAGCTTGCAATTTTATTCATTGTTTTCGTAATCCTGGTGGAGACTATGAATGGGCAGATTGGGATAGACCACCTCCACGATATTGGGTGACGAAGATGGTCGCTTTATTTGGCGTTTCTGATGAATATGAGAGGCAGATGGTAGAAAGGCAGCAAAGCGACTCGAAAGTATCTAGGACGATAACAACAGATTCAAATAGGTATGCTCTTAATGTAGACATTAAACAGAGAATAAAAGAAACTGATTCTGGTGGCTACTGTTTGGATAGGGATGAAAAAAGGTGGAAACACCACAGTCGGTCAAGAAAAAGCTCATACAGAAGCAGATCGTCAGACGATGAAGATCAGCTTTGCAATAGAACAGACAGAGATACATGTCGTAGTCATACGTCCAGGAGCTCAAGTCAACAGAGCAAAGCAGCATCACCAGCTGACTATATAACCAGAGAGAAGAGGAATCAAAATATGGACTTCTCTGAAGAGTTGTCAGATCAAGACAGACATAAAAACTGTCGTAAGAGACATATTTCGCAACAGCATGGATATTTGATAGAATCACTAGATGATCGTAGCAAGAAAAGAAACCATAATACTGATTATTTTAAAGATAGAGGGACAAACGATGACAGATTTTATCATCATCAAAGAGGTAATTTAGGACACCACAACAAAGATTCCGAATCACCAGATGAAAATCATATTACTGACTCCATCAATGAGAGATTGGAAACCAGCATGCATAGGTATAATCAAAGACGGAAACGTTCAAGACATTACAATGAAGTTATAGACTACTCAGATGACGTAGGGACCTCCGCACGGACATCGATAGGAAAATCCATTTGCAAGATGGTTCGCGAAAGTCATTCCAATAATACGGATCATGATAGCATGGTCACTGATGAAGCCTATTCTCATCATAGGAATGTGGAAGTCGCTAGACACAGCAGAAATGCTGATGATGGTGAAAATTGTCAAGGGCATGAAATCATTGAGGAGCTAGGTCGTTGGAAACCTCACAGTACTGAGATTCAATAACTACAGAGGAGAAACCACCATCGAGAGTTCAAATCAATGCAACAAAAGAAATGAATCTGATGCTGATTTAGAAGCTGTTGGGACACTAAAGAGTATGTTTTCTTAGGAATGCCATGAAGCTGCGAATGACTCCAAAATTCAGATGAATCTGATGAATACCTTGGTTTCCAAACTTGCATGACAATGATTGCTGAGCTATAAATGAAGTGTAACCTGATTGGGCTGCTTGTTAATCCGTTAAGAGACAGGTCGAATTCATAAAGTGTTACTTTACCATAGAATGCCTATTAGATATTGTATAGAAGATTTTGTTATTGTCGTGGCTGCCAGTTTTGTAAAATATACTAAAACGGGAGCAACTGAAAGTGATTTCCTAACAAAACAAACATTTGTATAAAATTATTAATTCTTACGAAAAAACTCACATTAGGACCAGAATTGTGATATAATTGTACGGACCTTAATTACTAAGAGCATCCCCTGGGTAACCTAAATTTAAATATTAGGTTGTTGTTCCCACCGATAGTGTATATTCAAGTTAGTTACTACTCTCCAAAATAATGAAAAATAATGGAAGAAAAACAAGACAAATAACAAATAAGTTTGATCTATTGCTACCGTAAATATAGATAACGCTAATAAATAAATATAGATAGTTTTTTATCCTATCTGTTGGAAAGGAAAAAAATCATATATAATTGTTAAATTTACTATAAACTATCAAATTTACTTTAAACTACTTTGTTGGGATGCTCTAAATGCTTTAATGATCTTAAGCACCAATTAGAGATATAAACTTACAGGGAAGAGCTCTAATTCCGTATACAAACCACCACCACCTCCTCCACGTCCGCGACCCCCGAATGCCATTCGTAAAAGAAAGTAATCGATACCACCTTCTACACGTCCACGACCCCCGAATGCCATCTATAAGAGAAAGTAATCGATACGAACTATTACAAAATATACACAAAGATATAGTGGTTTTTAATGGATTGGGGTTTTGGTTATGATTTAGTGATTAACTCAATTAGTAAAGAGAGAAAGACCGAGGTATCATCAGCACTTGAATTATCTCTCACGGTGGTAACTGAATTGAGTGTTTCCATCTATTTTTAAAATGGTTTTGGTTAGAAATCTTGTGGTCCATTAGCAATTCACGCCAAAAATTAGTTTGCTTGACTCTAATTTTGTGTAAGGGATTGAGATACTAGCTTGTGTAATCTACAAGTTTGTACGGGTAAGGGGAATCTTGTGATAGATCCAAGAAAATACAGGACATACTGTTAGAATATTCAGCGTATTAATGTTAGAATATTCAGTGTATTAAGTTTCCTTGTATAAGCCTCTAAGTTCTCTATATATTGAGAGCCTTACTTGAGTTTGCATTATAAAAAATAAAAATACAAAAAAGATTGATGTATCTTAGTAACTGATTATGCCCCCACTGTGTCTCTGTCTCTTTAAGCCGCTTCCTGCGGCTACTTCTCTCTTTGTTTTTTAACATGGTATCAGAGCACGTGTGATTCTGGGAATTCTGAACATCATCAACAAAAATGGCTGGCAATGAAGTCGTGGTTAGTCAAATTTCTGATGAATTAACAATGCAGATTGCTGCCATTCTGAGAAATGGTCTCGGAACACAACAACAAACAACTAACCCCGAGAATTTATCCCTAGGGATTAAACTCGGTGGTGATAACTATGCCCTATGGGCAAACCTGATGAAGAAAGTAATAGGGGGAAGGGAGAGAGGTTCTCACATTACAGGGGAGCCGACATCTCCATCCAAAACTGACAACACATATACAAGATGGGAACAAGATGATCAATGTGTTTTCAAATGGATTATCCAGAATCTTGAATCCAGCTTGGTGAATAATGTCTCGCAATATCCCACTGCAAAAGCCCTCTGGGATGAGTTAGTCACCACATACGGTTCTGGTACAGATTCGTTACAGGTGTTTGACCTTCATAAGATGGATAATTCATTAAGGCAAGGGTCCAATACACTAGAAGACTTGTGGAACAAACTGCAGAACATCTGGATGTCTATAGATAGGCGAGATCCGAACCCTATGAAAAACCCAGAAGACATTCAGATCTACAATAAGAAGACTCAAGAACAAAGACTCTATCAATTGCTAAAGGCGATTAATGACAAGCTGGAACCAGTCAAGAGAGATATCCTGAAAAATGATCCTCTTCCTTCCGTGGAAACAACATATGCTACAGTACGAAGGGAAGTGGCCAGGTTTAATATACTAAAATCAAGTTCTTCTGATAGTGACTCGATTGAAATTGGAATGGGTTTGGCTGCTAAAGATTATGCACAAAGGTTTAAATTCTGATCCAAAGAGAAATAAAATAAATCCAAGTTGTATTGCACTCATTGTGAGATGAAGAAACACACTAAAGAGACATGTTTCCAGCTGGTTGGCTATCCAGAATGGTGGGAGGACGGTCATAAGGAGAAAAATAACCAGCGTTCCAGATCTAATGTCAAACGGGCTTCGTCTACAAGTGGTGGTGAAGATCCGACTAAAAATGAGCAAGGAAGTGGCACTGGTTTTGGAGGAATGACGGCAAACTCCTATGAAAAACTTGGAGGTAAAGGGTTTGAGAAATCAATGAATTGGATCTTTGATTGCGGGGCTACGGACACCATGTCTTATGATCCTAAAGACTTTGGTGACATGTCATCTCCAAAGAAGTCCCATATTGAGACTGCTAGTAGAGAAATTTATGAAGTCAAAGGGGGAGGTTCAATTATTTTTTCGGAAAAAATGGAAATTAAAAACTGCTTCTACATTCCTTCACTATCCTTAAAGTAGTCAAGTGACAAAACAACTCAACTGTGTGGTTCTTATGTATCCATTTTTTTGCATTTTACAGGACATTCGTACGAAGGAGATCATTGGGCGTGGTACTGAACAAGGAGGTCTCTATTATGTTAATGAGGTAGTTCATAAGGGACATGCCATGCTTGCTCACGGAACAACCGAAAGGCAACTTTGGTTATGGCACCGACGACTTGGTCATCCTTCTTTTAGCTATCTTAAAAGTTTGTCTCCTAGTCTTTTTTTGAATAATTCCATTCATGAGAAATGTGAAACCTGCATTCTTGTAAAAAATCGTAGGGTCTCATTTAATCAAATTAATACTAGAGTTGATTATGCTTTTTCGCTAATCCATTCTAATGTTTGGGGTCCAGCACCAAATTCCACTAACAATCAAATCAGATACTTTGTTTTATTTGTGGATGATTTCTCAAGAATGACTTGGATATACTTCATGAAACATAAATTGGAAGTACCAGAAATATTTGTTTGTTTTTACAAAATGATTTTGACTCAATTTGGAAAAAAAATACAGATTCTCCGTTCTGATAATGGAACAGAGTTTGTTAACCAAACAATGCATAATTTTTTCAAAACAAATGGTCTTATCCATCAAACCACTTGTCCAAACACACCTCAACAAAACGGTACTTCCAACGAAAAAACCGTACTTTACTTGAAAAAACTCGTGCTATTATGATTGAATCTAGAGTTCCTCATTCTCTTTGGCCAGAAGCTCTTGCTACAGCCACGTATCTTGCAAATCGTCTACCAACCCGATGTCTAGGAAATAAAACTCCATTACAAGTGCTTGCCACCCAAGTTACAATTCCATCTGTTATGACCTTACCACCTCGTGTCTTTGGTTTTTCGGTGTTTGTTCATATCCCTAAAACTAGTCGAAACAAACTTAATCCATGTGTTGAAAAGTGTGTATCCGTTGGGTACGGTGTTCATCAAATGGGATATCGGTGTTACAATCCGGTTACTCGTCGAATCCATGTCACCATGGACTGTGACTTCTTAGAATCCGATTATATTTTTTACCACCAATCTCGTGCTCAGGGGGAGAAAGTAAGTGAATCACTCGACTGGTTGCTATATGAAAGTTACTTTGAGGATGTGCTGACAGAGTCGGTAGATGGCGCCACCGAACACGACTCTTCCATTATAAAGGAGACTGACGAGGCAGTTCTTACCACCAATGATTCTCCCGAAGACAATGTCCAACAAGAAATAAATGCCATGGATACTACCAGTGAATCAGCCAAAGAAAATGTCCATCAAGAGGTAAATAATTTACGATGTCATAATTCACAAAATGCTACTGACCATGACATTTCAGGAAGTTCATTTCTTGAAATTCAAACTCCGGTTCTTCCCCCAAGAAAAAATAGAGGGATTCCTCCTGACCGGTATTCACCGGAACACGTTCCTCGTGCTTCTACATGTCCGGTAAAAACGGACAGGAAAGGAATGACGAAGATTGCAAAGGCGTTTTCAACTACTATTCTCTCTGAACAAATCCGTAAAACAGCTCAAGAAGCTAAGAAGATGACTGAATGGCATGAGGCAATGAATACCGAAATGGAAGCTCTAAAAAGGAATTATACATGGGAGAATTGTGTGTTACCACAAGGGAAGAAAGAATTCGGGTGTAGATGGGTGTTTAATGTACAATATAAATCCGATGGAACCATTAAACGACACAAGGCAAGATTGGTTGCCAAAGGATAGACACAAACATATGGTATAGACTACTCTAAAACGTTCTCTCCGGTTGCAAAGATTGACACTATCAGAGTTTTACTTTCAATAGCCGCGAATAAAAATTGGCCTCTTCATCAATTTGATGTAAAGAATGCTTTCTTACATGGAGACTTGGAAGAAGAGGTATATATGGAACCCTACCATGGTTCTCTGATGGTTTTTTAAGAAAATAAGGTATGTAAACTGAAAAAGGAATTTTATGGGCTCAAACAGTCTCCTCGTGCTTGGTTTGGGAGATTTACAATGACAATGAAGCAGTATAGCTACAAACAGAGTAATGGGGATCATACCTTGTTTTACAAAAAGAGAGGAGAATTAGTCACTTGTCTTATAATATATGTCGACGATATGATTATAACGGGGAATGCTGAAGAAGAAATTAGCTCTCCTAGGAAAAACCTCTTCAAGGAGTTCGAAATGAAAGACCTTGGGGGATTGAAGTATTTCATAGAAATTGAGGTTCTTAGGTCAAGAGGAGAGATTTATATCTCCGAACGGAAATATATATTGGATTTATTAGCTGAAGTTGACATGGTGGATTGCAAACCAAATGACACTCCTATGGTTGTGAATCACAAACTAAAGATAATTGAAGGGGCCAGACCAGCGAGTAAGGAAAGGTACCAAAGATTGGTGGGAAAATTGATTTACCTGGCTCACACTCGACCCGACATTGAATACGCGGTGGGAGTAGTTAGCCAGTTCATGCATCATCCTCAGGAACACCATATGGAGGCAGTAATGAGGATTATTCGATATCTCAAAGGCACACCAGGAAGAGGCATAATTTTTAAGAAAAATGGACACCTTGATGTTGAAGTATTCATAGATGCTGACTGGGGAGGGAATCCTAACGACAAGCAATCAACTGCTGGCTACTTTACTCTTCTTGGAGGTAACTTGGTGACTTGGAGGAGTAAGAAATAGAAAGTAGTATCAATGTCAAGTGCTGAATCGGAATTTAGAGGAATCGTTGAGGGGATTACCGAGATACTTTGGTTAAAGAAGATAATGAAAGAAATCGGATTCCCACTGAAGTGTCCAACTCAGTTAATGTGCGATAATAAAGCTGCGATTAAGATTTCATAGAACCCGGTACAACACGATAGAACAAAGCACGTTGAAATAGATAGGCACTTCATAAAAGAAAAGACTGAAGATGGACAATCGAACTTCCGTTTGTTAGATCCGAAGACCAACTGGCAGACATCCTGACGAAAGCGGTTGCTGCAAGAACATTCGAATCAGTTTTATCCAAGTTGGGTATTGGTGATCCCACTACACAACTTGAGGGGGAGTGTTAGAATATTCAGTGTATTAATGTTAGAATATTCAGTGTATTAAGTTTCCTTGTATAGGCCTTTAAGTTCTCTATATATTGAGAGCCTTACTTGGGGTTGCATTATAAAAAATAAAAATACAAAAAAAATTGATGTTTCTTAGTAACAGATTATGCCCCCACCGTGTCTCTGTCTCTTTAAGCCGCTTCTTGCGGCTACTTCTCTCTTTATTTTTTAACACATACATCTTTAAATTAAGGAAAATACTAACCGGTGCCCTTGGGAATCGGTTAAGGAATGCTTTAGTTGCTTCTTTCAGAATGTTTTTATATTAAATTAAATTAAATAAATCAAATCTGAATATTAAATGAGGGAATCTTTCTGGAAGGAGTAATTAAATTCTTCATTAGTCGGTGCCCGAGGGCACCGGTTAGCCAGACCCTTAAATTAAACCTCACATGATTTCCATGAAAAAAAAACAATTGTGTTCTAGACTTAGAATTTATTCTGTTGAGTATTTATTAAGTTACATGCGAAAAACAATCACGAATCTTTGAGACCGTTATTTTGATAGGAGGTTTTTAGCGATAAAACTGAAAAATACTATTTTTTTTCGTTAAAAATACATAGAGACCGTTAAAAACTGTTTTCGTTAAAAATACTAGATTGTTCATGAATCATCTTAGGTTACATTAAGAATTCACTTTGATGCAAGTGACCTATAAACATAAATATTCTAGGAAATAAAAAAAAATCTTCTATAAAAGAAATATATTCAAATAGTTTTATAATTCTTGGAATGCAATCATATATCCGACCGTGTATGTTGAGTTGCAGTCAAACATAGAGACACTGACGGAGGTATGCAACCTATTCAAATGTCTTAGAATCTACTAACAATTATTGGCTCAAATTTTACGATAAAAAATTCATATATGTATATGCTAACATAGTCAAATACTACAAAAGCACGAAAACAAGCCCGTAAGCTCATTATTATATATTAGCGTGAGAGAAATTTAAATACTTTAATTGACCTTATTTTTTTTTACTGTTGCTATTAGTGTTGAAGACACATTTAACTTTAAATCAATTTATTATAACTAACTAAATAAACTTTGAACAATTTTGTGGGAGGCTGGAGATTTCGTTCACATTGAACATACAAAAATAAATAATCATTTGAGAAGTCTAAGAGGCAACTGAATTATGACTTATCTATAATCAACATGATGCGACAACTTTTAAACTTCATTACAAAAATCCAATTAAAAAAATTAAAATTTTTAATTTTTTCTATACATTGGTTGTTTGGTTTGTGATATGGAGATGGAGTCTCTAGATCATAATTTTTTTTTCAAGTACTTGATTTGAAAACAACAAAGTTGTTCCACCCAAAGAAACGAAGAAACAAACAAGACGTGATAAACAACATTTTAAACGTAGTTCGACATAATAAAATAAATTATATTTCGAGCATTTCATCGAACAAACCAATATCGCAACCACACTGTCTTTTTTAGTTTTGTAACCCCAAAAATAATTACAAGAACCGCGATAAAATTAACGATTCAAACCAAAATAATGAATTCGGTTTTAAAAAAACCGCCAAGACACTTTAAACGAACGGACAAATAATTCCACGAGTTGTAAACAAAATTTATTGTATAGTGACTACATTCCTCCATACATGATTAACTACATATCTAAGGTAACATTCGTGAGCATGATGTTCATTGTAGTTTTATGGTTATTTCTCACTCTATTTTAATGAAGAAGCGTGGTCGTATGTGGGACAAAACTTAATTGATAATTGATAATTGAAATTGATTTTAGGTCTCATATGGTAACTCACCTGTTAATATATAATCAGAAGTCTTATTGAATTTAGTAATATATGTATTTACTAAATATGATATGCGATTTTACCTAATCTCTTATCCTTTGTAAATTTATTTATGTACGAACCTTAGGGAAAAATGATATAAATATTGATTAAATATGGATGATCGGTACGTAATGGAAATTTAGAGGTAGTCTGTCGAGGTCAGCCTCGTGCTGATCGCAAAAACAATCGCCATATATGACAGACCTTAACTTTATGTAACTTTGTTGTGCATGTTGATCGTGACTAACCTGGGTCTGACCGCGACAAACTTCATAATGTATTTTTTATTGCTTGAATAACTGACACAAATGATAGTTTAACACGCATAGAACACGGTTGATTGCAGCAAAGTTGAAGAGATGTGTTCCTAGAAAATAAAATTTCTTCGAAATGTATCTCTTGAAAAGATGTGACTTTACCTAGGGATATTTGATTGATTACAAACTTATGTAAGAGTTTAATCTAATCTATAAATAGGTAGTTCCTTTAAGAACATAAAACACATTCTTGTCAAATCTCATAAAATCTCTCTTACGTGAAAACGTTTTGTGAATGTTCAAACACTGTCATTTTGATTGAGTTTTCTAGTTGCTTGTTATATGAATTTAAAAGCTTGTCATATCTGAAAATAACTTCCTTAAAGGGTCTATAAAACAATATAAATGACCAAAATCATTCTTTTTAGAAAGCGTAATCATACGCGTCTCAAGCTTTTATTTTTTTGGTCACTTTTTGACGATTCTCAATCAACAGTTGTATGAGTACTTTGATGTAAACATTGTTTCTCTATCTCTATTATCTGACAATAAAAAAATAGAAAATGATTATGGAAGTGGAAAATATACTATCATAAATAAAATATCAAGTTCGAGTGAATCCATGTTACGAAGGAAACCGTGCAATGAAGAAGGACATTATGACATCTTTGACATTAGAATTCATATATAGAGCATATTAAGGAGAAACATAGATATGTCTAAATCTCGTATAACTAAATGTGTAGTTTATAAAATCTTAGTAGGAAATCTTATTATTCTCCCAGACTATTGAATGCAAAAACATATTTAAAATACTCATGTCTGTAAACGTGGAGAAATGTTCTAAGGAAAGTAATTCAAGGAGTATTAACATAAGATATTTCCAGTCAAATGGATTTATGTGTTTTAGATTTTGACAAATTGTAAAACATTAATTATTTTGAAAGAAGAGTGAAATCTAAACAATATAGAATATAAAGTTGTGTTAATCGTGACATAATTCAACATTGCGGAAAATAAATCTTATGAATGATGATATGATAATTAACGTCGGTATTTGTTGCTTATGATAAAGATCTATTCAAACAATTTGGAATGAGTAGTGATGCATGTGAAGTGCAAGTGGGTAACACCAACATATCAAAAGTAGAAAGATATGTAAACGTTGAATTATTGTTTACAAATAGGAAAGTGATAACTCTCACCAATATTTTATATGTTCCAAAAAATAAACAAAAATTTGGTGTATGGTGATCTTTTGGCCAATGTGAGAACTCGTTATGTGTACGAATCTAGAAAACTCATTCTAGCCAAAGACGATATCTTTGTTCGGACATGATATTCAAGTATTAGAATGGTGAAACTATGTACCACCAAAAATTCATAGAGTAAAATAAGGAATTTTATTTATGTTTGTTCTAGTAATGAATAATTATTATGACATAATAGACTTGCTCATATAGGACATATTATTATAAATATAATTGTTAAAACCAAACTTATAAAATATGACATAAGTTTATATGAAAAATGTGAGTTGTGTGTAAAATTAAAGGTGATTAAAAAGTCTTACGTATCCATTGAAAGATGCACAAAATTGTTGAACTTCAAACACACCGACATGAGTGAGCTAAACAATATCTTGACGCATTTGCGTTAAATATACTTTATAGATTTTATTAATGACTACTTAATATTTACATATGTTTTTTTGCTAATATAATGATGAGGTCTTAAATATGTTTAAAATATTCAAATCGGAAGTAAAAAATCAATTAGACACTAATGTTAAAATATTGTATAGTGACAGAAGTAGGGAATATTAATCGGAAGAATTTTCTAGTTTTTGTGAATAGTAGAGATAATTTATCAATACTCGATGCCTCATAGGCCACAAAAAAAAATGAATTGGTTGAGCTAAAAAATAGATTTTGAACGAGATGACCAATACCAAGCTATTTAATTCAAAATTACATATTAATTTAGGGTGAGGTTGTTTTAACTGTATGTCATATTTGTAATCGTATTCCTCTTAAAGAAACTGTAATATCTCCATATGAGTTATGAAAATAAAGAAAACCAAAAATAAACTACTTTAAAGTTTGAGGGTATTTAGTTTTTTTTTTACAAAAATACGGATCTAAGAAGAGTAAAATTAAGTCCCAACACTATAAGGCATGTGAGCTTTCTCGACGTCCACGTCAACAACTTCGGATCGGTCGGGCTATAACCGACATTCAACGTCACCCAGAAAACAAGTAAGTGGTCATACACCCAACACTCTAACAGCGCCGAAAAGCCAACCAAGATCTTCACGGAGTGCTTCAAAATTTCTCCCAAACTCTTGTACAACCATACTAATGCGCCAGTACCCCATGCGTATTCATTAAGTTTGTCCAAGTGCTCCAGATGGTGAAGAAAATCGTATTGGATGTTCTTCTGGCTTGTGTTCGTGAAGATCGTACATCCGAGGAAGAACATGATGTATGCTCGAGCGGCTTGTTTTTAGCAAATATAACTAGAGGTATTAAGAAAGAGGGAGTGCGAGTATGGTCGGAGGTACGATGGTAACCATAATGAGCAACGAAATTGGGGAAAAGATTATCCCAATTGTTGTTGACAATAACCATATAAATTACATAGAAAGTATGATTGTTTGTTGATTGTTTGGTCAAGAGAATTGAAATTTAGTGGATCTAAATTCATGAAACTCACTTGTATAACAATAGTTATTAAATTTAGTAATGGATGAAGTCCAAAAGTTCGAATCTTTGGTTCGATCCTATAACTTACGAATGCAACTGAAATCGCCTAACACATTCCAAATGGTGTAATGATGAATGAAGGAGATTGATGAAAGATCATTCGATAGGTAGGATTGATCCACAACATCCTTAAAACCGGGTTCTTGGCAAGTCATTTTCTACCTAAAGGGTGCATGTTATGGATGGTTTTAGATAGCAAGGACAATAACATAGAACATATAATATTTTCAACTTTTCCAAAAAACAAATATAAGTTATGTGATTAGAAAATAAAATTGGTAACATCTATTTGACGGACTGGGTATTGAGATCTCACACATTAAATGCGACAATAATTATATAAATAATATCCCATTGGTGTAAGTAAACTTTGTTGTTGCATGATGCATTCGGGTATAAATAGAACATGATTTGACCTCAACCAATGTCTGGGTACTATCGTGGGACTCGTTGTTATCCTTGGGATAAAAGCATTGTCATTGAGAGGGGGGTGATAGACCTATTCATCATCAATGGTAATCAGGTAAGCGTTACAAGTGGGATCTACACACTTGAGATCACCATTGATGAGGATATTGTTGTTGTTATTAAAAAAATTTGGAATGAGACGGTCTATGTTTTCACCAATAGGCTCTTTTCTCGGATGGTGCAGAACAATAGGTGTAGACGCAAATTGTGAACATGAGGGAAGGTTAATAAAAATCAATGGCGGCCAAATGTGTCGCATTTGGTGCAAATAGGAAAACCTTAGTATTTCATCACGAGGGAAGTGATCTTGCCCATGCACTTGATCTCAACAACCTTAGTAAGTTGTTTGAGGTATTTATGATGATAGAAAATCTGGAAAATATAAGTTTAAATTTGTTTTTCGTGTGCATGTTGATGTAAATAAGAATACCCGAGAAACTTTCGATGATACTTAGCCCATTTTCGATCCAAATTTCATGAGGAAGGCCATGTAGTTTGACCCAAGGGAAGCTGATTCAAGAGGGTCATTAACAGTGGAGATCATGGGTTCCCACCTCTCGAAGAAGATAAAGTAGCCGTTGAAAAACCAGAGAAGCATTCTCGATAATGAATTTGCATAATCAACACGGGTGAAACAAAATAAGAAGTAACCTTATATTCATGCATGTATTGCATGCCCGAAAGCTTGATAACTATTTCTCTCTAGTAATAATGATTTAGCTCTTGAACAGTATAACGTCCCTGGATTATCACATTTGGTGACAGATAATTCCTTGACTTTCAAAAGTCCGTTGGTAGTCCCTTGACTACCAGCCTTGGATAAAGTTAATCCATCAGATCATTTGATTCATGTGAACCTGCCACCTGTCACTATAGTCATCAGAATTTTGTATCACCACTTGTCCCTTGACTTTAGGTCAAAGCCAAAATGTAGTCTACAACCCGTGATCTAAAATTAAGGGACAATTGGTTATACAAAATTCTGGTGACTATGATGACAAGTGGGAGGTTCACATGAATCAAAAGATTTGGTGGATTAACTTTATCCAAAGCTGATAGTACAGGAACTACCAACGAACTTTTGAAAGTCAAGATACTATCAGTCACCAAATGTGATAGTCGAGGAACGATAAACTATTCAAAACCTAAGAATTTAATTAGGACAACAAAATATAAATTTTAAATAAAAATACTTGTTTTTGTTTGGTTGAAATTTTAATAGGGCTAGGCTATATCGGGACCCCATTTGGCTATAATGAGACCCCAAATCCAACATTTTTTTTCAAATCATGTAAAATTACCAATATATCCTTTATATATAAAACCCATTTTTAATTAAAAAATTAACTTTTTCTTCTTTTTCTCCACAAAGCTTTCTCTCTCTAACATAGCAAAAATTCTAAAAAAACTAAAATTTATGGATTTGAGCGACTTGAATGATGGTTTTAGCTGTAATATCAATGAAATTGGTTCGTAGACCATCTCGAAACCCAAGATGAAGTATTTTTTGAGATTTTTTTACTTTCAGTGCGATTCTCGAACTCATTACGCTATAAAAGTGACGAACCGCGAACCCAGAATTCGCAAAATTGCATGTATTTTTGGTCAAAATCGCGAGCTCACTGCTCGTGATTTGGACAAAATCGCGAACAGTCACTTCGTGATTTTGTCCAAATCACGAGCAGTGAGCTCGCGATTTTGACATTTAATACTTAGTTTATATAATTAAATATATTAAAATTAAATATATTTTGATATAATTATTACGTACCTTTTTAGAAAGCAGACCAAACTCAAATAGAGCTGGATGAGTCAAAAATTAGAAAAATCATTAAAGACTAAATATATATCCAGCATTTTCATTAAATTTAAATATATATCCAGCATTTTCATTAAATTTAAATATATATCCAGCAAACTCCGTGTTCGCAATTTCACCACTCTTGGAAGTGCAAAATTGCAAACAAGCACCTCGTGATTTTGCACGGGTTGCGAGGTGCTTGTTCGCAATTTTGCACTTTCAGCAGACCCAAACCCTAGACCTGAAAATCGAACCAAAAACTCACAAAACAACCCAAATTCAACAACTATGGTACCAAAACGTTCCTAATGCATCGACTAATACGAATCTACAACTATTTTTTCAAAAAAACAACAACATATACATGAAAATCAGACTTTTTAGACAGAACCCTAAACTCTAAATATCACTAAAAATACTAAAGTAAATTGCTTAAAAATTACATGAATAAGTAAAGGATTCGTACCTTAAGGTGTTTGTAATGTCAGATTTGAGAAATCTTGTCTTTTTTTTTTCTGGGATTTTGAGAGGTTTTGCTAGAGAGAAGAGAGAAGAAGAGAGAAAAGCGGTTTTTGGGCTGAAAATACAACTTTTATATCAGGGGTAAATTGGTCTTTTTTGGGGTCTCATTATAGCCAAATGGGGTCTCATTATAGAAGGGTCTCATTATAGCCAAATGAGGTCTCAATTTAGCCTTCCCATTTTTTTTTTGGCAAAAAAGATTATTATATTAACTAAATGATATGTCCAGTTACAAGGACCCAAAATTAGTAGGGCTTATAAAACAAGAAGACTAAGGCCCAATACAAGGCTAATTGAATCAGGACTAGAATTAGCCCTAAATCATGTAAAATCCCCAATTGAAAACCCTAATTCCTTCCAATCCCTTTGTCTTCTCCCTTTCACGAACCCTAGTTTTCATTCAGCTGTAATCTCCATATCCAATCATCCAATCCTACTCCACCTTCTCACCATTTCATCCAAAATCTCCCAAACTAAACTTTACATCCGATCATTCTCTAACCTGGGTCTATGTACCCAATACCCAAGCTTTCAAGAATCAGAGTCGCACGAAGGGGTGTTGGGATGTCGTGACTTGCAAATGAGCAACACCTCTTCTCCACCAGTACCCATTTCGTCACCCAATCTGCAGCCACATTTTCCAATCTGGAAATGTGGTTGATTTTCATTTTCGGGCTAATTAAAGCTCTAAAAATCTCACCCCTCAACCTGTTTATTCCATCTCCGAGTGAAAAGTTGATGACCAAAGGAAGACAATCCGATTCAATGTCTACTACACTCCACCCTCGCCTGTTGCAAAGAAGCAGAGCTTCCAACAATGCTCTCCTCTCAGCATGTAATGGTGACATTTTTCCAAAAAGAAAACCGGCTCCCTCGATGCAGTTCCCCTGACTATCTCGAACAATAAGTCCCCCGGAGGCTTCACCAGAGAAACAGGAGGCGCCATCCACATTGATTTTCAGTCTTCCCTAAGCAGGAGCCTTCCACACAAGGTATGTGATCTTCCTCTGACTAATAGAGTTAGCTCCGATTTTACCACCTGCATCCATAGCATGAACCCAGTGCTTAGGTTGTAATTTAGAATCTATACCCAAAATAAAGCGATTAATTCTGCCCACAGCCTTGTAGAAGTTGTCAATAGGTTTTCCGAACTTAGAGTTATTCCTGTTATACCATATTGTCCACACTATTAATTGGGGCACAATATGGGTAACATGGAATTTTCCACGAGTCGCACTGAACCAAATGAGGAACATATGCCTCAAGTTCATGTACCTTTTTACTGGAATTCTGAACAAGATTCCATAGTAATTCCATAAGTGCCAGGCAAAGCAGCAACTTATAAAGAGGTGAGTTGTGTCCTCACAGTTGCTGCAAAATTGGCACTTAGAGACAATATAGAAATGCCTCTTAGTAAGTACATTATCAGTAGGAACAAAGTTTTTTAGTATCTTCCAGCTTAAAAATGAAAACTTAGTTGGTATGAATCTGTGCCAAATCTTTTTGAAAAAGAATGAACTACCACTTTTAACTCTGATGTTTTCCCATGTATTTTTTGTGCTAAACTTTTTGTTTTTTGACAGACTCCACTGTACACAATCTTCTTGATCATGATTAATATTAACACCACATATGTGTTGATATCGATCATGTGAAAGAAAGGATGTGAGAATGGGGTTCCAACTTTTTTCTTTCCAAAATGATTTAACCTGTGCTGGAAGATACCAAGAATTTTGATCAGTTATAATTGGAGGCATTTCATGCCATGAATCTCTCCAGAAATCCATATTTCCTTGTCCTACTTTCCACTGAATGAATCTATCAGCATTCTCTCTAACAGAGCATAAATTCTTCCACACTATAGAATCACTTGCTCCACACTTAGCTTTAAGTGGGTGACTGTTTTTGCAATAGGTATTAGATATGAGTTCAGACCAAAGGGCCTTCCCTTTTACTAAACAAATACCATAGCTTATAGGCAAATGAAGCTGAATATCAGACAAATGCTTAATGTTTAATCCTCCTTCCTCAAAGGGCTTGCATAGGTTTCCCCAGCCAGTCCAATGAATTGCATTTTCATTTACTTTAGGTCTCCATAGAAATTTGTTAAAACAGAGTTCAATCTTATTTAAAATAGTTTTTGGTATAACACTGTTTTGCATCCAGAAAAATATGATGGGATGAAGAGCATGTCTTATAAGTGACAATCTGCCACTGTAAGACAAGTTCTTCAGGTCCCAATAATTGATTTTGTTATATATTTTTGCTAAGAGAGGAGTATAATGCTTCCCCTTGTTGTTGTCAGCTATGGTGATGCCCAGATAGCTAAATGGAGCAGTTTTAGTCTTGAACCCCAAGGTTGCTTTGATTCTAGCTGAATTAGCATTGGAACAACGAGTGGAGGTAATAATCTTCGTCTTTTCAGTGTTGATAGATTGCCCAGACTCTTTCTGATATTGATTTAGCAGATCACTCAGACTTCTAACTGATGATGGAGCACTGTTAGTGAATATAACCACATCATCTGCAAAAGCTAAAGAAGGTAAGATGTATCCAGACTTTACATAATACTGCATACTATTATTCCTTTCGTATAAGTTCTCCAAGCCCCTTAGGAGGGCTTCCTCAGCAAGGATAAAGAGACAAGGAGACAAAGGATCTCCTTGTCTCAATCCTGTTTTCTGAGGGAAATAACCTGAACAGGTTCCATTAATTAATACTGATATCATTACATTAGAAATTAGACTATTAACCAAAGAGAGAATATCTTCTGAAAACCCAAAACATCTTAAATTTTGAATGACAAAGGTGTGAGACAGCCTGTCAAACGCCTTTGTCATATCAAGCTGTAAAATAATATTTCCTTTTGATGGTTTTCTTCTGATGTTATGTAGCATCTCTTTGATAGTTAAAATGTTGTCATGTATCAGTCTTTATTTTACAAACGCGCTCTGCCCTCTAGATATAAGACTGGGAAGAATACTAGAGATTCTCCTATTAATGAGGGCAGAGAGCAGTCTGTTCATAATAGTACACATACTTAATGGTCTATAGTTATTCCAGGTAATTGGGTTAGCCATTTTAGGGACCAGCACAATCCCAGTTGCAAAAACACCTTTTGGGATAGCACTTCCAGAAAAGTAAGCATTTAATGCTTTGCAAAGATCATCACAAATTATATCCCAACGTTTCTTAAGGAAGAAAGTATTGAACCCATCTGTGCCAGGGGCACTGTCAGCCTTCATTTCATAAATAGTAGCTCTAACTTCCTCCTTAGTAGTAGGCTTAACAATCTCTCTACTATCCCTGTCTAAAACAAGCTTGGGTATGTTTTTTAGAACAGATTCATCATCACTAATATTGTTGTTATTTTCAGGTACATTAGAAAGAATCATTTTAAAGTGTTCCACAGCAGAGGAAGCAATCCCACTTTGGTCAGTAATCCACAAATCTTTATCCTTTATGCCATTAATAAAATTTTTCTTTCTTTTCTTGGCTACAAAGTTATGGTAGAGTTTTGTATTTCCATCACTATCTTGTAGCCAAGAATTAAAACATTTTTGTTTCCAGTAGCATTCCTCATCTTTTAAAGCAAGGATAAGGGTGCTATTGGCTTTTGAAAGCTTAGATTTTGAAGTATTATCTTTAGTGTACTGGTGAATCAATTCACAGTTTTCAACATCAACAGTTGCATCTTTTACTTTATTAAAAATGTTTCCAAAAGTTGTAAAATTCCAATTTTTCAAATGCTTCTTCAATCTCTTAAGTTTATACCAAAAGACTGTACTTTCCTCTCCATTACAATACTTGGACCAGTTATGGCTTACAGAATTCATAAAGTCAGGATGATTGGCCCAAGCATTGATAAACTTAAAGGAACCCTTCTTGATATTAGAATTTTGTGAAGTGTCTTTACAAATTGAAAGTAAGAGAGGAGCATGGTCAGAACAAGTTATGACCATGTGGCAAACCTGTAATCTTAAACCATTAAGCATATTTTGATTAGTGAGCACCCAATCTAATCTTTTCCAAACGTTATTGTTACTCCAAGTATAACGTGATCCAGTGTGTCCAGGCACTTCCAGGTTGCTGTTTCTTATGAAGTCATTGAAGTCTTCAGCTCCATTTCCATCATAATTCATATAGCAAAGTTGATCATCAGGACATCTTATTGTGTTGAAGTCTCCAGCAAGAACCCAAGGCATATCACAGGTAATATTACTAAGCTGACTCCAGAGTATCTTCCTCTGTATTCTCAATTTTTTTGCATAAATAGAAGTGAAACAACCAGTAAAGTCAGCATGGTTGATCTCAACATGTAAATACTGATCCTGATCATCAATCACTGATACACTAACTTCATTAGACCAAAGCAACCATATTTTATTAGATGTGTTAGCCACACACTTCTCAAACCCAATTCTTCTAGTAACCAATTCCATCTTATCAGACCAAGCCATATGCTCTTGAATTGTGACTATTTTAACTTTCTCATGTTTAATAATGAACTTAAGCCTAGCAATCGTAGGATTATTGTGCACACCCCTTGCATTCCAACTTAGTAACTTAATCATTATCAGATGCTGAGTTTTGTAGAACCTTTCCTCTCTTTCTAAGAGAGCTTATAGACAGTCTGTTTGAGTTGCTATTTCTGTTAGCAGATTTGATCTTTCTTGCAATAACTGTCTCAAAATCTTGATCAGGGTCATTCGTACTTGTCCTTGGTGAAGGATTGTAACTACCAGCCCTTCCACTTCGAGGAGAAGCCTGTAACCTGTCCAGACAGTTCTCTTCTTCCTCAAGATGCTGAAGGGCACTGATGATATCAGGCTCATTTTTGGAAGCAGCTCTCTCCCTTACAGGACTAGCAACATTCGTGGATGGACAAGACACAAAAGACCTATCTTTCTTTGTAATAATTGATTTTAATTTCCTCTTATATACATGTGTAAAGGCTTCAACCTTTTTAGACGTAGTAGCCTTATCAGGTTTTTCAACCTCCTGTAAAGAATCTTGTTGAGCAACGTTTCTTGCAATAACAACATTGTTTTCTTTATTTCTGTTTTCATCAACACTATCTTTCACACTTTCTATAACAATCTTGGAATCCATAGACATATTCTTTTTGCATTTATCAGATTCATGCCCAATGTGGTGGCAGGTCTTGCAGTAACCTGGAGCATTTTTGTAACTAACATTTATATTAAACACATCACCATCTCCAAACTCAACCTTCAACTTCCTCTTAAGATAACTTGAGACATCAATCTCAATCAATGCAAAGCATGCATTCCAATTTGCCCTGTTAACATCAGGGATAACTACATGATGCACCAGCCCAAGGGATGAAGCAAGTTCATTTATCACAGAACTATTGTACATGAATTCAGGCACTTTTTCGAATCTGACCCAGAGCAGAGCAATCGGGCTCTCGAAGTTTCTGGTGCTATGTGGACACCACTTAACAACACGCATCATCTTACCATCAACCTTCCAAAACCTACTCACCCAAAGCCTTCCAGCATCAGCCAATACTGAAAACTCTACGAGAATCTGTCTTGAGTCGATTGTTACGTATGTGAACACACCCTTGAACCTGAACGATTCAAGAAATGCTTGAAACGCCTGTCTTTTAGGGATGCCATCATTAAACTTGCATATTAGGGTGGTTCTTGACAGAGAGCAAAGGCCGTTCTTCACCTTTCTTTCGAATCGGATAACGTTGTGATCTCCTAACACTATAACTTCCGATTTGTAATCTGTTGCCACATTCTTTTCCATTACAACATCTGAATATCGCCTATCCATTGACAATGCCTTTGATTCAGTCGCAGCTTTACCATTCAATGGAGGAAAGTCATTGTCTTGGGTATCCATATTCATGACTCCAACCTTCAACAGGCAGAGCCTGCGAAGGCTGAAATTTTCAATGTAGACGCAACAGCTACCGGATTGAAGATACCTATACTATAACTATACTTTACAATGGTGTAAAGCGATGTAAAGATTTCTTAGAGGTTAAGAAACAGAATCACTTCGTGGACCTTTCTTGAGAGAGAAGACTTCCATTTTTTCCCATTTAGCCTTCCCATTTTAATATATATAAAAAAAACATTATTAGTGAATATAAAAGCCTTTCCTTAACTATTTTTTTGGAAAATGCTAACCGGTGCTCTTTCGGAATATTTTTATATTAAATAAAATAAAATAAATCAAATATGTACATTAAAAGAGAGACAGCCTTAGTCGTCGGTATCAGTGAAATAGTTAATCGATAATGTCGATTCGGCTCGACCCAATCCAACCCACGAGCCATCGTCAACTCTGACCTTGAGAGCATCACAGCCTCCATCAGAGAGATACACAATTTGACAGTGAGATATTTCTATCTACAGTTACAAGTTTTGCTTTATGGCTATTGAATTCTCTTGTAAAGTAATCAATTTTTTAGTTCAATTGTATCCTAGGTTTTGGTTACTGACATGGAAATAGTTAATCTGTTGTCTTCACTAGTTTACTGTTACGTATCAAAGATAGCAATTTGAGACCAGGTATGAGGTTGCTTAGTGGTTACTTGCGCACATTTAACTATAAGTTGATAGAGCTAAGTTGGTGAAGTTGAAGATATGTACTGAGTAGGAGTTGTGACTTTGTTAGTCATTTTTGCATGAGTTGTCTTCTCTCTTTTGCTAACTCGTTGTTAGTTCCCGAGACTCTACTTCGGTGCCTTCAGCGTTTCATTCATTGCCAGAATCAGATTAAACAAATTCATCCCCTTTTGATCACTACCGGTTGTCTTTCTAAGAATTTCACAAATCTTGAAACTTTGTATCCTTCGAAATGGAAAACCACTCTTATTTACAATACTCTAATGAGATCGTATCTCAACATGGGACAAAATCGCATTGTTTTTATTCTCTTCAGCCAGATGATTGGTAATGGTGTGGCTCCAATTGACCTCACATTCCCTTCCGTAATCAAAGCAGCCTCGTTCTTTCCTATTTCCGGCATAGCCCTGCATAGCCAAGCCCTAAAGTGGGGTGTTATATGGGACCCTTTTGTGAAAACTTCGTTTCTAAGACTCTATTCTCAAGTGGGTGATTTAGGGAATGCGCGTAAGATGTTTGAAGAAATATCTGATCCATGCATCGTTGCTTGTAATGCGATGCTTGATGCTTTTGGTAGGAACGGGGATATGGAATCTGCTTGTTTGTTTTTTGAAACCATGACTAGTAAAGATGCAGTTTCATGGACCAGTGTTATCAATGGCTTTCTGAAAAACAACAACTTTACTGAGGCGGTAAAGGTTTTCGCTAAGATGATTGCGCACGAGGAGGTAATTAGTGGTTTAGTTAAGCCGAATGAGGCTAATTGGGTCAGTATACTTTCTTGTTGTACTCATTTGGATCGAGGAGGTTTCTCTTATGGGAAGCAGATACACGGGTATATCATTAGAAAGGAAATTCGTGTAACTAGTTTTGTAGGAACTTCATTGATAGACTTGTATGGAAAGGCAGGTTGTGTAGAGACTGCGATTCGAGTATTTAACCAAATAGAGTCTAAAAAGGTATGCACGTGGAATGCGATGCTATATTCACTTGCATGTAACGGTCAAGAGATTCAAGCTGTAGATATGTTTGAGCTGATGAAGGTGCAAGGACAATGCCCCAATAAGGTTACCTTTGTTGTTGTTCTCACTGCCTGTGCTCGAGCCAAACTTGTGGAGTTGGGTTTGGAATTATTCCGTTCTATGCCTTCTATGCATGGGATCACACCAATAATTGAGCATTATGGTTGCGTGGTTGATTTGTTAGGCAGAGCAGGGCTTTTGAGAGAAGCGAATGAGTTCATAAGGAGTATGCCTTTTGAAGCTGATCCCTCCATATTGGGAGCTCTATTAGGTGCTTGTAAGATTCATGGAGCAGCTCAATTGGGGAATGAAATAGGGCAAAGGATTCTTGAAATGCAGCCTCATCATAGTGGGTTACATATGGCATTGTGGAGTATAAACGCTTCAAGGAAAAAGTGGGGCTTTGCTGCTGATTTAAGGAAGGCTATGGTAGATGCTGGTGTGAAGAAAATTCCGGCTTACAGCTTGATTGGTTCCATTTGAAGTCTATCTTTTGGTCTAAGTATTCACATGAGATGCTACTGGTTAAAAGAGTAGCAGATTCTGATTCATACAAGATACAGTTGTACCCACACTGTAATCGACGAGTCATGTAAAAAGCTATATATTAACTCGTTTGTTTTCTTTGCTAAGTTATTAAAGGGCCATACCCAAGCGCTCATTCATGAACTTTATATCTTTAGTTTAGTGTCCCTGTGATTCTACTTGAAATAAACCCCAAACAAATGCATTTTTGGTGAACCAACTGTGTATTCTGACATAAATATCTATGCAGGAATGCGATATCAAGAGAGACCGTCTCAGATTTAACAAATTCACATGTATTTGATACATGTGCAATCAGTACAAACAATCCTTACAATGTTTAAGTTGGTGAGCATATATACAAAACTGATTCATGGTTTTATTGATAAGTTAGGGATATCTAGAGTAGACAAACGTAGGGATCACAGGCAGTAAAGACATCGAGATTAGAGTCAAGTAGGATCACGTAGGGATGCCGAACAGGTAGACCTATGATGCATTTAATCTATTTAACAGTTTAAACATGTACGTGTCTGGCAGTTAGCAAATTGACATTTAACGAATTTAAAGAGGAGGTACGTGTCTGGTAGGTAGCAGGTTGCCATATAACAGATTTAAACATGTAAGTGCGTGGCAGTTAACTGCTTATACAAGTAGCAGGTATCTAGGTTACCACCAGATGTATTTATCAAGTATTTTATAATATTATTTGAAACTAATTTGCATGCGTTAATTAAGTCAAATTTCAATAATTGAGGTATGTATATAAACCAAAATAATTATGATATTTATTGTATTTTAATTTAATTATTATATTTTTTAAAATATTTACACGAGTATAAAAATAATAATTTGTATGCCTTAACTAAATCCAAAACCTATAGTTAAGATCTTATATTATAAACAAGATAATTTTAATATGATTTTAATATTGTTGTATTATATTTAGATATTTAAGATATTTTATTTAATATAAGATAGATATTTTATTTAATATTAGAGTATTTTGATTTTAAAATATTATATTATTGAAAATATTTTTACGATTATAAAAATAATAATTTACAAGTAAACATAATCGTAATATTATTTTGATGTGTGAGGGAAAACTCAAACCCTCACCCCTAACTATGTGACAAATGCATTATTTCTATTAATAACAACGATTGAAAGTCTGGATATCTGGATTACCAATCCGGATTGAGTCCAATTATTCTTTGAATCTTCCTTATTTATAAGGGGAAACCCAATCCCAAAATCACTATGTCTCATTACTACTCTAAATCTTTGTGCTTCTTTTACAAATTCTACGAAATCATTAGTTACTTTTTTTAGAAACTCTAGTTCTACTTTCAGAATAGCTTATATATTTTTTTTGCTTTTTGTTTTTCTTCCATAAAAACACTCAAATAACATTTTAGTAACATTAAACTAGTTGAATTAATAGCTTGCTATAATCTATCAAGTTATTTGCTTGTTAGAGTTGTTTAGATTAGTTGTTATTTGTTTATTATTATTTTAAAAGACCCTAAATAATTCATTTTCATTTGTAATACTAGTAAGTATTAGTCTAAATTTAGTTTTTTATTAATTACAATATTAGTTTCGATTAGTATTTTATTGAATATTTAAGAAAAACGTTGTTTCAAGCTGTAAAATAGCTCGAAAACGTAGAAATACTAATGTTCACCCACCCGCTAATGTAGATCTCAATATGACGGATGATTTTCGTAGAGGCTCCTCTCACATTGAAACACTCTCCTCCTACGAAAGTGGTGGTGGAAGTACTAGTAGTGGGTCGAGGTCTCATAAGAAAACATCTTGTAATAATAAAATTATAAACATATAACTTGTAATATTTTACCACGATAATATATGATTTTGGTTTATAAAATAATAACAATGGTACTAATATTTATAACCAAGTCATACTAATAATATTGAAAATGTAATAATAAAATTATAACCGTATAATTTGTAATATTTTAACATGATAAGATATGATTTTGATTTCTAACATAATTTCAACACTTGTAATATTTATAACCAAAACATAATAATAACATTCAAAATATAATAATTACTTTATAACCTTAAAAGTAATATTTAAAATTTTGGTTTATAAAATAATTGCAACACTTAAAATATTAATAGCCAAATCACAATCATACTAACCAAATTGTAATAATAAATTTATAATCATATACATTATAATAATATTTTTAAAATATAACTTAAGTTATGATTTTGGTTTATAAATTAATTACAACACTTATAATATTTATAACCATATAATAATAATAATAATCAAAATGTAATAATAAAATTAGAATCATATAACTTGTAATTATAAAATATAATTATAATTAATAAAATAATAACAACAATAATAATATTTAGTTCCAAATAATAATAATAATATTCATAATGTAACAATAACATCATAATAATACTTCTTATAATATTTAAAAATAAAATAAATAATTTTTTTTATAATAATAAGCTTATAAAGTATGTTTTTCTATTAAACGTGTCTCACAGGTAAAGGTTTATGCAGGTAAACATGTAAATGTATCTAACAGGTAACGTGTATGGAAGGTAGCAGGTCTGACATGTAACTACTTAAACAGGTAAACATGTAAACATGTATGACAGGTAGCAGGGTTGACAAGTAACAGGTAAACGTGCCAAGTCTGCTTAGACCCATTTAAATTCTGATAGGTACCATTTATTTCTGGCAAGTCAGACCCATTTTCCACCCGTAGGACCATGTATTTTTACAAACAGTCACACGAATGTAAAGATATTGAGATTAGAGTCGAGCAGAGAACATGTTTTCTTGCACTGAGTGTTTCAACCATTTCATTTGAGTTGTTCAGACATCGTATTTTCATACATCTTTAACTTTGTAGCTTGTTATTTCTCATGGAGATTTGTAGCGATCTTGTGTAACTCTGAATTTAAAACGACAGAAATAAATTATTAAGACACTTTATCAATGAAAATGAAATGCATCAATGAAAAGTATTCAATAATTTACTAGGAGTGTTGGTGACTTCATTGGTTTGGCCTTGTGTCAGATTAGTTTCTCAGGCTACAACATTTTTAGTAACACTTTCCATCTTAGATATTTTAGATTGGATCGACTAGTCGACCAATTTAATCATGCTATATTATCAAACAAGTCGTAGAGTGCGAAAATGCACACTTGTTAGCCCATTGCAGTATTAATTAAAATCTCGTTGATCTTATCCACCCCTAACTACCCTAACCGCCAAACCTATCTTGTTGGTCGAATTGCTTAATGTATGGGTTCTGTTGAAAAACAAAATATATCAATATTATCATTCTATCTGTTAAAACAAAATATCTCTGATTTTATCTAGTTGAGAATTTTCGGAGAACCCCAAAAATATTTCAATTAGAAATTGTTTTACAAGACTTTAGAGAATATTCCAGAAATATTCAAACACTGTTTCTCACAAATAATTAAAATATTATGTTCTTGTGTATGAAGATAGAGATGATGAACCGATGAGAATCAACGAAGGAGATGACAAGTAAATTCACTAAGTTGGACAAGTTCGAAGGACATGATTTCAAACGATGGCAGAAGAAGATGTATTTTCTGTTGACTACCTTCAAGGTTGTGTATGTCCTGAGTACCCCTTGGCGGAAGATCACTGAGAATGAAGCACTGGAACAAACAAAGAAACGCAGCAAGTGGGAGAATGATGACTACATTTTTCGGGCCACATATTAAACGATATGTCTAATACTTTGTTTGATGTATACCAAAATGTCGAATCTGCAAAATAGTTTTGGGATTCTATTAAATCGAAATACATGGTTGAAGATGCTTATAGTAGGAAGTTTCTGGTTAGTAATTTCATAAATTACAAAATGGTTGACTCTAGACTTGTGATGGAACAGTATAATGAAATACTACGAATTATGGGTCAATTTGTCCAACACAATATGAAAATGGACGAATTTATTTCATTGTCTTCTGTTATTGACAAATTTCCTCATTCATGGAAGGATTTTAAACGCACTCTGAAACACAACAAAGAAGAAATGACTTTAGTCGAACTTTGTACTCACTTTAAGATTGAAGAGTTTCTAAGGGCTCAAGATGAAATAAATAATCCTAAGGGTAAAAACCAAGTGGGGAACTTATATGTAAATATGGCTGAAAGTAGCGGATTCTTTAAAAATGCAAATACAGATAAGGGGAATAAACGAAAGTTTAAATGTAACAACAAAAAGAACAATTTTTTCAACAAAAAGCCTAAAATGGCATGCTGGAAATGTGGCAAACCTGGTCAATTTAGGAGGGATTTTCGAGTTGGAAAAGGCAAAAATAATGTTGGTCCAAGTGGGAACAATGCTGGTCAAAATGGAAACAATGCTGGTTCAAGTGGATCTAAGGATCCTAAAAAGCAACAAAGTCAGATTTTATTTTAGAATTTTAACTCTGGTCAGAATTATATATCTCTAATATCTGAAGAATTTTATTGCACGATGATGATGTTGCTTGGTGGGTTGATTCAAGAGCAACAAGTCATGTATGTAAAGATCTTCGATGGTTTAGTAATTTTCAACCGATTGAATGAGAAATGTTGCTACCCCAATTAAAGCACTAGGAAATGTTAAATTACTATTTACTTTTGAAAAATACATATTATTAAACAATGTATTGTATGTTCCTGGGATTCGAAAGAATCTTTTGTCTGGTGTTGTTTTAAACAATTATGGTTTCAAACAAGTGTATGAAAGTGGCAAATATGTATTATCAAAACATGGTGTATTTATGGGATTCAGATATTTGTGTAATGGTATGTTTATGTTAAATATTAATATTTCGTTCCAAAATGATTATGTTTGTATGCCTTCTAATAGTATGTGTGGAAATTTGAATAAAACCAAATTATGGCATGCTAGATTAGGACATGTTCATTATGGAAGAATAAAAGAGATGTAAAAAATGACCCTTATTCCTCCTGTTGATGCAAACAATGAAAAATGTAAAACTTGCGTGTTAACTAAAATAACTAAAAAACCTTTCAATAATGTTAACCGAGTTTCCAAAATATTGGAACTAGTACATAGTGATCTATGTGATTCTCATGCTACACCTTCGTTAGGAAATAAAAAGTATGTTATTACTTTTATTGATGATGCATCTAGATATTGCTACATTTATTTGTTGCATACTAAAAATGAAGCTCTTGATAAGTTTAGAATATATAAGGAAGAATTAGAGCTATATAAGAATGATTTGATTAAACATCTACGTACGGGTAGAGAAGGTGAATATTATGATCCTATATATTTTCAGTCTACTAGTATAATTCATTAAACTACAGCTCTTTATACACCATAACAAAATGGTATAGCTGAAAAGAAGTATAAAACTTTGAAAGAGATGGTTAATTCCACGTTGTCCTCTTCGGGTTTGAGTGAAGGATTTTGGGGTGAGGCTATGTTAATAGCATGTTATTTATTGAATCGTATTTGTACTAAAAGGAATAAGATGACCGCATATGAGCTTTAGTTTAAGAAGCCTCCAACACTGAATTATTTGAGAGTTTGAGGTCGTAGAGCAATTGTAAAACTTACTGAACCCAAAAGGAAAACTTTTAGGTGAAAGAGGTATAGATTGTATCATCATTGGATATGCTGAGCATTCTGTTTCATATAGGTTCTATGTGCTAGAATCTAACGACTATATGTCGGTGAACACTATTATCGAGTCAAGAGATGCAATATTTTATGAAGAAAGAATTACTTCTATACCTAGAACTAGAGATAATATTCAAAACTTTTTGAATAGGAACTTAATTCAAACTTTAAAATATATCAAGTGGTATTGTTTTTGTACCTGAACCTTTTGAACTAAGGAGACGTACTAGAGCTAGAAATGCTAACTCATTCGGATCTAAGTTTCAACTTTATTTAGTTGAAGGGTCAAGAGATAAGATTGAATACCAATATCAATATTGTTTTATTATTGAAGATGATCCGAGGACTTTTAGTGATGCTATGGCATCAAAGGATATTGCATTTGGAAATAAGCTATCCAAGATGAGATAGAGTCTATCATGCATAATAATACATGGGAGTTGGTTGATTTACCTCTTGGTTGTAAACCATTGGGAAATAGATGAATATTTAAACGAAAAATGAAAGTATATGGTAATATTGAAAGATATAAAGCTAGATTAGTTATCTAGGGATTTAAACAAAGAGAAAGAATTGACTTCTTTGATACTTATGCTCCGGTTGCTAGGATTTCCACTATTAGATTGTTGATTGCACTTGCATCTGTGTACAATCTTGTAATTCATCAAATGGATGTTAAAACTGCATTCTTGAATGGTGATTTGGATGAGGAGATTTATATAAAACAACCGGAAGGGTTTGTCATGCCTGGTTGTGAAAACATGCAAGCTGAAAAAATCTTTGTATGGTTTGAAACAAGCACCAAAAGATTGGCATAATATTTTTGATAATGTGATATTGTCTAATGAATTTATTCTTAACCAAGCTATGTATATAGAAAATTTGATAATTATAGTAAATGAGTTACGATTTGTCTATATGTGGATGATATGTTAATTTTTGGAACTGACCAAAATCAGGTTGATGAAACGAAGAAATTATTATCATCTAATTTTGAGATGAAAGATGTGGGGGAAGCTGAAATGATTCTTGGTATAAGAATCAAGCGAAAGAATAATAATATATAGATTTCTCAATCTCACTATATTGAGAAAATATTGAATAAATTTAATTTTAAAGATTGTTCTCCGGTAAGCTCACCTATATATTATAGTCTTAAGCTTCTACCTAATAAAGGTGCTGCTATATCTCAACTTGAATACTCAAGAGACATCGGGGGCCTTATGTATGCCATGACTAGCACTAGGTCCGATATTTCTTTTGCTGTTGGTAAACTTAGTAGGTATACTAGCAATCCTAGTTCACATTAGTGACAAGGTTTAAATCGAATATTCAAGTATTTGAAAGGAACCATGAATTATAGTTTAACTTATACTGGATTTCCTTCTGTATTTGAAGGATATTCAGACGCGAGTTATATTTCTAGTATGGATGATTATTCTTCCACAACTGAATGGGGATTTCTACTTGGGGGAGGTGCTATTTCTTGGGCATCTAAGAAACACACTTCTATCACTGATTCAACAATGGAATTGAAGTTTGTGGCATTAGCAACAACGAGTAAAGAAGCTGAGTGGCTAAGAAATTTAATGTACGAAATTCTGTTGTGGCCCAAACCGGTATCACCTATATCTATCAGATGTGATAGTAAAAATGCATTGGCTAATGTCTCTAGACAAGTTTACAAAGGCAGGTCTTAGACACTTAAGTGTTAGACACAGTATGATTTGTGTGCGTATTATGCATGATGTTATTTCAGTAGAGTTTGTGAGAACTCAATATAACTTAGCCGATCATTTAACCAAATGGTTAAGTAGAGATCTTGTGCACGAATTGGGTATTGGGATGAGATTAAAGTCCATCTGAAATCTCTCATGTTGAGATACCCAATTCCCATCTAATATAAAATTAGGTGTTGAATTTAATGTGGAAAGCTTAACATCTAGAGATTGGAACACATTTGTATATCATCCCAAGGTATGTGTTCAGACCTGCAAGTTGTGAAGGTTGAAGATTATCTTCTTAATAGTTCTTTTGAAAAATTGCATATGCAGGTGAAATAGGAAAAAAACTACCTATTTGAGCCTGAAGTTTAGCCACTTCAAGAAGATAGGACTTGGATTTGATATGCTCAAGAAGGATAAAGACATAAGACTAGTAAAAGATAGTGTCAAGTAAGAACAAGTGATAATATAAATTTATGTGTATATTATCTTCGTGTATTCATTATGAATAGTAAATGTTCAATCCTTAGTGATAACTTGATATTCAAATATTTGGAATCTGTAATATACTAATGTGAAATTCAATCTTTACGATTTTTCATTTATGCATAAATTTGTTAATTGTTGTGATTGTGTTTAGTTGATCATGAATTACACTAAAATGGGGGAATATTGTTAGATATTTTAGTGTAGATCGACTAGTCGACCAATTTAATCATGATATATTATCGAACAAATCTTAGAGTGCGGAGTGCACGTTTGTTAGATTATATCATGAGTAACACGGGTCAAGGGGCGGAGCCCCTTGCTGGGTTCGAGTTGACAGGTTAGCTTGGAAATATTTTAGTTTGGTTAAATCGGCTATTGTTGCAAGTCAACAGAATTTTAAAATTCAAAATTCGAATGTTTTATTCAAATTTCAAATTTGAGACGTTTTCAATTAAAATCTCGTTGATCTTATCTACCCATAACTATCTTAACCGCCAAACCCATCTTGTTGGTCGAATTGCTTAATGTATGTGTTCTGTTGAAAACCAAAACACATCAATATTATCATTCTCTATGTTAAACAAAATATCTATGATTTTATCCAGTTGAGAATTTTTGGAGAACCCCAAAAATATTTCAATTAGAAATCTTTTTACAAGACTTGAGAGAGACTTGAGAGTATTATCTGGAAATCTTCAAACATTGTTTCTCACATTCCATGCACAAACCTGCTTCAAAAGTCTTTTTTCCGATAAGTTAATCTTTTTCTATTAACTATTTTGCTAACTGAATCTGCTGTTCGAATCTCTCATCGGATGCATGCGCACAATCCATCTCGCTTATACCCACAACACCTTGGCGAGATAATATTATTAAAGTATTTCTTGGCGTGACTTAGGTTGCATCCAAGAATCAGTCAGACGAGATAATATTATTAAAGTATTTCTTAGCGTGACTTAGGTTGCATCCAAGAATCAGTCAGATAATAAATTTAACAAACAACATAACCTGAAGACATTTTAGCACACAATTTGTAAAATTTCTTCAAAATGTGACGAAGAGTTTGATTTTTTTTAGAGAAAGGTTTGATCTCGAAGGCTTTTTTGTATTTTTATTAATTCAATCCACAACTTTACATGTCTTGCATAGACGGAGTAGTTACAGATTTGTATAACAAGAATATAGTGCATGCACTACTTATTTCTGCTTCTAAACTATTCATCAATCTGATTCTTTTAGTTTTTAGATTGGGCTTGAGTAAGTAATCGGCCCATTGTGTGAAATGCTTTTTCGGGTGTAAGTCTTAAAACGCAACACTGCATTTACTACTGCAAAGTGCATTTTTTTAAAATCTAAAAATCAATTTTATTAGAATTCAAAAATCTCATTGGTTTACAAAATTTAAGGATTTCATTTGAGGTTTACAAAATTTAAGGACCTCTTTTAATTTAATAAATATTATGGACCCCATTTAAGAAATCAGAAGCTTAGGAGGATATAATATAATTTGGCCTATTAGTTATTCTGAAAGTTAGAATGATGCCAGTTTTGAAATTTGCCTTCTTCAATTCCAATTCCCATTCGCTCAAATGTGTCTTCTCAGCTTTTTCACTGATTCATTGCGATTCTCCTTCTTCTTAAGCTAATATAGTATTGCTTCCTCAGTTTCTTGAGAGCTTGAGTGCTCTGTTTTCCAGAAAAGTAAAGAAGCAGGCTTCAACTTGCAGCTTGTAATGATTGAAGATGGAAATGAGCTTAAGATCTTCGAACCTTTCCGTAGCTATAAACAAGTAAGCATTATTCAACCCTAATATATCCATTTTGCAAACTCTCTAGAAATATTATACCATCCAATTCAGTTGGAGGATTAAAATTCAGATAGTCCATCTTCATTTTGTATTTTTGAGTCATCAAGCAAGCTAATAGGCTGTTCGATTTTCTTCTATATATATATATATATATATATATATATGACGAATAGACATAGTATTGGTTATAAGAGACTTGATGTTATAAAGTATAGATTTGAGTTGATTATGATAGATTCCTGTTGAAATTAAGTTAACTATAATTTCAGAATTGGTTTCAATGACTACTTCCCTTATTCATTTGATTTTGTATAATTGGAGACCGTCATAGATAGCTCTAGCTTCAGCCTTTACTGTAGTTAGTTTTCTATAGTTGTTTCCATATCCCAATACAAATTTTCCTTCACTATCTCTGATTATGACAGCTCTAGTTTCCTCGCCATTGAAAGAACAACTTGCGTTTGTGTTGATTTTGTATCTACCTTTAGCAGGAGCAGTCCATGATAAGTAAGATATTTTCCTCTTGTTTTTGATATGGTTGATGCATCCAAGAGTTATCACTACATGTTTATTATGTTTCCAGTGTTTTAACTTCAGTAGGTTAGAGTGGTCTAGATTTAATTGATAGTTGAATCTACCGATACAGTTTCATTCTTCATTTTGCATTTGTTTTGCTGTTGCCATATCACCCACGTAATGATAGAAGACATAATCGTTTTGACATGAGTCTTGACCGTGGCAGACCATAACCAAGTTATATACATGTGATTAATAGTCATAAAGCTTCTTATATCCACCTTGAGTAATCTCGCAAATTAAGACCATATTCTCTACGCAAAAGTACATGATATAAATAAATGTTCTTTTGTTTCAAAGTTTTGACAAAATTGACATTTTGAGACCATAGTTTTATGTTTAGATTGCATTATAGAGTCTACTGGAAGTTTGTTTTTCAAAAGTCTCCAAGATAGGAAGGAGCATTTCCTAAGAGAGATCTGATTTCATATCCGTTCAAATAAGGATGAGCAATTTCCAAAATTCTTATGGCCTTTATGGTGTCTTTAATGTTGAAAGAACCATTAGTTGATAACTTCCATGTAATGACATCAGGCTTAAGATCATTGATCTTGAGTTTTGTAATAAGGATGACGTTGTAGTCAATTAACAATAAAGTCATTTTAGTTATGTTCCATGAATCATTGCTCCACTATGAATTGACCGTCATGTCTTTGAAACATGTGTTATTACAATTTGAATCAAGAGAGATTAAAGGAGGTCTTCCATACCAGTTATCTAGCTAGATATCAACATTGCTTTACCTATTTTCCACATGATGTTTTCTTCAACAAAGTCTTTGATCTTAGCTAGTCTTTTCCAGGTTTGTGAACCTTGTTTGGAGTATTCTAGTTGTAAAGGATATCCCCCTTTGCAGTAGATACTGTGTAATAGCTTTGACTAGAGGAACAAGTTCTCCCTGACTCTTATCCATAGCTTACATGATAAGGATTTTTGGATATCATGAAGGGTGTTTACATTGAGCCCCCTTCTTTGAATGGCTTATATATAGATGGCCAAGAAGACCAATGCATTTTACTCTCTTCATTACTTGAGAACCATAAGAATTTATTCATAAGTTTCTCTATTTTCTCGATGACAGATGTGAGCAGCCAACAGCTTTGTAACCAATACATTAGGATATGCATTAATACAATATTTATGAAAGTAAGCCTTCCCGCATACGAAAGTTTCTTTCCTTCACAACTTGTGATTTTTTCTTTAATCTTATCTATGAGAGGTATAAATTTAACAGATTTGTTGTGAGAGCTGAGTGTTATGATTTGTTCCTAGTAAATTGTAGGTAGATGATCTGTCTTGAAGTTTGTTTGTATGGTTAGAGATTTTCTTTTAGTATCAGACATTTTCTTAGTTATGATAATATATGTTTTATCTTTATTCATTGCTTGAGCTGATGCATCTTGGTATAACTGCAAGAATTCTTTAATTTTCTTCAAGGAAGAGGTTAGTCCATTACTAAAAATCAACAAATCATCTGCAAATGCTAGGATAAGTACAATGATGTTTCATCTGCAATAATATCTTAGAGTTTTATCTGAATCAAACATGTTTTGCAAACCTCGAAGCAGGATTTCTTCATCCAAGATAAACAGACTAAAGGACAAAGGGTCCCATTGTCTTATGCCTTTTCTAGACTTAAAAAATCCTATAGCCTGATCATTGATTAGTATTGATATAAATACTGATTTGATGATGCTGCTAATTAGGTTGATGAACTTGTTATTTAAGCTAGAGCATTTTAAAAAATTTAAGATAAAGCCGTGGGAGATGTTATCGAATGCTTTTGACATATCTACTTTAATAACTATGTTGTTGGATTTAGTTTTCCTATTCAAGTCATATATAAGCTCTTTAGCCACCAAGATGTTATCTTGAATGACTTTGACTTTAACATAAGAACCCTGAGACTCGGTGATTATCTTGGGTAGCAGTAATGCAAGTCTGTTGTTTAACAACTTGGACATGATTCTATTCATTAGAGTACATAGACTAATTGGTCTATACTGGTTTTAAAAAGTAGGATGTACAACTTTAGGAATTAGGCAGATTCCCGTGGCAAGGATGACCTTTGGTATGTCCTGATAATTAATGGAAGATGATAGTGCATTCATTAGGTCAGTTTTAATAATTTTCCAACAAGTGACATAAAACACCTACTGAAGCCATCCATACCAGTAGCTCCAGATGGATTTAGGTACTGGATGATGGTCCAAATTTCTAGTTCCGTGGGGGGTTACTAAGAGGTTATCATTGTCTGATTCAGTCACTATTCTACGGATAACATTGAAAATACTACTTTCCATATAGTTTAGTTCTTGATTTAAGCTATTATAAGAGTATAATGAGAGTTTATCTGTGAAGTATGATTCAGCTGATGAGTTGATCTCACCTTCTTCAGTGCACCACATGTTGTTGATTTTTACTCCACTTATTCTTTCTTTTCTCATTTTCTTCATAGCAAAATTGTGGTATATTCTTGTATTCCTGTCACCATCTTTTATCCATTCTGCATGGTACTTTTGCTTCCAGAAATATTCCTGCATAGTGAGAGCTAATAAGTGGTCAGCAATGGCTTTGGAAAGTAAACACTTGTCTTGGTCACTTCCTGAGCTTCTGTAGCGTTCTTCACTGATAATTACTTCCTCTTCAGCTTGCTTTACCTTGTCAAACAGATTGCCAAAATGATTGTCATTCTATTCTTTGAGATCTTTCTTCAATATTTTCAATTTATTAATACATAAACATAGGGTATCCATCCATTTATACATTCCAACTTGATTTCACAAAGTTAATAAAGTATCCATAGTCCATATCTTGAGAAATCTGTAGGATTTCTTGTGTATCTCTCTGCTTTTAGCAATAGCTATAAGTAAGGGAGTATGGTTTGAACATGTTCTTGGCAGGTGTATGACTTTTGTTTCATTGAAATAGTCAACCCACTCCTAGTTGAATAATAACATGTCCAATCGCCTCCACTTTGTTTTATATGTCCAACTGAACTGATTACCTGCAAAAACGAGCATCTTCCAAGTGACAGTCATTAATCATGTTAGAAAAGTCAATAGAACTTTGAGAACATAAATTTGAGCAACCAGCTTGCTCTGATGTAGATATAATTGAGTTAAAGTCACTAAGTAAAAGCCATTCTCTAATAAAGTTGGAAAGAATTTTCAGATCATCCCAAAGTTCTATTCTTCATCCTCGTTGGCATTTAGCATAAACACAAGTTATAATTATGGATGAATCAAGCATTATATGTTTAACAGTGGTACGTATGTACTGGTAGTTATCAATAATAATATTAAACTCCAGAGCAGCATCCCAGAACACCCAAATCTTATTAGATGAATTTGTAAAAAACTTTTGCAGCTTGATTCTTTCAGCAAGTGAGCCAATGAGATCTCTGTTGATCATTGGTTATTGAATGAAGACAACCTTAATGTTTTCTTTCTTTATCATTGATTTCAATTTCCTAACTGAAGGATTGTTTCCAATACCTCTTATATTACAACTTAAGACCTTAATCATTTAGGCTTGTATTATTTTTGTTGCCGATCTCATCAAATTGAAGAGATTTGATTTCCAGAGGCTTAATTATTTTATTGTTCTTTGCTTCGTTTAATTTATGATCCAAAACTTTCTGAAAACTTGGATCCAATGTATTCTTTTTCAGTGTTGGAGTTGGAGGTAGACTTCCTGAATTTTTCTTGTTAGGAGATCCAGATAAAAAAGATTCAACTTCCAGTGTCTGAAAGAGGTTGTGGCTATCATCAAGGGATTTTATTGCAACAATTATATACTCTTCATTGCTACTATCTTGTTGTTTCTTTTGGTTATCATCATTTCCTTTTGGCTCTGCATTAGAGCTTGTTCCATTAGTATGTATTTACTGGTATCTTTTGTTTTTGTTCTCTTTTTCGCATGTCTTTCATTGTTGTACTCCGTATATTTCACAATGATAGATTTCAGAGTAGTTCATTGCTCAGGGTCTTGTGTTTGAGGTGCTTTAAGTGTTATTTTATCTTCCTTATCATCACGCTGTGTATTCAAGTTTGGTGCTTCACAGTTTTGGTTGAGTTTTTTGCATGAAGGTCTATCGTGTCCTACATGAAAATAATGCATACAATATTTTAGAACTTGATGTAACTTATCTGGATCCAACAGCCTCTGTTATCACCAAATCCCAACCAAACGTGATGCTGCAGTTTCTTGATGATACCGATTTCAACCCATGCATATCAAGTGTTATGCATAACCTTGTTTTTGGTTGGGATGCATGTTTTAATGGGAGTACCTATTGAGGTAGCTATAGATTCCCAGTTAAAGTACCTATTGGTTGGGATCCATGTCAGGATTATACAGTTGCTCTGGCAGTTTCTCTATTCTAATCCAGATTGGGTTCAATGGGCATTCCTTCTTAACATTGAAAGATGGAATCAATTTCAATACGCGTATTGAGTATTCATCAATTTTCCAAACAAACCTTGACCATATCTTTCTGATGTCTTCCTTTAATGAAAACTCCATAAACAGATTCCTAGAGTCCCAGTTAGAGTAAGAGAAATCGCCATCAAACTTCATTACTTCAAAGAATCTGTCAAGAACTTGTTACTTGGGAAGACCTTTAGTGAATTTTCCAACTAACGTATAGATTGTTGTTTGCTTCAAAGAATTTTCTCTATGTTCATCAAATTGCAGTGAGATGTGGTCATCTTTATGTAATGTGTAAGATGGTTTGTAGGTGGCTTCCTATTGGTGGTTTTGGACAATGGCTGAGTAAGATTTGTGATTGTTAATATTTGCAGGTTGTGGTTGGGTGACTGGCTTAGATCTATGAGTATTTGAACTTTGATGCTGAGGCAGGGCTTGTAAATCTTCAAGTTGTTGAGTAGTAGGGACTGGTCTATATTGTAGATTCATTTTGCTGCAGTAATTCATCAACTATGGTAAGCATCCATGAATTCACGCAGAACAGAGCAATTCTCTGATGAACAATTTCTTGAGCTTTAAGAAATGGTTTTCTGGTTTTCTTATTTTTTGTCTACTTTCTTGAAATTTTTCTACTGCAAAGTGCATTCTTTCACTAAATCTTTCAGAACCTAGCTTCAAGCGGCCTTTTTCTTCTCTCTCTCAACACTTTTTTTCTTTCTAAGGCCAGTGTTTTCATTCTTTATGATAGCCAACTTTTCTCTTTTATAAACTGAGCCATCCTTTTTTACATCCTCCTCAAATGAAGCAACAAGTGTATGAGCCCGATTTTGTTTCAAACAAATTCAAATTGAAAGTAAGGAAATGACATAATGAGATAATCAACTGCATGGTCATGGAAAATTACATAATGGATCCGGGAGTGCTGAAGAATTTGGTCTCGAATAAAGTGTATGTTCAACTCTATATGTTTCGTCCCAACATGAAAAATGATATCCGAAGCTAGGGAACTCTCATCCAAATTATCAGACCAGGTAATTAGTGTTCTTGTTGGTGGAAGCTGGAGTTCACCGGAGATATTTCAACGGAGAGATTAGCAAGAGCATGATATTATGATTTTATGGTGAAGCAAACAACGGAATTTTGTTTTTTAGGACAAATAGACAAGAGTGTTATCGAAAACGATATAGTAACCTCTCACAAATTTTTAGTCATCAATGAAGCTTGTCCAATATGCGTTCGAGTACCCTGTTAAATCAAGATAATTGTTGGGTTGATATGAAGATTAAACCATTACATTCAAAATAAGTAACATATAATTATTTTTAGATTTTGCCAATGTATTGTTTGTAGAAGACCGTTGAAACTGACTAAGCTTATTCGCAACAAAATCAATGTCAGGTATAGTGAGAACTAAGTATTGTAAGGCTCATAATATGTTAAGATATTGTGTAGGGTTCTACAAAAGTGTACCCTGAAAAATAAACAGTAATTTGCTAACACTCATCAAATTAACACACAACTTGACATTCGAAAGACGTTGACGTTCAAGTAAGTCATTAATATACTTTGATTGAATTGAAGTGTATGCCTATTAAATTTTTGGTGAGCTTAAATTCCTAGGAACACGTGTAAAAACCCCATATATAATAGCAAAAACTGAAATTAGCTTATGTATGAACCTGTTAAGAAAAGTTGACTTATTTTCAGTCACAGTTATATTATGAAAATAGACCAAAATAATAGGTTAACACTCTTAAAAGTATAGAAGAACACTGAACAATCAACTTTTGAGTTTTGGAAATTCCATCATAGTCGTATGTCCCTGAGTCGTGCATACCAAAACCTAGTTACTTTCTTTAAATCAAATAGAGATTTATGAAGTTTACAAACATAGCTAGGTTTCATAGAGTCTTCAAAACCCTCAGGTTGAGCCATTTAAATAGTTTATATCAGAAAGTCATTAAGAAATATATTATTTATGTCCAACTGTCTTATAACCCACCACCCTTTGCAAACAACTAGTTTTAAAACCAATTTTATTATAGAAGCCTTGACCACATGACTGAAGGATTCATAAATGTATACTATAGAATTGTGATGAGAAGTTCTGGCCACTAACCTTGCATTATACCTTTGAATTGAACCATCCTGATTAAAATTGAGTCTATAGACCCACTTACAACCCACGACATTCAGAGTCAAGCACCATGGTATAATAATTCATATTTTTCTATTTGTTTGTAAGGAATTATACTGTATTTGTATTGCTCTTAACCAGTTTGAGTAAAAAACAACAATGGAAATTTTTTAGGTTCAGTTGGTAAGGTCAAAATAGTGTTGGTAAAGCCTGTATAGATGAATTTAGGTTTGACAATACCACTCTTAGTTCTCGTTTCATAGGATGTTTGTTTGAAAATGTAGGTTTTTCAGTTTATATTGGTTGAGATTGGCTTGTTTGATTTATGATATTTGTTAGGTCAATAAAAGTAGCAAGAAATGTGTATTTTAGGTGAGTCTTAGGGATAACTGATGTATGATCTGTTTGTGATTTATTTGTTGTTTGTGATTGCTCTAAAATATTATCATGAATTGTGCGATGTTTGTTTGTGGTCCGTGACTGGTGATAGGGTGCATTGGCTAGTGTTGGGGTGATGATAGGTAGGCAGGGACAGGGTTGTAGAAATTCAGAACTGAATTAATGATTATGTATAGGGACATGTTTCCTGCTAGTTAAAATACCAGAGTTAGTTTTAATCTAGGTTGAAGAATCAGTTTCACCATGGGACATATAAAAACTAAAAACCAAGATTGATAGGAGACATGAGTAGTAAACTAAGGAACTTTTAGTATTTATGAAACCTGTATAGTAGAAAACTCAGACTAGTTAAAAATGACACTGTTAGAGATATATAGCTTCCCATTAGAGCTTAAATATTTGTATCCCTTATGGGCATAAAAGTAACTTAAGAAAACACACTTAGTAGAATACAACTGAAACTTATGGTATGGCTAAGGCATGGAAATCATGCACATCCAATTTTTTAAAAGAAAAGAATAGTCTTATTTCTTGTGATATAAATTCTCGTAAAATATTAGATGACTAAAACTATAGTAATAAAACATATTTATTAGAAATATTATAGCAAAGTAAGTCTTAAAACAAACTTATAATGTAATTTTGACTATGCTTATGGAGTGAGACTAATTTCTACAACATGCCTATACTTTATGTCAAATTGGTTTTCAGCTAAGGTTCTGAACTGAACAAATGCATTGAATGATTCACTCTTAGTTTTTAAGGAATATAACATTGTGTATCTATTATTGAGATCAACAAAAAATGTAGCATTTGAACCTAAACTGAGAGTAAATAAGTGAAGGTCCCACAAATCTATATGGACTAGGTTTAGGAAATTCAAAATATGAGGAGAAAATTTAGAAAATGGTAAAAAGTAATCTTTTCCTAATTGAGACGCATCACAAATCTTGAACTCTTCTTTGCGACTTAATGAAATATTATAGTTCTTTAAAGCATGAGATAACCTGAAAGACTGAATTTGAGGACAAGAAATACTGAATTTAGGAGTTTCAACATTGAAAATTCTAGAACAAGAACCTATATATTGACTTTTAAAGGGTAGATGAGTAGTCAATCCTTTAATATGGTATGTACCATCCCTAGATTACCTTTATTAGCAAAAGTTTCCTTGTTGCCGTGTCCTTCACAAAAAAAAATATCATGAAATATATATCTAATCTTGACTATGAGAAGTAAGTTGAGAAACATATAGTAGATTTTTAGTAATTTTTGGTACATGCAAGACATTATTTAATGTGACGTACTTGTTTTTGTTGGTATAAATTTTAGATTTGCATGTTTCCATTATTGAAAGTTTTTTACCATTACCTACTGTAACCAAAAGCTTACCACTATAATTCTGTCTCTGAGTCATTATGTTAGGATTTTCCGGTCACATAATGAGTGGCTCTACTGTCTGTATACCAAGCATTGTCATTTTCTTGATCAACGATGATTTCTCTGTACGAATTTACAATGGAAAAACTTTTGTTCGTTGTAAGATCACTGAAGGAAAGGTTGGTCATAAATTTGGAGAGCTTGCTTCTACATGGAAACGAAGACTTTCGAGGACAACTCATGATGTTCATATCAATCTATTATGCGCCTCTGCATTTAGCATTGGGTAGAGTCACCATTTAGATACCCTTATATATGTTAGCCTTTCACTAGCACCAAAGCTCATATAATTAAGATCATATCTAAAATAACTATAGGCTCTTGTATTTCCAACTTTACCACTTATTTGTCAAGTAAGTCTGTTGTTATTGTTGTTATATTTATACCATCCTCATCTTCCTTTGTAGTTAAATTAACCATTGTATCTACCCGTGTAACCTCTACCCAAGCCTTTAAATAAGTTGTGAGTTTGGCTCTTGCAATTATTATTCTAACCTCTTTGGTTTAGGCTCCTTAGACATAATATTATGCTATACAATATTAAGAGTAGATTGTTTAACTGGTCAAACTTGTTTTCAAATATTATGAGCAGTGGCGGATCCATGACTAAAGTTTAGGGTATGCCAAAAAAATATTATGCAAAAAAATCCAATAAAACAAAAATATCTCATAATAAAAACATGTAAATATTTCGATTACAACTCAAAATGAAAATGTAGTCTAGTCCAATCGTAAATGCATTATCCTCTTACTCATGCTTTAAAAGCGTTTGTAGAAGTACGTGAACAACATACTGCTAGAAAAATAAATACCAAATAGTTAATAACCACAATTTGCGGTCCATAAATCTTATATCAATAAATATAAAATATTATAAATTCATCAATATAAGATATTTAAAAGAACGAGGAATTTATAAATACATCAATATAAAATATTGTTTCCATACAAAATATGGCCAAAAATCATAAATCAATTAAAAAATAGAATATTGAAAATATTACAAATTCATCAATAAAAAATATCTAAAGAATCAACAATTTGCATACATAAATATAAGATATGCTAAAGAATCAACAATTTGCATACATAAATATAAGATATGCTAAAGAATCAGTAATTTGCTTTATTATTCTCATATAGAAAATATCATTTCCATGTAAATAATATTATACAAAATATTATTTCTATGTAAACATTCAGTAACATATTTATTGAAAAAAAAAATAAGTACAATAATTTGTATTCACAATAATTCGCTTTAAAAAAATCAATACAATAATTTATTTAAATAAAAAATATTGTTTCCATACAAAATATTACAAATCAATTAATATAAATATCCCAATGACAATAATTTTCTTAATCAAACCCGTCAAAGTAGTATAGTAAGATAATATTGCATGCTCAATTTTGGAAATTGCGAAGTCCTTTGTGAAAATATTCGTGTTCATTAGTATTCTTGATCTGCAATGAAATATGCGATCAGGATTCATTTAGGAACGAATAAACTATAAAGATAGTCTTGATGGAATTCAATTAGGCTGAAAAATGCCTATTTTTTGTGTTTTGTTGAATCAGAATTGAAATAAAACCCAATGAAATTTTACATTTATTGAATGAAAATTGAAGTAAAATCCATTTAAAAATCATTGTCATTCGCTGGTTCTATGTTGTTTTTATTTGAGAGAAGTTAGGAAATAGACAAGAAAATAGACTCACAGAATTCGATGTTGAAGTTAGGAAATAAACATTCGCTAGTTCGATGTTGTTTTTATTTGAGAGAAGTTAGGAAATAGACAAGAAAATAGACTCATAGAATTCGATATTGAAGTTAGGAAATATATAGGAAAATAGACTCACTAAAGTAATAAGAAAAAAAAAGAATGTAAAAAAAAAAAAAATTCTTTGAGAGAAGTTAAGAAAGAGATAGGAAACATAATCGATTTTTGGGTATCTAGTAGGTCTCGAACTCATGATATCAAATATATTAATCAAAGATCATTACCAGTATAGTAAATTAATTTTGCTAATTTAGGGTTGTCCTGGACATACCCATATCCCCTCTAAATCCGCCCCTCATTATGAGGATAATTTAAAGGTACAACCACTTGAGAGTATCCTTATCCATTAAGCTAACAATTATAGAGGTATACAGAGGTGTCTACCGTTAAGTGAGATCCCGTCCCACCATACATTTAACAATTTTTTTTCGGAGGGAACCCACAACCGCTACTCAGAGTGCAATGAGTGCGCACAGGGTAAACCCTCAGTCTCACACAATAGCATGCAAACCAACGCCAGAAGGTAAACCACACAAGGTGATAGGCTCAGCCGAGAAAACGTATGTAGAGGGACTCGAATTCATGACCTTTGGTCACAAGCATGCCTTACTCAACCAATTCAGCTACCCCCTTAGGGGCACATTCAATAATTTTTATTATGCTGTCCCGTGGTAGATTCACATCGTTACACTATCACACCTTACATTTTCTTGCAATTGCAGAATTTGTCACTTTTAACGATTTATAATATTTTTAATACGTTTATTAAAATTTAATTTGTATGCGTTACTTTATTAAAATGAAATAAATTAAGATATTTATATCAGAAATAAAGTATTTGAATATTTTATTTGATATTATTTTGTAGTTAGATATAGATATTTTAATTATCTAATTAGATATCTCAATTAATAATTTATTAGATCTTTAAATTATATCTTTAAAGTTGTTAGAATCTTTAGATATTTTAAAAAGTTTATTAAAACTTCCAATTATTAGATCTTTCAAATATATATCTAAAGTTATTGGAATCGTATATATATATATATACACACACACACACTACCTGTACAACCGTAAGTAACAAAATAAAATTAAAAATAATTTTTTTTTGAATATTCATATAAATAAAATAAAACAATATCTCAACTGGACCAAATAATAACATTTTTAATACTATAAAATTTGAAAAACAAAAAAAAAACAAAATGTTTAATACAATAAAATATAAAAAAACTAAGTAACATGTTAATCTTGATCGCCATAGTTATAAGGTGGTGGATCATTCTCGCATGCATTCATCGTGTTACATTTAGGTGGTGCGTACTTCAATATTCATTTTCACATTTTCAAGATGCATATATTCTATATATTGGCGGTTTACATCTCTTGTTATTGATAAGAAGAACTATCAACATTGGAAGAGGTCGGCTGAGGCTCTTGCATCGTAACGTGTATATTTTTGTTGAAGGAAACCCATAGGCGGAGCAAATGGTTTGATAACGCCATTAAATTTCCATGTTTCCATATATGTCATTTCGAACACGAATCTCTTTGCCAAGAATATATCTCATGGCTTCTTAAAAAATGCTATTCTATATTAGAAATCTCATGAAAATGATGCAGACTCCCTCTCGTAACATCTACCATATTCTTAATAAGAAAATGACTTAGTATCATCTCATAAGGTAACTTTGTACCACAAACTCTCGAAATCATATGCCCAATGATCAAACTAGAAAATTTATTCTCCGACATCTATATAGCAGCAATTGCAAATATTTGAATACACGAAAAGTTTGAATCATTGATATTAGTAGGAATCAAACAATGATTAACTAATTTCAAAGCTAATTTATTGTATCCATCCAGATTAGCTCTAGTAGCTTCACATGTACTGTTAATTGTTGGTTGTTCATTACAACTACTCAGTATGTCGGTTACCTCATCAAACTTTATAGGCCAATCTTTAGGTGATTTCATATGAGGATAATTTACAAACACTAAAGGACGACCACCATATATTGGTTTTCTTGGAAGATTAAATTCATATATTAAGTCACTTTAAAAAAAACTATGAATAAAATTATTACTTATACACCTTGTTCCCAAACCTCGCAATCATTCAAAATTAGACTTCTGTTTCATAAAACTGTTGTACTAATTCTATATACCATTCACTTATAAATTTAGAAAAATCTAACCAACCCATTCGTCTATCATCATCAAGATTATTTAAAATTTCTCTCATCGTTAAGTTCCTCATATTCCAAAAAATATACGAGAGAAAATAGTGACTCCCCATGTGGCACCATATCATTTTGAACGCGAACCTCTCAGATTATACTCCATGTAGCAATGAAATTCTCTCAAATCCTAGTCTTCTTCTACTCGATGAGGATGTTTCATCGTCATTTGTTCGGATATTTTTAAACCTTATTGGAGCCATGGAAATATGGATTGAGAAAAATAATATTTGAGGTATAGTGTTTGTGAGAGAAGTAAGAAGATAGATGTGAGGATAATGAACAAGAAACATTTTATGTATAGAGTTTTTTCCATTCCAAATCGAATATCCGATTCGTAACATCTTTAAAAAAAAAGAAAACTATCACAAATCGGATATCCGAAGTTTAGAGTTCCTAGACCAACATCTCTCAAACATATTTTTTCTTCCAAAATATCTTAAGACCAATTAGTAATACAATATTTTTCTTCTAAGATTTCTTCTCTATTCATATTCTAAAATCTTCTATCAAAATCCGTAATCGATAAACTCAATCAAGTTTGCTTGATGGAAATGGATCATTGTTAATTTAAATTCTTGGTATATTCTTTCTTTTTATTTATTTTACTATTGTTTGATACTTGTTTCAATTACTAGCTTTTTCGTACTTTAAGAAAATACACAATCCTTTTACTAGTTTTTTCAAACTTATTTTTTTTAAAATTGCACCAACGCGAGCATTCCTTGATTAACCGTGGTCGTGGGGCTAGTGTCCAACTTCTCCCTCTTGCTAATTACGATCTAAGTTATTTTCATGATATGCATGTCCCTGTAGATGCTGGTTCCAGAAATCATAGACTTCAAAACACATTCTTCCCATAGTAGCGCTGGTATGACTGTACTAGCGGTGGTTCGAAGTCTAGGAAGAAAACATCTTGGATATGAGACAATTTTACTAAGAATATTGATGATAATTCTACTAAGTGTATTGATTGTCTAAGATCATATAACTGTAAGGATGGAAACATAAATTGCGGCATCAGGGGTATGGCGAGATATTTAGCGTCCAATACCTTTTTTGATCATTCGAAAATTTATGAAGAATGGAATACATCCATAGATCCTCAGATCAGTAATGTTTTTTTAAATCAAAATAGATATAGAGAATAAATCATACTATACAATATTGGTACTTCACAAGGATTCAGTTTTGCCTCTAATTACAGATATGAAAATTGGATGCATAATGGGATAAAACCAAGAGCCAACTGCATCCCACACATATTTATGTGAACAATAACTTGTAAATATTATTTAAAACAAAAAACAAATCATTCATGATACTATATTAACTTTACCATGAAATTTTTATTTGCCTAGTGATATAGTAACATTTACTGATTTTGATATGTTGTGTACCATTTTATATTGAATGGATCCTGAATGGATACTCCAAAGAAGAATTTTATGGTTTCAATCTATTAACAAACATAATGCTGCTATAATTAGAGATAGTATGTTAGAGTGTTTGAATGTTAATATAATTAAAGATAAAATTATGTTTATTTTGTTCGATAATGCATCTGTGAATTGGAGAACTATTGAGTATCTTAAAAATAATTGTAACCTTGTATTTCTTAAAATGTTTTAAAAAAATGTTTATGTTATATACTTCAATTAGTTACAGAAGATAGTATACACGTGATAGCTTAGGATAATATCAATCTTATTAAAGCAGGGTTCCTACTATGCTCGACCTTGATCATAGAAAAAATAATTGGAAATAAATTGTTAAGGCTAGTGGAAAGTTATTAAAAGCTAGTTATAGATGTAGAAACTAGATGGAACTCTACATATTATATTTTTTTGCACATATTTATACTTATCGAGATAGGATTAATACGCTTTATGATAGATACTATCGCAATACACCTCTTGAAGATTGATAATGGATTTATTTTTCTTTAATGTTAAGATTCTTAAGGTTGTCTGAATATGCAACCACATTTTTCTCTATGCAATATACTTATAACATTCACTTGACCCTTTATGAAAGTACTAATCTTTCCATGCATATGAAAAATTATAGAGATAATAATGTATGTCGCGATATGGTGCCCCATATGGAAGCAAATTTTCTAAAATATTCCCGTAACATCCCATACACTTATGTTATCGGGTTCATTATGTATCCTTTTAAAAGAGGGAATGATTTTTTTTTTTCGGAGGGAACCCGCAGCCGCTACTCAAAGTGCAATGAGTGCGCACAGGGTAAACCCTCAGTCTGACGCGATAGCCTGCAAACCAACGCCAGAAGGTAAACCACACAAGGTGACAGGCTCAGCCAAGAAAGCGTATGTAGAGGGACTCGAACTCATGACCTTTTGGTTATAAGAATGCCATACTCAACCAACTCGGCTACCCCTTGGGGGCATAAGAGGGAATGATTTTAAAATGCTAGTTACTTGTTTTTATAAGGCCTTAAAACTTCCCGATGGTGAAACCCATGACCCTGAATTATATATTCAAGAAGTTGATATTTATATGTATACAATATATAATAAGTATATTGAAGATAGATGAGAAATATAAATGTTAGATCTCCAAATATTGTAGGTTGTAATAATAGTAATAGGTTGAGAGGTAGAACTCGCCCTTACAATGTGGAAAAGGAAATGCTAGATAGGGGGAGGGGGATGACAAGAGAAACTCTTCAAGATGATAATGAAGTGGCTAGATATTTGAACACTCAATTTGAGTTACATCAATATGACTCCAAAAACCCTCTTGATATCTTAGGTGGTAGAGTTCCAAATAAGACGAGTTTTCTATTCTTTGCAGGTTAGGACGATAGATATTTTCAATAGATATGTCTGAAGTAGAACGTGAATGTGCTTTTAGACATGCCAAACTATAATACATGATTAAACGAATAAGATTGATAGGCAGGACAATTAGAGTGCTTGTTGCAATCAAGGATTGAATTGCGGCGGATCATAGGATACAAGACAAATAATATAAAATGGAAGATAATCTAAGGGACATCTGAAATAAATTTCCAGAAGATGTTGAAGAAGAACTTGAACAAGATCATAGGGATAACTTTGCGTGACATTTATGTCATGTTTTTATAGTTCAGATGAAGGTCATGTGTGTGATGACCGTGTGCATCATGTTATCTTGTTTACCATGTTTAGTTGTGTTCTGTTACCGTGCGTACCGTGACAGCTCTGTTGTGATCCCACTGATTTTTGCTGTGACATATCCTGTTAGACACCTCTACGGGCATACTTGGAATCTAATCTTACAAGGGTTTGAGTTACCAAATTATCCAGGGTTGTAGAAGTACATACTAATGTCAAGTTTTCAGCTATATTCATTATCTTATTGAGGTACTCGATCATAGATAGAGATGTCTTTCTGGTCCTCTCGAATGATGACTTGTAAAGTATAATTTTTAAGCTCTATTCACCAACAAGCTAATTAGTTTCACCTCATAGGTTATTGGAAGTTTCTTCCATCATAAATTGAGCTAAAATCTATGGGTTTATAGTACTGAATATCCATCCTAGAAGCAACTAACTGGGCTTATAGTACTGGATATCCATCCTAGAAGCAACTAATATATATCTCAAAGCTTGTGAAATTAAGAGGTTTTAACCGACCATCAGGTACAAAGTAATATTCTGCATAGATGAAATAGATACCTTCTAACTTGTGAAATTATATTTCTCCAGATATAACTTAAGTATTTTTGTCAAATGTAGTTTGAATTTGAAAAAAGTTATTTTAAAAAATGCATGCATTAGAAAATTATAATTTATCATATTTTTAACATATATAAATTAGAAGTAAGATCTACAAAACATGTACCAACATATCAACTATTATAAAATATATGAAATTATTTGTTTCCACAAGAACTACATAACTACATTTTTACAATAAAGAAAACGAAAGCGAATTCATTTCGAAAATAAATTACATATAAAACATCATCCAAAAATACTATGTATTTGGTAGTGAAAACAAATGAAAACATAAATTTTTATACATGGCACGTACTATATTTCTCTCCAAAATATGAAATTATTTTAATCATAAAAACTTCAATTACGAAGTGTATGCTAGAAAAAGACACAAACATAAGTCAACATTGATGTAACAATCCAACATGTGTCTTTGACATTAAATTTATACTAACTTATGAACATAGCATAAATGGAACTTTACTGGATACAAGTCATGTCCTTCATCTATGATCAATCAGATAGATTGTGGCTTTATCAAATAAGTTTATAATCTTGAGTATGACTCTTTTATAGCCACATATTAGTTGCTTTGAGACAAGCGGTGTCTACTGAAACAAAGCAAAACAATTAGAGAAATTTCATGGATCATAAGTATTAGAACTAATGCATACAAATATTTATTTCATTCTATTTTAAAATATACATATATCTATTTGTGTAATGAGAAATCTGAAATCATTGATAAGTTCAAGTCCTTTAAGATCGAGGTTGAGTAACAACTTTGTAAAATGATTAAAATCGTCATCTGACTATGAAGGTGAATACTCTGGTGTATATGATAGATGCGGTAAACAACATCATGGTCAATTTTTCTTTTAATATAGAGGAATTTGAGATTTTCCCTTAATTAATATGCCTTATTCATCCATGATGAATGATATATACGAGCAAAGAATTCGTACATTATAAAAAAATGTTCAGGGTATGATCACTCATACATCTTTAGACTTTGACTCTAGGATGAAGCATTAAGTGTGCAACATAACTTCTTAATATAATGCATACTAAAATAACAACTAAGACATCATATGCAAGCCTATTTTGAAGCACATACATATTTGTAGATGCTAGACTAGAGAACATTTATATCGATCGAGTAAGCAAAAGCTAGAATCCAAACCGTACACATCATTTTATAGGTTAATAAATGCATATATTACTAATTCAACAAAAAACAGTTGGTATAAGGTAACTTTTAAACTCTTTAGGAAACTATAACTAAAATAATTGTTCAAAACCTCATTATCTACATTTTCATTGTCACTGTCTTAACATAGTCCATCTCCACCAGTGCATATCATAATCACGTAGCCAAAATATTTTCTTCAAAATAAAGTTTACGATAAATAAATAGCAATTTTTTTGTTTCAATTTATTCCTTACGCGAAGAATTATAATTATTACATGAATCTCATTTTGGCTAAGTGGAGACATTTAACGAATTCATTTTCAATGGCTATATAGCTGATGAGAAAAATATCCTCAAGGTAAAATAAAAATCAATAAGTATCGATCGAGATGTAGAAGACTAAATGACATGATTATATTAGAATAAATTTTGTTACATGTACATTTTCCCACTTCTACGTAGAAAGTGAATGATATATATATACTAAAATATAGATGTCAAAGTAGGGATGTTGGCACATAAAAAATAGTATATGTGAAATCGATCTTACTTTGTAAGTATGTAGACTTGTACCAAAACTATAAGTAATTCCTCAAAATCCTAAGTTTGAGTTTCTACCTCGGCCATGACGAGGGTGTCCGAGACCCTAATATGCAAGTGTATCGAGATGACTCATACAAACTCTTCATGAATATAAATATATCTTGTCAATAGAGACCTTAATTTACATGTGTGTTGGCTGAACCTCGTATTCTACAAGTATGTCGATTGGACCCGGCACGAGCTCTTTCGCTGATATGGATAAAGCTTTTTAAACAAGAACCCAACCTATACATACATTAGTTGGAATTCCTAAGGTATTCCCATCGATATGGATAGGTCTTGTCATTTGAGACCTTAACCTGCACGAGTATAAATTTATCTTACGAGGTCTTTTATAAGGCTGTTCGTTGAAGGCCCTTTTGTAAACTAGATTATACAGAACCGCATCTCGTGGGACTCCATTTGAGAATTTTTTTAATGTTGTTTCTTTATTAAGCGACATTTAATTGAGAGAATTACTTGAAGGTGTCAACAAGGTTTGGGAGCCTAGTTCTACATGCTTTCCGCACGATAAAATCTATTTATTTCGATTTTTAAAACTTGGAAAGAGTTATAGTTTATTAGAATATAACCATCATGAACACTTACATACAAAAGCTGACAAATGAGCCATTTGTAAAACTTCTCGAGTCCTATTTTTCAATTAATAATGATGAGGGGGTTGGGCTTTTTTTTTCTTACAAAGAGATATATATTATCATGTAAGAAGATTATATCGCATGTAAGTGAGAGTTTGTTAAGTAGATCAAAATTGGTCGATCAATCATCAACAATGAATGTGACCAAAGAGTAGGTTCACAACCAAAGATAATGTGGAAGCATTATCCAAGTTGTGTTCACCACACCAACAAAAAGTGTTACTCGAAAAACTCCATTCTATATTCAATTACAACTGTATTAATCGATATTCATCCAGTCACCACAAAGTTTGATATGATCCTTTTCAATTCCAAGGAAACGAACAAGATATAGTGTAGTCATTTATTTTATTTCAAATTTGAAATAGTATATATGTTGAAATAAATAAATAAATAAATAAATTACTTGATGTACCAATTATAAAACTAAATGAGAGTCTCCCTTTAAATGTTTGAAAATGATGATCTATCGGGTCTTTTCATCATATTATCCTTTTTCTCTTTGCAATATTTTTGCATGTGCAAGAAAATGATCATTCTCTTTTGACATGTCATCGCGATAACAACGGGTTACGATTTATTCACAAGTTGCGGGTGTTAATCCACAGTGGCAATAGTTTATTGGCCATGGTGAACGTTGGCGAACAACCTTCGATCGATGATAACATCTAGGGTTATTTCTTTGATGAGACATTGTCCAGATAGGGGTGATTAATTTGGTTAAATTAGGGTTTAGTTGATTCCAAATTTGGGAGAAATATTACAACAACCAATCAAACCATAATTTAAAAGAAAAAAATCCCAAATGCCATCAACACAATTTATTCATAAAAAAGCTTAAACATATAAACATGCGTTTCTTATGAAAAAATTAATCTTAACATACGTTTCACATAAACCTTAAATCCATACCCTACCAAATTAATTAACGTATAGTCCCAGTGGTATGGATTTGTATATAAAGAAAAAGGCGCACTTGATTCAATAAAAAATATACATACATTTTCCTATGAATATAAGAGGATTTTGGCTCTGATACCATTTGATAAAACTAATTGAATCGTCTCAATATAGTTTATCACAAACGCAGAATATAGAACCCTCCACGTGGTTAATTAATTACATAGAATAAAATAAAATCAAGATTTTACCTACTATTACCTATAATTCTAATTTAAATCTTTATTTCGATTCCCATTGTAGTGAAGATAGTTGTTACTTTTCCTTTCAACAAAACGATGACTGATCTTCTAGGTTTTAGGGTAAAAGAATAACCCAACCCCAGTTTTCCTTTTATAGACAAATACAACTAGAAACCTTAGTTGTATAAAGCCATTTACTTTGTCCACTTTGTGATCAGAGACCAGAAATACTAAATGGAATTTATTGACTTAGTCCCATAATTATTAGCTTAGGTCTTAGTGTTGATATTTGGGCCAAATCATTCATAATGCCCAAATTCAACCCGATTACCTCACTTATACCTCCACAACACCTTTTCACTTATATGCCAAATTTTATTTTTGATTATATAGAATATAATTAATCAGATTACTTATTAATTGGACTACCTTATGATAATGAAAAAATATATATTTAGCATACCTATCCATAATTATTCTAACAATCTCATATTTGGATCGTCATATGCTACTAAAGAATATATTTAACTTCAAAGGGAGTCACTAAATCCATTGCCAATAGGTGAACGATATTATATTGTACATGATCAATAAAAACTTAAAGGACTAAAGACCTCTTTCTAAGTAATGTGAACAATATGAAGCAACAATATTCACATTATTTCCATCAATCAATTACTTTGGCCAACTATTGTGTGTAATTTAAGAATAATATGAAATGTAATCGTACATATATACTCTTACATGGTCATACCGTAAAGATCTAATAGAGTAACAAAGCCATATATTATAATAAATATTTATGTATACAATATTGTAAATAAATCATATTCTATCATAAAAACTCCCACTAAAACTAACAATCCTCTAAATTCGTCACACCCATTCTGATGGTGAGCTCATAGAAAACCTTAGGAAATACCGCATTTGTAAGATGATTTGTTAGTATGGATTTTGTGCAGATAGGCTCTATATTTATCTGACCCTTCTAAACTATTTCTTTAACATATATGAATTGTATGTCTATGTGTTTGAATTTAAACAAGATCCTGTTACTATTAGAGTACTACACTGAGGAAATTTTGTCGCAATACAACCTCATGGGAGATTCCATCCATTATAAAATGCGCAAATCAGTGAGAAAATTACACATCTATAATGAATGGTTCGCTGCTTCAAAGAATGCAATAAATTCTGTCGCCATAATGGATGATACAGTAAAAGTTTGCTTTATAATTTTCCAGGATATTGCACTTCCAGCTAATAAGAATATGTTACCCAAAGTGATTTTTAGTATTTCAGGGATCCACCAAAAACTAAGTCAGAATACCCAATTTTCTCTAACACTTCAAACTTCCTATATGTCAACATGAGCCCTTTCATTCCATGCCCGAGTTACTTCTACTATGTCATCGACATATAATACCAGAAATATGAAATTGATCCTACTGAAATTTTGATACACACAATCCTCAGCTGAGTTAACATCAAAGTTAAAAGAGACTATTAATTTAAGGAAGTCGTGGTATCATTAACGAGAAGCATGTTTAAGCCCATAAATAGAATTCTTAAGCCTAAATACAAGATTCTTTGAGTTACTTATTTTAAAATGTTCTGGTTATACCATATAGATCATTTACTTAATATGACCATTGAAAAATGTGAGCTTTACATCTATTTGATAAAGCTCAAGATCAAAGTACGTAATTAATGCCATGATTGTTCCAAATGAATCCCTCAATGGGTATAACCTTTCGCTACAAGGCGTGATTTTTATCTTTCCACAATCCTCAACTGAGTTAACCTCAAAGTTAAAAGAGACTATTAATTTAAGGAATTTTCGGTACCACTAACGAGAAGCATGTTTAAGCCCATAAATAGAATAAGCTTACATACAAGATTTTTTGAGTTACCTATTTTAAAATGTTTTGGTTGTACCATATAGATAATTTCCTCAACATCACCATTGAAAAATATGATTTTTTGCATCCATTTGATAAAGCTCAAGATCAAAGTACGTAATTAATGCCATGATGTTCTAAATGAATCCCTCGATAGGTATAACCTTTCGCTACAAGGCGCGGTTTATGTCTTTCGACATTACCCACAGAGTTGGATTTGGTTTTGTAAACCAAATTACAACCAATTTGATTTTTCCCTTTAGGTAATGAGACAAGTTCCCATACCGGACTGTCTTGTACCAATTTATAATCTTTCTTCATAACATCATTCCACATATGAGAGTTAGAGCCTGTTGTGGCTTGTTTGTAAGATAAACGATCATTTAAATTTCTAACACATGACTTATCATGTTCCTGAATAAATACTGTATAATCTGAATATAAATCATTCTTCTTTTCTCTTGTGAACCTTCTTAATAACATCAATGCTTCTTGTTTCACTTCTTGAGGATGTAGAGTTTGACATTGTAGACGATGTTATTTTGATCTTCTTGTGGAAGGTTACCTTGAGTATCCACTTGTTCTAAATGGAGCATATCATATCTTGGTTAAAATCCTCAAGTGGAACATCAATGTTATTATGAGTATAACCTTCTTTTAACAGGGCTGAAATAATTGACACTAAAGTCCAATCTTTTGATGCATGTGTATCTCCATTAAAATCTTCATGAATCTCTACATATTCTTCCTTAAAATAAATATTTATCAAGAATAGTTCACCCCAAACTCAACATCCTCACAAAAATTTGTTGTTCCCATCTAAAAAATACTACCAATGTGAGGATCATAAAACTTAAAACCCCCTAAAATATTTAGAATAACCAATGTAGAATTAACTAACAGTCTTTGGGTCCAGTTTGTTTTCAAAAGGTTCACATGCCCGTGCCTCAGCTGTATACCCCATATATGTAGATGCTTTAAATTGGGCATACTCCCATTTTATAGCTTATATGGGGTTCTAATGGTTGCCCTGGTAAATAGTCTATTGAGTATGTATGCGATGCATTTGATGGCTTCCCCTTAGAGAGATAATGATAGAGTTAAGTTACTTATCATAATTCTAACCATATCTTTTAGTGTACAATTCTGTCTCTCAGATACATCATTCATGTGAGGTGAACTCGTCATTATATATTGAGAGACTATGCCATACTCTTTTAGGTTGTTTGCAAACAATGATTTCACATGACTCGTCATATCTACCATAATATTCACCACCACGACCATATCTAATGCTCTTAATGTTTTTTACTTAGTTATTTTTCAAATTCGTTCCTAAATATTTAAACTTTTCCATGGCCTTTGACTTCTCCTGAAGGAGGTAAATATACCCAAAATAAAAGAAGTTGTAGATGAAAGATATGAAGTACTACTGGCCGTTCTATGATTCTTTTGGAAATGACCCACGTATATCGATATTAATATTTTTAAGACTTTAGTCGCTCTATTTTCCCATAGTCTTTTGGTTTTGGTCTGTTTTCCCTTGATACATTCTATATAAATACCAAAATTGGATAAATTGAGGAGACCTAATAAACCTTAAGCTCCATGTTTATCCATCCTTACTTCAAATATATGGCCTAACCACTTGTGCCACAATCTAGAAGAGTTTTCAGTTTTATTAATCTTATTCAATGCAAGTTATGCATTCATGGAAATTTTGTGATTATCAACAATATTTAATAAATACAAGTTATATTCCATTATCAAGATACCATAACCAAAAATCATATCATTATAAGAGAGACTTAAACCAAAAACTCACCATGTATTATTTTCCACATACTTAAGATTAACATCCGCAACAATCAAAGACATGATATTATATTTACTTAAAAAGTAAACACGGTGTTTCTCACAGTCCTTATTGGGTGTCCATTTTATTTGCAGATGAAGCATCGAACTACCATCGATTCTCGAGGCTTATTCTTCTTCTTAGCCAGGCCACAGTGAGGTCATTTGCCATCACCCTTTCAGTTTTCCCCATCCCTTATTTGGAAATTACCATGTTCGCTTTAGACTAATCATCTTTAACCTTTTCATCCTCTTATGCAACATGTGCAATCAATTTAATGATTACCCACTTTTCCCGGATGAAATTGTAAGAGACTGGAAATGCTTAAAGTTTCCCGGGAGACATTGAAAAATGAACCCTACAATATATGTTTCAATTAAGTCTACCTTGATTGCCTTTAACTTGGTTGCGACCATAGACATACCATGGTAATAGGATACCAAAATGAAAATCAAACTAACACATATTTATGAGTGTGAGAAAATTACAACTAATCATTATTTTCAATTATCCCAAGTACTGGTGAAACCCTTCGAGGATTGATTTCAGATACTTGAGTTTTAATAACCTTAATTTTTTATTAAGTACTAGTGAAACCCTGAGGAGGTCTGATTTTATATACTTAAATAAAAATATATGTAATGATTAAATTAACTATCCCAAATACTGATGAAATCCTCCGGAAGGGTGATTCACCTACTTGAATTAAAACAAATCTACAAGATCTATATTTAGTACAACTTTTTGAGTTCATGATTAACTAAATCCAAATATTAAACCTCTGGAGATCAATTTGAGATTAGTCCGATTCTAAGATCTTTAATGATATCAATTAACCTTCTAGACGAATGATTAAATGATTTTGTGATACTCGTACCGAAATATGAAATCGTAGTCATGTATATTGATATGGTCATTTAAGTACATGAATCATTTATTCTATAAATAAAAATAAAATAAAGTATGTCCAAACACTTATTATGTACATTAAATTAAATTAATTATTTAATTAATAAGAAAAATGGTATATTTTTTTGGAGAAATAAAGTCTGCTGCTGTTGGCACTGGGCAATCCGTCCATCGAACAACAATGATGATGTCATTGAGCGCATGCCCAACCAACCAGCAACTCCTGCTCTCACTGAGAGCATGCCCAGGTAGCAACAACTGCTATTACTGAGAGCACGCCCAACCAGCAACCTCCCGCTGTTGTCATTGCGACAACAATGACTTGTGATTTCTTTGCAAGTCGCGACATTCACCCGCAACGACAACAATTTGCTGGCCATACGAACGTCGCCGTACAACGTTCGATTAACGATAACAACTGGGGTTTTACCGTTAATTTGCGGTTTTTCAGATATGCCTTATTTATTACGTTAAATTAGAGTTTGGTTGATTTTAAATTTGGAAAAAAAAAATCAGCAACCAATTAATCCCTGATTTAAAAAAAAAAATTCCAAAATCCTATCAATACAATTTATTCAATTTTTTAAAACACATTAACATGTTTTTCTTAGGAACAAATTAATCTTAACATGTTTTTTCACATAAATCCTAAATCCATACCCTACCAAGTCAATCAACACATAATCGGATGGTATGAATTTGTATATAAAGAAAAACATGCAGTTCATTCAATACAAGTTATACATACAGTTTATCCTATGAATCACAAGAATGTCTCGGCTCTAATGCCTTTTATAGAACTAACTCAATTGGCTCAATACACTTTATCACAAACGCAAAACATAGAACCCTCAACGTGATTAACTAATTACATAGAATAAAATAAACTCACGGATTTGTCTATTGCTATCCATAATCCTGATTTGAATTTTTATCTCAGTTCTGGATGCAACGAAGATAATTGTAAGTCTTCCTCTAACCAAAATGGCAAATGATCTTAGCTGTATAAAATCCATTTACTTTGTCCCCTTTATGATCAGGACCACACCCACTAAATTTTATTTATTAATTTAGTCACCGGATTATTAATTTAGACCTAAGTATTGAGATTTAGAATCCAATCATTCATAATGCCCGAATTCCAATTATCATATTTATACATTGGCAACGCATTTTAACCTATATGCCTAATTTTTATTTAATTATGTATAATATAAATAATCCGACTACTTATTAATTGAACTACCTTTAACGATCCATAATTATTTCAACAACTAAACTACTTTATTTTATTACTATAGCTTGCCTAAGAATTAAGCTTAGGCAATTAGCTTACAGAGACTATTATCCCTCCATGGCTAATTTCTATGTAGAGAGATTGACAGAAAGTAAGCCCAAGAAGACACTAAATGACGAAGGTTGCTCTGTGGCAATTCAACGTAGTTCCAATAGACTTATGGCAGGAATTGTTGCATAGATGATGCTGGTTTCTCTACTGAAAATTCTAGAAGCTATTGATGAAGGAGAGGCAAGGATACAGGACTGAAATTATACTTCAGTGGCAAAGGTGGCTCTGTCTCTGGGAGTGCCGGTGTTCAGTTTAAATTTTGATGCTTTGTAATCAGTTAAATTTTCATTGGTTTGTCATCAAATTATAGTAAGCATAGAATTGTCATAATTCCAGATTAATTCTAGACTATCATGATTTCTTAATGTTGGTTCTAAAATAATATATGTGTAGACACAATAATAATCTCCTTTAAAGGTTAAAGGCTTTCAATCTAACATGGAATCCAATGTCATTGCTTACATGGTAGGGAAACCATGTCACTCTATTTGTAAACAACACGATGAAAATTTGAGTCAGTGGTTTACACCCATCTCCAATAACTAAAACATGTTACAAACATGTCTCTCCAAGTCTTACCTTTTGGTTTTCTACAATAATTCTTACTTTTAGTGCAAATAACTTGGACTCTTATACACTTCCCTTTTATTGTGATTCAAAAACAGACATTAATTGGAGGAGGTTTCCTACATTGGGTTTGGCCCCTACAGCAAGTAAAGTTCCATTTTATTATTTCCCCTTGACATATCCATATTTCATTGCAGTCTGAGGCTCTGATACCATGTTAGAATGAATATTTGTCTCAGCCTACAGTGGTTCATGGCTCTATATACATTTATATGTTTCAATGCAACAAGTATTCAGCAGATGAGGGATATATTAGGTTCCAATGCTATAACAGTTGTAAAACGTTTGATAAGAGTAAATAATTTAAGTAGTTGACGACCTAATATTTTATTTGTGACACCTTGATCAATTATCCACTCTTATTGTGCCAACACAACAGTATGTTAGGTAGAAGTTTTGGACTCGGTCCGACATGAGACATCTCAACAACACGTTTGTTATAGATCTGGACACGGTCCTGACATATTGTTACAAGTTAGGCTGTCTCTTAGACGTTGGGCAGCCTATCTTGGGTTTGGTTATTGTGCTAAGAGGTTTTCCTATGTGTTATTACTAAATTATCATACGATTTTTTTCTATCTGGAACTTTTATAGCACATGAACATTGACTAAAGTTCTTACTTACTATGTTGCACTCTTGTACAGATCATTACAAAAGCTGAGATGTATAATTATTTACTGACTATCAACCAGCACATCAACATTATATTTTGAACAAAGAACTTCTTTAGGCTTTAATGTTTAGCAAGTAATAACACAAAGGTATACTTTCATTTTTTAAGGCAGTCATGAAGCTATAACCATTTAAATCCTATTTTTGATCTCGGTGTATCAGGCTTGAGCTTAAAACATGAGCAGATGTACCTTCCAGATGCCATTTAGCCCACAGAATATGGTTCCAAAAGTTAAAATAAAAAAGATCGAGCCGATCATTTTTCAAGTTATTGTCACTAAGCCAACCATGATTACTCGTGGAAGAAGTAATCTTGTTAACTATCGAAACAAGAACATAGCTGAAGTAGAGTCCGAACGAGTACGAGAAATAAGTCATCGCAGTCAAATAGGCTGCATCCCTTTTGAAGATTGCTTGTAAAAGAAGTCAATAAGCCCAACGACGGTTAACATTTCAGATAGTCCAAATATAAAAAACTGCGGCGTAATCTAAAATCTCGAGAGGGTTTTACCCATATCAATGTAGGAATCTTTTTTTTTTCCATGATCGCAGCTGAAATCATGGAGAAAGTCACGAGAAACAGATCGTATCCTATATGGTGTAATGGGGAAATAGCAGATTTTTAGCCGGTGAATCTTCGAGCAAAAGGCACAAAGAATGTGTCATACAAAGGAACAATGAAGATGAGTATAATGTAAGGGATGGCTTGAAGGGAAGCAGGAGGGATATGGAAAGATCTGGTGAAATGGGTATTCATTGAACTTCCTTGTTGGACTGAGAACGTTTTAATTTGAGCTAAGATTGTGCTGAAGATGATAGTGCAAGAAAAGATTGGAACAAGTGAAATTAATGTCTTCACTTGTTCTATTCGTGTGACCCTACAGGATTTCCATGGACTCTCCTTTTTGTTTTCAACTGCTATGCAAGCCTTGTCCAGACACTGATAGTTCGAACCATTTTGTTTAACTTTTTCAAGAAAATTTTCATCTAAGAACCCGTAGTTAGTCATCGGAGTTGGTTATATGTATAAAAAAAGTTGCCGTTTTTTTATTTTATGAAAACAGTTATTTTTGTTGGTTTTGTTTTAGATATTTGATCACTTTTATTTGTTTCAATTTGCATCCGTAGTCCTGTAAATTCAAAACAGAGGCAAAAAAAAGTGATAGTTTTAATAAAAAGACAACGGTGATATTTTTGATACACATGACCAATTCCAGTGATTAACCAAGTTCTTAGTCAAAATCGCTAAACAAAATAGAATGAGTTATAGATAAGAGCCACGCGAACATATCTATTAGAATAAAGACCCAAAAATAATTAGGTAGTTAACTGATATAAGTACAGATTTGAGAACAAGAAAACCTAATCACACCATCCTAAGAACTTTCACACCAAGAACTTTCTCTCTCTACCTACCAACTTCTACAATCGAAAAACTCTCCAAAGAAGTTTCCATTCCAATCATAAATCACCATATCAAGCCCGTTAAAATTACAAATTTGAGTTTCGATTATTTCCAATCGACATCTATAAAAAATTTGTAGTTCAAACCATTTTCTTCTTCAAAAATATAGTTCGATTTTCTGTTTTTTTAAACCAGTTTTTCAAAGTAAACCTATTTTGATTTTTTTCGGTTACTATGATCATCATGTTTTTCATTTGTGTATGTTTTGAGTGATATTTGTTAGTTATTAGTTTTGCAGAAGATAATTACTTTTCTCTCTCTTTTATCAACCTATATTGCGAAATAATTACTGCAAAACAAAGCTTACAAATGTATTTTCTAGCTTCACATCAATTATAAGCTTTGTATTAAATTTGTACAATCTCGCATCTATCAAAATTGTGTCCCTCAACTATTCTGTATGTTGTCATTTAGGTTTCACATCATTTACATGGTTGGGCATGATATGGTCTCTCATTATTCATAGTTGGCCTAGTTTCGCATAATATGGTCTCTCATAATTTGTAGTTGGCCTGGTTTCGCATGATGTGGTCTCTCATCATTTATAGTCGGTCTAGTTTCGCATGATGTGGTCTCTCATCATTTATAGTCGGTCTAGTTTTGCATGATATGGTATCTCTCTCCACCTTGAAACACCCTTACACCACCCTGAAACTCAACTTGAAATTACCAGCCTCCGACATTGGTATAATGGACAGAAACCACTGGGCTTTCAAGGTTTCTTCTCACTCTTGGAACCAGTGGTTTTCCATGTCTGTTGTCCTTCTAAAGCTTCCTTCCTATCCCGATCTTCCACCGAATTGTTCTGTCATTCTTATTGTCCACTGTAGTTCGAGAAGGCTTGCCATGGTTATGCAGCTAACCTCCTCTCCCAAAAGTCAATCCTTCCCCATCAATGATATCTTTTGTGCATGTTGGTCTCATAGAACTTTCGCATAATATGGTCTCTCATAATTTGTAGTTGGCCTGGTTTCGCATGATGTGGTCTCTCATCATTTATAGTCGGTCTAGTTTCGCATGATGTGGTCTCTCATCATTTATAGTCGGTCTAGTTTTGCATGATATGGTATCTCATCATTTATAGTTGGTCTGGTTTTGCATGATATGGCCTCTAATTATTTGTAGTTGGTCTGGTTTCGCATGATGTGGTCTCCCATCATTTATAGTTGGTCGGTTTTCGCATGATGTGGTCTCTCATCCCGTAACTAGCGGTCTCTCGTCTCCGCGTCTCTCATCTATCGGTCTCTCATCATGCTACTAACGGTCTCTCTTCTATGAGTCTCTCATATATCGTATCTCATTTATGCGTTTCTCATCTATCGATCTTTCTTCTCTGCGTCTCTCATATATTGTTTGTACGTCTCTTGTAAAAAAATATAAAAGAAAATTATTAATGGATCTAGTTTTTTCCGTCTTAAAAAACGAAATTAATGGTAGTTTAAAAAACATCAAATTATGGTTCCAAATATACACACTTTTAAGAATTAAAATAAAATAAAAAAGAGAGAATATACATATGTCTAATAATTTTGTATAGGAAGGTAAATGAGGTTTTTTTAAAAAAAATAATTGATGGTGAGGGATTCTAGTGACAAGTATTTAACTAGAATTAAAAGAGAAACATTAACTTTCTTTTATGTCTATTAATCCAGTAAAATTCGATACATCATTTATACTCAACCCTTTTATATATTACGATCGACGTGCACAATATCCAATTATCTCAAGAGTAGCTACCACTTGTTGTTATGTCAAATGTGGGTGAATGATATGCCTCACGTTCTTCAGATTTTCCTGATAGTGCTTTAGTGGCCTCATCTACGTAATAATTGTCTTTTGGTTAATGCCTTCAGCTGACAACAAGTCGGGTGTATTTTTGATGTGTTGTTCTGACTTTCCCTAGAAGACAATGTTGTTTGCGTTTTACCGGCCGAGGTCCCTCTGCTATCAATCTTGATTGATCTTCTCTCGACTTGGTCGTTCTTTGGGTAAAATGATAAACTCACCTACTCTTTATCGAGAGTGTAATATGACTGAGGGGTTATTCCTTATGATGACTCTCTCTAATCCTTTTAAATACTAACTTTTTTGATGATTTGAATTTTAAAAGAACAAAAACAAATTAGACAAATAATATGGAACGACAATTGTGTAATGTGTTGATGTCAGTGTTGATTTTCCACTCATCATCTATTTTATGACTATTTCTGACATTATAGAGTCTACATGCACGTATTTGATAAATGACACTTCATATTTTATGCTGTTAAGACTTTAAATACCATTATAACTTATATACCTATTATGATGTTATGTGCCAATAAATTTGGTGCCCATTATACTATAATTTTAACTGGTGATACAAATCTTGTCTTCGTTAGCTGGATACGCTTTCTTTTTATTTAGATTACTTATGTCGAGAGAATTGAGCTATCATACTTCTTTTTCTGCTTCCGTTCCACTCTTACCCCTTTCTCCAAAAATAATAATTCAAAGGTAAATAACCGATAGTCATCTATTAATTTTGTTACCTCTTTCTATTTTGTGGGTAAATACTCTTGTTTATCTTATCATGGCGACTTTGAGATATCCTATAACTCTTTGTCAAGAAACCCTAGACTCTTTTTTATATGGATTTCCCATTCTCTGCTGAAAAGTTATCTATGTGCCCTCCAAAAAGGCCTCGCAAATGAGTTTCTAAGCAAGGAATATTATCGACTAACACCGTTCCCGAGCTTCTACCAGAGGATAAAGTGGAAGATACAAAAGTTTTAGACCAATTTTTGATCGTCTGGGCCCTTCTTATAAATACATAACTGTTGAGTGGAATCGTAGATTTATATTAGTGTATGGCCTTCTCAATTCTGTAGAGACTGGGATCCCCGAGCCGGGTGAACACCCTCATCACGCTCGTAAGGGAAAACATGTTTTTATACTACCCTTTTTCATTGGGGATTACACCAACCCCTACCAAGTTTTATCAATAAATGTTTTAGGTACACTAGGATATGTCTTATTCAGCTTACCACTAATGGTTGGTGCTTGATGCAAAGAGTACTAGTTCAATCAAAGATTTAAAATATCGCGGTGTACCTGGCTGACTTTTTGTCTAAGGTTGATGTTTATAAGTCATTTGGTACCCCGTACTACAACACATCACTTCGTAATGGTAGCAAAATTGTTAGCATGCCGGATTTTGACAAAATTAGAAATATTCGTTTGTTTTCGTTACTGGTAACTAGGAGCATTCCATCAGGGCGAACAATCTCCAATTAGAATGGAGATGGATGAGTACATGTAAACTGAAATTGAGTTTTTGGTTGTGTTTTATGCTGATTGTCTATTGATGATGATTTCTGATTTTTTTGTTTTTGTTTTGTTGAAGGTACATATTCTGGGAAGTACCAAGAATTATAGAGGAAGATTTACAGGGAATAAGATAAATCCCTTAGAGAAATTTTCAGTTGTTGTCTATTCGGCTTGGTATATTGCGTACCCTTGCCTATTTACCTTTGTAAACTTATTATTAGAAGGTTTATGACATGTAGTAGAAATTATAATGTCGAATGTAAACATTACTGCTATTAGAGAGGTGGTTACTGCTGACCGAGTGTGCAGCATTATTTTAGAGCAAGTATATGGGAAGAACCAGACCGGTATAAGGTAAGAGCTTCCCGCTAGACAAGTTGGGAAATAAGGAGAGGAAATGCTTGTTGTCGAGGGCGCTACGAAGAGGGTTTTTAGGAATATTGATCATGTACAATCCAAACTGAAAAGGAAGAAAAAGTTGGTCCATACAATTGAAAATATATATCTTTATGATATTATAGGTTCTTTGAATTTGTCTATTCGGAGGGGGTCTAGTGATTATGTCGTATTATTCCGTTGCAACAAGGATGACATCAAAGTGGGAAGAAGAGTTCTTCTATTAGTAATTTTCATGAGTTTACAAAAAAAAGAAGGTGTTGAGGAATAATAAAGTTCCAATTGTAAATCAACGTAAGTCATCAATTTATCTACCAGATATTGCTTTGGAGAAACTGGCCATAGTTGTGAGTTTGACCCCACTGGCCGTGCGGGATAACCCTGTATTGGTAAAAGATATTGCAGGTGTCCAATCGACTGAAGCTGTTGAGGTTGGTGATCGTGCCCCTCATCCTATAATCACTGGTTAGGGATGTAATATGACTGATGATCCTTCATGTAAAGACCTGGTTGCCGATTCATTAGCTTCTGACTCTGTTGGTGGTAATAAGCGGAATGAGACCTCTTAAATGGTGGTCAATACAATGTGATAAGGGAATGAAAATATAAATAATAACAAGGTTAATTATATAAAATATAAAGACTAAATTTTTATATTTAGTGATTAAGGACTTAAGTAAAGCAAACATAAGATATATAGGGATTAAGTGATGTACCCCGAGAACTTGTTTGTAAATAGTAGAAGAGTGGGGTGAGAAATCCAACTTAACAGAGGTAATTATGTAATTTTACTATCCACCTCATGTACTATATAAAGGACATTCCCTTTTTGGGAAAAAGGCCAATTATTAGTCAATTTTTGCTAAATTTATTCCTTTTTTCTTTTTCTCTCTTTACAAAACACTGATTTCATAATTAAAGTTAGCTCATACGAACATTTCTTAGACAAACGCTCTCCTACGAACATTTCTGAATCCAAACTTACTTGAGAATTTTCTGAGTTCATCACAGTGAATGTGGTCGCGAGGCCTAGCTTGGATCGTTCTTCCATAGAGAAACTCTCAATGTCGACATTGGACAAACAAAAAGTTCTGGTTAGTATGTCGAAGTCCTCTCTTCTTATGTATTATCAATTAAAATATTTCCCTGAACTGACCTATCACACCAACATTTCAATGGCTGATGTTCTTCAACTCCAACTGGAACTACCAATGGAGGTGAGTTTGAGTAAATGTATTCGTTTTATTGGGAATTTTAAGTATAGAGTGTGTACTTATTTTCCTGTTTTTATGTATTTATATTCTTAGAGCTACCCGAATTTGACGTGTTGGCCTATCGTAAGATGACCCCAACTGATACCATGTCTATGGAGGACTTCAAGCATGAGCCCTTGGTGTTTGGATCCGGTAAATCCATCAATGTGGAATTTTTGTGGTACAAACGAGCCTATGAATTGTCCAAGATGCACTGTGATAAGCTTACTAAAGAGAAAGTAGCGGTATATGAGGTGTCGGGTGAACTTAGTGACTAGAAGTACTCTTTGAAATCGCAGAATGAGAAGTTTATGGGGTTGAAGAAATTGTTGATAACTTAGAGTAATGAGTAGAACGGGCATAATGATATATTAGTAAAATGATCCACCAAGATGATTGAACATAATACTTCAGTGTGAAGGGGAAGGAGTCTACCATTACGTCCTATGCTCTCCACTTGGAAACTGTTACCGTAAAAGAATAACTCAACGGAATGAGGGCATAAATGAATGGGGAAAAAAGGAATGGGCCCATCGTGTTTCCAAATCTTATGCTGGTGGAGATAAATATACTTTAGGTTTGTTCAAGTCCTTTTTGTGATAATTCAAAAGGATACAATTGTGAAGGTATGAAAATGAAGCCAAACCAGGAATTATTACCGCTGAAAGAGTTAGTACTTGAAGATGAGCGACCTTGGAAATAGACGAAGAAGAAGATGAAGAGGATGTCAAACGATGTTAGTAAAGATGAACGGGTGGAAGGTGTGGCTAGGGAGCCAATTGAAAATGAAGATGCTTTGGTTGATGCCAAAATGGGTAAGGGTAGCATTGCAGAGGAAGGCAAAAATCCCAAGGAGAATGGAGAGAGTATTTGTGCCAAGGATGCTAATATCGAATAGATGCAGGCCTTCTCCTGTTTTGTGACTTTGCAATGACTCGTTTGTAGTTTATAAATCTTTAAACAATGGTTTTATTTTTGGACTTGTATTTTTGTGATGCTATTAATAAGTTGTCGGTGACTGCAAATTATGAATTTTTTATACATTTTTATGTTGAGAATTTAGTGTCTAGGTTAGCTCGTAAAAATGGGGGAGGGGGGGATTTGTAGCAGGGGGCATTTGTTTTTATTATTTGTTGTATTCTCAACATTGGTGTTTATTTTGTTTTAGCACAATTTGTCTTATTATGTAGACTTCTTGGCTTAGCATATTAGCTAATTTACATGTTAGAGTTTTGTAACTCCAAGTTCCCATATGGCATCTAGCGTAGTTATAATGACTTGGAATTTTTTCCCATTCTCTTATGTGAGGTCAAGCTCAGTATGGCCCCTTGCGTAGCCTTATAGGTTTGGTATATCAACAATTCGATTTTCTTGACTCTATGAGTCAGGGCTCCGTATGACCAATTGCGTAACCTAGAGAGCGTGGTTTATTTTAACCCATTTAATTTTTATCAAATTTTTTGACCCCCCTGCGTACTTTGGAGTTGACTTGTTTTTAAAGGACATACTATAGTTATTTTTATTCCTTTGAGAGTTATGTTGAATTTGATTTATTTGAATTAATATAAAGTATGTATAATGAAGGAGACTTTAGGAAATGAACATTTCATTAAACTTTTGGCTTATAAGGTCTCCCTGCCAACATTCTTTTATTATGCTTGATGGAAGATCTTTTTCATAACTAGGTCACTAAGTTGGAGATTTTGAGGCTTTAATAGAGACTGAAACCTGCTTCTCATCATAATTTTTTACTGCTCCGAACGAACCCCACGGTTTTGTCATTCTTCGATTAGATCTATGGATACTTGTTCTTCCTCTTTATTGATATATTTTGAGTAGTTCGCTATTCGATATGTTGGAATTATGATCTATGATAGAACTACATATCCTATCCCATATACCTAGGAGAAGGTTGTTTCTGTCCTAGCCGACCTCAAAGTAGTTCTATATGTCTATAGTACTTCAGCTAGTTTATCTGGCCATTTACCTTTGGAATTTTCTAACTTTTTTTTAATTTCTTCCAAGATGGTTTCATTAGTTACCTCTACTTGGCATTAGCCTGTGGGTAGTAAAACGTCGAGAAATGCTTACTTATCCCGTATCCGTTGCAAAACACTGCTGTAATAGTATTCTGGAACTATGGTCTGTTACATATCATTAGGATATGAGGGATTCCAAATCTAAAGATGACATGATTTTGCAGAAATTTGCATATATCCTGAGCTCTATTCTTGGCAAGGCCTTTTCTTCGATCCACTTTATGAAGTAGTCCACCATCACTACTAGATGCTATATTTTTCCTATGGCCATATAAAGGGGTCCAACCAAGTCCATTCCCGTCTTTTCAAATAGGCACGATGCTGGAACAACGCTCATTGGTTTACCTGGTATGTGACGTCTGTTAGCGAGATGCTGGAATGAATGATATTTTTGTATGAGGGCCTTTGCATTGGCTGATAGCTTGGGCCAGTAGCAAACCAACCAATAAGAAGAATTTGATCAAACTTATTTGTCCATAATGTTCCCCAACTTCTCCTTCGTACAAGTCGGTTAAAATGTGGTTAGCTTAATCCTAAATGACACAACGTAGTAATGGTTATGTGGAACTTTTCCTATATTAGATGTTATCGAGGAGTGTGTACTTAACCACGTGAACCTGGAGGAACCTTGCTTCTGCTTTATCACTACTGAGGTTTTAGTGTTTTAAGTAAGCAACATATTTGTCTTTTCAGTCGATATTTGTTGTAATTGTGTGTACCTAGTGTGCGCCTGCATTTTCCGCCATCGTCGGGTTTGTTTGGGTAATGATCATGTGGTTTTCATTATGGGCAGCTATTTTGACAAATGAATATGGAATAGAGTTATCGAAATGAGGTATTTGCTCGTACTCTATGCGTGAGAACTTGCATTTGCATTCCCTTAGTGCCTCGAGGTACACTTGTGTACTTCCTTATTTAGGTTCGAACAACCATTTGGCCTGAATGATGACCAACTCGGAATCTAATCAAACACGTAAGCTCTTAACTCTACATATGTGAGCTAACCTTAGACCATCTAGGACGTCTTCATATTCTGCTACGTTGTTCGTTATCTTGAAGCTAACCTTAATTGTTTGTCTTAGTTCTTTTCTGAATGATCCTTTTAACATGATTCTTGTACCCCCCAGTAATGTTTGAAGCCCCTTCGGCCTGGACTATCCATTGGGGTTTATTCTCTCCTTTTGTTTGACTTGTATTTTTATCCGGATCTCTGCATCATACGAACTCATTGATGAGTCGGGCACCGCTTGACCTTTTATCGCCATTCGTGGCTCGTAGTGTATGCCTCAGTTTGACTGAACAACTCGTAAGTCACCAGAGATATATAATTTATAGAGTACGCTCCTTAGTGGAAATGATATGCACATGATAATGGTATGACTTTGGAAATATGGGCGCATTTTTCTAGCTGCTACTACAAGGTCGACGAACAACTTTTCCGGGTTGAGGTATCTGGTTTTAACATCCCGCAGGCCTTTGTTGACGTAGTAAACTGGGTTTTGTGCTTCTTTTGTCTCCATTACTAGGACACCACTGGCCACGTAGCTTGAAACCAACAAATAAAGGTAAATTGGTTCACTGGGGTCCGGTGTTGACAACACCTCTAGCGAGGTTAAATATTATTTTAGCGCTTGGAATGCCATATTATATTCATTTATCCAAGAAATATTTTGACCCTCTTTAGTACCTTAAAAAAGGGTTGGCTCTTGTCCAAAGCCCTTCAGATAAATCGGGATAGGGGGCAAGACGCCTAGTTAGCCGCTGAACCTCCTTGATGTTTCTAGTGGGCTCCATTGTCAAAATTGATTTTAATTGACTCAGATTAGCCTCAATGCATTTCTCATTAATAATGAAGCCTAGGAATTTGCAACTGCGCACACTAAAAGATATTTTTAGAGGGTTAAGTTTAAGATTATACATGCGTAAGTTCTTGAAAAATCCTTATAATATTTCGAGTTTCGGCTCTTTGATGTCGCTTTTGAAAATCATGTCATCGATGTAAGATTTCATTCTATGACCAAACTGGTTCTAAAATATTTGATTAACTAATATCTGATACGCCAAGCTGCGTTCTTCAATCCAAATGGCATGACTTTCTAGCAGTAGAGACCCCGCTCGGTCTGGAATATACTATGCTCTTCGTCCGTATGGTTCATTTGTATTTGTTTATACCCATAATAGGAAGCTGTGAATGAGAGAATTATTTTTCCTGAAGCGATATCCACCAATTGGTCTCTCCTTGTGAGAGAATGCATCTTTTGGGCATGCCTGTTGAGGTCAGTTAAATCTACACACATACGATATTGGAAATTATTTATTTTTTACTAGAACGGGGTTCGCTATCACCGACGGGAACCAGGCTTTCCAAATTTTCCCAAGCTTGATTAGCTTGTCTACTTCTTTGAAACATTCCTCAGAATTTTCTAGGGAAAAAAGTTCACCGTTTTTATCTTACCGGCTGGACCTTTTTCCTAATGACCAATTCGTGACACATGACTCATGGGTCGACCCGAGTGATGTTATGAGCACTCCATGCAAACACGCGTTCATTTATTTGAGGTAGTCCTATTAACTTTTATTTGATTAGAGGGCTGAGTTTATTACTTATACAAACCATTTTTCCTTCCTCTAGTGGTATGATGATGTCTTCTCATAAATGGTTTTCTTCTCTTTTGTCCTCTCTGGGATCATCAACTTCCAGGTGGGTGAATTCTGTTAGTTGTTGGTGATCCCCTCACTATGAGTGAACTAATTTCTATTGGGTCATCTTCGTAGAATCGAATATTATGGCGTAGTAGTTTTTTGGTGTTCTTTGGTTTCATTTAATTATGCCTACAAGGTTACCGACTGAGTATTTGACACACTATCTGAACAATCACGAGGTCCCTTCAAGATTATGAAGGTATGGTATCCCTACTATCGCACGGTAAGAGCTCATGTTCCCATGCCCCACCGTCAACAAGAGTTCTACCTCGCCCATGCACTAGTTGATTTTCCTTTGTAAGTGACCAGTCGAATGTCTGTAGCTTTAAATGGCGGTACCCCAACCATTTTTTTGTAACTCTTCTTGAAAATATTGTTGCCCAAGCTACCGTTATCAACTCGGACTCGAGTGACCATTACTCGTGAAATGTTTGCATTAATGGTTATGGTGTCATCACAAGGGGTGACAATTCCTCTTAAGTTATCGTTGTTAAATGTTAGATCGACTACTGGCTCCCAATAATTATGGTATCATGAGTCATCCACCAGATGGACATCTAACTGTTGCTGCTTCTTCTTTGACTCCTTCGTTTTTTCGGAGGCCTCATCTATGGTCCCAACTAACTCCTTGTCTTTGCTCGCCGCATTAACCCTTTTCTTGACAAATTGGATGAGGTCTCTGATGTTTATTAGTTGTTGTACCTCCTTATTAAACTGCCATCACATGTTAGTAGGATGATCATGGTCATTGTGGTATGCACATAAGTACCAAAGGGACCTTAGCCAACTGTGAACTTACTTCACGGAGGTTGGTATTTGACCCGTTCCTTTTTCGTATATAATGGCTATGTTCTCTGTAAGATATGTAAATCTCCTAAGATGGTTATCTAAATAAGAGGGCCAAGTCTATTTTCTTGAGTTTTGGACGAATCCGTGCGTGATGTCTCCTCATAGCGCCTCCTATCACCACTTGAGGCTATAGGATCTTGGGTCTCTTGTTGAGAGTGGTGTATAAGGTCCTTCTTCTTTGAGTCATCCACTTAGATAAAATTATCTGACCTAGTCACAATGTTTTAAATTCTTTTACAGGGAAACAGATGAGGTCTATGAAAAACGCCCTCTCACGGTCTAGTCCCCTTTCGAAAGCAGCAAACCCCACAAGATCTTCAACGGTTAACATGATAGTTCATTTTGCGGACAAACCTCTGACCATAGATTTTTACTGACTTTTTTTTGCTGGTAGAGATCCATGATCGAGTCGCCCTCCCCCTTATGCTCCTTGTTTCCAACAAAATAGTTACTGAAGACAACTAAAAGCGTCACAAATTTATGATCAACCCTTTGAGAAGACTATTGAACCAATCGAGGGCCTTACACAACAATACGTCATCCGGGTTGAAGACCATCATCATATTCCTAAACTACTCTTGGTGTTTCTCTGGATTTCCTCATCCGTCGTACGGATCCATCTTGTGGGGGTCGAATTTTTGAGGAATATTTCCCTCCAAGATTCCTTTGACGAACTGCGAGTCGTGTAATACATAAGCTGGCATAGTCGACTATACTTGGTCATATTCCACCATTTCAAGCCCCTTGCCTCCTCGTGCGATATTATTTCTTGGCAGGTTATCCCGATTAGAGTCAGATGTCTTTATTTTCTTCTACTTATTATTCTTCATCTCGCTATTGCGTTCACTTCCATCGATTCACCCTTTAGTCCTACGGGTGACTTTAACCTTGCTAGTCTCTCGATGGGTGTTTTGTTTTCCCGCGTCTTCTAGCAGAACCTTCTCACTCAAGCTGTCGTTGGGAAAACTTAAGCTGCTGTCACTCGATCTCTAATATATTAGATTCTAAAATTTGAACATAAGAGGGGGTAGATGACATATCTAAGTTAAGAAGATTTTCCTTCTGGCCTGCCCTACCGGTGGTGCCTTCAACATTGACTTGAGACTGGTTATCGTTTTCTACTATCGCCACATAGGCTGCCTGGTGGTCCGCCAGATTGGCCCCAAGATTTCTTTTGCCGCTTGGTGAGTTTTCAAGGATTCTTTGAACATCGGCCTAACTGTTCTGCCCACCATGTCCTTGATGGACTCATAGGATCTCCCTATTGATGCTTGATCTAGTTAATACCATCAATGATTTTCAGCGAAAAGTAATTAATCTCTTCCCAAAAAACGACACCAAATATGGTGAGAGATTTTGAGTAATAGTATTTAACTAGAATTAAAAGATAAAGTTTAATTTTTTTTGTTTATTAATTTAGTAAAAAAAATACATCATTTCTAAGGCTCTCAGTCCTTTTATATATATATTACGATCGACGTACACACTGTGCCATTATCTGTAGAGCAGTTACCGCATGTTATGTCAAACGTGGGTGAGCGCTACGCCCCACGTTCTTCATGCTTGTATGATAATATTTTTTGTGGTTTCGTCTGTTTAATAATCGTCTTTCGTTTAATGCCTTTGGCGGCAACATGTCTCGTGTATTTCTGACGTGTTGCTCAAACTTATCCTAGATGATAGCGTTGACTGCGTTTGGTCGTTCTTTGGTTGAATGACGAACTCATCTCATCCTTGTCGAGAAGTATGATCTGATAAAAAAATTGTGCTTTAACAATTAGGTCATAGATGATAAATAAAAAAATAATTTATAATTATTATATTTAGAAGTGTCGAAAAATAAAAATAGCGAATAAATAATAGTTTCGTTTTTAATCTTTTAACTACTACTTTATCCAACAAAATATAAATTTGTTTACTTATTTTAGAAGAAGTAAGACCTCGCATCAGAAATAAAAATAGTTTGATAATTCATAAATTTGGATTTAATTTTTTATTTTCTAGACAACATTACGCGGGACTAATGTGCTTATAATAATGTAAATTTACCTGAGCCTTTGGGTGTGAGGTAAAACCGTTTAAGGTACACTGTTGTTGGGTGCATTATAAAGCAAGCAATTGCAGGTCATATGGACACAGTTTTTTCCTCTTTAAACAAGGAGCAACAAATACCTGAAATTTTCATACAACAAATACATTTGTAAAAAAACACGTACCATAAAACCGATCTGATATAAACTATTGAGGTTCCCTTAGAGGAAAATCTATTATTTTGGCTGTTTATTTTAAGCTTGTCTATTGCCTAATATCAATTCTTTTTTATATCTATAGTCTAACGATCGAGAATTACAAATATTAAAATATATGGTATATTTTGGTTTGGTTTAATCTTTTTCAAGGTAATTTAGTAAAGTGATTTTGAGAATTTAATGTTTAAGGTAAAGTATAGTGAGATAATTAAGTTGTGTGATTATATTAAATTATTATCACCCTCGTTAATGAAAGTGGTTGAGGTATTTATATGTAATTAATGATCATGAGCCATTCGGGTCAGATTGTGGAGTCGGGTCAAGTTTAAGAATCCATTAACCAAAAATGTGAAATGACCAGCACCTAACTTAGTCATATTCCATTACATTTGTTCTCTTCGGGTTTTCATGGCAGTTGTTTGATCGGACAACCCTCCGGATAAAAGCAAGTTACAGTGCCTAAAATATCCGACCTCATCAGTAGCCCCTTTAGGTCTTGCAAAGAATCTTTGGAAGAGCTAGCTTTTAAGAATCAAAATTAACTCTGTCAAGAATTTCAAGATTCAATCTGTCCGGAATTTGGTAGGATTGATTTTACCGTTAAGAATTCCAAGAGTTTTTTTTTTCAACGCGTGACACGTGTCAGGCTCTGGTTCGACCTCCCAACCGTTTTCTCCTAGATACTCGTAACTACTAGGCTAGAAAGTCACCTAACTTTTAACCCCCATGCTTTGTAGCCCTTATCCATTGCTTTGATCGTTCTATCTTCTCCTAGGTAACTTTCAATTTTCACAGTTATATAAAGTATATTCTACTGTTTTATTGTCTTCACAAACACAATACATTTCTAGAAAGACAAAGCTTAGTGATATTTTTTCAAATTGTGCCTAAGTAATTTATGTTCACAACCAGAAACACACTAGTAAAAGAGGGTTGGTTAAATTTATCCAAATTAGAGAGAGCGAATGTTTTTGCAAGAGACGAAAGAATAGCTGATGGTCTTCGTGTTTCTCCTGGTGAAAAACTCAATCATCTAAAAGCAAACACATACCAAGGTTCATCTTCCTCAAAGACATCTAAGGTCAGAAAACTACATTTTGTCCCAACTCTTTCTCCTCTTCAATCATGATCCTCTGTTCAAGAATCTCAGAACCCTCTCCCTAAAGAAAAGACCGTTTCCAGTGTTAGGAAGCCTTCACCCTTAATTACTATGAGTTTGGACGCTGGGAAGTCCCCAGAGAAGAATACCCCTCGACGAATAACTCACCAATCCAAGGCTAAGTCCACTCCTACCTCTTCGAAACACACTAGTTCGGACATAAAAAAGTATTTTCCAGAACCCAAACCATCCGGACAACAGCCCCTGGCAGAAACTAAACCATCCGAACAACCTTTCATGGACAACAGCCCCAGAGTCCGTCAAGGTGAGAATATCGGTCACCCAAATTCTGATGGATTATAAACCTAACGAGCTAGTGGTCTACACAAAGGTGCTGAACGAGGGACTCCGGTTTCTTTAAGGTCCGAAGATAGTTAGGTACTTACACTTGATTAAGCTATGTCCGAGTCAGCTGAGCCCAAACGCGTGTTACACTCTGATGGCTGGCATCATTGACTTTCAGACTATCCAAGATCCATTACCATGGAACAATTCGCTGTTGTGGCGAATTTGTGCAAGAATCACCACATTCCATTCTACCATTACAATATGGGGAATGATTACAAGAGAGTGAATGACCTTCTGGAGTTGAAAAAGCCATGGATGATACAATTTCTGTTCATCAGCGGAGCCTAGGATAATGGGAAAAAGATCAAAGTTGACTCTAACCCAAGTCAACTGACTAGCCGTTGGAAGAGTATAAGTAAGTTTTATTTATGTTTCCCTTAATCTTTTAAACACTATGTGGTAATTCCAAACTAACTTGTGCCCTTTTTCAGTTTTTCCAAAGAAGTTCTCAGATCATGTAGAGGCAGGTCAAAACACTTGTGCCAAGCTAAACACCTGGGCCTTGGAGAAATGGGGAAATGGCTTCCACAACTGCTTCGTCTCAAAGAATTTTGTGAAGTCTCATTTGTGGAATACCACAGGGAGAAGAGACCTCTCCTGGAAAGAACTGACCACCCCTCCTCCTGCAGATGTTATCCTAAGGATAACTGAGTCTAAGGATGCCAAGCTTTACTTGCCTTCCAGGGTCAAAGCCCCTAGCCATCTCGACAAGATGAAGAACAAAAAATGATAAAAACACAACAGACCCACCTCAGACAACCACCAAAGAAACCGGTTCGGAGAACCAAGAAGGGATTAATGTTGTTCTGTAAGAAGAAGTGGTAGTTACTGTTAATGAGGCTGATTGATCGAACAACCCACTAAAGATTACAAAGAAGGATAAGAAACGCAAGGAAAGTAGTGATAAAAAGGTTGCAAAGAATAAAAAAGTCACTATGGAATCAGAGATAATCCTACGTCCTTCTGAAATCCCTCCTCCGACTCCTGTTGATCCTACTTTGCAAGAAGAAATTCCATCCAACCTTTATTCCGAACAGACTGCTGCTGATGAAGAGGTAAACCTTTATTTCTTTCAGAATATCAACATATATTTCAATAAACTGGACGAAGATGACTTCGCGGGGCCTTATCGTCCTGCCAACTCGTCAATTTTTGTGACCCATAATGGTGAGACTTATGTGATATCAAGTGAGGAAGACATCCTGAGTCACACCTTTCTAGCATCCGTCGGGTAGTTGACCTGGAAAGACAAGTGAGGGAACATACAAACACTTTCAATTCTCTGAGCACAGCTAAACAAGGCTTGAATAATAGCATTTCTACTGCTTAATAAAGCATAAAGTCTCTGAAGAAAGAGAAAGAAGATTTGGCTGCCAAACTGCTCAAGTCAGAAGAGGCTTAAAGAAATCTCCAGACCAAGTATTCCGGAGTGGAAAATTCTTTTTCCGATGAGATCAAAGCTTTGAAAGGGAAACTAGAGGCTAAAGACAAAACCATCAAGACTTTATCCAAGGACAAGGCCAGCTTGAAAGGTGTTGTTAAGAATGATGAGGGAGAATAAAAGACATGAGAGAATTGCAAATAAGAAGTTTGTTAAGGAGAGAATTGTCAAGAAGAAGTTTATTAAGGAGAGAATTGCAAAGAATAAGTATGTTAGGAGGAAGTTGTAAAGAAGAAATTGTATTAGGGGAAAATTGTATAGACTACTAAAGAAGTAACCATTATGAGAATATGAAAATATATAGGGGGCCAAAAATGTAATAAACGGGAATTAAAGCGTGCAGGACCCGTAATTGTACTATAAAAGGGGCCACACACGCTTCACAGATCCCGAGATGAATAAAATATTACTTTCTCTCTCTACTTAATCTAATCCTTACTTTCTCTCTCTAAAAAGACTCCCAAACAAAGTATTGCAATCTATTCTTATACTAAAAGATCTTCGTATCACAAAATCACCCCAGATCCTTCTTAAAACTCTTCAGTGGCGCTGTCTGTGGGCTAAGGCTCTGTTACGAAGCTCTCGAATCTCGTCTTCGGTAATGATAGTTTTTCCTGGAGAAAATCGGGGAGTTTTAGTTGCTTTTATCGACGGGGTGGCTGGGAGACTTGATACAGGATTACGGGCCTTCGGAAGAGAAGTGTCCTCCACCACATCTCGAGGAGGTTTAGGGGTAGTTGGTGGCACTTCTTTAGCACGTTTGCGCTCTTGCGAATGCTTATCTTTATGGTGTATTTTCTTCTTTCCTGATGATTGCTTGTGGTGTTTTTCTTTCCCGATTAGTCCAATGGTGGTGTGATTGGAGATTTAGTTTTGTTGTGATATTTCGAGGGGAATGATGGCTGTCGAATTTTCAGGGGGGGGGGGGCACGAACCGTAAAATGTAGTAATAGCAGGTGGGGGTTGAGGCTTAGTATATTCACCAGCAGCGACTCTCTCTTCGAACTTTTTGCTAATAAGGAGCCACTCTGGAATCCGATGCGGTTTATAAGCCAACTTTCTCTCTCTAGAAATTCTGGGTGGAAAGTTTGAGCTATTGATGAAGGAGATCAGTATTTATAGAAGACAATGGGCTTTTAGGATAAGTCAGGCATGGGGACACTTTCTCTTGTTTGCCTAGGGGCATTACGAGAAACATAGGTGCATAATAGTTGATAGAAAAAACGCGGGAGAAGCTGCAGAGTCATGATCTAGTCTGGGGAATATGAAAAGGTTTCTCATAAGATGTGCTGACAAGGATGTACGACCGCTGATTTCAGTTCTTCTTATTCCAATCCTTGCAATTTCTTAGTTTAGTATTGGTGGCTTTGATATGCTGATACAGTAAATTCCGATGCACGATGTTACCAAGGCCTGGGTCAAGATTGGCTAAGACATTGCAAGGATTGGGGGGGGGGGCTACTGGTTAGTGTGACCTAAAAAGTAGTTTATATTCAAAAGGTATATTTATTAAGAAGACGTTTTTTCGAAGTGACATGTAGCATTTAAAGTATTGTTCGAGAGGATTTCTGAGGCGGAAATTTTACAGTTGAAGAGTTATCCGAGGAGAAGATGCTCGAGGGAACAATGGAGACTTCTTTACAGTCCTAGTAAAACTATTTTTACTAGGACTGGGGGGCTACTGATGAGGGAGAATAAAATACATGAGAGAATTGCAAAGAAGAAGTTTGTTAAGGAGAGAATTGTCAAGAAGAAGTTTATTAAGGAGAGAATTGCAAAGAAGAAGTATGTTAGGAGGAAGTTGTAAAGAATAAATTGTATTAGGGGAAAATTGTATAGACTACTAAAGAAGTAACCATTATGAGAAGATGAAAAGATATAGGGACCAAAAATGTAATAAACGGGAATTAAAGCGTGTGGGACCTGCAATTATACTATAAAAGGGGCCACACACGCTTCACAAATCCCGAGATGAATAGAATATTACTTTCTCTCTCTACTTAATCTAATCCTTACTTTCTCTCTCTAAAAAAAACTCTCAAACAAAGTATTGCAATCTATTTTTACACTAAAAGATCTTCGTATCACAAAATCACCCGAGATCCTTCTTAAAACTCGTCAAAGAAGAAAACAAAGGAGAATACAACTCTAATACAAAAACAAGTTGAATAGATAACTACTGGAATAGAGAGGTATGCTTCTCGAGTGGTAGACACATTTGAGAAAAGAGATGATGACATCAAATCCGATATGCTCTTACTGTTTCATGAGACCTTGCTTTAGAGGACTCTTGGTATTTTGTAGAAATTCGTGGAATACGATGACCTCCCTTTTCATACGATGACTGGTGTTGACAAGCACACCTATTCAAGTGGGGAAGATTCTGAGGACAACAAAGGATTTGGTGAGAGTTCAAGTGCTGAAATCAAAAGTCCAAAAAAGATGGTCATGAATAAAAAACCGAAGGGAACAAACCCTAAGGTTGTATTGTTATGCTGTATATTTTTTGTTTAAAAACTAAAGTCCTTGGATGACCAAGGCATTTTGTTTTATTGTTTATTAATTTTCGTTCCTTTAAACTTAAAGTCCTTGAATGGTCAAGGCATCTGTGAATCATGGATCGATTTTAGTCCGATCAACCTCTAATATCATATTTCCTTTCATTTGAATTTTGTTTAACTCTTTATGGCCAATGTTTAGATAGCCTTCAATATTTCAGAGGTGTTAAGTAAGGGTAATAAATATCCTCAACCACATGTGTTTAATAAATGTGACCAAGTGTTTAACATGTCCGATCAACTCAAAGATATTTGAGAGCCGGGGTGTTTAATAAGAATTTAATATCAAACCACCTTACACTATGGCTAAACCAAAAATAGAGTTGCACCAAACTTTTCAAGAAGGCATAAGATATTATTGAAAAACTCGGACACCTCATTAAAACCTTCCTACGCCACTAGTGTAGGAAAGAGTATGCCCCACAATATTTACATTGATACTTAAAAAAATAATATTTACAAAAAAGGTATATTCTAAGTATAACCTGAGATGTTCAAAGTTCCATGGGTGCTTTAGTGCCCTTCCTTCCTTGTCTTGGAGTCTTTATGTTCCTGGTTTATGTTTCCCACACACCATATGAGGGCCTTCCTAATTCGGAGCCAACTTACCGGACTGTTATTCATTGGTGTGTAAAAAGACATTTCTTAAGACTTTGTCCCCCAACTGAAAATCTCTTATTTTAATTTTAGAGGCAAATCTACTCCTCATCAAACCATGGTAATGTGTCGTCCTCAAATGCTCTTTAACTCTTCTTTCTTCAATCAAATCTAACTGATTCCTAACTGCTATATCATTAGCATGTTTGGAATAGTTTTGGACTCTATGAGATGGCAAAATATCTTCTATGAGAGTGATTGCATCCATCATATACACAAGGTCAAAAGGAGATTCTTGTGTAGCAGCCCGATGTGTAGTTCCGTAAGCCCACAATACTTATTGTAAATAACTTGGCCATTTTCCTGCAGCTCCCTCTAGATTCTTTTTCAATTCAAACAAGATTGTCTGATCAACAACTTCAACTTGCCCATTTTCTTGAGGGTGGAAAGGAGAAGAAAAATAGTGTTGAATTCCTCTAGAGGTGCAGAATACTTCCATATCTTTATTATCAAATGGCAGCCTATTATCTGTGGTAATTTTTCGGGGAACCCCAAATCTACAACATATGTTAGATAAAATAAATTTAATAATTTCCTTAAAAGTGGTTCCAGCTAACGGAGCTGCCTCTATACACTTAGAGGAATAATCAATAGAAATTATGATTGTTCTACATCCACCGGATACTATGGGAAGAGGCCCAACTAGATCCAACCCCCATCTGTCGAAGGATATTGGTTTGGATATGGATTCCATAGAAACTACTGTCACATGAATTTCATTTCCATATCTTTGGCAAGGATCACACTTTTTTACAATCTCTTTAGCATCTGCCATTATGGCTGGCCAGTAGTACCCTGCTAATAAAACTCTCATGGTTAAGGCTTTATAGCCACAGTGTGCAGAACCTTCTCCATCACGTAGTTCTGATAACACAACTTGGGATTCTTCAAAATTTAAGCAACGCAAGAAAGGTCTGCTGAAATATTTCTTGTAAAGAACTTCCCTTACTATCATGAAACCACGAGCTTTATACTTGACTTTCTTAGCCATGGCTATATCCGGAGGCAAAATCCCATCAAAAATAAACTGAAGAATATCATACCTCCAGTCCTGGGCTGAATGGTTACTATGCTCATACTTTCTTCATCATGTTTACCTTTTTCTAGGCCCGTCTGTATTGATGGACATTCTTGCATCATAATCCATTGATAAGATTCAGAATAAGCTATGGTGTCCAAAGAGTCATCCACGGTATTCTCCAATCTAGGAATCTGTTCATAGCAGATATTCTTGAAGCTTACTGCAACTTCCCTTAACATTAACAAGTATTTAATAAATTGTTCTTTCTTTACTTCTGACCTCCCTTGAGCATGGTGAATCAGTAACTGGGAATCACTCATTAACCGGACTCTCTTCGGCCCACATATGAGAGCCAACTTAAGATCAACTATAGCCGCTTCGTATTCAGCCTCATTGTTAGAAGCCCTGAAACCAAAACATATAGCCTGATACGTAGTATCACCATAGGGAGAAATTAAACAAATTCCAGCCCCACATCCCATAGTACTAGATCTACCATAAGTTCAGACTACCCATTCTTCTTAGATTGGCTTTCTGGTATCTGTCCGGAAGATCTATCAACATGGAACTCTACTAAGAAATCAGTCACTGACTGAGATTTAATTGTTGTGCAAAGAGCAAAATCACTTGGTCATTCTGCTTGATACATCAGCTTTCTGAAGAACACTATTTAGAGGAAAAGACGTTCGAACGACAATCGAATGAGCTTGAAAGTATGGTCTCATCTTTCTTGCCGCAATTAACAAGGCCAATGCTAGTTTCTCTAACTCTGAATATCTTCTTTCAGCATCCAACGAACTTTTTCTAATGTAATACACCGGACGAGGGTAATTATCCACCTCTTTTACCAACACAACACTTATTGCATATTCTGACACTGCTAAGTATATGTAGAGTTCCCCCTCGAACAGGTTTAAAAAGAGTCTTAGGTGAAGACAAATTCTTATTGATTTCAATAAAATTTTGATCACACTATGGAGACCAATTAAAGTTTTTGGCATTCCTCAACACTTGGAAGAACATGGCACATTTGGCTGATGATCTTGAAATAAACCTATTCAAAGCAGCCAATCGTCCGGTCAGCCTTTGAACTTATTTGATGCTCTGAGGAGGGTCCATAACTAGTAAGGCATTAAGTTGATCCGGATTAGGATGAATTCATTTCTCACTTATTATGTAACCCAAGAACTTTCCTGATCGGACCCCAAATACACACTTTTTAGGGTTTAGTTTCAAATTCACAGCCTGTAAGTTAGAAAATGTTTCTTGAAGGTCAGATATATCTGCATCTTCCTCCAAGCTTTTAACCATCATATGATCAATATAAACTCCCATGTTTCTGCCAATCTGATTAGCAAAGGCTTTATTCACTAATCTTTGGTAAGTGGCCCCAACATTTTTCAATCCGAATGACATCACTTTATAACAATGAAAAACTTTATTTGTGATCAAAGTAGTGTGGTATTGATCTTTCAGATTTACTTGTATCCAGTTTTACCCTGAAAATGCATCCATGAATGACAATAACTTATTTCCAGAAGTCGAATCCACCAACTGATTTATACGAGGAACTAGATAAAGATATTTGGGGCATGCCCTATTAAGATCATTAAAATCAATGCATATACGCCATTTGCCATTCTTTTTCTTGCCAGAATAGGGTTGACAGTCCACAAAGGTTACTTAGATTCTTTAATGTGACCCATATTGGTCAAACGATCAACTTCCTGAACAATCACATCTGCTTTTCCTTAGAGAAAGACCTTCTCCTTTGTACAAATGGTGCAACATCAATTCATATGGACAACTAATGAGAAATAATATCAGTTGGCACTCCAGTAACATCACTATTTCACCACGCGAAGACATGTTGATTATTCATAAAAAAAGATAACAACCAATGTTTAAATCTGGTGCCAACTTGGTACCAATTTTAACACTCTTTCCCTCAACGATTGAGTTGGTTTCAACCTCTTCAATAGGTATTATGACAGTAGGAGCCTCCTTGGGATAATTAATTTCATTCTCATCAGTGGAAGGCTCCAATAATTACTAATCTATGTTAACCTTGTCTGCCTTTAAAAAGTTAGAGGCAAGGGCTGTTGCATAATATTTCCTGGCTACCTTCTAGCTGCTCCAGACAACACCTACTTGTCTATGGACAAGATATTTCAAACATTGGTCAACCGTAAAGGCCATAACATGCATTATGGAGAGCCAATACCTCTCAAATATTGCATTGTAAGATGTTGGGAAATCTACTACAACTAACAGTACTCTTACCATTTTCTTAAAGGGTCCTTTGCCCAACAACACCTCTTCTTCGAATTCCCCAATCACATCTGAAAAACTTCATATGAAGCTAACAATGGTTATGTTTGAATGTTGTATGACCAAAGGTTTTCTCATCTGCTTGTAGGAGCTTAAAAATAACATGTTTTCCGAACTGCCTGTGTCAATTAGAATCCGGCGTATATCGTTTCCTCTTATTTACGCCCTATTACCACAACATCTTCATAAGGCCCTGCAATGTCTCTCACTTCATCCTCATCGAAAACTATAAAGGGATATGGGGTTTGATACAGGTGGGTGGAAATCCCTCCATCCAAATGGGTGGCCAAATTGTGGACTTGCCTCTTTCTTGATGAACTAGAAGGTGCAGTTACAGTATCCCCTCCGAAAATGGTCACTGATTCAAAAAAGTTAATCAAACTGGAGATAGTTTTGGTCTTGTCTGTTATTACCCCTACCCAATTTCAACTCGGATCTGGATCAAGATACTAAAAGTCTGTATCAAACCTTTCAGTAATTACCATTGCACTTTTCTGTGTGGATGTTCCAGGATCGTTCGAAGGACTTGTTAAGGGAGTATTGACATTGGCTTGTACATTATTGGTCTGCTTCCCTCTCGTTTTTTGACATAGGCTCCCAACTTACCTCTTTCAATGAGGTTCTGGACCTCATGCTTCAAGGATATACAATCATGGGTATCATGGCCTATATCATTGTGGTATTTACAGAAATGGGTGCTCCGATTTTCTCTGGGGATTGCAATGTTGCTGGCTTTCTAAAGTGAACTTTGTTTTTAGTTTTGTCATAGATTGTAGCCAAACGTTCCCCTAATTCAGCAAAACACTTATGTTTAACCCATAGTCCTCTCTTGTTTCTGACCTGTTAGCTCTGAGTCTTGTTAGACTCATTTTGCCTTGATCGGTTAGATCCCTGTCCAGTCTCGTTTGACCTGTAACCGATTGATTAGCAACTTGAGGAATTGTTGTTGTAGTAGTGGACCTAACCTGACGGTGTACTCTGGTTTTCTTAGTCTCCTTAACGTTGATTTGTTTCCCCACCCGATTCAACAAACCACCCTAAGGTCATAGCCTTCTTCCGAGGCACTGAATCAGCTAAATTAACTGGATTCAAACCTTCTCTGAGGGAAGCAATTATAACTTGTTCAAAGAAATCTGCTAGCCCATTCTTTGTATTCACAAATCGGTTGATGTACTCCTTTAGAGACTTATTTGGCTTCTGAGCACAATGGATAATGGTGTCCTCATTACCCTTAAGCTCCTTGCTTCTAACAAATTTCCTTCGGAAGGTAACTCAAAATGTATCAAAATTTCTTATGCATCCTTGAGGGAGACTATTGTACCATTTGATGGCGCTTCGTGTGAAAGTGTGGGAGAAGTCCCTACACAATAGTTTGTCATCGTCGTCATAAACTGCTCCAGATGGTTGTCCGGATTCGGCTCCTATTATATTTCTCTATTTTAGAGTTGTCAAACCTCTTAGGAAGATGTTCATAGAGTATATTTGCAGATAAAAGCGATTTCCTCCAGCGTTGATAAATCAGCAACTAATCAATATGCTGGTTGGTTGAATCCTTACCCTTACCATGGTGTTTCTTAAGCCTTTTATGCATATCCCTTTTTCTTGAATGCTTTTTTAATCAGCTTCATTTTCTTTTTTGATCGCCCTTCATCATTGCTTGAAGACACTGACTCTTCAAGATCTGCCTCATTAGATGAGCTGCTGGAGGACTCAGATGTAGAACTCTTCACATGTTTAGATCGGTATGTCTTCTTGAAACTGAGATGGGTCTTTAGAGACTGCTTGTTTTCTCTAGGATTGTCAGTGTGGTGAAGTACCGATGCACTTGATTTTTCTTTAACCCCTTTATCTGCTTGTTTTATAGCTCTTAGCGCCTCTATCTTAGCTCTTAACTGATCGCGCTCCTCGATAGTATATTCATTGTTTTCCTGTGCAACCCCCACCTTATGAGGCGGAATATTATGCTTATTCTGATCCATTCGAACTACTTTGTTTGCTGGTTTTGAATTATGAAATTCAGGCACCGTCGTGCTCCCACTGTGGTCGCCAATTTGGTGTGGTTTATTTCTGTTTGAAGGTAATTTAATAAAGTGTTTTTGGGAATTTAATGTTTAGGGTAGAGTTTAGTGAGATAATTAAGTTGTGTGCTTGTATTAAATTCTGATCACCCTCATTAATGAAAGTGTTTGGGGTATTTATACTCAATTAATAACCCATTGGCCTATCGGGTCAGATTGTGGAGCCATGATAAGGTTGAGAACCCATAAGCCCAAGATGTGAAATGACCAATTCCTAGCTTAGTCATATTCCATTACATTTGTTATGTTCAGTTTTTCATGGCAGTGCTTTGGTCTGAACAGCCCTCCGGATAAAAAAAAGTTACAGTGCCTAAAATATCTGACCTCATCATATTTAATTACATGTTATACATATTTATGTACTGATTTATATTTTTTTAGACATATATATAGCCAAACATGCAGCAGAGCAGAAAAGATGATGAGCTGAGCCAATTACATGACATGAAGGAATTATGAGCAGAGGCGAGATCAGGTTGAAGAGGAACCGAGGCTGAGCGAAGGGACATAGGCCGAACATTAGAGTGAAGAATGATCGAACAAATAGTGAGGTTGACAAGCAACTGATGGGCTAAGATAATTCGATCAAACAACTTCATCGAGTAAGGAATAAGAGAGACGAGAGCACATAAATATAACCAGATATTTGCTGAGGAAATGAGAGAGTTGAACAATAAACATACCGAATAGAGGAGAAAAGACTGGAAAGGCACTCGGTTTATTATGCGGATGAGGCCGACCGAGCACCTTTTATGTTAATGAATAGTCAAAGTAGCGATACAAAGCCACATTAGCTACACCAGTCAAACCACTAATGTAATGACCATTAATTTAGGTCCCACGATGTAAATACAATTCTATGTGTAGTTGGTGGAGTCAAATAGCGTAGTAATGGCTTATAAACGATAATAAGGGGTATAAATAAGTGGATAAACCCTAAACAATGTACCTTATCTTCCATGATAATAAAATAGTTTTCTACTTGGCAATACCCTTTGTTATATTCCCATAACAGATTTGGCACGGTCTGTGGGAACTCAACAAAACCTTTATCGTTAACAGTGCAAAAACCATAGTAGTTACTAAATCAAGGAATGAGTGAGACATCCCAGTGCCAAGTAAAGTAGCGGTGAATCATAGGACTGGTGCAAACTAGTCGGGAAGACAGATCGTTACACATCCTATCACTGCTGTCGGCCCATAAGTTATGGTTAAAGCCCCCGTGGAACTAGTAGAGCCGAAAATGCGAGTAGTGCAGTCAATTGCTAGGACTGAACAAGAAGTTAACCCATCGGGACTGGTGGCAACCATCGTTGCGCAAGTGGTCCCAATTAACAACCCGACAATAGCGCAAAATTTCCAAAAACTTGAGCAACAACTCCAGAATTTACAACAAGAGCAACTCATGGCGGTATCCGAGCGAGATGCGCGAGAGATGGCCATGTATGCAACCCTAATGGGTATGAATGATGCGCTTCACGCACTAACTATTAAGGTAAGAGGTATTGGTCAAGTTAATCACCCATCCGAGCCCGATACCAGCCGCGTGAATCGAGGGGACCAATCCTTTAAGCGTGATGACAAGATAGAGGGGAAAGGTGAGAGCAACAACAAAAAGCACTCCAAAGACAGGAACCTAGGCAGGAGGTGCATTGCACCGCTTCAAAGAGAACCATAGAGGAGGACGATGTCCATTATAACCTAGTAAGACCAAGAATGTCTAATTACATCCTCAAGGAATCACCTTTTGTAGAAAAAAATACTAGAGGCCCAACTGCTGAGGAAATTCAACCCATTCAGAATTGAAGCTTAAGATGGTACGGACGATCCCGAGAGACACCTCGAGAAGTTTCATAATATGATAACCCCGACGATGTCAAGCTATGTCGATCCCTCTCAATGAACCCCGAAGGAAACGCGATGGACTAGTTCAGTAGTCTACCCAAAGGGTCCATTCACGATTTTTCCGGCTTATGGAAGGCCTTCACAGAGAGGTTTGTTGGTAACAAGAAGCTCAGATGTGAGCGAGACTCGATCGTCGACCTATACCAGAGGAGAGGTGAGACTCAAAAAAGTTATGTTAAGTGTTTTCTTCATGCCAATAATTCCCTGCCAGATCTAAAAGAAAATATGGCGGTAGCTTCTCAAAGAAAGGTCTTGACCGACGAGGGGAACTATATGTCGACCTGATCATGTTCCTGACGGAGGTGATGGGGGACTTGTTTGCTCGCGCAGACAAATTTATACAAGTAGATGATGCTAGGAGAGGAGACTCTCCTGACCGACATATCACTGGACCCAAAAAAGGAATGCCCGAACGAAAAAGAACTAATGATACACTGCGACGACAAACTAGTCGACGACCTCAACAATATTAAAACCCATTCGAAAAAATAAGAGAAAGGAGCAATAACTATTTACCATTTCAGGGGTTCAATCCGAACTAACTACCGGAGAAGATGCAAGCAAGGAAAAACGTTCCGAAGTGGCCAGTAATGTTATTTCCGAGGCGGACGGTCAGTCCCCATCCCTTTATACCATCGCGGGCAGAAATTCCAATGAGGGACAAGGGGTTGGACTGGAAAAAGGGTGCATACTTACCTCGAGGTATGTGAAGTCGAGCCCCCCTCGTATCATAACTATCGCGACCCCGTACCTGATCTCAGGTTTAATGATGACGACACGCGGGGAGTCTGTACACCCCATGGAGATGTGTTGACAATAAACCTCAACATCAGAGGAGTTATGGTGACTCGAGTCCTGGTTGATGAAGAAAGCTCTGAAAATATCATATTCAAAGGAAGCTACGACCGAATGCAAAATATTCTTTCATACAAGCCCATTTGACGAACATTGGTCGTTTATGAGGGACAAGTATCCCATTACGTCGGAGAAGTACAGTTGATGGTTAAAGCGGTTCATGGGGCTATAAAGTACGAGCTAAAGACGTTATTCAAGATGTCAAATTCCCATAGCTCCGATCACGCGATAATAGGTACGCCCTAACTGCATCAAATGGAGGTCACATCATGCACGTTCCAACAGTGTATTAAGTACCACGTAGGAAACACAGTATAAATCATCAGGGGAAGCCAGCGTACTACGAGGTCATGTTACGTGGTCACAGTTGACCCAACCAATCTCCTAAGTTAATAATTAACTGTTGAGAGGGGAGTAGTAGTAGAGGACAATAGTGCACCACTCTTTCCTGAGCCAGTGTATGATCCAAGGAAAACAGAACAGCTAGAAGATGACTCACTTGAATTGGTAGAAGAGGTAACGACCATGGGTCACACTTTTGGTTGGGTAATCATCAAAACTCTCCTTTTAAGAAATCATTAATTGAAATATTAGCGAAAAATTAGGATGTGTTTGTGTTGGAAGCTAGCAATTTTTCAGATATTGATCCATCAGTCATCTGCCATAAATTAGCCATCGCCTCCTACGTTAAAGTTGTGCAGAAAAAACGATTTTTTTTGTAGAAACGAAAGAGGCCATATCGGCTGAGGTAATAAAGTTTTCCAGGCTCGACAATATCCAATCGGCTTGATACCCACTACGGTTGGCAAATCCGGTTTTAGTAAAGAAGAGAGGGGCAATGGCACATATGTCTCGATTTTACGGATCTGAACAAAGTTTGTCCGACCTCCTACGTCAATACAACTTAAAACTTAATCCGATCAAACGTTTTTTCGAAGTTCGACGAGTTAAATTCTTGGGTTACATCGTCAGTAAAAAAGGATTGAGGTCAACCCCGCACAATTGGAGGCGGTTATGTAGATGGCACCACCGCAGAATATCAGTAAAGTGCAGTTCTGACAAGATGCCTCGCAACGCTTTCCCGTTTCATTTCGAGAGCTTCAGACAAGAGCAATCCATTTTTTGAGATATTTGAGGGGCCAAGAAATTCAAGTGGACAAAAGAGTGTAATAGGGTATTCACCGAGCTAAAAAAATTACCTTACATCACCATAGATTTTATCTGTAACCCTTGACGATGAGCCATTATTCTTTTACTTATATCTTTACCAATTTTCAGTCAGTACAGTTTTAGTAAGAGAGTCGATAGGGATCCAATGCCATATCTATTAGTTTTTAGACGCTCAGAATATGCGCTACTATTTCCAGGGCCATACAGTTGCAGTTCATACATATTTCCCTCTCAAGTCAGTTTTGCAAAAGCCAGATACTTCGGGAAGACTCACCAAATGAACCATCGAGCTTGGTGAATATGGATCCAGTTCGAGCCGCATACGGTGATCGAAGAGCCGACTGTAGCTGACTTTCTTATAAAAGTTTCCTCCTCTAGAGACGACTCTCCCGAAGAACCCAATATTACGTTACCAACAAACTTATCCGAATGGATTTTAGAAACAGATGGAGCATTGGGCATTTCAAGAGGAGGATTAGGGATGGTCATCCTTTGTCTACAAGAGAGGAGATTCGACAAACAATTCCGTTTAACTTTCCATTAACTAATAATGTGGTTGAATATGATGCACTAATCTGTGGCATGAAGTTAGCAATAATATGCGAAGCTCGCCTTCTCAAGATCAAATCAGACTCACAATTAGTTATGAACCAAGCCTAGGGCATTTATGACGCAAAGAAAGATGGGATCCGAGGCTACCTAGCAGGGCTAAAGGAATGCGAATCTCTCTTTGCAAAAGTCCAATATGAACATCCCATGCCAAGAAAAATACGATACTGATTCCCTCACCAAAGCAGCAGTCTTGGGTGACAATCAACTCATTATCACACAACAGCTGCCAACCACCGAGCTGATCCCCAAGGATAATGCCATACACAATCAACGACAATGAATTAGATTTATTAGGAAACAGACATTTATTGAATAAATATAGAGTATAATTATTCGAATTTTATAACATTATATGATTGGTAAACAAAGTAGAGTCGAATTCAGTAAATCGGGTGTAAGAAAGACTAACGGGACAATGTATTACATTCATTCAAATCTTTGGGGCCCAAACATAATTACATTAAAATATGGAGCCAAATACTACATGAGTTTGGTCAATTATTAGTCAAGGATGATGTGGTTTTATTTTTTGAAAAACAAAAAAAGAGGCTTATTCAATATTTGTTAAATGGAAAACGGTGATTGAGAATCATACATGAAGAAAGATCAAGCGTCTTAGGACATATAAGTGGGTTAGAATTTTGAATTTGTGAGTTCAATGAGTTTTATGAAACTGAAAGAATAATGTGTTATCGTATTTTTTCTAGAACACTACAACATAACAGGGTTTGCAAAAAGAATAAACATAATGTTTTATGACAAGGCTGGAAGCATGCTATCGTATTCTAGTGTGGGTAAATATTCTTAGGCTGAAGCTATCACTACAACGTGTTACTTGGTCAATCACTCTCTAAAAATGGGTATTGATTGTAAAAATCCTTTTAAAATTTGGTATGGATCATCGGTTGATTATGAATAGTTGAGGGTGTTCGGTTGTCCTACGTACACTCATATAAGAGATGGAAAACTTAAGCTGAGGGTAACGAGGTGCATATTTCTAGAATATGCTACTAGAGTGAAGGGGTATATGTTATGGTGTACCTCTCAGAATTCTCAAGGTTATTCATGAGTATGAACATGAATTTTAACTAATCTACTTTGTTAGACAATCAAAATGAAGTAGGGGAAATAGTCAAATCTGGATTACTTGTGAGTAAAAAGGCGGAGCTTAAAGTAAAATCAATTTCTAGTAAGTCTAATAATTTGAATGGATCTGAGTCACTCCAGAATCAAGTTGTGACACGTTAACATCGTATTATAGTGAAGATGATGTGTTTGATCAAGAACAAGAACCTTATAGAATAACATTAAGTAAAGAAAGAACATATATTAGACCACCAAAAAGGTATGCAACTCTAGTTGCATATGCTCTATCAGTTGTGAAATAATTTTAGATGTCCGAACCTAGTTGCTATAGGGAAGTTATAACAAATTCAGAGGCAGATTGGTGGATCAGTACTATAAGGAGGGAGATTAATATCTTTATGAAAATCAAACATGAAAGCTTATTGACTTGCCTAAAAGGTAGAAAGTAGTAGGCTGAAAATGGGTATTCAAGAAAAAATAGTGTAATCCAAGGGGTAAATGTACCTCGATTTAAGACAATACTAGTGTTAATGGTTTTACTCAAAGAGAATGAATCGACTTTAATGAAATGTTTTCTCTAGTACTGAAATATAGTTTGATTCTATTTTTATTAGCCATGGTAGTTTTGCAAGTTTAGAGCTTGAGGAGTTGGATGTGAAAACTACGTTTCTACCTAGTGAATTTGACGAATGAATCTACAAGAGATAACTATAGGGATTTATTAAACCTAATGTTGGACAAGGTTTGTCTCTTGAAAAAGTCATTGTATGGTGTACAACAGTCACCTAACCAATAATACACATGTTTTCATATATTCATGGTGCCGAAAGGTTTCACGAGGAGTCCATATGGCAGTTGTGTAATTATAATGTTAACTTATTATTGTATGTGGATGCTATGCTTATTGCTGGTAGTAGTATGTCACACTTTTCGCATATAAAGAATCAGCTTAGTGTGGAGTTTAATATGAAGGATTTGGGTAGATCAAAGAAGATTTTAGGGATGGATATTACCTTAAAACTAAGTGCATGAGCTACATTAAAAAATTACTACACCAATTCAACATGTTTAATTCTAAGGAAGTTAACATCCCGTTTGCTACTCGTTTCAAGTAATCTACAACAGGATCGGCCAAGAACAATGTTAAGTTTGAACAAATATCGAAGGTTCCATATTCAAGCGTAATTGGTAATTTTATGTATGTTATGTTATGCACATGTCCTGAAATTTCACATGCGGTTAGTGTAGTAAGCAGGTACATGAGATGCTATGGGAAAGAAAAATAGCATGCAGTAAAATAAATACTTTGGTATCTTAAAAGTACTGTGAATGTTGGATTAATTTTCAACAAGACCAATATTGATGGATCGGTAAACGATATGGTAGGATTAGTGGTTGGTTTTTTCGATTCAGATTATACAAGTGATAAGGATAAAATGATGTATTTGACATGATATGTGTTTACTCTAGTTGAGAGTGTGATTCGTTGGAAAGCACAATTGCAAGCACTGTATTTTTGTATATAATAGAGGCACTTAAGGATGCAATATGGTTGCAAGGTCTGATGGTAGCTTTGGGCTTGGATATGAAACTACAAAAGGTTTTTGTGACAGTCAAAGCGTCATACATCTTATATGGAATCAAATGTACCACGAGCATACAAAGCACATATATGGAAGATATCACTTTATTCGTGACATTACATCAACATGAATTGTTGATGTGAAGAAAATGTCTACATACGATAATCCAACATATATAATTACCAATGCAGTATTAGTTCAAAAGTTTAAAGAGTGCCTGAACAGGATTGGTGTTTGCAACATCAAGTGAATGCCTTAGGGGTATTTGGTGAGTTAAAATAAGATAACTTTCTTTGTTGATAGTGAAGAAATGATATTCGCCTCAATGGGAAGATTTGTTGAGGATGACAATGTATAATGTTGATCATGTATATTGTGTCCGCTGATACATCTTGTGTTAAACGATAATGTGTGTTATAGTTTATAGTTTTGTGTATATCGTCCCATTAGGCCCATTATCTAGTAAGTCTATATATTCTCTATAAATAGAATACTAGGACTACACAAAAAAGATATGAGAATCTGTAACCATTTTCTATCATAGTAAAACTCTTTTCTCTCGAAGCGTCCATGGATATAGATATTTGTCAAACCATATTTAAATCTTGTGATCTTTTATTTCATGTTCCTTATTTTGTTTTGTATTTGATCCATTTGTGATATATTGCATACTGATTTATAACATGGCTTATTGTGATTTGTGATATATCGCATACTCATTTATCTTGTGATATATTGGTGAATCACTCTCTAAAAATGTGTATTGATTGTAAAATCCTTTTAAAATTTGGTATGGATCATCGGTTGATTATGAATAGTTGAGGGTGTTCGGTTGTCCAACGTACACTCATATAAGAGATGGAAAACTTGAGCTGAGGGTAACGAGGTGCATATTCCTAGGATATGCTACTAGAGTGAAGGGGTATAGGTTATGGTGTACCTCTCAGAATTCTCCAGGTTTTTTCATCAGTAGGGACATGACTTTTAACTAGTCTGCTTTGTTAGACAATCAAAATGAAATAGGGAAAATATTCAAATCTGGATCAGTTGTGAGTAAAAAGGTGGAGCTTAAAGTAAAATCAATTTCTAGTAAGTCTAATAATTTGAATGGCTCTGAGTCACTCCAGAATCAAGTTGTGACACGTCAACATCAGATTATAGTGAAGATGATGCGTCTGATCAAGAACAATAATCTTATAGCATAACATTAAGTAAAGAAAGAACATAGATTAGACCACCAAAAAGGTATGCGAGTTTGGATATGCTCTTTTCTTTCATGTTCTTTATTTTGTTTTGTGTTTGAGCCATTTGTGATATATTGCAACTGACTTATAACATGGCTTATTGAGCCATTTATGATATATTGTATAGTGACTTATAACATAGCTTATTTTGTTTTGTGATATATTGCATACTGATTTATTTTGTGACTTATAACTCGGGTTTCAACAAAACCGAATAAGATTAGTCAACAATAAGTTTTGGAACCACAATCTAGGAAACATCAAATTAACCGATTGTATAAAGGAGAAAAGAGAAGTAAAACAAAAACTTTATTTTAAAATTAAGATTTTATTCAAACAATGTAGAGAAGTTTTAGATTTATAAAAATAGTTAATATACATGGATAATTACAAACTTGTTATACCGAGATAGGTAACATCAAATCGATGGCTACCATTAATTGTAGTAATTTTTTTTATAATTTATAATTATTAATATAAAAAAAAACTATAATCTACCACTATTTTTCCAAATTTGATTATACTCAAATATAATATAATCTTTAGATATTAATATAATATCTAAATATTTTTAATTTGAAAATCATGTCTTTTTCATTACTCTTTAATCAAATCGCTTCGATTAATCTTCAATATTTCCACTCTATTAAAAATGACCAATGATCATATTATTCTAATATCTTAATATTCTCATTTAAGTACCAACTTTCCGAATATAGTACCAACTTGCCAATCATTTAAGTACCAACTTGCCAAATATAGTATAACGATTTCAATCTTCATTAGGTCTATTAGATCTTTTCATCAAACATTTTTTGTATGATGGCAAACTCAACATACCTCAACGAAGTGCATTCAAAGTTTTCAAATATTTTAACGTTCTTAATCGATTTTGAATGGATTTCAACGATTTTCAACGATCTTAACTAATAAAAAGTTTCAATTCTTCGCTCTATCTAGTGAAGGATGACTCACTCAATACAAATCTTCTTCAAACGATCTTATCGTTAAGTAATAAATTACATAACTAAAGATAATATAGATATATAAAATCTAATTGGTTGCTATTATTTGTAGTCAATAATTATACTATCTCTTATTATTAATTATATAATTAACTATAGTAAAAAGTTATATTATATATCACTATTCATCCAATAAAATTTTTATATTTAGAAACTATATTAATTATACCGTTGTTAATTATTAATTCAAACCTACTATCCTTACAAATCCATTACTAAATTTAATAAATTATGAAAATTAGACAAATAAATAACTATAAGTCTCTTCCAAATTACCTCTCGCATGTGTTCTTGAAGTGTTCTTCAAATAGTATAAAAACTAATATGTATATTATCAAATCAAATATGCATCCGAAAAGACAATAAAGAAATAAATATCCAAAATTTCATTTATGCATACGAAGAAAGAAAATAATGGTGAGACAGAGACTAAGAAACATACATGATATTTAGATTTGACACTTCAGAGAAAGCGACGGATCAACAATTTACGTTTTACAAACTAAAGAAATCAATTTATCTTTCAAAGTTGTTGAATCGATAATTTTTTTATGTAGAGAGTCAATGGTCCAACTCATTTTAGTGCTTCAAAGAAGATATTAGACTTTCTACCATTTTAGTGCTTCAAATTCTTCATAATATCTACGACACTAGTTCCATGCATCACAAAATGGAAAATTATTTGTGGTCCAATGTAATCCTACAAAAAAGGAGTATATATTTTTTAACTCTATTAAAAAAATTATGAACATAAAATCAATCAGAATATCAAAGTGAAAAAATAATGATGATCAAGAAAAACTTGGTTAAAAAATATATGAACTTTATAAAAAATGTAGTGCTTCATTCTTAAAGAAAACAACTTTGGATCCGAATCATGACTTCACTCAAGCAGGGATGAGTGAGTATAATATTGATGCACCTCTAACATCATTTGTAGCATCAACATCAGAAATTCCAAGGTTTTCCTTCTTGGAAGCAAGTACATCATTCACATCATCTCCTGTCATTCCACATATATGTTACATTTATTGCAATTTCTTGACATAAACATATTTATGTTTTATCGGTTAGAGCAACATGATGTTTAAGTGGATTATTATAGTTTGTTGGAAACCTATCATCATTTTGAGGACAAATTCATGAGGAAAAAGTCTTGTTTTAGAAGTAAAAATCCAAGGAAATAAAATTTAAGTATTATTGTTAAAAATTTACGAGAGGTAACTTGTCGAACAATACATCTAAAGGAGCTTCAAAATGATACTTTATTTCTAATACGTAGGACATGCTAAAACTTTTACCCCTTAATTGTTGTTATTTTTCAATCACTTTTTATTTTTTTTATTTTTTTCTCAACTTTTTGTTATTGACCTTCGAAGATCCAAACAAAACCTAGGTTATTTATAACTTTCCATGTCTAGGAGGATAAAAATAGACAACATATCTGCAAACATGTAATAAATAATCAATATGTGTACCAGATAAATACAAAAGATGGATGCGAACAAGGAAGATTTTTGTTTAAAAAGAGAAAAATCATACTTAACCTCATTGTGCAAGTGACTAATATGCTTTAACTTATCAGGTCTCAATTCTTCGATGATATTATAATAGATTTTTTTGCTAATAATCAAGATCCTAAATTATTACATGATACATTTCTAATGACTATGTTTACTGTACGCTAACCTAATTTCTTCAAAATAGATTATTTAATGTGAAACATACCTTGTAAGAAAGTTTAATCTGAGAAAAATCCAAGAGCTACATACACAATAATGCGGTTCCTTCAATAATAGAACCGGTTAACAGATGAAACACAAGCCTTCAACCTAAGGAATAATGTTTATCCAATAGTCAAGTTCAATACAACTCGTATGTCATGAAACGCAAGATCGCATAAAGAATAATTTGAAGCACACTAGATCTATTTTCTCTCGAATAAATAATAAAAATGTTTATAGTGACTCCCACAAGACAAGGTCCCAAACTAGTAGCCAAATAAGGGCATCATTTATTTATGGAACCCAACAACACCCTCATGCTTCAGTAACTTTTGTAAGGATTGACATATAATAGGAGACGAAACCCTTGAGTTACACTCTATAACAATTAACATAAACCAAAACATACTTCAATAAACTATTAAAGTATTGAATAACATGAAATCATAGGAAAAATTTATGAATGATGACTTGCAAGAGAATCTTAGTCATTTCCAAAGCTGTAACATCCGTCTGGGAAAAAAGTACAAGTCGAATACCTGCAATAAAGTTTCTAACATTAAGAGGTAAAAATGAACATAAGAAAGCTCTGAGCCATCAACAATGTCTACCATGTTTTCCGAATCTATTCATAGTAAAACTAGTTTTGATCTCAATACAGATCACAGCACCTTAACTAATTATCATACCTGCAACTTAAATAATTCCTTATCTCATCTATCTCTAGGTACACAAAAGAAAATAACTTCTCGTTTGAAATTCAAATTTTATGATATCCCACAACACCCAAAAAAATCAGGAAAGTTCACAAACTTATTCTCATCCTCGGTAAAGATAAAATTCATCAGCAAATTGAATATTTCACTATGCGTTATCCCATCCAACATGAGTTATTCTATATTATATGAACAATTCAGACCAAATATTTCCAACGAATTCGAATGTGTAAAATTATCCAAATTGATTGTTAGTTAAACAAAAATAGAGGAGAACATATGTGAGAAAATAAAAAAACATACGTGTGTATTTATGATAGCTTGTTATGCTTCAAAATTAGTGTTTGTATTTATTTAAAAGGAGAAACAACTCCTTCCATATCAATCTATTGAGCTGAAACCTTCATATAACTTATATGTGGTCGTTGCTTCATATATAAAACAAGAAAATCAAACAAAATATGATGATATAGATACATAATCGGTATTTTTTTTTGTCAAGGTACCACTTGTTGCGAGAGCGGGGGATCTACGAATGGTGGAGAAATAATTCAAAATAGTGGAGTCTTAGCTAACTGACGGTCAGCGCCAAATGAGAAAATACGAAGTTAATTGATGGAAGGGAGCGGTGGAACTGGCGGCGTGTATGCAAGTGAAGGTTGGTGGAGTCGTGTGGAGTACGATTCCATTTAAGGTTTATCTGGTCATGGGATAAAAAAAAGGAGCTGAATTTGAAATAATGTTTAGTTTTTTTATGAGGTTAGATAGAATGAGCAGGTTCCGTGTAAGACATAGTGGGTTAGGTAAAAATAGTCGGGCTTATTTTTACGCCGACCCATTCATCGTAGATTCATTACTAGAATATAAATAATTTAAGTAAAAAACTATTCTTAAAATATTATCATTGTTAATTTATTACAACAAAACAACATTTTGCAATGAAATGTTAGAAATATTGTAAATTTGTTGTAATAATTGATCTGAAATTAACTTAAGAGGCAAAGCAAGTCCTGTTACAAATTCGTTATAAAATCATTGTTACTTATAATTTTATTATCAATGGGTAAAATGATGTATTCTAAAATGTTATTTATCCAGTAGTGCCACATGGTTATATGGTAAACTTCTACAATAATTTTGTGTTTGCAAAAGCCACCAAAAAACAGACACCAAACAAGAGAAAATTGATTTTACCGATATAAAATAAGTTTGGTTTATGAAATAAAATATTAAAACAAAAAGAACCTGATAATAACATGATTTTATCAATATAATTCATTAATGTTTTTATGAATATAATGCATTAATGTTTTTATGAAAAGAATAGGAAAACGAACGATGATAAGTGTGTGGAAGAAAACAAACCGTTATGTTAGGAAATAAAAAATATATGAACAAGATTCAACCATGACCTAACAAGATTCAATAGGTCTAAGCTTAACCAATCAACAAAACCAACAACCAAAACTGATAAACATATGCCGAGATGTTATATGAGGTAATAAGAGCTTCGACTCTTACCTTATTTAAAACACAAAGTTAGCAAGAAAAAAACATAAAGTAAATCAAACACACAACAAGATATTTACCATGGTTTGGATCGTGAAAAAATCTTATATATAGGAGGTCACAAGAAGAATCTGAAATACGAAACACTCAATCACTCATATTGTTTTACAAAGATCTTTACCAGAAGTACAAACGAAACATGAATCTCAGAATCTTTATTCAAGTGTCTATATTCTACCTCAATTATAACCAAATATTTAGAATTTCTCTTTGTAAAACCAGAATCACCACTCGTCTCCATTGCCACTGGTCAATCGCCACGCCACTGCAAACAATAGCTTTTCGTTGCCTCTTCAATTTATATATTTAAAAAAAACCCTAATTCTTTAACAACTAATCTAGATTAAATCACATGAATCAATGACTTTATTAAAACCCTAATTATTAAAAAAAACATAAATAGGAAATCCAGTTTAATAGGAAACCCAATCAAATAATTAACTCAATTAAATAGGAAACCCAAGAATATAAGAAACCGAACAAGTAGAAAATCTTAGTTAGATCATGAACAAAATCTGCGTTTGACTAGTTTCGGCCCATATCTTTGGCAACATGCTTCGGCTTAGATTTTCAATAACATGTTTCAGCCTAGTTTCTACCACTTCATCTCAACAGTATCACGGTACACCTTTGGTTCCAACAAAAATAACCAGAATAATATTTGGTTATGCTCAACTCTTAGATTACAATAGAATTCTTCTACACTTAAGTTCAGTTGAGTATCCGATCACATAGAGAATCATAAATTTGAGCTCCTTAAGTATAAGTTTACTCATCTTATCCCTTAAGGTCAAACTGAACTACTCCAACTAAAACACTTAGTTCCAGCCTTCAGAACTAATTCCATCTCCATCACTTAGTTCTAGATTCACAACTTAGTTATAAACTTTGACACATAGTTCTAGATTCAAGAATTAGTTCAAGCCTTTGGTACTTATCAGCTTCAGCATCTAGTTTTAACTTTCAGCTATAGCCTACGACACCAAGTTACAACTTCCACTCCAAGTTAGAACTTCAAAACCAACTTACAATCTTCAAAACTAAGTCAAGAATTCGTCAGTGATCTTGTCACAATCAATTTGAGACTATACTTAATAATTATCTAGCTGGTATCACAATCACTCAACTATCTGTTTTCTCGATTCTCTAATTACTTATCAGAGATAAAATATTCACATGCACGCCTATAGTGATCAATTATCATGCAATCTTTGAACTCTAGTAAAGCAATCGTCCTAAAAATCCGTTTTATGGCCTCGTACATCCAAGAAGTCAGTAGTGATATCCATCTGACCTAACTCAAGATCAGACCGAACAAAACTTGACAACCCATTATGATGGTGTTCTTGTTGCTTCATAGTTTGAACATCTGATACCTTTAACACATCAAAATTCTGGTTAAGATTCTAACCCAGCAATGGTTGAACTCCCTATGCAAAGATCGAACATCCACCTAACTCGAAAACTGGTTTGGCAGACGCATTTTTAGTTCAATCTTTATGTTCAAACTCTATCGTAACTCAAGCTCCACCTTTAACACCTATCATATCTCCATGACGACAAAAAATCAACGAGATCTTGTTGACGATAATTCCAATTGTCCTAATAGCTCATTCTTCAATATTTAGCTAAGTCAAGTTATCAAAATTATAGACCTTACTCTAAGTAAGGTTCAAATCATCTTTGAAGTAATTCCATTCTTCAGAGTATTTCTCAAGATTATGTACCTAAACATACTAAGTTTAGAACAATAACTAGTAAATGGTCAATTTACTAATACCATGCCATTGCCACTCATAAACCTCATCACATACTTCTCGCATTGGATATTTACTTACTTTAGAAATATCTCGAAGGAACAAAACTCTACGTACTAGTAGTTTCATCCTGGGTCTTTGGAAAGAGACGTAATTCGAGGTTTCCGATAACATGCTTCAACCTAGTTCCTACACCTTTGGTTCCAAAAACAAACAACCAGCATGATCTTTGGCTATAATCAACTCTTAAGTGCCAACATACTTCTTTTATAACTAAGTCCAGATGAGCATCTAGTCACATATAGAGTCAACTATTCTAGCCTTTTAAGTTTCAATTTACTCGCACTCGAACCTTAACGTCTGACTGAAGTGCTCCAATTGTATTTATCCATTTATAATACTTAGTTCTAGCCTTCAGTATCTAGTTCTAGCTTCAAAACTTAGTTCTAGTTTCGATCCTTAGTTCCATCCTTCCATACTTAGTCCAAACTTTAGCATCCAATTTATATTTTAAAATTATAGCCTAGGATACCAAGTTACACCTTCCACACCAAGTTAATACCTTCGACCTCTAGTCAAGCCTTCAACAGTGATCTTGTCATAGTCAATATGAAATATTTAACAAGTTCATAGAGAGTTCCATATTTTTTAATACAACCTAAGATAATGTTTCCATATTGAAAGACTTCATTGTTAAGCTCACAGTAAGAACTGCTATTGAGCTTAATTTTCAAACAAATAATTAAACTTGAAAAACAATAAAAATATGATCAAAACAAAAATTGATCCAAAAAATGACTTTTATATAAAACATCAACTTATTTTGACAGATTTTAAGGGCTTCTTTGGAAGTTCAGGCAACGAGCATTAACATTAGTGTGTCATTTTAGAATGAGAGTTTGTTAGGTGTAGGAGGAAGAAACCACAAAACTGTTGGAGTTAAATTCTAATGAAATCCTATAAATATATCCTAAATTGGAATTGTTCGTCCATGTTGATGAGTCCGGAATTTATTGCCACTCTTTATGAGAGCCGGTCAGGGGCAATTCGGACAACATCCACCCACTGAACCATCCGAACTGAACTAATGTACTAAAAACTTAATCATTTCATGACTAAGCTAATTACTTACCTGCTTAAAACTAATGGGTCTTTAAACTCGACCCGAATCCATAAGTCAACCCGAAAGCCCATGTGACCCACAATTAAGAGTATAAATACCCAACCACTTTCATTTACTGAGGTTAAGAAAAATTAAAATACAACTAGGCAGCTCAAGTCTCTCACTACAATCTATCCAAACATTAAATACCTTTGAAATACCACAAAAATCTGGACAAAATTACCCTCAACCAAAAATAAACCTCACCAAATTGGCGACCATAGTTGGAGAAGAAGGTGCCCGAATCTAGCATTCAAAACCATCAGGAAAAACCAGTTCGGATGAATCCGAACGTGCAAGAAATACCACCAGAGGGCAGAGATGGGCATAAAAGAAAACTCAAAGGCGTCAGTTGCTCATCATACTGACAACCCAAGAGAACATGAGCCCTCAAAAACCCATGTGAGTACGAAAAAGACTCATACTAGCTCAAAAAAGTCTCACCGGTCTAAACCGGTGGAGAGCTCTGATTCAGACTCAGAATCTTCCAGTAGCTCCTCAGGTGAAGATGGAGTCGAAGAATCCTTGTCATCCAGCAGTGATGAAGGCCGTTCTAAAAAGAAACAAAAGTTAGTCAAAAAGTACTCAAGAAAAAGGGATATGCATGGAAGGTTAAAGAGGCATATAGGCAAAGGATCGTCTCATAGCCGGAGACACGTAGATCAGATGGTGATGAATCATTTTTCCTTTCATGATGAACCCGGTATCTTTGCAACTCCTAACGAAGATATGGTTTTCAGTCGTGGCCGAAATTGGAGACAATCTCCATTATTCTCCAAAATACTGTCCGGAAATCTTCCTAAGAGGTTCGACAGTACGAAAATGGAAAAATATGATGGTAGCAAAGACCCGGATAACCACTTAGAAAAATTCAAAATTTTTATGATAAATTTTGACGATGACGACAAATTACTTTGTAGGGCATTCTCCCAATCTTTTACGGGGAGTGCTCTGAAATGCTATAATAGCTTACCACAGGGTTGTATCAGGAATTTTGACACTTTTTGGGTAGCCTTTCGGAGGCAGTTGGTTGGAAATAAGGAAGTGAAGGGCAATGGAGACACGATTATCCATTGTGCCCAAGAACCCAACGAATCCTTAAAAGAATACATAAGTCGTTTTGTGAATACAAAAAATGGATTGGCTGATTGCTTCGAACAAGTAGCAATAGATTCTTTGAGGCAGGGCTTAAACCCTGGAAACTTGGCTTATTCAGTAACTAGAAAAAAAGCCATGACATGGGGAGGTCTGCTGAATCATGTCGGAAAGCAGATTAATGTAGATGAAATAAAGAAAACTAGGGTGCACAGGCAGGTGAGGTTTGCTCCGGCTGCACCAAATCCAAATCAAAACCAGTCCGGGAACAAGGCTAGGGAGTCCGGGCAGGGTCATAACAGAGCCAAAGCTCAGTCTATGCCAGCTGCACCAGCCCAGAGTCAACAATCTAGAAATAAACGAGGACCTTGGGTTCAACCAGAGTGGTTTGCTGAGTTGAAAGAAAACACAACCACCATTTATGACAAAACAAAAGACGAAGTACACTACAGAAGGCCGACTGTATTACAGTCTCATAGGGAGAGCCGTAATAATTGTTTTTGCCAGTATCACCATGATACTGGTCATACAACTGAAGATTGTATTGCGTTGAAACAAGAAGTACAGAACTTGATTGAAAGAGGCAAGTTAGGGGCATGTGTTAAAAGAAGAGGAGGAAATAGGCCTGATAGTGCTCATCGGGCTGGTCCAAATAATGCAGGCACATCGGCTCCGGATGGGGCTATGGTGATAATCGAGAGGTTCGATGTAGAGTCAGAATACTTGGACCCTGATCCGACCCGGAATAAAGTGGGTGTTATCGGGGAGCGTTGCAAGACGGTGCCCGGACTTATTAACTTTTTTGAATCACTTACAATATTCGGAGGGGACACCATGACTGCACCAACTGCTTCTTCAAGAAAGAGGCACGTTCATACTTTAGCTACCCAGCTTGAAGGAGGCATGACCTACTATCAATCGCAAATTCCTTTTCCTTTTATTGTTTTTGACGAGGATGATCTGAGGGATATTGCCGGTCCACATGAAGATGTTGTGGTCATAGGAGCATTCATTGGAGGCAATGATATAAGGCGAATTTTGGTGGATACCGGAAGTTTAGCCAATATTCTCTTTTTAACTTCCTACAAAAAATGAAGAATCCAGCAGTGATTCAGCGTTCGAACAGATAAAATATGGGTTTCACTGGAAGCTCAGCAGATGTGATCGGGGAGTTTGAGGAGGAGGTGTTATTGGGCAAAGGCCCTTTTAAGAAAATGGTTAGAATACTATTCGTCGTGGTGGATTGTCCCACTTGTTATAATGCTATTCTGGGGAGATCTTGGCTCTCTAGGATGCATGTCGTGGCCTCAACAGTCCACCAATGCTTGAAGTATGTTGTGCAAGGACAAGTGAGAGTTTTTCGGAGCAACCAAAAGGTAGCAAGAGAATGTTATGCAACTGCACTGGCTCCTCGGACGTTGGGGGCAGTTCGGATCAATGAGGAATAGCAGTTTGAGGGGCCCTCTGGGGGAGAGGGTGAAATAGATGACCCCAGAGAGACCCCTGGTGTTTTAATACCAATTGAAGAAGTTGAAACTCACTCTCTGGCTGAAGGAAAAAGTGTCAAGATAGGATCCAAGATGGCATCAGAATTAAAAGGTAAAATGTTAAAATTCTTGAAAGACCATCAACATGTTTTTGCTTGGTGCAATGCTGATGTTACCGGAGTACCATCAGATATTATATCACACCAATTGTCCATCCAAAGAGACATAGCACCTGTGGTACAGAAGAGAAGAGCCTTTTCTAAGGAAAAGGCTGATGTCATAGTTCAATAGGTCGTCCGGCTTACTAAAATGGGGCACATAAAGGAATCTTAATACCCTTTATGGACAGCCAACCCGGTATTAGTAAAAAAGAAAAATGGCAAATGGCGTATGTGCATCGATTTCACAGATCTCAACAGAGCTTGCCCAAAGGATTTATACCCGGTCCCCCGAATTGATCAGTTGGTGGACTCCACATCTGGAAACAAGTTGCTATCCTTTATGGATGCCTTCTCCGGGTATAATCAGATTCAAGTGGATCCGAAGGATCAAGAACATACTACATTTGTTACTGAAAGGGGCCTTCATTGTTACAAGGTGATGCCATTTGGGTTAAAAAATGCTGGAGATACTTATCAGAGGTTGGTAAACAAGGCTTTTGCTGATCAAATTGGAAGAAACATGGAGATTTACATCGACGACATGATGGTGAAAAGTATGGACGAAGAGTTACACTTGGCAGATCTCTAAGAAACTTTTACTAACTTAGTAAAAGTAAATTTGAAATTAAACCCATAAAAGTGTGTCTTTGGAGTGCAGTCAGGGAAATTCTTGGGATATGTGATAAGTGATCATGGGATACAACCTGATCCGGACCAGTTTAATGCTTTACTGCAAATGGAGCCTCCTTAGAATATTAAAGAAGTACAACGATTGACTGGGAGGCTGGCTGCACTAAACCGTTTCATTTCAAGGTCTTCGGACTAGTGTGCCCTGTTTTTTCTGACTTTGAAAGGTGCAAAAGACTTTGATTGGTCCTCACAGTGTGATGAGGCCTTTGATGAAATCAAGAAGCATTTGTCGTCCCCCAAGACTTTCTTTAAACCCGTTTATGGAGAGACTCTTTTCGTATACTTGGCAGTCTCTAGTTGTGCCATAAGTGCAGTGTTGGTAAGGGAAGTAAATAATTATCCCCGCCCGGTGTATTACATCAGCAAGAGTTTGATTGATGTAGAAAAACGCTATTTGAAACTTGAAAAATTAGCACTAGCCCTGGTGATTGCTGCGAGGAAGATGAGACCTTATTTTCAGGCTTATCCCATTATTGTCCGGACGTCTTTTCCCTTGAAAAGCGTTCTCCAAAAGGCCGACATTTCAAGTAGAATGATAAAGTGGTCAGTGGAATCGGGAGACTACGATATTGATTTCGCCCCTCAGATAGCAGTCAAAGCCCAAGCGATGGCAGGTTTCTTAGTTGAATTTCACTCAGATAGAGATACTGAACAAGCAACCGAAGTAAAAGATAAAAAAGTATGGATTATCCGGACTGACGGTGGATCAAGCACCATGGGTTGTGGTGCTGGGATATGTTTAAACTCTCCTTACAGTGACAGAATGTACCAGGCTATATGCTTTGCATTCAGAGCTTCGAATAATGAGTCCGAATATGAGGCTGCTATAGCTGGTTTAAAGTTGACTCTCATTTGTGGAGCCACAAGAGTCAGGTTAATGAGCGACTCCCAGCTTCTTATCCATCATGCGCAAGGTAAGTCCGAAGCTAAGAAAGTACAACTGATTAAATATTTATTCATCCTCAAAGAAGTGGCACTCAATTTCAAAAACGTCACTTATGAGCACATACCTCGAACATAAAATACAATGGCAGACTCCTTGGCAACCATAGCCTACTCTGAGTCCTACCCTTGGATACATGTGCAAGAATGCACATCAATTCAAATCAATCCAGATAAAGAAGAAGAAAGTTTGAATATACAGATAAAGCAGCCTCAAGGTTGGAGATTTCCTCTCCTACAATATATTTCAGATGACATCTTGCCTCCGGAAAAAGCAATAACAAGAAAAGTAAAGTACAAGGCTCGTGGTTTTGTCATCCTAAGAGATATCATTTATAAGAAGTCTTATTGTAAACCCCTCTTATGATGTTTGGGGTTTGACGAGTCTCAAATGGTGCTCTCCGAATTACATGATGGTGAGGGATCAGCTCACTGCGGATTCAGGGCCCTAACAAGAAGAGTTTTGTTAGCTGGGTACTACTGGCCCTCCATAATGCAAAATGCTAAGGAGTTGGTAAAAAACGTGTGACCCATGCCAAATATATAGCAATGAAATTCATACCCCAGCTATCCCTTTAGAGTCAATTTCTGAGCAAATACCTTTTGCTCGTTGGGGGTTGGATTTGGTTGGGCCACTACCTATGGCATCCAGGGGGTGTAGAACTATAATCGTTGTTATTGATTACTTCTCCAAGTCGATAGAAGCAGCTCCATTGGCAGGTACAACATCAAAAGTTGTTATAAAATTCATCTTATCCAATATCTGTTACAGATTTAGAATTCCACAAAAAATAACCACAGACAATGGGCCACAGTTCGACAACAAAGAAATGGAGAATTTATGTGCCTCTAGAGGCATACAACATTGCTTCTCTTCTCCTTTCCACCCACAAGCAAATGGTCAGGTCGAAGTGGCCAACAGGACAATACTGTCCGGGGTGAAGAAGGATTTAGAAGGGGCTGCTGGAAAATGGCCAAGTTACTTGCAAGAAGTTTTGTGGGCTTACCGGACCACTCCCGGGGCTGCAACACAAGAGTCTCCCTTTGCCTTAGTATATGGGATGGATGCCATAGCTCTCATAGAAGCTACTCTCCCTTCATTTCGAGTTCATAATTTTTCCGAAGACGCTAACAAAGTGGCAATCAGAGGCCAACTTGACTTAATAGAAGAAAGAAGAGTTAAGGCTCACCTTAGAGATGCACACTATCAAGGTTTGATAAGAAGCAGGTTTGCTTCTAAAGTTAAGAGAAGGGATTTTCGTCCAGGGGATAAGGTATTGAGAAACGTTTTCCTATATACTAAAGAGAAGCAGTTCGGTAAGTTGGCTCCAACTTGGGAAGGACCCTATGTGGTCATTGAAAAGCTTAAGCCCGGGACATACCGGCTCCAAGACAAAGATGGAAGAATTTTGAATCACCCCTGGAATATCGAGCACCTCCGTTTGTACTTGGAGTAAAAACTGTGTGAATATTTACTTGTTCGAAAATTCATGTAAATATTTGGGGGCATACTCTTTCCTCCCTGGTGGCTCGGGGAGGTTTTAATGAGGTGTCCAGTCTTTTTTATAAAATATGATGCCTTCTTAAAGTATTCGGAGTATTTTCAGTTAATAGTTTTCGTGGAAATTTTTTATTAAATAGACCGGATTAAATTGGAGGAATGATGACTACTTAAACATTTGTCATCGGAGAATTTAAACACTCTCACTTCAAAATACTTGTGAAATAATTAAGGGCTGTTTAAACATTAGCCATCAAAGTTGAAAAATTATGAAAGAATGCAAGAGTTGTGCATAATGAAACTACCCATTGAAACATACGAAATGCCTTGGCCATCCAAGGACTTTGAATTTTCAAAACAAGAAAGGTTTATCCGGACAAGGACCGGACATGGTTACAAAAAATGCCTTGGCCATCCAAGGACTTTGGTTCAATCACGAGAAAATTAAAAAAGATAATTGATACTCTAAAACTGAGCTTTTGTAGATGGCTCAGCCTCACTTGGCATTTTCTTCTTTGGGTCATCATACGGACTCTCCCAGTCTCTTCTTCCTCATCAGTGGTGTCATCACTGGAGTAGTTGTACTTATCACCAACAGACATGGTATGATGAGGAATATCTTCGTACTCCACGAATCGCCATAAATCTCCCAAGGTCTTCTTCGGAAATTTTTCATGAAAGAGCAGAACCATATCTGACCTAACCTCAGCATACCTTGCCTCCTGAGAATCTATCACCTCATTGGTATAAGCATCCATCATAGCCTGGATTGTTTTCTCCTGCTCCCTTAACAAGTCAGCCTTTTCTTGCTCACCCTTGGACACACTATTCTCGAGAGAGATCTTGTCATTAGTTAAGACCTGGATGGTGCTATCTTTGGCCTTCACCTCCTCTCTTGATGAAAGGAGGTCTCTTTCCAAGACGGATTGCTTTAATTAGAGTTCTTTGACAACTCCTTCCAAAGTGGCTAACCTGTAGTCCAAGTCCTCCTGACGTTTCTTCAACTCCTCATTCTCTTTCCTCAATACCTCAGCATTTTGGTTGGCGCTAAGAAGGTCGCTAGACAGTTTCTCCTTGTCAGAATTGAGGGTATTGATGATGGTTGTCTAATTGCGCACTTGCTTCTCCAAGATAAGCACTGGCTGGACATTGCTCAATAAAGAGTGAGCAATGACGTCTCTTTCACTTGAAACAGAAAAAGACCTACCATTGAATGTGATAAGGTTCGAAGAACTTGAGGGGAGGTAGGGCCCATCAAAATCATATTTGGGTAGGTTTTCGAAGTAAAGACCAATCCCATCAAGTCCGCTGATGTTGACACCATCGATGCTAATATTCCCTCCTGCAACCCCTCCGGTTTAAAAGTCACCAGGGATCTCTTCTGCTTGAGTGGGGTTAGTAGGATCAACAGAAGGTAGTGGCTCCAGAGCCCGGAGAGAAACCTCGTCTCCCATGGAGGTTTTCTTTTTCTTGGAATCTCGGTCTCCATCTTCTGCTCTCCGTTCTCTGGCCTTTTTGGAGACCTTTTGAGATTTTGGAGACCCAGCTGCTTCCTTGGTGCTCTCGTGCTCCACCACTTGTAATAAGGCATCATCAATCTGCCCTTGATCTTGTCCCTCTGGGTTTGTTGGGGCAGCTTCCTCCACCTCGGTAGGGTTAGCCTCTACCACACCTTGCTTGGCCTTAATGTTTTTGCCTTTCATCTTGCTAGGGGCTTTAGCTCTGCCCGACAAGGAAAATTTTCCATCTTTCCCCTCTGTCTTTCAGAGAATCACTCCCGGAGGGGGTGGAGTGGTTAATTCCTCCTAAGACAGATCCCTCCGGTCGGTGTTATTCCAAAGATAGGATCTGGTTAGATTGCCTCTAGTAAAGCAGTTATGGAAGTGGTTTCCCCAGGTTTTAGCAGCCTAAGCGTTTAGCTTGGCACAGGTAGTCTGCCCAGTCTCTAAGTGATCGTTGGAATCCTTGGGCAGCACTACCAAAAATCAAAAGAAAAAAGAATTGGATACAAAAGTTTTTATAAGTAAAAGTAGAAGTATCTGGTAAGATTGTTACCATCACTTCGCCATCTGCTGGTAAGCATGCTTGGGTTAACACCAGCTTTAATTTTCTTCCCATTCTCCCAAGCACCGCTGACGAACAAAAATTGAGTCTTCTAGCCTTTCTCCGACTCGAGTAAGTCATCCACTACCTTGTAGTTGTAACCCATGTTGAAGTGATAGAAAGGGATGACATGATTCCTGCAGAGGCTTGCTACAGCAGCAAATTGCTCCATCGGAAGAAAAATTCCGGAGAGCCTTGAAGCCATGATACATGCCATGAGGGTGAACCATGCATTAGGGCTTAGCTGGCTTGGGCAAAGCTTTATCAGATGGAAATATCTGACTATTTATGGGTCCAAGGGAAACCTAAGTCCCCATTTGAACAGCTCAGTATAGAAGACAATCTCGTTGAGCTTACATTCCATGGGCGTCTCCGGATTGATTGGAATCCTTACTTTAACATTCTCTGGAATTCCCCACTTCGTCCTCATCCGGCCAAATTCAGCTGTGTGAATGAAAGCGTACTTGATTTTCTGCATGGCCAGCAAATATTTAACACTTATTTGGTGGAAAAAGGCCCACCTTTCCCACAAGGCACTCCGGCAGGTCTGGATATTTCAAACACACTTTTTTCTTGCCTTTGCTCTTCCTAGTAGTGGCTGGTGTGGTTAATTTATGTCTGAGGGTAATTAGGTAATTTGTTCAGAGTTTTGTGGAAATTTATAGGTATTTAATATTTTGAGTAGAGAGTAGAGGGAGAATTAAGCTGCCTGGTTGCAGTTAATTTTCATTACCCCTATTTAATGCAGGTGGTTGGGTATTTATACCCTTACATCTGGGCTTTATGGATTTTCGGGTCATGTTTAATGGACTCGGGTCATGTTTAAAGACCCATGTGCTCTTAGAAAGGGAGCAAGCAGCTTAGTCAAGAAGCGTTTAGGTTTTTTAGTACTTTTGTCATAGTTCGAACAGTCCAATGGGCTAAGTGTTCGAAGTGGTATGTCCGGTCCGGTGGCCTTGGTCCGATCTGTCCCTGTCCGGAGAGGAAGCAGTTTTCGGACTCATCAGTGGCAGTCTCGCTTGTTTTCCCGGAGACGTCAGTCTCAAAAGGGGCTTCTTCGATGTTGTCCTCCATTACATCCTCTATTACCATGGAGGGATTGTCAGTTGTTTTAGGAAGAGAAGAGTTAGTAGTTGGCTCAATAGGCCCTCCGGATTGTTGAGCATCATTTCCCTCTTGTGGTCTAGAGTCCGGCTGGAGCTCGGACCCGGAAGTCTCTTTTTCAAGACTTGAGCTAGTTGCCTCCGGACCGAACAGCTTGTTCTTGGGAATTTTGATGGGTGTTTCCGACCCTGTGATTTTACTTTTTTCCTCGACTTCCGAAGGCGTGGATTGTGGTTTAGGCTGTGTGCCAGCAGTCTGCCCTTTTACTAGACGACCCCATAGCAATGAATGGAGAAGGTTTCTTAAAGCTTGTGACTGCCTGCCCTGATTCAACAACAGGCTCTGACTCCTGGACCGATGAGCCCGAAACGATTGGTGAAAGGTTGGACTAGAACAACCTCCTAGGTTTAGCACTCTTAGTTGAAGAAGCACCCCGGTCAGGCACTGAGCTTGGTGTTTCCGGTTTATCAACAGGGGAAACAGGGAGGCCTGCAGCGATGCGCCTTTCTCGTTCAACCTTTTGAGCTTTTTCCAACTTTGACAAATTGAGCCACCCACCTTTTACTAAAGCGTTTCTTGCTGTGAACATAAAATCACACCAAAAGAAAGGTTTTTTGAGAGATGAAAGCTTTGAAGTTTAATAGAGTAGAGATAATGAAGATGATAAAATAGTGAAAAGTGAAATGATTAATACTAATAAGATAAACGATGCTTCGATACCTAGGAGAAGACGAAAAGATAGGTATAATGATTAAAGATGGCGCTGATGTCACCAACATTAATTGAAAGGTTACTTTTTCGAAACAAGTGGAAGTGCCTTTCTAGGAGGAAAACGGCCGGTGAAGCGAATCAGAGGAGGACACGTGTCCCACTATCTCTGGCAAAACTGCTCAGCCTCTAAGGGTTTCAGTCCATCCGGATAAAGTCGTTACCCATTTTCGAAATGTCCGGACGATGTTATGATTACACTTGAGCTATTTTTTAGGTCTTGCGAAAGGCCTTCGAACACAACCTAAAAAGGGGGTTACTGATGAGTCCGGAATTTATTGCCACTCTTTATGAGAGCCAGACATGGGCAATTCGGACAACATCCACCCACTGAACCATCTGAACTGAGCTAATGTACTAAAAACTTAATCACTTCATGACTAAGCTAATTACCTACCTGCTTAAAACTAATGGGTCTTTGAACTCAACCCGAATCCATAAGTCAACCCGAAAGCCCATGTGGCCCACAATTAAGGGTATAAATACCCAACCACTTTCATTTAATGAGGGTAAGAAACATTAAATACAACCAGGCAGCTCAAGTCTCTCACTACAATCTATCCAAACATTAAATACCTTTTAAATACCACAAATATCTGGACAAAATTACCCTCAACCAAAAATAAACCTCACCACATGTAAATTCATGGTAATCTAAAGTTATTGAATTATTAGTCCGAATAATTCTATGTAATCAACAATAAATTTATTTAACTACTGGGTAACTAACAGATTTCTATAGAATATATAATGTATGAAATAGTTAGAATGATATAAGGTCGTGAGAGAAGAATCATCAATCTAACATGATAGATATTGGGGTTTAAGATCTCAATAAGGTTATAGTCCCATCAGATAGGAAACCATATGATTATAGAAGTAATATTAATTCGAGTTAAGTTAGTAGAGGATATATTCTAATAAGAATCTAGAGTAGAAAATATCTATTGTTAAGTCTAAGTACATCTAAAAATATATTGTGGCGAGTTAGTTTAATGACACGTGGATAATGCTACAGAAGATACAGCAGCACGACACTCGTTTGTGTCACCTTAGTGACTATTTTTATGTATCCTTAGCATCGTGAAACTCATATGTATCACCGTAAAACTATTGTTACGATATCCGCAGCTACACAACACTCACATGTGTCGTTATACTGACAACCATACTATGGTTATTGCGCCACATCATTATATAGTGTCAGCACAAACAACCTCCTGGATGTATGCTTGTCTTTACTTTGTTATCACTGTTGTGATTCATGTATATTTTTGGTTGCAAACCCATTTATCAGACCTGCAATAAATCATTATTTTTTTAATTTATAAGTTACAATTAGTTTGATATGTATACAATTGCATGTTTAGATATGATGTATTATTTACGTATTTGTGTTAACTGTTTAGATGATGTAAAATTACGTTGCTCCATTATGTACGCATTTAGTAAGCATGAAATATAATGAATGTATGACCTTCAGAAAAGTAATAGTGATAACACACAACCGTTGATCACTTGAATTTTAAGGTGTATGGGATGGTGTGTTGCATGCACATGGATTGTTTGTTTTCACGTATGCAATTTGAATTACATTCATCTTACAATAGAAACATATGCTCTTCAAATGATATTTCAGATCCTTGAAACTGATTTGGATCTTCATGTTGTACTGAATTGCATCGTATAGGTCTTCTAAGTTATAAAAAACATTATCTCACATGATTTATACATGGACATTTGATATGCTCTTAATCTGAAATTGTTGAGTGTATTAGTCATGTCATGTGAGTGGCCCCTATTTATGCAAGCCTTACATGAAAAAGGTTTGGATTCACATTTCCAAGGGCTAATTATTAGGTGTGTAGGTTGGTACGCATGAATACTATGCACACATTTGTACGAGGGTGAGCGCAACTTGCATTATATCATTGTCCAGTTAACATGACGTATACTCATGCACAACTGGGTTTCAAGATTGAATTGTTTCGGTTAGAGATGTCATTAATAGTCAAATCTATCAAGGTAACAGTTGATTACTTTTTAGATATGGTCAAACAAAAATTGTTTTCCTCAAATAATCAATGTTTAAAAGTAATATATAGTATAGGGGAAATCCATTAAGTGTGAATTATACATGATGAGTCTGGATATTTTCACCACTCACTGTAGAAACCGGACAGGGGAAATTCGGACAAAAACCACCCACTGAACCATCCGAACTAGACTAAAGTATTAAAAGCTAATCACTTTTTGACTAAGCTAATTACTAATATTCTTAATAAACTAATGAGTTTTTGAACTCGACCCGGTTTCATAAGTATGACCCGAAAGCCCATGTGGCCCATAATTAAGGGTATAAATACCCAACCACTTTCATTAATGAGGGTAATAAACATTTAATACAATCAGGCAGCTCAAATCTCTCACTACAAACCAGTTAAACATTAAATACCTTTGAAACATCACAAAACACATGACCAAGTTACCCTCAGTCGAAAATAATCCACACCAAACTGACTTTAAACAAGTAAATATTTATATAATTTCATTCTAGATACAACTGAAGGTGTTCAATGTTCCGGGGATGATTCAAGGTTCTTCCATCTTTATCTTGAAGCCTGTATGTGCCAGGCTTAAGCTTTTCACTGACCACATAGGGTCCTTCCCAAGTCCATGTAAATATTTTGGGGCATACTCTTTCCTACCCTGGTGGTACGGGGAGGTTTTAATGAGGTGTCCGGGCTTTTTTAATAAAATTTGATGCCTTTTGAAAAATTCGGAGTGTTTCGATTGTTGGCTTCTTTAAAGTATTACTGACAGACCAGATTGAATTGGTAGAATGATGACCATTTAAACATTTGTCATCGGAGAATTTAAACACTCTCACCTTAAAATGCTTGTAAAATAACTAAGGGCTATTTAAACATTAGCCATCATATTTAGGTAATTATAAAACAATGTAAGAGTTGTGTAAGATAAAATTGCCCGGCTAATACCGGAGAATGATATTAAAATATGTAAAATGCCTTGGCCATCCAAGGACTTTGAAGTTTAAAAAAAAAGAAGGTTTATCCGGACAAGGGCCGGATACGGTTACAAAGTTGCCTTGGCCATCCAAGGACTTTAGTCTAACACAAAAATTAAAGAAAAATAGAAACATAGTTAAAATTTTAAGGCTAAGCTTCCTTATATGGCCCAGCCTCACTTGGTTTCTTCTTGGGATCCTTGGTTTCCTCGTCTGGACTCTCTCTGGTCCTTTCGTCTTCATCAGTAGTATCATCCCAACCACTGGAATAGCAGTGCTTATCACCATCGGCCATAGTATGGTGATGAAGGTCTTCGTATACCACAAATCGCCATAGATCTCCTAGTGTCCTCTTCGGATTTTTTTCATGAAAGAGCAAGACCATGTATGATTTGACTTCAGCATACCTTTCCTCTTGGGAGTCTATCACCTTGTTGGTGTATGCATCAATTCTGGCTTGGATTGTCTTCTCATGCTCCTTTAACGAGTCATCTTTTTCTTGGTTAGCCTTAGACACAACATCGTCGAGCAAAAGTTTGTCACTGGTTAGGGTGTGGATGACGTTGTCTTTGGCATTCACCTCCTCTTTTTAGGTAGAAAGATTCTTCTCCAAGTCAGAATACTTGGATTGGAGTTCTTTGATAATCCCCTCCAAAATGGCCAGCTTGGTGGCCAAATCATCTTTCCCCTTCTTCAACTCCTCGTTCTCTCTCTTTAATGCCTCAACATTCTGGTTGGCAGTAAGGAGGTCGTTAGGCAAATTCTCTTTATCTGAGTTGAGTGAGTTGATGATGGCTGATTGGTTTCGCACTTGCTTCTCCAAGTTGAGCACCGATTGAATATTTCTCAACAAGGAGTGGGTTACCATGTCTTTCTCTCCTGAAACAGAAAAATATTTACCATTGAAAGTGATAATATTCGAAGAGCTTGGGGGGAGGTAAGGGCCAGCAAAGTCGTCATTCTCAAGGTCTCCAAATTACAGGCCAATCCCTTGAAGGCCACTGATGTCTACTCCATCAATGTTGATGTCCCCTTTGGCGCCCTCTCCGGTGTGAAAGTCACTTGGGATTTGATCTGCTTGAGTTGGGTCTGTTGGGTCGACCAGAGGAAGAGACTCCGGAGGCCGGAGAACAACTTTATCTACCTTGGAGGTTTTCTTCTTCTTGGCTTCCCTATCTCCACCTTCTGCTCCCCGTTTTCGGTCTTTCTTGGGAGCTTTTGGGGGTTTTAGAAGTCCAACTGCCTCTTCAGTACTCTCATTTTCTACCACTTGAATCAGGGCGACATCAATCCTTCCTTGGTCCTGCACCTCCTGGTTTGCTGGGACAGTCTCCTCAACACCACTTTGGTTGACCTCAGCTACGTCTGGCTGTTTCTTTCCTTTCTTGCCCTTTATTTTACTTGAGGCTTTAGCTCTTCCCGACAAGGCTAGATTCCTATCGTTTGCATCTCTCCTCTGAAGAATGACCTCCGGAGGGGGCGGTGTGGTTAATTCCTCCCAAGACAAGTCTCTCCGGCCGGTTATGTTCCGGAGATGGGACCTCACCAAGTTGCCACCAGTAAAACAATTGTGGAAGCGATTTCCCCATTTTTCAGCAGCCAAGCATTCAGCTTGGCATAAGTAGTCTGCCCCTCCTCTAAGTAGTCGGTGAACTCCTTCGGCAGCACTACCAAAAGAAGAATAAGAATATTTAAGTAAACAAACTTTTTAAGGAAAAAAACAAATATGATGAAATATTAGCCTGTGCTTTTCCATCTGCTGGTAAGCATGCTTGGGTTGACACCAGCCTTAATATTCCTCCCATTCTCCTAAGCACCACTGATGAACAAGAATTGGGTCTTCCAATTCTTCTCTGATTCAAGCAGGTTATCCACCACTTTGTAATTGTCGCCCATGTTAAAATGGTAGAAGGGGATGATGTGGTTCTTGCAAAGGCTGGCCAGAGCAGCAAACTGCTCCATCGAAAGCGGGATTCCAGAGAGCCTGGAGGCCATGATGCAGGCCATGAGTGTGTACCAAGCGTTGGGCTCAATTGGCTTGGGAAGAGCTTTATCAGATGAATATATCTGACAATCTTTGGATCCAAGGGAAATCTAAGCCCCCAGTTGAACAACTCTGTGTAGAAGACTATCTCCATTAGCTTGCAGTCCATTGGCGTATCCGGATCAACCGGTATCCTTACTTTAACAGATTCTGGGATCCCGCACTTCGTCCGGATCCGGCCTAGTTCAGCAGTGTGAATGAAAGCATAATTGATGTTTAGCATGGCTAGCAGATACTTTACACTCACTTTGTGAAAGCAAGGTCCCACTCTTCCTTTAAGGCACTCCGGCAGGTCCGGATGTTTTAAACACAACTTCTATTTACCCTTGCTTTTCTTGACAATAGCAGCCTCACCCGTCTGCCCGGAGACATCAGTCTCAAAAGGGGCTTCTTTAACACTGTCCTCCATCAAGTCTTTCATCACCATGGAAGGGTTGTCAGTTGTCTTTGGTGGATGAGTGCTGGTGTTTGGCTCAGTAAGCTGTCCGGATGGATGAGCATCACTTTCCTTTTGTGGTCTGGAGTCCGGCTGGGGCTCAGATCCAGTGGGTTCATTTCGAAAGCTTGTAGTGGTGGCCTCCGGACTAGACAATTTGTCCTTAAGAACCTTAATGGATGCCTCTGACCCTGTAACTTTGTGTTTGGCCCCAGACTTAGAGGGCCCTGATTTTGGAGATTTAGACTGTGGAGCAACAACCTGGCCTTTTACTAAGCGACCTCTTCGTCGAAGCGTTAGCTTTCCTGGGGAAATGTCACCATCCGATCCCATGGCATGAATGGAGAGGGTCTCTTGGTACTTGTAACCGCTTGTTCTCGTTCGACAATAGGCTGTGACTATTGGACCGATGAGCCTGAGACGATTGGTGAAAGACTAGGTTGAAATAACTTTATAGGTTTGGAGCTTCTGGCAGAACACGAACCTCGATCAGGCTCTGAGCTTGGTGTTTCAGATTTGTCGATAGGAGAAACTGGAAGTCCTGCAGCAATGCGCCTTACTCGTTCGACTCTTTCTGCTTTCTCTAACCCCGAAAGATTAAGACACCCACCTTTTACAAGTGCGTTTCTTGCTGTAAACAGAAACTTACACCAAAAAGGGTTTTTGAAAAGAGAGATGAAAGCTTTGAAGAATAGGAGTGAAAAAGCGATGAAGATAGTAAAACAGTGAAAAATGAGTTGATTTATACTAAAGAGACAAAAGATACCTAGAAACCTAGGAGAATACAAAAAGATAGAATTAATGATTAAAGACGGCGTTGACGTCACAAGCATTAATTGAAGAGTTTACTTTTTGGAATGAGTGGGAGCGCCGTTCTAGGGAAAAACGGCTAGTGAGGCGAATCAGAAGGGGACATGTGTCCCACGATCCATGGAAAAACCTTTAAGCTTCTGAAGAGTTTTTCAGTCCGGATAGGTCTTTTACTCAATTCGAAATCCGTCAGGAAAATGTCACAAGTACTCAAAGGTGATTTTTTAGGTCTTGCCAAAGGCCTTCAAACAAAACCTAAAAAAGGGGCTACTGATGAGTCCGAATATTTTCACCACTCACTATAGAAACCGGACAGGGGAAATTCGGATAAAAACCACCCACTGAACCATCCGAACTAGACTAAAGTATTAAAAGCTAATCACTTTTTGACTAAACTAATTGCTAATCTGCTTAATAAACTAATGGGTTTTTGAACTCGACCCAGTTTCATAAGTATGACCCGAAAGCCCATGTGACCCATAATTAAGGGTATAAATACCCAACAACTTTCATTAATGAGGGTAATATACATTTAATACAATCAAGCAGCTCAAATCTCTCACTACAAACCACTTAAACATTAAATAACTTTGAAACATCACAAAACACCTGACCAAATTACCCTGAGTCGAAAATAATCCACACCAATACATACTTAAATAGAGTGCCTACTATGTAAGAAACTAAGTATCAGAACGTCTAGGTGAAAAAAACTCTTACAGATTGAGCTAACACAAGCTAAGAACCTAAAATACTTAGCTGTCATTTAGAGCTATAATAGCTTATATTATTGTCAATACCTAAAATACTTAGCTGTCATTTAGAGCTATAATAGCTTATATTATTGTCAATAATACAATAAATTATCAGTGATTATCACTTCATTTGAATCTTTAACGTTTCAATTATCCTCATATCATTCCATCTATTAGGATATCATCCATACACACTATCAACATGACATGTCTCTCCATGTGTATTTCTCAATTACAATAGACACAATTGTTATACCAGCTCCTCAAATACTTAATGGACCTTATTAAGAATCAAATATTCTATTCCACTACTTTAGAGACTCTTTCAGCCCATATAAAAGTCTCTTCAACAAACACATATCCCCTTCGTTCATTTATTCAAATCCTTTCGGCTAACACGTGTAGATGGTCTCTTCTAATTCTCCATCCAGGAATACAGCAGTAACATCGATTTGATCTAACTCAAGATCAAATATAGTAACAGCTGGAAATAAAGCCCTTTTAAATGTTTGTTTCACAATTCATAAGAAAATATTATTAAAATTAACACCCTCCATTTTGCATGAAACCATGAATCACCAATCTATCTTTGTATTTGGATAACTCTTGAAATTCTTTGCTTCCTCTTGTATATAAAATTACTCCCAACAAGTTTTTTAGCTTTTGGTTGTTTCACAAGAGACCTATCTTCTTGAGTGATCTCAGCTATTACCTTATGCCCTTCATCCATTTATATTTATCATTGTTATTCATAACACCGTGATAGGTATCAGTTCAAGAACATTTCTCTGCATTTCAATGGGTAAAACATAGCCTATAACATCAACAAATTCGTACTCCTACGAAAGATTGTTAACTATTAAGACCATCCTGCACTCTAGTCCGAAGATCTAAGGGTTTTGGAACATACAATTCTCGTATAGTATCATCATCATGCAAAAGGTGAACTTCCTCTGTATGAGCCAAAGTTAGAGCAATTCTGAAATGATATTTAGCAAAAGCATCCTCAACTCCAATCTCTTATTCAGACTTATCATCAACTTCACATCTCTTCTCTATACTACAAAACCTTATGGAACTAAAACTTAATTAGTCCATGTGTGTTCGTAACAACTAGTGAGCCTTGAAGAACCCTAAGTCTACCATCTCCACCCTTATAAGTAAACATTTCATCATCTAACATTCCAATAGAAAAAATAGTTTTGTTTAACATCGGGCATGTACCTTACATTTTAATCACACTCTCAAGTCATGTACACAACTTGAGCTGAATGCTCCCCACCCCTTTTATTGCACAGGGTTCATCATTCCAGATGATGACCTTACCACCATCAAACAATCTTGGATTTTCGCACCAATGTTTATTCGAAGTCATGTGGAATGAAACTCCTCATCTAACACTCATTTGCCATTGTACTTGCAAGTACAAGTCATTAAATATTTAGTAAATTCATATTCATCAATTTCCATCGCAACATCTACAATCCTGCTTCAGATAATTATCACTCTTTCTCATGTCCAAATATTTTCTACTAATATAACATTGTTTCTTGCACATCAAACATCTCACTTTGAAACCACTCACAAATCTCGTTGATTTGGAATAAGAGTTTTCTACTTTTTTAAACGAATCTCTCATTCCAAACTTTTCCATCACAATCAGTCTCAGACCTTCAGAGCCACTCTTCAAAATTGTATTCCTTTGAAGATAATTTGAGTTTAAAGGATTTTCTTACTTCAACCATTATAAGAGAATCTTTGCATAAGTCATGGTGTAAGAAAAATGCTCAGACACCTTTGGCAAAGAACTTATGAGGATTATTGTTTGATCCTATCTTCTATCTTGACACCGACTACATTCAAGGAAAAAATGATTCCATTGAAATCATCTAGGTGCCTTTGAGTTTTCTTGCTATTTCTTGCTATTGTCCATTGTTGGCATACACATGTTGTTCCTTAGATATAGTCTATTCGTTAGGAACTTTTTTATGTAAATGGCTTCAAGCCGATTTTATATCTCTAACGTCTTCGGATTTTTAGATTCCTTTCAAAAACCTCGTCCCTCAAGCTCGGCAGTATTGACCTTGGACAACATCTCGACATCAATAAAATTTTTGACATTCTAATATACAATTTTTTCCGGATCCCGATCTTATTTTACCATAAATTGAAAATTATGCCCGTTAAATTTACCTAGATATTCAGACTGAGTTTCAACAGTTTATGTCTTTTTAGTTTTGATCATCGATATTCGATCCACAATTCAACAATACTCTCGCATACTCTTTTAGTTTACACCAACCGCATGCAATTTTCATAATTGCAGTTTAACTCTAGGCTATCATGATTCTATAATTTTGGATCTTACAAAATTCCATCATTAACAGGTCACCCCAAAATGGTCGCACAACTGGATTTTGGAACCAAAACCTCTAATATAATATATGTGTAGACTCAACAGTTACTCTCCTTAAAAGGTTTAAGACTTGCAATATTCATGGAATCCAATGTCATTGGTTACATGGTAGGGAAACCATGCCACTAATTTGTAAACAAGATGATGAAAATTTGAGTCAGTGGTGTTACACCCATCTCCAATAACTAAAACATGTTACAAACATGTCTCTCTAGGTCTTACCTTTTGGTTTTTTACAATAATTCTTACTTTTAGTCACATGCACCTAATACTATGCAAATAACTTGGACTCTTATACACTTCCCTTTTATTGTGATTCAAAACAGACATTAACTGGAGGAGGTTTCGTTCATTGAGTTTGGCCCCTACAACAAGTAAAGTTCCACTTTATTATTTCCCCGTCCTTTTGGTCCCCTTGACGTTTCTGTCTTTTATTGCAATAGCCTTTTATTGGCCTTCCATAGCAGGATTCCACGTCAATGCAGTCTGAACCTTTGATATCATGTTAAAATGAAGATTTGTCCATAGTATATAGTGGTTCATGCTTCTATATACAGCAGATGAGGAATATATATATAAAAAAAGGTCCAAGTCTATGACATGAGTTGTGAAAACTTTCATAGAGTAAATAATGTTAGTATTTGATATGACCTAATATTCTCTTTGTGACAGTTGATCAATCATCCAGTCTTATTGTGTCAATAGTATACGCTTCCTGAGAAGTTTGGGCACAGTCTGACACAGACATCTCAAGAATACGTTTGTGATACATCTGAATGCAGTGCGACATATTGTTACAGGTTAGGCTGTCTCTTAGACGTTTGGCAGCATATCTTGGGTTCGGACGGGTCTGCTATCCGTAACATATGTAAATGGCTTGTTCTCCGGATACAAAGGCTGGTTATTTGTGTTAAGAGATCCTCCATTTTATCATTAATAAATTATCATACAGTTTTCTCCATGTATATGTTTTTGTAGCACATAACATTGACTAAAGTTCTTACCTACTATGTGGCACTCTTGTAAACATCATTACAAAAGCTGAGATGTATAATTATTTACCAACTATTAACGAGTACATCAACATTATATTTTGAACAAAGAACTTGCTTCGGATTTAATGCTTAGGAAGTAATAAGACTAAGGTATACTCTCATTCTTTGAGGCAGTCATGAAGCTATAACCATTGAAATCCTCCTTATGATCTTGGTGTGTCAGGCTTGAGCTTGATACATGAGCAGATGTACCTCCCAGATGCCATTTAGCCCACACAATATAGTTCAGAAAGTTCAAAAAACTAAGGGTGGCAAGTAACCAATAAAAAAGATCAAGCCGGTCATTGTTTAGGTTATTGTCACTAAGCCAGCCGTGATTACTTGCGGAAGAAGTAATCTTGTTAACAATTGAAACAAGAACAGAGCTGAAGTAGAATCCAAACGAGTACGAGCAATAAGTCATGGCGGTCAAAAAGGCTTGCATCCCTTTTGAAGATTGCTTGTAAAAGAATTCAATAAGCCCGACCGCGGTTAACATTTCAGATAGTCCAAATATCAAAAACTGCGGCGTAATCCAAAAAATAGAGAGGGTTTTACCCATGTCATTGAACGAATCTCTTCTTTTCTTTTCCATGACCGCAGCTGAAATCATGGAGAAAGTCGCGAGAAACAGACCGGATCCGATACGGTGTAATGGGGAAATACCAGATTCGTGGCCGGTGAATCTTCGAGCGAAAGGCACAAAGAACGTGTCATATAAAGGAACAATGACGATGAGCATAATGTAAGGGATGGCTTGAAGGGAAGCAGGAGGGATACGGAAAGATTTGGTGATATGGGTATTCATTGAACTTCCTTGTTGGACTGAGAACGTTTGAAGTTGAGCTAAGATTGTGTTGAAGATGATAGTGCAAGAAAAGATTGGAACAAGTGAAATTAATGTCTTCACTTGTTCTACTTGTGTGACTGTACACAATTTCCATGGACTCTCTTTTGTGTTCTCAACTCTTATGCAAGCCTTCTCCAAAAACCTGAAAATTCGAAGCCATTTGTTTAACTTTTACTTTAAAATTCGAGCATCGGAAATAGAAATAGTTGGATAGTGCATAAATATGGATTCAGTTTTCAATTTTCTAGAGACTTTATGATGGACTAATGTTTTTGTAAACAACTTTAAGTTACCTGAGCCTTTGGGTGTGAGGTAGAACGGTAGAGGGTACACCGTTGTTTGGTGCATTATGAAGCAATTGCAGGTCAGATGGACAAACTTGTTTCCTCTTTAGAAAAGCAGCAACAAATACCTGAAATTTTGCATTCAGCAAATACATTTGTAAAGAAACACATACCATAAAACCAATCTGATTTGAATTATCATTATTAGTATTATCATCATCATTTATGTGCTGAATTTACAAAGAGAGGCCCCTCTAGTATACTTAGAGGGTTCCCTTAAAGCAAAACATGACATTTTAACTTACTCGTTTGTATTCAACGACAACAAGATAACATTGGCAGCGAAAACTTTTTATATTATATTTCGAGTCTGTGTACAAAGCTGACAGACCCTTTTTTAAATGCTAAAATCAACTTTTCTTCAACCAAACATAAGATTACAAAATTGCATACTTAATGAGATATATAAGTTAATTGTACAATAATATCCTCTATATATATAATATTTGTTTATTTTATGCCAACTTTTTGGCCTATCTTGTGATTCCTTTTGTATTAGCTTTCGAAAATAATAAAAAAGAAAGGTACTATCAAAGTAAAAATATGAGAAGTAGTAACTATTACTTGAGCAATGGGAGTGAATATGCTTCCTTGAGGAGGAGTGTTCCTATAGTAAACTGTACCCGAGACCAAGCTTATCAACCCCATAGCCATGGCAGCAGCAGATATACCAAACCCAATATCCATACCAGAATGCGTTTGGATCCAAACAAGAACAGTTAACGCCACAAGTTCGCCAATAGAGAAAGCCAAATAAGCAGCATTGAAGTAAGTCGATAGTTTTTTCGACGTTTTAGGGTTGTTCCGGCTAAACTGGTCAGCTCCATGAGCTATCATATTGGGTTTAACACATCCACTGCCTAGTGCCACTAAGTAAAGTGCTGAAAAAAATATAAAGGCTTTAAAGCCTTTCACTTCTTCGCAGTGGTCTGCTTCCGTCGTCATGTTGCACGGAGGTGGCTTTAGTAAGGGTAGGTGTGCTTGTACTGAGAGTAATATGAAACCCTGCGAGCGCGCAAGTTATTAAAAAATGTTTTAAAATCTTTCCCTGACGATATTTTACCATCAAGGCATAATATACAGTCCCAATCTTGATTAATATCTAAGAAAATAGATATGTTGATACATATAGCAAGAGAAAGGTAAATAGTTGTACATACAGAGAGTTCGACAAAGCCAAAGATGAGCATGGTCCAAAAGGTGCCAAGGAAAGAATCAGAGAGATAGCCACCAAGGAGGGCCATGAGGAAGACAGTGCCAACAAAGTTGGTCACAATGTTGGCTGACTCAGACAGTGAGTAGTGCATCTCATTGATCACATATGTTATTAGGTTGTTTCCTACTGCTGCTATTCCCATTATCTCAAATGCTTGCAAACCTATATTATTGTTATATTCATTTAATCCTTGTATATATATCCATACAAACTAAAAATAAACAACATACATATATCAATCATTTAAACTTGAAAACATATTTTGCTCTATATTAGTCATCTAGACATAAGTGAGCAGGTGACTAACTCATTTGATATAACATCATCTGAATATTTTTGAGATCTTAGGTTCAAGTAGGAGGTTTGTTTGTCCATAAATATATATAATTTAGAATCAATATTTTTATTTTTTTTCGATTTTTCGTGCTAGTAAAAGAATTATAATAAATGTGTGAAAATGGACTATTTGTTGTATAAGCTTGGCAGAAATAAAAAGAGAGAAGGAGTTGAATCTCAAATCTTCATTTTGAGCATGTAAAAGAGTATCACTTTTGAAAGAAAACAAATTCCTAGTCACACTATAAACACCACCAACCAAGATCAACTTGATACTATTTTATATATACATGAACACTTTTATATACATATATATACCAAATAAAGAGAAAATAAGTATATTATATGTATAGTTGAGAGAGAATATACCTAGAACAAATGCAGCAGCTCTCATGCCTCCATGTTTGTGAGGATGAGAAGGTCTGCCTCTCCAGTCAACAGTAGTATCTTCACCAACCTCCTTCATGTGGTTATGGCATCCTCCTTCCATTTCCATTTCCATTTTTGTAACTCCTTTTTTTATGCTACTATTAGAGAGAAAGAGAGAAACAAAAACAAAGCAAAAGAAAGAAAGAAGAGTTTGATAATTGGTATTGCCAAATTTGAGGCGACTAGCTTGTCCTATATATACACTAAAGGCCAATACTCTTTTTTACTCTCTTGGAGTCAAACAAATTTAACAATACCAAAGCGCACAATCAGAAATTGAATTGCACGAACCAATTGGAAGTCAAATATCCTTACTATTGCACATTGGGTAGTGTCAATGTGTTTTATGTGTTTCAAATTTGATCACATATACTCTCAAAATTGATATCGCCAAATTAAAATATAAAAATATTTCTTTAATCAGGTTACAGAATTGGATAAATTTTTTGCACACGTAACATTAGTTATATGAATTAGTTTTTATTCAGTGATCGTAGATATTTCAGTTTTAGATTTTGTATACTTATGGTGGCTTTGCCTTTGGCTTTAAACTTATGGAATATAAAATATTCATTTGCGACCACACTCAAATTTAGTGATTTTGAAATATTCTATATAGGGACGTCATACATACATCTCAATAGATCAGTCATAATTTGATGCCGGTATCACATCTCTATATTGTAAAATAATAATTATTATAATAAATATTTTTTAAACCGATCTTTTCATTAAAAATAAAAATTGTGTTTAATGAAAAAATATAAGGATTGTATTTAAAGATTAACCTTGTGTCGTTGGTGTGTATATCCAGTTGTAAAAATGCAAAACAAGAGCCGAGTATTGTATAGTTATTTTAGGATTTAAAAGTTAAAATTTTTGAGTGAGCCAACATTTAAACATAATTTTTTTGAGATTCTAGAATGAATAAGGCGGGCTTAACCGAGATATAGGTGTAAAACGTCTTTAATAACCTAAAGGAATAAATTATGTCCAAATTTGTAAATAAGTAATTGTTGAAACATAAATAAATGCGTTTAGATTAGTAAGGTCAAAACTTGCGAATATGTAGCTAGTGAAACCGAAATCTAAGATCATTATCTAATGGAATTTGGGTCATGGACTTAGCTGTTGAAATTTCAAAATGACCAGTTGAAATTTCAAAATATTTATTTTTGTTATTATACGAAGAATATAAATATAGAGGTATTATCGATTTTATTTGATTAATAGTTTCAATTCGAATGTGTTTTAAAAAGCAGGATAGCGCGGTCGTATGTCAGATGTTAGGTTGGTAGGTACGCCTACTTGACAGTCATTACATGCTAACATGAATGTGAGGATGACTACTAACATTATTTCTTGGTTGTTTGTCGGAACAAAATGAGAGCTACTAATGTGAACGTGGAGTACTCTTTTACTCATCCTTGTACAATACATAGTGAAGAGAAATATGAGGTAACTTATGTATCATGAGCGAAGCTGGAAAAAACCGGAGCGAGACCAAGAGAAAACATGAAGAGTTTTCTGGATTTTAAAGAGAGTTGTAAGATACGAAATATTTTGAAAGAAAACACTGAGACAAACATTGGAGAATTATAGTTTCTTTCGTAATCTTGAAAAGCTTTGGAACATACCAAAAGTGATTGTACTAATTATATTTGAGAGTTCCTTTGTAATCTTCTTATATAAAAAGTAAGTATTTGTTGATCGTGGATGTAAAATCTTTTCACAATCTGAACCACAATCATATTATATTTGTGTGATCGGTTTGTATTTTGTTCTTCTTATTAAAATTTTAGTGCGCAAGCTAGAGAGACAAAGCTCTACTTCATTCTTGTCACACTTGCAAATAGTAAATTATCATTTGGCTAAGTTTCGACCATAGTCGAATATCGCACTAGCTTAGGCAAAGTATCGATCAAGTCAAAAGACTTTATATTGTCATTTACACTGAGTCTCAACCTAAATATTATTATTTTGGGGTATATTCACCAACATTAACATATTCATCTTCGATAAATCTTTTTTACTCCACGCCAAGATGTACAAAGTCTTAGATCATATAGACAGAACCTCGGCCCCCAACAACGATGATGAAGGTCACGTTAAATGGGACAAATTTTACTATTTAATGCTACAATGGATTTACAATATTATTTTCAATAATTTACAAGCACATCTTTTTTAGAACTATGTTACGACTCATTAGAAATGGCTAAATATTAAAAATATATATATCGGGGTAACAAAGGCTCATTAGTCGCGGTTCTTGAAGAATAATTTACAAATCTAAATTATCAAAATATTTTTCAATTGATGGATATTTCCCAAATTAAAGGATATTATGGATCATTGTATAAGACGATAAGTGAATCGTGTTTAGTTATACAATTTATTTGAGGGCTCCCAAACAAGCTCACACGATTTCTTCAATCATAAATTAAAGCTCGCCGACATGGAATGTCTCTAGAAACATGTTCCATCTGGAGTAACAATGCTAACAAGTGCGGCAAAACCCTAAGCATGTAATTCGTATTACATATACCTCCGACTGTTTAAAACACCAAAACCGCTCCAACGCGTCAAACACAATATTAACACATACCTTACGATCTTAATCGACCCCATGACCGTGGATAAAATAATCATTATAGGGGAGGCTGGAAGGATGAAAAGGGTCACATCCGATAATACGAAAAACTGCAGTATCCTTCACGATATTACAATAACGGAGGCTTCATTCATGCTCATATCTTTCAGAATAATGGCATGAACCCATAAACTACTATATATCACATCAGATAGCTTTATTCTAGAGCTTATCAAGCCCAATCAATGCAATACAACTATTGGTAAACATTTTTTCAACACATGTAAGTGATACCCCTCAAATATGACTGGCCCATATGGCTTTGAACATGCTCCATCTAACTGATCTTGGTATAATATTTATATACATACAATTAAATTATCAAGATCTGTAATGGTACATTGGCCCGAAAGCATCGGCCCACATAATAAACGATGCGAGTAAAATCATGTCTCTTATTCTGTTCACTTTGAGAACTATTTTTGTTGGTAGTGGTAATTGTATGCCAGTAAAATGATCTTGGCACGACTTCCGCAACTTGCCAAATAAATCGTAGACCTTAAAAAACATACTCCATTGACCAACCATTATGAAAAAATTAATATATGTTCGAAAATTTACATGCGATAAACATATTTTTATTGAATTTAAACATTTTATTTTATTTCCTAAAAAATATCAAGAGTATTAATATCATTTCAAACCAAAATAGTACATAGGACTTGTATTTGTTCACTTTAATATCATTACTTGAAACTACCATTGATGTGCCATGACACAAAACTGTCTCGGTCACCCCGACCACATCATTCTTGATTTTCTTACTCGCAATTTATATAAATTTTCATAAAACTAGTTTATCATTTCGTTGTATTTTATGCCAATTATCGAGTAGTAAATAATCACTAGTTCATAATTGTCAATAAATAACTTGTACAATATTTGATATCATATATTTTGATTTATGAATGTCTCACGTATCTAGCATATCTGGATATAAATATTATATGATGTTAATTAATAATTTCACACATTATATTTGGATTTATCCTCTCAAATTAAAATCTAAAATATTTTAAACTTTATAAAATTTTATAGACTCATGCATACTCAATTTGGCTAACTCGTAAAACGTTTTCACTGTGATCTTAGAAGTGAATCTGAAAATAATGAATAGAAAACCTTTGTCACCTGGTCCAATCTTATAATTCTCTTGTCCTCAACCTTTCTATAAAATGGTAAGACGGAACATATGATAAAATGTCCTAATGTTATCATTTGTACTCTCCTCATTCATACCAATATATTTAACCATAATTACAATGTATTGCATATATAGTCTCTAACCATAATTACAATGTATTGCATATATAGTCTCTTAATGTTATCATTGTACTCTCCTCATCCATACCAATATATTTAACCATAATTACAATGTACTGCATATATAGTCTCTAATAAGAATGACATAATTCTAATAATATGGTTAATTATGGGTTTAAATGTTTGGAATTAGATTTCCGTTTATAAAAATATTTAGTGCATTGTGAATCGACATAATTTTTTTCTGGATATATTGAATTAAATTCAAAATAATACTTTTTTTATTAAATCTCAAAATGTATTTTTCTCTCTCCTAATTTATGAAAAATACTTTAAATCTTCATTCCATTTTATAGGAATTTTATATGATAGAATTTAGTAAACATGGGTCAACATTTATATGGATTGACTCTTGGTTTTTTATTTATTTTGCTCATGACCAAGCGTGATCTTCGTACTATCTGAGATGTTAAATATAATGTAATGCAAAGCTTTCAACTTTATCTCAAATGATTATTGGTTTTGGTCCAACCATGACAGGACTGATTATCCTTATAATATGGTTAAGTGGTAGAGGTAAAAATAATAGTTGCTAATCTTCCATCTCAGATGGCACCCCTATATGACTATCATATGGCAAGAAAATGTGTTTTTATTAAACACAAATATTAGATTATTCGTATTAAATACGTTAATATCACATTGGATAGTTTAGTATGATTCAAATTTCATATTCATTATCATGTTTTTGGATGAAAGTTCAGGATAAATTATCTAATGATGATAAGTTTCTCTCTAACATATGTGTTTTTACATGAATAAATTGGAATTCGATGATCATCTGTTTATCCAATGTAAATTCATCTATAACATTTGAGATTTCTTGATTGTTAAGACAAATATTGCCTCATTCGAAGCATAATTATCTTGTTCGTGGTCATCCATTAGTCATAGCTTTTTTTTGAGCTTCTTATTGGCATTCTGGTGTATTGCATTTGGAAAGAGCAATGCATATATTTATTTTGGGTGTCTTTTTATACCTTATGCTATTTTGAGACGTATTAATTTTTATTTGCGCTATAAGTTTGTGGCCAATAATCTTCATGTATTTATAGATTAAGACACGAGTTATTTATAGTATGTGGAGTCTTTAAATAAGATTTTTTTGTAGGTTTTATGATAAAAATGACGCAATCAAAATATATATTGTTTGTGGCTCTTTCTTCTTTTTCAAAAAGATTTATCATTTGTTTGAATTATATATGTTTTTCTTGTCTTTTTTATAAGCGTTTGGGTTATTGATTTCGTAAAATTGAAGTTGTTATACGAATAATGACCGCATCGAATTCACCTTATAGTTTAGTAGATGATCATTTATCAAAATATATTTGATAAATTTATATTAATTTCTTTTAAATTAATGAAAATATAAAAATAAAAATATATTTTTTAATTATATAACAAATATAAAAATATAAATTTTGGCCTCAACCATTATATATAAGATGATTTTGTTTATTATAAATTTGCAGAATAGATTTACAAATTATTTGTTTTATTAGTGAAATGAATTCTATATAAAAATGAATCTCTTATCTCTCATCTAAATTATTTGTTTCATGGTTGAAGTTGTTATTTTTAAATTTTTTCCATTTTTTATCTCTCATCTAAAATAATCATTTTATAACTTTTAAAAACATAATCTATAAAATTTGTTTTACTATTTTTAAACAATAATCTCTTTTATATAATATTATTCAGGAAAAACCTCTCAAACTACATATATTAAACATATTTTTAAAAAAAATCAATTTCACAACTATTTAATGTATAAAACAAACTTATTATGATATAATTTTTTTTGAGTTTTCATTTATTAATTTGTGAGTTGTTTAAATAGTTAGGTTTTAAAAATAAAAGATATATCCTTCGTTTATGTTTTTGTTGTATGTTTTATAAGTTGTTAAGTGTTGATATTAAGTGAATCTATGTTTTTGGTGTACATATATGGTAATTAGACAAGTGTTAAAGGTGTTAGTATAAAAAAATAATTATAGGTACAATGTTTGTCTTCGTACGAATTATGGAAAGACGAAGCACGTTATGGCATAATGTGTGCGTTAGTTTTATATTAATTTAGATATGTCAGTTTTTTAAATGACACCTAATTTAAATTTTATGAGTGTTATTATAAATTCGGCTGTAAATTATTCATTTAAAACTTATCTAATTGAATACTTTATTATTTGTACATGATGACTCCTCATATGAAGTTTTTCGAGGTTTAAATAAATGTAGTGCGTTAGATGTTATTGAGTTAGGTCAAACTTTGGTTGAAGCTGATCCCTTTTCTCGCTCTTTATATTTTATAAACGTTGAGTTACATGCGAACTATCTGATGAGGAGTATCATATTTTCTCACTCATAGTCATTTTGACTTAGGGGAAAAGCCGAGTAGTACTTTTTTTGTTGGTCCTTCAGGGACAAACACTCATATGCAATTTTTAAACGTAGTACCTAACGTCCCTATTTTATATAAGAGGTACGAGTAATACAACAGATAAAACATATTTAGTGGGGAGGTAAGTATATTAAACCATATTTTTTTATTAATACATTGAATTATTTGGTTTGATTAAAAAGTGCTAACTTATATTAGTTATTCGTATAAAATGGTTCGATTAATTCATTTTTCTGAATTTGAGTTTGGTTCCTTGTATTAGTTGGGTTTTTTTTAATTTATTATATATTGATTTGATTATGTCATATCTTTTGTACACAAGTTCTAGTTAGTTTTGTTATACATAATTGAATGGTTTGATTGAGAACGTTATAATCAACTAATTTTGATTAGTTGAGCGGTTATGTTTTACGTAATAAACTTTTGGTCGGTTTTAATGCCTATTTTATTATAACCGAGCCTTGATCATTTATATTTCTTTTTTTATAAGCGATATTTTTTTCATTGATATACTTTTATATGTTTTTTATGTTCGAGAAAATATTTGGTATTTCACTAGATACGATATATTTAAGAGATTGTATATGGCAAAATCAGGTCATGGTGTAGCTTATGAGGATACCTTACAGTGGACTTAACAAATGCATGTTACGTTAGTGGACATATGAATGTCTCGTTAAGGAATTCATCGAGTGATGTCACTTGAAAATTAATTAGTTTTATATTATTTATATGGTTAGGTAACGGTAGCACTAGATGTTATTTATATGATTAGGGTTCGTCCAATTCCAGATGATATTTTAGAGCCTCTTTCGGACAATTATGGGAGGGTCCAACTCCCTAAAAATCTCAAATAATTCTAAGAGAGTCAATATTTTCCAACATGGTTGGTATTCATGTTCTATAGTTTGAATCAAATTTGCAGTCAACCTACAATGATTATTTAGGAAAGTTGAATAAAAATAAGGATTTGACGGAAGATAATTAATAATAATAGAATCAAACATTGCTTGCACGGAAGGATAATTTGATATATGTTTATCTTTTTTGTCCTTTTTACCATAAGTTAATCCATTTTAGATTTATTTCTCTTGATTATGATGTCGAAAGTCACATTATTCATTTATTGTTCAGTTATTATTTTAGTGATATTGCTTTTGTATAGTTCAAACACAACTTGACATTATTTGTATCTAAGGTAAAAACTTGGAATGCTCTAACTCTCAAATAATTTCAGCTAGTTTTGATGTATTTCCGATCCCGTGAGGTTTACGATATGGTAAGCATCGCACATGTAGTATATCTTGCATCCTAATAAGATTTTGCTTCATACAGTATGCTTTTGCTACTACTTCGTTTACTTTTGTCAAATATGAATCTATTGTCAACACGTGTCGAATACGTGTAATATAATTTATGATGTTTTTTTTATCTCAACACATGATTAATAAGTTCTAATTTTATTGTATCTCTTACCATGATATGATATGACAATATCTAGAATTTTTGTAAGCAATAATCAAGTTTAAACATGAGATAATAAAGTTCAAACATTATATAATCAAGTTTAATACGGGAAACAAATAAAACCATGGTCTAATACAAGTTCAAACATTATATAATTAACCAAGTATAACAAAAAACAACAACTACATTTTGCAAGATAAAGTTTCACACATTTTTGGTTAAATAGGTCACAATTGATTCGTATTCATACAAGATGGATGGCATGATTTGGCTATATTCTTGGAGTGTTTGATAGTACGTAACTGCTTATATATTGTCTTCTTTGGGTATGTAAAAAGACCAAATGAAATATAATTCCTATAACAATCCAGTTGTAAATATGTCCAGCTATAGAAAACGTGAGAGAAATATATGAACCTATATATCAATTAGGTAATGAAATATAATACAATCGTAAGAATAAAAGCGTAATTGATTTACTTGCATAAACTAAAAATAAGAATAATTCCAATTTTTTTGATAGGTTATGCATGCGATGAGCATCCATGTAGGTTAAAAAATATTTTTCATCCTTAGAATGAAAATTTATATGACAATGACATCCAAAAAGACTTATTTGGATGAATTTTGAAGCAATTTAGTTCATACGGTATTTTTTATCTAAAATATCTTTTGAATTGTACATGTCAACATATAAATCTTGGTTCTCTTTTATTTCTTCTAATCTCACGGAGGCACATTTTTCTTCAACACCTTTAAGCCTTTTAAATAAAGTCTGATCATTGTAATGTCTGTCTGGTGCAACGCCTTCAACTTAAGAAATATAAAGATGTAAAGTTTTTAGAAAATGACTCGCTTACAACAAATTATATTTGACCTTACTATGAGTAGATTTTACTGTTTTTATCATTTAAGAGTGTTGATTTTATTCGTGGCTAGCTATACGTTTAAGAGTGTTGATTTTATTTGTGGGTAGCTACCAAGTATGGTCTTAGTTTTGTTCTTGTCAAGCTAGATATCGTACCAGTCGTACTAGCATTCATTGTCCATCAAAGATATGTTTGAGATAAGATTAGTCTCATTTAATCGATTGATATGCCCCAATTTTTTATAACTCTAGTTTAATAGATTTCTTATGAATTACCACATGACTCCTTTTGTAATTAAGAAATTGAATAATCTTATTTATTATATGAGCATCAATATTTGACATGTAATTACGCACGAAGTTATCAATTATTCTAATTTTTTTTATTCTTGACAAAATATATCACACGAGACATTTTCAATGGGCACATATTATCTTTTCAATATGGATAGTACACATTCACAATATAACTCGTGTATTTTTTGTTAGGGTGACGACCAAAGTCCCACATTCCAGATCGGTTAAACATGGGAAGGATCAGTGGTATATAAGTAAGAACATGTCTCAACTGGTATGAAGCTTTTGGAAGTGGACCCAAATCAAAGCCGTGCGGGCCTTCGGGCGCCAAAACGGACAATATCATACTAGTGTTGAGATTGGATTGTTCATACTTATATATGGAGGCGGAATTTACGGTACCCATATTCCCAACACGTGGTATCTGAGCCAGACCAAAACAGAACGCGATGGTGGTAATATTCTCGGAGGTCGAACATGATGAACCAGTAGCCATACTCAAGGTGATCTGCTCTAGAGATCCTAGTTCGGAGTGTTCGTGGATCATCAACCAGTGTGGCTTGATTGGAGTGACGCTAAGAAACTAGACAGAGTGGTCTAATAGGAGGTCAGTAGTAACATCCGTAATGCCTCTATGGTCAGGTAGTCTTCCAACCTGATTAGAGTGGGCAGATGAAATTCAATTGAGAGGAGGCTAAGGTGGTACTTTGTTCGAGAGGAGGATTTGTTAGGGTGGCGACCAAAGTCCCACATCCCACATCGGTTAAACATGGAAAAGATCAGTGTTATATAAGTAAGAACATGTCTCAACTAGTATGAGGGCTTTTGGAAGTGGACCAAAACCAAAGCCGTGCGGGCCTTCGGGCGCCAAAGTAGATAATCTCATACTAATGTTGAGATCTGATTGTTCCGTACTTATATACGAAGGTGAAATATGCGGTACCCATATTCCCAACATTTTTTCTTAACAATACATCAACATATATATATATATATATTTAAATACTAAACAACAATCAATACGTGAATTTTGACCCATAAAAATTCAAAATATAGTTGAATCAGACATATGTATCGTTTTTGGTTAGAGTGAACGATCTTGACCGTGTAATTATAATAAAATAGTTTAATTATAACATATATTATTTTTAAAATTTTCATTTAGATATTGAACACTAGTAATCTAATAGTTGTATGTTACCCAAATTTTGAATCTCGTCAGTAAAGCAATGAAGTTTTTTGTTGTCATATGGTTTTATCCAATTGGAAAATATAATTGAGAACAATTGGACAATAAATTAATACAAATTTCATTTTTGCTAGTTTTTTATTCAATTTTTTCTAAGAGTTTGAATCAATCAATTTGTTACAAAAATTTATAAACTCATCCGTATTTTTTTCATTAGCCATTAATTGTTTTATATTTGTAATAATATTTATTCTTAGTATTATCTACTAGCATACAGATTGCGTTAGAAAATACGTCCTTAATAGCTCACATCAACATTAACTCCTGATCTGTCAAAATAATACTCACAATGCACAAATATTAGTATTCATAACCAAATATCAACCACTCAATAACTATATCTAGTTCGTCTGCTTCTTCGCACTCATAAATTGGAAAACAATGCAAAATTTCAAATTGAAGTTACACCAACAACTTCGAACAATTAATTTTTTTACCTCATCTTCTTGCAAGTATTATCTATAATAATTCCTCATGATAGTGCGCAACAATTTAATACTTTCACGATGCACAAAAAAAGTTTAGTGATCACATCTGATCCATCAGTTATTTGGTGTCAATCTATGTAATTGTATTGCTTCATTTTTTAGAGCAAGTATTATATGTGGTACCGGCCGACATTTTCATTAAAATGATGCTATTGTCGAATATTATAGATGTTACACATATTATATAAATGTTCTGGGTTATAATTCCTCAACCCGTAATATAGATTCTTAGGATGAGCATCCAATCATAATAATTTACAGACAAACTCATATTAGTCTGGTTTCGGTCTGCAAGCTTGTAAATCACTTTCAAAATGTATGGTCTGCTGGTAGTTTTATTGGCTGCATGTAATAGTCAATCGCTAATAACCAAGGTGTGGCGTTATAGACTAGACTCTTAGTTGAACTTAACAACTGTATTTTTTAGTTAAAGCCGGTCATTTTTCACACCGTCCATAATTTTATTTTTTTAAACTTGCCATCACTCACATTTGAAATATAATCCAGGATATTTCTGACTTGTCCATCACCGTAAAGGTTAATAATGATGGCGTATCGTAATATGAACTTTTGTGGTTCACATATTCTCGTAACTCGACTATAGTGTAATCAGTATATGTTAAACCAAATGTGCGTAATCGACAAGCAAACCAAAGTTGCACATTCTAGACAACGATGATATTTGTCGTATGGTTCGTACAATTAGTGTGAATTCGTGTTTTTTTAGGGAAAAACATTAAATTACGGGTGTTTTTGTTATATAATTATTTTGAACTGTTAACAAAAATAAAAAAAATGATCCAAATTGGAATGGTACATACACCGAGAAGATAAGCATGATATATGCCTAAAGATGTTGCATATAAATCAAGAAAATCTCTATTTAAAAAAAATCGACATGTCTTCGTTTGATTCTATATAATTGGATTCGTATGTGAAGTTTAAATGATTATTTTAAAATTTAATGTTCAGATTTTTTAATTTTTTCAAAACAAAACTAAGTTTTGAATAGTAATCCATCCTTTGACTATCGATTTTAGTGACAAATAGTCCATGGATTTTTAAAAGTTCGTAGGTAGTTCGAGAACTATCCAGTTTGAATAAAGTTAATCGCTTGCATCTTTTGATTAATGTAAATCTGCCACGTGGCATCATACTTAACAGAAACTTGTATCACCAATCGTCCTTCGACTTTAACCATGACTACATTTAGACTTCGACTTTAACCATGACTACATTTAGACTTCGACTTTAACCATGACTACATTTAGACTTCGACCTAAAGTCGATGGACCATTGGTGATACAAGTTTATGTTGAGTATGATGTCACGTGAAAGTTTTACATTAATCAACGAATGCAAGAGACTAAGTTTGTCCAAACTGAATAGTCCAAGAACTACCAACGAACTTTTAAAAATCGAACGACTATGTATCACTAAAATTGATAGTACAAAGACGAATTACTTGAAAGCCAACAAAACCATATACTATATATTATATATTATATGTAATGAATTAAATTAGTTAAGCCCAAACTTTTTAAATTTCACAATAGTTAAAAAATAAAATATATGAAAAAAATAACAATCATATAACAAATTAAGCTAGTTAAAAATAAAATGAATTTTAAAAATTTCAAATTATATTAAATAGAACTTGGATTAAAAAAATACAAAAACTAACTTAAATGTAAAATAAAATTACAAAATTTCAAAATAGTTTGAACATTGGGATAGAAAAGACTAAAAAAACTAAAAAAGACTAAAAAAACTTAAAAAAACTAAAAAAACATAACCCATATTTTGGATAATACTAAGGAATCCACAAGGTCCTATAAAAGGAAAAAAGAGCGTCGTGGGTTTGTAAGTGGTGTGTGAAAATTGACAAACGGAGTTGTCTTTTAGGCTTTTCGTTGGTGGTCCACAGTCTGTACGTGTCTTCTTTGGAATTTTTATTTAATGGGTCCAAAGGTTTTCGAACATAGACTCATTTCTGTTTCGCATTTCCATCTAAAAGTATTAGTTGAGAAATACGTAATAAAATAGCCAGAGATCATCATCATTAGATGGTTGAATTATAGGATCATCAACCCAATTACCGTCATTATAGACTTTGACGGTAAGCAAGAAAATTAGACGATCGTTATATTTTAAGACGGGGAAAAAGTAATCAATATTAGACCCAAAGAAAATTAAAATTGCTAGTACTTTCGTATAGGATTGAAATTCACATGGAATTGAATTGCTCAATATGGGCGCAGAAATCTTAGGGTATATTGCCTGGACCATGGACCATGGACCATGTGAGGGCTAAAATATAGAGAATCGTATAAAATATACAAAGTTGAAGTTGTTTGATCCAGTGCAGAAATCTTATTATATTCTTACTAGAAACATGGCCTTATAGTAATAAAATTACCTTGTAAAAGTATTAAAAAATTGTTTGTAAATATTTAAATTTTTCATCAAAGAGTAATTAAAAATTTGGTGGATTTTAATTATTAATTTTAATTATTTAATGAGTTTGAATTGGTATCGATAATTAGATTGATAATATAAAATAATTCGGTTTAAATATAAATTTGGATGATAAAAAATAATAAGATAGCATCATTTAATATATTTAGATGTTTAATAAAAGTTATTCCATATTAATAGGATTAAGTTTTTTTTTATACGTTATATATCTTTAATATTTATATTAGCCCCCAAGGGATAGCCGAGTTGGTTGAGTATGACATTCTTATGACCAAAAGGTCATGAGTTCGAGTCTCTCTACATACGCTTTCTCGGCTGAGCCTGTCACCTTGTGTGGTTTACCTTCTGGCGTTGGTTTGCAGGCTATCGCGTCAGACTGAGGGTTTACCCTGTGCGCACTCATTGCACTCTGAGTAGCGGTTGCGGGTTCCCTCCCATAAAAAAAAATAGGATTAAGTTTTTATTTATAATTTAATAAGATAATGTATTTTTTAATTGGATATCAATTTATATTGGAAAATCTCGAATGTATCATTCTTTAATAATGTATATGGTTATTGTTGATAGACAACTCACTTATTTGTAATAAAATAAATAAATAAAATAAATACGAGTTGAATTAATAGATAAAATTATTTATGGAAACAATTGTATGGATATCAGATTAAATTTGGATAATGTCTAAGATTAAATCAGATTCTTGAAAATTAAGACTTACCATAAGGATTAAATCAGATTCTTGAAAATTAAGACTTACCATAATATTTATGACCTAACTTATAAACATATAAGTTAGGTCATGGTTCATCGTCATAGAAACAAAATTTAGTAATAAGTATACAAGTACATTTAAGTTAAAACTCACTCCCTCTCCCTTTCCCTCCAAAACAAGATACGGTACAACAACCAAATGTAAGCCAAATAAGTACAAACAATTATAGCAGACGGTAAAATAAACCTGTCATCTTTATCATGTAACTCTTTTTTTTACACATGATGAGGTTTTATTTTATCGCTTGAAATTGTTTTATGGGCCAAAACTATGATTTTGAGTCGATTTAGGACCAAGTTGATGTTGCGAAAGAAATTTAAGCGCACCAAATAAAGATAAAATCACTTAAAAACAAGACAATATTTTTTGTCGCGACAACACCTGTCTTTATCAAAATGAAACCACATGTTAGAAGACAGTCACCGTGACATCCTCTGTTGTTGTCGTGACCACTACTTGTTTTTATACAATAATGCAGTTTTTTCACGATAAAACTGTTTTCGCCACAATGACACCAGCATGCTCTAGTTGAAAATCCAAAATTATATGATATGTTTGGAATTAAATATTTTTTTTATGTGTGGTCGTTCACTGTTTATGTATTATATAGGAAAATAGAGTTCTGATTATTAGTTTGGTATCAACCTATGAAAGAAGAGTATAAGTAAATAGAAGATAGCACGGTTTGGGAGCTTGTCCAATTACCTAGAAAAATAATTCAATTGGTCGTAAGTGAATTTACAAAACCAAATGAGTTTCTAAGGGTAGTATAGATAGACAAAAAGCAAACTTGTTATACTAAGTGTGAAGATATTGATTTTAAATAAAATATCTCTAGTTTCATGAAGAAATCCTTTAAAACAATCAGAAAACTATTTACACACTTTCACCTAAAGCATTATCAGATGAATGTTAAAACTACTTTTTTAATGATGACATTGAGGAAACTTTTGATATGGTGCAACCTGAGAACTTTCTAATTGGTGATTTAAATTCAAATGTAAACTTAAGAAATCCATTTATGATCTCAACTGAGTCTTTCAATAATGATATTGTAAGATCATTAAGCTAATAATTTCATTTTATTTTGAGTTCGATTGAGGATTGTGTGTATCAAATGTTCTAAGAGTAGGTTTATATTTTTAATGTTGTATGTTGATGAAATACTAATAGCCACGAGCAATAAATAATTATTACTTACTAACAATATATACTACCAAAATATTTTCTTCCAACCAATTTGATATAAAAGATCTTCGTGGTGCGACTTAGTATTAGGAATTTAAATTCATCGTGATCGTTCACAAGGAATCTAAAGAGTATCATAATATATATATATATATATATATATAAGTATGTTTCAATTTTACATACTAGAAAATAGAAATCCCTTGAATACCACTACTGTAAAATGAGACAAATTAAGTCTAAGTCAACGTCCAAAGCTATAACATGAGACATAAAAAATACAAAAAAACATTCATATGCTTAAGTAGTTTTGAATCTGATATATGCTCAAGTTTTTACAAGACCAACTATTGTATATTATTATCAGGTTGTTAGAAGGGTATGTAGGTGATTCAGAGGTAGATCATTAAGAAGTAATCAAAAAGTTAATCTGGTATTAGCAATCGGAAAATGACACATGTTGACATGTATGAAATCGAACACTCTGGAGATCATTCGATATTCCAACTTAAATTTTGGCATGTTGGGTAAACCTATTTACAATCACTTCGAATACTATATTGATATTAGTTTGATGTTTAAAATTATGGTTAAGTGTAGAAAAACACTAGTTGCATCTTTCATAATGGTAGTGTAATTTGTTACATGTTTTTTGTTTCCAAATATAATTTTGAAAAATATATCCAAAAACAAAAACAATTCCTATTTTTTTCAAGACGAACAAAATGAAATCCATAAGTGATATTTTTTAAGATTGTTTTTCGTAATTTTGCAACCAGAACGCATTTTTTTAGAAACAAAATGACACGTAATTTCGCAACTGGAGCATACTTTTTTTAGAAACCAAATTACACGTAATTCTGCAATTCGAACATATATTATTTTTTAGACTTATTTTGCAACCAAATTGCACGTATTTTTGCAATTAGAACACAATCTATTTTTTTGGGTTTGAAATTTTTTTCATCACAAAAATGAATATATTTTCGCAATTCCAATTTTTTTTAAATATTTTACACCCAATTAACACTTATATTCACAAAAAAAAAATTATTGTACTTTGTTTTTCATATAGTCGTACTTATTTAGCAACCAAAATCCTATTTCTGTAACTATTTTGTTCTTTTTTTAGACACATTTGCACGTAATTTCGCAACTCGAACGCAATTACTTTTTAGGGACCAAATTACATGTAATTTTGCAAGTTTAACACGTGTGTTTTTTAGCAACCATATTATATGTAATTTCACAACTGTAACACAATTACTTTTTTAGACTTATTTCACAACCAAATTGCATGTGATTTCGTAACTAAAAAATACAAAAAATATATTTCATGGATCTAGTTTTGTTCATCCTAAAAAAATAAAATCAATAATATTTTCAAATATTTTTTAGAGTTATAGTTTAAAAGTTATGACATTTAAAGAAAACATAAAAAAGAAGAGAGATAAAAATGGTAAGGTATATTTCGAACTACCAAGTGTGTTATCTAGTAAATACTAATTTAAAATCAAGTAGTTATCCGTAAATTATTAAACTCTGACTGATTATTTGTAAATAAGTTTGCTGATTCTGGTCCACCACCAAAAGAACTCATATCGAAACTATATCACCATCCATTATTTGTTGGACAATATGTTTCTATAGGAATATAACCAAATATGATGTTTTTTCAGTTACCTTTAAGTTATATTAAATAAAATTTATCTCACAATGTCTAAACTTAATAATTCAATTATCTTCAAAAAGATATTTTGGCAGGGTGATTGAAATATAACAAACAAACTATGATGTTACTTTCATACTGGAAATTATGGTAGATCAAATATTTTTCAATGGATCAATCCTAAAGAAAATATGCTAAAGTTATCACTGCCTTTTGAATGGAGAATCTAGTGGTGCTAGGATTATAAGAAACCATAATGGTGATGTTATCACTGCTTATGGCACATTATATGAGAATCAATCCCCTTTATTATCTGAGTGTATGGAAATTCTTGATGGCCTTATAGTTTGTAATCAATATTGCTTTAAACATATTGACATAGAAAATATATCTTATGTTTTAATTGATATACTTTCAAAAGCCATGGCCCATGGTACTTAAATCCATTGATAAATTGTTGTAGAAACTTAATCTTCTCATCAATGATTATCAAGCACATTTCAAGGAACCAAAATTAAGCCCCTGATTGGCTTGCTCGTTGCGCGTTAAAATGTAAGATGAAATTAGACATAAATAAGTATTAGATACTGAACCCCCTCAAGGTAATTTGTTTAAGCTTTGGATATTTAATCCTTGATGAATATCCACTGGGAGGTAGATTCTGAGTTTGAGCAGTGTTGGAATTTAAATGTCAAGGAAAAGTTTTTTTATGTTGCATGATGTTATCAATTAAAATGCACCAATTAAGAAGTCTTCAGAAGATAAATGAGCAATTCTAAGGGGTAATCTGATTCCAATTTTTAGAATGAATGATAGATTTTAAATGGACAGTTTTACTAGATTTTCAAGTCTTCTTAAAAGAGAGGGAACCATCGTTGGATAATTTCCAGATGATGGAATCATCATTGAAATCATATAAGGGAAATTTTAGAAATTCTATTGATGTCAAAGAGGAGGATTTGATTTCTGACTAGGACAAGGTTCCATGAACCATCTGAACAAAACTCAAAGATCACGGTACCTTTAGACCAATTATATTCTCTTGATTAGAAATAGTGATGAAAGGGTGATGATTAATTCTATTTTCCTCACCAAAAGTCAATATGACCTTTATCAATATTCGAAAATATATATTGTTCATTAATGTTTCTTACTTTAAAAATTATTCTCCAAACTTTAGAATCATTAAATTCAGTGTTAATATGAAGATGATGATAAAAATGACAGTATATGCTGGTGAGGATAATAATTGCCTGAGGGTAGGCTAGTAATTTCAAGTGGAGTTTCAAGGTGGTGTATGGGTGTTTAACGGTGGTGTATGGGTGTAGAGAGATGATTAAGCAGCTTGGTAGCAGTTAATTCTCATTACCCTTAGTTAATGCTGGTGGTTGGATATTTATAGTATGATGTTTGGGCCCTTATGGGCTTTCGGGTCATGTTTAATGGACCCGGGTCATGATTAAAGACCCATGAGCTCTAAGCAGTAGAGCAAGTAGCTTAGTCAGGAAGTGTTTAGGTTTTTTAGTACTTTAGTCATAGTTCGAACAGTATTAAGTTTATAGTGTCCAAAGTAATCTGTCCGGAAGTGATCTGTTTGATTTATGTCCTTGTAGCCTGTCCGGTGTTCGGAGAGACTTAGACCGATTTACCCTTCCGGGGAGCATGCTGAATTCGGACTCATCAGGAGCCCCTTTTTTAGGTATTTGAGCAAGTGTTCTTGTCTAAGAACTGAAAAACAGTCCGATGAATGAAGTGGTTCTCAATTCGGACAGAACTGTGGGTATACCCGAACAGGTTAAGCTTTACGAATTCCAAACGGTTTTTGCCAGAGTTAGTGGGACACGTGTCGCTCTCTGATTGGCCACTCCAGCCGTTTTTTCACCTTGAACTTTGCACCACCTTCTTTAACAAGTAACCTCTTTAATTACCAATAGTGACATCAGCGTCGTCTTTTAATCATTGCCCAACTTTTCGGATTCTCCTAGGAATCAACTCCTTTTTTCAAATCTACTATAAATCCACATTCATTTTCCACTGTTTTACCATCTCTTTCAAATTTTACTCTGCAAATTTACTCAGAGCTTTCTCTCTCTAGAACAAAAATTCCCTTGGCAGTTTATGTTTACAGCAAGAACAGCATTGATCAAAGGTGGTTGGCTCAACCTTTCGGAGTTGAAAAAAGCGCAGAAGGTCGAGAAAGAAAGGCGAATAGCAGCAGGGCTACCATCATCACCAGTCGAGAGACCAGTTGCTTCTGTTACAGAATCGGATCGAGGCTCATCCTCCTCCAAAGGTACCAAGCCCAAAAAACTCTTTCAATCCACCCTCTCACCCATAGTATCTGGTTCCTCAGTTCAGGAGTCAATACCTGTTGTCGAACCAGGAGTTACCGCTACAAGTGTTAGGAAACCCTCACCTTTTATAGCCATGGGGTCTGATTCTGACCACTCTCCAGAGAAGTTAGTCATTAAGAGGCCAAGCCGGTTAGTCAAGGGACTAACCTCTAAAAATACTCCCTCAAAATCGGGGGCAAAAAACAGTGATTCTGGGTCTGGAGTGCCCATTAGAGCTTCCCGGGAGAGGCCAACCGGTCCGGAGGCCAGCAGCCCGGTCCCTCCAAGAGAGACTTCTGCCTCCGAGCCCCAATCTGAGGTGAGAAGTCAGAAGAATACAGGCAGTCAACAGTCCGGAGGGCAGACTATGCCAAGCTTCAATCCTCCCCGGACCACTTCCACAGAAGTTCCCCCAACAATAATGGAGGAGAGAATGGAGGACTCCACTGAAGAGGTCCCCTTTGAGTCCGAGTCCTCCGGACAGGCTGATACCACTGCTGTTGTTGCCAGAAAGGGGAAGGAAAATTTGTATTTGAGGCATCCAGACCTGCCGGAGTGCCTTGAGGGGAGAGTGGGGCCGTGCTTTCACAAAGTCGAGCTTAAGTACCTCTTGGCCTTGCAGAAGACCAAGTATGCATTCATCCATACCTCTGATCTGGGTCGAATGCGTACAAAATGGGAGATCCCCGAAAACGTGAAGATAAGGATCCCCATTGATCCGGAGACCCCAATGGACTGCAAACGGAACAAAATAGTCTTCTTTACGGAGCTATTTAATTGGGGACTCAGGTTCCCACTGGACCCGGAGATCGTACGATATTTTCATCTGGTCAAGCTTTGCCCAACTCAGCTAAGCCCCAATGGCTGGTTCACTTTGATGTCATGTATCATGGCGTCTAGGTTGTCTGGGATCCCTCTTCCTATGGAAGAGTTTGCAGCAGTGGCCAACCTTTGCAAGCATCATCAGTTCCCCTTCTATCATTTCAACATGAGGAACGATCTCAAGGCTGTTGATGATCTCCTAGAATCAGAGAGCAAATGGAGGAGCCAATTCTTGTTCGTTAGTGGCGCCTGGGAAAACGGCAAGAAAATCAAGGCCAGAGAGAACCCAAGCCTCCTCAGGAGTAGGTGGAGGAGTGACCGTAAATTTCTTACCTTAAGTCTCTGTCCGTTTTTTTTTTTTTTTAAAGTTAAGTTTATACTAACCAGTTTCTCTTTTGTTCTAACAGAGCTGCCAAAGGAGTTCGGGGACTACCTGAAGGCCGGACAGACTACTTGTGGCAAAATCAATGCTTGGGCCGCAGAGAATTGGGAAAATCGATTCCATAAGGCCTTCACCCCTGGAAATCTAGCAAGGTCTCACCTGTGGAACACCACAGGTCGGAGAGACCTGACTTGAGAGGAGCTCACCACCCAGCCCGATGAAGATACTGTGCTGAGAAGGTCCCACGAACTGGATGGGAAACTCTACCTGCCTGCCCGGGCTAAAGCTCCAAGCAAAATGAAGGGCAGAAGAAGAGGCAAAAAGGTGGCGGGTGATGCTGAGAAGGATGCCCCAACAGATCCAGAGGGGCCAGCCCAAGTTCAAATTGATGCAGCCCTCTTGCAGGTGGTGGAGCAGGAGACCGAAAGGCAGGAAGTTGACCTCCCAAAACCTCCAAGGGCTCCCAAGACAACTTGCAAGCAAGTAGGTGAAAGCGCTGACCGGGAAGCCAAGAAGAAAAAGACTTCCCAAGGAGATGAGCTCGCTCTCCGGGATCCGGAGCCTTCCTTCCCCACTGACCCCTCCGACCCAACTCTGGCCGAAGAGATCCCAAGAGACTTTCACACTGATGAGGTAGAAGGGGGAGATCTCAATCTCGATGGAATGGACATCAAGGGTCTAGCCGGGCTTGGTGAGTATTTCCTTGGCCTCTCCAGAGATGAATTCGTAGGGCCCTATGTTCCTCCAAGTAGCTGCAATACAGTCAATTTCGATGGTAAGACCTTCATGGTTTCTAGTGAAAAAGACATCATAGCACATTCCTTGCTTAGTAACGTGCAGCCAGTTCTTACATTGGAGAGGCAAGTCCGGAGTCAGGCGGACACCATCAAAGACCTCAAGTCTGAGAAGGAAAAGCTGTCCGGAGACCTCCGTACTGCTACCACCAACGCTGATTTGCTCAAGGAAGCAAACGAGGAGCTGAAGAGGAACCAGGATGAGAGCAACACAAAATTTTCCTCCCTAGAAAAAACCATAAAAGATCTCCAGGAGAAGCTGTCTCGTATGGAGAAAGATCTCACTGTCTCAAGGGGAGAGACCACTGCATAGGAGAAGATTATCACCAACTTGACCACTGACAAGATTTCTCTAGAAAATGCAGTGACCCAGGCTGCTGAGGAGAAAAGAGCTTTGTTAAAGGATCAAGAGGCTACAATCAAGGCCAAGATCAATGCCTATGCCAGGGAGATGATAAAAAGCGAAGAGTTAATGGTTCAAAGGGTGAAGTCTGATATGGTTCTCCTTTTTCATGAAAAATTCCTGAAGAGGACCCTGGGGGACTTATGGCTTTATGTAGATGATGATGACCTTCCATTTTATACAATGGTTGATGAGGGATTTTCCGGTGAGTCCTCATCTGATAATGAAGAGAAGACTGGAGAGAGCCTAGGCGAAGAGGAGAATGATCCCAAGGGCAAGAAAGTTGTCGAAGGGGGGAGCGACATCAAGGGCAAGAAGGTAGATGAGGGTGAGCCATCTTCAAAGGCTCAACCTTAATTTATGGTGTACTTTATTTATCTTTTACTCAAACTAAAGTCCTTGGAAGGCCAAGGCACTATTTTTGTTGTGGTATCCGGTATTATTCGGACATATTTTTTGTGATGTACCCTAACTTGTTCGAAAGTCCTTGGAAGGCCAAGGCAATTTTAAGTTGTTGAATGAATGTTTCTATCTTGCACAACCATCATTTTCTTTCATTATTGGTTTTAGTTTAGATAGCTAGAGTTTAAGTAGCTTTTAGTTATTGCATTGTGAGAGGGTTGAGATTCTCCGGCTAGAGTTTAAATAGCCTTTAGATCTTTCAGTCCGGGTAGTATAACAAGAGATAGAACTTTGAAAATACTTAGAAAAATTTTGAAGAAGGCATCGAATTTTATTGAACCATCCGGACACCTCATTAAAACCTCCGCGTGCCACCAGGGAGGAAAGAGTATGCCCCCAAATATTTACATGGAAGTTCAAACAAGTAAATATTTACACAAGTGTTATTCCAAGTACATTTGAATGTGCTCAATATTCCAAGGGTGAGTTAAAACCCTGCCATCTTTGTCTTCCAACCAATAAGTCCCAGGCTTGATTCTTTCAACCACAGTATACGGACCCTCCCGGGTTGGGGCCAGCTTTCCGAAGAGCTTTTCTTTAGTATGCAAGAAGACCTTCCTTAATACTTTGTCCCCTGGTTGGAAATCTCTTCTTTTAACTTTAGAAGCAAACCTGCTTCTCATCAAGCCCTGATAGTGTGCCACTCTTAGGCAGGCTTTAACCCGTCTTTCTTCTATTAAATCAAGTTGATTTCTGATGGCCATCTCATTAGCATGTCCGGAGAAGTTATGAACACGAAAGGAAGGGAGTGTCTTCTCTATGGGGGCTACTGCATCCATTCCATAGACCAAGGCAAAGGGAGACTCTTGTGTTGCAGCCCCGGGCGTTGTCCGGTAGGCCCACAAGACTTCTTGTAGATAACTAGGCCACTTCCCAGCAGCCCCTTCCAAATTTTTCTTTAAACCGGACAGTATGGTTCTATTAGCCACTTCAACTTGCCCATTGGCTTGTGGGTGGAAAGGTGAAGAGAAACAATGATGTATACCCCTTGAGGCACAGAAGCTTTCCATTTCTCTGTTGTCAAACTGTGGCCCATTGTCTGTTGTTATCTTCTGTGGGACACCAAATCTGCAACATATGTTGGACAGAATGAATTTTATGACAGCTTTCGATGTTGTCCCTGCCAGGGGAGCTGCTTCTATCCACTTCGAGAAGTAGTCAATGGCCACAATTATAGTTTTACGCCCTCCGGACGCCACAGGGAGAGGCCCAACCAAGTCCAACCCCCATCGAGAAAAAGGGATGGGCTCAGAAATTGATTCCAAAGAAATGGCTGGTACATGAATTTCATTGTTGTACCTCTGGCATGGGTCACACCTTTTCACCAGCTCCTTAGCATCTTTCATGATTGATGGCCAATAGTATCCGGAGAGTAAGACTCTTCTTGTTAAAGCTCTGAATCCACAATGGGCTGATCCCTCACCATCATGCAATTCGGAGAGGACCACTTGTGACTCGTTATCCCCTAAACAACGTAGGAGAGGTTTACTATAGGATTTTTTGTACAACACTTCTCTCAACATAATGAAACCATGAGCCTTGTGTTTCAATGTTCTGGCTTGTGATTTATCTGAAGGCACAATACCATCGGACAGATATTGTATGATAGGAGATCTCCAGTCTTGAGGTCGATTCACTTGTATTTCAAAAACTTCCTCTTCTTCACCCTTACTGAGTTGAATAGAAGGGCTTTCAAGCACATGGATCCATGGGTAGGACTCCGTATATGCTATTGTTTCCAATGAGTCTGCTAGCTCATTTTCTGCCCACGGAATGTGCTCATAGACAACAGCTTTAAACTTTAGCGCTTCATTTTTGAGGAGGAGTAAATACTTGACCAACTGCTCCTTTCTAGCCTCAGATTGGCCTAAAGCATGGTGGACAAGCAACTGGGAGTCACTTAGTAACTTGACCCTTTTGGCCCCACAGATGTGGGCCAACTTTAACCCAGCTATAGCTGCTTCGTATTCGGACTCGTTATTAGATGCCCTGAAAGCAAAACAAATAGCTTGATACATGCTGTCTCCATAAGGGGAAGTTAAACATATTCCTGCACCACATCCCATAGTGCTAGATCCACCATCTGTTCGGACGATCCAGACTTTCTTGTTTTTTGTATCAGTAGCTTGCTCCGAATCCCTATCAGAGTGGAATTCAACCAAGAAATCAGCCACTGCTTGGGCTTTTACTGCTGTCCGGGGAGCAAAGTCTATGTCGAAGTCCCCCAATTCTACTGACCACTTAGTCATTATGCTCGAAATGTCTGCTTTTTGAAGGACATTCTTTAAAGGGAAAGATGTCCGGACGATGATAGGATGAGCCTGAAAGTAAGGCCTCATCTTTCTTGCAGCTATCACCAGAGCTAACGCCAGTTTTTCGAGTTTCAAGTAACGCTTCTCAGCATCAATCAAGCTTTTGCTGATGTAGTACACTGGGTAGGGACACCTATCGACCTCTCTTACCAACACAACACTAATGGCACAACTTGAAACGGCCAGATACACAATAAGAGTCTCCTCATCAACCGGTTTGAACAAAGTTTTGCGAGAGGAAAGATGTTTCTTGATTTCACTCAATGCCTCATCACATTACGGGGTCCACTCGAAACCCTTCGCACCCTTCAAAGTTTGAAAGAAAGGAGCACACCTGTCCGAAGACCTCGAGATGAATCTGTTTAAGGCAGCTAATCTCCCCGTTAACCGCTGTACTTCTTTGATGTTTCGAGGAGGTTCCATCTGGAAAAGAGCATTCAACTGATCCGGATCGGGCTGTATTTCATGCTCACTTATGATATACCCTAAGAATTTCCCGGACTGCACTCCGAAAACACAATTTTCAGGGTTTAACTTTAAATTTACTTTTACCAAGTTGGCAAAAGTTTCTCGGAGGTCGGATAAGTGTAGCTGCTCATCCACACTCTTCACCATCATATCGTCAATGTAAACCTCCATATTTCTTCCAATTTGATCAGCAAATGCCTTGTTGACTAGTCTTTGATAAGTAGCCCCAACATTTTTCAAACCAAAAGGCATCACCTTGTAGGAATGTAGACCCCTATCAGTGATAAACGTGGTATGCTCTTGATCTTTTGGATCTACTTGAATCTGATTGTACCCGGAGAAGGCATCCATAAAGGAGAGCAGCTTGTTCCCAGAAGTATAGTCTACTAACTGATCTATCTGGGGGACCGGATACAAATCTTTTGGGCAAGCTCTATTAAGATCTGTGAAGTCAATGCACATGCGCCATTTGCCTTTTTTCTTTTTTACCAGGACAGGATTCGCAGTCCACAAAGGATATTGAGATTCTTTAATGTGCCCCATCTTTGTGAGTCTGTCAACCTCTTGTACTATGACATCAGCCTTTTCTTTTGAGAAAGCTCTTCTCTTTTGTACCACTGGTGCCACATCTCTCCGGACATATAGGTGATGGGATATCAATTCTGATGGAACTCCAGTAACATCACCATTGCACCAAGCAAAAACGTGCTGATGGTCTCTCAAGAATTTCAACATCTCTTCTTTCAACATTGGTGGCATCTTGGACCCTATCTTGACATTTTTGCCTTCTTCCAAACAGTGCGTTTCAACCTCTTCAATTGGAATCAACACTCCAGGGGTCTCTCTAGGGTCATCGATCTCACCCTCACCCCCAGAAAGACCATCCAACTGATATTGATCATTTATACGGACTGCCCCCAGTGTTCGAGGAGCCAAGGCAGTGGCATAGCATTCTCTTGCAATCTTTTGGCTGCTCTGGACAACTCCAACCTGTCCCTGAACAGCATACTTTAAGCACTGATAGACTGTTGAAGCCACTGCATGCATCCTAGAGAGCCAAGATCTCCCTAGTATAGCATTATAGCAAGTGGGACAATCCACCACGATAAAGAGTATTCTAACCGTTTTCTTGAAAGGGCCCCTGCCCAATAACACCTCTTCTTCAAATTCTTCGATCACATCGGCTGAGCTGCCCGTGAAGCCCACGATTGATCTGTCCGACTTTTGAATCACAGCTGGATTTTTCATCTTCTTGTAAGTGGTTAGGAAAAGGATATTGGCAGAGCTTCCAATATCCACCAGAATTCGCCTTATCTCATTGCCCCCTATAGATGCTCCTATGACAACAGCATCCTCATGAGGGCCAGCAATGTCTCTTAAATCATCCTCATCAAAGACAATGAATGGGAATGAGTTTGGTGATTGGTAAGATGTCATGCCTCCTTCTAGCTGGGAGGCTAAATTATGAACATGCCTCTTTCTCGAAGAAGCAGTAGGAGCTGTCATACAGTCCCCTCCGAAAATTGTAAGTGACTCAAAGAATTTAATGAGCCCGGAGACCGACCTAGAACATTCCTCTATAGCACCCACCCTGTTTCGAGTTGGATCAGGATCCAAGTACTCAGAATCCACATCAAACCTTTCAACTATGACCATGGCCCCCTCTGGGGCAGCATTACTTGGACCAACCCGGTGAGTGTTGTCAGGCCTGTTGCCTCCTCTTCTCTTAACGTATACTCCCAACTTTCCCCTTTCAATCAAGTTCTGAACCTCTTGCTTCAACGCTATGCGATCATCAGTGGTATGGCCAATATCATTGTGGTATTGGCAAAAGGAGTTGTTACGATGCTCTCTGGGAGACTGCAAGGTCGCCGGTCTCCGGTAATGCACCTCATCTTTTGTTTTATCGAAAATGGTGGCCACACTTTCTTTGAGTTCTGCGAACCACTCCGGTTGGACCCATGGGCCTCTTTTGTTTCTGGATTGTTGACTTTGAGCAGGAGCAGCTGGCTGAGACTGAGCTTTTGCCCTACCATGCCCCTGTCCGGTTTCTCTTACTTTGTTCCCGGACTGGTTTTGATTCGGAGTTGGTGCCACCGGGGTGGATCTCACCTGTCTGTGCACTCTGGTTTTCTTTGTTTCATCAACGTTTATTTGCTTGCCAACTTGATTTAGCAATCCTCCCCAGGTCATAGCCTTCTTTCTGGTCACCGAATCAGCCAGATTGTCTGGGTTCAAACCTTACCTTAGGGATGATATTGCCACATGTTCGAAGCAATCAGCCAACCCATTCTTTGTGTTCACAGAACGACTTATGTACTCTTTCAAGGACTCATTTGGCTCCTGGGCACAATGGATTATTGTGTCCCCATTGCCCTTTAGCTCCTTACTCCCTACAAACTGCCTTCGAAAGGCCACCCAAAACGTATCAAAATCTTTAATACAACCCTCAGGCAGGCCGTTGTACTATTTCAGAGCACTCCTCGTAAAAGATTGGGAGAATGCCCTACAAAGTAGTTTATCATCGTCATCAAAGTTCATCATGAAGTTCTTGAATTGCTCCAGATGATTGTCCGAATCAGTACTGCCATCGTACTTCTCCATTTTCGTGCTATCAAACCTCTTGGGGAGGTTTCCGGACAAAATTTTAGAAGATAGTGGAGACTGCCTCCAATTCCTTCCACGACTGAACACAGTATCCTCGTTTGGAGTGGCAAAGATACCTGGTTCATCGTGGAAAGCAAAAGGATCCATCAGCATCTTGTTCGTATACCTCCGGTGGTGAGATGACCCCTTTCCAATGTGCCTTTTCATTCTACCATGGTGGTCTTTTTTTCTTGAATATTTCTTCACTTGCTTTTGCTTTATCCTGGTTTGACCCTCATCGCTGCTAGAGGACAAGGATTTTTCATTTCCCTCATTGTCCGAAGAGCTACCTGGAGATTCTGAGCTTGAGTCAGAGCTCTCCACAGGCTTGGACCGGTGAGACTTTTTAGAACTGGCATGTGTCTTTTTGGCGCTCACATGAGTTTTCGAAGCCTCAGGCTCTCTAGGGTTGTCGGTATGATGAGCAACTGATGCTTTGGATTTTTCTTTTACGCCTATCTTGGCCTTTTCAGCCCTCAGAGCTTCTATTTCAGCCCTCAGCCTGTCACACTCTTCGATAGTGTACTCGTCATTCTCTCCCACCACTTCGAGCAAAGCTGGTGGCACTTCTGGATTGTCCGAATTCATTCGGACAGAGTTTTTCAGCTGGTTTTGAATGCTTGATTCAGGCACCGTCGCCTCCCACTGTGGTCGCCAATTTGGTGAGGATAATAATTGCCTGAGGGTAGGCTAGTAATTTCAAGTGGAGTTTCAAGGTGGTGTATGGGTGTAGAGAGATGATTAAGCAACTTGGTAGCAGTTAATTCTCATTACCCTTAGTTAATGCTGGTGGTTGGGTATTTATAGTATGATGTTTGGGCCCTTATGGGCTTTCGGGTCATGTTTAATGGACCCGGGTCATGATTAAAGACCCATGAGCTCTAAGCAGGAAGTGTTTAGGTTTTTTAGTACTTTAGTCATAGTTCGAACAGTATTAAGTTTATAGTGTCCAAAGTAATCTGTCCGGAAGTGATCTGTTCGATTTATGTCCTTGTAGCCTGTCCGGCGTTCGGAGAGACTTAGACCGATTTACCCTTCCGGGGAGCATGCTGAATTCGGACTCATCATATGCAATGCAACAACTCAACCCAGAGGGTTTTATTATATATGAAAGTCCTCATAGTTGACAATAGTAGGTTTTCTAAATATCAGAAATCTTTTCTGATATTCAGACCATTTTATTCAAATGGTTTGCAAATGAAGGACCAGTTAGACCAGATAAATGGATGATGAGTATCTTTAAAATCCTAAATTAATTTGTTTAGTAAGAGTGATTTTAGGAATATAAGTGCTTTGCATGAAGTAAACTGGAATTTCCATGAGGATAAATTGAACTAATGCCAATCTACCTCAAAAGAAAAGATATTTACTATCCCAATCCATAAATTTAATTCTTAGTGATGCCTAAGTATCTAAAAGGAAGAAAATTATGGGATAAACCAGATTTATTTTTAATAGAATTGATTCTATTTCTGTTCATAGTTTCAGATGAGATTAACACAATTTTTTTAGTGTTAATTAGCTGAACATATATAGATTGATAGTGATCAAGGAATTTGTAAACTTTCTTGATATTATTTAAAGAATCATTCATGAAGATGGTTATGTCATTTGCATAAGCAAGACATGGAATTTTAATAGATCCTCTGGCTGAATTAGACATTGAGTTATTTGAAAGAAATATATTTTTCAAACCTCTTAAGAGATATTCTTCAGCAATGATGAAAAAGCTACGTGATAATGGGTCACCCTATCTTACACCATTGTTGGATTTGAAGTAGGCATAAAATGATCCAGTAATAGGTATAAAAGTTAACATTACCAATATCTTTTTTTATTAATTCAATTACTTTATCATTGAAGGCAAAAAAAATCATTATAGTTGATGAGTTTGAATTATCCATTCACAGCTCACTGTGTTATCCGGACAAGGGTAATTCGGACATAAACGTACCACTGAACTATCCGGACATGACAAAAGTAAAGAAACACCTAAACACCTTTTGACTAAGGTATGTGCTAATTAGCTTAGTAAGTAAATGGGTCATTAAACTTGACCCGAAAGCCCATGGGTTCTTAATTAAGGGTATAAATACCCCAACTACTTTCATTAATGAGGTTAATGAACATTTAATACAACCAGGCTGCTCAAATATCTCACTCCTTTATACCAAAACACTTAATACTAAAAACACTTCACAAAATTACCCTCAGCCCAAAATAAACCACACCAAATTGGTGACCACAATGAGAGGAGATGATGCCTGAATCTTGCATTCAAAACCAACAAAAAGACCTATTCGGATGGATCCGAACGAGCAAGCAATACCACCACCTATGGCAGAGGTGGTTAGGGGAAACAATGAATACATCACCGAGGAACGAGATAAGTTGAGAGTTGAAATAGAAGCGTTGAGGGCCATTAAAAAGCATAAATGGGTCTAAATGAGAACTCAAATGCGTCAGCCATCCATCATACTCACAATCCTAGGGAGAATGATCCATCAGCAAAGACTCATTTAAGTACAAAAAAGACCCATGCCAGTTCTAAGAAGTCTCACCGGTCTAAGCTGGTGGAGAGCTCGGATTCTGAGTCCACTAGTAGCTCTTCGAACGAGGCTGAGCTTGAAGAGTCTTTATCATCAAGAAGTGATGAAGGGAGGTCCAGGAAGAAACATAAACTAGTTAAAAAATATTCAATAAAGAGAGATAGGCATGAAAGACTTAAAAGGCATTTGGGCAAAGGGTCATCTCACAGCCACAGTCACAGACAGGTGAGGTCCACCCGGACAGCTTAAAACCAAAACCAGTCTGGATACAAGGCTAAAGAAACCGGACAAGGGTCTAATAGGGCCAAACAAACTCAATCCAACCCAAATCCAGCTCAGAGCCAGCAGTCAAGGAGTAAAAGAGGCCCTTGGGTTCAACCGGAGTGTTTTGCAGAATTAAAATAAAGTGTGGCTACCATTTATGACACAACTAAAGATGAGGTCCATTTCCGGAAACCAACAGCATTGCAATCTCCTAGAGAAAGTTGTAATACTTGTTTTTGCCATTATCATCATGATATTGGCCATAATACCCAAGATTGTATCGCCTTTGAAGCAGGAAGTGCAGAATATCATTGAAAGAGGCAAGCTTGGTGCCTATGTTAAAAGAAGAAGTGGAAATATACCTGACAATACTCCTCGAACTAGCCCTACAAATAATGCAGGAACATCTGCTCGAGAGGGGGCAATGGTGATCCATGAAAGATTTAATGTTGATTCGGAGTATCTGGAGCCTGACCCAACTCAGAATAAGGTGGGGATCATAACAGAACAGGTCAAAACGGTGTCCGGACTAATTAGTTTCTTTGAGTCGCTTACCATTTTCGGAGGGGGCATCATGACGGCACCCACTCCTTCATCAAGGAAGAGGCATGTTCATAGTCTAGCTACTCAATTGGAAGGGGTCATGTCTTCTTACCAGTCCCAGACTCCTTTTCCATTTATAGTCTTTGATGAGGATGATTTAAGAAACATTGTCGGGCCTCATAAGGATGCAGTGGTGATAGGAGCATCTATTGGGGGCAATGATATCACACGAATTTTGATTGACACTGGAAGTTCAGAAAACATTCCCTTTTTGAGTTCTTACAAACAGATGAAAATTCGGCTGTTATTCAACGGTCAAACAGAACCATTGTGGGCTTCACAGGGTGCTCTGCGGATGTAATCGGGGAATATGAAGAAGAGGTGATGTTGGACAAGGGGCCTTTCAAAAAGCTGGTCAGATTGTTATTCGTTGTGGTAGACTGCACCACATACTACAATGCAATCTTTGGGAGATCATGGCTCTCTAGAATGCATTATTTTGGCCTCAACAGTCCACCAATGTTTGAAGTATACGGTTCAAGGGCAAGTGGGAGTTGTCCGGAGTAGCCAAAAGATAGCAAGGGAGTGTTATGCAACTGCACTTGCTTCTAATAATTTGGGAGCAGTCCGGGTTAATGAAGATCAGTAGTTATTGGGGCCTTCTGGGGTGGGGGTGAAATTGATAACCCCAGAGAGACCCCTTGTGTTTTAATACTGATTGAAGAAGTTGAAACCCACTCTCTGGCAGAAGGTAGAAGTTTTAAAATTGGCTCCAAGATGACGCCACAGTTGAAAAAGAAATTGTTGTCCTTTTTGGCAGATCACCAGCATGTCTTTGCTTGGTGCAATGCTGATGTGACTGGAGTGCCTGCAAGTGTTATATCACGACATTGAATAATAAATCGTCCCTCGACTATCGCGTTTGGTGGCAGATAGTCCCTTGACTTTCAAATGTTAGTCAACCAGATCCTGTGATCCATGAGAGGCTGCCATCTTTCACCATAGTCCCCATATTTTTGTATCACCACTAGTCCTTTGAGTTCAGTTCAAACTCAAAATGTAGAATATTACGGATAACTAAACTCAAGGGACTAGTGGTGATACAAAAATCTGGAGACTATGGTGACAGGGGGCAGCTTCTCATGGATAAGAAGATCTGGTGGACTAACTTTATCCAAACACGATAGTCCAGGGACTGTGAACGGACATTTAAAAGTCAAGGGACTATCTGTCACCAAACGTGATAGTCGAGGGATGATGTACTGTTCAGAGCCGTTATATCACACAAGTTGTCCATCCGAAGTGATGTTGCACCTATCATGCAGAAAAAGAGAGCTATCTGATGTGATAGTTCAAGAAGTCGATCGACTTACCAAGATGGGGCACATAAAGGAGTCTCAGTATCCTTTATGGACTGCCAATCGAGTGTTAGTCAAGAAAAAGAATGGGAAATAGCGTATGTGTATCGATTTTACTGACCTCTACAGGAGCTTGCCCAAAAGATCTTTATCCAATCCCCCGGATAGATTAGTTAGTGGACTCGACATCTGGAAACAAGTTGTTGTCCTTCATGGATACCTTCTCTGGGTACAACCAGATACAGGTGGATCTGAAGGACCAGGATCACACTACCTTTGTTACAGATAGGGGTCTCCATTGCTACAAGGTGATGCCTTTTGGGTTGAAGAATGTTGGGGCTACTTATCAGAGGTTGGTGAATAAAACGTTTGCTGATCAGATTGGCAGGAATATTGAGGTGTACATCGATGATATGATGGTTAAAATATTAGAAGAAGATTTTCACATAATTGATCTTTAATAAACTTTTGCTAACTTAACTAAGGTAAATTTAAAACTGAATCGAGAAAATTATGTCTTTGGGGTGTAGTCCGGAAACTTTTTGGGTTATGTGATAAGTGAGAAAGGGATACAGCTTGATCCAGATCAGCTTGATGCCCTGTTAAAAATGTATCCGCCTCAAAATATTAAAGAAGTCCAGAGGCTGACAGGAAGATTGGCTGCTTTAAATCATTTTATTTCAAGGTTTTTGGACAAGTGTGCTTCATTTTTTCAGACCTTGAAGGGTGCTAAAGATTTCAACTGGTCTCCAGAATGCAGCCAAGCTTTTGATGAAATAAAGAAGCACTTGTCTTCACCAAAAACCCTTTTTAAGTCTGTAGAAGGAGAAACATTTTATGTATACTTGGCTGTGTCAGAATATGCTATAAGTGCAGTGTTGGTAAGAGATGTGGACAATTATCCTCGTCCGGTATACTACATCAGCAAGAGCCTGACAAATGCTGAGAAGAGGTACCTGAAGCTTGAAAAGCTGGCATTAGCCTTAGTGATTGTTGTAAGAAAAATGAGGCTGTATTTTGAGTCTCACTCCATCATTGTCCAAACATCTTTTCCATTAAAGAATGTTCTTCAGAAAGCAGATATATCAAGCAGGATGACCAAGTGGTCAGTAGAGTTGGGCGATTATGACATTGATTTTATCCCACAAACTGCTATCAAGGCTCAATCTATTGCTGATTTCTTAGTAGAATTCCATTCAGACAGGAGTTCTAAACAAGCTTCAGCGGAGAAAACTAAAAAAGAATAGGTAGTCCGAACTGATGGTGGATCAAGCACAATGGGTTGTGGGGATGGAATTTTCTTAACCTCGTCGTACGGTGATAAACTATATCAGGCTATATGCTTTGGGTTCAGGGCCTCTAACAATGAGTCTTAATACAAATCAGCTATAGCTGGACTTAAATTAGCCTTCCTATATGAGGCTAAAAGAGTTAGGTTGATGAGTGATTCTCAGCTTCTTATCCACCATATTCAAGGTCAGTCTGAGGCCAAGAAGGAACAGGTGATCAAATACTTATTCATCCTTAAAGAGGTTGCAGCCAACTTCAAGAATGTTTGCTATGAGTATATTCCTATATCAGAAAATACACTGGCAGATTCCTTGGCAACTATATCATAGTCTGAATCCTACCCTTGGATTCATATACAAGAATGCCCATCCATACAAAGAACAAGGAAGAGGAGGAGAGCTTAAGTATACAAGTAGTTCAATCTAAAGATTGGAGATTTCTCCTTCTTCAATATATCTCTGATGGGGTTTTGCCTCCAGAGAAAGCTATGACAAGAAAAATTAAACACAGAGCTCGTGGTTTTTTTTTATTATAAGAGAGGTTTTATATAAAAGATACTTTAGCAAACCTCTCCTGCATTGTTTGGAGGCTCAAGAATCCCAACCATTTTATCGAAACTACACGACGGAGAAGGATCAGCACATTGTGGCTACAAGGCACTAACCCGGAGGGTTTTGTTGGCTGGATACTATTGGCCATCCATAATGGCAGATGCTAAAGAAATAGTGAAAAAGTGTGATCCATGTCAAAGGTATGGTAACGAAATTCATGTGCCAGCAGTGCCTATGGAGTCTATTTCTGAGCCAGTACCTTTTGCTCGATGGGGATTGGATTTAGTTGGCCCTCTACCAATGGGGTCTAGAGGGTGCATGACTATCATTGTAGCTATTTATTACTTTTCAAATTAGATAAAAGCAGCTCCTCTGGCAGGAACCACTTCGAAAGCTGTCATAAAGTTATCTTATCTAATATATGTTGCAGATTTGGGATTCCTCAAAAGATTACCACTGATAACTAGCCAAAATTTGATAACAAGGATATGGAGAATTTATATTCCTCTAGGGGCATTTAGCATCGCTTCTCTTCTCTTTTCCACCCACAAGTAAATTTCCATGTTGAAGTGGCAAATAGGACTATTTTGTCTAGATTAAAAAAGAATTTAGAAGGGGCTGCATGGAAGTGGCCAAGCTGTCTGCAAGAAGTGTTGTGGGCATACCGAACTACTCCTAGGGCTTCTACACAGGAATCTCCTTTTTCCTTGGTGTATGGGATGGATGCGATTAATCCTATAGAAGCAACCCTACCATCATACATGGTCCATAACTATTCCGAACAAGCCAATGAGGTGGCAATTAGGAATCAGTTGGACTTAATAGAAGAAAGAAGGGTTAAAGCTCATCTTAGAACAACCCACTACCAAGGCTTGATGAGGAGCAGATTTGCTTCCAAGATCAAGAGAATATATTTTCAACTAGGAGATAAAGTTGAGAGAAAGGTTTTCTTGCACACTAAGGAGAAGCAGTTCGGTAAGCTGGCTCCAAATTGGGAAGGCCCTTATGAGGTCTCTGAAAAGCTTAAGCCTGGGATATATAGGCTTCAAGAGAAAGATGGAAGAGTTTTGAAGCACCCATGGAATATTGAACACCTCAGGTTATATCTAGAATAAAAGTTGTGTAAATATTTACTTGTTAGAAGTCAATGTAAATATTATGGGGCATACTTTTTCCTACCCTGGTGGTGCAGGGAGGTTTTAATGAGGTGTACGGTTTATTCATCCAATAAAATATGATGCCTTCTGAAAACATCCGATGTGATTTAATTACAATTCTATTCAAGTACAAGTCTTCGATTTAACACTTTAGATCTTTGGTAAATCGGATTAACCTGGTTGAGTGAGGACCATTAAATACATGTCATCGGAGATATTAAACACTCTCACTTTAATACTTCTGAAATAATTGGGGCTGTTTAAGCATTAGCCGTTAAAATTAAAACGAAAGAAATTATAAAACAAACCAAGATTTGATAAATAAACTTGTCCAGGTGGAAACTGAATAACGTTACCAAATTATAAAATGTGCCTTGGCCATCCAAGGACTTTAGTAGTTCGGAAAAGTAAGAAAACAAAAAATGTTTAAAACCTCAGGGCTTGTTCCCTTCGGGTTGTCCTTTATCACTTCCTTTCGTGGGTCTTTTGAGTTTGGCACTCGAACTCGCACTGGTTCATTCCTCTTCATCAGTGGTCGAATCTACTCCACTGCTATAATTGTACTTGTCACCAGTGGCCATAGTGTGAAATGGGATCTCATCATAGTTTATGAATTTCCATACGGGACCAAGGGTCCTCTTCGGAAACGTTTCATGAAAGAGCAGCACCATGTCAGACTTAACCCAGCATATCTTGCTTCTAAGGAGTCTATCACCTCATTGGTATATTTATCAATGTTGGCTTGAAGAGTTTGTTCTTGCTGCTTCTCCAAGTCTTCTTTATCCTTGGCTACCTTAGACACAACATTTTCTAGGGAAGTCTTCTCACCTGACAAGGTTTGAATGATACCATCCTTGGTCTTCAATTCTTCCCTTACTGTTGTGAGATCTTTTTCCAAACCGGAGCACTTAGCTTGGAGCTCGGTACTGGCCTTTTCCGAAGTGGCAAGTTTGGTTAACAGATCTTCTTTGTCATTCATGAGTGCTTCAATCTTTTTTTTCAGTTCTTCTATGGTGTGATTAGCATTAAAAATATTGGATGACAGAGAATCTTTATCAGTGGTGAGGGTATTGATGAGTGTAGTTTGAGTCTTTACTTGTCTCTGTATATTAAGCACTAGTTGGATGTGAACAAGAAGGGAATGGGGCCACAATATATTGTTTTCCGGAGATGGAGAAGGACTTACCATTATAAGTCACCATGTTAGAAGAGCTTGAAAGACGGAAGGGACCAGCAAAGTCATCCTTTTCAGAGTCGTTGAAGTAAAGATCAATGTCTTGAAGGGCACTAATGTCCACTCCATCAGTCCCTCCTCTGGTACCCTCTCTAGACTAGGGACCTGTTGTAACCTTCTCTAGCAGTGTGGGGTCAACAGAAGCTGGTGGAGGTAGAAGCTCCAAAGAGAGAAGAATTATCTCCTCCCCTAAGGTGACCGTTTTCTTCTTAGCAGTCTTTTCATCATTGTTTTTTCTCCTTTTCTGGTCTTTTTTGGGAGGCCTTGGTGGGTTTTGTGATTCTCCTGCCTCCCTAACAGTCTCAACTTCTACTAATTTGAGCAAGGTAGCATGGATTCCCCCTTAGTTCCACGAACCGGACCCCTTTGTGACAGCTTGGACTGCCTCTGTTGCAGCTTTATTTTTCTTCCCTTTCATCTTGCGGGGAGCGTTGGCTCTAGAAGGCAAGACCAGCTTACCATCTTTGAATTTTGTCTGTTTAAGGATTACGCCTGGAGGAGGAAGTGTTGTCAGTTTTTCCCATGTGAGATCCCTTTGACCTGTGGTGTTCCACAGATGGGACCTTACCAAATTGCCAGAGCTGAAGCAGTTGTGGAAGGCATTCCCCCAACGCTCCGCAGCCCATGCGTTCAGATTGGCACAAGTTGTTTACCCCTCCTCCAAGTGTCCGGAAAATTCCTTCGGCAACACTGAAAAAGAAGTAAAAGATCAATCAGGAGAAAAATACTTGTAGGTTAAATAAAGAACAACATGAAATACAAAGACAAAGAACTTACCCGTGCTCTTCCATCTGCTAGATAGCATACTTGGGTTGGTATTGGCCTTGATCTTCCTACCATTCTCCAATAACCCACTGATGAACAAAAACGGTGTCCTCCAATTCTTCTTAGATTCTAGTAAGTCATCCACCACTTTGAAGTTATTCCCCATGTTGTGGTGGTAGAATGGGATGTGGTGATTCTTGCATAGACTTTCCATAGCGGATAATTGCTCCATTGGGAGAGGGATTTTAGACAACCTCGATGCTATTATGCAGACGAGGAGAAAGTACCAAGCATTTGGGCTCAATTGGCTTGGTCAAAGCTTCACTAGGTGGAAGTACCTGACAATTTCTGGGTCCAGTGGGAACCGAAGTCTCCAGTTTAGCACCTCAGTGAAGATGACCACCTCATTGAGTTTACAGTCCATCGGAGTCTCCGGTGTGATAGGTATCCTTACCTTCACTGACTCTGGGATCCCCCACTTTGTCCGGATCCGGCCCAACTCGGCGGTATGGGTGTAGACATAATTTATATTCTGTAGGGACAGCAAATATTTAACATTATCATTCTTAAAGCAAGGCCTTACCTTGCCCTCCATGCACTTTGAGAGATCTGGATGAGCAAAACCAACTTTGACTTTTCCTTTACCCTTCCTATCAGAGGCAGCATCCCCGGTTTGACCTGATGCTTCAGTTTCGAAGGGGGCCTCTACCATACTGTCTTCCATCACTTCTTCCATCACTGTGGAAGGTCTATCAGTTGCTTTGGATGGGAGGGGATCAACTTCTGGCATCAAAGGTTATTCGGATGAATGAGCGCCTGTTGTTTCTAAAGGCCTGGTGTACGGTTGAGGTTGGGATTCGGAGGACTTCGCCTTTAGGGCTATCTTAGATGCCTATGATCCGGAGGGCTTATCCTTTGGTGCTATTTTAGACACCTCTGATCTGCAGGGCTTATCTTTGGATGTTGCCTTAGATGCCTCCAATCTTGAGGGTTTTGACAGTGAAGTAGCTGTTTGGGATTTGACCAGACGAGTCGTCCGCCGTGGAGTTGATTTTTCTGTGGAATTCTCAATATCTTAACCCATGGCTAAGAAAGGGGAGGATTTTCTAACACTCGACACTACTTTTTCCTTGGTAGTGAAAGGTTGGGAGTCCTGAATAGAATAACCTGAGGGGAGTGGAGAGAGACTTGGGTTGAACAACTGTTTGGGTTTTGGATTTCTGGATGAGGATGACCCTTGATTAACTTCTTGGGGTGGTTCACCAGACTTTTCGCTTTGGGAGACTGAGTGACCAACAACAATACGATTCTCTCATTCGACTCTTATTTCTTTTTCTAACTCTGAAAAGTTCAACCAACCACCTTTCACAAGAGCGTTTCTGGCTGTGAACATAAAACTATTCAAAAACAAGTTTGAAAACAAAGGTGAAAATCTCTCTAGAAAGTTTTTGAGTGATTGTCACAATGGAATAGTGAAAAATGATTTATATATCAGTAGAAAAAAATTAATTGTTACCTAGGAGGAGTTGAAGAGGTTTGCCAATGATTAAAGACGGCGCAGACGTGTGAAAAAATAAATGCCTAGGTCACTTACTAGGCTTAGTGGGAGCGCCAATCTTGGTAGAAAAACGGTTGGTAGGTTGAATAGGATTGTGACATGTGTTCCACGATCCAAGAAGAAGACTCTTAGAATTCTAGGAAAACGAAGTCAGTCCGGACAAACTTTGAACTAAATGCACAAGCGGGTCGGACAAAATCGTCTCTAGCTAATTAAATTTTTTAGTCCTGCCAAAGATATTTGAGAAGACCTAAAAAAGAGGCTACTAATGAGTTCGGATTATCCAGTCACAACTCACTTTGTTATCCGGACAAGGGAAATTCGGACATAAGCGTACCACTGAACTATCCGGACAGGACAAAAGTAAAGAAACACCTAAACACCTTTTGACTAAGCTATGTGCTAATCAACTTAGTAAGTAAATGGGTCCTTAAACTTGACCCGGTTTTATAACTTGACCTGAAAGCCCATGGGTCTTTAATTAAGGGTATAAATACCCTAACTACTTTCATTAATGATGGTAATGAACATTTAATACAACCAGGCTTCTCAAATCTCTCACTCGTTTATACCAAAACACTTAATACTAAAAACACTTTAGAAAATTACCCTCAACTCAAAATAAACCACACCAATAGTAAAAATAAAGTTTCTATCAAAATCCATAGTTATTTCAAATTTAAGAATGATGTTGTCTCCTCTCTTTTTTTATTAAGATCATGAACTAATTTATAAGTGATTAGAATGTTTTCCTTGATGTTTCTATTATTAATAAATCCATCCTGCTCAGATGCGATGATTTCATGAAGAATAGATACTAGTCTAGTGTTAATGATCTTAGAGATGATTATATTGAAGATATTCCACAGAGTGATAAGTATGTAGTCTTACAAAATTGAAGAGGATTCCTTTTTTGGAATTAAGAAGATGTCAGTGGCATAAATTCCAGGTGGATCAAGATTTCCATTGAAGTAGGCTCTAATAACATTACATAAATAAGGTTTAATTATATGCCAACATGCAGTGTAAAACCTAGAGTTGAAGCCATCAACTCCGTGAACACTATTAGTGTTAAGACATTTAATTTTAAAGTGAATCTCATCATTATCGGGAAGGATAAGGAGCATGCTAGTATCATGGTCAGTGATTACATAAGGAATTAGATCATTAAATTAATCAAGATTGGTCTTACTTGACTGATAAATTGATAGATTTCTGAAATGATCAAAGAAAGAAGATGTAATTGGAGATTGATATTCATTCAATTGGTCATTAATCTTAATACCATGGATTATGTTTCTTTCTAGTATTTTTAACAAAATTATAGAAAGCTTTAGTATTTTTGTCACAAATTTTTGCCCAATTATAATAGCTTTTTTGTTCCCAGAAAATTTCTTCTCTTGCAAGCAGATTTAAATGAATAACCCTAACCTTATATAAGGTTGTTTGATTTTCTGACTTGTTTCAAAATTCCAAGAAATGTTCAACATGTTCAACATTAATTTTTGAGTTTGAAATACTATCAAATATGTTTCTAAAAGTTTCAATATTCCAGATTTTAAGATTTTGTTTGAGATATTTTAGCTTGCTCCAAAAGACAGTTAAAGGATTTCCAGTTATATGGATTTTCCAAAAAAATTCAACAGTTTGAAGAAAGTCATTATGAAGCAGCCACATATTTTAGAATTTAAATGAAGGTTTAGGCTTAGTGAAAAATGTTGAGACGGTGATACACGGAGGTGAATAATATGAGTTAGTTCTAGCCAGATGTTTCACCTTTGTGATATCAAAAATAATTCCTCCAATAATTCCTCCAATAATACCATTTGGTATTGTTTGACCCTGTCTACTTGGATCTAGTGTAACTTGGATCCTCCAATTGGCAATTCCACATCATGTTATTAAATTTCTATCGAAGTGTTTTGCAAGCCAACTGTTCAGTGGAATTGGAGATAACATTGAAGTCTCCAGAAATAAGCCATTTTTTCTTTGTGACAAAAATCTCTTTAAGATTATTCTTGAGGTCAATTCTCTGAATTCTCGTACATTTTGCATAAATGATAGTAACAAAACACTTTTTATTACAAGAGAGATGAGTTTTTATCATATGAAAAAAATTGTTCATTGTCTATAAGAATGTTGATCTGGAAGTTGTGCTTCCACAAAATCAATATTTTGTTGTTAATATTTGCAAATCCATAGTTAGTACCAATTTTGTTTGTTAAGGTTATAAGCTTATCTTTTGAGATCATTGGCTCTTTAAAAGCAATGAAATTAAGGTTTTCAGGTTTAATGATATATTTAATTATAATAAAATACCCTCATACTATAAATCATCCACACCAAATTGGCGACCACAGTGGGAGGCAACAGTGCATGAACTACAGATTCAAAATTAGGGAACAAAGCAGTTTGGATGGACCTTAATCTACAAGACGTTTCACCTCCAGAGGTTGAAGGAGTGAGAGAGAATAATGAATAGACTATTGTGTCTCATGTTAATCATGATGGTGATGAAAAACAATCCATGCAAGAAGAACGTGATTAGTTAAATAATGAGATTGAGTCTTTAAGGGATCAGAAACAAGCTGAAAAAAGAATAAAAAAGAAGTTCAGTGCATCAACACTTCACCGTACTAATAATCCAGGTGAAAATGAGCAGTCTATAAAGACTCATGTCATTTCTAAGAAAACACAGCGGTCTAAACAAGTTGTGAGCACCACATCGGAATCTTCTAATAACTCATCTGATGATTCGAAGTTTGAAGAATCATTCTCATCTAGCAGTTATGAAGGCCGGCTGAAAAATAAATTAAGGCTGACCAATAAGTGTTCAAGAAAGAGGGATAGACAGGGCATAATTAAAAAGAATCTAGGAAAAACAAAGGGTTCGGCTGATCACCATATTGATCATTTGTTGATCGATTATTTGCTTTTCAATCCGAAACATGTATTTTTGCTACTCCAAATGAAGATACAGTATTTAGTCGTAGCCAAAATTGAAGACAAGCACCTTTGTCTTCAAAAATACTCTTTGGACATCTGCCAAAACGATTTGACAATTCAAGATGGAAAAGTATGATGGCAACGAAGATCCCAGCAATCATCTCGAGCAATTTAAAAAAAATTGATGAATTTTGATGATGATGACAAGCTGCTATGCCGAGATTTCTCACAAACCTTTAAAGAAAGTTCCCTCAAGTGGTATAATAGTCTCCCTCAGGGGTCAATAAAGAATTTTTATATATTCTAGGTTGCGTTTCGAATGCAATTTGTTGGAAGCAAGGATCTTAAAGGGAATGATGATACGATTATTCATTGTTCCCAAGAGCCAAACGAGTCTTTGATATAATATATTAGTAGGTTTGTGAATACGGAGAATGGGCTAGTTGATTATTTTGAACAAGTAGCGATCGCCTCTTAAAGACAAGGTTTAAGTAACCCGGAAAAAGACAATGACTTTTGGAGGACTATTTAATGAAGTTGGAAATCAAATTAATGTGAAAGAAACTAAGAGCTCTAGAGTGCCTCGTCAGAACAGATTCACCACTACAGTTCCAATTCCACAAGCAACAACTCAATTCGGTTATAAATCAAAGGAAACTAGGCACTCGCTCTATTATAAGATGGAACCTAAATAGACAAAAACAGTTTAACTGCTTTTGTCGTTTGAGTGATTGAATCAGTGTCGTACAAGTATTTGGGGAGTTTTGATAAAAAAAAATCCAAATTGGAGTCTCAAAAGACTCCATTTTGGGGGTGAACTTAGGATTTCATCTCAGAATCCTAAAAGAATACTAACCTATAGTATATACATTTTGCTTCCATATTTTACTTAGGTCAGAGATATTTAATAAAAATATGTCTATAATTCCACACATATATATTGGATAACCCTAGAAATTTGAATGACTCTATAAATTTTTTATATAAGGAAATTTGGGTCTTCTGAATCACAATTTGGCAATCATTGTAAATTTTGAAAACGATAAAAGAGATAACTTATTTGGTTTCTTGAAGAAGATAGCATTGTGTTCTCATTTATTTTTGAAATACACATCTTTAAGCCGAAATTTCTTGTCCTTCGGTTTGACGATGTCAACAAAACTTCCCTTTTTCCAAACAACATCTTGTTGTTGGAGAATAAAAAAGGATAGTCTTTGAATACCGGATTGGACCTCATGTTTGGTTGAGCTGAAGGTAAGATCTAGGGAAATTAGTTTATTTATTGAAGTAACTTGGGGAAATCTTTTTAATTTGATCTTTCTAGTAGTGATTTTGGAGGCTTTTATAATGTTGAGGTTGGAATATATGAGGACGGTGCTTTCGGTAATTTTGTTATGCCCACATGAAATCAGCCAAATTGCCTGGTCATTTGTCTTTGGCTCCTTCAAGTTTCTTTTTTATCCCTTTCAAAATTGTTATGTTAGTGACTTCAACTATTCTGTTCTCTTGAGGGTAATACAGTATGGAGAAATGTTGTTTGATCACATACCGCTTACAAAATTTTGTTACCACCGAATTTTAGAATTGGGGGCCATTATCTGTTATCAAAATATGGTATGCCAAACCTAGCAAGTATTTGATTGTGGATAAAGTCACATACCTCCTGGGTTCGGGTTTGGAATAAGGCTTTGGCTTCTACCCATTTTGTGAATTAGTCCACCGTGACAATGAGAAACCGCCTTTGCCAGTTACCATAGGGATCAGTCCTACAAGGTCAATGCCCCACTTGTCAAAAGGGTAAGGAATAGGGACAACTTGCATAGGATCGATCGGCAGATGCCTAGTATTGGGAAATGTTGGCATTGATGATATTGTTGAACCACTCGTTCTGTATAGGCCACCAATTCTAGCCAATAATATCCGACCAATAGAAAACGTTGAATGAGTCTCCGATACCTAGAATGTGCCCCATGCTTCTCATGTGTGTAAGTCATGCTGAACTAAGGTAGCTTTTGTTCGGTCAAGGAAACGTAGCAACGGTCGAGTAGTATTTTTTCTGTATAAGTCATTGTCCAACACAAAATATTTGGTCGCTCGTTGCTGTAGAGTTCGAATGGCGTTCTTATCGATTGGTAGAACCGTAGAGTTAAAATATAGTAGGTAAGGCTACCTCAAATCATTGGGTTATCAATTTTATGGACCGTTTTGTTCTTGTTGATGAGTTCTGTTATCGGTAATTGCAGGGTGATGACCAGGGGATTCTCCCCCAAGACTGTAGACTTTGCTAGTGTGTCTGCCGCAGAGTTTCCAGTCGGGTTACTTGCTCATATGATACATTTACAAACTTGGACTCGTACTCCTTGAGTATTGCTAAGTTGCTTTGTATCCCTTGTTTTTTCGCATTATACGTGCCTTTGGCCTGGTCGATGACCAATTACGAGTCTAAACGGATCTGTAGCATACGAGCCCCACATATCAAAGTCAGCTTCATGCCACAAAGAATCGCCTAATATTCAGCTATATTTTTTGTAACTGGGAATTAAATATGACAGCCTGTTTGATTTCTTCACTCGTAGGTAAGCAGAGTACGACCCCTGCACCACCACCAGATGTGCTTGAAGCCCCGTCGGTTTCAACCATTCATTCCATGTGCTCGGTTTGACAGCCTCCTCTTCTGAAGGAGAGATTTCTCTGGACAAGGAGAACTCAGCTATGAAATTTGCTATCACCTATCTCGTTATAGCAGTATGTGGTTTAAACTGTATATCGTATTCTTCGAGCTCGATGCTCCACTTGTTTAGTTGACCCGATGCATCAGGTTTTTGCAACACGGCCTTAAGGGGGGAGGTTGTTTATACGTAGATACTGTGTCCTTGAAAGTAAGGAAGCATTTTTTAAGTGGTTGTGACCAATCCGAACGTGAGTTTTTCAAGGTTGAGGTACCTTGTTTTGGCATCGACCAAGGTTTTGCTCGAGTTGTAAATAGGTCATTATATTCCGTTTGGTTCACATATAAGAACTGCACTATTATAAATTTTTGGGGGTGATTTCTTTGAGAGGATTAGAAATATTTGATGGTCAATCCTGACTGAAGGAAAACACTATATTTCAGCACAAGTGTATTTACAACTTTTTTTATTTATAACCTTGTATTGAATATATAAAGTCTGCGGTAAATGACTTAATATATAAAAATCACCAAGTATTTAGTTATAAAATTTCAAATTTTGAACCATGGCTTGTGTACTCCTATGAGTATAATATTTGGATAATCAAGATTCTTTGAAGATAAGTGTAGATGGCATTTTACCGAGATATATTGATTAAAACGTTTTCATTGTTTAATGAGTGAAATAATTTCAAGCAAGTCTAAAACAAATAACTATAATTTATTAATGTCAAATTTATCAAAAGTGTTGGAAAAACATTTGGAGTGATTTTATTGAGAGGGTCAGAAAATTTCGAAAGTTAATTCTGATTGAAGGCAAATACTACATTTCCACCTTTTGATTTAGACGCATTAATCCAAAATCAACATATAAAAGCTTTTAGAGGTATCATTTAAGAGGGTTGAACTTTTTCTCTCTAAAACATTAAATATAACAACTTTATTATCCTTATACTTATTATCCTATATTTAAGTACTCCTCCACCGCATTACTTAAATATCCTCCAAATCAGTTTTATTCTTATAAAAATAACCATAAAAATTGAGGTATAGAAGTATTGGAATTATATGATTCAAATTCTCTTTCGCTACAAAATTCCATTTATATTTTTTTGTTTCGAAAAAATAGATTTTATTATATATGTCACGAATATTCATCAATACTCAATATAGTCGTGTTATTGAAAGATCATAACTTATCGATAACACTATTAGAAAAGGTTTTCTTATTATTCGTATTTATCATGTTCGTCATTTATCTAAGAAAACAAATCGGAACCGGACAAATTTTTTTTTGTAAATTCTTCACTAATTTTCTTTATATGCTCACAAAAACAGTGTTTCACGGTACACAAAGCTAATTTTCAGAAGTTTGAGCATTTCATGAGACACCAAAATGACAATACACACTGAAACTAAGAATAGTAAAATACACTTCATGTATAATGCCTCCCTAACATATAAATATAAATGATTATCTTTAAACAATACTTCAGCCCAATTCGTATATGTATAATAAAGTCTATCGTACTAGTCTATAATTATCTGAAGATCCAATTCAATCAAATATAAATAATTAGTAATTACTTTTAATTATTATACCATGATTTACAATAGATATGATAATTTATATATAATAATGAGACATTCAATATCCTTAATATTTCTGACTTATATTTAGCGGTGGAGCTGGGTAAGTTCTCATAAGGGTCCAGGATCTCACTCGTTTCTGTATATAAAATAATAAGTGTAAAGAAATAACAATATATGCTCTAGTTCAATGGAAAATATTAGTGGAAGGAATCCGAAAGTTTACAATTTAAACATTTTTTTACAGTAACCAAGACACCATAATGTTTTGGTCTTCCCTACATCACTGTTTGTACATTACATGTTTTAAATGTATCCACTCAGCTTTACATTAGAGGAACATATTGTGTTAACAGATAATCTAAATGCCTTATCATTTTAGATAATAGTCAATAAAGAACCAAAAAACATTTATCCACTTAAACTGTACCATTTTGCGTTAATTACATTGTCAACTATCACCTAAATGAACTTTGACTTCTCATACCATTAAACATAAGAATCACATGACCATGTAATAACAAACATGTTGATTCCTAATTGCTTAACTAAATTTGAGATTATTGAACTAAATATGAATTATCAAGAAAATATAGCAAAACAACCATTGCATTATATATCACAATGTATGCAAACAAAGTGAAATAATAATATAATCTTAAACTACACTAAAACTAAACAAAATACAATCGGTACATAAGTCACATTGAGCTTAAATATCCGCATAACTAAGAATATAGATTTGAGTAGTATACTCATGAAAGACCGTGGGTGGTAAGGCCTTAACGTATATATCTGACCATTTTAAATTGTATCTTTGACAAACATAAAGTTTATATATACACATATATATATATATATATACTTACAAACTTGTTTGAGTTATTGTTATTGTTATCGAATGATTATATTAACTTTACCTTACTATGTGACAAAGTTCATTAACTATAATGTATAGTTAGGCATTTCAAAATATGTCACATATTTTGATGTCATGGTGGAGATCGTAACAAGAGTTTGTTTTATATTTCTCTATGAAATTTGACTAACAACCAAAATAAATATGTATCTAGTTGTATACCTCTAATTGTTCACACACCCAATAAAGTTTGCATCGAAATAACCAATGATATGTAAGTTGTTTGATCTATTGTATGTCAATCCATATTGTTTGGTTCTCCTCAATTACTAAAGGATATCTTGGTTATTTTCTAGTTTTCAACCTGAGTAATGCTCACGTACATACCCAACATCCTTATTATAAATTAATCTTTGGTTATCATGTAAATTTGAGCATACATGAAACTCAAATATCTAAAGTAAGTGACATAATGAGAACTTATCACATTCATCCATCGGGAAATTATTATTTTTAAGGCAAAACATGCTCTCGGCCAGGTTTTCCATATCAATTTTCTCGGCCAAAAAATTCTTCGTTGCAATGTAATAAAATCTTTATTATTTATGGCAAGAAGTATGTCATCGATATATAACATTAATTATATTATTTTACTCGCACTAAATTTGTGATTCATATCATCTTCAACAGAGTTCATCTCAAACCCAAATTAAGTAATGTTTAACCAAAATCATAATTGTTCTAAACCAATCATTTGATAAAAATAGAAAATAATTGTTCTCCATATTGAGTTATAGTCTTTCGCTACTCAACATAATTTATATTTTATCATGTTACATGTTGTATTTTACGTGATTCCAAAGATCTATTTACTGCTAATCGTTTTTTCTTCCCCCTAAGTAACGGGATAAGATCTGATACAAAATTATCATGTATGGATTTTAACTCATCATTCATAACATAGGCCAAGAATTTATTGTTCGAAAATTTTATAATATCGCATAATTTGATTGAATTATCATATAGGATCTTTGAAAATATTACATGTATATTTAAAAATGTCACATAATTTGAAGATATGTCACTTTTGTTATTTCTAGTAGATACAAATATTATAGGCTCATTAGGTTGCTTAACTTCTTGACATTGTTGAGTTTGATCACTAAGAAGAACATCAAGATTTATTCATGAGCAAGAAACAAAACATCGGTATTAAACTCTTACATATATTTGAGATGATTGGAAACTAATAATAATGATATGTCAATGCTATTAACTAAACGAATTGGTTCTAATTCTTCGTTTAAAATAATGTTGTTATTTGAATAATTTATCCCAAACTTTTTATCCTTTCATAAATGTGTATTTCCTATATCAAAAAATGGTACGTTTACTGAAAGAGTAAAACTTATAACCACGTGACTGGTTTGAATAACCTATAATGTAACAACTCATTGTTTGGTATCAAATTATCCTCGTTAGACACCCCCAAATGTGGATCTGTTTTAAATAAAGTTTCAGTTTAAGAAATAACTCATAGGGAATATTATATGTTTCTTTAGTAGGTACTCTATGGAAAAAAATTACAAACTTAATGACTTTCCTCCAGGGTGAAATAAGTAAGGACATATAAGTAATTATATTATATATCATTTCTTGTAAGATACGGTTTATTAGCTTATATGCATCATTTAACTGGGAAAATACAACATGGTGTAATGTAAAACGATGTCGCATTCTTTAAAAATAGATAAAATAGGTCATTATATACCCGTTAGCTTTTTATTTCATCTATAAATCATTTTTATATTTTCTTTTCGGTTGTTCTTTTGTTAACGTGACATTATAGCCTGGATTAAATCTGGTCGGGGAAGTGTAGTGGTCCCCCTTGTTTCTGCCAGGTATTCGATTTTTAATTCGTTGTTTGGATATGCTTTCTTCTATGTATTCAATTTTAATTCGCTATTTGAATTCGCTATTTGAATTGCATATTGGTATTGGTATTAGATTTTATCTTGGTATTTTGATTCGCTGTTTGGATATTCTTTTGGCTAGCTATTCAATTTTGAGTTAGGGGTTGGATTATTCGATTTCGTATTGGTATTTGTATTCGATTTTGAGTTACGGTTTGGATTATTCGGTTTGGATTATTCGGTTTCGTATTGGTATTTGTATTCGATTTTGATTTTGTCTTGGTTTTTCGATTAGCTATTTGGATCTTCTTTCTGCTAGGTATTCAATTTCAATTAATTGTTGAGAACTGTTTTTTTTGTTGTGCTTCAACTATTGGTTGTTATTCTCTTCGTATTTTGCTTCAGTTGTTGCTTTGTTCTTCTTGTTGTGCTTCAGTTAATAGTTCTTCTTCTTGTTGGTTGTTTATTTTATTGTGCTTCAGCTGCTGTTATTCTTCTTGTTCTGAGTCTTTTACGTGACGCGCGGTTGTGATTATTCTTCTTGTTTATTTTGGATCTATTTTTGGTTGGCTTCATATATGTTCTCTTGTTTTTTGGATTTGTTTGGAAATTCTGATTTATTTTTTTGTTAGAAGAGATAATGTTTTTGGTTTTCGGATCTGTTGTGTGTAGCCACAATCAAATGCTTCGATTGAAAAGAAAATAGTATCGGTTTTGGCTAAATTTTGGAGAGCATGTTCGGGACATCTAATCATTCAATATGAATGGTTGGATTGTGATTTGGTGGTATATTTAAGGATCAATCATTTTTGGACTAGTGCAGTTCTTTTTGGTTGGTGAAAGAGGTTTGACTTTATCCAGACATTAATATTTGGATTTGATTTGAATTTGAGTTTGGATTAAATAGCATCATTAGCATGTGTGACTGCATCAAATATATTGCCAAATTTTGTTATATATTGTTCAAAATTGCATCAAATAATATATAACAAATCGCAGAAAAATAATTAAACTCTTTGTAGATTCACCTAATGAATAAACCGAAAATCCAAGACCACTTAAGGGTTTTCCTGCTGCTCTCCATCTAGTATTATCTTCCGTTCCTTTGCATTCTTCAGCGATTCCACCTTTCTTTGCGTTCTTCAGCGATTCCACCTTTCCCAGCGATTCCGTTTATGAAATTGAGAAATCTTCAAAATCTAATTAGATAAGAAGGAAAAGGTTTCGAGACACTCAAGGAAGCGGTCGTATTTCTGATTAGGGTTTACAATGATGAAATACTTAAACCTAGCCCCTTATTTATAGAATTTACAATGTGAATCCCAGCATTGTAAAGCCCATCCTTTATTACTTCCTTGTGACCGGGACCATAACCCGATAAATTGATAATTCAATTTATATCCCTGATTTATTAATTCAGGCTTAAGTGTTAAGATTTGGACCCTCTTCATCACAGTGTCCAAATTCAACCTGGTTACCACACTTGAGCCCATAACGCCTTTTTACCCATAGGTACAATTTAGTTAATTAGTTAATTAACTCGATTACTTTTAATTTGGATTTCCTTAATACAATAACCGAATATGTTTATTTAGCATGTCAGTTCAAATTATTGTCAATCCAAAAATATATTAAATAAATATATTCCAACAATCTCCCACTTGGACCGCATATGCTACTTAAGAATACATATTTAACTTTAATGGATCCCTTTATTCATTGTCAATGAGAAAATGGTACAACCCCGTACATGACTGATAACAATAAAGGACTAAAGACCTCTTTCTCCTAATGTGAACAATAGGATGCAACGGTAATCATATTACCATTATCAATCAATTACTTGGGCCAATTATGGAGCGTGGCCTAAGAGTAATATGGCATAATCGTACATGTCTACTCTTAAATGGTTCCTACCTTTGGAGATCCAATACTGTACAGATATCAATAAATATTTCCAAGCATATATATATTGTAATAAACTTTAATGTGCACAATACTGCAAAATATTACATCAGATCCTATTACAAACTCTCCCACTGAAACTAACAATCCTGTCCCTGAAAAACCTTAGGCAAAACCGAATTTGTTAGGGGATCTGCTATCATGGAGTTTGTGCCGATGTGCTCTATACTTATCTGATCTATCTGTACTCTTTCTTTAACAAACAAAAACTTTATCTCTATGTGTTTCGATATAGACGAGATCCTGTTGATGTTAGAGCACTGCATTACGGAATTGTTATCACAATATAACCTCATGGGACCTTTTATCCCTTGTACAATGCGTGATCCAGTAACAAAATTCCATAACCACATTGCACAGTGCCTGGTTTGATGCCTCAAAGCATGCAACAAATTTCGCTGCCATTGTGGACGATGCAATAAGTGTTTACTTTACACTTTTCGAGGATATTGCATCTCCAGCCAATAAGAATATGTTGCCCGATGTGCTTTTTAATGTGTCTGCGCATCCACTAAAATCCGAGTCGGAATACCCAATGATCTCCAGTTTATCTGAATTCTTATATGTCAACATGTGCCCCTTTGATCCTTGCAAATATCGAATTACTCTTTTAACTACTTTCGAGTGATCCATTCCTGGGTTACCAACATATCTTCCCAACATATTTACAACAAAGGAAATGTCTGACCTAGTACAAACTTGAGCATACATTAAACTCCCAACTGCTGAAGCATAAGGGACCGTTTTCATTTCCTCAATCTCAAGTTTTATCTTAGGACATTGACTCAGACTAAGTCTGTCACCCTTTGCTATAAGGGTACTTAGGGGTTTGAAATCTGTCAATCTGTAAGTTGTAACACACTTTTAATGTATGTTGTTTGTGATAATCCAAGAATACCACGAGAACGATCTCGATGTATCTGGATTCCTAACACAAAACTAGTATCCCCAAGATCCTTCATATCAAACTTGTCTAATATAAAGCTTTTTATCGTGTGTAAAAAAAATTATTGTTCGAGGCAAGCAATATGACATCCACATATAATATAAGAAATATGAAATTACTCCCACTGAACTTGCGATACACACAATCCTCAGCCGATAAATGGATTTTTTAAGCCTGTAAACCAGATCTTTTGAGTTACTTTCTACAAAGTGTTCTGGTTTCACCATACAGATCGTTTTCGCAATATTACCATTGAGAAAATCGGTCCTAACATCCATATGGTAAAGCTCAAGGTCAAAATGTGCAACTAATGACATGATTTTTCTAAAGGAATCCTTCGTTGATACCGGAGCGAAGGTTTCTTTAAAACCAATCCCTTCACGTTGAGTATAACATTTCGCTACAAGACGTGCTTTATGTCTTTCCACATTACCCAGGGATTCGCGTTTGGTTTTGTAAACCCATTCATAACCAATCATCTTTTTCCTTCAGATAATGGGACAAGATCCCATACCGCATTGTCATGCATTGATTTATACTCTTCTTTCATAGCGTCAATCAACTTTTGATATTCAAAGCTTGCCATGGCATGTTTGTAGAATGAGGGATCATCTACAGTTCCAGTACATAACTCATCATACTCCTGAAAATATACTATAAATTTTGGACCTATAATACTCTTCCTTTCTCTCGTTGACCTTCTTAATGTCACTATTTTATCTTGTTGCACTTCTTGAGGAGGTAGAGTTTGATCATTATGAACGATGTCATTTTGATTCCCTTGTAGAAGATTATCTTGAGGTTCCTCTTGTTCTACCTGGACCATATCCGTATCCTGGTTAGAACCCTCAAGTGGAGCGTCATTGTTTTTTAGGATTACCTTGTTCTAATGGGACCAAAATGATTGGTATTACGGTCCAATCTTCAGATATCTCAGTATCCTTATTAAAACCTTTATGAATCTCTATGGATTCTTCCTAAAAATCAAAATTTGTTCCCTTATTCTTCCCCCAAACTCAACATCCTCTAGAAACTTGGTCGTTCCTGTCTCAAATATTGTACCAGTGAGAGAATCATAAAACTTAAACCCTCTAGAATGTTCGGAATAACTTATGAAGAAACAACTAACTGTTTTTGGGTCCAGTTTATTTTCTTGAGGTTTGTAAGGCCTCGTCTCAGCTGGACAACCCCACACATGCAGATGCTTTAAATTAGGTCTACGCCTGTTCCAAAGCTCATATGAAGTCCTAACAATAGTCTTTGTGGGTACTCGATTGAGTATATACGCGGCACATTTGATGGCTTCCCCCCAGAGAGATAATGGTAGATATGAGTGACTTATCATGCTTCTAACCATATATTTTAATGTTCGGTTCCATCTCTCAAATATAAAATTCATGCAAGGTGAATCGGGCATAGTGTATCTAGGGACTATTCCACACTTCTCTAGGTACTGTGCAAAGGATCCTAGACGTTGTTCACCTGATCCGTCATATCTACCATAGTATTCACCACCTCGGTCAGATCTAACGGTCTTAATGCTTTTACCAAGTTGTTTCTCAACCTCGATCTTAAAATCTATGAACTTGTCCAAGGCCTCAGACTTTTCATGAAGAAGATAAAGGTAACCGAACGAGAGTAGTCATCGATGAAAGATATAAAGTACCGCTGCCGTTCTACGATTCATGTGGAAACGGTCCACAGATGTCGGTATGTATCAACTCTAGGAATTCTTTCGCTCTATTTGCTCATAACCTTTTAACTTTGGTTTGTTTCTCTTTGATACAATCGACACATATACTGAAGTCAGAGTAATCAAGGGGACCTAATAAACCTTCAGCAACAAGTTTGTCCATCCTAACTTTGGATATGTGACCTAACCACTTGTGCCACAGTTTTAACAGATTTTTCAGATTTAGTAATGTTATTTGGTGTACGTTGTGTATTCATAGAAATATTGTGATTATCAATAGTATTCAACAAATTCAAATTATCCTCTTTAATTAAATTTTTATTTCCAACAATCATATTATTTAGAGAGAGTGTAAAACAATTGTTTCCCATCAAACAAGAGTAACCTTGCAAGTCTAAAACTGGAAAATAAATTAAGTTCCTCCGAAAAGTGGGAACATACATTACATCCTCTAAAAAATAAATACATTTCCAGTAGAAAGTTTTAAAGAAAAATCACAAATAGCTAAAACATCACACGAGCTCCCGTCTGCCATGAAAAATGGATCTTTCATCCTCATTTAGCATCCTCCTCTTTGACGTACCCTGCAAAGAAACATAAACATGAGTTGTTGCAGCCGAATCAACCCACCAATTATTTATTTTCACAAAAACTATATTACTTTATGAAACAACCAAAGATATTGGAGTACTTTTGCATATCATATAAGCCCGCCGTTTCTTACAATCATTCTTTAGATGTCCTTTCTCTTTGCAGAAAAAAAACATCGACCTATAGTCGATTCCTCAGGGTTTTTCTTATTTACCGGACCTTGACCTGGTCCTTTGCCATCACCTTTCCGCTTAGGTCCTGCTTTATTTGATTATGTAATCACATTAGCCTCAGACGATGTGTCTTTAAGTCTTTCCTTCTCTTGTGCAACGTTGGAAATCAACTCATTAAAGTTCCACTTTTCTCGGATGCAGTTATAGGTGGACTAGAAATACTTAAACCGGTATGGCAGCGAATGAAATGTAAATCCCACTATGCATTCCTCAGGTAAGTCTAAACCAATTCCCTTTAACTTTTGGCCAATCATCGGCATTCCCAGAATTTGCTCCCGGATTTTACCTTTGCCATTATACTTTTTGGTAGCGAGCTCGATGAGAAAATACTACATCTCTACCATCTCATTTTTGGCAAAGTCTTACTCAATCTTCATGAGAAAGACCGAGGCAGTGGTAACACGTTTATGGACATCCCCACGCAATGCTACTAGTATCCCCTGAAACAAGAGCATCATGCATAACTTGTTTGACCTCTCCCACATTTCATCAGCCTTAGTTTCATCCGGTGTACTTTCCGGACTAAAGGGGGATGGTTTGGGAGTTGACAATGCATAGTCGTAATCATGTACAGATAAAAACAGCAACATTTCTTCCTTTCACAATTGGAAGTCCGAACAATCCAACGTTAGTGGACAATTCCCTAATACATTGTCCAATGGATACTATAATAAGACCAAACAACACAAAGCACATTTAGAATATTGACATATAACTGAAAAAATATGCATGAAGATAAAAATACATGTAAAACATAAAATTCATTGATAATAGATACCGGTGGGCAAATCATACTAACATGCAATTTTATGAGTTTGAGAAAAAATAGCATGATTATTATTTTAATTTTCTAAGTACCAATGATACCTTTCGTAGGGCCGATGTCATTTACATAAAATTAAAATCAACACAAAGACCATTTTCAGTAATTTTCTCTCGTTAATGATTAATTTAAACACAATCGTGAACTTTCCGGAGGGCCGATAATACATGAATTTAAATTAATCCTCGAACCTTTCAAAGTCTAGGATTCATAAGAAAATAAATTTTAATCTTCCAAGGGGCCGATTAAATTAGTTCATTAGTTTCCCCTACCGGTCTACGAAACCTTATTCATGCATCGTTATTTGATCATTCAAACATAAACAATTTAATTCACAAAATATACAAAAATAACATGCCAAACACATCCTATTTGTGAAATATTTTGCTTAAAATATTTTTAAATTAATAATACTATTAATTGTTTTAAAAAAAACTAACTTTGGGAGAAAAAACAAAAAAAACTTCTTATTTTTTACTTTTTTTTCGAACAACAGCAGCCTGTCTGAACATGCAGGAGCTTACCTGTTTGCTGCAAATTACAGCAGGAACATACCTGCTGCAAATTTGCAAGAATGTACCTTCTGCAAATTTACAGCAGGTTGTCTGCTGCAGTTTGCAACTTACCTGCCTGCTGCAATTTGCAGCAGCAACCTGCCTGCAGGTTCTGGGTGTGTTTATTGTCCCTATTTCTTGTGCAGGTTACGGTGTTCATCGCCGGACAGCCTTTGATCAGCGTTAACATCAGGGGTTAAGCCGTCGATGAGCCACTGCCCAAAAAACTCTGATTTTATTCGTTATTTTAGGGTTGATTTGATGTTGATTTTGGGAGAAAAAATTCCAGACATCAAAAAATCCTAATTTAACCTGGAAAAACAATTCGTCACACTATCAAAATTGCAATTTACTCATAATAAAACATGTTTTTCAATACGAATAAATCACATAACATGCTTTTCATAGAATTCTTAAATTCATGCCCTAACCAATTCAACTCAAACATAATCCCAATGACATGGATTATTTACGATGAAGAGAAGGATGCTCTTTATCTATCAATACATAATTTGATTATTCTACCGAATCCAAAAAAGGGTTAACCTGGCTCTGATACCAATTGTTATATATATTATTCAAAATCGCATCAAATAATATATAACAAATCGCGGAAAAATAATTAAACTCTTTGTAGATTCACCTAATGAATAAACCGAAAACCAAAAACATTTACGGGTTTGCCTGCTGCTCTCCATCTAGTATTCTATTCTGTTCCTTTGCGTTCTTCAGCGAGTCTACGTTCCCTAACAATTCCGTTTAAAATTGAGAAACCTGCAAAATCAAATTAGAGAAGAAAGAAAAGGTTTCCAGACACTCAAGGAAGCGGACGTATTTCTAATTAGGGTTTAGAGTGATGAAATACCTAAACCTAGCCCCTTATTTATAGACTTTACAATGTGAAGCCCAATATTGTAAAGTCCATCCTTTATTGACCATAACCCGATAAATTGATAATTCAATTTATATCTCTCATTTATTAATTCAGGCTTAAGTGTTGAGATTTGGGCCCTCTTCATCACAGTGCCCAAATTCAGCATGGTTACCCCACTTGAGCCCATAACGCCTTTTTAACCATAAGTTCAATTTAGTTAATTAATTAATTAACTCGATTACTTTTAATTTGGATTTTCTTAAGACAATAACCGAATATGTTTATTTAGCATGTCAGTCCAAATTATTGTCAGCCCATAAATATATTAAATAAATATATTCCAACAAATTCCTCTTGATTCCAGATCTTAAGTTTCTCTTTTAACTTCTTCAGTTTATTCCAAAATACAAACATATGCTTACCCTCCATCTTCATATTCCAGTTCTGCTCAACAATATTGTGAAAGTCTCGATGATGTGTCCGCATACTTTGAAATTTGAAAGATACCTTAAACTTTTCATGACTATCTTCAATGGTAATATAAATAAGGGTGTGTTCCGAGCATGTTCTAGCCATGTGCATCACTCTTGTTTCCTCAAAATAATCAGGCCAAGCTATATTAAAAAGCATATTGTCTAACTGTGTGCAATTTTTTTTGGATGCTGTATATTTAGATCAGACATAACCATCACCCTCAAGACCACAATTAGTTTATTCCGATGATCTAAAGTCATTTACCAGATAAATCATATAATTTAACTTAATCGATCTTTCAAATATATATATATATATATATATATATATATATATATATGATTGTTATAAAATAAATAATAAATTTTTAATTTTAATTGGAACCAATAATATATTTGACAAAATAATCTTAATATTTAAAAAAAAATGGAATATTTGTGTTTTTTTCAATTATGTGGCTGGCTTCTTTTAATATTTTGTGATGTTCCATATACAAATTTTACGGTATAAATATTTTTTTGTCCATATCAATAGTTTAAAAGAATAACAATAAATCGTAATCGAGGAAAATATCTAATAAAATATATAATTTTATCCGAAATAATTATTGGTACCTTTTCGTTACTTTTTGAAATATTAAAGCTTGTCAACTCACATTGCCGACCATTAATAAATGGAATTGTTTACAACAAAAAGATTAAAGTATGAAAGTAAAGGTTGCCAAAGGTTAGGTGTAGTATGCACTTAAACCGACAAAAATTGTGGCTTTTGAAATTAGTTAGGCACATTGCAACAAACGAATTATTACGTATTATATTCTTTATAGTATTTGTTTTTTTTTATATAAAATACAATATAATAAATAAAAATGATTATGTACAAATATTTCCGGATATTGTTCTTGGAAAAATAAAACGAAAAAGCAGCCATTATACTTATAGTTGTATCTGTCATGTTATATTCAAAGTTGAAATCGGATATAGATCTAAGTATCGTAAGCAAACTAGATAGATGATCGTTTTGTGTTCGATTTATCTAGGTTATGGAAGTCTCGTTTTGTGAAATTTGTAACGGATGTTGATAAAATGGGATAGACAGCAGCAGAGCCCAATGTTTAGCTCTCTTTAAAAAAATTATGATTTTTTTCATTCCAAATATGATATATTACAGCACAAAATGCAGTATGTCACATGTGGCATTGGTCGTTTGTAGAGAGGGTCCAAGCGCTCGCTGTGGTGAACTTTTACGAGAGTCGAGATAGCCTTCTATATCTTCCTGGAGTAGTGGAATTCCACCAAGATTTGGTTGATGCTTTCAGGGGTATTATCGCAAAGAACGCAATCACGGGTCTTAGTGAAACCTCAAATAATGAGTTTGTTTTGAATGGATAGTTTTCCTTGGATTTCTAATCATGGTATAAAAGAATGTCTGGGAAGGTTGAATTTATTCCAGACTAAAGAAGCATTGCAACTTTTGGAGCTATAGGGCAAATAAACCTATACATACTACATAACGTGAATATGTTGTGGTTCTAGTTTGACATCCAGAGAAAAACATCATCTTGTTCCATAGGGGTGAGGAGTAAATTAATAGCATTACTAACTTCAAGAAAACGGTGTTGGTGGGATAGACTGTCTGAACGGATCCGAGTGGGCCAGATTCACGAACCGTTACTGATAATGTCTGAAACCATGCTTTTGTAGTGAAACCGGGCATACCTGACGATACTTGGACCATAGTGGTCCACAAAGGATGTAGGGAAAATCCAGGGTTGATACCATATAAAGGTGGAGGTTTTGTTGCCAATGCCAACTTTGTAGAAATTTGCAGCAAAACTTCTGAGTATAAAAAATTTCGAAGTTTGTGGAGGAGCCTGCTTGAAGACTCCAAATGTTTTTATCCTTTACATTTTTTGTGATCATCCATTTGGTCCAGATTTAGGAAGAATTATTTGTCAATATGGACCAAAAATCAGGGCAGTCGCATGGCTCCAAACCTTAAGGTTTAGAATCCCAAGATTGCCCTCATCCGGGGGAAACTTAATCTTATCCCAAACAACTTTGGCACATGTGATTTTTATTTTCAATTCCCAGCTAAAGGAGTTTTTGAAAAAGTTGAGATAGTTTGTTGAGGACACGGACAAGGACGATGAAAGTACACTTCGCTGGCAACATAATTGTCACGTATCTTTGTGGCGACCACAGTGGCGGTATGGCGAGGCAAGGCGAGGCCTCATCACCTCAGGATGGGGCGTGGCGAGGCCCTTAGCATAGATCTCGCTGTGGCGCTCGTCGTGGCGGCCGTGGCGAGGCCCTAAGCCCAATATTTTGTCTTTGAACTAAAAAAATAAAAACCTAAAACTAAGTTTTGGAAAGATGAAAATGTTTTGGAAGGATTTGATATTAGAGTTGTTGAGTTTGATGAAATAGACTACAATCTTTGGTCTAAGTATCCATCTTCTTCAGCAGCTCGCACAAGAGACTGGAGACTTGTTGATGAAGACTTCAAAGAAGAAGATACTCTATTATGGGATATAAGTGGAGAACATGGTAGAGATGAGAGGTGTGAAGATATTATCTCGGACGATGATGTCTTTTTGTCTATGTTTGTCATTTGACTCTGATGTTTTAAGAATTATGTAATTGGATGTTTTATAATTAGATCTTTTTGTCTATGTGTTTGTCATTTGACTCAGATGTTTTAAGAATTATGCAATTGGATGTTTAATTTATTATTGTTAGTTTAAATGTCTAAATAGTACTATTTAAATTACAATTATATATTATAAAAATATTATTCAGGTAAGGGATCTCTGCACGTCATGTGGTCGTCACCTCGTTGCTCGCCTAGTCGATGTGGCTTTTTTATCCCTCTTCGCCACAGACCGTTGCGCGCCACTGACAACTATGGCTGGCAAAAAGGACTATTTTAGTAATGGAGTCTCCCAACATAAGAGAGATATCTAGAGGTCCATGAATTAATGTGGTTGGTAAGTTTGTAGAAAAATGGTCTGTAGTACTTATATGATAGTCTTGTTGAGATAAGTGAGACTCTCAGGTATCTAACGGAGAGAGTGCCTTTCTTGTAGCCTAGATTTGATATATTCGTGATGTGTGTGTACTGGAACCGCCTTTTAGATAAACATGACTCTTGCTGGTATTGAGGCAAATTCCTGATATCTTTGCGAATTCTGCAAGTCCTTGTTTGACTAATGCGACGGATGGAAAATTAGCTCTGTAGACGATCATAAGGTCATCTGTGAAATGTGGGTTAATGATATTAGTTTTTGGCACTTCCAGTGATACCTAAAGTTAGGATGTTGACCATTTTCTCGAAGGATGTTGGAAATGACCTGCATTACAATAACAAAAAGATACGGAATTAGAGGGGTTCCCTTATCGGAGGCCCTTTTTTACCTTTGAAAGATCCAAAAGTGTTACCATTGATATATGTGGAGTAGGAGGGTGAGAATACACATTGTAGGATCCAGCCAATCGTTTTAGTGAGATAGTCCATTACATGTAGAACATCGAGCAGAAGCCACCAACGGAAATTGTCAAAGGCATTCATGAGACTGATTTTTAGAGTGAACTCATGGCCTTTTCTGTTTATATGGTAGCCATGAATAAAATCTTGCATGAGCATGATATTATCTAAGATGTTTCTTCATGGCTGCAAAGATGGGGAGGGTATTTTTTATTCTAGCTGCAAAGATTTTTAAAATAAACTTATAGATTACATTACATGAGGATATTGGTCTAAAATCGACAAGAGAAACGGGAGAGTCTATTTTTGGCTATTTTACCTATAAGGTTTGAGAAATGGCTCACAAAGATATTTGAAACACCTTTAGGGTTAGAGCAAGTAGACCCATCAGCATTATTGATGGCTTTAATTTTGTTTCTAACCCTTCTAGCTTTGATACTATTATAGAAATATTTAGAGTTACAATCCCTTAATTTTAGTTAGGTTTCACAAGATTTTTGTTTTAAAAAGTATTCTTCAACGTGACTAAAGAAAATATAGTTCTTTGACGCCTCAATGAATTGAGAATTAGTTAGTTTGTTAGCTATGCTCAGTTGGGCTTGGAATAAGTTAATTCTATCTTGGTCAACCTTTTTACTTATGTTACTAACCTCATATTTTCTTATCTCAGATAAGACGTCTTGGAGGCGATTAAGTTTGGAGGGTATAATATACAAGGTGTTACCCTCGCAAAAGGCATTCCAGGTATCTATAACGATGCCTAAAAACCTTGGATGGCTTTGGCACATATTAAAATACCTGAAGGGTTTTTTTTATAGAGGTACGAAATGGTAAGGTATAAAGTGATGGAAATATGGTCAGAAGTACGTGGGAGTTCAAAATGGGCAAAAGAGTTATGGGAATTGGGGATAATCATTATGAGCATGAAATATAAACATACGACCAACAGGAAAGGACTGAGACATGGGGAAATGATGAGCCGAGCTAGTTATAGCGGAATGTAGTGCGGATCAAAGCCATGAACAGAGGTGAGGGAAAATCAAAGCGGAACTGAGGAATTATAAAGGGGCATAGGCCGACAGGTAAGATGGAGACTGGTTGATCAAACAAACAATGAAGTTGACCGACATTCGGTTAGGAAATCAAATCAAACCAAGCCAGATATTTTGGCAAGCGGAGCAAATAACCAGAGCTGGATAGAACATATACTTTTCCGAGCAGGCCAAGAGAAAGTCGAGGACGAATAAAGTTTCCTAAACCCTCACTAGGTGAAGGCAGAGCTGAGGGAATGATTTGATCAAACAGAAGAATTGAATACGAGGTAGCACTCAGTTTATAGTGTGCATAAAACCGACCGAGACCTACTTACGAAAGGACCGTTAAGGATATAGTTTAGCCACATTAATTACTCAATCAAGCCACTAACATAATGGTCACTAATTTTGGTTCCACGCCATAATTATGACGTTACGTGAATTGTTAGTGGAGTTATATTTCTAGGAACTTCTGGTAAATTACTAGGGAAAATATAAATAGATAAATCAACTAAGCACAATATAATTTCTCTTCTCTGATAAAATTTTTTACTACTTGGCATTCCCTTTGTTAGTTTTTCCTATAACAATCCTAATGACTATTAACAAGTGCTCTATCTATTTCTGATGAGATTGAATTATCAATTTAATTGTTTGTCCATGAGAATTGAAATTTTGATGATCTTAGATCACTAAGTTATTTGAATTGACAACAATCATAAATGCCCCTGACTAAACTAATCCAAAGGTCAATATTACTTTTACGCTCAAGAAGGTTTATAATAGTATTGAAATCACCCATGACTATCCATGGGCTTTTATATATCATGGTGACAATATGGGTGATATCATGTCGCAAAGGACGTTATCTAGCAGATCATTGAAACCACACAAACTCGAGAGGTAGAAATTTTAATTTCTTGTTATGTAAGTTAGGGTTCAGTCCATGAGTTGAAGGGTGGTTATCCCTACATTGATTTTAAGCATACTTGTATTCCATGCAATCCAAATTTTACATAATGGATGAGATGTATAGTTTTTCCTACAATGCTAAAATGGTAGCATCGTTCTCATGATTATATCCATATTTTCATTATTAACCTTAGTCTATAGCATGCATATAACAGTAATATTATTTTAAAAACATAATATCGTCTAATGGGGTCTCTTAGACCCCTCACATTCCAACAGGAGATTTGCATATAGTTTTCAAGGTAAAGAAAAACTAACACTTGAGCAGTGAGTTGTTCCCATGTGTATTCAATACAACAGGAAATGTTGATGGTGGACTGGGGTGCATGATTGGTGAGGTGACTTCATTCATGGTTTGTTCCTTATTCAAGGTTCCAGAGTGAACTTATATAGGAGTAGTACTTCCTTCACAAGGGAAACATCCCTGACGGATGATCAGCCCATCCCTTTTAATTCTCATCCTCAATGAGTCATAGTTGGAAGATGGAGGTGTATAAATGTCGGTGGAAGACACTGTGATTTACTTCGAGTTGTCTATTATCAGCCTCTTTTTTTAGCTTGGGGTGGGCATGTTGGTGTGGAAGGTGTCCATTGAATCGTTTTAACTTACCACCGTATGCCCAAAGGTATTATATTTAACATATGTCGGAGGCAAGCCATGGTACTCCAGCTATAAGATATGAGTCTTACCCAAATAGTTAATGTTAATGGTAGTTGGGAAGTCATTCATTACATTCATAAAGATTCTGATCCATGTATAGCTAAGTCGCACACAACCTTGATGTGTGTGTATCTATATAAATGAGTGTTCCCAAGAAGTTACCAATGCTGTTTAGCCCTCGCTCCGATTATAACTCATGGGGAAGCCCGTGGAACTTCACGCATAGAAAGATGTTTTGAGGGAGTCCTTTATAGAGTTGTCCATTGGCTTCAATATTTTGAGAAAAAAATTTGTGATTGTTAGAAAACCATGGAGCCATCTCGAGTACATGTGTTATATTATCAATAGTGGAAAATTTGAAAAAATAATGACCTATGGGCATCGGCTTGCAAATCTGGAGACCGTTGATGCCCTAAATTCTCGTTGCAATCGATTAAACGTAATATGAAGTTTTTATATTTATTAAAAGGTATCTCGACATGTATTTTACCCAGTAAGATTGATTCCCAACAATGGCATCGGGGGAAACACAAACACACCCTAATCAATTCGAAGCGATGGTATCTTCTCAATATTCATTATGGATCTAATATATTGAGGATGCGCAACTATGATGCCCCAAGTTTGGCCATCTTGAATAAGGATGGTTTTTAGAACGGTGGTGGTGGTAGCCTGAGTGTTTACTGGTGGAGGGATTGCAAGTTGATTAGGTATATTATGGTATTGTACAACATGGTGGGAGTGATGTTGATAGCTGAGCTGAGATAAGGGGCACATTAAGGTGGTCTTTGTCTTAAGGCTAATGTTTGGGTTGTCGAGTATCTTGGTCTTGAGGTTAAATCTTGGGTCTTCGATTATCATATGGCCCCTCTATAACATGTGATGACTCTTTCTCTCTCTCTCTCTAATATTCATTCTTTTGAAGGATTGAGGGAAAGATTGAGGGAGAATGACAAGGGACAGAAGGGGGCCAAGTGTGAATTGGTTGGTAAATAGAGGAGTGATAGCTCAGGTGTGGACAATAGTATATGTGTTTAGTTGGGGTAAGTAATGGGGTAAGGAGGATAGTGGTCTGGTTGGGGTTGGGAGAAGTTTTATTCCAGTGTGGGTTAGGGTTTGGTGGTTTCGTGGGCTTAATAAGGCTGGGCTGGAATAATTATTTATGTATAATACTTTCACAAATGGCTGGGTTGGCGGTGGTGGGTTTAAGCTTAGGATCAGATGTTTACATGGGAGAGATTGTGAGGTCAATAGCGACGGTACATGATGTTGGTTCATTGTGGCTAGGGTTTTGGGTTTGCATCAAGGTTAGACATTTGTTGGCTGGATGAGTGCATGGGGAATAACTCTAAAGGTTCAATAGGACAAAGCAGGGCAAAAGCTTAAGTAGAGGGAGAGCTAACCAAACCTGGAATGATAGGAATACCGTTACCATGCATGGAGGAAAGATTGTTGACAAATTCTGGTGAGAGAAAGATTTCACTTTTCACATTCAACTCTTTTGAACGGTTTTTATCCATTAAGAGACTGGAATTTCCTGTGTAGATGGCTTTGAGACGCTCCAGTTTGATTGTAAGGATGTAAGATTCAATCTCAGAGGGGTCCTCCTCTTCATCAAGGTGCATATCAACAATCAAGGTAGAGAAAGAAACAGAAAGTGGTGTGGCCTCCATCTTATTACTTATCTCCTTAAGAGCAAGCTTGATAGCATCATAAAGTTTTTTCTACCTTCTAAGGGGATTGGTGAGTGATGGTGAGGATGCATGCACCAAAATAGGAATGCCATGTATTGGGGCTTGGGTTCCTGTGCTAACTGATAAAGTTTGAATTGGCGAGGTGGACGGATAGGCCATTGTTAGTATGATTTCTAATGAAAGTGTGATATCACACGGTCTTTGAGAAAGGTACGGGTTAACCATAGGCATCAACTCATTATGTAAGATATTTAATTTGGGATTTTCGTTGAATCGAGGAGTTATTGTTCTTAGGTTACCGGTTTTGTTTGTTAATGATCTTTTTTTTCTGGTTTTTGCACTAGTATGAGTGTTAAACATTTTATTGACATATGAGAGTGGTGGTGGTAGAAAATTTAAACTTGGTTTATGTGTTAAAATGTGAAAGTATTTTGAGGGTTGCTGGTCTTAGTTGAGTATTTATATTTTTGGAAGGTGAGCCAGGTTTCTGGAAAATGGTTATAACCCTAACGTCCTCGCAGAGTCATGCACATAGAAGAGCTATATGGGAGGGTGGGTTCTAGGCCATCATTACCTCGATGCCTTGTGGTGTTTCTGTAAGATTTTGGAAGTAAAAAATCTTGGCACTAAAAGAAGACAAAATATCGCGTAAAATGTGGGCTCTTTTATTGGTGAGGGTGGTTTGGCATTGCAGTAAACAAAACATTTTTTTTGGAAGGGCAATGGGATTAGAAAAAAGAGAAGGCACATTTTTTGTTTCTTCTAGACACCAACAATCTGTGGCGTTAACGCCACTTGTAACAAGAGTGATTGAGGAGAACAGACATGTCTTACCTTTACATGTCTTACCTTTTCGTTCTCCTTGATCCTCTGTCGTGAACATGGTATTAGTTTGCGAGGGTTTGGGATTTGTTGTAACTCTTTTTTATTGAGGACCACGACGATGACTAAAGAGTAAATTCCATTATGAATTTTATTGGATTCAAATAGGTCCCTTTTAATATAGTCATCAACGGTTTCTTTTGTCGTTAGGAGTCTAGAATTACAGTTAGTCTCTTTGGAAATGTTAGTTGTTGGAAGCAAGTAGGGATGAGTAAAAGTAAAAGCCACAGGTTTCATGGCTCTTTTTAAACCACCATCCCTTGTACAAGGGGGTTGGAAAAGGTTGTCATGCCCACGATGCTTAAACCTGCAGATTAATAAACCTATAACATAGAGAGGTGAATACAACATAGTCCAGATCTTTGTATCGTTAATGTCAGTGAAGTCTGTGTTTGATGCTACCATACAAGATGAATTGAAAGGTACTCCCTTGTAAAATAATTTAACGGTATTTATGGCCTCACAATGAGCCATGAAAGGATCACGGGAGTATGTATGTATCGACATGATAGTTACAAAGGCAAGGGGTAAGCCTGCTTCGTTATTGATCGTGATCACCATACCAAAGGTCTCAACCTTGTTGATAGCCATGTAAGGATCGAGGGAGCATCGGTGCGTCAAAGTGATAGGAATAGGGACAAGGTTTCTATGTCCACAACGTTTAAGACTGCATATTAATGAACATAGAAAAGAGAGGTGAATACAACAGAGAACAAATGTTTGTAGCATTTGGGTCAGTGTAGACTGCATTTTTTTCTTTAGTACACGATAAAGCGCATGGCACGCCCTCGTGAAATACATTGATGACATTTATGGTCTCACGTGGAGCCATGGAAGAATCCTGAGAGTGTGGATGTGTCAATGTGATATTATAGAGTAAGAGCTAAACTCACTTGTTATTGGTTAGGAACATCAAATTAAAAGTCTTAACTTTGTCAATACATAAGCTACACGAGTAGCTTAAAGTAGAAAATGTTCCACCCACCGGTCAAGCAATGAATTTTGCATTACTTTTTGAAAGAACATGTCAAATCCATTAGGATGCATAACTCATATGGTTTGGAAAGAAAATGGCATTATAGTGTATATCAAACGAATTTAAAATATCGTAAAAAAATGGTTATTCCCCTTCAACAAGTATAAAAGCTTGTGAGGTGGATATTATAGGATTTTTTGTTAATTTAAATAAAAATATGTGTATAAATATATTTTTATAAAGAAAAAAAAAGATGAATACATCTAGAAAATAGCCGTTACGTATGTTCTTCACCATATTGGTTATATAATAATACGATATTTTTTTACTATTAAAACTTTATAATCTGATTCGAGTTTTAAAATACACAGTATATTTTAAATTATAACAATAGAAGTTACATTGTCTAGTTTGAATTTCTATATTTTAAATTTTAATATTAAAAATTATAACTTTAATTTTAATCTATTTTAATATAACTTTTGTATTATAAAAAATTAGCTTTTAAAATTAAATTTTTTAAAACGCGACTATATATTTTAGTATAATAAAATCATTATAATTTTTAAGTTTACGAAAGATAGGAACTCACACGAGTAATAGAACTTATTTTTCATATTCTATTCTTGTTTAAATAAAAACAGACCTAGGATGGATTTGTATGTTACCGTTTAATTTAAGATTCGAACAGAACTAAAAAGAGTGATTCATTTTATTTTTCAAACATAACTTTTTTTATTTTTATTTTTTAATATAATTTAAAATTGGAAGATATTAAGACTCATTCAACAAACCTATTACGAATAAAAGTCCAAAAAAATTAAGAGACTTTATACCTAAAATATTCATCTATATCAAATCCATCAAATAACTCGATACACTCTCTTTCTTTTAATTTTTTCAATTAAAATTTTAAGGGTTCATATCTTTTAAATACGAAAATACCATTGGTTTTTCTTTTTGCAAGACGAACAAAACTAGTACCACTCATGATATGTTTAAAAAAAGTATAAATATATTTTACACAGGTTTTTCATTATGCGGTTTCGCATCTATCATAGTGGGCTTGATTTTGCATCTAACATCTATCATAGTGGGTCTGAATTCGCATCTAGTAATACAAAATTTAAACATGTTTCACATCTAGCAAAACAAAAAAGGTTTCGCATCTTCTTCGTTTACACTATCAATTTAAAAGTTTAAAAGCCCGTGTTTTTTCAACCGTAACTCGGAAAATAAATACAAAAATATCGTCAGCTTTGTTTTTTTAAAAAGAGCAAAACTAGATCTATTTATGATATTTTTTGAATTTCTTTTTTTAAAAAAAAATTATATTTTACACTAGTTTCTTATTACGTGGTTTCACATCTATCATATGTTTAGTTTCGCCTTTATCATAGTAGGCCTTGTTTCGCATCTATCATAGTGGGTTCGGTTTCGCATCTAGCAGTATAAAATTAATGCACGTCTTTTACCTATAAAAAGGATAAGGTTTCGCATCTTCTCAAAACAGGCATCTTCTTCGTTTACAATATAAAATTTAAAATTTAAGAAGTTCGTATATTTCAAACGGTAACTCAAAAAAAATCAGAAAATATTATTCGTTTATTTTAAGACGAAACAAACTAGATTCATTCATGATATGTTTTGAATTTGTTTTAAACAAATTATATATTACATTGGTTTCTATTACCTTACTTGGTTTTGCAGCTATCATATGTCTGGTTTCGCATCTAGCATCTAGCATCTTACATAAAATAACCATGTTTTATCTACCACTACAGACAGTAAACGCGTTTCACATCCCAATACAATGAATAGATGTGTTTCGAATCTTCTAGAAAATTTACCTTCTTCGTTGAAGCTTGAACTGGTTTCTCGAACAAAATTTTCTATAACACAAAAATAATCAAAAAATTACTACAATACAACAATTCAACTACAAAATCAAAGAAATATCAGATGAATTCCAAAAAACCGAATAAAACATAAATTTATTAGCCTCAGGAAAACATAAATTTAAAATACGTCGAAACCAAATAAAAACACAATCAAAATCATACGAAAATAAAGAATCGAACATGTTATTGTTATGCTATTTTAGTCAGGTAAAATAGAGAGAGGAAAAAAACTTGAGTTGGAAAATATATAGGCTTTTATATAATTAACCATTGGAATTTATGGTATTAATGGGTCCTAAATGGTAAATATTTGAGTGAAATTGGTCTTTTTCAAAAATATATGAAAATATGGGTAGTAAATGGATAATAATATGGTATTTAGGTCTTAAATGGTACTAAACCCTTTAAAGATATATAAATTCTAATAATTATATAATAGATTTAAAAACCCAAGATCTAAAATCAACTCAACTACTTCATTTGATTAGGGTTTTGGGTAGTTGTTATACAAAGCATCGTATGACCTATTTTGTCGTCAGACTTTTACGAATCAAAATTGAGTTTTTCTCTAAGTCTCACTCTAACCTAGGGTTAGGGTTTATTTATCCTATGTTTCGTCTTCTTATTTCTTGTGTTTGCAGCCGTTTGTTCTACCTCTCATATAGCCGCTACAAGGAGTCACGAGGCACAAGAAAGTGATTCGCGAATACATCCAAAGGAACACTAAACCTGCAATTCGTCGTCTTGCAATATGAGGTGATGTGAAACGAATCAACGGTCCCATCTACATGAAGAAACTCGTGGTGCTCTCAAAGTCTTATTGAAAATTTTCATTTGTGATGGTGTCACCTACACCGAACACGCTCGTCGTAATACGGTGACCATCATGGATGTGCTTTATACCCTCAAGAGGCAAGGGAGGACTATGGTTTTAGAGGTTATGTCATCGATCTTTAAACTCTTTTGTAAATCCACCGCTTTGTTACTTGTTTTTAGTTTTAATCTTTTTTTTTTATTGCAATGTCATTGGTTTTTTATGTTTACGTTTTAATTTCCCGTCAATATAACTGATGAATCGATGTGAAATCAAAATTTTCCAATTAAAAAATAGATTCTAAAAATGAGCGGACAAACATTCATAATTTTAAGAAATCCAATACAAATATAATTATGTCTATAACTTATGTTTTAATAAAGAAAAATATTTTGTTAGGAAAAATATATTTTTTACACATATTGTAGCATAATAATTTACACTTCCAAAATATGTGTAAAAATGTAAAATATTATGGTACAAAATGTGGGAAAGAAAAATATGTGAAACAACTTGTACCCAATTTTTGTATTAAATATATAAAAAATATTAATATATTATGCGAAAATAAGATTGAAAAATGCATGGAGTTATCGTTTTTCTGATTTATGTTCTATATTTATGTAGTTTTTTTATTTGAAAATATTTTTTGTTGTTTAAATATAAATGGTCATTATATTATCATTGTCATACAATTTATTTATAGGTGATAAAATTCGGTTGGACTATATAAGTATAGTATATAAATTGAAATTAGGTTATATCATTACAATTAACTTTTACAAAAATAGACACGATGAAAAATCGATTAGATTAATTTACAAAAGTAATAAATATATTATGTATAGGAAAAATATTAGTATATAAAGTGTAATGAGAAAATATCCAGAGGAAAAATAAATAGAATTATTCTCTTGAATTGTAACCAGAATTATACTCTGAATGCTTGGATATTATAATATATATTTTATAGGTTTATATGCATTCAAATCAACTACAATTAGATTTTATTTAGTTAAGTTACAAAATTAAGTTAGCGTTCGTTTAGGTGTTATTATAACATATATATTCAAATTCGATTATATTGCTTGATTGATAAAACATCATTTGTCATTTATTTGGTGGAAATTTCATAAATATTTACATGCTTGTAACTACAATATTGAAATTATTTTGTAGTTTTATAAATACTATTAGAATATTAATTCATTTTGAGATCTTACAAAAAACATTATATATTTATCATGTAATGTTGACAAACTAAAATGTATAGAAATAAAAAAAATCAAATTTATAAATTTTATTATAAAAAATAGGACGAAAGATATAACAGTACGATGCTTTTGTTGTTATTATCTACCACAAGAAATGATTCTTTTAGATAGATTATGTTATCATATACATACAGCGATTAGTTGTGAAGAGTACAATAGAATATACTTCGACTCTATATAATTGGTATATATTTGAAACTCTATACTTAAAAATAGAGTAGACTAGATTCAAATATTTAGTGTCACTTGAATATGATGTCATATTTGGTGATGCTAGAAAGATCTTCATTTTTTGAACTTGTTTTAACGATTTACCCCAAAAATGTACAATTCACACTTGTTAAGGAAGAGTAGGACTTGTTTTTGCAATAACAAAACATTTGAATATTTACATATATTGAAAGTATCATAAAATAAACTAACGACAAACACAATATAAATATTCGAAATCGTTATTTAAGTTTTTTATCATAATAACAGGATGAATGATATAGCAGTACGTTTCTTTTGTTGTCTTTATCTGTCATACATTGAGAAACGATTCTCTTAGATTATGTTATCATATACGCGCAACAATTAGTTGTGAAGATTATGTTATTCATATACTTTGACTCTATATAACGCGTGTATATTTTAAACTCTAAACTTAAAAATATAGTAGACTGGATTCAAAAATATTCATTGTCACTTGAATATGGTGTCATTTTGGGTGATGCTAGAAAAATATTCATTTTTTGAACTTGTTTTAACGATTTACCAAAAAATATACAATTTACACTTATTTAGAAAAAGTGGGACTTATGTTTGCGGAAACAAAATATTCAAATATTTACATATATTTAAAGTATAAAAAATAAACTAATGACAAACAAAATATAAATCTTTCAAATTGTTATTTAAGATTGAAAACATAGTAAAATAATATAATACATAATCCAAAATGAAGTAAAAAAGAACAAAAAACATACATTGTCCAAAATATCATACATCATCCAAAAAAATGTTAAATAAAAATAAATAAAATAATAAATAAATAAAAGTGACATGTATGCATCTTATTCTCTATCAACCCATCTTTCTTTGTGGTAGTTATGATTTGTAGAGGTGACTCACACCTATCGATGATACTGTGATACTCATAAGGTATTTTCACCATATTTATTGGAGGACTTCTGTTTATGTATATTTTTGGGTTAAAAGAATTTGTCTTCAGCATATCGAATCACAAATTAATTTGACACAATTTTAGATAACTCAAATTGATTTGACATAACTTTATATTACTAAAATTATTCATGCTAAGATCTTCTCGATGCTTATTTATATGTGTTCACTCCTGATAAGATGATGAGACTAATTTTCTACAATTGAGTATCTCATGTGTGTCATGTTAGTTGGTCTATGTTCCGTTGAAATTGGTGTTCAAACTTTACGTGGTATCCTTTGACTAAGATTAAACTGGAGTAAAAAACATTCAGGATAATCGACTTTGATAATTTTGAATGGTCTTACATCGCGCGTATATATGTATGGATTAAAATTGACCTATTAATAAAATAATAAAATCTCATATTGTTTAGTCAATGATATATCAATATAAAATAATCAAATGTAGGCTTGTTTATTTAACACGTGTAAAAATATTGTTTAAATAATAATAAATATTTAAACTCGAATAATGAACCAAGTGGAATTATTAATTACCAAGTATTAAAAAAATTATTTATAATATTATATTATCAATTAAAGATATAAATTTCACATATATATATATATATATATATAATAAAAATACTTTAACAAAATAAAACATCGACGGTGTAAATCAATGAGATGTGGATCTAAAATTATTAAACGCTACCATGGACTTTATAGATAGATTTACATATATATAACCTAGTTAATTCAAGTTTTTTTCTAAAAATAAATTTTTATTAATGTGTGTATCATTTTCTCTCAAACAATAATAACTAACAATTTTATATAATTGAAGTTATCATGAGTCTTTTATTTACTTACAATTCGGTCTTAAACTCTAAAAATATTGGGTAAATTATACAAATAACGTTTAATAAATAATCAAAAATTTTAACTTTATCACAACAATCTAATCCAAATATTATCTCTCAATCTCAATCTATATCATGAAACATATAATTAAGGATCAATTAATTAAAAGTAATAAGAATATTAAAGATCAATTAATTAAAAACAATAAGAATAATGATATTTGATAAGTGTATACAATGTATAGGTTCAAATCCATTTTAATTTCATATTTGTGACACAAAATCCTTGGCTAAAACTTAAACTTTTAAGGCTAAGATCATAGGGCATAGGATAGAAGTTCATTAAAACTCTTTGTTCAAGTTTATACGCATGAATAGACTAAATTAGCGTCTTGAAGGTCATGATATTGAGAAGGGGAATGACGTCAAAAGATTCATACTAAGATATCGGTACATATATTAATTTGGACACGCGGACCAGGGATCCTCTATCAAGAATGAAAGACATTATCGTCATTATTTTTAACACTCGTGCTTTAAAAGGAAAAGCAAAATGTTAAATTCTCAATATCATAGTGACAACAGAAATACAGAACATCGTCCGACACAATAGTAAGAAAACCACAATGTGGAAAATCAGCTTATCTCACTAACAAATCAGCATGTAGCACCACAAGTAAGGTAATACAACTTTTCTTAAGTTTCTCCACTGAACCAATCTACCCAAAAACAATTTTCTTAAACTCTTCCCTCCCCAGTATACCCAATAGTCCAGAAACAATTCCCTTACGTTCCATAACTAAAATATGCAAGTCAGTTGAACTTACATCATTATTTGTCCATTGTCATTAAAATATTTCTAACGGTTACTCCAACTGAGCAACCGCGCCTTTATTGTGATGCCCACCACCATCCATTTTTTTCTGATAAACTATAATTTTATGCCTTCAGCTTCACAATGATATTATCGCAACAACAATTAATACACTCTTTTTTTAGACAAAGGCACCATAACCACTTTAGAGTATATCATTCTTATCAAAGTCTCAGCTACATTGAGTCTCTCTTGCACCAAATATTTTTTATGAAGACTTGCTTCTCATATTTAACAACCATAATATGGACAAATATGATGGTAAAAAAACAAAATCATAGTATGGATAAATATGATGGTGAAAAAGACTCATTGCACCATATAGAGGAGTTATATAATAAAATATTATGCTTTAGAGAAGACCACATGGTCACGTGTATCGTTTTCTCCATGACTTTCAAGGGAAATGATCTAAATTAGTTTAATAGCCTTCTGACATGCTATATTTGAATCTTCAGTTTGTTACAGAACATCTTTAAAAACTAATTTGTTGGGTCCAAAGTCATCAAGGGAGATGGTGATCAAGGAAGAGTCTCTGCAATTGTATGCAATATTTTGTTAAAATTAAATATAGAATATAAAGTTACAATGATTATATGGCAGTTTTAACTTACATACAAGTGATTATGACAACACTTTTGGTAGAATTTATAATAAAAAGAAGGAAACTAATTTTGAAGATAATAAGAGTTAAGTTAGATGGAATTCCAAATGTTAACCACTTGTATCATCACTTAGGAAGCACTGATGAAATGCTCTTGGTCATAAAAGTTCAGAAAACGTCTTAACATGAAGTTATGAATTTTAGACACATTACAAACAAAGTATGTGCAAGATTAAAACATAACCTATCAAAACTAAATCTCAAACATGAAGCAAAGAGGATACTTTAGAAATAATTATAACAGTTTCCGAAACCTAGAAAAATTGAGCAGATGACCATAAACTAAATTAAAAACATTTGGAGTAGTTTATTAAAAAAATTAAAGATGTAGTTAAGTTTATAGGTCGTCAATAAATATGGACTTCGAAGGAGGAGGGGAAATATAAGTTATGCAAGTTCTACAATTATATAAGATACTATACTCGAGATTATATATCTCTACAAGATAAAGTTTAAAAGGTAATTGATGAGAGTAAGACTCATGAATTTATAAGAAGAAAACATAGTGTTAAGTCGAGACATGGTGCGGGTAAGCCTCAACCTCAAACTAGACAAGAACCACAAGTTGTGAATATAGTTGAACCTCTAAGACCCTTCAAAAATAATGATGTTTGGGATAGATTACAGACATATATGGATTTAAATCCAAACATAAAGTCCATCTGCATAATTGCAGGAGGGGACTCAGTCTCATCTATTACTAAATCCTATATAAAACGACATATTGATAATTTAGAGGTTCAGTTTCAGGGTAATATGTCACCTTATACGTATAGAAATCCTTATACGATACTTGAATTCACCAATGAAGACTTAAGAGGAGTTACGGTACCACACCAAAATCTAGTGATAATTAGAGTAAAAATAACGGGAGTAAATGGGAAGCGATTCATCATAACACTAACATCTCAACCAAAATACTATAATACAAGTACATATGACAAGATGCGTAGTTATAGCCTTGACATCATCCCATATGAATTTGACTGGATGTATGGGGCAGATGCAAAAGCATTAGGAGAGTCAAGCACTGATGTAGTTTTTGGGATGATGAGAATTTAGGAAGAAGGTCCAATATTTGTTTATGATAATAGAATGAATATTCTTCATACAACGCAATTTTGGAAAGGCCATGGTTAGATTACATGCATGATGTAGTATTATCAGTATATTAGTTCCTCTGGTACATAGTTAATGGAAATGTTGGTAGGATAAGAGGAAACCATAAGACTTTAAATGAGTGTTATGCAACCTCTTTAGCCCCTTAAAAATAGCTATAAGAGGCACATTTTATCATTAATTATATTGATTACCTTAGAGAGGCCTATCACATAATAAATCTAGGGGAATATGTGGAATGCATTAAAATGGAAAAAATAAATCCATTTGCCTCTGCCGACCTCAGGGCTTTCTGACAAAAGAATTGGATATATTTTCTTAGAATGGCTTGGATATGACCGAAGTCTCATCCAAAATGGTGTGGCATAATATATCAATAGACAACAGGCTTCAGCTAATCAAACAGGAAAAAAATCATTCTTTTAACAAACAACTGAAACAATAATGGAGAAAATTGATAGACTCAATCTAGTAGACCACATCAAGGAAGTATACTACCCTGTATGGAAAATTAACCCAATTTTGATGGAGAAGAGGAATGTAAAGTGGAAGATGTGTGTTGAGTTCATAGATTTAAAGAAAATATGCCCAAAAATCTATTTATTGTGCCAACAATTGATCAACTTGTATATGTAACTTCAAAGAATAAGATGGTATCCTTTATTGATGTGTATTCATGTTATAACCAAGTTTTAGTGGATGAAGAAGATCAAAAGTACATCACCTTCATCACTTATAGAGGACTTTATTGATATAAAGTTATACATTTTAGGCTGAAAAAATGTTACGGGCACAAATTAGATGATGGTTAACAAAAAATTTGCAAATCAACTTAGTTGGAACTTACAGGTGTATATTGATCATATGTTGATCACTAGTAGGAAAGATGTAGACCATGTGATGAACCTAGTTGAGTCTTTTACCAACCTTAAGAATAAATTTATAGCTTAATTCAGGGAAGTGTACTTATGATGTAAGGTCATTGAAGTTTTTAGGCTATATAGTAAGTGAGGAAGACATATAAGAAATTCACATATAACTTTCAAACTTAGCTATGATGGATCATCCTCAAAACACTAATGAAGTTCAAATACTATCATGAAGTTTAGTTTCATTAAACATATTTATTTGAAGATCTTCATATAAGTGTCAACCTTTCTTTAATATACGGTCATGACACAGTGATGTATGAACTAGGTTCTTAGATATTATAACCCAATAATAGGATATATGTGACGAGGAATACAACCATTCATACAAGAAATTATTGAATATAGGGGACTAGAAGTACAACCAATCATACAAGTGTTAAAGATATAAGGCCTAAGCCCGTTAGCTCTTTATTTTATCTTTAAATATGAGCATATGCTCTATGTAATTCTTATGTTTTATAGTAACGAAACCCATATACTTTATATTCTCCCTTTGTTTGTTCTTTTGTTAACATGTTAGCACAATCTGGAGTAATCTAATTGGGGAAGCGTAGCATTCTTCCCTGATCTGCCAGGTATTTGATTTTGATTCTTTGTTTGGATTGTATATTGGTATTTTATTTTGTATTGGTATTGGTATTCGATTTCGTCTTGGTATTTTGATTCGTTGTTTGGATTTTTTTCTACTAGGTGTTCGATTTTGCATTCGTTATTTGGATTATTCAATTTCGTATTGGTATTGGTATTCGATTTTGTCTTGGTATTTCGATTTGTTGTTTGGATCTACTTTGCTTCGTATTCGATTCTGATTCGTTGTTTGGATCGGTTTTTGTTGTGCTTCAGCTACTGGTTTTCCTTCTTTTCACATTGTGCTTTAACTACTTCCTTGTTCTTCTTGTTGTGCTTCAGTTACTAATTGTTCTTCTTGTTAGTTGTTTATTTTGTTGTACTTCAGATGTTGGTTGTTCTTCTTGTTTTGACCTTTCTACGTGACGTGTGGTTGTGATTAATATTCTTGCTTATTTTGGATATGTTTTTGGTTGGCTTCAAATATTCTCTTATTTGTCGATTGGATTTGTTTGGAAATTTGATCTGGCTTTCGTCTGAAGAGATACAGTTTTTAGATTTTGGATTTTTTAGGTTCAACCACAATCAAATGGTTCGATCAAAATCCAAACAAATTCTGCTTTCTCTTAATTTTGGAGAGTGTGTTTAGGAAATCCAGTCCTTCAATCTTACCGGTTGGATCGTGATTTGGTGCTACGGTTTAGAATAAATCACTGATAGACTAGTGCAGTTATTTTTCTTGGTAAAAGAAGTTTGATTTTAAACAAAATTAATATTTCGATTTGGATTTGATTGAGTATTCAATTTGATTTTGCAGACCACTGATATTTTGAATTTGGAGTCGGTTTGATTTTGGATTTAGGGTTTGATTAAGATTTTGATTTGACTTTCCGATTTGGATTTGGTATCTCTTGATTGTTTAATTGTGTTCGATTAGATATTGTGGATCTTATTGCGAATATGATAGGAAAATATGATTTTCTACAGTCTACTAGTACCAAACTCAATGAGAAGAAATTTGTTATGTCTACATTTGTATACCATTTAGGTATGTCCTCGTCTTCCACTTCATGTTTTGATTCATCATTGTGGATTTTGGATTTGGGTCTGTCTTATTATATATCACTTCACATGTCGAACTTTGTTTTGTTATCTCATATTTGTCCTATATTGTTTATGGGCTCTATTTGTACCTCATCATATATCGCTATCTGATGTTTACTAATGTTCTCACCCTTGCTTTGAATCTTGTTTCGGTTAGGCAATTGTGTAAATATGGTTATTAGGTCTTATAATTTTATTCTATTTATGTTATACACAATCAACAGAATCATAGAGTGATTGAGATAGGTCGTAAATAGGGGAACTCTATGTTTTTAAAAAAAACTCGAACTAACAGATGTAGGTGTATATGGTATTGATTGTGAAAAAATATATTTGACTATATTGTTGCCTTTGGTGTTATTTGTCGTTTTTCGTTTGAATCCTTCATCGTCTGATTTTTATCTTTTCCATGCTCATCTGGGACATGTATCTGTATCGCGTTTGAAACTTTTAATCTCAACATGTTCTTTAGGTAAGTTAAACACTTGTAATATCTCATATTGTAATGGTTGTAAACTGGAAAACATTTTAGCCTTACCGTTTAATGAAAGTGTCATTTCTTCTATAGCTTCGTTTGATATTATTTATTCTGATGTATGGGGTCCATCTCATGTCTCCACAAAGTGGTTTTTCATATTATGTATCATTTATTAATGATTATACTCGATACACATGGATTTATCTGATGAAACAAATGTCAGATTGTTTTGGAATTTATTGAAAATTTAGAGCATTGTTTAAGACCCAACATTCTGTTGTGATAAAGTGATTTAGGTGTAACTTAGGTATGGGTCAATATACCTCCAATAATCTGAAATATTTAATTTCATTTGATGGTAATATACATCAATCATCTTGTATTGACATCCCTCAACAAAATGGTGTTATCAAAAGAAAACCTCATCACCTTCTGAGACTTCTCATCATTTCCTTTTATCAGCTGAAGTTCCAACTAGTTTTTGGGAGAAGTCATTTTGACTGTTGTTTATGTGACTAATAGAATTGCCACTTCTCATAATGCAGGAGTGTATTCATTTCAAAAGTTATACAGACAACTTCCAGATTATTCTTAATTACAAGTGTTTGGATGTACATGTTGTATCCTTCGTCCTCATGTTGAACGCAACAAATTATGTCCTAAAACAGCTATGTGTTTTTCAAGGTTATGGTATTGCACATAAAGGCTATCTATGATCCCACCAGTCAGAAGCTATATGTATATCGCCATGTCACGTTTCTTGAGCATATCCCATTTTATTTGATTCCGACAAAATCATATGATGTAACAAAAATAGACCTTTAGGATATTGATCCTTTTGAAACTGGTTGTGATACATCTTTTGACATTGATATTTCAGCTCATGAGACATCTATAACAATTGATGTTATTTTTATTCCATCAATGCATGAGGTCTCTGGTAGAAAAACAGATCATCCACCTCTTGAGAGATCCACTCGTATAAGTAAGTCTACTAAACTACCAGATTTTGTGTACTCATCTTCCTCAGCTCCTTTTGCTTCTTTCATAGAAAACATACATATTTTTTATGCCAAAATCCTATATTCGAAGAGCTTACTTCTCTTTATCATACTCATACATGGGATATAGTTAAACCGCAATCCAGTAAGCATATAATCGGTTCTCGTTGGGTTTTTTAAATTAAAACAAAGTCTGGTGTGTCTATTGAAAGATATGTCTCGTCCTGTAGCAAAATGTTATTTATATAAGTATATTATGGATATAATGAGATATTTGTCCTAGTGTCAAAAAAATGACGATATTTCGTAGTCTTATTGCGGTTGCGTTCATTCGCTAGTGGAATATCTTCCAACTAGATGTCAAAAGTATGTTTTTAAATGGTGATCTTCATGAGGAGATTTACATGACTCATCTCCACGTGTTGCTCACCAACCATGTGAATTTTATCGACTTTGAAAAGCTTTATATGGTCTCAAATAAGCTCCCCGTGTTTGCTTTGAAAAAAATATCTACGGTTATTACTTCACTTGGTTTTCTTCCTAGTAATCATGATTCGACCTTGCTTATCAAATTCACGCGTGCGGGATCCATTATTTTATCTCTGTATGTAGATGATATGATCATTACAGGTGATGATATTGATGGCATTGAGGTAGTAAAACATGATTTGGCTTAGCGTTTTGCGATGAAGGACTTAGGACTATTATGTTATTTTCTAAGCATTAAGGTGGCTTACTTTCCAAAAGGATATATTCTCTCTCAGATAATATATATATATATATATATATATATATATATAATTTATTCAAGTGAACGCGACTTTCTAATAGCAAGACTGTAGATACCCCTTTTGAAACTAGTGCCCGATACACTCCGATTGATGGTGTTTCTTTGTCAGACCCAACTCATATCTCGAACTCTTGTAGAGAGCTTGGTTTATCTTGCAGTTACTCGGCCAGATATAGCTTATGTTGTTTATGTGGTTAGTCAGTTTGTTATTGCTCCTACATCCGTCCATTAAGGATTTGTTCTTTAAATATTGAGATACCTTCGTGGCACTCAGTTCCAGAGCATTTTACTTGAACTACGTGCCTATAGTGATGTTGATTGGGATAGTGATCCTCATGACAAAAAATCTACTACTGGTTTATGTATTTTCCTTGGAGATTCATTAATCTCATGGAAAAGTAAGAAAAATATGTTGTCTCTAGATCGTCTACTGAAATTGAGTAGCGTGCTATAGTCGTGACCACATGTGAGATTGTTTGGTTACGATGGCTTCTTGCAAATATGAAGGTTAATGTTACTAAACTTACTTCTTTACATTGTGATAACAAACGCGTCATGCAGATAGCAAAGAATTTTGTTTTACATTAGAGGACGAAGCACATTGAAATAGATTGTCACTGTACTCGGCATCATCTTCAGATCGGCACCATCTCGCTTCCATATGTTCCATCATCTTTGCAGGTTGCTGATATTTTCACTAAAGCTCAGTCAACAACGCAGTTTCGTTATCTTTGTGACAAACTCTCTATGCGTATTATTGTTGCATTGTGAGTTTGATTAGTGGTTGACAATAATATAATAATGATTCTAATTATTTTTAGAATTACATATGAATACTTTATTATTCATCTAAATCGAATAGGTAATAATCCTGCACTTTTGATTCCATCAGTTACTTATCACAAATTTCGATAAACTTTCATCATTTAGATTCCAACATACATCCATACACTTAGAGCGGACACGTTAAAATTTCTGTTAAATGACGTGGCGTTAACTCACCTGCTAAATACCCAGAATAGATTAAGATATAATATAATTATTTTTTTTGTTTATTTTTATTCTTTTTCTCCATTTTATATATATATATATATATATATATATATTCTCTTTCTAACATGTAATTTTAACATCAACCATTTCTATGTGCTCTTAAATCTCGACCCCAATAAATTTTACCTATAAATATTGACCTAATCAAATCTCATACTTCAAACTTTGACAAAACTATTACCGTCCCCTTAACCTACCATTAACAAAAAAAAAAAACAAACCCTGTTTTATCCAATAGTACTGGATATACCAAAATATAGAACTTAAAAAACAATAATACAATACATTGTTGAAATACTTGCACGTTCGGTGGTAATACACTATTTATGTTGTGGAGTTTTATTGTGGTGTAGGCGTAATTCAAGACAAGAAAACCAAGTCAAAAGGTTGTCGGTGTTTGACAAGAAAGAAAGCATTAATTACTAGTATATCATAGTTCCTATGACATATATCTCTTCATTTATCCTTGTCCTTTTTCTTTGGTGTTACTGTATACATAATCAACGGCATTAAAAGATCCGAAAGTATTAAATGGTAGTTATTTTTTACTTTTTTATGAACAATAATTATATAAATTAGATTAAAATCGTCCATTTTGAGTTCTTCTATAAGGGGTATGAATATTTGCATTTTGTTACCAAAATATTTTTAAAGATGTTTATAATATTATTTTTAAACCGCATTTATTCTTTTGTTGTAAGAACACAAATCTTAAACTCTTCATTTTTTTACATTTTTTTTATATATCTATATTTAAAATTGAGTCACCTGAAATTCTGACGTCCTTCTCCTTTTCTTGTACCGCATTTTCATCTTTTCTTGCATCGTAGGGGAAAAACGAAGCTCATCCTCCTCCACAATTATCAAGGTGATTTTTTTCTTTTTCCATCTCTATTTTAAGTTATTGATTTTATGTTGAATTTTGGTTGTTTTAGGTTATTTTTTATTGATTTGGATGGCTTGCTATGTGAATCTGATAAGTTAGATTTAGAGTTTCAAATTTAAAGTCGAATTTAAGGATTTATGATAGAGTCTGGAGTGTTGGAAGTGACTGTTTTTGTCTATTTACCACATCAGAATCGGTTGGAAAATGGTTGCACTGATGGGCCAAGGCCTGGCACCCCATTGGTGCGTAGACACCAGACCGATGGTGCCCAGTCGGTGGAATCATAGGTCTGGTTCTTACGCACTGATAGGGTGTCATGTATGGCCCCATCGCTGCAAGTGTTGTGCACCATATGAACACAACAGTTAACACATTATGTGGATTTTTTTAAATAAAAAATTATATTTTTTAAAATATATTGTTCTAAAAATATCTGATTTTTTTTTGTTGAAATTTTAACCTATTTTATTTAGTTAATATTAATTTTTTATTTATTATCACATTTTATTTTATGTATTTTTATTATTAATGAAAAAATCGTGTTTATTTCAATACTCGGATTGACGGTCTCCCCCAATCAAGGGTGAATCACCCTGGAAATAATATTAACATTGTAAAGTCCAATGAAGCTGAGAGGGTCCGAGAAAAAATAATGTGACCGAATATACACGGAGAATAAGCTAGAAGAGCATAGCGGAAGGTCCTGACGACGCATTCATAAAGGTCATATGAATGCTAAAGCATTAGATAAAATAGTTGATCTCGTTGGTGATGGATCATCTAAATATGCCGCATCATCTTTACCATCACCTTTGGGATACCGTTCACCATCACTAGTACATACATCACCATCACCACCATATGGTCACCGTTTACCAACACTGGCGCATATATCACCACTACTACCATTAGGTCACCGTTTACCACCTTACGCAGATGTGGCTAGCGTTAGAGCGGATGTAACTGATGACCCTAAGTATAATTTTTTGGATGAGGAGGCGAGTGATGTTATTCATACGGAGGAGCAAACAAAGTTGTTTGCATTTTTTGCATGCAACAAAATACCATTATTCATGGACTACAAGGAGCATGAGGCATTCAACATCTTCACTGGTTATGTAAGTATTAAGTTATTAGAATTAACAAAATTTAAGTTTAACTTATGTATGTTTTGTTAATGTTGAGGTTTATTGTTACTTACTGTTTTATATACAGCCACGCAGTTCTCTAAGCATACAGGCACATTATAATATGCTTAGAGTTGTTATTGGGTCTCCTAGTCCGTTAACCCGCTCGGGACCAATCTGGTAAAGCCCGACCGAGACCGGTCCGGGTAACTTAGAGAAAGATTTGGGAGTTGAAATCCTAGACCAACTCTCTTGTAGGTTTGGACCGGTCCGCCTGGTAACTAGACGGGTAAGGTAGATATATATGGTTTTTATTCATAATCCTATATATTGGTGCTAAATTTATTGTACATTGGTGCTAAGTTTAAGGTAATGTTTTATCTATGTGTTTGATTTGGTGCAAATTTAAGTTTTAGTGTAGCTATCGTTGTTTTTTTAAGATACACTCTTACCTTTTGAGCCTAAAATGTAAAAGTTTCAATCAAATTTCCTATTTCTTTTTACATCTTAACAACCAAATTATTAATCCTAAACCACCTACTATGTTTAGCTTTAAAACTAGTAGAAGTCTGATGATCGGTCAAAGACTTATGGGTTATTTTAATTGGGTTTATCTTGACTATTAAGAAGCACGTCTACTATAGAATCCAAGTCATGTGGAAAGAAAACCCTACAAAATATATGTTTTTCTTGTTTTAATTTTATATGTATTAGAATCGAAAATAAGAAATAATATGCCATAACTAATCATACAACAATGCATGCCTTTGTTACTACATCTTGTTATATATCTTTCCATTTCCTTCTAGAATTCAAGAAAAATAAAGCAGCCTAATTATGTAATGTTGGAGTATGCATTATTCCAGGTCGTTAACCTGCATAAGACCAAACCAAACCGCCTCGACGTGGTCTCGGTCCATAATTTATGGATCCTTTGTTTAGCATTCTGAGTTGGCCCCGCTCGATATACCAAGTCGGTCTCGGTCCAGTCGAAATCTGGACTGGCCCAACACAATAGCATGACTAAATATGCTACATATTTGGGACTTGACCGCACAGCCAGAGGTAGTGAGTCATCTAGCTTGTACTCTGTTTGGACCACTCATAGCTCACATGCCTCAATACTTTACTCATTTTGTATTAGAAGATGTATTTGTTGAGTGCTGGTACCAGGAGACAAACACTTTCCATTTTAGCTTTGGTGAGATGACCATCACATTGGACGACGTCAGTTATATTACATGCATCTCTATAGTTGGTAGGACTATGTATATGGTTGAGGCCCCACGCGAGAAGGCTTACGGGTTTATACTGGTTTGTTAGGACTCACTATTGATGAGGCACGTAGAGAGCTTGATTACACACAGCTTCAAACCATTTTTTGCAAATGTGTTTTATATTACTTTCATAATTCATTTACATATATCACTTACAAGTTTATCCAAATTATTTTTGAGAATCTTTATCGTTAATCGGTTCGTACATGTCAATATTCTTAACATCGTCCAATGATCGTGAAAAGCTTCTAAATGAGCAACTTTTCCATCATATCGCCACTCACAAATTTGGTGCCAACACATTCTATCGTGCGTAGATCTTATTGTACAAGTACAAACTTTGTCGGTTATATCACGTTTAACATTCATCCCAAGCACATCGATTTTCTTGAAATCTTTGGCACTTTCTAATTCGATAAGAAAGAGTACAAGATTGTGTTGGAAACCTTACCTCATATTTAGTCGAACCCTTTATCTCCAAATTTATGTTGTGCTATATAAAGACTATTTTCAAATGAATATTTGATTTCATAATGTTAGACTTAAACAAGTGAATGCACCACGGTCCAAAATAACTCGAAGTTAAGCTTGCTCGTACGTAGGTAACACTTCAAATTTGAATGAGAGCTCTCGACCCGGTTAGTTGTGTCATGTCCTAAATGCATGAACTTGTTTATTTTCCAAACCACAAATTTATGTGTGTATTTGTCAAGCTAAAAAATTTCAGTGTACTTGATTGCAAGAGGATAGTTTTGTTGGTGACGTTGCATCTCAATTCTATTATGATCAAATTCAATTTATGATATTGCATACGCTATCTTTGTTCTCGTCGACTTTCTTTTATGATCTTTTTCGGATGCCGACCAACTATACTTTCCGACCTCTCGCACTCAAAATATATTCTAGGATTCATTATACTATCTATCTTATCGCGACATTTTATGTTGATAACCAAAATGTTATCTATTTTGATCTTCTTTACCCACTTAACCAATTTTTCTTGCGTATAATACTCAGCCGTGAAAAAAAATATGAGTGTTGTCGGTACTGAAAGCTTCTGTTGATTCATCTGTAGTATCCGCTCCCTAAATACCAAAATCCAAATCATAAGTCAAAGTTAGTAGATAAACATAAATCACTAAAACCAGTAGAAAAATCTTCAGACCACTTAAAATATAAATTACTTTTGTGGCCATGCACCACTGGCTTAGGGACTATGAACCGGTGGTGCATAGACATAAAACGGGTGGTCATACACTACCGGTTCTGGTGCCCCTGCACTGGTGGTGTATAGGGGATAGAACTGGTGATGGTGCACCTTCACAGCACTGGTTCTAGCCTATAGAACCGGTGGTCCGAAGTTGTACCACTGCTAATTTTTTTTAAAAAAATACACTATTGTTACTTTTTCTGGCGTTTTAAAAATGAAGCTCCTCCTCCACCTCCAATGAATGTATCTCTTCTATGCTAATACCATATTCTGTTTAACTCATGTTTAATCTAGTGGTTTGTTAAAAGAGGTTGGAAAAAGTTTGAAGAAGGTTTTAATGTTCTTGAAGTATGTTTAAGTGTTCAACAAGTTTTTGTAAGAACATCACAAAACCTTAGGAATATCAAGTATAATATAGTAATTGAAAGTGTTTTTTATAGGTGAGATTAGTATATTAGGTTATTTTTAAAACTTGGTGAAAATATGATACACTTAGTGTTTTTTTATTAATGACAGTTTTGTAAATAAATCAAATTTGGGGTAAATTTAGTAGTCAAAAAGTAAACGTTAGGTCAAATACATTTTTTGGATGAGAATAGATGCATTTTGGATGATTTTAACTTGACCCTAATTATAGTAATTTTGATAATTTTTAATTTTTCTCTTATATATATGCGGCTTATTTCTTCTTATAACCATTAAATTTGGTTAGAAACTTATATTACATCTTAAAATGAGAAAGGTTACTCATTCCAACCACAAACAAATCCTCTAAAGGCATATAATAAAGGCACTAAAAATTAAAAGTTTGAGCTATTATCTATAATTAAAAAATGATTCAGTTAAAGTCTGGAGGTAAACGACAAAAGTTATTTATACTAGGTGGAAAACGTGTCAACACAACTAGTCCAACGATCTATTAACCGCTTCTACGTTTTATGGCGTGACGTTACAAATTTCATGTGTTACAACGAATCTAGCATTTTATGGCGTGATGTTACGTTTGTCATGTGAGACAGATTGCCATGCGTTAAACTTCTATGTGTGACAAACGATACTGTATGACGTGACAGATTTATGATAAATATGTTATCGCATGTGTGTGATAGTTGTTAACGTGTCATACTTAACTTATTGTTTACCATATTTTTTATACGTTTATTAAAAAGTAATTTATATGCGTTAATTTATTCAAATTTCAATAATTAAGATATGTATATCATAAATGAAGTACTTGACATATTTATTTATTATTTTATTTAATTATATTTAGATATTATAAATAATTTATTAAATATTCTAAAAAAACTATTTCTAATATCTAACTATTAGATATATAAACTTTTTAGATATTTAAACACTATATTTTCAAAGTTGTTGGAATTTTTAAATCTTTCAACTATTATATACTTCTAATATAGTTCTTTAGATATTTTAAATGTATATGTTTAGATGTTTTAAATAGTTTATTCTATATTTGAACTATTAAATATTTCAACTATATATTTAAAGCTTTTAAGATTTTATATATATATATATATTACTTGTACAATTGTAAATAACAAAATAAAATTTGAAAAATATTTAATTAACAATAAATAATATAATATAATAAAAATAAAAATAAAACAAAATAATTCATTAATTAGACCAAATAACAATGTTTTTAATAAAATAAAAAAGAAAAACATTACATTAAAAATGCTTAATACAATCGAATATTAAAAAAAACAAAGCAGCTTGATATTTATAATTGGAAAATGATGGTGTAGGGTGTGGAGAAGTATGAAGATCAACATCCATATGTTCAACAATCCCATCTAAATTTATCTTGTTCATCATCTCTCATATGAATTCTTTTTGTTATAGTTGGGTGGTCGCTCTTTATTATATCACTACTCGTGTTGATTATGTCACTACTCGTGTTGATTATACCACTAACTGCGTTCATTCTGCGCTCATTGCATGTATTAGCGATCATAAAAAAGTTGTTGTTGTTGAGAAGAACTACCTGTGATGGAAGCCGTCTGTTGATGCATGGCTTGCTGAGGAAACCATGAGGTGGACCAGGTTATTCAGTAACGCCGTTATATTTCCATATATCTTGCAAAAAAATGTAAAATTTGATCCATACCTACAATTTCAACCATAACTTTCATTGTCAAACATATATCTCTTAGTTTCTTAAAAAATGCTTACCCATAACATAACTTTTCCTAACTTTACGGTGAGTCCACATACTCACATTTACCCATTGTATAATAAGAAAATGACGTATTATCATCCTATAAGGTAACTTTACCCTACCAAATTTCAAATTCATATGCGCAATGATCAAACTAGCCAAATATATTTTATCATACATAATTACTATAGCAGTAATTAAAAATGTTTGAATATGCAAAAATTATGAATCATTGCTATTAGTATGATTAAAACAACTATTAACTAATTTTAAAGTTAATTTACGTTGACCATCCAAATTATCTCTAATAGCTTTACGTTTACCATTAATCATTGGTTTCTCATTACTACAACTCAGTGCATCCACTGCCTCATCGAAAGATATAGACTAATCATTATCCATCTTATACGAGGAAAAGTAAGGGACGATAATTGTTCACCGCCATATAATTGGTAAATTGGAAGGATAAATTTTTCTACTAAGTTTCTTTAAAGTTATACTCACGATTATCAATTGTGAAACACATTCCTAAACCTCGAGAATTATTATAAATTATACTTCTACTTGCATAAAATTGTAGAACTAATTCAATATACCAATCACAATAGAACTTAGCAAGAATTAACCAACCTAACCCTTTATCACTTTCAAGCCTTTGTTAAAAAATATTTCATACCAGACACTTGGATAAGTTCTTCATAGTCCAAATAGATATCTGAAAACATTGTGACTCTTATTTATGGTGCTAAATAGTTTTGAACGACAATCTCTCCTTCGGGATATGCTCAATAGTCTCGGATTTTATTGTATATTTTGGAATGAAACACTTCCTTCAGATCTTGTTCTTCTTCTCGATGAGGATGATGCATTCACCTCTTCGGACGTTCTTCAATTTTCATGAATCTATTGAACAAATGCGAGAATTTTTTTTGTGAGAGATTTAAAAATAATATTTATGTATTTTTTGTTTAATGGTGTGAAACAATTGTACAACATATGTGAGTATTTATAAGGTTTATTCTCTATGGAATCAGATACCTGATTTGTAGCCAATTGGACGTCCAATTGGCTATGGCCATTTTTTTAAAATAGTTGATTGAATCGGATATGTGATTTAGCCAATCCGATGTTCAATTTGATTAGCTATTTGGAAAAAAAAATAGTCGTAGCAAATCAGACATCCTATTTGCCTTCAATTTTTTTTTTTAGTTTTCTCCTCTATAAATAGAGAAAAAACTCATTCAACTCTCACTCACCTCTCAAATATTCTCTCAAACTCTCTAGTTCTACTAAAATCTCTTATATATACTAAGTTCTTAGTTTTGCATAATTCCATAAAATATCTCTTGTGCTTTCTCTTATAGTAGTTTTCGATCATAATTTGAAATTGATGAAATCAATAAAATTTGGTTTAGGTAAGATTATACTTGTTGATTTCATACCTTTCTATAATTTTTCTATTTATTTGGTTGTGATATTGTTTGATATTAGTTTCGATTACTAGTTTTTTCATAACTTACAAAAAAAAATTTATTATTTGTGATATTATTTTATATTAGGTTTAATTTTCCTTTTAGTTATTTGCGATATTATTTCATATTATTTTTTATTTCTATTAGTTTAAAAGAAATTATAAAAAAAATCCAAAACTTTTAATTTAATTTTTTATAAATTTTTTGATTTTTCAAATGGCTCCATAATGTGGCAAGGGACCTAATTTTGAAATTCAACCTCCCTCTAATATCAAACTAAATCATTATCATGGTGTTCCCATAGAATCTCTAAACTTATAGATACATTCTTCACATGGAAGTTCTTATGGTAGTACTAGTGGTGGGTCAAAGTCTAGGAAGAAAACATATTAAACATGGGAACACTTTACTGAGAATTATGATAGTAAATCAACTAAGTGTAACCATTGTCCAAAATCATATGCTTATAAGGTCGGAACTATAAATTGCGGCACCGGGGGTATAGTGAGACATTTAGCGTCTCATAAAACTATTGACCCTTCTAAAATTTATGAAGAGGGGAGTACATCTATAGACCCTCAAACTGGTCATGCTTCTGAATTTAATCAAAATCTAGGGAAGAAACAATGATATATGCGGTTGGTACTACACAACTTTTTTGTTTTGCGATAATTGGAGATATGAAAATTGGATGCGTTATGAGGTAAATCCAAGAGCCACATGTATCCCACGTAGCTCTATACGATTGGGAACTTTTAAATATTATTTACGATAAAAAAATTATTATTGATATTATGTTAGTTTTTCCATGAAATGTTTCCCTTACTAGTGATATAACTACATTTATTAATTTTGATATGTTGTGTGTTACTGTTCATTGGATGGATCATAAATGGACACACCAAAGAAGAATTATGTGGTTTGAATCTATTGGAAAACATGAATGCTTTTGAAAATAAAAATAAATTTATATCTATTTCGTTCGACAATGCATCTGTAAACAACTTATTTATTAATTATCTTAGAAATGATTGTATTCCTATATTTTCTAAATTGTTTCACACTTGTTGTTTATGGCATGTACTTCAATTAGTTGCTAAAGATGGAATAAGTATGATTGTGGATGATTTTATTAATCCTATTAAAACAGAGGTCCTTTTATGCTCGACCTTAGTTTCTAAACATAAAACGTTTTAAAGATATTGTTAGGGTTAATAAAAAAACATTTAAAACCCTATTTTAGATGTCAAAACTAGATGGAACTCTACATATCATCTTCTTGCACATGCTTATACATTTAAATAAGAGATTACTACATTTTATAGTAGATATAATCATCATAAAGTTCTTGAAAATGAAAACTGGGTTTATTTTGCTATAATGTTAAGGTTTTTAAGGCTTTTTAACGATTTCAACTAAAAACATTTCTATGCAATACACTCATAATATTCACTTGACCATTTTTGAAATTACTAATTTTGCCATGTGTATGGATAAATATAGGAATAAGAATATATGTGTAGATTTGGTGCCCAATATGAAAGAAAAAATTATAAAGTTTTTGTATTCAATCTCGTTGTTTTATGTTTTGGGGTGTTTTTTTAATATTTTATAATGACGAACCCAGTTTATATTTTTAGTTGATTGTTTTTATAAAGCCTTATAATTTCTTGCAAATGTAACCCTTAACCGTGAATAATATATTCCAGAAGTTGACGATTATATTTATACAATGTATAATAGGTACGATGAAAGATACGGGCCAAATACAAATGTTAAAGCTACAAATTTAAGGGGTAATAACCATAAGGGTAGAGGTAGAAGTCGTCCTAACTATGTAGAAATGGAAATTCTATATAGAGGGGATATAAGAGAAACACATCAAGCTGATAACGAAATCGCTAAATATTTGAATACTAGGTTTGAGTTAACTAATTATTACTCTGATAACCCTCTTGATATCTTAAGAAGAGAGTACCAAACAATACCAGTTTTCTATTCTTTGTAGGTTATTGAAAGAGATTTTAGCAATACCTATGTCTACAGTTGTAAATGAGTGTGCTTTTAGTCAAGCTGGGTTACAGTACAGGACTAAATGATCAAGATTGACAGGAAAAACCACTTGGAGTGCTTATTGCAATCAAGGACTGACTCAGCGGATCATAGGATGCAAGACAAAAAGTATGAAAAAGAAGTGAACCAAACGAAATGTTCAATGATTTTCCAAAAACAATTGAAGGTGTACTTGAACAAGAAATTATGGAGAAACCTAAAGATGAAGTTTTGGAAAGTGATTATGAAGATATTGAGTCAGAAAAAAATGAAGATGAATAGTATGCAATGGAGTTTTAGTATATGTAGTTCAATTTGTGAACATATGTACAACTCATGACTTGTAAGAGGAAAATATTTCTTATTAAAGTAATTCGATGTGTCGGACAGAAGTCAAGGTGGAAAAGCCTATTTGAAGCACCTATGATTATGAATAAGGAGGTCGTATTCACTTTTGAATATGTTCGAGGCTAATTAGTTCTAATTCATTTACTTACATAAGAACTAAGGGGGCTATTGATAAGGAAACAGAACTTTGAGGACTAAAATGTAAAGAATAAAACCTCTTATAACATATTATAAAATTAGAGGAGGAATTTAGAGTTGTGTATCTTAGTAAGAGACTAGCGTGTAGTTATCCCTTTTATGTAACCAATTTCAGTTTAGAGCTAAGTCATTGCGCCTCTATATAAAGGCCAATGTTGATCTAATAAAGGGGTTGGTTTTTTAAGATATAACGTTTTGGTTATCTGGTTTTCTCTCTCTAAAACCTACTTCTCCCTCTATAATCTGACTTCTCTCAATTTAATAAAGCAATCCAAGTAATCAAACTCACCAGTAAGTATGTTCATGGACAAGATTTAGAAAGAGAAAATAAACGTTCATATTTGGTAAAAATGAAACAAAAATGAGTGCGTTAATATATATAAGCTAAAGAAGCAGATCTTGACCATTAATTATATTTAAGATGAATGATCCAGATTAAATGATAAAACTGACATAGGTAATAGGTTGTTATTTGAGAAATGAATATATTAATGATGTCATTTAAATTTTATTTAAAAATAAAAATAATTGAATATTATTATAATGACGAAAAATATATATTTTTATGTATATAATAATAAATTTATCTCTTTTGATTATTTTTTGTTAAAACATATGTAATATTCCTAATAAGGGAATATGCTGCTAGAACAACATCTACCCTTATCTAAAGTATATAAAGTTATCATTGTCAAAAGTATAACATCGTGAGTTTGGCAATTAAAGATATTGAGCAAAGTGTCGGTAAATAGACTTTGTTAGTAACCTCGCCAAAAATATGAAATGATGAATATCGACGCCAAAAGAAGACCAGTTGAAGATGCAAATAACTTAAAGATTCAAGAATATATTTAGGAAATGTTTAATTAATTAGTAAAATGTCCATTGTAGTTATGAGGTAGAATAGGAATTTTACATACTTTTTGTAATAAATGTTTGACGTGTGTAGTTAAGATACACATGTTATTCATCCCTATAATTTAATGATACATATGTTTATAAATAAAATTTTTAATTATTGTAACACAGATTGGTTGATAAATAAAAATTACTCTTTGAATATTTATTAGTCACAACTCTTTGGCATTCTCCTAAGGAATGAAACTTCCATTGGTGTTCAATTAAAACTTAGGTTCACTCAAGTATAAACCAAAAAACTGATAAGAAGTACATTCAATAGATATTTTATGCCAATATTATTGGTAGCATTATGTATGTAATGATATAGAATACTCTTATCTCGACTACTCTATAGTATTTTTTGAAGAGTTATGTTAAATCCCAGAAATCCTCATTCGCAAGCCTTTAAATGGCTCTTTAGATACTTGAAGGGTTTGGTCGAATTTGTAAGTTTCAGTTCAACAATCCAGCAATTATAATAATTAAAATGGTATCAGTTCGGAAGTTTAGCGAGTGCTTAAACTAAATTGGTGTTCAACATCAAGTGGATGCCTTATGGGCATTTGGTAAGTCAAACAAAAAAAAGTTTCTTTATTGGTAATGGAAATAAAATCACCTCAAATGAAAGATTTGTTGAGAATTAATAATGTGCTCCGTAATTCTTGTATATTACCTTATGTCCGCTGATACATTTTTGTATCAGCGAGAATATATCACATGTTAGCTGATACATTCCTATGTTATTGTTATTATTGTTTACCGTGAAACAGAAAATATAAATGATTTATAATTTTTTCTACCACGAAACATTTATTTTCAAAAATAATTGTAGATTTTAATATTTATCAAACCACGTTAAAAATTTGTATTTTGTATTTTATTTTAATATCTAAAATATTTATGAAATATTACATATTATTTCGTATCACTCTAAATATCCTAAATTAGATACCACGAATAAAAATAATTTAGAATTTCATAATTATCATAAACGTGTACATGCACTTACCATGTTAGATCTTATGAATCCACAACCAGAGTAATAAGTCAAGTGCTAACATGAAAAGCTGCGAACTACCAACTTAATAAGGCTATATCCATTGTACATTCTTTTCCCTTCTTTAAAAGTGGTTTCAATTGTTTAAAAGTGTGTGGGACTCGATTATCATTCCTACTAGCTCCTTCCGTTTCATAATTTCGTTTAAGGTCTTTTTATTAATATTAATAAATAAAAATGATTAAAAAAAATATTAATCTGATAGCCTAGGTGAAAGTAGATTAACTATTATATTGGTTACAAATAAATATATAATCAATGTCACTTCACTTAAAATCTCGGGGAATCCCTATTTAGCTTGTTAAACGGCTGAAGAGCTGCTACGGTGGAAGAATCGGACTTACCCATGGTTAGTCAACATAATTGCATAGGCCCAGAAGCCCAGGTAGCTCGGCATGGGAGGAAAGGAATATCTCTGAACTAATGGTCGGCCGCTTACTCTATAATGCTAAGTTAGTCCGAGGAACTTCTCATGAATCCACTTATTTCTGCCGCTTCCGTTATTGCTGCTGGGTTAGCTGTTGGGCTTGCTTCTATTGGACCTGGAGTTGGTCAGGGTACAGGTGCGGGTCAAGCTGTCGAAGGTATCGCGAGACAACCTGAGGCGGAAGGAAAAATACGAGGTACTTTATTACTTAATCTGGCGTTTATGGAAGCTTTAACAATTTATGGACTGGTTGTAGCATTAGGTTGGAAAATGAAAACAACATATATCATACAACATATTATATTTTAAATATATATAATAATAATAATATTTTTTTTAAATGAACTCGCAGCCATTATTCAACGAGCTAGTGTGCATAGAATAAACTTTCAGCCTGATGTAATAGCTTATAAACCAATGCAAAACGATAAAACATACAAAATTACAGATTCAAACCAAAAAAAATATTCGTAAAAAAATTCGAATTCATAATTTTTTTAGACTCAAACATATCTTATTCTACCACCTCCGCTTTTATGTCATACAATAATAATGAATTATCATGATATTTATGTGCTTAATCCAGGTATATAAACAGACATCGGAGCATGAAGTTAATTATAGTGGTTGAATGAAATACTTAGTTCCATAATTCCATTTATTAAGGAAAAGGAAAAAAGAAACATTTGATGTAAAAAGGTATGGTTGAATTTGGTACACAAGAAAGTCAAAATGAAACTGAAGACCCACATTGAAAATGTAGGCAGGAGGAGGAGGAGGTAGCTTCATGAATCCAAAAAGCAATCCACTAATTTCACACAAATCTTTTCTCGAGAATAATAATAATAGTAGTCCGCAAAAAGGCTTTGGAAATTGCACCGCCAAACCCACCCCCTCCTCCTTTACAATGTTATGCACGTTCACAATCCACAATTTCAGAATGTATGCACTTTCAACCAACTCTCATCAAAATTAAGTGTATCTAAGTATTTTGGTAGGTTTTGAACAGCACATCGACTTTCGAGTATGGTGTTTGGTGACGGATAATTTTTTGATTTTCAAATGTCGATTGACAGTTTTTAGACTATCGCGTGTGGATAAAGTTAGTCCATCGGATCCTCTGATCCATGAGAGGCTGTCATTTGTCACCATAGTCTCCAGATTTTTGTATCACCATTAGTCCCTTGAGTTTAGTTATCCGTAATATTCTACATTTTAGGTTTGACCTAAACTTAAAGGACTAGTGGTGATACAAAAATTTGGGGACTATGGTGATAGGTGACAGCCTCTCATGGATCAAAGGATCTGGTGGACTAATTTTATCCAAACGCGATAGTCTAGGGACTGTCAACGGACATTTGAATATAAGAGACTATCTGCTACGAAACGCGATAGTTGAGGAACGATGTACTGTTTAATGCCTATTTTGGTAACATGTTAGTCGAAACGAGAGACTGAATCGATAGAAAAGTATTTTATTTAGTTGTGAATTTTTGTTATATTTTATTATTATTTATATTTGATGATAATTAAATATTAGATAAAGTATGATTTAAGATCAAAATCTTTAGTTCCATGCGATTTATATTTTCATGATTTTTTGAAAAAGACGTGTTTTAGTTAAATATTTATTATTTAAGACCTACTATTATCTTAAATGTCTCTATTCAATTATATAAAAGCAATTAACATTTTTTTTCATCCATGAGCAGAGCTCTTTATATTTTTATTTTTTTAATATTAATTTTTTCTTCGAAATGATCCGCACCAGCCATAGCCAAAGTTTATGGACAATCTGTGCCTAACTACCTTCTAATGCTTTACTCTTTTCAGCACCTTTAGCTCTGGTTGGACCGAAGTTTTAGAGCTGCATTGTCTTTGTCTGTCGAAGCCATTGAAGAGAATTTCTCGGGTTCAGAGATGGTGAATTGCAATTAAAGGGTTTCGAAGAGCGACTTGGTTGGCAAACTGGAATTTATGGACAAAGTGTGGAGTAAGAAACAGTCCCGCGAAAGCTTATAGTCGTGTGTGTATATATATATTATATATATATAATGGGTTGAAGGACACTAATCCACCCCCAAGCAAAAACAAAAAAAAATTAAAAAAAATCAAAACATATCATGAGTGGTACTAGTTGTGTTTGTCTTAAAAAATAAAACTAACGGCATTTTCGAATTTTTTTCCGAGTTACGGTTTAAAATATACACTTTTAAAAAAATTAAATTTAGAGGGTAAACGAAGAATATGCGAAACCTTCTTTATTTTGATAGATGGCAAACTTTCTTTATTTTGATAGATGCGAAACTTTTTTTATTTTGATAGATGCTAAATCTTCTTTATTTTGATAAATGTTAAACCTTCTTTATTTTGATAGATGATAAACCTTATTTATTTTGATATGTGCGAAACCTTTTTTATTTTGCTACATGAGAAACCTCTTTGTTTTGATAGATGCAAAACCTTTTTTATTTTGGTATATGCGAAACCAGTCACTAGATGTGAAACCATATAACTGAGAAACGTGTGTAAAATATATATTTTTGTAAAAATCAAAACATATCATGAGTGGTACTAGTTCTGTTCGTCTTAAAAAACAAAATCAATGGTATTTCCGGATTTTTTTCCGAGTTACGGTTTAAAAGATACGGACCCTTAAAATTAAATTTAAAAAAGAAAGAAAAAGAAGTTGGTTACTATAATCTCTTAAAAAATTTAGGCATTTATCCGTAATAGATTTTTTAGATGGATCTTAAATAGTAAGTCTCCCTTAAATATTATATATTGTTTTAAATATCTGAGTTCAACATTTTTAGTTTTGATATCTTTTATTTATTTAGGTTTTTTTTAAGTAATTGTTTTTGGTATAGAAGTTGGAGCATTTTTGTTTTATTACCCCAACAGTCAATACGCAATGGTTTGGGTTTTATTAAGATCGATCTCCAAATCAGGTATTTAGGATCCAAATGTGAACTCGTTTTTCATTTTTTCCATTATTTTTTTTTTAAATTCGAGTCATGTATTTTTTGTATTTCTTTAATTTCATCTATTTCTTTTTTAACCATCTTTTCACTTTTTTAAATACCTTATCTTGACACGCACCCTCCCCACACTTTCAAACAAAACAGATAGAAACAAAAACTTAGTTTGCCATGAAAAAATACAAATCGAACGTGAGATAATAGTTTAAATGAGTCACATGTTTGGTCATGTGAAGGAATATATCGGATTTCACGATATCATCGTAGAATCTGGTCGTTAAAAAAATAGACATCAGTTTCAACGTGCTTAGTGCAACCATGGAACACTGGATTCAAAGCAGGTGACACAGCTCCAAAGTTGTCACACCAGACAACACGCGCGCAAGAATGAAGAAATTGGAGTTCATGAAGAACATATTGTAACCATATTACCATAGTAGCTCAGAAGATAAATTTTCTAAGATCCAATATTCGGATTCGGTGTTCGAAGGTGCAACCACTTGTTGTTTCTTGAAAACCCAGTAAATTTAAAAACAAATCCCTAAGGAATATATAGTAACCCTCGGCTAACTTGCGGCAATCAAACGAGTTGGCCCAGCATCAGAAAAGCCCACAAGATAAATATGAAGAAAAAAATTTAGGTGGAGGTGAAGGCAAGCATACCAAATAAAAACCATAAAATTCTCGCAAATGTGTAGTGCTAGGAGTTTGCAAAAACTGACTTAATTTTGATGAGGGGGTATGGCAGACCAATTTCAAAGCCGAGCCGAGCATATGAATGCGATAAAAGAATCCGAGCAGGATAGAAAATCAAACATAATGAATAAAGCTGTGAAAGAAGAGGATAATGGTTAAGGTAGACAAGCACTCCCGTAATCCGGGTGCAACGAACACTAGAGAATCGGCTCGAGCTGGCACGCTCCTCTGAGTTAATAAAAATATTGGGCAAGATAAATATGAAGTAGTGCTTAACCGAGCATGTAGTTGAGGCACACCGAGCTCGTCAAATAATAAGAGAGCGAGTTTAATATGATAAATTACTTGTCTTGGTCAAATCACTAATCAATAAAGCCATAAATATAGGCTCCATGATGTTAGTGGAATGGAGTAATGTATTTAAATAATTTAAAGTAGTAGAAACAGTTGATTATAACCGCCTATGAATGGGAAATAAGTATAAATAAAGGAAAAGACCTAGAATAAAAGTATCTTCTCTTTTCTGATCTTTCTTTGTGATTCTACTTTGCGAACTATTTGTTATTTACCATATCAAATTTGGCGTCGTTTTTGGAAACATTCGAAATTCTTAAAACACTGTTAACATGGTAGTCACTAGGTTAGGAATCGAGAGGGAACTCCCAGAGTCAAGTGAGGTTGTGGGAAGCATGAGGCTCACAACAAACCCCACGGCGAGGCAAGAAAACTTGCGCTCCGCTCCAACCGCCATTCAACAGGTGGTGGCCGCTACGTCTGTCGATCAGACGAATCCAGCATCCCAAGCGCCTCCATCGGTAGCTGCAACAACAGTCCCCCACCCCTGATGCGGGTGGAGGCTCGTGAGGATCATGGCATACAAGGAACCAATCTGGTGGCTGGCCTGACCATCCAGCAGTTCGAGCAACAGATTCATCATATCCAACAGAAAAGCTTAAGAACCTCTTGTGAGTGCGATGCCAGAGACCAAGCAATGCATGCGACATTGGAGTGGATGAATGATGCACTCTAAGCACTCACGGAAAAAGCTAGAAGGACCAGCCATGCGAACCATCAATTAGGACCGGAAGCTAGTCGGGCCAACCGGGCAGAGAGGTCGTCCAAACGTGACGACAAACAAGAAAGAGAAGGAGAAAGTGGGGGAAAATTTTGCTAAGGAAGCAGAGCATGGGAGAGATGAAGGACATGCCACCTCCAAAAGGGTGCGCGAGAAGAAAGACCTACGCTATAATCAGGTACATCCCAGGCTACCATCTTATATTCTCAAGGATTCGCCGTGCTCGGAGAAAATTCTTAAGGCCCAGCTGCCTAGGAAATTTGATCCTTTCCGCATGGAAGCTTATGATGGATCAGACGACCCAGAGCGATATCTAGAACAATTTCGTAACATGATGATGGCTTTTAATCTAGATGATGCGATGCTTTGCTGAGCCCTATCTATGACCCCATGGGCAACGCTATGAACTGGTTCAATAGCCTTCCAAAGGGGTCCATCCAAGATTTTGCTGGCCTATGGTAACAACGAACTCAAGCGCGAGCGAGATACCATTATGGATCTCTAACACAGGCGAGGTGAGCCCCTCAAAATTTATGTTAGATGCTATGTTCATGCAATGAATGCTCTCTCAGATTTAGCGAAAAATATGGCGGTGTCTTCACTCAAGTGAGGTTTAGATTAAAGGGGGGACCTGTACACCGATCTTATCAAGTTCCCTACTTAGAAAATGGGAATCTCCTGGCCCGGGCAGACACTTTTATCAGGGTTGATAACGCAAGGAAAGGGAATTCACCTGACCGACACGGGTTAGAAATAAATGAGAAGGCTGCATAATGGAAACGAGTGGAAGAGCAAGAGAACCTAGCAAAAGCCCATCGCATTGATATAGGTGGTGTCATGGTAACGTGTGTGTTGGTAGATGGGGGTAGCTCAGCCAACATTATTTTCAAGTATGACTTTTCCCTGGTCGGTTACGAGGGCAAAACATCTCAGTGCATTGGGGAAGTAGAATTGATGGTTAAGGTGGGGCATGGAATAACGAAGAAAGAGCTCAAAACCATGTTTATAATATCTGATGCGTTAATCCCCTACCATTCAATAATTGGGCAACCATGGTTGCACAGAATGGAGGCCACCCCATGTACTTTTAGGCAATGCGTCAAATACCCTATGGGAAACGTGGTCGGCATAATCAGGGGAAGCCAGTGCACGGCACAAACTTGTTATGTAGTAACGGTCGATCCATCTAAACCCCTCTGATAACATTCAAAGAGCAAGGAGGTTAGCGGAGGGAAAGTCAATGCCCCCTCGAAGGGACCGGTGGACAACCCCAGGGAGGTAGAGCCACCTGATTACAAAAACTCCAAAGCAACCGAGGAGCTGGTATCCCAGGCGCACCCCCTTAGAATAGGAGGTAAGTTATCAGTCCAATTTAGAAAATCTTTGCTCGAAATTTTAGCCAGGAATGTGGATGTGTTCACATGTGAAGCAAGTGACGTTTCAGAGGTAGATCCATCTGTCATATGCCATGAGCTGGAAATTGACCCGCGCGCTAAACCAATACGGCAGAAACGACGTTATTATCCTTAGAGAAACAAAAAGCTATTTTGGAAGAGGTAGCAAAGTTAACCCGGCTCGGCCACATCAGAAAAGCAAGATACCCTGTCTGGGTCACCAACCCGGTTCTAGTCAGAAAAAAGGGGGGCAGCTGGCAGATGTGTATCGACTTCACCGACCTTAATCAGGCATGTCCCAAGGATGCTTTCCCATTGTCGCGCATCGACTAGCTGGTAGATTCTGCATCTGGGTGCCAATGCCTATCATTCATGGATGCATATTTAGACTATAATCAAATCTCCCTTATCTCATCTGATCATGAGCACACCTCTTTCCAAATCGAGTGTGGGCTATACTGCTACACTGTAATGCCTTTCGGTCTTAAAAATGCAGGCTCTACATATCAGCGGCCCATAAACCACATATTTCAGGATCACCTCGGGAAAATATTAGAGGCTTACATTAATGATATGATCGTCAAAACATACACAATAGATCAGCACCTCCAGACGTTACAAATCATCTTTGATGTACTTCGACAATATAACCTCAAGTATAACCCGATCAAATTCTCTTTCGGGGTCACCAGTGGAAAAGTTTTGGGATATGTGGTCAGCCAATGAGGTATTGAAGTTGATCTGGTCCAGCTAAACTCAATTCTACAAATGACACCACCAAATACTATCAAAGATGTGTAGTGTCTTACGGGTCGGCTCGCCGCACTCTCCCATTATATTTCCCGAGCATCGGATAGGAGTCACGACTTTTTCGAAGTGGACGGAGGATTCAGATAGGGAATTCGCAGAGTTAAAGTTATATCTTACCTCACCAGATATTTTGTTTGCGCCGGTTGTTGGCGAGCAATTGTTCCTATATCTAGCAGTCTCTCCATTCTCTGTCAGTTTGTTTTAGTCCATCTAGTTGAATGGGGCACAGAAACCAGTATATTACACTAGAAAGACCTTGCTCGATGCCGAAACAAGATACCTCAATCTATAAAAACTTACACTAGGTTTAGTCGTTTCCGTCCGAAAAATGCGGCCTTACTTCCAGGGTCATGTGATATATGTTCGAAAAACCTTCCCTCTGCGTTTTGTGTTACAGAAGCCCGACTCCTCGGGGCGTCTCACTAAGTGGAGTGTTAAGCTTGGAGAGTACGACATTCGGTTTGAGCCCCAGGTCGGCATCAAAGGACATGTAATAGCTTATTTTTTGACCGAGTTCATTTCATCTAGAAAAATACCCGATGAGGAACACAAACCCGATAGGGTTGAGTGTGTTGAATGGATGGTAGAAGTGGATGGAGCGTCTGGTTTATCGGGTGGAGGCGCAGGGATAATACTCCGTTCACCCACTAAGGAAGAAATTAAGCAAATAATTCTCTTTAACTTTCGAGTAACAAATAATATTGTGGAATACGAGGCAACCCTATGTGGAATGAAATTAGCCTTAATATGCAGGGAACACGCCTTAAAAATCCGGTCTGACTCACAGTTAGTAGTTAACCAGACAGTTGGCACTTATGATGCCTGCAAGGAAGAAATGATACTTTAAGAATTTGAAACTAAGTTTACTAAGGTCGCATATGAGAAAATTCATCGCCTAGAAGACTCCACAGCAGATCAATTGGCAAAAGCAGCCGCATTAGGGGAGAGTCTTGTGATTTTGCTTCAGCAGTTACCCGCAACCGAACTCATTCCCAAGGAAAATACGATACATGCAATCAGATGCAATACAGACTGGAGGCAACCGTATCTGCAATACTTGACCTTGGGTGAACTACCATCCAATAAGAATGAGGCTAGAACTTTGCAACGAAAGGAAACTAAGTACTGTGTACTCGACCAAGTGTTATATAGAAAGAGCGCAACATGCCCATTACTCATTTGTCTTAACGGAGCTGAGGGAAGTTCAATATTACAGGAATGCATTCTAGAGAGGCTGACACCCTGGCAGTCGACGTAGAAATTTTAGTTCAACAATGTGATCAGTGCCACCAATTTTATAATTCCAGACATATACCAGGCGAACTAATGCAGGTTGTGCCTATCTCATGCCCTTTTGACAAATGGGGTATTGATCTAGTTGGCCCACTCCCAATGGTCACATAAAAAAGACAATTTCTAATCATCGATATTGATTACCTCTCGAAATGGGTCGAGGCTAAAGCATTATTTCGAACGCGTGCACAAGAGGTATGTGACTTCCTCTACAATCAAATTTTAGCTTGGTATGACATTGCATGCATTTTGATGACAGATAACGGTCCCCAGTTCTAAAATTTTGTGGTTACCACCTTCTGCAAAAGATATAACATCGAGCAACATTTTTCCACGCCATACTAACCCTAGGAAAATGGAGAGTTGGAGGTCACCAACAGAACCATATTATAGGGGATCAAGAAAAAACTCGGTGGAGCAAAAGGTAAATGGTCAGACAAGTTGGCTGAAGTACTCTGGGCTTACGCGAACCACCCCTCGGTCCACAACAGGGGACACTCCATTTTCATTGGTCTACGGTAGCGAAGTAGTGGTACCAACAGAAATAATTAAACGAAGCTACCGCGTTGAAAATTATGAGGAAGACAACAACTTGGTGGCAAGAGCAAAGAGCGTAGACGTGCTAGAAGAGCGACGTGATCAAGTACGCGTTCGAGTAGAGCACTATCACAGTTTGATGAGAGGAAGATTTAATGCTTGGCTCAAGCCGCGCAGCTTCAAGGTTGGAGATCTGGTAATGAGGAAAACATTTCAAGGGGCAGGCGACCGAACTGCAGGCAAACTAGGCCCCAACTGGGAAGGACCCTACACAGTCATTTCTATAGGACACAATGGACCATATCGCTTGGGAGACAGGGATGGTTGTGCCCTAAAGCACCCATGGAATGTAAACTACTTAAAACTATATCGCCAGTCTATGTAATCACTACCAGTACGCTCTTTTTCCTTCATGATGGCACGGGAAGGTTTTTTAATGAGGCACCAATACTACTACTCTATTTCTTAAATGAACTTTATGATTTCGCCACAATATGTTTATTTTAATCTCCATCATTACAATTAGCGATTGGGTCACTGACCACGCCTACGGGCTACGTAAGGGACCATACTGAGTCCAAACTAAGTGTCTATATACACGATCTAGCTAATTGGCCACGTCTACAGGCTACGTAAAGGCCATACTGAGCCTCATACCTTGTACTGGGTATATTTTGTGAACTAGTTCCAAACCAAGTCTATAGCAAACCACGCAATAGGGCCTACTCGGCGTCGCCGCGAATAAGCTAGAATGACCAAGTCCTATGCTATGCAATGAGCCCTACTGAGCTCGACCTTGTAAGGATTCCAAGGAACAAATATTTAATTCAACAACACTACATTCAAAATTTTATAGGAAATAAGTTTGCAATGCCTAATAAAATAGAACATATACCAAAATATTACGGCTTGGATCAGATGTTTTACAAATAAGGGGACAATCAATTACACAGTCTACAGATGAGCAAAATGGGGTAGCTCGGGCAATTCGACTAAGAAAAAAGTTGGATCAGTCGTTTGGACTCCAACACCTGCAGCATCGACCTGATCAGTTAAGGTTGGGATCACCACGACGAGCTCCTTTTCAGAACCCTTCACTTGCTTTGGATATGTAACGGTCAGGATCATAACAGTACCTTCAGCCAAAGCAGGAGAGGAACTATCTTTAACTTTGCTGGCTTCAACCCCTGTCTGAACTGGTACATTTCGAGGACGCTTGCACAGTAGATTTTCCAAGGACCCAATTTTTATCCCTGGATTCAATGAACAGAGTTTGCCAATAGCTTTATTTTTCTCCCTTGCTATCATATCCATAGCAATGTTCATCATTTGCACTTCTCGTTTATCCAATGCTGCCTTCAACCACCGTTCCTATTCCTACCTTTCAAGGTCGAACGCCTTTTGCATATTCTCTGTCTTTGTTTCTTGCTCCCCTTTCTCAGCAATCATTCTAGCCACCCGTGCAACTTGCTCCTTTACTAACTTGGCCTGCAACATGTTTATGTCCATCAAGTCTGAGCTCTGCTTGATAAGACCTTTCTTCCTTTGGATTAAAGTGTTATTTTACGATAGCAGAGCCGTATTACTAGTAAACAATGTCTTGCGTTTCTCGTCGCTACAAGTTAAAGCCTCCTGCAGAGTCGATATTGTGGCTTTAAGTTTCTCATGCGCTTCTATAGCTTTATCCTTAGCCACCTCAGTAGACCCGTACACATGCATTAACCACCCGACCTTTGCTGCTGACAATTTTGCTGAGCCAAATAACATGGGCTCGGGCCTCCAGTTTTCCATTGTCTCCAGGTCAGCCGCCGACATTTGCCGATAAGACAGAATAACGGAGTTGTGATGCAGTTGTAGATAAGTACATGCTTAATGCACAGATAGTCATTAAAGAACTAAGAAAGTAATTAATTAATGACCCTCACCTCAATGGCAAGCTCGACCTACCTTTGAAGTATGTCACTCGCAAATATCCCATCACAATATGACACTTCGGGGATGCGTGTCAATTGCTCGAATATAAACTTTGAGGGACGTGGCATAATGATCTTCTTGGGGAGAAGCTCGTCAATGGCGACCTCTTTCTGGTTGGTCTCAGCCCTCTTCTTTCCCTCTACAACTCACTTGGGTTTCTCCGTGTTAGCAGCAATGGGTGGTATAATTTTCCCTCGTACCTGTGGAGAAGATGGGAAGTTGGATGGTGTTACGAAAAATTTCATCCTTTCAGTCATCTCCCTCGGTATTACTTTCGTGGGTTCCTCCCCATCTTCTTTGTTGTATTCTATCGAGTGAATCTGCTCGGTAGCACCACTCATACCCGCCTCGGAAGTCCTCCCCTGATCTTGCTCCACTAGATGTGGAGTAGGTGGGTCAACCATTACATTAACCGGAACACCCACATTATCACTCTCCTCATCTATTAGTTACAGCATCCTGGTTGCCAGAGGCCTCACATCCGGAACCAGTTTGTGTTTTTTCTGCTAGGGTTTTATTAACCCAGGTGACTCTGACTCTACATCATCATTGCGCTTGCGTCGCACTCGATCCCCATCTGCATTACCCGGTTTCCTGTCAGCATTGTCCCCGCCTTGATTTACCTCTAATTCTCCCTAAATAGCAAGCACTCCACCTTGCCCTTCGGGTTGGCACGACACCGATGAAGAACCCTCAGCTTCTTTTGCTCGACGTGTCTATGGGACCGCCAGCCAAATTCCAACACTATTATTCTCAGCATATCATTTTTCATTAACACCCGAATACGCTCTATGTTGGCATCAAAACCATCAGCTATTTTCACCCTACCGTCTTTAGTAATGGTCAGTTCTGGTATCGGCCACAAACAGAACCTCAGATAATTTACTATCGTGACTCCTGCAACCACGTAGAACTAGTTAGGGTTTCCCACCTGGATCAATGGATTCTTATAACCTTTGTACAATCCTTCCTTCCACCACTCTTGGTTGGCAACTTTACATGCATGCAAAACTACACACAGTTACTATAATACATCTACAAATAGTTGGGTAACTTCGACTGTTGACGCTTACACTTTACTTTCCATCTTCTTTCTAATTGAAGATTGAGTATTGGTTGTTCGTGTTCCCAATTTCCAGACACAAACACGAATGAATGCTTCCAATTCTTGTCCGATAAAGTCAGCTCAACAATCTTCCTCATCCCACTCAACTAGGTATAGAAGAACGGGGACTTTTCCAACTTAGCCACATCCACAACCAATAGTAGATCAACCAAGCATATCTTAATTCCTAGCATACGGGAGCTCAACACTAAGCTCAGAAGCATTCTCCATCCATTTTCATATAATTGGGTGGGACAGATACCTATTACACTAAAGAAATCATGGATCAATATCGGTAGAGGGAGACATAACCCCTAGTAAAAAACAATATTAAATAGGAATGTTTAATTTTCGCCAGTCTTGTGAGGAAGCTCACCGACTGAGAGGATCATGGTCGTCACATCTTCTAGTATACCATACTTCTCCCTAAAACTAGCTAGGACCGCGTCATCTATATACCCATATTTAGGTGCTATTCATGAGAAGTAGGTTTCTAAAAAAATGGGATCTTTAAACTCAGGACCAGAAGATTTCTCTCCTTCTTCTTCATCATCACTTTTTTTTATTTTTAATTTGAAGACCGCAATGAGTCAACACTATGAATAAGCACAGTTATACCAAAAAGGGGGCTTCTGGAATCAGGCCCAGTATGACAGATTATCGTTTCGGCATCACCACAATACAATCACTAAGCCACAACCCAGGATTTCCCCAAGAAATCGCATACTAATGGATCTGGAATGAAATGGATATTACTCTCTCTATACGCATACATGTGTTGAACTTGCAGAGAAGTGAATATGGATCTGGAATGAAAATGGATATTACTCTCTCTATACGATCTACAAAACGTTAAAGAATGGAGGTAAAATAATGTTTATGGAAGAAAAAAAACAAGACGATTTGTTAATTCGAGAATAAAGTATGTGTGATAGGATGGGTGGAACGTCAGCACCACAAGCGTACTTTTTCAAAACCTAAACGCCGGGTGCGATTTCCTAAGAAGCGGCTGTCATAACCGCCACTTGTAAAGAATGGTTATGATCGACACACGTGTCACTCAATGGATGCACCAATAACAGCCAAGTAACAAAGAGTTGCCGGTGCAACAATGATTTATCTGCTTATTTACTTTATTGATTTTTTCATAAAAGACAAATCCATAAACTTGGGGGTATCATGATGAGGGGGTATTCTCCGGGCAGACCAATGCCAAAGCCGAGCCGAGTAGATGAATGCGATAAAGGAATTCGAGCAGGATAGAAAATCAAACATAATGAATAAAGTTGTGAAGAAGATGATAAGGGTTAAGGCAGACAAGCGTTGCCGTAATTCGGGTGCAACGAGCACTAGAGAATCAGCTCGAGCTGGCGCGCTCCTCTGAGTTAATAAAGATATTGGGCAAGAGAAATATGAAGTAGTGCTTAACCGAGCATGTAGTTGAGGCAGACCCATCTCGTCCAAGAAGAAAGGAGCGATTTTAATATGATGTATCGCTTGTCTTGGTCAAACCACTAATCAATAAAGCCATAAATATAAGCTCCATGATGTTAGCAGAACGGAGTAATGTCTTTAATTAATTTAAAAAAGTAGAAATGGCCGATTGTGACCACCCATTAATGGGAAATAAGTATAAATAAGGGGAAAACCTATAATAAAAGTATCTTCTCTTTTTTGATCTTTCTCTGTGATTAGAGATGGCGATCTATTTGTTATTTCCCATATCAAATTTGTTTACCGCAAAAGTAATGTGAGGATTGGTATTCACTAGATACTGAAGGGATCCTAACAGGCTTCTGTATGTTGTAGGATCAATAGTAGGACAACAACATAAAGCGAATGAGACTGACCAACTATTATTCGAATGTCACAAGTTCTGGAAGTGGAAATTCCAGCAAAGACAAGTAAGTCCTCTATATACGTTTTTGTGTAATATAGAGGCCTATAGTATCCCTGAAAACTTTCGTGTCAAGAAACAAATGTAATGCCCTCATATCTTTCAATGTAAAAGTATAATATAATCTCTTATGTATGAAGGTTATTTGACTGTCTCATGTAATATAAATATCATCAGCGTACAGTAAGATGATTAGCATTACATGCGTAGCATAGAAAATTATGAAACAGTATGACTTAGAGTTCCCAAACTCGTAATATAATTGAATACCTTCAAGTCTTTTGTACCATGCTCTAGAAGCATGTTGTAAGCCGTAAAGTGATATATTAAGTCTATAAACATATTCGGGGAATCTTTAAATCCCTAAAGTTGAGTCATGTAAACAATCTCATGTAAGAACTCGTTTAAAAATGCATTATTAATGTCAAACTGTCGAATATCCTAATTTTTAGACACAACAATACTAAGTACAAACCTGATAGTTAAACCTTTAACCACAAGACTAAATGTTTTATCAAAATACACAATAGGAGATTGGTGAAACCCTTTAATAACCAGCTGAGCCTTATATCTTTATGATAACTCGTTAGTACATACTTACGTTTATACACTAATTTCCAATCCACCATGTTTATTGTAGAGACGTAAGAAGTGAGTGTCCATGTGTGATTTTAATTTATACACTTGAACTCTGATTGCATAGTATTTTTCTAAGTTAGGTCAATATTTCATCGGAAAACTTGGTTGATTCATTATACAAAGTCAAAGAAGTGATAGTCATGCCATAATATATGGATTTTGGCTTGGATATTTCATTTTTAGACCTAATTTGCATATGATGTGTATTTATTGAGTACTATGTGTTTATGTGATGTATAAGTTATGGTATATGTGGTATATATGGTCTTGTTATGAAATAGATTATCTATATATAGCTTAAGATATGTCGGAGTCTTTTCTCGCTTGTGAAGTAATCGTGTTGTGTGATAGAATAGAACTGAAGGATGGTCGTATATTAGGATTATAAATTGGGTTGTGATCAGTGTGTAAATTGGATGAATTATGTATGTGTCTTGTCTTTGATCTATTTTTTTACTGATTTTGGATAGGGTCTTTGGTGAGCCGTTATCGATTCAGAGTTATAAGAATTTATGAATGACTTGATCCGGGTAACTTATCTTGTTCACTAGAGTTATCTAAAGTAGAACTGTATTGGTTTAAATGCCCAACTATTTTCTCAGTCCTAAAAAAAGTAGAAAACTAATTAAAATATGAAATAGACACATGAGACTCATGTTGTTTAGTATTTAGAAAGTGTATATAACATAGAAGCTTATGTTCATTGAAGACTACATTCTTAGATATAGTAACCTTCCCATTATGAGTGAGACTATGCAGATTTCTTTCATATAATACTTTGACTTTAAAACTTCTGGTGAAGGTCTCTTGACTATGAAGATTTATACCCTACAGTCCTTTGACTTTAAACTTTTCGGTGAGCGTCCCTCAACTATGAAAACATTTCTGGTGAGCACTCCTCGACTATGAAAATTTTGATAAACTTAGTTCTTGATTCTTCAGGCCTCATAGACTAAAATTTATCAAAATGTTCATAGTTATGGGATGACCACTACAAATTTTGAATTCAAAAGATTATATGCAAAAAAAATCGTCATAGTCGAGGAACCTTCACCAAACATTTTGAAGTCAAAATACTATATAAAATGAATCGTCATAGTGAAAGGAGCAATCAATGATTTAAGCATGTGTAACTAAATACCCTATGACATCATATCTGAGAGAGTGAATATTTAACTTGTGTTTTTATAAGGTTTGATGTATGGAAAACATGCACAATAAAATATTCTTAGAAAAGAGTATTCTGGTTTTTTTTATAGAGTGTTTCATATGATATTTTGTGATTCAAAATAGTAGTATAATTCTTATTAATAAAAAAATAGAAGTAGAGAAAGCTTCATACCAATCAGTAAAATATAAATTTTGATTGAGTCAAGAAAGGTAGACCACTCTCCAAGAGGTGTTTGTGTTTCATTTTTGTCCTATAATTTGAACTCACGCCATCCCCCATATCCAATCAGCTCGGATTTTTTTTATTTTTCTTCCAAATCGAGTTCCCATAATCTTTTTAAACTAAACAAAAAATCAAATGCTTCACTCTTTTGTTTTAATGGATAAATCAACGACAATGTACTAAATTCATCTAGGAATATAATATAATATTTGAATCCATACTTAGTTTGAGTGCGATCGGATCCTCATACATCAGTGTGAATCAGATCAAGTATATTAGTAGCACGATAGGAGGAATTAGAATAAGGAAGAATATGAGACTTTCCCAATTAACATTATTCATATAAATATATTTTTTTCTTAGAATAAAAGAGAATACTACATTGACTCAGCACTAGATAAGACTTGATAAGAGAGATGAAATAATCTCATATGCCACATATTCATTAGGGAAAAACACTTAAACAAATCTGATCTAAAAACCCTAGGACTCAAAAATTCTGAATTACTTGACCTTTCAATGTGATACAATCTATCTTTAGCTTTCCTTATTAATAAAAGTCTTCATGTTTCTAAATCCATCACAAAACAATAATTTTTAAAAAATATACATATAATAAATTTTGTTAGGTTAATTGAGATATGAAAAGCAAGTTCTTATTAATCTTATTTACATGTAAAATATTTCTTAATGTTATATTTATGTTTTCATATGTTTCTAGTTTAGAGATACATGTTTCCGTGATCATGTATTTGTGACCATTTCCAACTGTAATTGAGAACTTACCAACAAAAGCATTCATCTTACTCATCAGGATTCGGTTTCCAATCACATATTATGTTGCTCTTGATTCTGCATACCAGGTATCATCACTCCTTTAATCTTGAGTGATCAAATAAGTATTCTGATCTTCTTAATTTTCTTTATTCATTATGAAATGTAAAGTAGCTTGGGAAGTCTGGAAACATATTGCTGTAATATTTGGAATTCATATTTCCAAACACATGAATTTAATTCATAGATCATGGTTTTGGTCTTCTCCAAATGATATACATATTAACACAATTTTACCTTTTATTATATGTTGGCCTATTTGGGATGCCACGAACAGATCTAAACATTAAGTCCAAAGTATAACAACTAAGTCAATTATGTCACACATATATATAACATTATTTTAAGGCTTGATATGCCTTATTAGAAATGAGACCTAAAGCCAGCTCCTGAGTTATGTCGTTATAAGCGTACTATCAAGCTAAGAAGGTGCATTTCTATCAAGTGGTACCCTCCTGCTGAAAGTAGGCTAAAGCTAAGTACAGATGGTGCAAGTAACATATCAGGAAGATCTAGTGGATGTGGTATCCTAAGAGATAAATTGAGGAATAATATATTTATCTTTGGCAGAATTTACGGAAAATAATCTTCCATTTTAGCAGAATATAAAGCATTATTAAATGGTCTACTTACATATAAATAAATAAACCTAGCTCATATAGATATAAAAGTTGATTCTACTGAACTTTGGAATGATTACAGGAGGAAAGGCCCCTTGAATCACGAATTCCCAAATAGAATAGTGTGGAAAGATGATAACTAACAACATGACTCTTAAGCATATATAGAGAAAGAGAGAGCAAAATCAAGTTGTGGTTTGCATAGCTAAACATAGCTTAAAACATAAGCAGTATAGAATTCAACAAAGACCAAACACTATTTCAACTTATTGTTATTATATTCCTTGAAAGCTTAGATGTTGAATACCTAAGAATTAAAGATTTTAATAGTTGGAATCTGTTATTAAATATACCAACTAAATATATTTTATTAAAATTTACCTAATTTATGAACACACTAAAGTTTCAAATATAAGAAGCGAGAAAAAGAATGAAAAGCTTATTTTATGAAAAAAATAGGATAAGATGCGTTCTGGTTTAAGACTTCGTGAATTTGGTAAAGGTACATCACGATGTATCAAATGAGGAAAACAAGTTCTAAAACTTTACTTGAAACAAAAGTTGGGAGTTGCATTTGGATTCTAAGCAAGAAAGTAATATTGATTAAATTCTTGCTAATTGAAAGTTACTCTTTCCTTCATGACATTAAATTCGTGATAAGATAGTTAATGGTGAAGAAGAAATATGATTAATACTCGAAGCTTTGGATCTGAAATAGTTATCAAAGTAGAATCAATTACTTCCTAAATGAAATAGAAATCTATTTTTGGCTATAAAATTGAAATCGAACACAAGTTTTATTCTGCATATTATTCAAGGAGTTTAAAACATGAATAACACATGATTGAGGAGATAAGTTGAATTTTGAATCTGAAGGATTTCTTAAATCGCGAAGAAGAAATGTAATGGTTTTGGATGAAGGTTTTCAGTATGAAGAAAATTGTTGATACTCGAGTAAAATGTTTGACAAAATTTGGATGCAGTCCGGTAGTTGTTTTTGTGAGAAAGATGAAAGAGTTAGGTATTTCAATCCATAAAGTTAGATAGTTGTTTTAGAGAAAATTAGATAAAGTGTTGCGTTGAAGAAGATGAAAATAGTAATGGGGGAAACAAATATATAAAACAAAAAGTTTCGAATTTTCACCACCGGTGGCAACAAATTAATGGAGTGAAATTTTAAAAAGTTTCTAAAAGTTTTAGTTATACTTTAATTTGAATTTTTATTTTTTACAATTTATAAAACCTTAGTTTTTAATACTAGAATTTTTTTAATTAGAAATACTATATTGATAGAGAAGAATTAATATGACAATTATATAATAATTATAGTATAAATAGTTTAACTTCAAATACCACGTAGCATTCTTCGTTTCTATAGCCACTTCCATTAAAAAAGGTGTAGCCCTTATATAGTTTTAAAACTCATCAGTTAAATTTATTTGTTACGTAGTTATATAATTTTATATCTTTTAAATTTTTGATGACGGAAAACATTGTTTTTTTTAAGAAAATAAACTTTTATTTAGCCATGGAGTATAAATGAGAAGATTCAATAACATAGAACATTTTATATGGTGTTGTCACCTCTTAATTATAGCATAGAGCAAAAAGTAGTAGACTTCACTCTCACTATAGAATCTGATGAGTCTGGATTTATTCACCACTCACTGTAGAAACCGGATAAGGGCAATTTGGACAAAAAACATCCACTGAATCATCCGAACTAGACAAAAGTATTAAAAGCTAATCATCTTTTGACTAAGCTAATTGGTAACCTGCTTAATAAACGAATGAGTTTTTTAACTCGGTCCAATTTCATAAGTTTGACCCGAAAACTCATGAGGCCCATAATTAAGGGTATAAATACTCAACCACTTTCATTAATGAGGGTAATGAACATTTGATACAACCAGGCAGCTCAAATCTCTCACTACAAACTACTTAAACATTAAATACCTTTGAAACACCACAAAACACCTGACCAAATTACCCTCAAATTAAAATAATCTACACCAAATTGGCGACCACAGTGGGAGGAGAAGGTGCCTGAATCAAGCATTCGAAACCAATAAGAAAAACCAGTTCGGATGAATCCGGACGAGCAGGAAGTGCCACCAGCTTTGGCATAAGTGGTGGGAGAAAACGATGAATATACGATCGAGGAGCGAGACAGGTTAAAAGTTGAGATAGAAGCCTTGAGGGCTGCTAAAAGGGCGGAGATGGGCGTGAAAGAAAAGTCGAAAATGTCAGCCGTTCACCACACTGACAATCCAAGAGAGCATGAGCCATCAAAGACCCATATAAGCACTAAACAGACTCATGCTAGCTCAAAGAAGTCTCACCGGTCTAAACCGGTGGAGAGCTCAGATTCAGACTCGGAATCTTCTAGTAGCTTCTCGAATGAAGATGGAGTCGAAGATCTCTATCATCCAGCAGTGATGAAGGCCGTTCTAAGAAGAAACCGAAGTTGGTCAAAAAATATTCAAGAAAACCTTCCTAAGAGGTTTGACAGCACAAAGATGGAAAAATATGATGGCTATAAAGACCCAGATAACCATCTGGAGCAATTCCAAAAAATTATGATGAATTTTGACGATGATGATAAGTTACTTTGTCGAGCGTTCTCCTATTCTTTTACGGGGAGTGCTCTGAAGTGGTACAATAGTCTGCCACATGGCTGCATCAGAAATTTTGATACTTTTTGGGTGGCCTTCCGGAGGCAGTTCGTTGGAAGTAAAGAAGTGAAGGGAAATGGAGACACTATTATCCATTGTGCCCAAGAACCAAATGAATCTTTGAAGGAATACATAAGTCGCTTTGTGAACACAAAAAATGGATTAGCTGATTGCTTTGAACAAGTAGCAATAGCTTCTCTGAGGCAGGGTTTGAACCCTGGCAATTTAGCTGATTCAGTAACCAGGAAAAAGGCCATGATGTGAGGAGGTTTACAAAATCAGGTCGGCAAACAGATTAATGTGGATGAAACAAAGAAAACCAGGGTGCACCGGCAAATGAGATCTGCTCCCGCTGCACCAAATCAAAACCAGAATCAGTCCGGGTACAGGGCCAAGGAAGCCGGACAGGGTCATAATATAGCCAAGGCTCAATCCCACCTAGCTGCACCAGCTCAGAGTCAGCAATATAGAAATAAGCGAGGACCTTGGGTTCAACCGGAGTGGTTTTCTGAGTTGAAAGAAAAAGTAGCCACCATTTATGATAAAACAAAAGACGAAGTACATTTTAGAAAGCCGGCTGCATTACAATCTCCCAGGGAAAGTCGAAATAATTGTTTCTGTCAGTATTTATCATGATATTGGTCATAACACTGAAGATTGCATCGCGTTGAAACAAGAAGTGCGGAAATAGGCCTGATAATGCTCATCAGACTGGCCCGAACAATGTAGGGACATCGGCTCCGGATGGGGCTATGGTGATAATTGAAAGGTTTGATGTAGAGTCAGAATAATTGGATCCTGATCCAACCCGAAATAAGGTGGGCGTTATCACAGAACACTGCAAGACGGTGTCCGGACTCATCAGCTTTTTTGAGTCACTTACAATATTTGGGGGAGACACCATGACTGCACCAACTGCTTCATCGAGAAAGAGGAATGTTCATACATTAGCAACCCAACTGGAAGGAGGCATGACTTCCTTTTAATCTCAAATTCCCTTTCCCTTCATTGTTTTCGATGAAGATGACTTGAGAGACATAGTTGGTCCTCATGAAGATTTTGTTGTGATAGGAGCATCTATTGGGGGCAATGACATAAGACGAATTTTGGTGGACACCAGTAGTTCAGCCAACATCCTCTTTTTAACTTCTTATAAACAAATGAAGAATCCAGCAGTGATTCAGCGTTCAAACAGGTCTATAGTGGGTTTTACTGGAAGCTCAGCTGATGTAATCGGGGAATTCGAAGATGAGGTTTTGTTGGGCAATGACCCTTTTAAGAAGATGGTCAGAATACTCTTTATTGTGGTGGATTGTCCCACGTGTTACAATTACATTTTGGGGATATCTTGGCTCTCTAGGATGCATGTTGTGGCTTCAACAGTCCACCAATGTTTAAAATACGTTGTACAAGGACAAGTAGGAGTTGTCTGAAGTAGTAGAAGGTAGCAAGGAAATGTTATGCAACAGCTCTGGCCCCTCAAACTTTGGGGGCTGTTCGGATCAGTGAGGATTAGCAATTTGAGGGACCCTCTGGGGGAGAGGGTGAAATTGATGACCCCGGAGAGACCCCTGGTGTTTTAATACCAATTGAAGAAGTTGAAACTCACACTCTGGCTGAAGGAAGAAGTGTCAAGATCGGGTCCAAGATGACATCGGAATTAAAGAATAAAATGTTAGATTTTTTGAAAGACCATCAGCATGTTTTTGCTTGGTGCAATGCTGATGTAACCAGAGTAGCATTATATCACACCAACTATCCATCCGGAGGGATATAGCACCTATTGTACAAAAGAGGAGAGCTTTTTCTAAGGAAAAAGTTGATGTCATAGTTCAAGAGGTTGACCGGCTTACTAAGATGGGGCACATAAAGGAATCTCAGTACCCTTTATGGATAACCAATCCGGTGTTAGTAAAGAAGAAAAATGGAAAGTGGCGCATGTGCATCAATTTCACAGATCTCAATAGAGCATGCCCAAAAGACCTATATCTGGTCCCCCGAATTGATCAATTAGTGGACTCCACATCTGGGAACAAGCTATTATCCATTATGGATGCCTTCTCCGGGTATAATCAGATTCAAGTATATCCAAAGGATCAAGAACACACTACATTTGTTACTGATAGGGGCCTTTATTGTTACAAGGTGATGCCATTTGGGTTTAAAATGTTGGGGCTACTTATCAGAGGTTAGTAAACAAGGCTTTTGCTGATCAGATCGGAAGAAACATGGAAGTCTAAATCGATGACATGATGGTAAAGAGTATAGAAGAATAACTACACTTGGCAGATCTTCAAGAAACTTTTACCAACTTAATGAGGGTAAATTTAAAGCTCAATCCAGAAAAGTGTGTCTTTGGAGTGAAGTTGTGATAAGTGACAAAGGGATACATTCTAATCTAGACCAACTTAGTGATTTATTGCAGATGGATCCTCCCCAGAATATTAAAGAAGTACAAAGATTGACGGGGAGGTTAGCTGCTCTAAACCGTTTTATCTCGAGGTCTTCAGATAGGTGTGCTCCGTTTTTTCAAACTTTAAAAGGTGCAAAAGAATTTAACTGGACTCCACAGTTCGACCAAACTTTCAATGAAATTAAAAAGTACTTATCCTCCCCTAAAACTTTGTTTAAACCCGTTGATGGAGAGACACTCGACATATACTTTGCAGTTTCTTATTGTGCTCTCAGTGCCGTGCTGGTAAGGGAGGTGGATAATTATCCTCGTCCGGTGTACTATATCAGCAAAAGATTTATTGATGCAGAAAAAAGATATTTAAAACTTGAAAAATTAGCACTGGCCTTACTAATTGCTGCTAGAAAGATGAGGCCATACTTTCAGTCTCATTCTATCATTGTCCGGACGTCTTTTCCCTTGAAAAACGTTCTTCAAAAGGCAGACATTTCAAGCAAAATGACCAAATGGTCAGTGCAGCTGGGGGATTATGATATTGATTTTGCCCCTCGAACAGCAATCAAGGCTCAGACTGTTGCTGATTTCCTAGTTGAATTTCATTCGGACAAAGACATTAAGCAAGCAACAGCTGAAAAAACTAAGAAAGTATGGGTTGTCCGGACTGATGGTGGATCGAGTACCATGGGTTGTGGTGCTGGGATATGTTTAACCTCTCCGTACGGCGACAAAATGTATCAGGCTATATGTTTTGCTTTCAGGGCTTCCAATAATGAGTCTGAATATGAAGCTGCTATAGCTGGTTTGAAATTAGCTCTAATTTGTGGAGCCAAAAGGGTCAGGTTAATGAGCGATTCTCAGCTTCTTATCAATCATACACAAGGTCAATCCGAGGCAAAAAAAGAGCAGCTGGTTAAATATTTATTTGTTCTTAAAGAAGTGGCACTTAATATCAAAAACATCACCTATGAGCACATACCCCGAACAGAAAATACGTTGGCAGACTCCTTGGCAACCATAGCCTATTATATGGCATCTTGCCTCCGGAAAAAGCAGTGGCAAGGAAAGTAAAGTATAAGGCTCGTAGTTTTGTCATCCTAAGAGACGTTCTTTACAAAAAGTATTTTAGTAGACCTCTCTTACGATGTTTGGGGATCGAAGAATCCCAAATAATGCTCTCTGAATTGCACGAGGGCGAGGGATCAGCACACTGTGGATTCAGGTCTCTAACCAGAAGAGTCTTGTTAGCTGGGTATTATTGGCCCTCCATAATGCAAGATGTCAACGAATTAGTGAAGAAGTATGATCCGTGCCAGAGATACAATAATGAAATTCATATCCCAGCTGTCCCTTTAGAGTCAATTTCTGAGCCAATACCTTTTGCACGTTGGGGGCTAGATTTGGTAGGACCTCTACCCATGGCGTCCAGAGGGTACATAACTATCATTGTTGCTATTGATTACTTCTCGAAGTGGATAGAAGCAGCCCCATTGGCAGGAACTACTTCGAAAGCTGTTATATAATTTATCCTGTCTAATAATTGCTGCAGATTTGGGATTCACCAAAAAATAACTACAGACAATGGGCCACAATTCGATAACAAGGATGTCGAGAATTTTTGTGCCTCTAGGGGCATTCAGCACTGCTTCTCTTCTCCTTTCCACCCACAGGCGAATGGTCAAGTTGAAGTAGCTAAAAGAACCATCATGTCTGGTCTTAAAAAGAATCTAGAGGGGGCTGCTGGAAAGTGGCCAAGTTATTTACAAGAAGTATTATGGGCCTATTGGACTACTGTTGGGGCTGCAACACAAGAATCCCCATTTTACTTGGTATGTGGTATGGATGCAATAGCTCCCATTGAGGCCACTCTCCCTTCGTTCTGAGTCCATAATTTCTCCGAACAGGCTAACGAAGTGGTAATCAGAAGCCAACTTGACTTGATAGAAGAAAAAAGAGTTAAGGCTCACCTCAGAGCCACACACTATCAGGGCTTGATGAGAAGCAGGTTTGCTTCCAAAGTGAAAACGAGGGATTTTCAACCAGGAGATAAAGTGTTGAGGAAAGTCTTCCTACATACTAAAGAAAAGCAGTTCGGCAAGCTAGCTCCAACTTGGGAAGGACCCTATGTGGTCACTAAAAAGCTTAAGCCTGGGACATTCAGGCTTCAAGATAAAGATGGAAGAATTTTGAATCACCCTTGGAACATTGAACACCTCCGGTTTTATTTAGAATGAAAACTATGTAAATATTTACTTGTTTAAAGTCCATGTAAATATTAGGGGGCATACTTTTTCCTACCCTGGTGGCACGGGGAGGTTTTAATGAGGTGTCCGGGCTTTTTAATGAAATTCGATGCCTTCTTGAAAAATTCGGAGTGTTTCAATTGATAGCTTCTTTGAAATTTTTTAAAGTATATCAATGGCAGACCCGATTGAATTGGTAGAGTGATGACTACTTAAACATTTGTCATCAGAGAATTTAAACACACTCACTTTAAAATACTGTGAGATAACTAAAGGCTGTTTAAACATTAGCCATTAGAATTGGGAAACTATAAAACAATGTAAGAATTGTAAGGAAAACCTGCCCGGCTAATACCGATGAGTGATATTAAAATATGTAAAATGCCTTGGTCATCCAAGGACTTTGAAGTTTTAAAGGAGAAGGTTTATCCGGACAAGGGCCGGACACAATTACAAAAATTCCTTGGCCATCCAAGGACTTTAGTTCAAACACAAAAATTAAAAGATAGTTGATACTTCAAGGCTGAGCTTCCCTAGATGGCCCAACCTCACTTGGTTTTTTCTTGGGATCGTAGGTTTCCTCATCTGGACTCTCTCCGGTCCTTTCATCTTCATTAGTAGTGTCATCCCAACCACTGGAATAACCGTGATTATCACCATCGACCATAGTATGGTGAGGAAGGTCTTTGTACTCCACAAATTGCCATAAGTCCCCGAGTGTCCTCTTCGGAAATTTTTGATGAAAGAGCAAGACCATGTCTGACTTTACTTCTGCATACTTCTCCTCTTGAGAATCTATCACCTGGTTGGTGTATGTATCGATCTTCGCCTGAATTGTTTTCTCCTGATCTTTTATCAAATCATCATTTTCCTGATTAACTCTGGACACATCGTTCTCAAGCGAAATTTTGTCGTTGGTTAGGGTCTGGATGACATTATCTTTGACCTTTGCCTCCTCTTTTGAAGCAGAAAGGTCCTTCTCCAAACCAGAACACTTGGATTGAAGTTCCTTGTTCACCCCCTCTGAAGTGGCTAACTTGAGGGCCAAATCCTCTTTCCCTTTCTTCAACTCCTCAATCTCTCTCTTTAGAGCCTCAACATTCTGGTTGGCGGTGAGGAGGTCGTTAGACAATCGCTCTTTATCTGAGTTAAGTGTGTTGATGAAGGCTGATTGATTTCTCACTTGTCTTTCCAAGTTGAGTGCCGGTTGAATATTGCTCAACAAGGAGTGAGTCACCATGTCCTTATCTCCTGAAACAGAAAAATATTTACCATTAAAAGTGACAATGTTCGAAGAGCTTGGGGGAATGTAGGGGCCAGCAAAGTCGTATTTCTCAAGGTCTTTAAAGTAAAGGCCAATCCCTTGAAGGCCACTGATGTCAACACCATCAATGTTGATATCCCCTCCGGCACCCTCTCCGGTATGAAAATCACTGGGGATTTGCTCTGCTTGTATAGGGTATGTTGAGTCGACCGGAGGAAAAGACTCCAGAGGCTGGAGAACTACCTCATCCCCCTTGGTGGTTTTCTTTTTCTTGGCTTCCCTGTCATCACTATCTGCTCCCCGTTTCCGGTCTTTTTTGGGAGCCTTTGGGGATTTTGGAAGTCCAGCTGCTTCTTGGGTACTTTCATTTTCCACCACTTGAAGCAAAGCCGCATCAATTCCTCCTTAGTCTTGCACCTCTTAATTTGTTGGGACTGTCTCCTCGACACCACCTTGGTTGACCTCAGCTATCTCTGGCCCTCTCTTGCCTTTTTTGCCTTTCATTTTACTTGGGGCTTTAGCCCTACCCGGCAAGGCCATCTTCCCATCATTTGCATCTGTCCTCCGTAGAATGACACCCGGAGGAGTTGGTGTGGTTAATTCCTCCCAAGACAAGTCTCTCTGACCGGTTGTGTTCCAGAGGTGGGATCTCACCATGTTGCCACCAGTAAAGTAATTGTGGAAGCGATTTTCCCATTTGTCAGCAGCCCAAGCATTCAGCTTGGCGCAAGTGGTCTGCCCTGCCTCCAAGTAGTCAGTAAACTCCTTCGGGAGCACTACCCAAAAAATAAGAATAGTATTTAAACAAACAAACTTTTTATAAGGAAAGTTAGATGGACATGATGAAATATTTACATGATCTTTTCCATCTAGTGGTAAGCATACTTGGGTTGACATCAGCTTTAATCTTCCTCCTGTTTTCCCAAGCACCGCTGATAAACAAGAATTGAGTCTTCCAGTTCTTCTCCGATTCAAGCAAGTTGTCTACCACCTTAAAGTTGTCACCCATATTGTAATGGTAGAAGGGGATAACATGATTTCTGCAGAGGCTGGCAACGGCAGCAAATTGCGCCATCGGAAGCGGGATTCCGGAGAGCCTGGAAGCCATGATACAAGACATGAGGGTGAACCAAGCGTTGGGGCCCAGTTGGCTTGGACAGAGCTTTATCAGATGGAAATATATGACGATCTCTGGGTCCAAGGGAAATCTAAGCCCCCAGTTGAACAACTATGTGTAGAAGATTATTTCACTTAGCTTGCAATCCATTGGCGTCTCCGGATCAGCTGGTATCCTTACTTTAATTGATTCTGGGATCCCTTATTTCATCCGGATCCGGCCTAGCTCAGCAGTGCGAATGAAAGCATAGTTTATGTTTTGCATGGCTAACAGATACTTTACACTCACTTTGTAGAAGCAAGGTCCCACTTTTCCTTCAAGGTACTCCGGCAGGTCCGGATGTTTTAAACAAATCTTTTCTTTACCCTTGTTTTTCTTAACAATGGCAGTCTCACTCGTCTGCCCGGAGGCGTCGGTCTTGAAAGGGGCTTCTTCAATACTATCCTCCATGACCTCTTCCATCACCCTAGAAGGATTTCCAGTTACCTTTAGTGAGAGATCGTTGGCGTTCGACTCTGTATGATGTCTGGATGGCTGAGCTTCAGTTTCCCTTTGTGGTCTGGTGTCCGGTTGGGGCTCAGATCCGGAGGGTTCTTTTCGGAGGCTTATTCCGGTAGCCTTCAGATCAGATAACTTGTCCTTGGGAACTCCGATGGGTGCCTCTGACCCTGTAGTTTTATCTTTGACCCCAGACTTAGGGGGGCTTGATTTTGGAGATTTGGACTGTGGAGCGACAGCCTGGCCCTTTACTAAACGACCTCTCCGTCGAAGTGTTAGTTTTTCTGGATAGATATCAGCATCCGATCCCATGGCTATGAATGGTGAGGTCTCCTGGTACTTGTAATTGCTTGCTCTTGTTCGGTGATAGGCTGTGACTCTTGAACCGATGAGCCGGAAACGATTGGTGAAATTGTAGGTTGAAATAACCTTCTAGGTTTGGAACTTCTGGCAGAAGACGAACCTCGATCAGGCTCTGAGCTTGGTATTTCAGGTTTTTCGATGGGAGAAACCATAATCATATTCTAGTCATGTAGGTAATGATAAGGAAGTAATTCGTCGAGCCCAATAGAAACAGAGTTAATTGCAAAAAGGACAAAATAAATATGCCCATTAGTGTATTTATTGTTTACTAGAGGACAATGTGTAAATAAAGTAGTTTGTAAAGGACTAAATATGAAATAATCAAAGACTATCTTTAATATATTCTCTTTCTACTTTCTCTCTCTACACTTTTAGCTCTAGTCACATCAAGCACAAGATCCAAGATTCCTCATTCTTGTCATTTATTCTCTCATCATTGGCGCCGTCTGTGGGAACACGTGATACCAAAAAGAACTTTTTATTCAAAAATCACGACTTAATCTTAAAAAATGAATGACGAGGCAACTGAGGAGAGGGTTGGGAGAGAGGTAGCCCGAACCATTTCGTTGTCCGAGGGCGAGATAGAACCGGACCGTGAACATTACGCGCGGGTTAGGGATAAGCGATCAACTCTTATCATGACCAGGAGACAGTTAATGGAAGACATTGCGAAGCTGAACGCCGAAAAGGATAGAGATTTAGATGACAATAGGGCTCAGGAAGGCAAAGGGAAATAGCCGATTATAGACAATCGCGGAGAAATATTTCCGGGTGTAGACCACCGTATCGATTCCCGACCCATTCGAAATTATCAAGAGCCCCACCCAGACAGAGAGCGGGATGGAAAAACCGAACGATACCAAAAGGACGACCGGGGTATTTCTGCTAATTATACTTCGGACGATTCGTCGGGAAGAGAACACCGACACAAGGAAAGACTAAACAAACGTGCGCAAAAGAGCAATTCCTGACGCAATAGGGCACTCCGTTCTGATTCACCCAAGTTCAAGAAGGACAGCATCAAAACAAGAACGCCAATTTCACGTGAAAAGAAAAATGTTGATGGCCAGTAAAGAGGAGCGGGTAATTCTACCCCAGGTTCAGTGGCAGCCGTCAAATAGCCAGACCCAAGGGTATAGGGTCAGTAGGCAGTTCATCAACCCGGGGAATGAAGGATTGTATGGAATTCAAACCGAGGGGCTCGGCGGCGGTTCTTTCGGATTTGGAATGAATTGGAGAGCGCCACCGCTATCAGACAAAATATTGTCAGGACACCTCCCGAAGAGGTTTGACATATCTAAATTGGAGAAGTACGACGGAAAAAGAGATCCGGACAACCATTTAGAAGCCTTCAAAAGTTTCATGTTGAGTTTCGATAATGACAACAAGTTGTTATGTCGAGCTTTTTCGATGACCTTCAAGGATCGGGCATCTAAGTGGTACAACCGGTTACCGTAGGGTTGTATAAAGAATTTTGGGATCACGCACTCTTCCCGGAAGCGACATATTATGAACCTAGCAACTCAGTTGGAAGCTCGGAATCATCCCCACTCGAAAGGTAATCCTTCACCGATTTTATATTTTGACGACGACGACATGCGAGACATAGCCGATCCTCACGAAGATGTCGTCTTTATCGGGGCGGCCATTGCGGGAGAAGAAGTCCGACGTATTCTTGTTGACACCGGAAGCTCAGCAAACATAATCTTTGCATCAACGTTTTCTAAGTTTAGGAAACCCCCAGTGATTACGCGTTCGGACCGAACTATCGTAGGAGTCACAGGATCAGATGTAGAAGTAATAGGAGAGTTCGAGGGCATCGTTCAGCTAGGTCGCGGGCCTTTCAAGAAAGAGGTCAACATTTTATTCGTCGTGGTAGATGCTCCAGCTTCTCATAATGAGATCTTTGACAGGTCATGACTGTCAAAAATGCACGCGGTAACGTCCATTTTTCATCAATACTTGAAATACGTGGTCGGGAACAATATAGGGATGGTGAGGGGCAGCCAGAAAGCGGCAAGAGAATGCTACCGGGCGGCTTTAGCGCCAAAAAGGGATCAAGAAATGGAGCAAGTTCGGGACTAGCAGTTAGCGGGACTTCCATTGGGGTCGCTACCTGTTGACGATCCCAGGGAAGTTTCCAGTTTTTTTCTACCGATGAAGAATGTGAAAAACACCAGTTTGCCGAAGGAAGAGTTTTGCAGATAGGACTAATTTATCGCCAGGTTTCAAGAGACAGTTGATTTTATTACTACATGAAAATTTGAATTTGTTTGCTTGGTGTTCGAAGGATGTTACCGGCGTCCCAGAAGACCTTATAATTCACAAGTTAACCATTAACAAAAACGTCAGACCCATCTCACAAAAGCGTCGGGCCTTTTCACCAGAAAAGACGGAAATTATTCTGGGTGAGGTGGAAGGAATGGTCAGCGTCGGTCATATGAAAGAGTCAAGTTACCCGCTATGGACATCCAATCCCGTTCTGGTCAAAAAGAAAAATGGTAAGTGGAGGATGTGTGTGGATTTTACTGACATCAACCGAGCATGCCCAAAAGAGCCTTTATCGATGCCAAGAATCGACCAGTTGGTGGACTCGACGTCGGGTAATAGATTACTCTCTTTTATGGATGCATATGCAGGCTATAATCAAATCAAATTGAACCCATCAGACCAAGAAAGCACGACGTTCGTCACTGGACGAGGCTTGTATTGTTAAAGGGTTATGCCATTCAGGTTGATAAACGCAGGAGCGACTTACCAAAGATTGGTGACCAAGACTTTTGAAAGGCAGATAGGAAGAAACATGGAAGTTTATATCGATAACATGCTTGTAAAGAGTGGCACAGATGATGACTATCTCGCTGATTTGAGGGAGACTTTTGGCAATCTAAGGAATATAAATCTCAAATTAAACCCGGAGATATGTCTTTTGGGGTAAGGTCAGGAAAGTTCCTAGGATTCTTCGTTAGCAAAAAAAGAATCGAGACAGATCCGATTCAGTTACAAGCTCTTGCCAGCATGACCCCACCAAGGAACATCAAGGAGGTTGAGATATTAACTGGACGCTTAGCGGCTCTGAATCGATTTATTTCTCGTTCATCTGACAAGTGCGCTCCCTTTTTCAGGTCTTGATAAACGCTAAGTATTTTGTTTGGACACCAGCTTGTGATGAGGCCTTTTTATGGATCAAAACTTACTTATCATCCCCGAACCTTCTGACAAAGCCCCTGAAAGGGGAGATTCTTTTTCTTTATGTAGCAGTTTCAGATTTTGCAGTGAGTGCGGCATTGATCAGTGAATCGGGAACAGTTCCTAAAGCGGTATACTTCGTGAGCAAAAGCTTATTAGATGCGGAGACAAGGTATTTGAAGCTGGAAAAAATGGCCTTGGCATTGGTGACCGCGGCGCGAAAAATACGACCATATTTTTCAAGCCTACCCCATTGTCGTTCGAACCTCTTTTCCACTAAAGTACGTTGTTCAGCGACCGGACATGTCCGGAATAATGTCTAAATGGTCGGTTGAGCTAGGTGATTTTGATATTAATTTTGAGCCAAGAACATCCATTAAAGGCCAGGCCTTGGCTGATTTTTTAGTCGAATTTCATTTCGACCGACCAGACCAAGAAGAGCTGCCTAAGAAAGACGAGCAAGTCGAGTGGGTCATTCGAACCGATGGGGGATCGAACATTAGTGGATGCGGCGCGGGTGTACAGATAGTCACTCCTACAGGCATAAGTATGCATCAGGCAATCCAATTTTTTTGTACCACCTCTAACAACGAAGCTGAATATGAGGCTGCCCTAGCTGGTTTAAGATTAGCGTAGGTGTGCGGGGCTATGCATATACGTCTTGTTAGTGATTCTCAATTGTTGATTAATCAAGCCTCGGGAGCGTCGGAAGCTAGGAAAGAGCACCTGGTCCAATACTTATGAGCACGTCATTTGCCAAAGCAACATATGAGCACGTCCCCAGGACCGAAAATGTGATTGCCGACTCCCTAGCGTCAGCATCCTGTTCAAGCAACTACCCTTGGATAACCGTACAAGAAAACCCGTCGATTATAAAGAGGACAGAGCTGGAAAATGACCAGAGATCACCTGTCAGATATCCTCGGTAACGTTATCGGACTGGAGAAGGGATATTATAGCTTTCCTAGCCGAAGGGTTACTACCAGACGATAGCATCGCAGCTCGGAAGGTACGAAATAAGTTCTGGGGCTACATTTTGTTGGGAGAAATACTGTACAAAAAGTCTTTCAGCAGGCCTTTACTGAGATGCTTGGGGACGAATGAATCACAGATAATTGTATCCGAGTTACACGACGGAGAAGGCGCAGCTCACTGCGGTTACAAAGCACTAATAAGAAAAAAAATTCTTGCCGGTTTTTATTGGCCGACGGTAACTGCCGATGCTCAGCATATAGTGAAAACGTGCGACACTTGTCAAAGATTTGCGAACGCGATCAATATGCATGCGGATCTTTTAGAATCAATATATGAAGGTCTCCATTTTGACCGATTGGGAATCGATCTAGTGGGACCATTGCTAATGGCATTCGGTGGAAGACAAATGATAGTGGTGGCAGTAGATTACTTTTCAAAATGGGTAGAAGCCGAGCTACTATCGGGAACGAGAACTAAAGATATCATTAAATTCATTTGGTCAAACATCTGCTGTAGGTTCGGGGTACCTCAGAGGCTCACAATGCACAACGGACCGCAGTTTGACAGCAGCGAGATGAAATCCTTTTGCTCGACCCATAGAATCAGGAAATGCTTTTCGGCCCCTTTCCGACCCCATGCAAACGGGAAAATTGAAGTCACGAACCGGACCATCATAGATGGACTCAAAAAGAACTTAGAAGGAAAACTGGCAAGTGGGCGGATTACTTACAAGAAGTATTGTGGGCTTATCGTACTACCCCTCGAACGGCGACTCAAGAATCGCCTTATGCCTTGGTTTATGGAATGGATGTTGTCACTCCCGCAGAATCAATCTTCCCATCTTTTAGGTTCGGAAATTATGACGAGAATAGAAATGGGGACGACAGACGACTAGCTCTGGACCTGGTAGAAGAAAAAAGAAGCCGAGCTCAACTGAATTATTTGTATTATCAGACCTTAATAAGGAGTCGGTATGCGTCGAAAGTACGTCGACAAGAGTTCAAGGTCGGGGATAGAGTTTTGAGGAGAGTTTTTCAGGATACCAAAGACAAAGGCCTCGGCAAACTCGCCCCGAATTGGGAAGGCCCGTTTTATTCCTGACCTATCCTTTAACTAGTCTACATTTTGATCCCAATAAAAAATTCTTAATTATGATGTCAACTAAATTTTCTACATTTATGCCCGATTATGGGAAAGCATAACATTTTAAATTCGTCGGTTATAAGACATTCAAAAGGGTTCGACAGACCTCAAAGGTTACAAAATTTTGATACAAAAAAGGGAGAATTTACGCATCCTCATCCTCAGGATCGGTCTCTGTGTCATCCGACTTTTCATCTTCACAGACCACACCGGATGTACGATCTGCCTCGAGGACATCTAACCACATTGGCCCAAGGGGAAGGTCGGGGAAACGATTGTGAAAGGTGAAAACATAAGCAACTTTAGCCTCGGCCGTCTCTTTGTCCGTCCATTTTTTACACTTGTCAGCAAACAGAGCATTGGCGTTTTTAAGGTCGGCAATCTCTTTTGCTTTCTTCGCTACGGAGTAACGAAAGAAAATGCTTTGAAGTTTAGTCACCGCCAATTGCCCAGCTCGTTCGTCGCGGTCCTTCCTGACCCGCGCTAAGGTTTTTTCAGCCTTTTTAAGCTTTCCCTCCAAGAGTCTTTTTGCCGCATCTCCCTTCTTGACTTCCTCCTCAAGCGCGGTTATTCTCCCTTCCGCATCTGTTAGCCTCTGGTTTAGCTCCCCTACACGCCTTTCTTTCATAGCCAGAGGCACAATCATGCTATATAAAGACAAGGATAACACATCGTTTTCCCGCAAAGCAAAGGTATAGGGCTCCCACGAACGGACAGCACGGGCAGTTTGGTACCACTTGAAGAAGCCCCGTCAGCTTTCGCTGCCTTTGAGAGACCAACGTTTTTACCCCCGACCTCGTCATCGTCAGGAATCACCACAACCGGAGCTTTCTCAGACGATACGGCTGCGGGAGCAGCAACATCCCCACCCTTGACTTCCTCATAATGCTCAAAAAGCGTCGGGATTGTCGTATTGTCGGCACGGACGGGAGCGTCGGCAGGACCACTCTCCTTTTCCTTCTTGGAGCGTTTTGGTTTTTTGGCTTCGACAATCTCAACCTCAGCCTTCTTCTTCCTTTTCTTCGTCAATTCCTCAGACCGGTGGGCACCATCAGCCTCAGCAACAACTCTATCCCCTTGGCCAACAGCGTCGACCTCCGCATTTTCAGCATTCGCTGGCTTGGCAACCTCGTCAGACTTGGAGCGTTTGCTAGGAGCTTTATTACGTTTGGGAAGAAACACGTGCGCATCGGGTGCATCTGTCTTTGCGACCAAATCCACCAAGCTGGATGGTTGGCGCAGCTGCTCCCAGGTGAGTGGTTCATCAGAGCAACACCAGAGGTTGCGCATGATCAAATTAGTATTCTTAAAACCGCGGTGGAATGCCCGACCCCGGTTCTTCCTGGCGAAATCCTTCAAAATTTGGAAGGTAACTTTGGCGACCTTGAAGTAGTCCTTTTTCAACTCCTGAATGAACTCCTTGGACACTAAACAAAGGGTCGGCTAAAAAGAAAAAAATATATACATATATAATATGATTACCATCGGGAATCCATGTCCGCAGCAACTGCCTCGGGTTCTCTTTAGTGTAGGGGCGACCGTTCTCCCAACAGCCACTGAGGAAGACAAACCGATGCTTCCAGGACTTATCGCCCTCAAGAAAATCATTTACAATCTTTCAAGTGTTGGCTAAGGAAGAATAGAAGAAAGGCGATTTGGGTGATTTGGAGAGCACGGACATGGCAATATACTCCTCCATCGGCATAACCCGACCCGACAGTTGAGAGGCCATTATACACGACATCAGCGTATACCAAGCATTAGGCGTTAGCTGTAAGGGGCAGATGCCAATTATCTTGAAGTACTAAGCAATCTCAAGGTCTAGAGGAAACCTGAGGCCCCAATTGAAAAGCTCTGTAAAGACGAAGATCTCCCGAGACCGAACGTGCACGGGCGTCTCCCCAAGAACAGAGAATTGTATGTTGATGCATTTCGGGATTCCTCACCGGATCAGAAGCTTCGCCTGCTCCACAGCAGAGAAGTATAGATATTTGCCTTCAAAAATGGAAATGACGTTGTCCCTTGGCAACAATCGATGATAGGTGGTGGTTATGACAGCCTCTTTCTCTAGAGGAAGGGGCTCTTCGAGAGGAGCGGCAGCATTACCGATTGCAGCAACGACACATTCCCCCGCTTCATTTTCCTCTGCGGAGCTTTCGGCTCGGTAGTGTCTTCAATTGGGGTATTTTCGGGCAGATGGGAACCGGCAACTTGAGGGTCGACCGACTGGGAAAGCGGCTTTATAAAGCTGGAGCTACTGCCGATGTGGGCAAGCTTTGATTCGTTTTCTCGCTGGTGGCGAGCGCGCTCTATTTCCATGTTCTACCGATCAAGATCCCTTCGGGTAACTGGATCGTGCGAAACCCTTGGATCGTGGGAGTTAACTGGACCATTTCGGGTAAGGCGCCTCCCACCGGCGAGGAAGAGGCGCTGCAATCTCCCATTGTAAGGAACTTTGTTTTGCTTTGGCGTTTAGAAAGAAAATGGGGCAAGTTGGTAGGAGCGTTTACCGACACAGGCGTCGGGTGATAGGATTGTGCGATAGGGGAATTTGGAGAACTGCTACTAGAGGGGATAACGATGGCCTCGGGAGTTTGAGCACCAGCAGGCTCGGGCATTATGAATGATTCTGCAGGAATGGGATTAGGTAGAACAGGGTCGTGGAGGAGAGGCACGGGTGCGAAAGGCTTTGTGTAAGAACTCAAGATTAATCCAGCAGCTCGGTATTCTTCAGCTCGATCACTAATCCTAGCCCATTCAATAAACCCAAACACAGATTCGTTTTTCTTCTTCGGTTTCTGTTTAAGCTTCGGGTTCTTACTTTTTATAAACACTTCTTTCTCTCTCTAGAATGATCAGGGGGGACTTTCTCTCTCTAAAATTTCTCTGAAAATGATTTTGTGAATGAAGTATTTATAGGCAGCTTGCCTTAACCGTTTTACGCATGGGGGATCCAAACGACGAAAAGCAGCGGGAAGTTGAAGAGCCTTTTGGAGAGATCTGCAGGTAAGTGTGCTTTGAATGAGGAGATGGCACGTGTATACTCAACCCAACAAAGCACGCCAATAGGCACCTATCAGGCTAGCGTCGTAGGCCTGCTCCGGCTAGTACAGATGAGTATGCTAGATAGGCTCCACGTGTTCGGATTTTCTTCCAAGACTTGATGATCCATTTGGGCCCATAGTGAACCCATTAGTCGGAATCGGTAGCAGGCCCATAACAAGTTCATTAGCGTCGGGGGCGCTTCACAGCTTTCCCCGAAGCTTCAAGAATTGCAAGAGGTCGGACGACAGTTAGGAGAAAGCGGTCGGTCAAAAGGCTCACCCATAAGCCTTAGGCGATGCAATACTGAGGCATTGTGGTCAGAGGCGTTCTGAATTTATTATTTACAAGTCTTCATTCCCGACGCTCTTGAAAACTGGGGGGCTACTGATAAGGAAGTATTTCGCCGAGCCCAATAGAAAAGGAGTTAATTGCAAAAAGGAGAAGTGAAATATGCCCATTAATGTATTTATTGTTTACTAGAGGACAATGTGTAAATAAAGTAGTTTGTAAAGGACTAATTATGAAATAATCAAAGACCGTCTAGGACATAAATGGGTCCCACTTTCCCCACTATATAAGGGAGCCCATTTATTCTTGGGTAGGTAGCCATTCTTTAATACATTCTCTTTCTACTTTATCTCTCTACATTTTTAGCTCTAGTCACATCAAGCACAAGATCCAAGATTCCTCATTCTTGTCATTTATTCTCTCATCAGGTAATAGTCATGTGTCTCCCAATTAAGATCTTAAAAATAATTATAAAATAAGACCATACAAATCGAGGAATATTGGCAAGCAACAAATAGGTGATTAGTAAATTCATAGTTATTACAGAACTGGCATTTAGAAGCCAATGCAATATGATTTTTTGAATATTAGTATCGAAATAAACCCAATTGTGAAGGACTCTCCATTGCAAGAAAGAGCACTTAATAGGGTTTATTGAGAACAAGTTCTGACCATATGCAGGCGTTTAGTATTGTAAAAGTAGTCAGACCAAACACTATTGTATAAAGCACGATCTAAGTGCTTTCATTTCGTTTGTTTGACCATGTAAATCTAGTACCACCATATCATGTTTCCTCTAGATAATAGTCACTAATAACATCATTAAAATCATATGTGTTATTGTTGCAGAAAGTTGTGCAGTCCAGTTGTTCATAAGGAGATGTCACAATATTGAAATCACCCAAAAGTATCCATTATCTAGTAGTAGCAGAAATAGTTCTAAGTAAATTCCAAAGCTCAAACTTTTCACTATGCTGAAATTTGGAATAAACAGAGGTTAGATAGAAATTTTTATCCATAAAAAATTGCTTAACATTAGCTTGGATTAGTTACTGATGGTCTTGAAAAATGTTAATTTCGAAGTTATCATGCCAAAAGAGACAAAAAAAATTATTCAGAGTAACATAGAACTTTTTAAAACCCAATTTGATAACAATAGTATCTTGGAGGTTAGTATTTGTGAGAGGCGCTTGGATGACCAGAAACCTGATCTTCCTTCTGGTTAAGGATTTATTTCCTATTCCACAAATATTCCAGCAAAAGATTCTAATCTTTATTTTTATTTTGGTTTGTAGGTTTGTTGGTCCCAAAGAGAGACTTAATAACCATGTTGTATTTTTTCTATCTGTTTTTTGCCTCTTTAAGTTTCTTATTCAGTAAAACTTGAAACTCTTCGTTACTTCTCTTTTCTTGAGCACTAGGTTAAGGGGAGACTTCCAGTGTTTTCATGCAAGGGAGTTTGAGTTTCTGAAGATAAGTTCTCATAATTAATAAAGGAAGATAAAGCATAACCATCTTCAAGAGTTTTAATGGCTTCAATATTTTCAGCCTTTTCAGGGGAGTTTTTATCTTCTTTAAAGGTATGTTCATTGTTTATAGTGAACTCTATTCATGTTAAGATTGTCTTTGATATGTTTACTAGTTTCTTAGTAAATGAACTCTGTTCTTGGTGAGATTTTCTTTGTTATGTTTAATAGTATCTGGAGAATAATCAATCTTCTCTTGTTTATGTGGTTTGACTATTATAGATTTCATTCTTGGTTGATCAGGTTTTCTAGAGGTTCTTTCATTGTAACTAATAGATTCATCTTTATTTTCCTTTTCAATTGGTAGAACTTTAGGTTGAGATTTTCTGCAACCGTCTTGAGAATGTCTCATGTGATGACATATTAGGAGATATTTAAGAAGATATTTATAGCCTATAGCAATCCAACATCCGTCATTACTTCCAAAACCTACCGAAACACTATGTTGAATCTTTTTAGTCGGGCCAATCTCCACCCAAGCATAACATGCGTTGTACATAACCCTGTTTTTTCCTAGCACCCAAATCTTGAGTAGCTGGCCAAAGGAGGAAGCAATAGTGTTCATAATATCTTCATTATAAATATATTTTGGAACATATCATAACCTTAATAAGACTGGGGCAATCGGACACTTCGATTTTGGGTTAAAGGTTGCTGTCCATTTGTAAACTCTCATTAAAGAGTCTCTAACTGTCCATACATTTCGGACTCAAAGCTTACACATATCTGATTTTGAAACAAACTTAATCATCGCGTGTATATAGTCCTAAATAGATACACTAGATGAATTTTCTTGCATTCATGAATTGTTGTAATATATTAAGTTTGGGCATACTTGAGGAAAATTTACCAATTATAGTAAACTTTGCTTCTGCCATAAGCCTCTTTTTGTCCTGAGTTGAAAATTATAACGAAATGTGGTCTTACTTCTCTTGTATATCTATAGGAGTAAATATGGGAGAAAGGTTTGATGTTTGAATAGCTCAGCGTATGACTTAGCTTCTATCTGACTGTAATCTGTTGTGTTGTTTTGGGCATTCCTTGAGGCAATGAAAGATTTGTTGCAGGTTTGACATTCTTTTGAGTGAGGAAATGTTGGGAGATCTTCAACATTAAAGGTATTGCTTTCATTTCTTTCATATGGTTTGGAGGATTTTTTATTAAATGAAATTGTTTTTCCAGAATTTTGATGAAGACTGTCAGGTGGTTTTTTTATTTAGATCAGTCATCTTCACTGGCAAGCAGCCAAAGATGGAAAGAGAGATTGAACGATCCCTCTCCTCGAAGGGCGGAGCAAAGCTGAAAAATTAAGAAAAAAATTGGATTCTTGAAGATTAACTCTTGGAGAGATCGGACCATCTTTCCAGATTTCGACGCAAAATATTGTTTTAGTAGTAATTATAAAAAAGAGGTCTTTAAAACCTTTTTATATTTTAAAAAAATTTCATCCATCTATTTTTTCTTCGTCTAATTAATATTTTGGAATATTTTTTCAATTTAATATATTTTAACACTTTACGCATTCAAAAATAATTTTGAAGTATAAATGTATTAAATTTTCTTAAGGTTATGGCTGATGAGTTCGGATATTTGAGCTACTGTGTCTTGACTTAATCTGATAGGAAATTCGGACCATAACCACTATAATAAAATTCTGAACATGACAAATGTATTAATTATTGACTAAGCTAGATATTGGTCACTTCAAAACAGATTACCAATGGGTCCTTAAACTTGACCCGACTTCATAATCCGATCCAATAAGCTCATGGGTCATTAATTAAGTATAAATATCTCAACCACTTTCATTAATGAGGGTAATCAGAATTTATTACTAGCACACAACTTAATTATCTCACTACCCATCATTTTAAACATTAAATTCCACAAAACATCCAAAATACTTTACAAAATTACCCTCAGACAGAAATAAACCACACCAAATTGGCGACCCCAGTGAGAGCACGACGGTACCTGAATTTCACATTCAAAACCAGCAAACAAAGTAGTTCGGATGGATCTGAATGAGCAGAATGTTCCACCTCCAAAGGTGGAAGGTGCAAGGGAAAACAATAAATGTACCATCGAGGAGTGAGACCAACTGAGGGCTGAAATAGAGATGTTAAGAGCGATAAAACAAGCAGAAAAATGAATTAAAGAGAAATCTGGAGCGTTAGTACTTCACCACACTGACAATCCTGGATATAATAAGAAATCTTTGAAAACTCATCTCAGCTAAAAAAGACACACCGATCCAAGCATGTTGAGAGTTCTGCATCTGAGTCCTCCAGCAGTTCGTCAAATGAGGCAGAACTTGAAGAGTCATTATCTTCAAACATTGATGAAGGAAGATCTAAAAAGAAAATGAGAATGACTAAAAAAAATATTTAAGAAAGAGGGATAGACATGGCAGGCTTATGAAGCACCAGGGCAAGGGGTCAGCTCACAAGCATATTGATCAGTTGTTGATTGATCCATTTTCCTTTCAGTCTGAACCATTTATTTTTGCAACCCCTAATGAAGATACGGTTTTCAGCCGCAGCAAAAATTGGAGGCAATTGCCTTTGTCCGCAAAAATACTCTTCGGACATCTTCCTAAAAGGTTTGATAGCTCCAAGATGTAGAAATACGATGGGATTCGAGATCCGGACAACTATCTGGAACAGTTCAAGAACTTTATGATGAATTTTGACAATGATGACAAGCTATTGTGTAGGGCTTTCTCCCAAACTTTCACAGGGAGTTCCCTTAAATGGTACAACAGTCTCCCTCAGGGGTGTATAAGAAATTTTGATATGTTCTGGGTTGCCTTCCGGAGGCAATTTGTTGGAAGTAATGAACTCGAAGGTAATGGGGACACCATTATCCATTGTGCCCAAGAACCAAACGAGTCCCTGAAGGAATACATTAATCGATTTGTGAATACAAAAAAATGGGCTAGCAGATTCATTTGAACAAGTTGCAATTGCTTCCTTTAGACAAGGTTTAAATCTAGGGAATCTAGCCGATTCAGTAACTCGGAAGAAGACTATGACCTAAGGTGGTCAGTTAAATCAAGGGGGAAGAAAATCAATGTAGAGGAGACCAAGAAAACGAGAGTACACCGTCAAGTGAGATCTACCACTACAACAATAACTCCTCCAGCTACTAACCAATCCGGTTATAGGGCAAAGAAGACCGGACAGGGGTCCAACCGGTCAAGGCAAAATAAATCCAACCAAACTCAGAGCCAACAAACCAAAATTAAAAGGGGTTCATGGGTCCAACCTGAGTGGTTCGCTGAGTTGAAGGAAAGTGTGGCTACAATTTATGACAAGACTAAGAATGAGGTGCATTTAGAAAACCAACAGCACTGCAGTCCTCCAGAGAAAACTGGAGCACTCGTTTATGCCAATACCACAATGACATAGGCCATGATACTCATGATTGCATAGCACTGAAGCAGGAGGTCCATAACCTCATTGAAAGGGGAAAATTGGGAGCCTACGTTAAAAATAGAAGTGGAAGCAGACCGGATAATGCGCAAACTAATGCTCCCCGGACATGTCCTTCGAATAATCCTGGGATATCTATGCAAGAGGGTGCAATGGTGATTGTTGAAAGATTTGATGTAGACTATGAGTATCTAGATCCATATCTGAGCCAAAATCAGGTGGGGGTGATATTCAAAAAAACCAAGACAGTTTCCGGATTGATCAGTTTTTTTGAATCATTGACTATTTTCGGAGGAGATACAGTGACTGCAGCTTCCACTTCATCAAGGAAGAGGCATGTTCAAAATTTGGCCACCCAGTTCGATAGTGAGATGTCCACCTATCAGTGTCAATCCCCATCCTCATGTATAGTTTTTGATGGGGATGACTTGAGGGACATTGCAAGGCCTCACAAAGATGCGGTGGTAATAGGAGCTTCAATATAGGGAAACGATATACTCCGAAACCTTGATTGATACGGGAAGTTCAGCAAACATCATGTCCTTAAGCTCCTACAAGAAAATGAGAAACCCTTTAGACATACAACGTTCGAACAGATGCATTATAGGCTTCGCAAGAAGTTCCACATATGTGATTGGGGAGTTCGAAGAGGAAGTATTGTTGGGCAATGGGCCCTTTAAAAAATGGTTACAGCGTTGTTTGTTGTGGTGGATTTCCCAATATCATACAATGTAATATTTTGGAGGTCTTGGCTCTCCAGGATGCATGTTGTGGCCTCTAGGTCCACCAATGTTTAAAGTATGTTGTCTAGGGACAAGTAGGTGTTTGTGTGGAGCAGTCAGAAGATGGCCAAAGAATGCTATGCAACCGCCCTTACCCTTAAAACTTTAGGAGCAGTCAAAATTAATAAATATTAGCAGCTACTGGAGCCTTCTACTGAGGAAAATGAAATTGATGATCCTAGGGAGGCTCCTAGTTTTATAATACCAATTGAGGAGGTTGAAACTCACTCGCTTGCAGAGGGCAAGGCTGTTAAGATTGGTTCTAAACTAGTACCAAAATTAAAGCACCGGTTGCTTTTTTTATGAATAATCAACATGTTTTTGCATGGTGCAACAGTGAAGTTACCGGAGTGCCAACAGATATTATCTCTCACAAATTGTCAATCCGGAGTGATATTGCACCAGTTGTACAGAATATGAGGTCTTTTTCTAAGGAAAAAGTATATGTGATTGTTCAAGAAGATAACCGGTTAATCAAGATGGGTCACATTAAAAAATCTCAATACCCTTTATGGACTGCCAACCTTATGCTAGTCAAGAAAAAGAATGGCAAGTGGTGTATGTGCATTGATTTCACTGACCTTAATAGGGCGTGTCCTAAATATCTTTATCCAGTCCATCGGATAGATCAGTTAGTTTCTACCTTTGGAAATAAATTATTATCTTTTATGGATGCCTTCTCAGGGTACAACCAGATACAATTAGATCCAAAGGATCAAGATCACAATACTTTCATGACAGAGAGGTCTTCATTGTTACAAGGTGATGCCATTCGGATTGAAAAATATTGTGGCCACTTATCAGAGGCTAGTGAACAAATATTTTGCTAGTCAGATTGGCAGAAACATGGAGGTTTATATATATTATATGATGGTTAAGAGCTTGAAGGAAGATTCACATATATCTGATCTTCAAGAGACATTCTCCAATTTAGAAGCTGTAAATTTAAAATTAAACCCTGAGAAATGTGTGTTTAGGGTTCGATCTGGAAAGTTCTTGGGCTACATAATAAGTGAGAAGAGAATTCAGCCTGATCCGGATCAACTTAATTCCTTACTAGCAATGGACTCTCCTCGGAATGTTAAAGAAGTTCCAAGATTGACAGGACTATTGGCTGCGTTGAATAGGTTTATCTCAAGATCATCTGATAAGTGTGCTCCATTTTTCCAAGTATTGAGGAATGTTAAAGACTTCAATTGGTCTCCACAGTGTGACCAAGCTTTTATTGAAATTAAGAAGCATTTATCCTCACCCAAAACTCTTCTCAAACCTGTTCGGGGGAAAGCTCTATGTGTATCTAGTTGTATCAGAATATATAATAAGTGTTGTGCTAGTGAGAGAGGTGGACAATTACCCTCGTCTGGTGTATTACATCAGTAAAATTCTGTTGGATGCTGAAAAAGATATTTGAAGTTGGAAAAAATGGCGTTAACCCTAGTAATTACAACAAGAAATATGAGACCATACTTCCAGGTTCATTCCATTGTTGTTCGAACATCTTTCCTCTTGAAAAATGTTCTGCAGAAAGATGATGTATCAAACAGAATGACCAAGTGGTCAGTGGATCTGGGTGATTATGATATTGACTTTGCATCTCGAACAGTAATCAAAGCCCAGTTAGTGGCTGACTTCTTGGTGGAATTTCATGATGATAGATCCTCCAGACAGGAATCAGAAAACAGATCTAAAAAGGAATAGGTAGTTTGAACTGATGGTGGATCAAGTACTATGGGATATGGAGCTGGAATTTGTCTAACATCTCCATATGGTGACAAGATGTATGAGGCCATTTGTTTTGGGTTCAGAGCTTCTAACAATGAGTCTGAATATGAAGTAGTCATAGCTGGTCTTAAGTTGGTTCTCCTATGTGGGGTTAAGAGAGTCCGGTTAATGAGTGATTCTCAATTGCCCATTCACCATGCTCAAGGACAATCTGAAGCAAAGAAAGAACAATTGATTGAATATTTGTTTATGTTGAAAGAAGTCACTGCAAACTTTAAAAATATTTATTATGAGGGCATTCTCAGATCGGAAAACACTCTGGCAGACTCTTTGGAAACTATAGCCTATTCTGAATCCTACACATGGATTCTTGTACAGGAATTCCCATCCATACAGACAGAACGGGGAAAAGAGAGTGAGGAAAATATGAATATACTTGTTATTCAACCTAAAGATTGGAGATATGCTCTTCTCCAATACATTTCCGATAGGACATTGCCTCTGGATAAAGCTGTAGCAAGAAAGATCAAGCATAAATCTCGTGGTTTCTTGATACCAAGAGAGGTTATTTACAAAAAATCTTTCAGCAGACCTCTCCTACGTTGTTTAGGATTTGAAGAATCCCAAGTTGTATTATCTGAGCTACATAATAGAGAAGGTTATGCACACTGTGGCTATAGGGCCTTGACCAGAAGGGTTCTGTCAGCAGGATACTACTGGCCAATCATCTTGGCAGATGCTAAAGAAATATTGAAAAAGTGTGATCCTTGATGAGAATGAAATTCATGTGCCAGCAGTTCATATGGAGTCCATATCTGAACCAATACCCTTTGCCAGATGGGGTATGGATCCAGTTGGGCCTCTTCCTATGGCATCTGGTGGATGTAGAACAATCATAGTCGCTATTGACTATTTCTCTAAGTGGATAGAGGCAGCTCTTCTGGCAGGAACCACTTTAAAAGCAGTTATTACATTTATTTTATCTAGCATATTTTGCAGATTTGGGGTTCCCCGGAAAATTACTATAGACAATGGGCCACAGTTTGATAATAAAGAAATGGAAGCCTTTTTTACCTCTAGATGGATTCAACATTGTTTTTCTTCTCATTTCCACCCTCAATCAAATGGCTAGGTTGAGGTTACAAATAGAACTATCTTGTCTGGATAAAAGAAGAATTTAGAAGGAGCTGCAGGAAAGTGGTCAAGTTATTTACAAGAAGTATTGTGGGCCTATCGAATTACTCAGCGGGTTGTCACGCAAGAGTCTCTTTTTTCTTTGGTATATGGGATGGATGCAATTACTCCCATAAAAGATACTTTACCATCACACAGAGTCCAAAACTATTCTGAATAGGCTAATGATGAAGCAGTTAGGAATCAGTTGGACTTGATAGAAGAGAAAAGTGTTAAAGCACATCTAAGAACAACACATTACCAAGGCTTGATGAGGAGCAGATTTTCTTTCAAAGTTAAAAGAAGAGATTTCCAAACAGGGGACAAAGTTTTAAGAAAAGTATTTTTACACACCAAGGAAAAACAGTTCGGTAAGCTAGCTTTAAACTGGGAGGGCCCTTATGTGATCTGTGAAAAAGATTAAACCAGGAACATACAGGCTCCAAAACAAAGAATGGAGACCTCTAAAGCACGCATGGAACGTTAAGCATCTCAGATTATACTTAGAATAAATCTCTTTTGTAAATATTTACTTTTTAAATATCAATGTAAATATTAGGGGCATACTCTTTCCTACCTTGGTGGCGCGGGGAGGTTTTAATGAGGTGTCCGGGGTTTTCAATAATATATGATGTCTTCTTCAAAAGTATGGTGTAATTTTGTTTTAATTTGGATATTAAATGCTTATTCAACACCTTGACTCTCAAGTCTTCTTGAGTTGATCGAATATGCTTAGTACTTGATCACAGTTATTAAACACATGTGGTCGGAGATGTTGGATACTTTTGTTCAACACTTCTGAAATATTAAAGGCTATTTAAACATTGGCCATAAAAGATTTAAACAAAATTTAAACAAAGGGTAATGTGATAATTAGAATCTGATCGGACTCAAACCGATCATTGGTACAAAAATGCCTTGGCCATCCAAGGACTTTAGTCTTTCAAAACAAAAAAGTACATAATATACCTTCGGGCTTATTCCCTTCGGATTTTTCTTCACCGCCATATTTTTTTGGACTTTTGAGTTCAGCACTTGAACTGTCACCCACTTCTTCATCATCATCATAGTTTATCCCACTGGAGTAGTTGTGTTTGTCCCCATTGGCCATTGTATGGAAAGGGAGATCCTCATAATCCACATATTTCCATAAAAGACCAAGGGTCATGTTAGGAAAAGTCTCATGGAACAGTAGGAGCATGTCAGACTTGATTCCATCATCTCTCTTCTCCAGAGAATCTATTATTCCATTAGCGTACTTCTCTATCCCAGCAGCTATGGCTTGAGCTTGTTGGCGTTCCAGGGCATATTTCTCTTTGGTCTTCTCTTGCACAATGTTCTCCAACTTAGCTTTGTCATCGAAAAAGTTTAGATAGTATTGTACTTGGTTTGTAGTTGCTCCTTCAAAGTTATGACATCTTTTGAGAAAGAAGTCTCCATGTCGGAGTACTTGGTTTGAAGCTCTTTACTGGCCAGTTTGACTTAAGCAATTTGGCAGTTAAATCCTCTTTTTCCTTCCTTAATAATTCTATGCTTTGCTGAGCACTGAGAAGACTGGTTGACAGATTTTGCTTATATGTAGTCAGGGTATTGATGGTAACAGTCTGATCCCTTACTTGTCTCTTCAGATCAAGCACTGGTCGAATATAACCCACGAGGGCATGGATCAAGGTATCTTTCTCACTTGATATTGCATAGGTCTCGCCATTGTGAGCCACCACATTGGAAGAGCTAGGAGGACGGTAAAGCCCCGCGAAATCATTTTTATCTAAGTCATTGAAAATCGTACCAAAAAATAGTAAGGGCAAATTATCCTCAAATTATTATACAACCATAATTATCCTCAAATTTTTGTCAAATTGAAAATCGTACCAAAAATACCATTTTATCCCCACCGTGTGAGACATTTTCAACCGGCAGGTGAACAAACGGGATGTAAGGGCAAAATAGTAAAAATTCAAAAAAATCTCTATTTTTGAGACCGGTTATCATTATTTGGGACCATTTTTAACTAAATTTAGTTGATATTAATTTTAATTATGGTATACGTAAAAAAAAATTGATTCAAGTTTATATAATTAATTATATATAAAATTGATAATAATATTATAACATCTACAGGTATGAAATAAGCGCTTTAGTTCATACCCAAAAAAATTATATGACTGACATACATAATTTTTTATAATACCTTCTTGACATAAATAAGAAGGTATATATATTGTAAAAACGATAAACATTTGTTAAAAAAGTATGAAAGGTTCGACCGAATTAAAGTAATTTTAGAGAATCCAACAAAAAGTTATAAAACTAAATACGTGTTGTTTTTATCTCCAAAAGAATTCAAGAAGTTATTTTCATATCATTAAAACTATAAAAGTGTTTTTTCTATATGTATATTCATTAAAAACAAAGGCATTAACGATATTCACAACTATGGTTGTATTCATTTCTTCGATAATTTTTAAAAGATAAAAAAAGATGTCATGCTTAGCTAGTGTCTCGTCATACTCTATGTGTCGTTATTTGATTTTTCAGACTTATGAGTATATAGCTTTTCCATAATATCTACACATAGTCTTATTATCTTCAGGTTTCGCAGGAAAGTGGTCTCATACCCAAGATTTTTTCTTCATTGACTTCAAACCAGTGCTAACGGTGATACTGCTAGCATGGAAAAATATGTTTCGAAAATTGGATTTTATAGACTATATATATATATATATATATATATGAGATTGTGAATATTATAATCAAAATAAATTTGGTTTTGGATTAACCATATATTGAGTTGATACATTTGATTTTTTTTTTATTTCATGTCATTCAAAGAACTTTTATAAAAACATAAAACGTCTAAATAAAGCAAATTAAATAATAGCGCAAATAAAAAAGGGAAGAGTATATCCAACACTTAAATCACCAATGATCCTCCCCATTCAATCAAACTAGATTGAATAATTCGAATATAGATTTTGATCGAATATTGTAGAATAATATTATAGAAATATATGAGCTTGACTATGTCGTAAGTATCCAAGTGTTATTTAATCTTCTTAGGTGGAGATGGATTGGTTTTATTTTTTCAGATTTAGTTGCAATTGGTATACAGAAATAGTACAACAGTTTTATTTAAGTGCAAGAATAATTTTGGATAATACATCTAATTTAGGGATGACCTGCAAAATTAATAATATGTGGTATAGTTTTTTTGAAACTAACCTTGAATAATAATTTCGTTTGCCACGATGTGACAATTTAGAATTTTCTGTAAGGTCTTTAAGTTATCCTCGTAAGAATTAGCCTATTGATTAGCTTATATCGTTGGATGAAGCAGTCGCAATACTGAATAATGGTAGGTATCAGCCAATGGTTGACTGTAAACCGAAACCTGCTAGTAGACATAATCTAAATAAACTTCAGAAATTAGCTCTCATATTGGTAAATACTTGTTTCATTTTTATTAATAATAATAATTCAAACTTGTCATATCTTTAAGCATTTGTAATTGTTGTTATAGCGTTTGGACACAGAGCGAATTTACCAAGGTAACTTTGATCATTAGGTATATAATTTATTCATATGGTAAAAAATATCTACCTTATGGGATTATAATAAGTCAATTGTTTAGGAATAAAAGAGTAGGCATTACTACGCTTATTAAGCATCCAATTCGATGAAATTCCAGATTATAAAAGGCTTCGATAAAAAAACAAGAGATATATTCTTAGAATTGAAAACTTTAGTCGAAGTGGTAGGTCTTTCAATATTTTGCGGTTGGAGCAAATATTGAAGGTTAACGGTTGTGGTGCACCTAATCCACCTCAAGATTGAGTAAGGTCAATCAGGCACGATATAATATAAGAGTCGATTACTTCCAATGTCAGTACTTCTTTTCATCAACCTGAAATGAGATTGTCTGACCGCGAATATATGAAATGGATGCTCAAAACCAAACTCGTTACGCTTAAACCCAGACTCAGTTAGAAAGAATCGGGACTCAGTTAGGTGAGGTTCGCAACACACAAAATCATATGCAAAGTGATGTGCACCGTCAACAAGAGTACTTACAAAAAATAGCTAGAAGGATGCGATTGGAGACGATTTCTCAACAAGTTTTTTACTGTCAAGATCTTCCATCACCACCATTGTTTAGCGATCAAGATCCTCAAACACCGCCATTTTTTACCGCTCAATATCCTCTAGCATCACCGTAGTTATGATGACGTAGTCTTTTTCATATTTGACTGTATTAGACTTTTTTTTGTATTTGATATAATCTATTGTATGGTTTTATTTATATAAATATTAGACTTTTTTGTTAACTAAATATTTTTCTAATTTCATTTTGTTATTGGAGTTGTACAATTAGTGTATAAATATATAGACAATTCCAACTTATCAAAATATATGGACAATTTCAGTTTTATTTTGTTATTGATGGTTGTACAAATTATTTAACATTCCAACAACTTTAAAAATATGCTTTTCTCGCATTCAACTAAATTTAATCATGAAAATTATTTTTTATCATAAATAATAAAATGTCTAATAAACTATTTAAAATATTTAAATAAAAATATAAAAAATATCAAATAAATACCTTGAATATTAAGTTTATGATATTTTAATTTATTTCATATGAGTAAATTTACACATATGAACCATTTTTTAAGAACATGTTTAAAAATTAGGTAAACTGTTGACGGGACAGAATTAGTGTTGTTGGCACGATTTGTTGTCATGTTGACATTATGGTACAGTGGGATTGATGTCATAACATGATTGTTTTAAATGGGCTGAGATTCTAAAAAAAACATTGAGGAACGTGGAAAGGATGCACTAATAATTAATAGAGAGATTTTCAATGAATAATTCAAATTTTAAATCCATCCATGTTTATAGAACCGTTAATTATTGTGTTGATTGGGTTACCATAATAAAAACACCTTCAATGGTGGATCCATCTCTTTAGGTAAATTTACAAGAAAGACTAAATAAAATTCTTATTAGAGATGAATAAGGATATATTGGAACTAGTACTTTACACTTTCAAAGTTTGATAAATATTACTTCACGGTTTTTATATGAGAAAAGTATCAGTAAATACCCACTCAACTATCTAATTACCCACTAGTACCCGTTTTTTGGATAGTGTCACTTGGTACCTCGAATTGAAATTTTGACAAAAATACCCCCGACTATATATACCCGCTGGTACCATCACCAGTATAACCTGAGAGTTGTATGAAAAAATAACCTGCGAGCTGTTTGAAAAACGAACCTGAGAGTTGTTTGAAAAACTAACATGAGAGTTGTTTGAAAAACATACCTAAGAGTTGTTTGAAAAACTAAGCTGAGAGTTGTTTGAATAACTAACCTGAGAGTTGCAAACAACTCTCTCGATTTCTTAAGAGTTGTTTGCAACTCTCTCGATTTCCTAAGAGTTGTTACTTGTGAAATTTTATTTTTAAAAATAATCAAAAAATATCATCAATTGATCTAGTTTTGTTCATTTCTAAAAAACAAAAGTGATTGTACTTTCATTTATTTTTTTCGAGCTCCGATTTGAAAGATATGAATCTTTTAAAAATAAAATAAAAAGAAAAGGTAAGAAAGAGAAATTTTGGTTACGTGGTTGTTGATGAAGGGTGAGGATAGTTAGGGTATTAAAATAATGTTAGGTATTAAGTGGTAATCAGGTAGTTGAAATAGATATTAAGAGGTAATAGAACCTCGGGTACTAGATGACAATAGAATAGTTGAGTGGGTACCTTAAGTGCAATTAATATATAAAAAATGATATGGACTCGTGAAAACATTTTTAAAAGTAAATGTAAAAAAAAGTTTCTAAAGAAAATATTATCAATTTTATTTACATTTTATTAAATATTGGAAATTTTCAAACAATATGTTTTCTTTTTTTATAAAAAAATAACTCGAATAGAAAATGTACAGTAATATTGGGAAAAATGAAAAACAGCTTATATTATATTTTATAAGATTTATTTTTTTTCCTCAAATTTAGATTGCAATTAAAAACTATTGTAATTACAAGGGTCACAAGTCAATTTTACAAGAATTTGAAAAATTAGTCGTTGGAGCTTCTTCTTCAACAAGAACTAGAGAAACCCTAACTTCCTCCATTGTTTGAAAATCGAAGATAACCTACATTTAGACTCTCCAAGAACGTAATTGCTTTCAACTTAGAAGGAGCATCAGCTTCATTAAAGTCCATCTTTTTGCCTTCGTTTAAAACTTCTTTAGCAATCACCGATTTACCATATAACAGAAGATTGACTAAAATTTCTCAGTCGATATCAATATCTACATTGTCGACGTTCAAGAGATTGCAAGGCTTCAAACCATCGAATAACATCCTGCACTCTGCAATCAGAGGATTACCTTTGCCATAAAGCCTTCCCACACCAATTATGATGATTCCCTTCCTGTTGCGTATTAAGATACCTCCATTGGTTTCATTGTTGAAATTACAGGAACCATCAACGTTAAGCTTGAATCTGTTTCCTTTTGGATTTTTCCATCTAAGAAATAGCGGCTTGGTGAAGTTTCTTATTTGGTTGACACAACCCGGTTCTAAAGCAGCTTTACAGTACCTTCACCGGTGAATCTTCTTTAAAAAATTCGCAAAATCAAGACCAGAAAGGATGTACAAGATATGATTGATTATGGTGACTGGATTCACATTATAACCACGATGTTTCTTCTTGTTACGAGCAGACCAAATTGTCTGGGTTATGATGGCAGGTAAAATAGTTCGAATATCACATTGTTTCTGAGTGGACCAGTACCACATTTTAACAATATGAACAAGGGTCATGTGAGGAAGGATTTGAATCTTGAAAATGGTACTGAAATAAACTCAATCTTAATACTCATCTCAACTACCTAATTACCACTTAATACCTACATTATTTTAATACCCTAACTACCCTCACCCTTCATCAACAAGCACGTAACCAAAATTTCTCCTTCTTACTTTTTCTTTTTATTTTATTTTTAAAAGATTCATATCTTTCAAATCGGAACTCGAAAAAAATAAATGAAAGTATCATAGCTTTTGTTTTTTTTAAATGAACAAAACTAGTTCCATTGATGATATTTTTTTATTCTTTTTAAAAATAAAATTTCACAAGTAACAACTCTCAGGAAATCGAGAGAGTTGCAAACAACTCTCAGGAAATCATCAGAGTTGTTCAGGCATCCTGAGAGTTGCAAACAACTTTCAGATTAGTTTTTCAAAACAGCTGTCAAGTTACTACTGATGAAGGTACTAGCGGATATATATGATCGGGGTATTTTTGGTTAAATTTCAATTCGAAGTACCAAATAACACTATCTAAAAAACGGATACTAGCGAGTAATTAAATAGTTGAGAATATATTTACTGGTACATTTTATTATTATTTAGTAATAATACACGATGGGTAAAAGTAGATAAACAAAAGTAAAGAATGGTTTGCTAGGCATTACAAGTTTGTCAACTGAGAAGCTATAACTGTGTCGATAATCGGATTTTACCTGACGCGACAGTCAAACAACGCAAAAGAAAATAATCGCCAACCTAAAATTTTTGACTTGGAGGCTATTCTTCGGTTCAATTACCACTCCCACCAAGCAAACAAGTTTTGACCACAGAGAAGCACTAAGGGAAAAAGCAGGAAAAAGTGTGCATACCTGAGATGGTAATGACAATCACCCATCAAACATGCACCATGTTCTCCTCCTCACTTTCACTTGTCATTCATTGTAAAAGTACTTTCAAATAGCTAAAACGCCACTAATAAATGAAATATCATTGTGAGATAAAATTCAGATACACTCCACTGAATCAATGCACGTAAGAGCCATTTTGCAAGAGGGGTAGAATGATATATATATATATATATATATGATGTACAACTTATACTTATTGAAACCAAACATATATTTATTAACTCAAATTTGAATTGTTTATGCTAATCAATCTTATGAAACATAAACGATGCACAACAGATCACAAAGCTTTGCAACAGCTGGTTGCACCTTTTGCACAGCGGTGAAATTCCACTAAAACTCCGTAAAAGCCCAAAAAAAAAGACGCCTTTCGCAGATCTAAAATAAAATCTTGTTTCTGCAGCACAATATTGGAAATAAAAAACATCTGATTGTAGCATTATAATTCACTGATGTCGCTGAAATCAACAGGAACACAAGCCATGACTAGTATCAGAAGAAAAATGACTCTTCATGGAGCTACCCATTTCTGATACAGCCTAAGATATTGTTCGCCTGTTGAAGGACTCCATCGTTAAGTTCGCAGTGAAAGCTGGTATTGAGTTATACTTGCGAACAAATACTTCAACCTGGAAATGAAAAATATGGTCAAACCGAGGATTGAGCTCAACTGTACTGGCCTTTATATTAAACATCAACGCACTTGAAAAGATTTATTGGCCTTCATCAGAAGTGCAGGCCACGACTGTCGACATTGTGTTTCGCTTTACAAGCAGATTTAATTGACACCATACACACTGATACGGAGAACACTGTTAAAGGAAACATAAAGTACAGAAAGAACAATTCTAACTGATATATAGTTCTGGAAAAGTAGCCGCGTAAATCGTATTTCCTTGAAATATCTGATCTTCTTTAACGGGGAAAGGTATATTTTTTCTAGTTTCAACAGCACATTCACCAATAAGGCCTTCAATGTAAATATATACAAGTTACTGGATACCTGACCCGACACCAAAGAGTAAACCAACATGTGCTCAACTACATTACTACGATTATCCAACATTCACCCTAAACCTGATATAAGTAGCAACTAAGGCTGTTTAGTACATTATTATTGAAAGAAATATACTTCTTATTTAAGTAAGGCCAGTATCTAATCGAATAATGTATATAAATCATTATACAAGAGTGCGTAAAAGAAAGTGTGGGTGTATGCCATAAAAAAATCTAAGTCAATTAAAAAGATATCTTGTTCCATGCCTTGGAAATCAGGGTGGCTAACAGTCGAGCTACAAAGTTAGATTCAAAATTGTTTTAAGCCGAGCTTCGAGCGGATTATTAGGCTTGAGCTCGGGTCGCAAATAGCTTGGTTTTAGCAGCTGAATGACTAAAAAAGGACTCCATACCTTAACTAGTTTCATATTTTTTCCAGGATGTAGACATAATTAAGGCTAACTTTCTTACACATTAACAGTCTGATCCCAAGTTCAGCACAAAGGCGAATACCAAGCTGGCCCAAGTTGAGCTCAAATAGAGAAATAATATTTGAGCCGAGCCTCGAGCGTCATTTTTGGCTCGAGTCGAGCAAGAGAGCATGTAACCAGCTCTCAGCTCCATTCCGGCCCTACTCAGCAGCATTTGTAAGTTAAAAGCAAGATATACACTGGTAAAATGACTAGGTAACATATATTTAAACTAGGGAAGTCTGAAGCGTGGCATTATGGACTTACTAATCCTTCAATTTTGGATAACAAGGTAAAATGGACAAATTAATGACAGAAAGAAAGTAAACTACAAAGGAACGCAAGAACGAAAAAAGAGAGGAAAATATAAATGAGCTAGAGACGTATACTAGTCTCGCCACTTATATACGCATGTGCCAGTTCAAGCTGGGTGCTACACATTATATATATAATTAAATTAAGCATTGTTAGGATTGTACAACTGTGTTACTATAATATAAGACAAGTCTGAAAGAATCTCTATTGGACAGCCAACACGTAATGCAATCTTTACTAATTTATCTATCTATAATACAAGGGCGGCCAAGAGTTTGGAGGAGCTAAAACCATGTCTACAATTTAGACTTTTTAGAATAATATTTTTGGGTTACGTATGCTTCTTAAATCTAACTGTGTCAACTCTCTTTCTGCTCAAGCGTAACATTATATATATATAACTCTCATAAAATCTTAGGGCCTTAGAAGCAAGGAGACGACTAGCTTGCACTGGAGCCTTTTCATATTCTATCTCTCTGAAGAATACCAAAAATTCCCAAGTATATGGTCATCCGTAACTGCTTCACCGCATCTAAAACTCCATTACTACCAACAAGTTTTAGCTTTTCTTAAAGGCAAACAAAGTTGAACTCGTTAATCTTCAGAGAAAAAATAAAATCACCTGACGGGATATCTCAGATTGAGAAGTGTATCCATTAGCCTGAGGAAAAACATATGAATCTCTTTTTAGTAAAGATAATACACAGCATGGCACCAATATTTCTACCCCAAAAGAGTAACTAACCAGGATGCTTGTATTCCCTGATTCATATTCAAAGTCAAGCTTTTCTTCATCGTTTTGAGCATAAATAGATTGGAGGGTAAACAAAGTTACAGGAATTCCATTTGGACGTTGATGTTCATCCATCACAATCTGTATAATGCCATTAAATGTAAACATCGTTTTCATTTAATCCAGGTAGAAAGGAGTCGAAATGGTTACATCTGACATACACATCTAAAAAAACACAGGTGATCCATCAATAACTTTATCTCCCTGATCATCATACCATAAAACAACTAGAAGAAAAGCAACTCCCTATGACACTATCATAAATTACGAATGTCCCATGAGACTACTGAAGGCAGGTGATGTAAGTTAAATAGGCTAAAGTGTTCTAGCAGACCTCAGTGTTTCATTTTTTGCTACGAAAATCAGAATTAGAATTTCAGGAAAAGACCACGCAACTGATCACCAACATGACTCACATAGACATGTCACATGACTGATGAAATGTAGAAATTTAAAGTATTTTTATTTTTAACAGCTCACTGTTGTTTTTTAAGTAACTTGGTTTGTACGCCAAATTACTATCAATTTCTTGCGAATGAATACAAGATCTCATCAAGCAAGACAAACTTATATAAAAAAAAAAGACCACTTAAAATCTAGACCAAAACAAGATCAGCAGATTCTAGAACCCTGAAAGATTTGATACAAGTTATTTGGATCAGAGGGTAACAGACAGCTACGATGATGTACCGCCAATCAAAGCAACACTTATTCAAGCTAACATGGAAGTGAGCGAAACATGCTATCTTCACAAAGAACAGAGAGGCTATGCATGTATAATAATACCTTGTAACCGAAGAGCTCACAGCAAGCCCTCCTGAATACTGAAATTCTATCCGCAAAAACAGTTTTGTATCTGCTTCATGATATTTTCATACAATTCAATAATAGTAAAGCTAAATGTAGATTAAACAACAAGAGGAAATAATAACTTCCGTCAATTACTCACCTTTCTTCGCGTTTTTTAAGTGTTGCAATTTCTTCATTCAATTGCACAATCTTATCGGATATGAGATAATCAACCGGCTTTCCAGCATCACCTAAATAAACAATTTAACAACGGTATACAACACTATTATAGCATACATCAGAAATTTTCAGCCAAATATCCAAGCAACGTGACGATTGAGAGACATCCTCAAGCGATGTTGTAATTCATTGAGTATGGCTCCTATCAATATAGGAGCGCCATTATTGTATGCTAATTTCTATCAAGAGTATGACCAGCCAATCATTATAAATTACTTATTATATGTTAATTATGTCAATATCAGCTAGTATTCTTAGGCATAAAAAGAAGTCGAGGATAATATACAGACAGCAAAGACGAAAAAAATTAGCCCTCTTTTAGCTGTTCCTCTCCGGTTAGTTAGCACATCCTATAGCTAGGGTCTTAATAAATGTTTAACTGCTTGTAATTGACATGTAAAAGTTGAAGGTTAACCTTCAGTTTGGTTTGTTTCCTGACCAAACAACCTCTTTCATGCTTGAGTCAATCTTCTGATCCTATACGAAATGCACCAAAACCCGCATATCTATTCCACACAGATGGCACGCAACTGGACACCTCACTACAAGTCTCTCTCCCAAAAGCCCATCACCCGCTAGCAGCTACTTCCAAACTCTCATGCCATGACTCCCTCATTCATGTGAAAGATTTTTTAAGTTAATCTATTCCGTAACATTGGCGCTGCGTGTCGTTCTTGCCTCACATGGTACTACTCGTACTGTAAAATTTGACCATCTCCTTAGCCCAACTTAATTTTCTCATTGTTAAGCATTTCAGACCCTAGATAGCAACCTTGTTATCTTAAGTTGGCTTCTTTTGCACTTTCTTCCATTCAATTACCTTTTCTTCTTTGTCAGGCACAATTTGACCTTTACTTGATCTTAAAAGTGTCTAACTGTAGTTAGGAGGTTAGATCTACTCTTGTTGAACATGGGTACCCCAGCTTAAAGTACCAAAGTTCGGGTTTCTATCGCACATATCTCCCACACTTTAAATATATAGTTCAAGCACCAGGCAAATTGTTTAAATTTATATTAGTATCAAGCAACAAAGTACTGTTAGTCTTGACAAACAGAAGCAATAACAAGGGCCATAGAAATAAACAGAACAAGAAATGCCATATATAGAAATTCTTCATCATCGAACAACTAGATACCTGATTGAGTTTTCAATTCTTCAATAGCTTGTAGTTTGTCTTTTGTCTTTTGTAACTCTGTCCGTAAAGCCTCTATGGTTTGTTTTGCCTCATTATCAACAGCAAGGGTATTTACCATTCTCAAGACCTTTGTACTTGCAGTAGAAAAATCCCCATGGCCCAACTGTAAAATTGAAAAGGAAAACGACACTTCTCAAAGATTGGTGGGGGTGCAAATAGATAGAATTAATCCCATTTTAACAGCCATTTAACCAATAATTATTAACAAGAGAGTCCAAATACCACTAAGTCCTCTTCATCTCCAAATCAGTTGATAATACAACCAAAAACATCATCTAATTTATGCCAATAGATCAGTATTTACTAATCCAAAAATCTGTTTTCTTCCTGAAGAAAATTATTAAAATGGGCTACCGCATGGTGCTAGTAATCCCCACTTAGCACTTACCTTTGACTCGAGCAACGCAACCTCTGAGCGAAGCCTATCACTCTCCCTCTCTAATGATTTTATTCTTCTTGCTTCATCTATTAGCCTCTCATTGAGAAGCTTTATTTCATCATGTTGACGATAACTGACTTCTCTTTGTTCACTTAATTCCCTCTCCAGATCCTTGACATAGCTTTCCTTCTTCCCAAGGGATGCCTCAAGCTCCTGAACGTGAAAATCGTGTAAAGAACAAGCTGCCAACATAACTGCACAACTTCAAAAGCAATGAGAGAAATTTGGCTAGTAAGCGGAACCTGAACATGAGTATAAGTTCCTGCGACACACCCAACTTCATCACTGTTTGACATTTTTGACTCATTCAAAGCCGCTTTTAACTTTTCTCTCTCTTCGGTAGCCATCGAAAGCTGCCATTAAGAATTGATACATGTTTAGGCATAACATGACTAGTCATACATTAAACTCTGGTGTCACCCCAAGTCTTGGTAAGGTTAATAACTACAGGTACATGACAAAACTTGTATTGATGGGCATCCCTGATCATATTACAAAGAACATGAAAGAAAAAAGTTTTGAAAACTAAAATGATAAATAAAGAAATGCTCGTTACTATTAGAGTTTTTTCACAGCATAGCGAGTGAGTAAAATTTAGTTGCTATTTATATTACAATACACGAAGCATAGAAAGAGATGCCGTCAAGGTTAATGACATGTTGTAGCTGACAGACTATAGGTGACCAGGTGTCTTTCAGCATGAGAATCTATTGGGAATATTGCAATATTACAAGAACTAAATTTAGAATGAAATTAGTAATGACCTTTCAAGTTGGACGAAAACTAGAGGTCTTTAGTAATTTATAAAATGGCTTTAAGTACAACTTTCAAAGCAGGGCCCTACCTAATTGAGTCATCAAAGTCTTAGATATGTCTTGTGACAGAAACAAAAAGCAGGTACAGGTTAACTCTTTCATTTATTTCAAATATGCATGATTTAGAAAATATGAAACTAGCATAAAAAGGACAAGTAGTATCAGAATTTCTCTGGCAGCAACATAAAGCTAACAGACTATTACATCATATATGGAAAAAGAAGTAGACATACGAATGTTAAAAGCATGATTTCATCTACTGTAAGACTTACCATGGCTTCAATACGCTTGACATCTGACTTCAAAGCTTCTGCTTTTACATTCAGTAATGCAGTCTCAGTTTCAGCCGTTTGTTTACCAAGTTCCGCAGCATCTAGGGCAGCCTCTGCTTGTTTCAGCCGTGCATTAACTTCACCAATTTTCATAGTCTCCTCAAGTACCTCTCTTCATGAAGCAAAAAGCCATCATCAGTAAACATGATTTCACATTTACATAATACAAGCTTCTATCTGAGATCAGAATAAATAAAGGATCAACTTTATCAATAAATGATCATGCCAAGCCTCTTCTCTCTTCTCCTTCTACCTACCAGCAATTTGTTGCCATATATGGGCCCTTACCACCTACGTACCTGATAGTTTACGAAAAACTACTCTAGATTTTGGTCTTTTTCTCTAAAGTTTTGTATATAGTCTTAGCTCTGGATAACAGCTTATTGCCGCAAACAGCACCGCTACGACTGGGCAGCAGCTGTCTATACATATATATAAAAGGAACCAGCTAGGAAGAACACACATACGGAAAAGAAAAAGAGAAATAAAAAGAGGATAAGAAATATTAGACAAGAATTTGGAAAGCCACATGTCAGTTACTTATAAACAATACCGGTAAAAGACTGTAATTTAGTGACATGCCACCATCAGCAACTCTAGATTGGAAACAAGCCTTAGATGAAAATTTTGAGTCCTCAAAGACACGGTTTCCCATCACCTCAATTTTTCGGACCGCAGCATGCGTACAAGAATCTATATTATGTTATTACTCCACTATGATTCTAAGCAAGAAGCCTCTTATGATCAACTAAGCTTAATAAAATAAAATGAATTAAAACAACGATTAACACGGGCATACTTCTGTATCGCTGCAAATTTGGCAACTATATCATCAATACTTGAAACACCAGGAATGTCAGAAAGTAACGATTTCCAAGAAGACAATTCATCCTCCAACTTGTTTATGGTCAGATGCAATTCCGGGAACTTCAGTAACTCTGACTCTGCCCTCTCCCTGCCTCTCTTTTCTTCTAATAATTTTTCTTTCAACAGCTCAATGTTCTCTCTGCTTAGTTTCAACTTTCTCGCTTCAAGAACTTCAGACTCCTGACAGAGATTTGATAAAACACATTATAATCTACCTATAAAATTGCAGAAACAAAATGCATGATACGATTAAAAAATCAGTTGACCAAGATACAACAAGACCATATAGTACAACAATAGCTCAGTTTAGCTGCCTCGAGGTCATCGGTATCCCATATGGGAATATTAGAAAAAAAACAAAATGTAGAACAATATAAGAAGACCAGGTGGGGAGTGGATGTTTGAATTGTAGAGGGCCTAGAGGCAAATAAAAGAATCAGTTTATTTTTATACTCTAAATTTGACTTTACACAATTTAGCTGTAACCGTATTACCAAGCCTCTCTCTGCCCCTCCCTTGTCTCTTAAAACTTTCTCATATAAGAAAACCTGTTTATGCAACCATTGCTGGGACTATTATTAATTCACAAGTCAGTGTGACCTTAATTCCATTTTTGATCCAATTCTATAGGCAGACTTAGCAATAAAGTAAAAGTTACAGAGTTAGTTCAATGTAGACACATACACCTGGTTCAGCCTGTAAAGTTCAAGAAATTTCAGTAGCAACTTAACCATTTCAAACATTAATCATGGTAGTCGAGCCAGTAAGATAAAGAGAAATTTGGGGAAAAGTATAGGTTTACCCTTTCACAATAGTTACAAAAGTATGCATAAGGAAATATAACATATACTAATTGGTTGTTTACTAGGTACATTGATTGTTGACTAAACCTATTGATTGTTGACTAAATTTAAATAAAGAATTTTATATTATTCTAACACAGCCAAACGAAAGAGTATCAAGATCTTATACCCACTCCTCTCAAGCTCATTCAAAAACCAATCATGATATATATCAAAAGAACTAGAGCCCTAAATTGTCCAGGTAAGTATGCAAAGAACTCGATCTTAGCATTCTAAAATCTGTTGACATAATTAATAGTAAGACCCATAATGTGGAGAACATTGATGTGCACACTCACAATGGAGTTATACACACCAAAAGAGTAAATCCAAATAGAGGGTGCACATACATGAAAAAATAACTTACATAGTTTCTAAGCTCTTCCTGCAAATGTTTAATCATAACAGTACTGTCAGTCGAAGGAAAATCTTGATGCATAAAACTTGACAACTTCTTTTCCACTTCACTCTTTTGTCGCACACACTGAAAAACTAAATGTCAGAATGCACGAGAAATTGAGACCAAATTCCAACCAAAAAAGTTAGTTAGATAATACTAGTAGAGAAAAGTGTTATATATACGTGACAAAAGAACCATGAATACCACACAGTTTATAAAGTTAAGAGTCAGCACTTATAAGATGCAATATCATTTGTTGACAATATTATGAAGCTAAGCAAATAGACTAATTAGAAGAAAATAACAAAACATGAAAATAACCTCATTAAGTTGCTCTCTAATATCCTCCAACTGTTTTGTCAAAAGCTCTGATTTGTTTTCAGCATTATGTGTGCGGCATGTCATTCTTTCAAGCTAAAGACAAAACGAAATTGCAAGTTAACTTACCTTAATTTTACTAATTTCTATAAATTGATAATTCAAACAAAGAATTTCTACGGACGTCTGCAGTTATTCTCGAAACAGAAAGCTTTGATTGACTCATATTCTGGGCAAGCTCATTACGAAGACTCTGTCTCTCTCGTTCTATGCTTTCAGATTGCAGTTTCAGCTTCCCCTCCAAAGTATTTGCTTTTTCTTCTGCCGAAGCAGCAGCTGTCTCGGCTTTCCTACGAATATTCATTTCGCTTTGAAGCTTTACCTAATAGCAATATAAGCTATGCTGATGATGTGAACTTACTTAATACGCAGCTTATAGCTGACTGAAACAAAAAGTGAGGTACGAAACCAGGTTCCCATAAGTTATAATAGGTGCGCCATTGTCAAAAGAAAATTTAAACTTTTCAAAACTGAGCATATAAAAAATAAAAAATAAAAACGATACTACAATTTAGTTTCAAAGGTTTGCCATTCAAGTTCGGCCAAAATCTAACCCTTGGACATAGCACAATGATGTACCTCCAGTTCACTGTTTGCCTTTAATTGTTTTTTGAATCTTTCCTGGGAATCATTGACCTCCTTCAGAAGCTGCTCTTGAAGTGCCAGTTCACGCCCTCTGGCTGCAGCAAGCTCCTGTTCTGTGCTGTAAAATTTATCCCGAAATTTCTTCATCTCCAGTTCTGTGAGATAAAAAGGTAAATGAATAAAAAACAACCCCTAGAGTTAAAATAAGTTGTCTAAAGACGAAAAAAATAGTTGCGGAAACAAGGTAAAACAATGAAATTAGAAAGAAGAAAGTGCTCAAATGATTGACTCGAGAAACATTTCAAGAAAAATAATTCACGTGTAAGATCAAATTCTTCAGGCTTTGACTCAAAAAAGTACTACGAACTCAATGGCGTGCACTTTATGCAGACACTGTAATTTATCTTTTCCTTCAACATCTAGACAAGTTAGGCGAAAGAGCACTTGAAAAAAAACACAATGATGCCTTGTTTGTTTGAATAATAGAACTAGGTAGGGACAATTTGATATGCATATCCAAACTGTTTCTTTCTCTTTCTTTCAGAACCTATACCTGATTTACAGAAGTTTTCATTTAATTGCTCCAGTTTCACCTGGTCGTCCTTAACTTGCTTTTCTGCATTGCTTAAGGCCTCTAGAACATCTGCTTTGACCTACAGCAATGAGAGAAAAAAAATCTTCCATAAGAAACTAAATTTGTATTGCAACCAAAAGAGTTTCAGATACATCCACCAAAGGAAGGTTCATCCAACACGAAATAGGAATAAATCCATCAAAACCATATGATCCTTGGTTAAGTCAGCTTAACTCTATATTAAGATATCCTTCAGACACGATTCACGAACATAATATACCTTAAATTCATGATAATAGTTGCTAAACTAATCCAGAAAGCATCAAAAATTTAGATAATCACATGCAAATCGATGTATAGGTATATGTATGGAATGGGGGGTTTAATGATTACGAACCATTTGTCTACATTGGTAGGTGCAGAGATGCTGATCGGAAGGTTCATAAGAGGACTGGGCCTGGGCCGGAGCCGGAGAGAGAAGGTCTTCGTAAATCACGAGCCCTTGGTCGGACGGTGTGGCGACCCCACCGCCGGCTGGGCTGTCGTGTAGTGTCGTCGATTCGCCTCTGTGTCTCTTCGGATGGGGAGTTCTCAGCATCATTCTGTTGATTATTAGGGTTTTGTCTATCTTTCGGAAGAATCACCGGTCGCGTCTGTTTGTGTTTTCTCTGCTGGGGTTAATTTTGAAACGAAAGGCGCCACTTCTTATTGGGAGACGATGGGCCAGGGGAAACTATCAGACAGCATTTAAGAAAATAAGAATAATTATTTAACTTCTAAAACAATTACTATTATTTAACTAAAAAGTTGTAAGTCGTCACTGCACGAGAGAGAGAATCGTATGGAAGAAGATAAACATCTAAAAAACTCAAAGGTACAGAAATTTAATATCAACTTCCAGACCTTATTTCAAGGTTATGGAATAACGACAGGATGTGTATGTATTTCTTTTTTTCTAAAGGTTTCTATATTTACGCTAATATTCGAATTTTTTCACTTAAAATTTGAATGGTCTAAAATATATATTTTTTTAGACAAAAGGAAGTATTGGAATTTAACCATCCAAAATGATACTCAACCACATTCGGTCTCGTCTAAATTTCAATCTTGTACTTTCTAAATTATAGATTTAAATGATCTAGACAGGATTTTAGTTGCATCATCAACATATAATTTTAAAGACCGATATATAAATACATTTCGATTTATATTTTTGTCGATGAATACATCTGATAAGCGCGATGTTATTAAAATCGTGTGCGTTGCTCTTGCGGTTTGACACAAAATCGCGGGTTTTGTTCTTACGCGATTTTGCAAAATATCATATAAATTTGAGCGCGATTTTGTAGCATTTTAAACATGATTATACCTGATTCACGTAATTATTTATTTAATGCGTGTAAGTTTTTATGTACTTACTTTCATGTAAGTTGTGGGAACATGAACAACCAGCATGTTCGATGGTCGATTACATACATATGTTTACCACCCAAAATTATACATTGAATACGATTTTGACGAATGGGTTAAATCCGAATGTAAGAAAATATGATTTATCATTAATAGTGTCAAAGACGACGATAGTAGTAAAAATGGAATAACTCATAATATGTACTATATATGTGAGAGACGCGACGTTTATAAACCTAAGCTCAAACCAGGGTTGTGAAGAAGCGACGACAATATTCATATAAAAAATGCTCATTCACGTTAAGGGGAAAGTCAGTTGAAGAAGTATCTGGTTATTGGAGATTGATAGTGTTAAACGGAAACATAACCATGAACCATTTTTACAATTGAATGGTTATTCTCGAGCCGTTAGATTGAAATTGGACGATGAAGAATTAGTTCGTAAATTAGCGACAATCGGTTCTAGTCCTTCAGAGATATATGGGGGTTCAAATATTTAAAACCTTGAAAAATATATCTAGTATGTGTACGATTTACAACATCCAACAAAAACATCATTTGGTCAAAAAGGCGAGAAAACCCGAATGCAATACTTGTTTGGTAAACTAAAAGAACATGAGCACAAAAACTTTTGTGTGAGAGTGAACAAACAACACAACTAGCGAGATCCTCGAATTGTTTTTCGCGCATCCTACAAGTATCGAGCTTTTACGCACATTTCCCTTAGTTTTTGTAATGGATAGCACGTATAAGAGTGCAATCTTCAATATGCATTTGCTCAAAAATATTAGTGTAACATCAACCAATAAGAATTTTGTATTGCTTTCGGCTTTTTTAGCTCCGGAAAACAAAGGAACTACACGTGGAATTTGAGTGTTCTAAATACTGTGATTGTGGATAATATTTGTGCATTTCCGTATATTATCGTCACCGATAGAGAGTTGGAATTGATAAATGTTATTGATGGCGTATATCCGGATGTTATCCACATATTATGCAAATTGCATATAAACAACAACGTATGAAAAAAATGTTGCCTAAAGCAACATGGAGGATGAGTTTTGTGAATTTTATGATTTCATTGCCCAATCAGCCACGGTTAAAGAGTATAACAAAATATTACAGAGTTAAACCACGAGTTCTCTTTTTGCTTGATGTTTACAAGTTATGTCATGAATCAATTGATAACGATATACGAGGAACAAATTCTTAATATCCACATGAACGAGCATAAACTTTTAGGTAACCAAACTAGCAATTGGTAAGTGATATTTTCATTTATAAACTGTAGTTTTGCGATATCCAATGTTATTATCGTAATTTACTTATTCATATGTAATAGGGCGGAGAGTTCTCACTACACGCACTCGGTATAAGCCTATGCATATTTGAAACATTTTTTGAAAGTGTTCATACCTTGCTTGATGTTCAACACTCGACAATTTCCAAAATATTTGAGACAAATAACTATCGTCCGAAAACGATGTCTAAACTTCCTATATATGATAAATAAAAATTAAAGTATCTTTAACAACCTTAGACAGTCTCCATAAGAATTTAAAATATGTTCGGCGATTAGGCGTAGATCTGGTAGCTTATGGTTATATTGTTAGAAAAACATAGGGGCTACAGTGTGTGGTGTGATTTATTTTAAGCTGAGGGTAATTTTGTCAGGTGTTTTGGAGAGTTTTAAGGGTATTAAATGTTTGGGTGTTTTGTAGTGAGAGATTTAAGCTGCATGGTTGTATTAAATGTTTATTACCCTCATTAATGAAAGTAGTTGGGTATTTACACCCTTAATTATCGACTCATGGGCTTTCGGGTCAAGTTATGAAGCTGGGTCAAGTTTAAGGGACCATTTACTCAGTAAGTTGATTAGCACCTAGCTTAGTCAAAAGGTGTTTAGTTATTTAATACTTTTGTCATGTCCGGATAGTTCAGTGGGCACTTGTTGTCCGAATTACCCCTGTCTGGATTTCTCAGTGAGTAGTGGTGAATTTGTCCGGACTCATCAGTAACCCTTTTTTTGTCAAAAGTCTTTGGCAGGACTAAAAAACTCATTTAGTCAGTAACAATATTTTCTAACCCGTTCGTGTGCTTGCTTCGAGGTTTATCTAGACTGATTTCTTCTCAGAATTCTAAGAGTTTTTCTTTGGATCGTGGGACACGTGTCGCATCTTGATTTGACCTACCAGTCATTTTCTCCATAGAACGGCGCTCCCACTAAGCCTGAAAAGTAACCTCTACATTTAATGCTTCATACGTCAGCGTCGTTTTCAATCATTGCTTGAATCTTTTCTTCTTCTCTTAGGTATCAGTAGTTTTTTCCCTTACTATTTTACTGTGTCACCATCTTCGTCACACTACAAATCTTTTTTTAGAGCTTTCACCTTTTCTTTTAAAACCTTTATTGAATAGTGTTCTGTTAACAACGAGAAACGCTCTTGTAAAATGCGGTTGGTTGAATCTTTCTGAACTAGAGAAGGTGAAGAAAGTTGAACGAGAGAGATGCATTGTTGTTGGTCTTCTAGTCTCTCCAAGCGATAAGTCTGATAAACCATCTTTAGAAGTTGATCAAGGTTCGTCTTCTACCAAAATTCCAAAACCTAAACGTCTATTCAAGCCAAACCTTTCGCCAATCCCATCAGGCTCCTCTGTTCAGGAGTCTCAACCTTCTGACTGCCCAAGAGAAAGTGGTATCAAGTGTTAGGAAACCCTCTCCGTTCATATCCATGAGATTTGACATCAAAAAGTCCCCAGAAAAAACCAATCCACACCACAACACACTTGGTGAAAGGCCAAGCGACTGGCTCTCAATCAAAGTCCTCAAAGCCGGGGGTCTCTAAGTCTGCAAGTAAAGACAAACCCTCCGGATCATAGATTTCCATAAGAGCTCCTCCAAATAAGCCATCCGGATCAGAGGCATCCAAAGTGGCTTCTGACATCAAATCCTCCGGAGCTGAGCCCCAATTGGGCACCAGACCTCTAGAAGAAACTGGTGCTCAACCCTCCGGACAGACCATTGAGCCACAAGCTGACACTCTTCCATCCTCAACAACTGAAAAACCTTCCACAATGATGGAAGAAGTGATGGAAGATAGTATTTAATAGGTCCCCTTCAAGACTGAAACCTTTGGGAAAACTAAGGACGTTGCCTCTGACAGAAAAGGGAAAGGCAAAGTGAAGGTGGGACTGGCTTATCCGGAGCTACCAGAGTGCTTGGAGGGCAAGGTGGAACCTTGCTTTCAGAAGGTCAATGTGAAGTATTTGTTGGCCATGCAGAACAGCAACTACGTTTATACTCACACCGCTGAGCTAGGTCGGATCCGAACTAAGTGGGGGATCCTATAATCAGTAAAGGTGAGAATACCAGTCACACCGGAGACTCCGACGGACTGCAAACTCAATGAGATAGTCATTTACACCGAGTTGTTTAACTGGGGGCTCAGATTCTCTTTAGACCCAAAAATCGTCAGGTGTTTTCACATGACCAAGCTTTGTCCAAGCCAATTAAGTCCAAATGCTTGGTATACCCTCGTTGCCTGTATAATGGCATCGAGGTTGTCCGACATCCCTCTCCCCATGGAGCAATTCGCCGTTGTGTCCAGTCTGTGCAAAAATCATCACATATCATTCTACCATTATAACATGGGAGACAACTTCAAAGTGGTGGATGATTTGTTGGAATCAAAGAAGAACTGGAAAACTCAGTTCCTATTCATCAGTGGGACATGGGAGAAAGATCAAGGCTAAGGTTAACCCCTAGCATGTTAACAAGCAGGTGGAAGAGCACAAGTAAGTATTCAGTTTTATTTTTCACTTTCTCTTTTTTATTTTCACAAACATTTCACTCCCGAAACGCATTTTCCCTTGTCAGTATTGTCGAAGGAGTTCATCAGTTATCTGGAGAAAGGGCAGACCACATGTACTAAACTGAATGCATGGGCTGCTGAACGTTGGGGGAATGCTTTCCACAACTGTTTCGCTTCTGGAAACTTGGTGAGATCCCACTTATGGAATACCACGGGCCAGAGAGATCTCACCTGGAAGGAATTGACCACACCACCTCCCCCAACTGTCATTCTCAAGCGAACAGAGGAAAAGGATGGCAAACTGGCCTTGCCCTCCAGAGCCAAATCCCTTAGCAAAATGAAAGGAAAATGAAAGAAAAAAAAGGTTGTAGCAGAGGCAGTTTGGGTTGCTGCAGAAGAGACTGGTCCGGATGACCAAGGAGGGATTGATGCATCCTTGCTCCATGTGGTTGAAGATGAAACTGTTAAGAAGACAACTGAATCTCAAAATCCACCAAGGCCTCAAAGAAGGACCGAAAACGGGGAGCCAGTAGTGATGAAAGGGTTGTCATGAAGAAGAAGGTCACCTTAGGGGGAGAAATTACCCTTCGCCCTTCGGAGCTTCCTCCTCCACCAGCTCCTGTTAACCCTACTTTGGTAGAAAAAATTCCAACAACCTTGCAATTTGGAGAAGGCACCGGAGGGGAGATTGATGGAGTAGACATCAGTGCATTTCAAGATATTGGTCATTATTTCAACGATTCTGAGAAGGATGACTTCGTCGGCCCATACCGTCCTTCAAGTTTTTTTTTTAATATGGTGACTTACAATGTCAAGTCCTATACTGTCTCCGGGGAGAACGATGTGGTGGCTCATTCTCTTCTGGGCCATATTCAGTCAGTACTCAACTTTGAAAGGCAAGTAAAAAATCAGTATGCCCTCATCAACACCCTCAACACTGAAGAGTTTCAAGAATGCTCAGGGGTGATTTTGTGATACGAAGATCTTTTAGTGTCAAAACAAGCTGTAACTCTTTGTTTATGAGTCTTTTTAGAGAGAGAAAGTGAGGATTAGATTAAGTAGAGAGAGAAAGTAATATTCTATTTATCTCGGGATCTGTAAAGCGTGTGTGGTCCTTTTATAGTATAATTTCGGGCCCCACATGCTTTAATTCCCGTTTATTACACTTTTGGTCCATATATATTTTCATCCTCTCATAATAGATACTTCTTTAGTAGTCTATACAGTTTGTCCCCTACTACAATTTATTCTTTACAATTCTCTCCTAACAAACTTCTTCTTTACAATTTTCTCCTTAACAAACTTCTTCTTTACAATTTTCTCCTTAACAAACTTCTTCTTTACAATTTCACCATGTCTTTTATTCTCCCTCATCAGTAGCCCCCCAATCCTAGTAAAAATAGTTTTACTAGGACTGTAAAGAAGTCTCCGTTGCTCCCTCGGATATATTTTTCTCGGATAACTCCTCTTCAACTGCAAAATTTCCTCCTCGAAAATGCTTTTGGACAAAACCATGTCTCTTAAGCGTATTCTTAACAAGTGTCTTCAGATACTTTTTAGGTCACACTAACTAGTAGCCCCCCCCCCCCCTCCCCCAATCCTTGCAATGTCTTGGCAACGCTTGACACAGTCCTTGACAACATCGTGCATCGGAATTCGCTATATCAGCACATCAAAGCCATCAATACTAATCTAAGAGATTGCAAGGATTAGATCAAGGGGATATGACATCAGCAGTCGTACTTCATTGCCAACACATCTGTTAGAAAGCTTTTCGTATCCTCCATGCTAGATTATGCCTCTACACCTTCTCCCGCGCTTTTCATCAACCATTGTGCACCTATATCTCCCCTAATGCCCCTAGGCAAACAATAGAAAATGTCCCCAGGCCTGACTTACCCTAAAAGCCCATTGTCTTCTATAAATAATAATCTCCTTCATTAATAGCTCAAACTTTCCACCCAAAATATCTAGAGAGAGAAAGCTGGCTTACAAACCTCGTCGGATTCCAGAGTGGCTCCTTATTAGCAAAAAGTTCGAAGAAAGAGTCACTGCTGGTGAATACACTGAACCTCAACCCCCACCTGCTGTTACCACATTCTACGGTTCATGGCCCCCTCCTGAAAATTCGACAGCCATTATTCCCCTCGAAATATCACAAGAAAACCAAATCAGCAACCTCGCCGCTCTTGGAGTAATAGGGAAAGAAAAACACCACAAGAACTCATTAGGAAAGAGGAAGAGACACCATAAAGATAAGCATTCGAATGAACGCAAACATACTAAAGAAGTGCCACCAACTACCCCTGAACCTCCTCGAACTGTGGTGGTGGATAGTGCTTTGCCAAAGACCGGGAACCCTGCATCAAGCCTTCCAGCCACTCCATCTATAACTTCGACTGGAAGTCCCCGATTTTCCGCTGGAAAAACTGTAATAACCGAAGAAGAGACTCGAGAACTGCGCAACAGAGCCTTAGCTACTAAAGGGAAAGCTATCGCCTCGGACAATCCTGAGCCATCTACTCAGGCTATTCAGGTTGTTGATCAGAAAAATGCCCTCGAGATTCCTGTGGTATCATCTAGCAAGCAGCCCATATCCCCGGACCATCCTGAGCCATCTACTCAAGAAATTCAGGCCACGGATCAAAACAGAATCATTGATACCCCGGCAGAGTCATCAAACATAAATGCATATCGCTCCTCCAACAACATCTGAAGAGCAGGCAAACCGAATTGCCCCCGAGTCAAAGGGAGACATAACGCTTCCCTTAGAACTTGACGCCATCGTAGGCAAAAATATCCGAGGGATTGAGAACAAACATTTGGTTGCTCTTCACAACATATCATACAAATACTTTTCTCCTTCAGAAGAAATACTACTGCGGACCCGTTGGTGCATTCCTTCATACATCGATATTAGGTTCCCCTCCGAGGGAGAGACCCCATTATCAGTGAGGGATAATGAGCTTATAGTGTATACCGAAATTATGAATTGGGGACTAAGATTTCCTTTAGACCCATTTTTCATTGAATAATTTGCTAAAATCGGCCTTTGCTCTTCTCAAGTCGGTCCCAACATGTGGTTCACATTGGTTCAATTTACCTTGGAGCAGCTCATTAGACTATCTGGGTTAGCTATGAACCCGTTCTTCCCGTTATATTCATTAACCTTTAGCCGAAAGCATAAAGTATTGAAGGACTTGCTAGAGGCTGACAAGAAATGGAGACAGCAATTCATCTTCTTCTCAGGCCACTAGGAAATAGGCTCAGAATCAACCCCTTCGAACCCTCACAAATTATCTCTCCTGTGGACCAAAAAATGTAAGTCCTCGAACTATTTTACTTATGGCAACCCTTCGAATAATGGGATTTTAACTTGATATATTTGTAGCTATGACTGATGTCTCCAAACCATTTGCTGATCATGTAGAGAGTGCCACTACCATCTTCACCAAGCTCAACGAATGGGCCAAAGAGAAATGGGAAAATAAATTTCGTCTGTGTTTTAGGGACAACAATATGGCTTTGAGCAGACTTTGGAGGTTGAACCCCCTTGATCGGTTATCCTTAAAAGAGTTGATGACCCCCCCCCCCCTTCTCAAGACGAGGTGCTAGAGCGAGTGACGAAGAAGGACATAGTGATTTATCTTCCAAAGCGTTCTCATACAAAAAGTCACCTGGGTGAATCCGATGAGGAAATCCCCACTAAGAAACAGCAGCCACAAATGGAAGTAGCCATTATCCAAGAGTCGGCCTCCTCGGCCAACAGAGTGACTCCCAATCCTGACTCTCCCCCTAAAAAATTTGTCCATCCTCGGAAGAAGAAAGACTTGAAAGTCAAAGAAAAAGAGAACAAGGCTGCCCTGGAGCCTATCCAAGAGTTATCCGAGGACGGCAGAATACAAAACGATGTCCCTGAACCTGCCCAAGAAATTAAGCCCCAAAGGGTATTGGGTGAACCTGAAAATGAGGTTGGAGATAACTCTCCCAAGCAGAACTCAAACTTGACACCCAACACTCCTCTCACCCAGGCTTCACATCCAGCTCCCCTCGAAGAGTCCCTAACATTAGCTCCACTGCCAATTCCCCGAAGTAAACATCCGCAACATGTTGACCTTAGAATTCTCGAAGGGGAGTCCTCGTATTTTGACGCTGCGGCCTTAGGTTCACCCACCAGTTCCTTCAAAATCCCTCGAGATGATGAATTTTCACTAAGTCTGCAGAGCTTGCTGCACACCTCTGTCAATAGGGGAAAGAAAATGCACCATCTAGAGAATCAAAAGATCACTATAAGTTCAAAGCCTCTCTGTTGGCTTCGCAACTTGAAGAAGCCAAGAGGCAATATGCCATTGTGGAGAGCCAAGCAGATGCACTGTATGAGAGACTATCTGCATCTGAAAATTACGTCATCATGCTCGAAAGGTGCTGCCAAGAAGAAAGGGACCTCTATCAAAAAAAGACGGAGGGCCAAGAGAAACTCATTATCGAATATCAAAAGGCTCATGAAGTGGCACGCAGAGGTTTTAACGATTGTTGTAATGACTATGATTTTTTTTATAAAGACAGAGAAAAGTTGGTGAAGCGTATCGAAGATTTTCCTCGACATGTGGAAGAGGAGAAAGGAAAGGCCGTGAATGCCTATGCGACCAAGTGTACAAATAATCTTGCCATTCGAGATGCGACAGTTCGAGCAGGCCTAATAACTCAACTTCATGCAGAGTACCCCGAATACGACCTAAGCAGCTTTTGGAAACTCGTGTCCCCGGATCTTCGTCATCCTCAAATTGTTGTCAGTGAGAGTGAGTCATCGAACTACGAGGAAAGCCATTCCCCCGATAAATCTCAGTTGTAGGTAAAAGATGGTGGCATACTTTGTAGTTTTTGTGTATAAGACCGGTTTTTGTTTTCCCTCTTACTTCATGCGAGGAGATGTACTGCTCGGATTTTCGCATATGCCATAACTGAGAATGTGTAATCGTGTAACTTATCATTCATCGTTTTATCCTAATCGTTTGCCAACTCATATCGTAACATCGATTCAATAAGGAATCTATATCAATTCTCGCTATGGTATGCGTTGAGGCACAGAATATGATGATCCCAACTAATAGTTCGAAGTGTTAAACAATTCAAGGCACAAATTATTGTGACCCAAATAATAGTACAAGGCAAAGAACAATTCGAGACACAAATGATTGTGACCCAAATAATAGCACAAGACAAAGAACAATTCGAGGCACAAATTATTGTGACCCAAATAATAGTTTAAGGCAAAAAGAAATTCGAGGCACAAATTATTGTGACCCAAATAATCATTCAATGCAAAAAGCAATTTGAGGCACAAATTTCTGTGACCCAAATAATAGTTCGAGGCAAAATATAATTCGAGGCACAAATTACTGTGACCCAAATAATAGTTCGAGGCAAAAGATAATTCGAGGCACACATTACTGTGACCCAAAGAATAGTTCAAGGCAAAAAATAATTCGAGGCACAAATTACTGTGACCCAAATAATAGTTTGAGGCAAAAGATAATTTGAGGCAAAAAGTACGTCGTATTAAGCAGCTCATAGGGACACCTCGTTAAAACCTTCTTGTGCCTATCAGGGTAGGAAAGAGTATGCCCTCGCTATGTGTTATAACTTGGAGATACAAAAAAGGAACAAACGTTATGCTCTAGCTAGTTCCTCATTCAAGATACAATTTTAAGTGTTCAATGTTCCATGGAAGCCGCAAATATCGCCCTTCCTTCTTTTAATCGATACGTACCCTGTTTTACTTTCTTGGTTACTTCATAAGGGCCCTCCCGATTTGGTCCCAATTTACCAAGACTCTGTTCTTTAATGTATAGAAAGACTTTGCGTAGTACTTTGTCCCCCACCTTGAAATCTATATGTTTTACTTTAGATGCATATCGACTCCTCATAAGAGTTTGATAATGTAAGGACTTCAACTGTGCGCGTTGTCTTTTTCTTCAACCAAATCCAACTCTAAGGCTCTGCTCTGATCATTCACGTCTGCTGTATAAGTTGCTACATGATATGAAGGGAAAATAATCTCTGAAGGGACAATGGCGTCCATACCATATACCAAGGAAAATGGAGATGCAGCAGTGGCAGTTCGAGGCGTTGTCCTATAAGCCCACAATACTTCTTGTAAATAGTCGGGTCATTTCCCTGCCTTTCCTTCCCAATTCTTTTTCAAACCATCGAGAATTGTTCGATTGGTCACTTTTACTTGTCCATCAGCGTGGGATGAAATGGGGCAGAAAAACATTGTCGTATGCCCCTGGAAAGGCAAAAACTTTTAAACTCCTTGTTATTAAATTGAGGCCCGTTATCCGTTGTGATTTGCAATGGTACCCCAAAGCGACAACAAATATTTGACATGACAAATTTAATTGCGTCTTTGGCTTTTATCTCTGTTAGGGGTTCCGCTTCCACCCACTTAGAGAAATAATCCACCGCTACTATTATAGTTTGTCTGCCTCCAGATGCCATTGGTAGAGGCCCAACTAAATCAATGCCCCACCTGTCAAATGGGACCGCCTTTGAAATACTCTCCAATAATACCCCAAGCTTGTGAATTATGTTTGCATAGCGCTGACACGTATCACATCGTTTGACCAAATATTTTGCATCTGAAGCAATAGTCGGCCAATAGTAACCAGCTAAAAACACCCGTCGAATTAACGCTTTATACCCACAGTGGGCAGAACCTTCCCCATCGTGCAATTCAGATAGGACAAATTGCGATTCATCCCTGTTCAGACATCTTAGTAATGGTCGGCTCAAAGATTTCTTATACAGAACGCCTCCCAACATGATATACCCGTGAGACTTGAACCTGATTTTCCTAGCCTCGTACTTTCCGACAGGTAAAGTATCATTTTCCAAGAAGTCAATAATGGCTGACCTCCGATCATCTTTGTTCACGTTGCTCACCTCGTTAACATTCATTGTATGCTCCACATCGATCATGACCGAAGGATGTTCCTGAATCAAGACCCATGGGTATCCCTCTATTCGTGAGGTTGCGGCCAAAGAATCTGGGACAACATTTGCCTCTCTTCGAACATGTTCATATTTGACCTCCTCGAACTCAGAAAGCAAATCTTTTAATGCCTTAAGATATTATATCAGCTTATCTTTTCTGGCTTCAGACTCCCCCAAAGCTTGGTTTATCACCAACTGTGAGTCGCTAATCAGTTTAATCTTTTTGGCCCCACATATCTGAGCTAAACGTAAACCCGCCAATGCTGCCTCATACTCCGCTTCATTGTTAGTTGCCTTGAAACCAAATCGAATAGCTTGGAACATAGCTATCCCCTCTGGAGAAATCAACTGGACACCCGCACCACTTCTAGAGTTGTTCGACCCTTCATTCGTTCGTACCAACCATTCCATTTCATCAAAATGGTCAATGACCTCCTTATCATCTCTGTCTGAGTGAAATTCGACCAAAAAATCAGCCAAAACTTGGGCTTTTATCGTCGTTCGAGGCTCATATGCTATATCAAAATCTCCCAATTCTACTGACCATTTAGTCATCCTCCCAGAGATATCGGGCCTTTGTAACAAAACTTTTAGGGGGAAAGTCGTCCGAACAACTATAGGATTTTCCTGGAAATAAGGTCTCATCTTTCGGGAAGCTGTCACCAAAGCCAACGCTACATTCTCCAACTTGAGATATCGTTTCTCCGCATCCAACAAACTCTTACTGACATAATAGATAGGTTTCAAAAGAGAGTCTTCTTCGCGGAGTAAAATAACATTGATCGCACAATCTCACACTGTTACATAGATAATTAATTTCCCCCCCCCAGCAATGGTTTAGACAGTATATCATGGGATGTCAAATATTCTTGAATTTGGCGAAAAGCTGCTGAACACTCATCAGTCCAATTAAATTGTTTGGCGTTTTGTAATACCTTAAAGAAAGGTGCACATTTGTCCGAGGATCGAGAAATGAATCTATTCAACGCTGCCAATCTCCCTGACAAGATCTGGACTTCCTTGATATTTCGAGGTGGAGTCATGGTGATTAAAGCTTTTATTTGGTCCGGGTCATCCTCAGTGCCTTTCTCACTGATCATATATCCAAGGAACTTGCCCGATCGTACCCAAAAAACACACTTTTCTGGGTTCAGTTTCAAATTGACCTTACTCAAATTATTAAAAGTCTCCTCTAGGTCAGCAAAATGATCTTCATCCTGCAAACTCTTGACTAACATATCATGGATATATGCTTTGACATTCCGACCAATCTGTCCCTTAAAGGTTTTGTTGACCAGACGCTGATAAGTTGCCCCCGCATTTTTTAAGCCAAATAGCATAACCTTGTAGCAATATAACCCTCTCCCAGTAATAAACGAAGTGCTTTCTTTATCGTGAGCATCCAACCGAATTTGGTTATACCCAGAATACGCATCCATGAAAGACAACAATCGATTGCCCAAGGTCGAATCCACTAACTGATCAATGCGGGGCACCGGTTATGGATCCTTGGGACAAGATTTGTTTAAGTCTGTGAAGTCAACGCGCATTCTCCACTTTCCATTCTTTTTCCTGACCAAGACTAGATTCGAGGCCCATACGGGATAATACGACTCGCGAATGTGGCATATGTTTAACAGCCTTTCCACTTCCAAAAGAATAGCTGTAGCCTTCTCCGGAGAAACTGGTCTCCTCTTCTGGACAATGGGTCTAACATCAAGTCGTACCGAAAGTTTATGACATATTATCTCCGATGGTACTCCCATGACATCACGTGCACACCAAGCAAACATATCGAGTTTGTTAGACAAAAACGCAATTAATCTTTCTTTGAACTCAAAAAAAAGTTTTAATCCAATCTTCAGAGATTTGCCGTTTTCAAATTCATGTGCCTCAGAATCCTATTCTGGGACCAGAAATCCGGGGGTCTCCCTCAAATCATCACATGGAATGATTTCCGAGGAAGACCCCTTTAATTGTTATACCTTATCCGATGTTTCTCCCCGAACTCCCTTCGAGGATAAAGCTATCTGGTAACATTCGCGGGCCATTTTCTAGCTACTTCTGATTATCCCGATGTTGTTCCCTACCACATATTTTAGACAATAATGCACCGTCGAGATTACACCATCATTCGAGACAACCAAGAGTGACCCAAGATAGCGTTATACGAAGTTGGTGCATCGACAACAATAAACAATACTTCCACCTCCTTCTTGAACGGCCCACGGCCTAACTCGACCACACACTGAAATTCTCCAACCACCACTGCTGTGGCGCCGGTAAAGCCCACTATGGTTCTGTCGGAATGTCGTATAACTGGTGGGTCAGAAATTCTCCTGTAAGTGCTCATAAACAAGATATTCGCTGAACTTCCTGTATCAATAAGTATCTTCTGAACTTGATCTCCAGCAATACCCGCGGCAATCACCACTGCATCCTCATGTAGGCCCGCAACATTTCGCATATCATCATCATCAAAACATATGATGGGGGAGGGCAATCGGTGCATTTGTGCTGATACCCCTGCCTCAATCTGGGTAGTCTGGTTGACCATGTGCCTCTTTCGCGATCTATTGGAATTCCCTGCGATGGTATCCCCTCCAAAGATTGCCAGCGACTCAAAGAAAGCACAGAGGTTGTTCACTCTCCCCCTCGGAATAACCTCTTCCACCATATTTACATTGTTCCTGCCCTCCTTGGGATCCAGATACTCTTGTTCAATATCAAAAACATCAACCTCCTCGGAAATCACTATCGTTGTATCAGTGTTATTTGGAACAGTCTTTACCACAGCATTTTTCTGAGAGTGCTTTTTGACAAACTCTAACAACATTCCATTTTCGATCAAAACTTGCACTTCTTTTTTCAAGGCTATGCAGTCCTTGGTGTCGTGCCCGATATCTTTGTGATACTTACAATACCTGTTAACGCTTCTGCTTTCCCTCGGATTCTGAATAGGAAAAGGTTTCCTGAATGGTACTGTGGATCTCGCCTTATCAAATATAGCAGCAACATTTTCCGTTAACTCCGCGAAGTAGTCCGGTCGAATCCACTTATTCGACATTGGTCTGGCCCCTTGATTGTAATTTTGTTGGTTGCCATAATATTGTGGGTTTGTTTTCTGCCTCAGCGGATACTGACCCATACTTTTGGCCTGAAGATTGGCATGAGGCCCTTGGTTACTAGACTCAGATCTTTGAAACTGGTTCTGGTCCAATTGGTCGTCGGATCCTTTCTCAGATGCCCGAGTTTCCTCCACCAGGATTCTCTTCTCGACCTTATCCAACGAAGCTCCGAAGGTCATAGCCTGACTCTCTGCCACCGTGTCCTTTAATAGTCCGGGGAGTAGGCCCATCCTGAAAGCTGCAAGTGCCACTCATTCTTTACAATACTCCATATCAGTTTTTGTTTTGACGAATCGATTGGTATAATTCTTCAAGATTTCCCCAACCTTTTGTCTGCAATAGATTATCGTATCTCCGTTAGCTCTAAACTTTTTGCTCCCCACAAAGTGTTGTCTGAAGATATTCTAAAACATGTCGAAATTCTTTTATCGAGCCCTGTGGAAGCCGATTATACCATTTGGAAGCTACCCATCGTCATCGAAATTAATCGTGAAGTTTTTGAATTGCTCGATGTGGTTATCAGGGTCTTGCGTCCCATCGAACTTTTCTAACTTTGAGATATTGAAATTCTTTGGGAGATTGCCCACAAATATTTCCGGGGCCAAAGGAGAAGCCCTCCAATTATGACCCGTTCGATAAACATTGGATCTCAAGTTTTCATGGTTCGAAAAATATAATCCCTCCTCGGATGGTAGGGTATATTAATGCTGTCATTCTGAATTTTGCGGGCCATCGTTTTGGTTTCCAGAGGGGAACTTTGTATGGCCATAGCCCCGCTCATTAACTTGAGTATGATAACTCTTCTCCCTTAGAGATTTCCTCTCCGAGCTTTTTCCCCTCCGTTGATCTGCGTGTCCTCGACCATGTCTTTTCTTTCTGTGATTTTTCCTAGGAGATGACTCCGACGAGCTGTATCGAGAATAATCGCTCGAGTCAGATGAATCCAAACGTCGTTTTCTTTCCTCCTAGACGATCGCGTTCGTATCCCCTATATCTGTCGTCCTTGTCTTTAGGACGAAAATCGGTTTCGCGCTCCTCTTTTCCACTATCTGGTTCCCTTCTTATCTCAGAGCGAAGATTTTCCTGAACAGTTTCCTTTTCTGCCTTCAATCTTTCGATCTCCAGCAATAGTTCATTCCTTCGAGCCAACAGATCCGAGTCATCAAAAGTGTCTCCGACTCGCTGGCCCCCACGTGCCTCGTATTCCATGTCGTTCCGATAATCGTCGCCCACCAGATTCTCCTCGCAATTGTTAACAAAATCGTCCCCTTGCTCTTCCATAATTTCCCTCGGAATAGGAACTATTTCCAGGAAGCGATTGTCGGCAGAACAATCTTCGTTTCCCACAGATGGCGCCACTGAAGAGTTTCAAGAATGCTCAGGGGTGATTTTGTGATACGAAGATCTTTTAGTGTCAAAACAAGCTGTAACCCTTTGTTTAGGAGTCTTTTTAGAGAGAGAAAGTGAGGATTAGATTAAGTAGAGAGATAAAGTAATATTCTATTTATCTCGGGATTTGTGAAGCGTGTGGGGTCCTTTTATAGTACAATTGCGGGCCCCACACACTTTAATTCCCGTTTATTACACTTTTGGTCCCTATATATTTTCATTCTCTCATAATAGATACTTCTTTAGTAGTCTATACAGTTTGTCCCCTAATACAATTTATTCTTTACAATTCTCTCATAACAAACTTCTTCTTTACAATTTTCTCCTAAACAAACTTCTTCTTTACAATTTTCTCTTTAACAAACTTCTTCTTTACAGTTTTCTCCTTAACAAACTTCTTCTTTACAATTTCACCATGTCTTTTATTCTCCCTCATCAAACACAAACAAGAAGACTTTGTCAACTAATCTCCTCAACGCCAACCAGAGCATTGAGACACTGAAGAATGAGCTTGAGGAGTTGAAGAAAGATAAGGAAGATCTGTCAATCGAGCTGGTCACTTTGGAGAAGGCTAACAGAGCTCCAAACTAAGTGCTCCGGTTTGGAGAAAGATCTCTCCACCTTGAAGGAAGATGTGAAGACTAAAGACGATGCCATCCAGTAATTACCCTTAAACTCTCCTCCTTTTCCTTGCTCTGATTTGGTTGTATGGATGAAAACTCTTGTACATGATTCCATGGGTAGTACTCAGAGTATGCTATGATTTCCAAAGAGTCTGCTAGTGTGTTCTCCGATCTAGGCATATGCTCATAACTAACATTTTTGAAGTTAGCTGCCACTTTTTTTAAGGATAAACAAGTATTTAATCAATTGCTCCTTTTTTACCTCAGATTGAACTTGAGCATGATAGATAAGAAGCTGAGAATCACTCATCAACCTGAGCCTTTTAGCCCCACACAAAAGGATAACTTTAAACCAGCTATAACGGCCTCATATTCAGACTTATTGTTAGAAGCCCTAAAGGAAAAGTATATAGCCTGGTATAATTTATCGCCATACAGAGAGGTTAAACATATCCCAGCCCCACAACCCATGGTATTTGATCCACCATTTGTCTGGACAACCCACACTTTTTAGTTTTCTCATCTGTAGCTTGCTTAGTACTTCTGTCTGAATTGAACTCTACCAGGAAATCGGCAATAGGTTGAGCTTTGATTGCAGTTCATGGGGCAAAATCAATATCATAATCGTTCAATTCTACTGACCATTTGGTAATCCTACTTGATATGTCTGCCTTCTGAAGAACATTCTTCAAAGGAAAAGACGTCCGGACGATGATAGAATGAGACTGAAAATACAGCCTCATTTTTCTAGCAGCAATCACCAAGGCTAGTGCCAGTTTTTCAAGCTTTAGGTACCTCTTTTCAACATCTATCAGACTCTTGCTGATGTAGTACACCGGACGAGCATAATTGTCTACCTCTCTTACCAACACTGCACTTATAGCACATTCAGACACAGCTAAGTATATGTACAATGTTTCTCCGTCAACAGGTTTGAAAAGGGTTTTGGGGGAAGATAAATGCTTTTTTATTTCATTAAACACCTGGCCGCACTGTGGAGACCAGTTGAAGTCTTTAGCACCCTTTAAAGTCTGAAAAAACGGGGCACACCTATCCGAAGACCTTGAAATAAAACTGTTTAATGCAGCCCATCTTCTTGTCAATCTTTGTACTTCTTTAATATTTTGAGGAGGGTCCATTTTTAATAAGGCATCGAGCTGGTCTGGATCAGGCTGTATCCCTTTCTCACTTATCATATACCCCAAAAAAAATCCGGATTACACCCCAAACACACATTTTTCTGGATTCAATTTTAAATTAACCTTTGCCAAGTTGGCAAAAGTTTCTTGAAGATCAGCTAGGTGTAATTATTCTTCTAAGATTTTCACCATCATGTCATCAATATATATTTCCATATTTCTCGTAATCTGATCAGCAAATGCTTTGTTCACCAACCTTTGATAGGTAGCCCCAGCATTTTCCAACCAAAAATGCATCACCTTGTAACAATGGAGACCCATATCTGTAACAAAGGTAGTGTGTTTCTGGTCCTTCAGAACCACATGTATCTGGTTATAACCGGAGAAGGCATCCATGAAGGACAATAACTTGTTCCCATATGTGGAGTCTACCAACTGATCTATCCTGGGGACTGGATAGAGATCTTTTGGGCAAGCTCTGTTGAGGTCAGTAAAGTCGATACACATACGCCATTTCCCATTATTTTTCTTTACTAACACTGGGTTGGCTGTCCATAAAAGATATTGAGACTCCTTTATTTGACCCATCTTGGTAAGTCAGTCAACCTCTTGAACTATGACATCAGCTTTCTCCTTAGAAAAAGCTCTCATTCTTTGCACAATAGGCGCAACATCTCTTCGGATAGACAGCTGGTGTGATATAACACTTGCAGGTACTCCGGTCACATAAGCATTGCACCAAGCAAAAACATGTTGGTGATCTTCCAAAAAGAACAACAAATTTTTCTTCAACTCCAGTGCCATCTTGGAGCCAACTTTAACACTCATTCGGGTTTCAACTTCTTTGATTGGTATCAAAACACCATGGGTCTCTCTGGGGTCATCAATTTCACCCTCACCCTCAGAGGGCCCCAACAACTGCTAATCCTCATTAATCCGGACTGACCCTAGAGTTTTAGGGGCAAGTGTAGTTGCATAATATTCTCTTGCTACTTTAAACATTGGTGAACTTTCGAAGCCACAACATGCATCCTAGAGAGCCATGACCTCCCAAAGATCGCATTGTAACATATAGGGCAATCCGCTACAACGAATAGTACCCTGACCATCTTTTTGAAATGGTATTTGCCGAACAATACTTCCTCCTCAAATTATCCAATCACATCCGCAGAGCTCCTTGTGAAGCCTACAATGTATCTGTTTGAATCCTGAATCAATGCTGGATTTTTAATCTGTTTATAGGAACTTAAAAAGAGAATATTGGTTGAACTGCCAGTATCAATCAAAATTCGCATTATGTAGTTGCCCCCAATCGAAGCTCCTATCACCACAACATCCTCAAGAGGCCCATCTATGTCTTTTAGATCATCTTCATCAAAAAAATGAAGGGAAAAGGAATTTGAGGTTTATATGAAGACATGCCTCCCTCCAACTGAGTAGCTAGAGTGTGAACATGCCTCTTTCTTGAAGAAGGAGTTAGCGCTGTCATAGTGTCCCCTCTGAATATAGTAAGTGACTCAAAAAAGCTTATGAGTCCAGACACTGTCTTGGCATGTTCTGTTATAACCCCCACTTTCTTCCGGGTTGGATCAGGATCCAAATACTCTGATTTGACATCAAATCTTTCAATGATTACCATAGCCCCGTCCGAAGCAGATGTCCCTACATTGTTCGTTGGGCCAGTCCGGTGAGCATTGCCAGGTCCGTTTCCACTTCTTCTTTTGACATAAGCTCCTAACTCTCCCTTTCAATCAGATTATGCACCTCTTGCTTCAAAGCGATGCAATCCTCGGTGTTATGTCCAATATCATGATGATATTGGCAAAAACAAGTATTACAACTTTCCTTAGGAGATTGAAGCGTTGTCGGCTTCCTGACATGTACCACATCATTTGTTTTGTCATAGATGGTTGCCATATTTTCTTTCAATTTAGTAAACCACTCTGGTTGGACCCAAGGTCCTTGTTTATTTCTGGACTGCTAGCTCTGAGCTTGAGCTGGGTGAGATTGAGTCTGTTTGGCCCTTTTGGGCCCCTATCCGGTTTCTTTGGCCTTGTATCCGGATTGGTTCTGGTTTGTAGCAGCTGCGGCAGACCTCACTTGCATATGCACCATAGTCTTCTTTGTTTCATCTACATTGATTTGCTTTCCCACCTGATTTAGCAAACCGCCCCATATCATGGCCTTCTTCCTGGTTACCGAATCGGCCCGATTCCCAGGGTTTAATCCCTGTCTCAAATAAGCTATCGCTACATGTTCAAAACAATCAGCTAACCCATTATTTGTGTTTACGAACCGACTTATATAGTCCTTCAGTGATTCGTTTGGCTCTTGGGAAAAATCGATAATAGTATCTTCATTTCCTTTCACCTTCTTACTCCCCACAAACTGCCTTCGGAAGGCCACCCAAAACGTATCAAAGTTTATGATACAACCTTGTGGTAAGCTGCTGTACCATTTCAAAGCACCTCCTATAAAGGATTGAGAGAAGGCTCTGCAAAGAAGTTTGTCATCATCATCAAAAATCATCATAAATTTTTAAAACTGTTCCAGATGGTTGTCCGGATCTTTACTCCCATCATACTTCTCTATTTTAGTACTGTCAAACCTCTTATGAAGGTTTCCGGACAGTATCTTGGATGACAATGACGATTGCCTCCAATTCCGGCCACGACTAAAAACTGTGTCTTCATTATGTGTTGCAAAAATATATAGCTCATCATGGAAAGCAAAGTGATCCATAGCAGTTGATTCACATGCCTACGACTATGGTTGTAGCTGTCAAACGACCCTTTTCCCGGATGCCTCTTTAATCTCTCATGCCTATCCCTCTTTCTTAAATATTTTTTAACCAACTTTTGTTTTTTCTTGGATCACCCCTCATCATTGCTGGATGACAAGGACTTCTCAAGCCCATCCTCATTCGAGTAGCTACTAAAAGACTCAAACTCTAAGCTCTCCACCGGTTTGGACCGGTGATATTTCTTGTAGCTGACATGGGTTTTTTTTGTGCTCAAGTGAGTTTTTGCTGATGGGTCATTCTCCCTTGGGTTGTCAGTATAGTGAATGGCTGACACTTTTGACTTTTCCTTTAAACCCATCTCTGTCTTCTTAGTGGCCCTCAACGCTTTTATTTCAGCTTTCAGCCTGTCTCGTTATTCGGACAAGACATGTGCTCGTCCGGATTCATCTGAACTGATTTTTCTTGCTGGTTTCAAATGCTAGATTCAGGCACCTTCTCCCCTCACTGTGGCCGCTAATTTGGTGTGGTTTATTTTAAGCTGAGGGTAATTTTGTCAGGTGTTTTGGAGAGTTTTAAGGGTATTAAATGTTTGGGTGTTTCGTAGTGAGAGATTTAAGCTGTCTGGTTGTATTAAATGTTCATTACCCTCATTAATGAAAGTAGTTGGGTATTTATACCCTTAACTATGGACCCATGGGCTTTCGGGTCAAGTTACGAAACCGGGTCAAGTTTAAGGACCCATTTACTCAATAAGCTGATTAGCACTTAGCTTAGTCAAAAGGTGTTTAGTTATTTTATACTTTTGTCTTGTCCGGATAGTTCAGTGGACACTTATTGTCCGAATTACCCCTATCCAAATTTCTGAGTGAGTAGTGGTGAATTTGTCCGGACTCATCAGTGTGCATGCGAGAAAATAGGCCCACTATTCTTGAAGAATGTGATGTACATTGGATTACTTAAGAAAAACAAGTATTAAATTAAGGTTTCTTCAGAATATGTTCAAGTTTAAAGTTTTTAAGACATAACATTATATACAAAAGACAAAACAGTTTCATATTTACACAACCACTAACTATCGGCATGCAATTCAAACCTAAAATATATTAACTAAATCACATTTGGATGGAAGCAAGGTTACCATTAAACAAATGAACAAAACTAAATATATATCCTTTGTTTTACTTATATAAAATAAACAAAAATATAGACAACTCCAAATATTTATCATTTTTATACTTCAAATTGAACCGAACCCATTATATCAACCAATGCAATTCTAACCTAAAAATTGACTTGGAATAATTTACGTCATTTCATATATACAAACTAACCGTTTCGATGCGGATAAAATCCGTTACCTACATAGATAACATCACTTTTATACTAGAACTTGATCATTTTTATATACGAATACGAGCATCTCCAAATACATAATTCCATGATATCAACCAATACTATGCCAACAACCATATTACGATACCATGACCACTACGTAAAAAGTATATTGTTTTACAAACGTACATCATTGTTGAAGACACTATACGCCTCGTGGGTCCTGTACTCATTGAATATGAAGTACAAATCATGAACATGACGGCTGACACCCCAAAAATGTTGATCCAGAGTCATCCAACGACGAACAATAGACAAACGATGGCGATGGTTTATTCTTGCACTATGTGAATTCTGTCCATACCCTTATTGATCACTAATCTCATTGTCCAATTCATTTGGTTAGCATGGACAATGCGGTATTCTGAAATTGCACAAAGTTAAAGGCGTAAATTGTATCAAACAATTGATAAACACATAAATATGTCTCAAACTACCTCAGAAAATACCAAATTATCCTAAGGTTGTACTATAAGTGCATTTGAAATCTTAAATAATTAGTCAGAGGTTCCAAGCCTCACCCAAACGAATTCGTGCACTAATTGTACCCAAATTTTTGTAAAATCGTGTTACCAGTCTGTGTGATTTTGCACAAAATTACGCATGCGCATGTGGCCAATTCATAAAACAATTGCGTGAATACCCGTTGGATCTACGCTCTCTGGGTGCTCGGATCCGGCTATTCTTCACCCTGTTGTTGCGTCAATTTACAAGAACAGTCATAGGTTCATCTGAAATCCAACTCGTGCAATACTTGATCATTTTTAACGCATAGACAAACAAATAAAAGATACGCAACTAACCTAAACAATGAAACTAACAACAAATCAAACAAAAAACTAAAAATATATTTAAAAAATTGATTTTCTTAAACTGAAACTCAAATATCTGAAAATGTATAGCTCGAAATTGAAAAAATTACATCTTAAGTGAAGCATAACGTACCGTAACAGATTTGTGAAGTCGAATTATGAAAATATCAAAGATTTGGAATGGATATATTGAGATGTTTTAAGTTTTTATATGGAAAATATATAAGTTTAGAGTAAAAATAATATTTAGATAAAATGGTGAAAATGTATATAATGGGTCAACATCTAACAAAATGGGGCCGAGATCCAACCGAGTCGAGATTCATATAAATTAGGTATGAATATAGCATAACCAATGTTTTATCCTTTTTTATAAAGCTCCCAAGAATACCAAATCAAAAATTTCATTTTATTCAAATCGAATCTAAACGAACATTTAAATTAGTTTTATTTAATGTTATTAACTTAAATCATATTTGTTTATAATTTTAACCTTATTTTTTTAATTTTTGGTTTTCTTCATTAAAAACTCTAAAAAAATAAGTTTATTAAAGCTAGATGGTTTAAATTAGTTATAATTGTTAGTTAACTAGTTGTATTGAGCTTTTATCAAGTTATATCATTGCACACATGATGGAAATTAGTTCTTTTAGATCAATTATTTATCGTTACTAAAAAATATCATGCATATACCATTAACACATTATGTCGATATTTGTTTTTGAATTCAACATCCAATATTGATGTAGACAATCGACATTAATGTCATTTGTTTATAACGTGTATCAATATAGTCTTTCGTCATTAGTTTTCAAAAACCGCATAAAATATCGACATAATTGGTCGATGTATATTTAAAGTTGTCGATCTTCTACATCGATATTAGATGTCGAATATGGCACTAATATTGGTTGTCTGCGTCGATATTGAATGTCGAATATGGAACATACTATCCAGAAAGATAATTATTATTAGTTATAATATTTCATATTTTTTATTAGTTGAATGTTTGAGTATTTTACTTGGTTATTTGTTATATGACTGAATGTAAGTTATATGGAATGCAATATACCTTCCTTTATGTTTTGACATATCATAACGATGTTTCTCACCACGAAAGAATATGTTATAACTAATATATTGGCAACATCATACATATATATTCATCACTTATATACTAGAATTGGTTCATTTTTATATACAAATATTGATGAGTCCGGATTTTCTCACCACTCATTGTAGAAACCGGACAAGGGCAATTCGGACAAAAACCACCCACTAAACCATCCGAACAGGACTAAAGTATTAAAAACTAATCACTTTATGACTAAGCTAATTGCTAGACTACTTAATAAACTAATGGGTTTTTGAACTCGACCCGATTTCATAAGTATGACCCGAAAGCCCATGTGGCCTATAATTAAGGGTATAAATACCCAACCACTTTCATTAACGAGGGTAATGAACATTTAATATAACCAGGCAGCTCAAATCTCTCACTACAAACCACTTAAACATTAAATACCTTTAAAACACCACACAACACCTGACAAAATTACCCTCATGCTGAAATAATCTACATCAAATTGGCGGCCACAGTGGGAGTAAAAGGTGCCTGAATATAGCATTCAAAACCATCAAGAAAAACCAGTTTGGATGAATCCGGACGAGCAGGAAGTGCCACCAGCTTTGGCAGAAGTGGTGGGAAAAAACGATGAATATACGATCGAGGAGCAAGATTGACTAAAAGTTGAGATAGAAGCCTTGATGGATGGTAAAAGGGCAGAGATAGGTGTGAAAGAAAATTCAAAAGTGTCAGCAGTTCACCATACTGACAACCCAAGAGAGCATAAGCCATCAAAGACCCACGTGAGCACTAAAAAGACTCATGCTAGTTCAAAGAAGTCTCACCGATCTAAACCGGTGGAGAGCTGAGATTCAGGCTCAAAATCTTCTAACAGTTTCTCAAATGAAGACGGAGTCGAAGAATCCCTGTCATCCAGCAGTGATGAAGGCCGTTCTAAGAAGAAACAGAAGTTGGTTAAAAAATACTCAAGAAAAAGGGACATGCATGGAAGGTTGAAGAGGCATCTGGGTAAAAGGTTGTCTCATAGTCACAGCCATGGTCGGAGGCACGTAAACCGATTACTAATGGATCCTTTTTCCTTTCATGATGAGCCAGGTATCTTTGAAACTCCCAATGAAGATACAGTTTTTAGTCGTGACCGAAATTGGAGGCAATCTCCATTGTCCTCCAAGATACTATCCGGAAACCTTCCTAAGAGGTTTGACAGCACAAAGATGGAAAAATATGATGGTAGTAAAGATCCAGATAACCATTTGGAGCAATTCAAAAAATTTATGATGAACTTTGATGATGATGATAAACTAATCTGTCGAGCATTCTCCCAGTCTTTTACGGGGAGTGCTCTGAAGTGGTACAATAGTCTGCCACAAGGCTGCATCAGAAATTTCGATACTTTTTGGGTGGCCTTCTGGAGACAGTTCGTTGGAAGTAAAGAAGTGAAGGGAAATGGAGACACTATTATCCATTGTGCTTAAGAACCAAATGAATCTTTGAAGGAGTACATAAGTCGTTTTGTGAACACCAAAAATGGATTAGCTGATTGCTTTGAACAAGTAGCAATAGCTTCTCTGAGGCAGGGTTTGAACCCTGGTAATTTGGCTGATTCAGTAACCAAGAAAAAGGCCATGACATGGGGGGGGGGGGGGGGTTTACCGAATCAGGTCGGCAAACAAATAAATGTGGATGAAACGAAGAAAACCAGGATGCACCGGCAAGTGAGGTCTGCCCCAGCTGCACCAAATCAAAACCAGAATCAGTCCGGGTACAAGGCCAAGGAAGCCGGACATGGTCAAAATAGAGCCAAGGCTCAATCTCACCCGGCTGCACCAGCTCAAAGCCAACAATCTAGAAATAAGCGAGGACCTTAGGTTCAACCAGAGTGGTTTGCTGAATTAAAAGAAAACATGGCCACCATCTATGATAAAACGAAAGACGAAGTACATTTCAGAAAACCGGCTGCATTACAATCTCCTAGGGAAAGTCGAAATAATAGCTTCTGTCAGTATGATACTGGCCATACCACTGAAGATTTCATCGCGTTAAAACAAAAAGTACATAATTTGATTGAGAGAGGGAAGTTGGGGGCTTATGTTAAAAGAAGAAGTGGAAATATGCCTCATAATGCTCATTGGACTGGCCCGAACAATGCAGGGACATCGGCTCCAGATGGGCCTATGGTGATAATTGAAAGGTTTGATGTAGAATCGGAGTATTTGGATCCTGATCCAACCCGAAACAAGGTGGGTGTTATCACAGAGCACTGCAAGACGGTGTCCGGACTCATTAGCTTTTTTGAGTCACTTACAATATTTGGGGGAGACACCATGACTGCACCAACTGCTTCTTCGAGAAAGAGGCATTTACATACTTTAGCTACCCAACTGGAAGGAGACATGACTTCCTATCAATCACAAAATCCTTTTCCCTTCATTTTTTTTAATGAAGATGACTTGAAAGACATAGCTGGTCCCCATGAAGATGCTGTTGTAATAGGAGCATCCATTGGGGGCAATGTCATAACACGAATTTTGGTGGACACCGGTAGTTTAGCCAATATCATCTTTTTAACTTCCTACAAAAAAATGAAGAATCCAGCAGTAATTCAGCGTTCGAACTGGTCAATTGTGGGTTTTACTGGAAGCTTAACAGATGTGATCGGGGAGTTTGAGGAGGAGGTTTTGTTGAGCAAGGGCCCTTTTAAGAAGATGGTTAAGATACTTTTTATTATGGTGGATTGTCCCACTTGTTACAATGCAATTTTTGGGAGATCTTGGCTTTCCATGATGGATGTTGTGGCTTCAACAGTCCACCAATGTTTGAAATACGTTGTACAAGGACAAGTGGGAGTTGTCCGAAGCAGCCAAAAAGTAGCAAGAGAGTGTTATACAACAGCGCTGGCCCCTCGAACTTTGGGAACAGTCCTGATCAGTGAGGACTAGCAATTTGAGGGGCCCTCTGGGGAGAGGGTGAAATTGATGACCCCAGAGAGATCCCTGGTGTTTTAATACCAATTGAAGAAGTTGAAACTCACTATCTGGCAGAAGGAAAAAGTGTCAAGATCGGATCCAAGATGACATCGGAATTAAAGAGTAAAATGTTAGCTTGTTTGAAAGACCATCAACATGTTTTTGCTTGGTGCAATGTTGATGTAACCGGAGTGCCAGCAGACATTGTATCACACTAACTATTCATCCGGAGGGATGTAGCACCTGTTGTGCAAAAGAGGAGAGCTTTTTCTAAGGAAAAAGCTCATGTCATAGTTCAGGAAGTTAACCGCCTTACTAAAATGGGGCACATAAAGGAATCTTAATACCCTTTATGGACAGCCAATCCGGTGTTAGTAAAAAAGAAAAATGGAAAATGACGTATGTGCATTGATTTTATAGATCTCAATAGAGCTTGCCCAAAATACCTATATCATGTCCCTCGAATTGATCAGTTGGTGGACTCCACATCTGGGAACAAACTACTGTCCTTTATGGATGCCTTCTTCGGGTATAATCAGATTCAAGTAGATCTGAAGGATCAAGAACATACGACATTTGTTAGTGATAGGGGCCTCCATTGTTACAAGGTGATGACATTTGGGTTAAAGAATGCTGGGGCTATTTATCAGAGATTAGTAAACAAGGATTTTGCTAATAAGATTGGAAGAAACATGGAAGTCTACATCGATGCCATGATGGTAAAGAGTGTGGACGAAGAGCTACACTTAGAAGATCTCTAAGAATCCTTTGCCAACTTGGTAAAGGTGAATTTAAAATTAAATCCAGAAAAGTGTGTGTTCGGAGTGTAGTCCGGAAAATTCTCGGGGTATGTAATAAGTGAGAAGGGCATACAACCTGATCCAGACCAGCTTAGTGAATTATTGCAAATGGGGCCTCCTCGGAATATTAAAGAAGTACAAAGATTGACAGGAAGGTTAGCTGCTCTAAACCGTTTTATTTCTAAGCCTTCGGATATGTGTGCCCCGTTTTTTCAAACTTTGAAAGGTGCAAAAGAGTTCAATTGGTCTCCCCAGTGTGATCAGGCTTTTGATGAAAGTAAGAAGCACTTATCCTCTCCTAAAAGTTTGTTTAAACCTATTGATGGAGAGACATTTTACATATACTTGGCAGTTTCTAATTGCGCCCTAAGTGCAGTGCTGGTAAGGGAGGTGGATAATTATCCTCGTCCGGTGTACTATATCAGCAAGAGTTTGATTGATGCAGAAAAAATATATTTAAAACTTGAAAAATTAGCATTGGCCTTAGTAATTGCTGCTAGAAAAATGATTCCCTACTTTCAGTCTCATTCGATCATTGTCCGTACGTCTTTTCCCTTGAAAATCGTTCTTCAAAAGGCAGATGTTTCAAGCAGAATGACCAAGTGGTCGGTGGAGTTGGGGGACTATGATATTGATTTTTCCCCTCGTACAACAGTTAAAGCTCAAACTATTGCTGATTTCCTAGTTGAATTTCACTCAGACAGAGACACTAAGCAAGCAATAGGTGGGAAAACTAAAAAAGTATGGGTTGTCAGGACTGATGGTGGATCAAGTACCATGGGTTGTCGTGCTGGGATATGTTTAACATCTCCGTACGACGAAAAATGTACCAGGCTATATGTTTTGCTTTCAGGGCTTCCCATAATGAGTCTGAGTATGAAGCTGGTATAGCTGGCTTGAAATTAGCTCTTATCTATGGAGCCAAAAGGGTCAGGTTAATGAACGATTATCAGTTTCTTATCCATTATGCACAAGGTCAATCTGAGGCCAAAAAGGATGAGCTGGTTAAATAATTACTTGTTCTCAAAGAAGTGGCACTTAATTTTAAAAACATCACCTATGAGCACATACCCTGAATAGAAAATACGCTAGCAGACTCCTTGGAAACCATAGCCTATTCTGATTCCTATTCTTGGATTCATGTGCAAGACTGACCATCCATTCAAATCAATCCAGATAAGGAAGAAGAAAGTTTAAATATACAAGTAAATCAACCTCAAGATTGGAGTTTTCCTCTTTTCCAGTACCTCTCAGATGGCATCTTGCCTCCGGAAAAAGCAGTGGCAAGAAAAGTAAAGTATAAGGCTCGTGGCTTTGTCATCTTAAGAGATGCTCTTTACAAAAAATCCTTTAGTAGGCCTCTTTTAAGATGTTTGGGGTTTGAAGATTCCCAAATGGTGCTCTCCGAATTGCATGATGGCGAGGGATCAGCACACTGTGGATTCAGAGCTCTAACGAGAATGGTCTTGTTAGCTAGGTACTATTGGCCCTCCATAATGCAAGATGCCAAAGAATTAGTGAAAAAGTGTGATCCATGCCAAAGATACAGTAATGAAATTTATATCCCAGTAGTCCCATTAAAGTCAATTTCTGAGCCAATACCTTTTGCTTGTTGGGGGCTAGATCTGGTGGGACCTCTACCTATGGCATCCGGAGGATGCAAAACTATAATAGTTGCTATTGATTACTTCTCAAAGTGGATTGAAGCAGCCCCATTGGCAGGAACTACTTCGAAAGCTGTGATAAAATTTCATCCTATCTAATAGTTGCTGCAGATTTGGGGTTCCACAAAAGATAACCACAGACAATGGGCCACAGTTCGATAACAAGGATGTGGAGAATTTATGTGCCTCTAGAGGGATTCAACACTGTTTCTCTTCTCCTTTCCATCCACAGGAAAATTTTCAAGTTGAAGTAGCTAACAGAACCATCATGTCTGGTCTTAAAAAGAATCTAGAAGGGGCTGCTGGAAAGTGGCCAAGTTATCTACAAGAAGTATATGGGCTTACCGGACCACTCTCGGGGCTGCAACACAAGAATCTCCATTTGCCTTGGTATATGGTATGGATGCAATAACTCCCATAGAGGCCACTCTCCCTTCATTCCGAGTCCACCATTTTTCCGAACAAGCTAATGAAGAGGCAATCAGAAGCCAGCTTGACTTGATGGAAGAAAGAAGAGTTAAGGCTCACCTTAGAGCCACACACTATCAGGGTTTGATGAGAAGTAGATCTGCTTCCAGAGTCAAAAGGAGGGATTTTCAACCAGGTGATAAGGTGCTGAGAAAAGTCTTCCTGTATTCCAAGGAGAAGCAGTTCGGCAAGCTAGCTCTAACATGGGAAGGACCCTATGTGGTCAGTGAAAAGCTTAAGCCTGGGACATACAGGCTCAAAGATAAAGATGGAAGGATTTTGAATCACCCCTGGAACATTAAACACCTCCGGTTGTATTTAGAATAAAGATTATGTAAATATTTACTTGTTTAAAGTCCATGTAAATATTTGGGGCATACTTTTTCCTACCCTGGTGGCGCGGAGAGGTTTTAATGAGGTATCTGGGTTTTTTAATAAAATTTGATGCCTTCTTGAAAAATTTGAAGTGGTTTGACTAATAGATCAAATTAATTCGGTGGAATGATGACCATTTAAACATTTGTCATCGAAGAATTTAAACACTCTCACTTTAAAATATTCACAGGCCATTTAACTACGAGCCATCAAAATTAGAAAACTATAAATCAATATAAGAGTTGTGTAAGATGAAACTGCCCGGTAGATACCGGGGAATGATATTAAATATGTAAAATGCCTTGGCCATCCAAGGACTTTAGAGTTTTAAAAAGAGAAGGTTTATCCGGACAAGGGCTGGACACGGTTACAAAATTTCCTTGGCCATCCAAGGACTTTAGTCTACACAAAAATTAAAGGAAAATATGGTTAAAACTTTAAGGCTAAGCTTTCTTGGATGACCCAGCCTTACTTGGTTTCTTCTTGGGATCTTCGATCTCCTCATCTGGACTCTCTCCAGTCCTTTCATCTTCATCAGTAGTATCATCCCAACCACTGGAGTAGCCGTACTTATCACCATCAGCCATGGTATGGTAAGGGAGGTCTTCGTATTCCACGAATCGCCATAGATCTCCCAGTGTCCTCTTCGGAAATTTCTCATGAAAGAGCAAGACCATGTCTGATTTAACTTTAGCGTACCTTTCCTCTTGGGAGTCTATCACCTTATTGGTGTATGCATCAATCCTGGCTTGGATTGTCTTCTCTTGCTCCTTTAACAAGTCGTTTTTTTCTTGCTTAGCCTTAGACACAGCATCTTCGAGCGAAAGTTTATCACTGGTTAGGGTCTGGATGATGTTGTCTTTGGCCTTCACCTCATCTTTTGAAGTAGAAAGACTCTTCTCCAAGTCAGAATACTTGGATTGAAGTTCTTTCACAACCCCCTCCGAAGTGGCGAACTTGGTGGCCAAGTCCTCCTTCCCCTTCTTCAGCTCCTCGTTTTCCCTCTTCAATGCCTCAACACTCTGTTTGGCAGTAAGGAGGTCGTTAGACAAACTCTCCTTGTCAGAGTGTGTTGATGATGGCAGACTAGTTTCACAATTGCTTCTCCAAGTTGAGCACCGGTTGAATATTTCTCAACAAGGAGTGGGTCACCATATCCTTCTCTCCTGAAACAGAAAAAAATTTACCGTTGAAAGTGACGATGTTCGAAGAACTTGGGGGAAGGTAAGGGCCAGCGAAGTTGTCCTTTTCAAGGTCTTCAAAGTAAAGACCAATCCCTTAGTCCACTGATGTCTACCCCATCAATGTTGATGTCCCCTCCAGCGCCCTCTCCGGTATGAAAGTCACTTGGTATTTCCTCTGCTTGGGTTGGGTCTGTTGGATCGACCAGAGGAAGAGACTCCGGAGGTCGGAGAGCAACTTCGTCTCCCTTTGAGGTTTTCTTTTTCTTAGCCTCCCTATCTTCACCTTCTGCTCCATGTTTTCGATCTTTCCTGGGATCTTTTGGAAGCTTTGGAGATCCAACCGCCTCTTTAGTACTCTCGTTTTTTACCAGTTGTAGCAAAGAAACATCAATCCTTCCTTGGTCTTGCCCCTCCTGGTTTGCTGGGACAGTTTCCTCAACATCATTTGGGTTGACTACAGCCACGTCTTGCTTAGCCTTTCCTTTCTTGCCCTTCATTTTGCTTGGGGCTTTAGCTCTGCCCAGCAAGGCTAGCTTTCCATCCTTTGCATTTGTCTTCTGAAGAATCACCTCCCGGAGGGGGTGGAGTGGTTAATTCCTCCCAAGACAAGTCTCTCCGACCGGTTGTATTCTAGAGATGGGATCTTACCAAGTTGCCTCCGGTAAAATAGTTGTGGAAGCGATTTCCCCATTTCTCAGCAGTCCAAGCATTTAGCTTGGCACAAGTAGTCTGCCTCTCCTCTAAGTAGTCATTGAACTCATTCGGCAGCACTACCAAAAAACAAAAGAAGAGAAATTAAACAAACAAACTTATTATAAGAAAATATAGAAATATGTAATGAAATATTTACCCGTGCTCTTCCATCTGCTGGTAAGCATGCTTGGATTGTCACCAGCTTTAATCTTCCTCCCATTCTCCCAAGCACCACTGATAAACAAAAATTGAGTCTTCCAGTTCTTCTCCGACTCAAGCAAGTCATCCACCACTTTGTAATTGTCACCCATATTGTAATGGTAGAAGGGGATGCCATGGTTTCTACAAAGGCTGGCCAAAGCAGCAAACTACTCCATCGGAAGTGGGATTCCGAAGAGCCTGGAGGCCATGATGCAGGCCATGAGGGTGTACCAAGCGTGGAGGCGCAGTTGGCTAGGGCAGAGCTTTATCAGATGTAAATATCTGACGATCTCTGGGTCCAAGGGAAACATAAGCCCCCAGTTGAATAACTCCGTGAATAAAACTATTTCACTAAGCTTGCAATCCATTGGTGTCTCTGGATTAACCGATATCCTCACTTTAACATTTTCTGGGATCCCCCACTTCGTCCGGATCTGGCCTAGTTCAGATGTGTGAATAAAAGCATAATTGATCTTCTGCATGGCTAACAGATACTTTACACTCACTTTGTGAAAGCAGGGTCCCACTTTTCCTACGAGACACTCCGGCAGGTCCGAGTGTTTTAAACATAGCTTCTCTTTGCCCTTGCTTTTCTTGACAATGGCAGTCTCCCTCGTCTGCCCGAAGACGTCGGTCTCAAAAGGGGCTTCTTCAACACTATCCTTCATTACGTCTTCCATTACCATGGAAGGGTTATCAGTTGTTTTTGGGAGAGAAGTGCTAGTGGTTGGCTCAGTAAGATGTACGGATGACTGAGCATTGTTTTCTTTTTGTGGTCTGGAGTCCGGCTGGGGCTCAGATCCAGAGGGTTCATTTCGAAGGCTTGAACTGGTTGCCTCAGGACCAGACAATTTTATCTTTGGCCCCAGACTTAGAGGGCACGAATTTTGGAGATTTAAACTGTGGAGCGACAACCTGGCCTTTTACTAGACGACCTCTTCGTCGATTTATTAGCTTTTCCGAGGAGATGTCAGCATCCGATCCCATGGCAATAAATGTGGAGGGTCTTTTGGTACTTGTAACTGTTGGCTCTTGTTCGCCAATAGGCTCTGATTCCTGGACCGATGAGCCTGAGACGATTGGTGAAAGACTAGGTTGGAATAACCTTCTAGGTTTAGAGCTTCTGGCAGAAGACGAACCCCGATCGGGCTCTGAACTTGGTGTTTCAGATTTGTCGATAGGAGAAACTGGGAGGCCTGCAGCAACGCGCCTTTCTTGTTCGACTCTTTGTGCTTTCTCTAACTCCGACAGATTAAGCCACCCACCTTTTACAAGTGCGTTTCTTGCTGTAAACATAAACTTACACCAAAAAAGGTTTTTGAAAAAGAGAGATAAAATCTTTGAAGATTATAAGTGAAAAGATAATGAAGATAGTAAAATAGTGAAAAGTGAGTTGATTTATACTAAAGAGACAAAAGATACCTGAAACCTAGGAGAATACGAAAAGATAGAGTAATGATTAAAGACAACGCTGACATCACCAGCATTACTTGAAGAGGTTACTTTTTTAAGTGAGTGGGAGCGTCGTTCTAGGAGAAAAATGGCTGGTGAGGCAAATCATAAAGGGACACGTGTCCCACGATCTATGGCAAAACTTTTGAGCTTCTAAGGATTTTGCCAGTCCAGATAAATCTGTTGTACAAATCGAAATCGGTCCGGACAATGTTACAAATGCTCATGAGCGATTTTTTAGGTCTTGCCAAAGGCCTTCGAACATAACCTAAAAAGGGGCTACTGATGAGTCCAGATTTTCTCCACTCACTGTAAAAAACCGGACATGGGCAATTCGGACAAAAACCACCCACTGAACCATCCGAACAGGACTAAAGTATTAAAAACTAATCACTTTATGACTAAGCTAATTGCTAGACTTCTTAATAAACTAATGAGTTTTTGAACTCGACCTGATTTCATAAGTATAACCCGAAAGCCCATGTGGCCCATAATTAAGGGTATAAATACCCAACCACTTCCATTAATGAGGGTAATGAACATTTAATACAACAAGGCAGCTCAAATATCTCACTACAAACCACTTAAACATTAAATACCTTTAAAACACCACACAACACCTGACAAAATTACCCTCAGGCTGAAATAATCCACATCAAATATAGGCAGCTTCATATATATAATACCATAATGTCAATCACTACATTGTCAACAACCATATTAAGATAACATGACCACTACGTAATAAGTATATTGTTTTAAAATTTTACATCATTGTTGAAGATGTTATACGCCTCGTGGGTCATGTACTCGTTGGAGGTGGAGTACAAATCATGAATATGATGGTTGACACGCTAAAATTGCTGATTCAGAGTCATCCAACGAACAATATGGAAACGATAATGATGCTTTATTCTTGTATTGCGTGAATTTTGTCCAGAGCCTTCTTGATCGTTACTCTCATAATCCAATTGGGCTGGTTAGCATGGACAATGTGTCATCCTCAAAATCATACAAAGTTTAAATTGGAAATTGTATCAAACAATCGATAAAACAAAAATATGTCTCAAACTACCTTTGCAAACATCAAATTATCCTAAGGTTGTACTATAAGTGCATTTGAAATATTAGATAATTAGTCAGAGGTTCCAAGCCTCACCTAGATGAATTCGCTCACTAATTGTGCCCAATTTTGTGGAAACTCATGCTACTAGTCTTTGTGATTTTGCACAAAATTGTGCATGTGCATCTGGAAAATTCATAAAACAATCGTGTGAAGAATAGCTGCATTCTTTCTCTCTGGGTGCTTGGATCCGGCGGTTCTTCACCTTGTTGCTACGTAAATTTACAAAAACAATCATGGATTCCTTTGAAACCCAACTCTTGTAATACATAACCAATTCTAACAGATAGACACCAAATCGAAGATATACAACTAACCTAAACAATGAAAGTAACTATGAATCAAACAAAAAACTATAAATATGCAAAAAAAAAATCTTAATCTGAAACTTGAAACTTAAATACTTAAAAATGTATAGCTCAAAATTGAAAAAAATCACATCTTAAGTGACGTGTAACGTACCGTAACAGATTTTTAAAGTCAGATTTGAGAAATCTCAAATATTTAGTATGGATATATGAAGAGGTTTTACAATTTAATATTAAAAATTGTATGGTTTATTTATGTATAAGGGTAATTTTGTAATTTGTTTTGGGTGTTTTGGGGTCTTTAATGTTTAGAGTAGAAAGTAGTAAGATAATTAAGTTGTGTGCTAGCATTAAATTTTGATTACCCTCATTAATGAAAGTGGTTGGGGTGTTTATATTTAATTACTGGCCCATTGGCCTATTGGGTCAGATAGTGAAGTTGGGTCAAGTTTAAGGACCCATTAGCAATCTGGTGTGAAGTGACAATCAACTAGGTTAGTCAGTATTTATTATGTTTGTCCTGTTCGATTTTTTACAATAATGGTTATGGTCTGAACTGCCTATCAGATTAAGTTAAGACACAACAGCTAAAATATCTGATCTTATCAGTAGCCCATTTTAGGTCTTGCAATACTGATGAGTCCGGATTCTATCACCACACTTTATGGGAACCGGACAGGGTCGATTCGGACAATGACCATTTCACCGGACAGGGGCAGTTCGGACAACTATCATCTACTGAACTATCCGAACAGAACTAAACTACTTAAAACATAATCACTTTTTGACTAAGCTGCCTATTTACTTACTTAGAACTAATGGGTCTTTAAACTCGACCCAAATCCATTAAACACGACCCGAAAGCCCATATGGCCCAAATATAAGGGTATAAATACCCAACCACCAACATTAAATGAGGGTAATGAAAATCAAATACAACCAGGCAGCTCAATTCTCCCTCTACATTCTACCCATATATTAAATACTCTCAAAATTCCACAAAAATCTAAACAAAATTACAAACTTACCCTCAGACAAAAATAAACTACATCAAATTGGCGACCACAGTGGGAGGACGACGGTGCCTGAATCTAGCATTCAAAACCATCAGAAAATTCAGTCTGAATGAATCCGGACGCACCGGAAGTACCACCAGCTTTGCTTGAAGTGGTGGGAGAAAATGATGAATATACCATCGAGGAGCGTGGTAGATTAAAGGCAGAGATAGAAGCTTTGAGGGAAAAGATGGGCATAAAAGAGAAGTTAAAAATATCAGTTGCTCATCATACTGACAACCCTAGAGAGCATGAGCCTTCGAAGACCCATGTGAGTACGAAGAAGACTCATGCTAGCTCCAAAAAGTCTCACCGGTCCAAGCCGGTGGAGAGCTTTGATTCAGACTCATAATCTTTCAGTAGCTCTTCGGGCGAAGATGGAGTTGAAGAATCCTTGTCCTCCAGCAGTGATGAGGGTCGCTCTAAAAAGAAACAAAAGTTGGTTAAGAAGTATTTAAGAAAAAGGGATAGGCATGGAAAGTTAAAGAGGCATATAGGCAAAGGGTCATCTCATAGCCGGAGACACATAGACCGGATGTTGGTGGATCCTTTTGCCTTCCATGATGAACCAGGTATCTTTGCAACTCCTAACGAGGATACCATTTTCAGTCGTGGCCGGAATTGGAGACAATCTCCATTGTCATCCAAGATTTTGTCTTGAAACCTCCCTAAGAGGTTTGATAGTACAAAAATGGAAAAATACGATGGCAGTAAAGACCCGGACAATCACTGGGAGCAATTCAAAAAAATTATGATGAATTTCGATGATGACGATAAGTTGCTCTGTAAAGAATTCTCCCAGTCGTTTACGGGGAGCGCCCTGAAGTGGTATAACAACCTACCACAGGGGTGCATCAGAAATTTTGATACCTTTTGGATGGCCTTCGGAGGCAGTTTGTTAGAAGTAAGGAGGCGAAGGGCAATGGGGATACAATTATCCATTATGCCCAAGAACCGAACGAATCTCTGAAAGAATACATAAGTCGCTTTGTAAACACCAAAAATGGGTTGGCTGATTGTTTTGAACAAGTAGCAATAGCTTATCTAAGGCAGGGCTTAAACCCTGGAAATTTGGCTGATTCAGTGGCCAGAAAAAAGGCCATGACATGGGGAGGTCTACTGAATCAGGTTGGAAAGCAAATTAACATGGATGAAACAAAGAAAACTAGGGTGCACAGGCAGGTGAGGTCTGCCCCAGCTGCACCAAATCCCAACCAAAATCAGTCCGGGAACAAGGCAAGGGAGGCCGGGCAGGGTCATAACAGAGCTAAAGCTCAGTCTCAGCCAGCTGCGCCTGCCCAGAGTCAGCAATCCAGAAATAAGAGAGGGTCTTGGGTTCAACCGGAGTGGTTTGCTGAGTTAAAAGAAAGTGTAGCCACCATTTATGACAAAACAAAGGAAGAAGTACATTATAGAAGGCCGGCTGCGCTACAATCTCCTAGGGAGCATCGTAACAATTGCTTCTGTCAGTATCATAATGATACTGGCCATACCACTGAGGATTGTATTGCTTTAAAGCAAGAAGTCCAGAATTTAATTGAAAGAGGAAAGTTGGGAGCATATGTTAAAAGAAAATGAGGAAATAGGCCTGATAATGTTCATCGGGCTGGTCCAAACAATGCAGGCACATCCGCTCCGGAGGGAGCTATGGTGATAATCGAGAGATTCGATGTAGAGTCAGAGTACTTGGACCCTGATCCAACTCAAAACAGAGTGGGTGCCATTGAGGAACGTTGTAAAACAGTGTTCAGGCTTATTAACTTTTTTGAGTCACTCACAATTTTCGGAGGGGATACCATTACAGGACCCACTGCCTCTTCGAGGAAGAGGCATGTTCATACTTTAGCTACCCAACTGGAGGGAGGCATGAATTCCTATCAATCGCATATTCCATTTCCCTTCATTGTTTTCGATGAGGATGACTTAAGGGATATAGCAGGTCCTCATAAAGATGCTGTTGTCATAGGAGCATCCATTGGGGACAATGACATAAGACGAATTTTGGTGGATACTGGGAGTTCAGCCAATATCCTCTTTTTTAACTTCCTACAAAAAGATGAAAAATCCTGCGGTAATTCAGCGTTCGAACATGTCAATTGTGGGTTTCACTCGAAGCTCAACAGATGTGATCGGAGAGTTCGAAGAGGAAGTTTTGTTGGGCAAGGGCCCTATTAAGAAGATGGTTAGAATATTGTTTGTCGTAGTGGATTGTCCCACTTGTTATAATGCTATTCTAGGGAGGTCTTGGCTCTCTAGGATGCATGCAGTGGCATCAACAGTCCACCAATGTTTGAAATATGTTGTGCAAGGACAAGTGGGAGTTGTTCGGAGCAACCAAAAGATAGCAAGAGAGTGTTATGCAACAGCACTGACTCCTCGGACGTTGGGGGCAGTTCATATCAATGAGGAATAGCAGTTTGAGGGGCTTTCTGGGGGTGAGGGTGAAATTGATGACCCCAGAGAGACCCCTGGAGTTTTAATACCAGTTGAAGAAGTCGAAACACATTCTTAGGAAGAGGGAAAAAATGTCAAGATAGGGTCCAAAATGTCGTCTGAACTAAAGTTTAAGATGTTGAAGTTCTTAAAAGACCATCAACATGTTTTTGCTTGGTGCAATGCTGATGTTACCGGAGTACCGGCAGGTATTATATCACACCATTTGTCCATCCGAAGAGACATAACACCTGTGGTACAAAAGAGAAGAGCCTTTTCCAAGGACAAGGTTGATGTCATCGTTCAAGAAGTCGACAGGCTTACTAAAATGGGGCACATAAAGGAGTCTCAGTATCCTCTATGGACAGTTGATCCGGTCCTGGTGAAAAAGAAAAATAGCAAGTGGCGTATGTGTATTGACTTTACAGATCTCAACAGGTCTTGCGCAAAGGATTTATACCCGGTCCCCCGGATTGATCAGCTGGTGGATTCCACATCTGGGAATAAGCTACTATCTTTTATGGATGTCTTCTCCGGGTACAATCAGATTCAAGTAGATCCGAAGGATCAGGAGCATACTACATTTGTTACTGATAGGGGCCTTCATTGTTACAAGGTGATGCCGTTTGGGTTAAAAAATGCTGGGGCTACTTATCAGAGGTTGGTAAACAAAGCTTTTGCTAATCAGATTGGAAGAAACATAGAAGTATACATTGACGATATGATGGTAAAAAGTGTGTACGAAGAGCTACACTTGGCAGATCTTCAAGAAACTTTTACTAACTTAGTAAAATTAAATTTGTAGATAAATCCAGAAAAGTGTGTGTTTGGAGTGCAGTCCGGAAAATTCTTGGGGTATGTAATAAGTGAACAAAGGATACAGCCTGATCTAGACCAACTTAATGCTTTATTCCAAATGAAGCCTCCTCGGAATATTAAAGAAGTACAACGATTGACTGGGAGGTTGGCTGCATTAAATCGATACATTTCGAGGTCTTCGGACATATGTGCCCCATTCTTTCAAACTTTAAAAGGTACAAAGGGATTTGACTGGACTTCACAATGTGATGAGGCCTTCAATGAAATTAAAAAACATCTGTCCTCTCCCAAGACTCTATTTAAACCTGTTGATGGAGAGACACTCTTCATATACTTGGCAGTTTCCAGTTGTGCCATAAGTGCCGTATTGGTGAGGGAGATAGATAGTTATCCCCGTCCGGTGTATTACATCAGCAAGAGCTTGATAGATGCAGAAAAACGTTATCTAAAGCTTGAAAAATTTGCATTAGCCCTGGTGATTGCTGCAAGGAAGATGAAGCCTTATTTCCAGGCTCATCCTATTATTGTCCGGACGTCTTTTCCCTTAAAAAATGTTCTTCAAAAGGCAGACGTTTCAAGTAGAATGACTAAGTGGTCAGTGGAATTGGGGGACTTTGATATTGATTTTGCCCCCCGGACAGCGATCAAAGCCCAAGTTGTGGCTTATTTCTTAGTTGAATTCCATTCAGAAAGGGATGCAGAGCAAACAACTGATACCAAAGAAAGAAAAGTCTGGGTCGTCCGGACTGATGGTGGATCAAGTACCATGGGATGTGGTGCAGGGGTATGCTTGACCTCTCCGTATGGTGACAAAATGTACCAAGCTATATATTTTGTTTTTAGGGCTTCTAATAATGAGTCCGAATATGAAGCTGCTATAGCTGGTTTAAAGTTGGCTTTATTTGTGGAGCCAAAAGGGTCAAGTTGATGAGCGATTCCCAGCTTCTTATCCATCATGCACAAGGTCAATCCGAAGCAAAAAAGGAGCAGCTGATAAAGTACTTACTTCTTCTTTAAAATGAGGCACTTAAGTTCAAGAGCATCGTTTATGAGCACATACCCCGAACATAAAATGAACTGGCAGACTCCTTGGCAACTATAGCCTATACTGAATCCTACCCTTGGATCCATGTGCTGGAGTGCCCTTCCATTCAACTCAGTATGGGTAATCAGGAAGAGAGCTTCGATATACATACGAAACAACCTCAAGATTGGAGGTTTCCTCTCCTTCAATATCTTTTAGATGGCATTTTGCCTCCAGATAAATCAATAGCAAGAAAAGTAAAGTACAAGGCTCATGGTTTTATCATACTAAGAGATGTTCTTTATAAGAAGTCTTACAGTAAACCCCTCTTACGATGTTTGTGGGTTGATGAATCTCAAATAGTGCTCTTCGAATTACATGATGATGAGGGACCAGCTCACTGTGGATTCAGGGCTCTAACAAGGAGGTTGGCTGGTTATTATTGGCCCACTATAATGCAAGATGCTAAGGAGCTGGTGAAGAAGTGTGACCCATGCCAGAGATATAGCAATGAAATTCATATCCCAGCTATCCCTTTAGAGTCAATTTCTGAGCCTATACCTTTTGCTCGATGAGGGTTGGATTTGGTGGGACCTCTATCCATGGCATCCGGAGGGCGCAGGACAATAACTGTTGCTATTGACTATTTTTCGAAGTGGATCGAAGCAGCTCCATTGGCAGGTACAACATCAAAAGCTGTTATAAAATTCATTTTATCCAATATCTGTTGCAAATTTGGAATTCCACAGAAGATAACAACAGACAACGGGCCACAGTTCAACAACAAGGAAATAGAGAGTTTTTGTGCCTCTAAAGGTATACAACATTGTTTCTCTTCACCTTTCCACCCACAAGCAAATGGTCAGGTTGAAGTGGCTAACAGGACTATACTGTCCGGTTTGAAGAAAAATTTAGAAGGGACTACTGGAAAATGGCCTAGTTATTTGCAAGAAGTTTTGTGGGTTTACCGGACTACACCTGGGGCTGCAGCACACAAGTCATATTTTGCTTTGGTCTATGGGATGGATGCCATAGCTCCCATAGAAGAAACTCTCCTTTCATTTCGAGTTCATAATTTCTCTGAACACGCTAACGAAGGGGCTATTAGAGGCCAACTTGATTTGATAGAGGAAAGAAGAGTTAAGGCTCACCTTAAGGCTGTGTACTATCAAGGTTTGATGAGAAGCAGGTTTGCTTCTAAAATCAAGAGAAGGGATTTTCAACCGGGGGATAAGGTGTTGAGAAAGGTTTTACTACACACTAAAGAGAGGCAGTTCGGTAAATTGGCTCCAACTTGGGAAGGACCCTATGTGGTCATTGAAAAGCTTAAGCCTGGAACATACCGGTTCCAAGACAAAGATGGAAGAATTTTGAACCACCCTTGGAATATCGAACACCTCCGGTTATACTTGGAATAAGAACTATGTAAATATTTACTTGTTTAAAAGTTCATGTAAATATTTGGGGGCATACTCTTTCCTACCTTGGTGGCGCGGGGAGGTTTTAATGAGGTGTCTGGGTTTTTTTTTATAAAATTTGATGCCTTCTTAAGAATTCGGAGTGTTTATACTTAATAATTTCTTGTCAAATTCTTATTTAAACACACGCCGGATTAAATTAAAGGGAGTGATGACTACTTAAACATTTGTCATCAGAGAATTTAAACACTCTCATTTTAGAATGTTTATGAAATAACTAAGGGATGTTTAAACATTAGCCACCAAAATTGAAAAAACTATGAAAGAATGCAAGAGCTGTGCAAAGTAAAGATACCCCTTAAAACAACCGAAGTGTCTTGGCCATCCAAGGATTTTAAATTATCAATCAAAGTAAAAAGATCTATCCGGTCAAACACCGGACACAGTTACAAAAATGTTTTGGCCTTCCAAGGACTTTAGTTCAATCAAAACAAAAGGTGAAAAAATAATTGATATTCTAAGACTGAGCCTTTGACGATGGCTCAGCCTCACTCGTTTTCTTCTTCTTGAGGTCATCATTCTCCTCATTTGGACTCTCCCCGGTGTTCTCTTCCTCGTCGGATGAGTCAGCGCTAGAATAATCATGCAAGTCTCCATCAGCCATACTGTGGAAGGGAAGGTCTTTGTACTCTACATAAGTCCATAAATCTCCCAGATTCCTCTTCGGGAACTTCTCATGAAATAGCAAGATCATGTCTGACTTTACTTTGGCATACATTTCTTCATGTGTATCTATCACGCTGTTGGTGTAAGCATCAATCTTCGCTTGGATTTTTTCCTCTTGCTCCCTTAGCAGATCAGCTTTTTCCTCTGCAGCCTTGGACACCGAGTCATCGAGCGCGATCTTGTCATTGGTCAAAGTATGAATGACTTGGTCCTTGGCCTTCACCTCCTCTTTCGAAGAGGAGAGATCTTTCTCCAACCCAGACTACTTTGCCCGGAGGTCTTTGATAGTATCTTCTAGGGTAGCTACCTTTGTGGCCCAACCCTCCTGGCTCTTCTTTAACTCTTCATTTTCTATCTTCAAAACATCAGCATTTTGGGTGGCAATGAGGAGGTTGTTGGACAGTTTCTCCTTGTCAGAATTAAGAGCAGTAATGATAGCTGACTGACTTCGCACTTGTTTCTCCAGAACCAGCACTGGCTGAATATTACTTAATATAGAGTGAGTTATAACATCTCTTTTATTTGAAACGGTGAAAGATTTACCATTAAAGGTAACGGTGCTCGAAGTGCTTGGAGGGAGGTAGGGCCCAACAAATTCATCTCTGGGGAGGTTTTCAAAGTAGTCACCAAGCCCCTCAAGCCCTGTAATGTCGACACCGTCAATACTGATGTCTCCTCCTCCAACCTCGTCAGTTTGAAAGTCACCAGGGATCTCTTCTGCTCTTGTTGGATCAGTAGGGTCAACAGGAGGGAGGGGCTCCGGAGGCCGGAGAGAAAGTTCATCACCCTTGGAGGTCTTTTTCTTCTTGGCCTCCCTGTCCTTGCTTTCTGCTCCCCGTTTCCTGTCTCTCTTAGGAACCCTTTGAGGTTTTGGAGATCCTGCCTCTTCCCTAGTATTCTCGTGCTCCACAACTTCTAGAAGAGCAGCATCAATCTGACTTGGAACTGGCCCCTCTTGGTTTGTTAGAGCAGTTTCCTCCGCTTTGGTGGGGTTAGCTTCAACCACACTCTTCTTGCCCTTACCTTTTTTGCCTTTCATCTTACTTGGGGCCTTGGCTCGACCAGGAAAATACAGTGACCCGTCTGGTGCGTGTGTTCTTTTAAAGACTACCTCCGGAGGGTGTGGGGTGGTAAGTTCCTCCCAGGATAAGTCCCTCCGGTCAGAAGTGTTCCAGAGGTGGGACCTTGCATGATTGCCTCCGGTAAAGGCGTTGTGGAAGCGATTTCCCCACTTTTCAGCAGCCCAAGTGTTTATCTTGGTGCAAGTGGTCTGCCCGGCCTTTAAGTGATCATTGAAGTCTTTAGGCAACACTGTCAAGAAAAAAAAAGACAAGTTAGATAAACAAATTTATAAAGAATGAAGACGGGAATTAGAGATAGGATTCTTACCATCACTTCACCATCTGCTGGTGAGGAGACTTGGGTTGGTACCGGATTTAATCTTCCTCCCATTCTCCCAGGCACCACTCACAAACAAAAAGTGAGTCCTCCAATTTCTCTCCGACTCGAGCAGGTCATCCACTGCTCTATAGTTATCACCCATGTTGAAAGTGATAGAAAGGAATATGGTGGTATCTGCAGAGGCTGGCCACAACTGCGAATTCCTCCATTGGAAGAGGAATTCTGGAGAGCCTGGAAGCCATAATACAGGCCATGAGAGTGTACCAAGCATTAGGGCTCAGTTGACTTGGGCAAAGCTTGATGAGGTCAGTGAAGATAACTATTTTACTAAGCTTGCAGTCCATCGGTGTTTCAGGGTCTATTGGGATCCTTATTTTTACATTCTTCGGAATCCCCCACTTTGTTCGCATCCGACCCAGTTCGGCTGTGTGGATGAAGGCATACTTAATTTTTTGCAAAGCAATTAAATACTTAACACTAACCTTGTGGAAACAAGGTCCCACTTTTCTCTCAAGGATCTCTGGCAGATCTCGATGCCTTAGGCATAGTTTTTCTTTGCCCTTATCCTTCTTGGCAGCACCAGCATCACTTGTTTGTCCGGAGACTTGGCCTCCGGCTGGGGCTCAGATGCAGTAGTTCATTTTCGGAGACTTAAGCTAGATGCCTCCGGTCCGGACAGTTTGTCCTTAGGAATTTTTATGGGTGCCTCTGACCCTGTGTTGCTATCCTTGGCCCCTGATTTGGAAGGTGTACCTTTTTGAGCCTGCCCTTTTACCAGGCGACCCCTTCTCCGATCAACTAACTTGTTTGGAGAGACATCTGCATCTGATCCCATGGCGATAAATGGAGAAGGCCTCTTAAAACTGGTAACTGCTTGCCATGGTTCAATAGTGGGCTCTGATTCCTGAACCGACGAGCCTGAAACGACTGGTGAAAAGTTGGTTTGAAACAATCTCCTCGGTTTAACACTTCTGGTTGAAGAAGAGCCCTGGTCAGGCTCTGTGTTTGGAATTTCTGGTTTATCGACAGGGGAAGTAGGAAGGCATGCAGCAATGCGCCTTTCTCGTTCAACTTTTTGGGCCTTTTCTAACTCTGATAGATTAAGCCACCCGCATTTGATTAAAGCGTTCCTAGCTGTGAATATAAACTCACAACTGAAAAGAAGTATTTGTTTTTTTAGAGAGAAAGCTCTGAAGTTTTAACAAAGTAAGGATGAAGAGGATGGTAAAACAGTAAAGGAATGATTAATTTATAGTAAACACACAAAAATATGCTTTGATACATAGGAGAATTCGAAAGGGTTGCAATGATTAAGTAACGACACTGATGTCATATTCATTAAATGAAGAGGTTACTTTTTGGAGAAGGTGGGAGCGCCATTCTAGGTGAAAAAACGGCTGATGTGACGAACCAGAGAGAGACATGTGTCCCATAAATTCTGGCAAGAAACCGTTTAGGTTTCAAGAACTTTTTCAGTTCGAATAAAGCTATAACACAGTTCGAAGGACCTGTCCGGATGTAACTGTCACTAGCAACAGGCTGTTTTTAGGTCTTGCCAAAGGTTTTTGAACACCACCTAAAAAATGGGCTACTGATGAGTCCGGATTCTATCACCACACTTTATGGAAACGGACAGGGTCGATTCGGACAATGACCATTTCACCGGACAGGGGCAGTTCGGACAACTATCATCTACTGAACTATCCGAACAGAACTAAAGTACTTAAAACATAATCACTTTTTGACTAAGCTGCCTATTTACTTACTTAGAACTAATGGGTCTTTAAACTCGACTCGAATCCATTAAACACGACCCGAAAGCCCATATGGCCCAAATATAAGGGTATAAATACCCAACCACCAACATTAAATGAGGGTAATGAAATTAAATACAACCAGGCAGCTCAATTCTCCCTTTACATTCTACCCAGATATTAAATACTCTCAAAATTCCACAAAACTCTAAACAAAAATTACAAACTTACCCTCAGACAAAAATAAACTACATCAACTTCACCGCGGCTTACTGAGATTTCCGGATAAGGGCAATTCGGACATAAACTACCCACTAAACTATCCCGACATGACAAAAGTATAAAGTAACTAAAAACCTTTTGACTAAGCTATGTGTTAATCAGCTTATTAAGTAAAAGGGTCCTTAAACTTGACCCGGTTTCATAATTTGACCAGAAATCCCATGGATCCATAATTAAGGGTATAAATACACCAACTACTTTCATTAATGAGGGTAATGAACATTTAATACAATCATGCAGCTTAAATCTCTCACTACAAAATACCCAAACATTTAATACTCTAAAAACTTTCCAAAACAATTGACAAAATTACCCTCAGCTTAAACTTTGGTGAGGTTTATTTTAAGGTGAGGATAATTTTGTCAATTGTTTTGGAAAGTTTTTAGAGTATTAAATGTTTGGGTGTTTTGTAGTGAGAGATTTAAGCTGTCTGGTTGTATTAAATGTTCATTACCCTCATTAATGAAAGTAGTTGGGGTATTTATACCCTTAATTATGGACCCATGTGCTTTCGGGTCAAATTATGAAACCGGGTCAAGTTTAAGGACTCATTTACTTAATAAACTGATTAGCACCTAGCTTAGTCAAAAGGTGTTTAGTTACTTTATACTTTTGTCCTGTCCGGATAGTTTAGTGGGCAGTTTATGTCCGAATCGCCCTTGTCCGAAAATCTTAGTAAACAGTGGTGAAGTTATCCGGACTCATCAACGTGTAATTTGGTTACACAAATAAAAAAATCTCAAAAAACACCACTTATGGATTTCTTTTCATTTGTCTTTAAATATATATATATATATATATATATATATATATATATATATATATATAAAATATTAGAAAAAACAAATGAGTTAGAAATTAAAAGATATGTAGTATGAAGGTGAAAAATAACTAATTGTCTAAGTATGTAAGTATTTGTGTGTTTCCTTAATTATGTTCAAGTTGCGGAGTTACGTGTAATTTGGTTTCACAAATAAAAAAATCTCATAAAATACCACTCATGGATTTCATTTCATTCGTCTTTAAAAACTATATATATTCGGAAAAACAAATGAGTTAGACTTCGAAAGATATGGAGTTTGAAAGTTAAAAATAACTAATTGTCTAAGTATGTAAATGTTTATGTGTTTTATGGGTATTGTTGGAAGAATTTATGATGCATGTGATTTTGGGTAAACTTGAAGATGGATGTGGTTATCTTACACCCGAGTGATTATTACCATAATATATATATATATATATATATATATATATATATATAATATTTTAGATTTTGACAAAAAAATAACAATTTGAAGCTAAGAATAAATTACAAATATAAAATATTTAATATAAGAATATATTATTAATATATTAAATAATTTTAGTATCGATAACTATTAAAGAAAATTATTTATTTAATGTCGGTCATAAATGTTAATTTTTTGTAAATGCTAAGGTTGTGGTCGGTTTCCTCTCCAATAATGGATTTATTGATATAAAAAAAATCATTATGAGCTAAACCATAATCAAATGGCTTCCCTGGCCAGACTAGGGATGTCAAAACCTTCATTAAACAAACACTCGATGATACTTGCAAATTAGAAACCATCAAGATCAAAATCATTGATAATTGGTGCTAAAAATATAGATTCAAATCAGAATTCAACACAAAAGTAGGCTTCAACATTTAAAGATGAGTTTCCACATTTTTCACAAAGGCAAGAATCGCAGACCAGTGAAAAGTAGATTCAACAGATAAACCATAAATATTGATGAACAATTCAAATTTATGAGGAACATGATTTACATCAATCTATCAAGCAACAAATAAACCAACCTCAACATTTAAGTATAACGTAATCAAAATATTTTGCTGATGCATTTGAATTAATTGAGAATAAGTAATACATGATAAAGTAATTATACAATAAAAATAAAATTTCAAATCTATTTAATTTTTAGAACAAGATAAAGATTGTTTGAAATCAGTTTCAAAGTATATACTATAATAGGTAAGTTTTTGAAAATAATACCATTAATAACAGGATTCAAAAGTTTTTTTTTGATGTTTTGGGATAGAAAGGTAAGATTAGTCTTACCTTATGGGATCCAAGACATTTACTTAATGAGATGGATTTACTGAAAGACAAAACAAATTGTGAAAATAAAATGTATGGACCATAGGCCCAAACAAAGCGTAACCTAAAATTGACACATTTCTTTCATCATAAGTTTGAGTCCATTATAACCCATATATGGATTACCTTCCCTAACATCCCATATTATATGTATAATAAAACCACAATAACAACCATAACTAAAACCATTGGAAACCCTTTAACAACCTATGTTCCATTAAAAAAACAGAGCAATATATAATTCTTGTAGGGCTTAGATAAAGATAAATGTTTATAAGGTATTGCAATCTAAAGTTTGGATATGTTTTGGGGATACATATGGTTTTTGGAAAGAAATCATATATGATGTATTGCCTCAATACTGCTAAGATTGTTTCTATTTGTGATATTGTTCAGTATAATGTAGAAAATCTTACCTCCAAAAGATAATCAGGATACAAATGTTCAAATAGGACAGTCACCAAAGAAAAAGAAAACTACTAGCTCAACATCATAGTGAATCCCAAAGATTAAGTCAGTAATAACAAAAGATGATAGCCAGGTCAATAACAATCTCCCGAAAACCACATGCTTGATTTTCATTATTATTTAAATTATAACTTATATAAAATATTGAATATATATTTTTGTTTGTGAGATCCAAAATTTTCATATACGTCAACGAGTAGCCCTCTATCAATCTCTGATGGTATCAAATTCGTGAATTGACAAATACAAATACGAGAATCAACAGCAGATTGAGTATGAGTAGATTTTCATACAACTTTTCTTTTTTCCTACGGCTTCCTTCCGTTGATTGTGCCTCTTGCCAGATAGTCACAAAGAATGATTAATCTGCCTAAGAGTTGGACTACTAAAGATCCAGTCGGATCCTGTCAGTTGGGGGTAGTCGATCGATTCTCTAAGATGGCAGACCAAAATATCAATGCATTGGGTAAATGCCTACTTTCGGGTGAATTTTACCAAACGAGTTTCAAACCTGTCCTCTCCGCTTCCCATAGGAAAAAAGGCCTTGTCGGCCACCGCTTGCTAATGACGGGCCTTGTCGGCCACCGCTTGCTAATGACGGAACACATCGTTAAAAGTCCTCGCGTTGGACTTAGTAGGATAGTAGGTGTATTAAAGAAGGTTTTCCTCTTCTAAAGCTAGAGCCATGAGCATATGCTTTTAATATCTTTATATAGATTTTTTCTTAAAGGTTGTAAAGATATTTAAGGAAATCATCAATTATAATAATACAAGTAATCCCCCGGAATCCACCATAGGTTGGGTTTGAGAGCCGTGTGATGGGTGATTGTCCAGCTTGTCAATCGAGTATGTGATTTTGGATTAGCTCTTGGGTTTCCGGGTTGTTTTATTATCTTTCAAACAATAGACTTTTCAACCAGAATTTGCTCGTGTTAGAGCTCCCATAATTTTTTGGATTTCTTGGAGTATGAGATTGAATGTCATAACTCTATCCCAAGCAGTATAGTATTTTTATATGTTTTTTTATTTCATTTATTATGATATGTCGTATTGCTTCCTTTCTTATTTCCTTACTATCTCTTTTTCATATATGTTTATTTTTTAGTATTTTGCTGGAGTTTAGAACTTTTTTATTTTTTAAACTTGTTGTCTAAATACATGAACTAGGTTTTGGATTATAAAGTTAAAATAATATCTTGTTAGATTTAATTTTTCTTTTTAAATTAATTATTTAAGTTTTGAAAAATAAAAAATTTAAATTCAAAATATTAGTAATTTTGAGACACTTTATAACTTCGGCGAAAAAATAATATTTTTAAAAACCATAATTAAACCAAGCAACCACCACCGATCCGATTTGGGCTCTAGTTGATATATACAAACTGAGGCCATTCCAGAGATTACCAAAAAGACCCGTCTCTTAGAACTTTATAATCCGACCGCTGTCTCTTTTCTGGACTTAGCTTTCCGTTTATTTATCTTCTTTCCTGTTCGCGATACAAATATCATCCTCCCTCATAAGCACTGAAAAATAAAACAAGATCGACAAGTAGATTTCAAGCTTTAACCCCAAGCCAGGATGCAAGGAGGAGATGAGCTTAGCATTGAAGAGCTCGCTTCGAATCTATCTACCTATAAAGATCAACTCCAACAGGTACCGACTCTTTCTTTTTTCTTAATGCTTGCTATTGCGTCGTTACTTTCTTGCTTCTTTTCTATCTGGGTCTTGAACGACTACGAGTCTATAGCATTCTGAATTTTGTTTAGACTTTCGAAGTGGGTAATCTTAGTGAAAAATAATAATTAGGGATTGGAGTTTGGGGAATTGGGTTTTTGATGAAGTGCCCGTTTGACATCAATAGGATTCGCCCGGTGTTGAATTAGGCTTTTGTTGTGTTATGAGGTTTAGTGCATCTTTGTTATAGAAAAAGATTGGCTTTTGTGGTGTCTTTCATGCTTGCTTATGAGGAACCTTTGTGCTTCAAAAGGTATTAAATTATATGAACCTGCATACTTTCTGAAAATTCGAACTTGGATTGTTCTTTGGCTTGTTTCTCTGAGACATGTATTGAGATTGGCATTTTATAAGTCTTTAGTTTTTCAATCATATAAAACCCTACTGAAAACTGTTCAATTATTGTGTTTTAATGTTTTTAGCTGTGGATTACTTATACGTCATCTATGCTTTCTTTTGTATTAGGTCAGAGACCTTTTGGTTGATGATCCAGGGAATTCCGAATATGTAGACATGGAGAAGGAGCTCTCAGAGGTGATCCATGCTTATTATTGCTGTTATTTTAAGTTATTTATTTTATTGAATAGGTTAACTTTTAGTAATATAAATTGGGTTATGCTGGTTTTCTACCACTTCCTCGTAATGCATATTTATGGTGAGGGAGACTAACTCGAGCACTTCTGTGATACTAAGAGTAAGTGATTTCATTTAAGTGTCTAGGTAATCCATGAAATATCTTTATCTTTCTCTTCCCTCCATCTTTTGAAGGAATCAGCATGTTGCTCAAACTAGCAACATCAGTTAACTGCTAATGGATCCTCTAGAGATTTGTTTTCAATTCAGGGTGAAGGTAAGGATGATTTTATGTTAAATAGAACTTCAGATGGGGGAGTTAGGCAGACTAGAATAGATTTCTTGGAATCAGTACTAAAAATATGGATTTTCGTCAAGATATACATCACTTCATTCTGGTTCTTTTCAGGTGTGCTATGTGTTGTGATGGCCAGCGTATACCCTCTCCTCGTTTCAGAAATTCAATCACTCAGATTCTAAGTTTGATTGACATTAGTTAGTGTACACTCTGCAATATCAAGTATTGCAAATATCATACTTCTAAACCTTGTTGTCAACTTTACGGTTATGCAGGTTATTGCTTTGACAGAGGAACTACTTGCGGCAGCACAGCAAACTGATATATCTGGGTCAGATGTTGGAACAAGTGCTGGTACATCTCCTAGTTTGCCGACATCCAAGGGGAATGTGATGGTATGTTTATTTCTAGGTTTTGGCTGCTGCCTGAATCATCTTGCTGTCTGGAGAGTCTGTTAGGGTAAATTTTCTTGGGTGATTTTTATCCCATTTTGTCTTTTGGCAAGAAAAACCGTATTTGTTTGACAAGACTTTAGCATTGTTTTTTGTTATATGACTCACTAGATAGACACCTAGCTGCTCGTTGATGGTATTCAACTAAGTTTAAACTTGTTGAGATGATATGCGACTGAGCAGCTTCATGTAGCTTTTATTCTTCTTACTATAACCTTTTTAGTTTGCAATACTCAGATTCTTCACCTGTGCTGATATTATATATAAATGGCTATTTTGGTCTAATATATCGATAAGTTGCTAGACTGCTTGCCGTGATAGCCAACTTGTTAATCAAATACATCGAATTATGATTTATTTGTTCAAACGGTATTTGGGTTTTCCATGTTCCTATTTCCTGTCAACAACTAACACGGGCTTTCTTCTTCTCTTTGTTCTAGGACTCAGAGAATGACTTTGATCATCAGGGTAAGTTCCCCGTTGGAACAAAAGTTCAGGCTGTATGGAGTGAAGATGGTGAATGGTAATTCCTGGCCCTGTTTGTTTTCATAAGCATTGTGGTTGTCTTTTTAATTTGCTTTACCTTCAGTTAGATTTTGTGTTTGATTAATTGCTTTACCTTTGCTTATCTGTTGTGTTTGATTAATTGGTTTTACAGGTATGACGGAACAATAGAAGCACTTACCCCGAATGGTTATTATGTTGCTTATGACGAATGGGGAAATAAGGAAGAGGTATGACACTCGTTTCGTTTGTCAACTAATTAACTAACTAAACATGTATACCCTTTGAATGATCTTAAGCAAGCTGTTGGTGTGTTTGTTCATAAATATACTTCATCTCTTCTCGTTTCATTCCAAATGCGTGGGACGCAAAATAAGTGGTAACTGTTAAATATTAATTGTTTTAAGGATTAGGTGGAGGTGAAGGAATCTCCTGTTTTTCTCAATGTTCTTTCTCAGTAACTTTCTCTCTATACCGTCTTTTATTTTCTTTTTTCGGTGTATACTCCCTGATAGATAGTTCTGTATGGCCTCCGCCTAATTTTGGTTATTACTGTAAATAGATTTTGTTTGCACTTGTTTTGTTTACTGAATACCTAAAGACGGTTATGGTTGCAAATATCAGGTAGATCCTGCTAATGTCAGGGCAATTGAGCACAATGCACTGTTAGAAGCTGAGAAAGTTGCTGAAGCTACAAAACTAGCTATCAAACGAAAGATTGCACAAGCTGGATCTGTGGATTTCCAGTCACGAAGCTTACCCGATAAGCTTCGAATAGATCCCAGTGACCCTGAGGATGTGGTAAGTAGTGTTACTATTCTTAGATATTAACATAAGCATTCTTACATTTGGTGACAATGAGCACGTGCTTTTCTAGATTGTTAATGCTTTGTTTCTTTCCTTGTATATTATACCCATCAAATTTTCCTTTCAGTTGAATATTCTATGACATTTATATTGGCCTGAAACTCTCTTATGTCTATAAGAAAGTTTAGTTTGTTTTTTCGACTTGGAAGGTGTTAAAATAATTGCTTTGCTGGTCCCCCTCTGCAAAGCTTTCTGTATAACATTCATCCTTTTGTTTGTAGCTAGTAATTAGTTCCTAAGTCACATCGGGTTGGCTACAACGTTCATTTACTTATATGCATGTTGAGTTCATCATATCTTTAGAGTGTTGTGATGACATGATTGTTTCTTACATATTGTCTACAGAAAGTCGCTAAGCGGAAGAAGATACATGCATTTAAGTCGAAACAGCGATTTGAACAGCTTGAAGTCACACAAAACAAGCGACAGAACGCTTGGCAACAATTTCAGACAACCAAAGGAAGGGCCAAAAAGGTACAACAGTGTGTCAACCCATAGCTACTCTAAAGTGTCGTAACTAAGTTGCTGATGATTATGATTTTATTAAATGTGGTAGAAATATAGCAAAGTAGAAGTTGGTTTGAAGTTTATGTTTTAGTTGTGTTTTGGTGCAGGTTGGTTTTTTCTCGGGGCGGAAAAAAGAGAGTATATTCAAGTCGCCTGATGATCCGACGGGTAAAGTTGGTGTAACTGGAAGTGGAAAAGGATTGACAAATTTTCAACAAAGAGAGAAACATTTGCATCTGAAGGCAGGAAATGCAGAATCAGCTGATGAGTAATTAGTTTCTTAGACTAATGGGCCAAGGAATCATCAGGGAAGGGCATGCAAATGTTAAAAGACCAAAGAAAGAAACAGCTGTAGTTTATTAGTACCCCTTTCTTTTCTTGAACTGACTTTTGAAATGAGTAAAACCTAACTTCTGTTTTCATGACTCATCCAGGATCCTCCGCACTTTATTTTTCTGTAAAGAAACAGTTTTTTATTTTCATGAAGCCTACTCCCTAAAAGCATCTGGAGCGTAGATGTTAAAAAATATACACTTTAAACGTAAATTCACTCCGTCTCAATTTAAACGTAAAGAATAAAAAAACTATAAAACAAATATTCTAAATTCACTCCGTGTCAATTTAAACGTAAAGAATAACAAAACTATAAAACAAATAGTTTTACAAACCATAAAGCCAATAAAAAAAGCAATAAACGTATTGATTTAAGCGTAAAGAGCAACAAAACTATAAAAAAAAAACTATAAAACAAATAATTTTATGAACAATAAAGTCAATTAATAGAAGAAAAAGAAAACATATCGTTTGAGCTATTGAATGAAATTTTACATCTAATGTCGTTCTTCTAAAGTCGTGCGATGGTTAGATTTATTGGTTTGGAACATACGGTTATTTTAGAAAAAAATTTCAATTATAATTTAAATTTTAATATTTTTATTTAAATAAATAATATAAAAATTAAAATTTAGAAACATAAAATGTGATTTTTATATTTTTATTTACGTAACAATTTTGATGATAATAATAATATATAAAAAGTAAATTTTAGAAAAATACAATTGGTTTGAACTATTTTGTCGATTTAATTTCGTATATGTTCTACTCAGTGGCGTAGCCATGATCGAAACATAATGATGTCCTAGACCTTATGACATTAACAACACGTGTAAAAATATTTGAAAACTATTTCACACTAGCGTGTTCTTTGAAAATTATAATAAGTGTCAATCACAATTGGTGAGCAATACACTGCACATAATAAGCATTCAGATTGTCATTTTAGATTAAAGTTTTCAAACCTCCAAATCTACCACACATGTTGCTTGTTCCATTATATCTTTGTCCTCTGATTCTAGACATAGAATTTATATCCACACAACAAACTTTCAAGAGCCTTTTTTTGTCATATTACAGTAGTCTCATGGACATGAACTATTCAAATAAATCTTTCCCTAACAAACCATTTCTCATCAACAAAATACAAAACAACCATTTCTTCTTTACCAGAGCAATCTTCGGATTCATCGACTAATACAGAAAAAAAATACTATCTACAATTTCTTTGACAATTTTGTTAACTGATTCAACTGCTCAAGCATTCAGAAGCACTTTTTGAATATCGAGAGAATCCATCTTATGACTTTTCAGAGCATATTTTAACACAACTTTAATTTCTTCATTGATCAAGCCAAAAACTTATAATAACTCAAGAAAGTTCCCTTTATAGGAAGAACTTTTAGATTCAACATGTCCATTAAATGTCAAACCACCTAGTAGAAGATATTTGGCAGCTACAAGTGATGCATTCAATCTCACAAGATAATCAGCTTTCTCTTTATCTTGCTTCTTTAAAGAAGCTTTAATACTTCGGTTATACATAATAAGAGATTCACATTTTGTCACTGGAAAGTTATGCTCACTACCAACATTGATTTTTAATCTACTTTTCTTAGTCCAACTTTGAAACCCTTTCTTTCTAGCAAAACTCTCTTGACTCTTTCTTTCTAGCAAAACTCTCTTGACTACTAGTGCCACACTCATTCTTGAATAAATAACAAGGCAAACAATGGACATAGTTATTATTTTCTCTATATTCTAACCAACTTTTATATAAATCAAACTAAGATTGAACAAATGCAAGTGGTTTTCCGTTAAAATCTATAGGAAGATATTGCTCCTTACGGGATTGAGTTTGACCCCTTAAAAGATAAGCTCTTTTTACCGAGTCTTGAAGATTTGGATGAAAGCTAGAGACTCATTCTCTTTCCCTTAGATTAGGATGTAGTTAGAGTTTTCGAATTGGTTTCAAACTTGACAAGTGTGGGTTCCCATATTCTTGTTTCCCACTGGGCCAAATAGGTTAAGTTGATTTTTAAGTGCTAAAAATATTATTTAGGGAGTCAGGACTGGTTTATTAATTTCCTCGCATCAGCTCTAATCTAAATTAATTTATTGGTCTGGTTCAGTTTTAATCTTCGATTTTAGAAGAAACCGCATACCAAACCGTTAAAATTTAGTTTTGTTTTTTGTGCGCTTCCGATCCGATTCCCAGTTTTAAAAACCACTAACAATTGTAGTCTACTGTAACAAAACCAAATGATAATTGTTTTTTTATTTGTGGTGCGAAGGAGCAATAAGTTTACAATATTAAAAAAGTAAAAATTTATTCAACAAAATAAAATATGTAATTATTACTATATATATATAAAGTTGAGAATGTCGACAAATGATATTAGATTTAAGAGTTATTTTCAATTTAATACCAAAATAAGTATGAACACCAATTTTGGTCCAACCTTAAATGGTTAATACTTAATATGACCTACGAACTTATTTTTAAGTCAATTAAGTACTATCTTTTTTTTTGAAAATATCAATTATATCCTTATTCATTCACTAACCTACTTCTAATCTCATTTTAGGATATTAGCTACCGTACGTAAATTTACACATTTCTTCTTTCTCCCGAAGTTTGTTACTACGTTAATGTCTCCGACAACTTTCGATTCATTTTCCGGTAATAACCTCGACTCTGATTCTATCATCCTTCTCAAGCTCTTCAAGCAGTAATTTATTTGTTTTTATCTTCTTTTAAAGTGAATTGATCCACAGTTATTCTTTCTCCTGAAGGTTTGTTATTATGTTAATGTCTCCGGCGACTTAATACATTTCCGGCGACTTTCTAGTCTTTCTGATAAGAACCTCGACTATGATTCTCTTATCCCTCTCAAGCTCTCCAAGCAGTAATTTATTTATTTTTATCATGTTGATAAGGATCTTGTTGTTTGATGTAACAAAACCAAATGATAATTGTTTTTGTATTTGTGGTCCGAGGAGCAATAAGTCTACAATATTAAAAAAGTAAAAATTTATTCAACAAAATAAAATATGTAATTATTACTATATATATATATATATAAAGTTGAGCATGTCTACAAATGGTATTAGATTTAAGAGTTATTTTCAATTTAATACCAAAATAAGTATGAACACCAATTTTGGTCCAATCTTAAATGACTAATACCTAATATGACCTATGAACTTATTTTTAAGTCAATTATGTACCATCTTTTTTTGAAAATATCAATTATATCCTTATTCATTCACTAACAATTATGTACCATCTTTTTTTGAAAATATCAATTATATCCTTATTCATTCACTAACCTACTTATAATCTCATTTTAAGATATTAGCTACCGTACCTAAATTTACATATTTCTTCTTTCTCCCGAAGGTTTGTTACTATGTTAATGTCTCCGACAACTTTCGATTCATTTTATGGTAATAACCTAGACTCTGATTCTCTCATCCTTCTCAAGCTCTTCAAGTAGTAATTTATTTGTTTTTTATCTTCTTTTAAAGTGAACTGATCCACGATTATTATTTCTCCTGAAGGTTTGTTATTATGTTAATGTCTCCGACGAATTAATGCATTTCCAGCGACTTTCTAGACTTTTTTGGTAAGAACCTCGAATCTGATTCTCTTATCCCTCTCAAGCTCTCCAAGTAGTATTTTTTTATCTACTTTTAAGTGAACTGATTCATGTTGATAAGGATCGTGTTGTTTGATGTAACAAAACCAAATGATAATTGTTTTTGTATTTGTGGTGCGGAGGAGCAATAAGTTTACAATATTAAAAAAGTAAAAATGTATTCAACAAAATAAAATATGTAATTATTACTATATATATAAAGTTGAGCATGTCTAAAAATGGTATTAGATTTAAGAGTTATTTCCAATTTAATACCAAAAAGTATGAACACCAATTCTGGTCTAACCTTAAATGACTAATACCTAATATGACCTACTAACTTATTTTTAAGTCAATTATGTACCATCTTTTTTTATAAATATCAATTCTATCCTTATTCATTCACGAACCTACTTCTAATCTCATTTTAGGATATTAGCTACCGTACCTAAATTTACATATTTCTTCTTTCTCCCGAAGGTTTGTTACTACGTTAATGTCTCCGACAACTTTCAATTCATTTTCTGGTAATAACCTCGACTCTGATTCTCTCATCCTTCTCAAGCTCTTCAAGCAGTAATTTATTTGTTTTTTTATCTTCTTTTAAAGTGAACTGATCCACGGTTATTATTTCTCATGAAGGTTTGTTACTATGTTAATGTCTCCGGCGACTTAATACATTGCCGACGACTTTCTAGTATTTTCTGGTAAGAACCTCGAATCTGATTCTCTTATCCCTCTCAAGCTCTCCAAGCAGTAATTTATTTGTTTTTATCAACTTTTTAAGTGAACTGATCCATGTTGAGAAGGATCTTGTTGTTTGATGTATGATTGTTTTCTTCTCTTCTTAGACTAAGACTGCAATTATTTGTCTTGTAAGTTTAAAATAATTATTTGGCAATTATCTATGGTACTGCTTTACAAGTCTACTTATATCCTAGGTTCGTATCGTGTCTGTCTGAGAAATAGAAGTAGCTTTTGAAGAGGATAAAAATAAAACACTTCACTCTTAAGTTTATGTGAAAAGCACAATTTAAATCTGCTTTAGTTCTAAGAATTAAGTGAGAATATGACTTGGTAGATGAAGTTTGTATCTAAAATACTTGATCTATATTATAATTATCAGGGGAAGTTATAGAGATATATATTGGTGCAGTAGAATCTAGAGAACACAATCTTGTTTTACTCTTGCTAGCTGGCAATGAACAGAATCACAAACTAAAAGATACATAGAGAACAATGTTGTTTTATATTTTAGCTTGTAAGTTTAAAATAGTGAGAAGACCTGATAAAATGTTGTAGATTTAAGGCTGAAACATTTTTGAAAGAACCTTAGAAAAATTGTAACACCTATGTGCTAGTCTAAAGTTGTCTTCACACTGCTTAGCGCCTTTGGAGGTAAACAAGGCTTTAAGTACGATTAGTCTTGGTTCAGAAAAGGCCTTAGGTTAGGATTAGTCCTGGATGCAGATGGTTTGAATTTTTTTTGTCTTGACTTCGTTCGTCAATGAAATTTACTATGTTTTTTCAATTGAGAAACTGATGGTAAATAGTTAGCTTCCTTTGATAGTATGGATGATATGTTTGCTTTCGTATTAAGTAGATGGATGTAGCTGAATAAAGATAGTATTATATTTAATTTCGGTATCAGGAATGTTAAGACCTGTATGCTGTCAAATGAAGATGATTTTATGCTGATGAAAAACATGGGTCATGAATTTGGTCAGTTTCTAGTGGAGATAAATGTTAATGTTATTGGTTTACGACCCGATGTAGTTTCTGCTACCCAAAGAGTTAATAATGTTCTCGCCCTACTTTTTAGTGTTGAACCTCCATATGTTACTTTTTTCTAACTTTAAGGAGCTTGCCTTAAAATCTTGGGGTAATGGAATAGAGGGTGATGGTCAAGTATTTGCAGGTGGATATGATAAATTTAGGCATTCACTTTTGAATTTTGCGATACAAAGTGGTTTCACATTTAAGTATGATCGTACTACGAAAGAAATAATTGGTGTTTCTTGTGAATTTAAGGAATTTAAAATTTTCCCGTGGAGGATATATGCTGCTACTAATAAAGCTGATGCTTCAATGGTTATTAGGAAATATGAAACAGAGCACAAATGCGGTGTTATTTTGAAGAACAAAATAAATAAACACTTGTCTTCTAGTGTCATTGTTAAGAAAATCTTATCAGAGGTTAAGTCTAATTCAAAAGTTACTGTTACTACTATAAAAGATATGTTTAAAGTTATATATGGTTTAGTTGCTAATTATAAGTTAGCTTGGAGGTCTTAAGAAAAAGCAAAGACTGAAGTGTTTGGAGATAGTTCTACATCTGATGGTCTTATAAAGGACTACATCAATGCAATGAAGAATCTTGATCCAAGTAGTGATTTTCAGCTAGAATATAATCGGGACACAACTGTGTTTATTCGATGTTTTTTGGAATTTGGTGCTTGTATTAAAGGATTCCAAAGATGTACACCCGTTTATACTTAGATGGTACATTTTAAGCGATAAATACAAGGGAACTCTACTTTGAGCCATTGTTATAGATGGAAATCAAGGCAACAACCTTACTTTATACTTTTCTTTTATCTTTGTAAGGTTGCAAGTCTCGTTATCAACATTTTAGTTCTTGATATTTCATTTTAGCAGTTCTATATTACTGTTAAACAGGTTTATAACAGTTTTATACTACTGTTAAACGGGTTGATAACAGTTCTATATTACTGTTAAATAGGTTGATAGAAGTTTTATATTACTTTTAAGATTATTTATTTCTTATTTCATTTACATGGTTATTTTCAATCGCATATGCTATTGTTGATTCAGAAGATTCAAATAATTGGATGTGGTTCTGAACATCTTAAAGGCCACACTTGCTTGACTGAAATTTGACGTTAATTTCAGATTGTTTTATAGGTATTATTACATATGTTCAAACTCTCTTTCTAGATATTTTTCATTCGTATTTCTTTTATCATCTTCTTCTTAATTTGAGAGACAAACTTAAAAATTTTCCTAAAGGGGTACGAGATAGTTTAGTTCGAAAGTTTAAGGAATGCACTTATACTCATTCAAAACATCTTTACTTTAAGTCGATGGGTGAATTTATGAAAAATGGTGGCAATACAGTGGTTAAGTTCATCTGAAAAAACTATGCAACTGCATTTTTCGAAGGTAAACAATATAGTAACTTTTGTTCAACCGTAGTAAAATCTTTTAATTCCCAAATTAAACATATACACACCCTCTCTATATTTGAAGCCATTGATGTGATTTAGATATTGCTTATGGTACAAATGTCTAAGCGTCAGACTGAATCATTAACTTGGACTAGTGATTTATGTCCAAGTATGGATAAAATATATAGAGAAACAATTAAAATCGGACGATCATGGTATATTTAATCATCATGCTCGACAGCCTTTGAAGTCTTTTCCGATCCAACTATGGTTGTTAATTTGGTAGACTACACTTGTTCATGCAGTAAGTGACAATCCGATTGTTTTCCATGTTCTCATGCATTAACCGTTATCACCAAAACACAAGAGCGTCCATTTGATTTTGTTGAAGAATATTTTCATTCAAAGGTGTATCAAGAATGTTACTCATTGCTGATACACCCGTTTACTTCTTTTCGCTAATATTCGATCGTAGATGAATCACATACATTACAACCTCCTACTGTAAAATGAAAACGTGGTAGGGCATAGAAGAAAATAATTCTATCACGAGGTGAATTGGTTTTAAAGAAGATTAAATGTAGTCGTTGTAAACTCTTGGTACTCGTAATAAAAGGTCTTGTACGACAACAAATGTTTGAGTTTTATGTAATTCAGTTTTTTTCTTTGTTTCTTTTTATGTATGACATTTGAAATATTTTAAGTAATTTTATCCTATAATGTGGTATTATTTGATATTTTATTATAATTCATGACTTTTTGTAAAACATGTTTGCTGCATGTTTTTTTACAATATTAATGATTAATACTGCCAAACCAGCCTTGAGATGGTGTAGGAATCCATCCAAGCACATCAAGTCCCCTCAGTTCAATTCATACAAAATATAAAATCAGGTTCCACATTAATTTGAAGAAGACTTAAGTGCAGAGCCACAACACTGAATCAACTTATTGTTAAGTAACTTTATATCAATCAAATTTCACATTTTTACATTCAAATCCATTTGCAGATGATAAGTTACACAACTAATACACAAGATATGAGCCCACAACTTTTCGAAAAGCTTATTTCTTTAATCGAGAAGTTGCGAAGAAAATCATTTTAGACCTTTTGAGAATGATGCGATAGAGAAAGGTGAATCCTAGGTTGGAACTAGAAATTGTCTTCAATATAGTTTTGTTTGTTTCTTTAGTGACTAATTTCTCACATGTGTTGTAGTTGATTTGCAAATAATTTTATTTTACGATAAGTCTAAGTTGTAAGAATTGTTAACGTCGTAACTTCAGTGTCCTCGTCCAAAATATTTTTGTTGGAGTCCTTATACCCAGAATTAGTTCTACACAACTAATCGAGTCTCTTTTTACAGATACTTAAATTAGTTTTACATGATGTTATCCCATATTGAGTCATTGACTAAACGTTTGATAAAAAACTGGACACGTCCATCTAAATATACTAAAATATTGAAAACCATTTCCTATTGTTTTTTTGCTGCTAGTCTAACCTAATAAAATGACAAAAATTATCTTCAGTGCCTTATGAATCTAGGCTCCAGATTTGCATCTTCAAAGGTCCCAGTCATTCAAATTCACCGAAATTAAATCAACGAGAGGTGACTATTTTTTACCTGAAGACATGGTAGTAGTCATGCACTGGTATACTATTTTTTCTAACGTTCACCATTTAAAAACATAATTTAAATTTTAAAGTGTATTTTACAAATAATGAACCATACAAACTTTATGCAAAAAACACGACCTTGTTCTTGATCATATAATAAGTTCCAACTCTTAGTATCCTATTATAGCTAAGAAAAAATACAAAAAACAAGACCACAAATTCATTTGCTAAGCTGAAAATGTAAGCATGCTAGTCACAAATTCGCTTGGCATTCAAGTTATACAGAGAACAAGAACAAAAATTCACTTGCTAGCTGAAAATGTAAGCCTGCCAGTCACAAATTCACTTGCTATTCAAGTTATACAGAAAACAAAACTAGAAATTCACTTGCTAAGCTGAAAATGTAAGCATGCCAGTCACAATGTTTAACATGCCTTATTTCATCATTTCCTAAAAGTTAAAAAACTAGTAATATATAACCCAATAACATGTAGAAACAAAAGATAAATGAACGGTCCACATGCACCTCCTCTGTAACTATTTAAGTTCTCTTGACAACATTAGATGAAACAAACACCTCCACATAATTTATTACTTGTGATGGTCGCCGCTGGTAGGAGTCTCGTTTTCTGAAGGAATATCTTCTTTAGGCTTATCCCTCTCGGTGTCATCACTATAGTAGGGCGTGAAATATGTCGGTCCTTACCTTAGTTTCCCGATCCTCTTCATATGTCTCACTGATTTTTTGATATTCAAACATCTCTCTGATGTACTCGCAAACTAGAATTCCATAATAAGGAGTTCCTTTATTTTGTTGCGGATATTCCATTTTGCATATAATTCTCTCTTGACCATTTGTGTGTTTTATTTTTCCAAGGTATGTCATCTGAAAAATAAATATCATTAATTAAATTATATTAACATATACAAATAACACAAAACCCTAAATTTCGTTTGAAAAATAAATCCACCAAATGTAAAAACTCCTGCATTTTTCAAAGCTATAGAAGAACCTTAGAATGAAAACATAGGAACATCAAAGTTGCAACTTATGATTGATTTCATTGTTGCCATGTACGGATCTTGCGCATTCTTTCGCCGGGGAAGTAACGAGTTATAATGAGTTAAGGTTCCATTATCAGCATCCAATATCAATACAATCCAATGGTCGCTTAATCTTTTGTTCACTGCTGGGTGTAGTAGGAAAAGAAAGAAACGCATGTCCTTTTTAATACCTTCTTTTAGTACATCCTCAATTTTTAGCTTGCTTAAATTTTCGTGTCCTTTTCTCTAACACACGTATTGATGTATTTTTAAGCCGAAAAATAAAAAAGACAAATAATACCATGTTAACATATAATAAATTTAATGTTATAATTTTTAATCACATTTTAAGCAGATAAAAAGTGTACATATCGGGCATGCAACTGTTAGAGTGATGATTGTATTGTTTGATGCACCTACTAATTCTTCCGGCTGAGGATGTAATCGAAGGAGATATTCCACATATGCATCTATGATCTGCAAATATGACACAATAAGCCTCAACAGAGTTTTTCCCATTCAACAAACAATAATGAAAGTTTACTCACCACTATTCCAATTGCATCGTTATTTAAAAGATCATACATCTGTTGTCCAGTGACATATGTGTTTTCATTTTCCCGTATGCATACTTTGAAGGAAAAAAATTGATTAAAAAAATATAAAACATATGTTTAAAGTTACATGCGTACCCATCATCATTATTGTTTCCACCAACAATATTGTAATACTTATCAATATCTTCCTCATTTAAAAGTGCATTCGGTTCTTTAGTAAGTCTTGGAACCATACTATCGGTCTTCAGTTTATTATGATCATTGACATCAATCACATCAAATGAAGAAACTATAGTTAGATTCTTCTCATTTAATGTAGTTTTTTGTTTCTTTTTCTTCCTCTCGTATGTAAATTATGGGTCATATGCTTTCATCTTAATATTCTTCTCCAATGATGAAGGTTCTATTTTAGTAATTTTATCCTCTCATCTCTCTGGTATCGTATATTCAGTTCCTTCATCAATATTGTTAACTTCACCCTCCTCGAACAGATTTTTCTTTTCATCGTTTTACGATATTGAGCTAGCTCATCCTTCAATATTTGATTTTCGGTAGATAAGTTTGCAATCAACTTATCTTTTTCCTTGGATTCCTTATCGATGTTAGTAAAAAGAGGATCTTTAGACAATTCTTGTAAAGTCTTCAGCTTTACTTCTGCATACTTAAGAGAATCTTCGAGCTTTTTCACTTTAGAATGAAGGTCTACAATGATCTGCAAAAAGTAAAAAATAAATAGGATATATATATACAGAATATTTAAGGTACTTTGACATATTACTGTTAAATACTTGAATCTGTTAAAAACTGCTAAAATGTTAGAACGATAATCCCTCTGATGAAAATCTTAAACAATAATTCATGAAGCTTCAATGTATAATTCACCGAGATCAGATAAACTTTGATTTTTAAAAAGACTCAAACCAATATATGCCGAAAATTAGAAATGAGACATGGAGCGTACACTATATACGAACATTCCTATTAAAACTCATATTTTTCACGAACCAAACTTAAAAATGCAAATCCTTTCGGTGGATCTTTAAAAAAATGAGACATGGTACGTCATATAAAGTTCCAGCCTATTCAGATCAGTTGTAATATTCTAAACATTTCCTTAAACACTCAAGACAACATCTAATGAAAAAACAGAAATCAATACATGTGAACACTCACATAAAACTCATATTTATCGCAAACCAAACATTAAAATGCCTCATCACTCTGAGAAATCTCTAGAACAATGAGCCATGGAGCTTCCCTGATTATCGATTTAACGTTTTTCTTCGTAAGTAAAACTGCTAAAACTTTTAAACTGCAAAAATGGTAATTCAGCCTACCTTTTCATAGTGAGATTTTTTTGTTGCAAAGGCATCTAGCGTGTTTTGCTTGTGTTCTTGAAGATTGTGTATCGTTTTCTATATAAAATACTAAAACAATTGAAATTTATTAATATCTTAATTTATCAATATATATATTAAAACAATATTTAATTTTGCTTTTGATTTTCTCTCTTGATTTTTACTAATCGGACGTTCAAAATCCGATGAATCGTCATTCTTCGCTTCTTGATTCTTAACATCTTGTTCATCAGCAATTTCTTCGACATTGTCTTTGAGTTCCATCAGTAATTTCTCTCTCTTGGTTAGGTGTAACTCCCCATCAATAACCTATTAAGAAGAAAATTATAGGTTTTTAAAATATATTATTGGCTAGCAGTACCAACTTTCTAATAATTTTAAACATAATTCTTACATTGTTTGGCTTTATTTGGTTGAATAGGGTTTTTATTTTTTCAAATTTTCTCAATTTCGCGACACCTTCCCATTGGAGAAATCTTGGAAATTTTACGACTGGTTCTCGAACACATGTATGCTCCATGAAAAAAAGCTGTCATATAGTAAAATAGTACATTAGTTATGTTTTAAAAATGTAAGAAATAAACAAAATCTAATATTTAAATTTTAACTTACAATTAGGATGGAGATGAATCAAGCAGTGTTTTCCGGTTTGGTTTGACAATACTTTCTTATTGATTCCATCAACTTGTCTACAACCAGTCAAGCTCAATCATATATTTTAAGGTCTTCAAACTCTTTCTCAATAAAATGGACAAAGTTCTTGTTTAGATATTCTCCCAAAGTTGAGAAAAACATAGTTATGCACATGTACATGATAAACATCATGGAACCCTCCTTAAAACTTTATGCATCAACTTCTGTGAATGCATTCTCAATTGCTTCTTTTAACATTTTCTTGGTTACGTTTGAGTAACCTCCGTTTTTTTCTTTGGTTTATACTTCAGGAAAGTATTTTTGTTTAATTTTTTACTCATCCTTTTCTTCATCAGAGTTTGCTTTACTATTATATGATTGGAGATCTTTTTTTTCCGTACCCACAATTTACACCGTATATAACTTTGACATCGAAGCTCGTGAATAATCATTTTCTATGACTTCCGCGCTACTTCCATAACTTTTTTAGAATGATATAGAATGGAGTCGTTTTTTGTTGCCTTTTATATGACTTAAACTAATATTCGTCATTCATATATTTCTAGAATTTCTTGCTTTTGCAACTTCTTTTGTGCGAATCATATCTGTATCAAAAAATATATAGGGATATTTCCAATTTAGTACCAAAATAAATATGTAAACCAATTTTGGTCCAGCTTTAGATGACTAATACCTAAAATGGCCCATTCAATTGTTTTTAAGTCAATTAGGTACCATTTTTTAAAAAATACCAATTATATCCTTATAACTTCACTCCCATATTTCTAATTTCTACGGTACCAAATTATACGTTTCTGTTTTCTCACGAAGAATAGTTATCACGTTAACATAATCGCTCGACGACATTTCTGTTTTCTCAACAAGAATTGTTACCGTGTTAACATAATCGATCGGCGACATAGTGCGTTTCCGTTTCCGACGATTTCTATTTCTTTTCTGGTAATAACAACGACTCCTATTCTCTAGTCTCTCTCAAGTTCTTCAACAGTCATTTGGTGCTTTAGTTCATTTCTGATTCAGTGCATAAAACTATTGTAGACATTGTAGTGCATTGTAGAAATCGGCGTTTGGTTTTATCATTAAAGAATTTTTTATTAAAGAAATAGACATTTGTCTGATTTATAGTATAAATCGACTGCTATAAACATAATCGACGATTTGTTTTTTTATCTCATGAAGGTTTGTTACATGTTAACATAATCGGCCGATTTAGTGCATTTCCGACGATTTCTATTTCTTTTCCGGTAAAACCTCGACTCTGATTCTCTCGTCTCTCTCAAGTTCTTTAAGCGGTAATCTATCTGTTTGTTTATCTTCTTTTTAAGTGAACTGATCCACGTTTATTCTTTCTCCCGAAGATTTGTTACTTCGTTAATGTCTCCGGCGGCTTAGTGCTACGGCAACGTTCTATTCCTTTTCCGGTAAATCTGTAACTCTGTAAATCTGTATATGTGCTTTGTATTGGATTTGTGGTTATTATGAGACGAAATGTATATATGCTTTGTTATAGAATTTGTTCCACTGTCAGGTCATGCAGTTTTGTTTGCTGAAAGAAACAGTTTTATAGATCTAGAGATGATAAGAAATCAAATATTATCTTCTAGCATTGTATAAGATCTTCCATTTTCCATTTCCTCACCAGTTAGTGTTTTCTACTTTGTGGTGATTTGTATCAGAACACTTCCAGGCTTTGGATGGATAGGAGAATGGACTAACTTGAGGTTAGTCTTTATTTAGATAATATGTAGGGCTTGTTATATATTTAGATAGTTTTATAGCACTATGAGATCTATTGGTCGGATTTTATCGGACTGTTTTTGATAGATTACCAGATTCTTTTGCGTGGTAGTTTATCTACTTCACTTGTGTACAATTCGTATATGTGGTATAACATTATAATCACTATCTAAGGGTGTTTAAAATAGCAACATAAATGAAACTTAATATGTTTCTTCAATTTAATTTTTCCAGGCTTAACATGTCTACTATATTTATAATTTTTAAGTTCAATGGAGAAACTGTTGGTACACCGTTGGCTTCCTTTGATAGTTTGGACGGTATGATTGCTTTCATGTTAAGTAGATGGATGGAGCTGAGTAGAGATAATATTAGATTTAATTTCAGTATCATGAATGTTAAGACATGTATGCTGTCAAATGAAGATGATTTTATGCTGATGAAAAATATGGCTCGTGAATTTGGTCAGTTTCTAGTTGAGATAAATGTTGATCTTATTGGTGTACGACCAGATGTATTTTCTGCTACCCAAAGAGTTAATAATGTTCTGGCCATACCTTTTAATGTTGGACCTCGGGATGCTATATTTTTGGGTTCTAACTTTAAGGAGCTTGCCACAAAATCTTGAGGTAATGAAATAGAGGGTGTTGGTCAAGATTTTGCAAGTGGATATGATGAATTTAGGCATTCACTTTCGAAGTTTGCGATACAAAGTGGTTTCACATTTAAGTATGATCGTAATACGAGAGAAAGAATTGGTGCTTCTTGTGAATTTATGGAATCTAAAAAATGCCCGTCGAGGATATATGTTGCTATTAATAAAGCTAATGGTTCAATGGTTATTAGGAAATATGAAAGGGAGCACAAATGCGGTGTTATTTTGAAGAACAAAACAAATAAACACTTGTCTTCTAATCTCATTGTTAAGGAAATCTTATCGGAGGTTAAGTCTAATCCAAAAGTTACTGCTACTTCTATAAAAGATATGTTTAAAGTTAGATACGGCTTAGATGTTAATTATAAATTAGCTTGGAGGTCTTTAGAAAAAGAAAAGGCTGAAGTGTTTGGCGATAGTTCCACATCTTATGGTCTTATAAAAGGCTATATCAATGCAATGAAAAATCTTGATCCAAGTAGTGATTTTCAGCTAGAATACAGTCGGGACACAACTGCATTTATTCGATGTTTGTGGTATTTGGTGCTTGTATTAAAGGATTCCAAATATATATACCCGTTTTATACTTAGATGGTACGTTTTTAAAGGTTAAATACAAGGAACTCTACTTTCAGCCGTCGCTAAAGATGCAAATCAAGGTAACAACCTTACTTTATACTCTTATTTTATCTTTGTAAGTTTGCAAGTCTCGCTAGCAACATTTTAGTTCTTAAAATTTTATTTTAGCAGTTCTATATTACCTGTTAAATAGGTTAATAGCAGTTCTATATTATTGTTAAACGGATTTATACCAGTTTTATATTACTGCTAAATAGATTGATAGCAGTTTTATATTATTGTGAAGATTATTTATTTCTTTTTTCATTTACAGGGTTGTTTCCAATAGCATATGCTATTGTTGATTCAGAAGATTCAAATAATTGGATGTGGTTCTTGATATTGCTAAGGTCACACTTGCTAGGCCGAAATTTGATGTTCATTTCATATCGTTTCATAGGTATTATTACATCTGTTCAGACTCTCTTTCCGGATTCTTGTCATTCGTATTGCCTTTACCATCTTCTTCTTAATTTGACACACTTGCTTAAAAAATTTCTGAAAAGGGTACGAGATAGTTTAGTTCTAGAGTTTAAAGAATGCACTTATGCTCCTACAAAATATCTTTCCTTTAAGTCGATAGGTGAATTTATGAAAAATGGTGGCGATACCGTGGTTAAGTTTTTAGAAAATCTCCACCCCGAAAACTATGCAACTGCATTTTTCGGAGTTAAAAGATATGGCAACTTTTGTTCAACTGCGGCAGAATCTTTTAATGGTCAAATTAAAGATATACGTACCATCCCTATATTAGAAGTCATTGACAAGATTCAGATATTGCTTATGGTACAAATGTCTAGGCGTCGGGCTGAATCATTAACTTGGACTAGTGAGTTATGTCCAAATATGGATACAATATATAGAGAAACAATTGAAATCGGACGATCATGGTATATTTAATCATCATGCTCGACAGTCTTTGAAGTCTTTTGCGATCCAACTATGGTTGTTAATTTGGTACACTACACTTGTTCATGCGGAAAGTGGCAAACCGATTGTTTTCCGTGTTCTCATGCATTGGTCATTATCACCAAAACACAAGAGCGCCCATTTGATTTTATTGAATAATATTTTCATTCAAAGGTATATCAAGAGTGTTATTCATTGCCGATACACCTGTTTATTTCTTTTGACCAATCTTCGATCGTAGATGAATCACCTACATTACAACCTCCTATTGTAAAACGACAACGTGGTGGGCGAAAGAAGAAAAGAATTCTATCACAAGGCGAATTGGTTTTAAAAAAGATTAAATGTAGTCGTTGTAAAACTCTTGGTACTCATAATAAAAGGTCTTGTACGGCAACAAATGTTTGAGTTTTATGTAATTTTGTTTTTTTATTTTCTTTTTTTATGTATGAAATTTGGAATATTGTAAGTAAATTTCTCTAATTGTGTGGTATTATTTGATATTTTATTAAAATTCATAATGTTTTGTAAAACAAGTCTGCTAGAGCTGTTTTAACAGTATTATAATACTGCTAAATATGAGTCACGAAAGTTTTATTGGAAAACCATCATCACATGTGTATTGGTCTTTTGAGCTTCCCTCTTCTCTAATATATATTTCTGCAATCAACTAACTTCCTCAACCACTCTAACTTTTCTTGAAAACCTTTACAAGTATGGCTTACGTTCCGCCTCATAAGAGGCAGACAAATAATAATTCAATCAGGCCATCGCCTTTACCAAACTCGCTTGCTCATCGCTTCAAGAAATACCATGATTTTAGAAACTCAAAGCCCCATTGTTCAAAGGTTGCATGACAGATCAGTTGGTTTCCGGTACGATCAACTAGTGGTACTACACATGATGTTTTCTCGTGTGTTAGTCTTCAACTTGTGTCGATTTGTTACAAGGACCAGAGTAAAAGCGAAAACGTTCTGATTCTTGTTAGTCTACTTTCAGATCAAGAGAACCATGAAGAGACGAAATAGAGCCCTAGTGTTGTGATAATGGAGAAGGTAAATGAACTTCTATCTATTTCGCTAGAAAATACAAGGAAGGAAAATCTACCTAACGTAAAATCGACAATTGTTGTCAAAGTTGGTAAAAACCTATTTCTTGGTCCTCCTTTTCGGCTCGAGAGCGCCTTAAAAGGTCCTATAACCGAGAAAAATATGAAGAAATTACACATAAAATTTTACACTAGTTTGCCTGCTACATACTTTGAAGAGATTTTACAAGAACCCGGTTCCGATGCCATTTTCAATTATATCAGGAAAAATGAAATTTACCATATAACATTTTCGGATGATACAACCCCTGATGTGATAACTGATTGCAAGTGCAGCATACAAGATGGTTATAAGATCGGCCTTTCTAAGGCTCAACAAACTGAGCCAGCAAGAGACGTGGTATTTGACATTTTGTGCCTTGAGAAAGATTTAGACCTAAGACTTAAGTTAAGCTCAAGAACAGTCTTAACCGACCTAACTGACATTGTAATGGTTGGATATAAGGAACTGATCAAATCGGTGATTATAGACCCAAACAGTTTTCGGTTGTATATCCATCTTCATATGAAAACCGATACAAAGTTCGTTGGGCGTGGCATACTACAACTATATGTGGAACCCCGTCCCTTAAACTGAAAGCCAGACATGTTGATAGGTTCGAATTTTGAACTAGCATTAGGAAAGTTTCAGAAGTAGTTTATTTCAAACTAAATGGAGTAGTTTCAAAGTTCCAGGAAGAGGTGTTGGATGAGAAATTAGCGTCAGATATGCTTAAGGATAGCATTGGGTTGATATGGAACAACTTTTTACATTGCGATCCCTTTTTATTGTAAATAATGGTCGAATATGATGTTTTTGATTTCGTTCTTTGTGTGTTCTAAGGGATAATAATAAGGTTGTTCAGAAAAAATAATTGTGATGAGTGAATTTTCAGTAATTTGTGTGAATGAGACGAAAAAAATAATGTTGATAAACATAATATTGTTTATCAATATTATAATACTGTTAAAATCTTGAATAAGAATAAAGTCTTCCATTTACACACAAAGCTTTATACTTTTATGAACCCTTGAGCAAATTCTACTTACTGTCTTTTGTTTCTTATACAAACTCCTAATCTCTCTACATGATAGTGGCAAATTTAATCAAGAACCGTTATATTCAGAAGAAATGTAACATTAACAAAAAAGAAAGTACTAATTTTTCTTTTAATTGGTGTGATTCTCATTCTCAGTTCCAGCCACACCCACAGAACTCCAACTGTCACACGAGTTATACAAAAAACAAGACCACAAATTCATTTGCTAAGCTAAAAATGTAAGACTGCCAGTCTCAATTCATTTACTAAGCTAAAAAACGTTAAATTAATAAATACTTACCATTGATTTCACCGTTGCCATGTACGGATCTTGCACATTCTTTTTTCGAGGAAGTAGCGAGTTGTGATGAGTTAAGGTCTCACTACCAACGTCCAATACTAATAGACTCCAATGGTCGCTTAATCTTTTGTTCACTACTGTGTGTAGTGGGAAAAGAAAGAAACACCTGCCCTTTTTCATTTCTTCTTTTAGTACATTCTCAACCTTTAGTTTGACTAAATCTTCGTGTCCTTTTTTCCAACGCATGTATTGTTGTGTATTGTAAGTTGAAAAAGAAAGAAGACAAATTATACTATGTTAACAATACTACATTTAATATTATAAATTTTAATCACATTTTAACAAGATAAAAACTATACGCACATCCAGCTGTTAGAGTGACGATTGCATTGTTTGATCTAGCTACTATTACTTCCGGCTGAGGATGTAATCGAAGGAGATATTCCACATACGCATCTATTATCTGCAAATATGATGTTACAAGCCTTAACAGAGTGTTTTTTTCAACAAATAGTAATAAAAATTTACTCAGCTTTATTCCAATTGCACTGTTATTTAAAAGATCATAAATCTGTTGTCCAGTGACATATGTGTAATCACTTTCCCATATGCATAATCCGAAAATAAAAAAATTGATTAAGAAAATATTAAATATATGTTAAAAGATAGAAAATCATACGTACCGAGCAGCGTTATTGCTTCTACCAAGAATATTATAACACTTATCAATATCTTCCTCATCTAGAAGCAAGAATATTATAATACTAATCAATATCTTCCTCATCTAGAAGCGCACTCGGTTCCTTAACAAGTGTTGGAACCATCCTATCAATCTTCGATTCATTATGATCATTGACAACAATCGCATCAAGTGAAGAAACTATAGTTGGACCCTTCTCATCTATTGCAGTTTTTTGTTTCTTTTTCTTCCTCTCGTATGTAAATTGGGGGTCATCTTGTTTCTTTTTTCGATCTACTTTTATCTTCACATTCTTCACCAATGATGAAGGTTCCACTTTTGTACTTTTATCCTCTCGTTTTTGTGGTATCATATCTTTTGTTCCTTCATCCATGTTGTTCACTCCGTCCTCCTCCACGAGACTCTAATTCTCATCGTTTTTACGATATTGAGCTATAGCTCATCCTTCAATTTTTTATTTTCAGTAGATAAGCTTGCAATCAACTTATCTTTTTTCTCGAATTCCTTATCGCTGTCAGTAAAAAGAGCATCTTCAGCCAATTCTTGTAAAGTTTTCAGCTTTACTCCTGCACGTTGAAGAGATTTTTCGAGGTCTTTTACTTTATTTTGAAGGAATGATCTGCAAAAAACAAAAAACAAATAACTTTTATAAATATATGCACAATATTTAATGTACTTTGATATAAAATTGTTATAACTATGAAAGCATAAAACTGTTAAATACTTAAAACTGCTAATTGTATTTAAAACTGTTAAAACGTTAAAACGATAATCCCTTTGATGAATATCTAGAACAATGAGCCATGAAGCTTCAATGTATAATTCACCCAGATTGGATCAGCTGATCTTTACAAAGACGCAAGCCGATATCTGCTGAAAATTAGAACTACTAAAACTGTTAAAATTTTTAAAACTGCTAAAATAATAAATCAGCCTACCTTTGAATTCATATTTTTTGTTTCTTTTGTTGTTTTTGCATCATTTACGAGTTGTCTCATTATTTAGGATACAATATTTAATCTCGCTTTATATTCTCTCTCTTGCTTTTCACTAACCGGATGTTCAAAATCCGATGAATCATCATCCTTCGCTTCTTGATTCTTGACATCTTAGTTGCCACTTTGTTCGACACCATCGTTGAGTTCCATTAGTAATTTCTCTCTCTTGGTTAGGTGTAGCTCCCCAACAATAACCTATTACAAAGAAAAAGACATGTTTTTAAAAAAATATTTTTTACCATCAGTACTAACTCTCAATAATGTTAAACATAATTCTTACCTTCCTTGGCTTTATTTGATTGAATAGGGTTCTCAATTTCACCACACTTTCCCATTAGAGAAATCTTGAGAAGTTTACGACCGGTTCTTGAATACGTGTATGCTCCATGAAAAAGGCTGTCATATAGTAAAATATAAGATGAGTTCGGTTTAAAAGAATTTAAGAAATAAAGAAATTCTAATTTTAAATTTTAACTTACAGTTAGAAAGGGGACATATCCTGCATTGTTTTCCGGTTGGGTTTCACAATACTTTCGTATTGATTCCATCAGCTTGTCTACAACCAATTGAGCCCAATCATATTTTTTTTAGGTCTTCAAACTCTTTCTCAATAAAATAGACGAAGCTCTTGTTTTGATAATCCCCCAAAGTTGAGAAAAACAAAGTTATGCACAAATACATAATAAGCACTATGGAGATCTCCTTAACACTTTGTGCATCAACATCTGCGGGTGCATTCTCAATTGCTTCGTTTAACATTTTCTTGGTTACGTTTGGGCAACCTCTACTTTTTCCTTTGGTTAATACGTTGGGAAAATATTTTTGTATAATTGTTGACTCCTTTTCTTCATTAGAGTTTGCTTGGCTATTATGTGATTGAACATCTATTTTTTCGCAGCCGCCATTTAAACCGTATATAACTTTGACATCGGAGCTTGTCAAAGTCACATATTTTCTTCCAAAAAACGAATTTTTCTTCATGTCATATGACTTGATTATTGCAATAATCATTTCCCACGACTTTCGTGGTTTAAATGAATCTTGCAACTTCCATAACTTTTTAAGAATGATGTAGAATAGAGTCGTTTTTGTAACTTCTATATGTCTTAAACTTAGATTCATCGATCGTATAAACTTGTTAATCGCCTCAATATTTGATCGAAATATAAATGTCGATTTTTTTTCTTGTTTTCGCTGTTTAGGCGTTCTAGATTTTCTTGGTTGTGCAACTACTTTTGTGCGAACCATACCTATATCAAAAAAATATATAATAGATGTTATGCATCATTATTATACTGATCAACTCAATATTGTTAAACGAATAAAACTGATAAACTTAATACTGCTAAACAACAATACTGCTAAACAAAAGAATAGTCTACGAAAAACGATTTGAACCGGTAAACTAATTATGTTAGAACAACCATTAATCACTAATCTTATTTAGCATCTGGATCAAACATATCAAAATTTGATAGTTTGATACTGACTTTATGAAGAACCTGGAATATACGTGGATAGCTAATAAACACAGACTACAGTTTATTTCACACAAAAAGAATGAAATAGAGTGAAGCTTGATACTGACTTTCTTGATACTGACTTTCTGAAGAACTTGGAATATACATAGAAACCTCTGAAACGACTAAAGAAATCGCACTAAACATATATATATACAGTTTTATTAGAATGCCTTCGACAGTCTTGACTTGTACGTATTCGACAGTTTAGAAGTCTTGTTCTACTGTAAATGTTATTGGACAAGGATGTCCACTTTGTTAGTTTCACGACTGGCATGTTTAATCACTTCACTATTATTTTATTATGCAGTTAAATTAATCAAGTTTTAAAACTAAAATAATAAACTAAATTTAATTCAATTAAAACTAACCTAAAAAAAGATTACTTTCCCTATCGTGAAGCAGCCAAGCAACAGCCGTTGAAACACAACACATCCATTCAATTCTTTCTTAAACATAAAACACAAACAGAAGGGAGATAAAGAGCACACAAAAACAAAAAAAACACCAAACGGATTTCGGAACGAACAAATGTAATAAAAGTATTGATTTTGGAATTTTTTATGTCCTTTTAAAGGATTATCAGCTTTATATAGTGTGTATCGGGGTGCTACTGAAGTGTGGGAGATAAAGGGTCTTGTTCCTTCAAGAACAAAGGTGATTGCGATTCCTAACTTCGAAATGGATTAACATTGATATACCAGAGAATAGAAAAATCTAGATGAATTGGTAATGAATTCATATTCATTTAACAGTGTATCTAATGTCAGATTATCTAAAGGTAAGTTTATAAACAAAATTGATATTCTTTTTAAATCGATATGTAAGAGTACTTAGACAGCTAAGGGTTAATCTTCTACTTCTGGATGTGAATCCTAAATCGGAAACTAATGTCGTCCCTAATTTATAAACGATCAAAAGCAGAAACAATCAACAAAAGCAGAAATCATCAACAAAAGCCAGTATATAACAGTAATATAGAAGCTTATACGATCGTATCTATCAATTTAAGTATAAGCAGAAATAATCGACAGATCCCCTGAACTCTAAACAAGAAAATACCAAATTTGCAACCCGAATTCTCAAAAGCAGAAACAATCAACAAAAACGAGTATATAACAATTAAACGAACAACCAAAATCGCTGAGTAGTAGAAAATCAAGAAGAAACATACCTAATCACCAGCTAAAGAACGAAGATCTTGAAAGCCCTAAAAATCTATCGATTGTAAACTTGAAACTCGATTTGGTACCAATGTACTTTGTTTGCTTGGTATGATTCTGGAGTTTAGTACTGGGTTTTGAGAAAAATTGATGAAACGGGAGAGTTACCGTTCAGAGTAGAAAAAAGAGAGCTATATTGAGTCTTCGGAAAATAGATTTGTGGACTCTGACGAGGTCGAGAAGCGAGTAAAAGGGTTGATGGAAAGCATCGACAGCGATTTGGTCCCAGAGCGAGTAAAAGGTATGAAATATGCAGCTGAAATATGCACGATGGTGGATGACCGCCACTGCACTAATTGAATATTTTTTTTGTTTTAGAAGAATAGAAAAGAAAAAGCGTGGAATAAATAAAAGGGTTGTAATGTAATTTAACTAAAAATTGGTATTAATTTGGCATTTCAAATTTATTAGGTACCTAAAACTGATTTTGGTACTAATATGTCAGTCTCCCAAATATATAATAGATATTATACATTGTTAAAATCAACTAAACAAACAAAACTGACAAACTAAATACGGCTAAACAAACAAAACTGATAAACTCAATACGGCTAAACTAACAAAACTACTAAACTTAAACAATCAGCTTTGTGTTTTTGTCCTATCTTCTCATTCATGCGACAATACTTTTCCACTCTTTTTGATCCACCATTGCCACTCTCTCAGATACCTTTACTTCTTTATCCCACCAACTTATCCTCCTATTATTTCACCACTTACTACAACTAATCCACATTTTTTTACCATTTCGACCATTTATCTACACAATCGATACTTTACTGTTATTATCTTTACTACGAGTCTACGACTAACCCACATTTATTTAGCTATTTTCATCACTTTTGTCATTATTTTCAATTTCAAATATTGATCAGAAAACTATAGCAAATTATATGATATACCAGTACAGTTAAACAAAACCAGTGGGACCTAACAGCTTTAAGTTCTACTAAAGGCGATAACGCCTACTAGTCAATCATCTAACATGTTAGAAAAAAAAAATCCTTTCGATTTTTTCCTACAGTTTCTATAGAAGGAAGTTACGTAAATTTGTAACTTGATGTTAAATGCCAATTGATTCAGAAGAAAGTTGATAGAACTGATTTCTATTCAACTTTCTTAATTTATCACTCAGAATCAAGAAACCTGCGTAGAAAGAAATAAAGCAGAAAGAAAGAAGAAGAAAATAGAGGTATAGAACGATTTAGGTATTGAAAATTCTAGAAAATTTATCGTTGAAAACTTGAAACTCGATTTGGGATGAATGCGTTTTGTTTGCTTCGTATGTGTTGAGAATAATACTGGGTTTCTTAGAGAAAAGCTAAAAGGCTTCGTATGTGTTGTGAATAATACTGGGCTTCTTAGAGAAAAGCTAAAAGGGAGATAAAGAGTTACTACGTGTTCCCTTGTTCAATTTCGTTATAAGAGAAAAAAAAAGAGAAGGCTATTACATAATTTATCTGAGCGTTGGCATTAATTTGCCATTTCAATCTCATTTGGTACCTAAAACTAATTTTGGGTAACTATTACGGTATTAGTACGTAACTCTTTCTAAAAAATCAACTACCTATAAAGAAATAATTATACCCTGAATGCAAATCAACAACCGTACTAAAATCCACTTTAGAATAGTAGATGTTCAATACATGATTATATAATAAACTCCATCAACTACAGCATCCACTTTAGAATAGTAGATGTTCAATACATGATTATATAATAAACTCCATCAACTACAGCATCCACTTCAGAATCGTAGATGTTTCATACGTGATATATAATACAACATTAAGAAAGAAGCAACTACATAGAAATAAGTAACTATCTCCATCCAAATCTGCTAACATATATGTCACTACCTCTATTCATACAAGCTTCATCTTGGTTCATATAAATTGCATTTTTCCCTGATAGTATCTCTACCGACACCACTCCAAAACTATATACGTCGCTTTTAGGTGTTAGTTGTTGAAGTCTATACCTAATACTTTGGACTAGCTAAGGCATATCCAAGATTTATAGTGCAAAGGTCTAAGAGGGCAATGAGACTCCACAAAACTGACTAACACCTACAACCATCAAACACATCATAACATTATGCAAACTGAAATCATGAAAACAGGTAAATTGTTCCTACACCAAAAATCTACCCCGGACAAAATCAAGATACAAGACCAATTCAAATATGTAAATATGCACAAAACAGTCTAACAGCCAAATATGCAATTTAGATCTATATTATAAAAAAATACATCAGTTACCTTTTGGATGAGCATCATTTGAAGGTCTGATTTTGGAAGAAAACTAACACTGATTTTTCCTACAAGAAATAAATCAAATTTAGAAGTAGTTTAGATATCGTTTTCGCTAAACCAGATAGTGGATTCGCCTTTTGAACTATTGGAGGGGTTTGAGTGATAGTAGAGGAAGAATTGAAAGAGCAACGAGTTTGACTATAAATTCTCCCCATGATCCTGGGGTTTCTACGCTTAAAAAAGGCTGAAAAATTTACCTGCCAAGGGCAGATGAACACCGGTAGCCACGGTGGGGAACGGCACCTAGAAAGAGAGGATCAGTTGCAATTAGGGTTTCTCGTAAAGAGGAAGAGAGCTGAGAATGTAGATGATGGCAACTTTAATACTCCCTCCTAACCTGGGTCGTTTTAGAAGTAGGGTTATTTCTTATTAGATACGGGAAAATTTTTATTTGGTGCGGTTAGGATGATTATTTTTTATTAAGTGCGCGGAGTAGTTTGGAAATTTTAATTAGGGAAATACTCAACTATTTAAGGTAATTGCTAAAAAAACGGCTAAAACTACTCCGCGAAGTCGCATGTTTCTGATTTTCAATATTTACAAATTTGCCACTAGGTAAAAAATCCAAAAAACCCTTTGAAGTCTAATTAATTACAACTCACGCCATTGAGCACTTCTAACTACTCCATGAAGTTGCAAACACAATTTCAAACATCCACCATAATCATTTTCTCCAAACTACATAAAACCTCCAAAATCAACAACCTATTAACCCATTTTTTTAAAAACCTCCAAACTTTCAATACATGGCCGGATGAGAGTCGGAACCACTTCCCATCCGGAGCACTATGGACGCCGAGGAGTTACATTGCTTAGTCCCCTATTATTTCTACGAAAATTCGATATTTTGGAGGAAGCCCGTTTTTTCCTGTTCGCCGCCACGCATTGGCGTGACTGGTGTGTCGTACGCCATTGGTGTGGCGCCCGTTGGAATCCACACGCCAACGGATGGCGTGGGCAACCTGCATTTCGCCACACCTGTGGCGAACTCACGATCTTCGGCGCCACACTAATGGCGAAATCCATTTAACTATTCCGGAATGCCGGTTCAATTGGTTTAACTACTTCTTATGTGTTGCAGGATGTTACACAATGTGAAATTTCGGTTGTTTCGGACTACGCTTATCATTTCATCATTTCACCACTTAAACTTTGTAATGAATGTAAACTTTGGATGTTTATCTTAAAAACAATCACACTTAAACTTCTTAATATGTCGATTGCATTAAAACATTAGACTCTAATCAAAACATTACATTACACTCAGTTAGCATTGCACAGTTATAAATAAATAAGTATCATACAATCCGAAACCCAAAATGATACGTATCATACAATCCGAAAGTATCATACAATCCGAAACCAAAAATGATACTTTGATACAAAATATAAATAAAACGATCTCACAGCAAGGTGAGATTAACAACATTACATAGTGAAAATATAATTTCTTACTCGAAACCGTACATTCTGTTCTCTGGAATATGTCCGAAGTTCGCAATGTCATCTTCTATCGAATCAACCTTACTTTCGATATGATCCAACATATGTCTGGTAACGTAATCTGTCACAAACAGGTTCCAATCAACAAGTGCTACTTGTTGAACTTTGTAAGGCAAGTTGGCCAAAAGCTGAAGTGGTTCAGCTTTCGCACGATTGTACCTGCTTTTGACTTCTTCGCGACTACGTGGAATTGGATTAGGATACTCCAAGCGTCCATAATCATAAAACATCCTACAAACCACTCGATCAAAAAAAGCATCGGTCGTATCATCGGACATTGTTTGCTTAACAAACTTCACGGCCTGAAGCAACCGATGGTCTTCGTGATTATTAAAGTCCATACCTAACTCCATAACCTGTAAATAGAAACGCAAATGTGAAGGCGTGCTTGAAAATACTAAAACTCACTTGGATATCTATTTTTGTTAAAAAAAATAGCATAAACACATATGATCGACACCAACAAACAATATGAAACCGGTCCCGGGCCATTCTAGTAATTGTAGCATCGCAGCGCCACGCCATGGCGTAGGGTTGGTTCCACACGCCATGGCGAAGGCGTGGGATCCTGGCTATACGTCATCCTGAAGGCGTAAAGCCAGGATCCCACGCCTTCGCCATGGCGTGTGGAACCAACCCTACGCCATGGCGTGGCGTAGGGATCATGTTCTTCGCCCCCGTGTGGCGAAGAACATTTTCGCCATGGCAGAAGCTTTAAGCTTCTACCATGGCATACCGACAGCCCAAAAACCCGCATTTTCTACCGATCTAGTCTAACTAAACCCAACTAACCTATCTAACAACAACGAAATGAACTTACAATAATTTTTCGATTCCGAAATCTCGCCCGTCTCCTTCCTGTTACGCCGACAAGAATTTCCGGTCACGATTTCGGTTTGGATGGGTGCCGGTGGGTGTGGAAGAGTTGCCGAGAGAGAGGTGGGTTTCGGTTTAGGGGAGGGTTACGGTCTAGGGGTGGGTTTCACTTTTGGGGTGGGTAGAGAGGGTGGGTAGAGAAAGGTAGTTTTAATTTATTTTTGTTATAGTTTTTAGATTAGGTTAATTTAATTTAATTTATGTTAGGTTAGACTAAATTTAGGTTTAGGTTTTTTTTAGTTTAATTTAGCTTAGGTTAGTATTAATTTTTAGTTATAATTGTAGTTATAATTGTTATAATTTTTTTTAGAGAGAATGTAGAGCAAAGTTAGAGAATTTGAGTTTTTTTTTGAAATTATGATAACTTCGCGGAGTAAATTTGACTATTTATACGATTTCGTAAGGGTAAAATCGTCAAACAAAATAACTTCACGGAGTAGTTTAAAAAAAAATTATAAGCGACTTCGCGGAGTAGTTTTGGCCGTTTTTTTAGCAATTCCCACTATTTAATTGTCACTTACCACCCAAGGTTTGATCAATTGTTACTTAATACCCATCTCAACTACCTTATTGTCACTTACAACCTAATTTTATTTTAATACCCTAACTACCCTTAACCCACTATATAAACCTTATTTTCTGTTTTCTTTCTATTTTTTCTAGCTTTTTGAAGATTTGAATTTGTTAGCCGCTCTAACCACCTAACCCTACCAACCACCACGAGCTGGGTTGAAATCACATTTTCCGGTGATCGTAAGCTGCTAAAGGTTTGTTTCTTTATGTAAGTTGTTGTGTTAGACCTGTCTAACCTCTGTTTTATACGTACAGGAGTTGATCGTCGCTTTTTGGAATCTTATAGCTTAAAAGTAATCGTGTTGCGAGCTTTTTAGGTAATTACCTACCGATTTCGAAGTTTTTTATTCGTTTTCTCTGTTGGAATAAGTTTTATTCTGGTGTTTTTAGATGCCATTGCCTGATTTCGAGCTTTTCTCTGTTTTTTTGTTATAGTGATCTGTTATTGTTTAGTTAATATTGTTCGTTATATAGTTCGTTATATAATTTGGTAGTGCTTTAGTTTTGTCTTGAATGTGTAGATTACGAGTTTTTAGGTCAGTTAGAGTATTGTATTTCGAAACAAATATCAGGACCGGTGTTACATAGAAATATCAGGACAGGATGCGAATAGATCTATGTAGATATACACAATTCGCAAGATAGGATGCGAATTGGTGCAGTAAATAATATGCACAGTTTTTGTGACTAATAACAAATATCAGGACTTTATTACCTACAAATATCAGGACAAGATGCGAATAGTAGCCTGTAGGTATACACAATTCGCACCTTAGGATGCGAATTGTTTGATGCAGTAGTAAATATTTTGCACCTAGTTTTTGAGACTAATAACAAATAACTTGTATTGTCCAGGTTAAGAGATGTCTAAATCACGAGTTTGTATTTTTAAATATGGTCACCAAACTGCAATTGTGCCTTTCACGGAGTTTGAATGCTTCGAAAGTATCCAAGCTTATGTAGAGAACACATGGGAGGAGCTTGCCACAGGTGAGTACCTAATTACTTACTCCTGCGGGGATCACAATAATTGTTTCTTTAATAACCAGAGTGATTTTGTTGGGTTGGTGTTATATCTTGATTTGGAGCGTTTAAAACGGGTTAGTTTTCTCATAGAACAACACGTCTTCGATAAGGGTTCTGGTAATAAAAGTTCTGTTGATAAGAGCTATGGTGGTAAGGATTCTGGTGGTAAGCGTAAAGAGCGTAGCTTGGTTTTGGGAGAACCATCTCTTGATCAAATAGTTAGCGGGGAGAGTAGTAACGGTTTATCAGAGAAAAAAACAACTTGCTACTGCTGGTTGGGCTGATACTATTACAGGGGTGGGTCAAGCTTTTGAAGAAGGTGCTGCCGGTCTGAGGGTATCCTTGTGCAAGTTTACGTTAGAGCATGGTTTTTCTTTCAAATACCTGCACAACACAACAAATAAAATCACTGCTTATTGTGAAAATAAGCTCACAAGCGGGTGCAAATGGAGAGTTTATGCATCTATTGACTCAAGCAACGGCCTTATGACGATAAAGAAGCATTTCCCGTACCATAGTTGCAGTCCTGTTTTCTCGCAGAAGCATAAGCATAAGCGGCACAAGCATTTGACATCAGATTTGATTGCAGAGGAAATTCAGGATTCTCTCCGGACCTGCCATTCGTTGACAGCTAAAACCATACAATCGACTGTCAAACAAGATTACGGTCTTGATATCTCTTATCGTTTGTCATGGAATGCTTTAGAGAAGGCTAGGAGGGGAGTTTTTGGAGATAGTTCAAGTTCTTTTAGTTTACTAAGCGGATACTTCAAACGCTTGAAGAGCCGGGATATTACTTCAGACTGCCAGTTGGAGTTGTCAGTTGGAAACCGATTCAAGTGCTGTTTTGTAGCATTCGGTTCGTCCCTTAGTGGTTTTCATTCATGCCGTCCAATGTTGTTTGTCGATGGAACCCACTTATATGGAAAGTACAAGGGTACATTTCTCACTGCTGTAGCAAAGGACGGAAACAACGGTTAGTTACATTTATATAGTTAATGAACGATGCTTTTATTTGAAAATGCTGATGTAATTCGCAGCAGGTGATGCGAATTAAGCAGGGTTGTGATCCTCACATTTCGCAGTTGAGGCTGCGAATTAGGTATTATGCTGAGTAAACTGTACTTACATCGCAGCTTGAGTTAGGTATTATTTAAATTTTCCACAAGCTGCGAATTCACATAACAAGTTGCGAACTGTTTGCATGATCAATTAAAATGTCACACACATTTCGCATGCCAAGCTGCGAATTGTTCCAGGACAGCATGCGAATTGTTTACAACTTTTAAACATTTGCATACTGTTGTAGTGTTTATTTGATCTGCTTTTTTCCAGAACTATTCCATGTTGCTGTTGCTGTAGTTAGCATTGAAGATTGGGACAATTGGATGTGGTTTTGGGGGTGTTTGAAACCACATTTGCTGGGTCGCCAGATCACATTTATTTCAGACCGTCATTCTGGTATTGTTAATGCTGTTTCTGTCTTGTATCCAAACTGCTATCATGCGTACTGTTATTTCCATCTCATGCAGAATTTGAGAGCCAAACTGGAACATACTAACATGGAGTATAAAAAAAGATGTTGAGTTTCTTCCACCGTCTTGCTTATGCTCCCAGTCAAGAGCTTTTTAAAGAGATACTAACAGGTTTTTTATGTGAATGTGGTGAGAGAATAAGTGATTTTCTTGCAAATTTACCCCCTGAAAAGTATGTGCATCCTTACGTAAAAGGGAAGCGATACGGCTCTATGGCTTCTACCGCAGCTGAATCGTTTAACAATCAGATTAAAAAATATTGTGGCTTACCAATTGTTGAGTTTATTGATTGGATTAGAGTCTTGCTTATGACTCAGGTTTCACGGAGATACGAAGAAAGTCTCGGCTGGAGTACTAATTTGGTTCCCGAGTACGAGAAGAAGCTAAAGCAGAATGTTGACATGTGCCGAAGTTGGGTAGTACGTAAGTCCTCTTCCGCCATGTTCGAAGTCTTTTCGACTCCTGTGGCTGTTGTTAATCTGTTGGATTTCAAATGTTCATGTGGATCATGGCAACAAGAGTGTTTTCCATGTGCTCATGCTCTATCGGCATTACAATACACCGACCAAGATCCATTGACTGTAATAGAACCCTTCTTTACGGTTAAGAATTACAGGGAAAGTTACTCTTTCAGCATACCAGCTATAACTGATTTTGGCGAATGGTCCAGCGCTAACGATCCTTCTTTTGTTGAAGTTCTGCCTCCGAACGTTAAGAGACGCTCCGGAAGGCCTAAGAAAAAGCGAATCCCTTCTAGAGGAGAAATCTCAACCAAGAAGTTAAGGTGTGGCCGATGTTCGAAATCAGGCCATAACCGGAGGACTTGTGATGTTCCAGTTTAAGGACATTTATTTTTTTAGCATAGTTATTGTTCTGTACAGCAAACTAGATATTTGTACATTCCTGTGTTTTGTATTTGCTACTATTGGAGTTGTGATCATTTCGCATCCTGTGCTGCAAATTATGTACAATACGCATACATATTTGCTACAAACATCTATCAGGATTACATGCGAATTATGTACAATTATGTGAAATTTTAACAGGGTGCGAATCATTGGTGAAATCATATCAAACATTTATCTTATCTTACGTTTCGCATGATAGGCTGCGAATTAGGGCCAGAATTGTGATGCGAATGGAGTTCAGTTAGGAGTCCTGATATTTGTCATGTGATAAGCTGCGAATTGTTATTTAATAAAATACCAGGATATTCAGTAAGGTTGAAAATGAGTAATATAGCAGGTTAACATGCGAATGATGTACAAAATATATGTGGATTACAAAAAGGAGGATTACAAGTTGGATTACAAACATCTATCAGGATTACATGCGAATTATGTACAATTATGTGAAATTTTAACAGGGTGCAAATCATGGGTAAAATCATATCAAACATTTATCATATCGTACGTTTCGCATGATAGGCTGCGAATTAGGGCCATAATTGTGATGCGAATGGAGTTCAGTTAGGAGTCCTGATATTTGTTAAGTGATAAGCTGCGAATTGTTATTTAATAAAATACCAGGATATTCAGTAAGGCTGAAAATGAGTAATATAGCAGGTTAACATGCGAATGATGTACAAAATATATTTGGATTACAAAAAGGAGGATTACAAGTTGGATTACAAAAAGGAGGATTACAAAATATATCCAGAAACTAACAACTGTTTACACATATCACTACAAGCTACTGGTGCTAGTTAGTTGCATTTCAAAAAAACAAAAAACAAAAACCAACTCAAGCAGTTGGTAGAGGATTCATCACCAACTGTTTCCTCTTTCTCCTTTTTGTGCTGATCATCTTTGTCTTTCTCCTCTTTGTCTTCGACTTTCTCTTTCCCTTTCTCCACTTTATCCTCAGCTTCAACATCAACGTCCATCATGCTTAAAAATTTTGTCCTCGATGGACCAGCTTCGTCTTCCTTCTTCCTTTTGTTGTTTTGAACCTCTGCCGTTTGAGGTTGCACCATTTCTGGCTGAGGTGCAGCAGGAAGCATTGGAACCTGTTCTGGCTGAGGTTCAGCAGCAAGCTGTGGAACAACTTCCAATGGTTGAGAGTCAGCTGAGTAGTAGTCATCATATATGTCTAACCCAAAAACAGATACTGGGCTGTTTGGTGGTGCTGCTGGCATGATCAACTCATCACTCCAGTTAACGGTTAAGGATGACCAGGAGTCACCTAGAGAACTGAGTGAACCAGAGTTTGAGTATGAGGTGGTGGTTGTGGTGGTGGAAAAAGACATGACTGTTTGAATTCGAAGAGACGAGGGAAATGAGTTTGTTAAAAAATAGCTCTGGTTTAAAACGTAGAGTTTGTTTTAAAAATAGCCTCTGGTTTTCTAGTGTTATTTATAGGGAAATGAGGTGATCATTACATAGCCTCCATGTCCAATCAGCAATTAATGGGTTCTGGACATGATTAGATTGTTTTTTGCGTGCTCAATGCAGAAAACGTTTACCAAGGCATACGTCATAGCCTGTTCGTATTCTTGAATGATGTTATTTAATATTTTATTTATGCACCAGGCTGCGAACTGGTTTTAAGCTGGTATACCAGGCTGCGAACTGTGTGTGTAGTGATAACCATCTCTCAGGTTAGGCTGCGAACTATTTGATATAATTTAGGCTGCGAAGTATTCATACAGGTTTGGCTGCGAACTGTTCATACATACCAGGATCATAATCAATCATTATATATCAGGTTATGATGCGAACTATAAGATAAGGAATATTCATTATATATCACAATTTGTTTATGTATGCACAACAAAAATAAAATTTACAATAGACATATGTATTTACAAGCAACTAATGTATTTACAAGCAATACACGAATCAGCCATATGTGATGGTGTCTATGTCATTTAAAAAGTAATAGAACATTTCTGCTCTTAAGGCAGTCACCATATCTGCATCGTATTTTTTCTGGACTGATCCATGCTGCATAATATCCCTTGCATATTTGCAGACGAAGACACCACAGTCCACGCTGCCTTTCTTTTGTTGTGGGAAGCCTCTTTCCACTTTCACCTTCCACCATGTAGTATATTTGGGTAGGAATCCTCTATCCAACAAATATTTGATCTGTGTATAATAATTAGTGTTAGGAATATGCACAAAAACAAAAACAGTTGGTGACATACAATTCGCATCCTCAGGCTGCGAATTATATTACAATAAATCATACACAATTCGCATCTTAGGTTGCGAATTGTATGACATCCTTGGTAGGCTGCGAATTGAGTTGTGGACAGGCTGCGAATTGTATCCAACATAGATAGGCTGCGAATTGAGTTATGGACAGGCTGCGAAAAAACATCTTGTTTACTCACAATTCGCAGCATACCAGATCTTATTTCGCAGCATGCATACTTAAAATGTGTTCAGATCTAAGTGTATAGTTTGGAATATTTACCAGTAGTGCAGGTGTTCTTGTGGTGGTGTCTATGGCATGAAGCTTAGGCAGAAGCGAATTGTAGTTTGAAATTGTCCTTCCGTCGACGTCGATGACGAGCAACGTCCAGTGGTTTACATTGTCCTTCGACTCGGTGCACACTGGAACCATGATGATGTTGGCTGCTTTGCGCCCCTTCCTAAAAGCCATGTCCACCAAATTTTCCACTTGCCACCCTGCTTTCATTTGATGCTGCATCCAAGCAAGAGTATATTAAAGTGAGAACATTTCTAAGAACTTTGTTCAATTTACGTGAGCTAAACTTACCGCAGTCATGCCCGAAATCAGTATGGCGTCGTGATGCTCTCCTTTAGCTTTAGTGCATGGAACTTTGTAGTCTGCATCTTCAAGCATCTTTCGAATCCAAGCATCGATAAGCTAACAAAGGAGTTGTAGATTTATGTTAAATATATAATACATATGTGAAACATTTAAAATAAAGTTGGTTGACAATTGGATACCTTTACGTCCAGCTCCATTTCTAAAGGTAGTCCCATGACATCACTCACTTGCACCCTGATTCCGTACGTAAACTTGGACTCCGGTAACTGCCATACCACTGGATCAGGGGTGTCGCTCTCGTAGGCTTTAACCAACTGTATTTTGTGGTATTGTGCCACATTGATACGGTCGGTTACTTTTGTTTTCTTTGGCCAGTCGCTGTATTCTACTACTGGCGGTTCCCGCATTGTAATTACGAACTCTTCTTCTTCCTCTTCCACTTGAGGCAGCGTTTGTGTCAGTAGCGCAAAACTTGGCTCCTCTATCTCCTTACTGGGCTCGAGCTTAGTAAATAACAAAAATCAAGAGTTGAAACTTAGGCAGTGTTTTATAAGTGCAACCAGTCCAAACAGTTCGCAGCTTATGCTGCGAAATGTAAGGTAGCAGTTAAATAAATTTATTATTATATATCAGGGTAGGGTGCGAACTGTATGAGGTTCCACTGAACAGTTCGCATCCTACCCTGATATTCGTTTGTAATACCCCAATCAGCATTGGACACAAATCTTATGTTATGATGTGAAATCATTATAAGTAGGCCTTACCGCTCGGTCAGCGACAACCACTGCCGTTGACTTGTTCGGCATAGGATCTGGATCGTGTCGGCATAAATCATTAAAGTCATCCTCCGACATGTTCTCCAGAGACCGTTGTATTATAGAATCGTAATATACATTATCAATTTCATTTAAAAATGTCTGTGAAACTTGAGTGTAAATACCATCAACAAAAGCATTCGGTAAACCTACTGTGTTATCGTGGGACTCTGGAGCTGGCAGTTGATTTGTTCCCGGGCCTACAGTTTGACGTTGGCTTAGCAATTCTGACTTTGCTGACAGCACCATTGGTCTTTGAGGTTCCACCGAAGAAGTGGTTTTGTCTTCTAAGGATGGTCCTTCCTGGCTGAGTAGTTCTGTCTTCTCACCGGGATGGACATGTTCTGACTCTTGGAGTGCTACCTCTTGAGTTAGTCTTTCTCTCTTCGCCAAGGTTATCTGTTGCTGCTGTTGTTGTTCTTGTTGTCCTTGTTGCTCTTGTTGTTGTTGTTCTTGTTGCCGGGGTTGTTGCTGGTGGTGTTCTTCTTGTTGTTGTTGCTGGGGGTGTTCTTCTTGTTGTTGTTGTTCGTGTTCTTCTTGGTCTTGTTGTTGCTGGTTGTGTTCTTCTTGGTCTTGGTGTTGGGTTTGTTGTTGTTGTTGTTCTTCTTGTTGTTGTTGTTCCTGTTGTTGTTGTTACTGTTGTTCCTGTTGTTGTTGTTCTTCTTCTTCTTCTTGTTGTTGCTGTTGCTGGGGGTGTTCTTCTTCTCGTTGCTGCTGTTGTTGTTGTTGTTGCTGTTGTTCTTGTTGTTGTTGTTGTTGTTGTTGCTGCTGGTCTTGTTATTTCTGCTGGTGTTGTTGTTGGCTTTCGGTCTCCTATTTCATAAACAAAAAGGTGGAAGGGTTAAGCATAAGTTAATCATTGTGTAATCACATTTCACATCCTGACCTGATATTTATGTTATACATTCCTAACAATTCGCAGCTCAGCATGCGAATTGTGTAATAACCAAACCATCAGTTTATTACATAATTCGCAGCTCAAGCTGCGAAACGTTTGGACAGGACTACGCAAGAGTCCTGATATTTGTTTGATAACATCATATCATCTACTTACATTATCTACCTCCTCTGTATGTGTCTCCATGGTGGGTGAATTGTGGGCATCATCGTCCCTTTCTTCCCGCAGTACTCCATTAGCATGGTGCTGATCAGCATTAGACACGGATGCTTGCTGATCAGTGGATTTTTGTCCCTCTGGAAGTGCTGCTGGTAGCTGCTTTATTGGGCTTTCAGTACGGCAAATTGGCAGAGAGATAGCATTGTGGAGTTGTTGTGCTTCAAGTTCCGCTATCTTGCGTTTCAATTCTTTCAGCTGCAAAAATCATAGCAAACTTTTTATAAACATATAAAGTGCTGATTGTAGTGATTATTTAAGGTTCAAGTCATACTTACTTCTCTGGCTTGTTTGTCTATTTTTCGCTCGTACTTGTTCTTGTCGGCGTATGTCTTCAAACGCTTTGATTGAGCAGCAACATCGGGATTAACTTCTCTGCGTTTGAATAAATAATCACCGATTGTTTCACTCATACTGGTTGTGTCGGTGTCGGAGGGCTCTTGCCTGGATTTGCCTTTCGGTTGTGGTGGAATCGTTTTCTTGGGGAGTTTGGGTGGTGGAATCAATGGCTCGGGTGGTGTTGGATGTTCGAGTGTGGGAGACATCACCTTATTCATTACATTCTGTGATGCTTGTCTCCTTTGTTTTGGTTTTGATGTTGTGCTTTTCGTCCTCTTCCTAGGTCTTTCTTCCGGTGAAGAGGACTCCGTTACTTCTGCATCTTCACCATCTTCTCTTTCTCCGAAAGCTTTAATTTCAGCCTCGGTAAGCTGTAATGGACCTTCTAAAACCTACCAAAAGATGCACATGTAAGTAAATTAATTGTTTCCAAAGTATGAGGGTGTAGAGAAACAATTTGTTTTTTATAAACAGTTCGCATCATATGATGCGAATTGTGTGGTTTTAATCATGTTAGAGTTGCAAAGCATTCGCATCCTGAGCTATGGACAGGCTGCGAATTGAGTTATGGACAGGCTGCGAATTGAGTTATGGACAGGCTGTGAATTGATACATTTTTCTAAGAAAACGCATGATATGCTGCGAACTGTTTGCACCCCCAGTTCAATACATATATAAAGCTGTTACTTGGTCATTATCCAGCAATGGTGTTCGAATAAGATATGTCATGGTTGATGCTTGGCACTCTAACCCCAACCATTTGAAAAACCTTGGTATCGATGTTGGCTTCGCTATCTCGTGGCCGATTGTTGTGTGCTCCATGATGAAGGGCTGCATGGGGACAGGTTTTATCAACACGATGCTATGTACATAACTAATTTTTATATTTAATAGATCAATCTTACAACTACAAGGGCGACGCAGCCGATGACTTTATCAGCTCTTTCTATTGCTAAGCAACTCCTGATAGACTGTCGAAGCTTGTATAGTATTGATCCAGCCCAATCATAATTGTTTATTCTGTTGAGGTCTTCAACGTAATAAACCGTGCTCCAGCCCAAGATATCTCCAGATACGGAGTAGAATAGTGTGGAGCACAAAAACAGTATCAACAGGCTCACAACATCTTCCAACTCATGCTCCCCTCCTTCGTTTATGGCCTTCGCTATACCCTGCTGTAAAACCAACGACAACATGCTATGTTAGAAATGTACAGAATCTTGCTTTATAAAGATGAAGTCCATTTTAGGCGTACCTTTATAATGGCATTTGTTATTGTTTTGGTATTACTAGCTGCTACTTTCCTGCCATTTTTACCCATGAAGTATTTCTTCATCATCCTTGATTCGTCCTCCTCGCCGGGTGCATACTTGTTGTGAAAAGCTCCGGTTTTTGTTAATTGGATTTTCTCGGTGCCATGCCTCAAGCCGAATATGATCTTGACATCGTTCTCAGTTAGCTTTACATACTTGTTGCCAATCCTAAAGGCGTCTCTATCCACGGAGAATTGCTCGATTATATACTGAATGATTGAGTAGAATTTCTTCTTTGGCAGCTCTGCCTCATTACGGATTTGGAAAGTCGTTTTCAGCAGTGTGTAGAAGGGGGTGTTTCTTGCAGCTTCAATGTGCGCCCTTGTAATACGCATGTCTTTGAGTAGCTTCAGAAGGCTCACCAACCCTGATCTGTAGTAGCTAGGTTTTGTTGTCATAGTTTCTGCACAAACACAAATCAGTTAGAGTGTCACAAATAATTCGCATCACAAGCTGTGAAATGCATACATATAAATATTGGATTCACAGACAAGCTGCGAAATGAGATCTGTTATGATGCGAATTAAGTAGCTCAAGCTGCGAATTGTTTGTTAATAAGTATAAACATGCAATCGAGCTGCGAATTGCTTGCATTGTGGGTGATCAGGGTGTGAACTGTTGCACTTTTTACATGCACGTTGCAGGGATCTGGGAATTATGCAACGAACACCAAAATCAACAATGAACTACCTAATGCAGATCTAACATACATAATATTTATCAGGAGAGTATCAGTATTGAATGCAACAAAAATTCTACCCTGGCTTCGACTATAAACCCATAAACTGAGCAACTATCCTCAGTAGATGCTTCATTCTAGTATAAAAAGCAACGCGTATCGTGAATTAAGAGAAGAAAGTGGTTCAAATTCGTCAAGAACGAAAAAAAAGTACACTTTCTACGATAATGCATACCTGTTAAATTTCACCGGTCAGAGAAAGAGATTGAAGCTTTAAGAGACGACTTCACGACAACTTTGTCGAACGAGATTGAAGGTGTGTAGTCTGACTGAGTAAAAGAGGCTGACCGGTGCTATAGTGTCGAAGGTGCGAACGGTGAGAAGGAGTAGGGTTTCTGGGTTTGAGAGAGAGAGAGAGAGTATCACGAAGTCGAACGGTTTGTTTTCTGGTGGTTTCTAAAATTAGAATTTTGCGTTTGTTTAGGGTGATAGGAAGGTCGAAAAAGTGGGTTGGATGTGAAAAATGGGTATATATAGTGGAAGGGTATTTTTGTCCAATTTATTAGTCTGGGTATTAAGTAACACTATGTTAAAAGCGGGTACCGCCGGGTAATAAGATAGTTGAGTGGGTATTTTCAGGTACTTTTCTCTTTTAATTATATGTCTTATTAAATTATAATAACATAAATGACTTTTAATTTATTATAAGTACTCCAAAATAGATGTATCAAAATCATTACTATTTTATTTGACTTTTTCAGGTTATTTGTCAAGCGCAAGGTTTTTATATTTCTAATTATTTCGTTGACTTTTCTCTCTCTCTCTTTTGAGAAACAATATTATTACTAATTAGTTTTTAATCTCTTTGTAGGGAACTGGCCAAAGTAATAAGAAGTATTATTACTAATTAGTTTTTGTAAAAAAAAATTTAATGAATAACAGGTTTTATTTTTTGTTAATTTAAACAACTTAAAATATTATTTTATAAAAAATAAATAATATAATTAATTTTCGTTAGTTGAAGTACCTAAGAATAACATTTTATTATTGTTATTCTTACTATAGTAACTCTTATTACGGTTATTCATAATAGAGTAACAGTCTCATTCCTATTTGAATAACAGTCTTATTATCCTAATAGAATAATGGTTGTGATGGTGGTAGTGGTGGTGCCGATGGTGGTGGTGGTCGTGGTGGTGCCGACGGTGGTGGTGATGATGGTCATAGTGGTGGTTGTGATGATGGTGGTGGTTGTGGTTATGGTTGTGGTGGTCGTGGTAGTGGTGGTGCCGATGGTGGTGGTGGTCGTGGTGGTGCCGACGGTGGTGGTGGTGATGGTCATAGTGGTGGTTGTGATGATGGTGGTGGTTGTGGTTATGGTTGTGGTGGTCGTGGTCGTGGTGGTGGTGATGGTGGTCCACCGCTGGAGGTGGTCGTGGTGGTGGTCCACCGCTGGAGGTGGTTGTGGTGGTTCCAACGACGGCGACGACGATGCTGGTGGTTTTGGTGGTCCGCCACCGATGGTGGTGGTTGTGGTCGTGGTGTTGGCGGTGGCGTCGGTCATGGTGGTGGTCTTGGTGGTGGTCGTGATGGTGGTCGTGACAGTGGTGGTGCCAGCAACGGTGGTGGTTATCGTGGTGGTCCACCGCCGGATGTGGTGGTTGTGGTGGTCTGCCGCCGGATGTGGTGGTGGTGGTGGTCGTAGTGGTGCTGCTGATGGTGGTGGTGGTTGTTGTGGTGGTGCCAACGGCTGTGGTGGTCATGGTGGTCTGCCACTGGTGGTGGTGGTGGTCGTCCCGACGATGGTAGTGGTGGTCCCGACGGTGGTTGCGATGGTCCCGACAGTGGTTGCGGTGGTGGTCGTGGTCGTGGTGGTCCACCGTCGGTGGTGGTGGTCATGGTAGTGATTGTGGTGGTGGTGGTGCCAGCCGTAGCGGTGACGGTCGTGGTCGTGGTGGTCTGCCGACGATGGTCGTGGTCTTGGTGGTGGTATCGGCCCACCGGTGGTGGTGACGACTTAAATAGGATTATATTTTTTAAAAATTAAGGTGATTAAACTTAATTTTTTAATTATAGGATATTTTTGTACCTCTAAAAATCTTATACACCTATTGGAATTATGGAAGTTTGGTGTATCTAACAAGAATTTTGAAATATTTGATGTACCATTTAAGAAGTCACCATTTAATGCAATTTTATTATGTTTTTATCCTTTGTTTTGTAATGAATTTTTTTTTATGTTGTTGTTTTCAACAAGTAAATTTATATATATTTTTTTATAAAATCAAAATCAATCATTAAATTTCTTAATACCCGTGCAACAACCTTAAAAGACTTATATTATGAAACAAAGAAATATTTTAAACAATAATAATAATAATAACGAGTTTTTTCTAATAGATATATATTATCAAACTTCCAATTGGTACAGAAGTCAAACTTCCACAATTTTTATTTAATTTACTATATTTTGTATTGGAATCTCGACAAATAGAATTTTATAAAATTTATAGGAATATATTATTTTAAAAAAAAAAAATTAAATTACACATCGGTAAAATACGTTTTTTTGTGCGGTTAAGACTATAAATATGACATATTTTGATAGACATCTAATCTTTTAAAAAAAATCAAATTTGAATTTCTTAATTTATCATTCATCCTGACTAATTACAACCATATCATTTACTCCAAAAAACAATCCAAAATCTGAAAACCTCCAAAAATTACCTTAGACCCATAAAATTACCATACTATTTACTACCCTTAAACCCTAAAAGTAACATTCTTCCACTCAAACCCACAAAATCGACCACAAAAACCCACAAAACAGAGTATCCATGAAAAATGATGAAATAAGCGTCTCTTTGGAAGACTTGCTAGACGAGGAGGACACTAACCGCATGAAGGTAAGTAGCTGAACTCGAGTTGATGGATTTTATTTAGTCGCACGACTATCGTGCGATGAACAACGTCGTGGTCGCACGATCGTGCGACAGGTGTACGATATTCATCGCAACCCTTCGTGCGACCACATTTTAAAACCCGTCGCATGCGACACATACCATTTCTTTCGCATGTGGCGGCCGTTTAGTATCATTCGCATGCGATACTTATAGATTAAAATGTTATATTTTGAATGAGGAACCTGTCCAGCCTCCATGTATGGATGGTGATTACACAAACATATTCAAAATGGATAGGTTATTTACGAAAGATAAATTTGATGTTTTTGTGGACATTGAATCAAATGAGATTAAATTCGTCACGATTACAAAGCTCTACGATAGCGAAAAATGGGGAAAAACTCCTAGATTAGATTATGTTCGTGAGCGGTACAGTATATTCGTATCAAAAGCGAAGCCATAAACGTTAAGAAAGCGCAAGATTTCGACGAAGAAATGTAATTGTTCGTTTGCGTTAAAAGGTCATCTGATTGAAGTACTAGCTATGACACGACGTTTGGAGGTGATAAATAGCACGCATAATCACGATCCATACGTTCGCTTAGACGATCATTCCCGCGCTTGTAGACTAAAAGAGGATGAATAAGAACTAGTTCGTAGTTTGTCTCACCTTGGTTCGTGTTCGAGGGAGATATATGTAGGGAATATAAATAATATATGAAGAGAGACTGAAGAAGAAGAAATTTTTATTGAAGCTTTTTGATATGTTAATTATTGATACATTGTATATCCTATATCTATATTAGTACATTATTCTGTTTTAATGACTGAATAATATTTTTTACTAATATAATATTTTCTCTAAAATACAAAATCAAATCTCTAAAAGAATATGAATAATATTTTTACATCAGAAATATATTATCCAAATCTTTGAGTAATATATTAATTAATCAACTTAATTAATTAATATATTTCTAGCTTAATTTAATTTGGTTCCAACAATGCCTCCCTTAAATTAAGCTTTCGGCTAAATCTCAAACTTTTTCACATTCCTTTTGAAGCCATCGTTCTTTTTTAAGACTTGTGTAGTGGATAAGTTTGCGAAGATATGGTCCATTTGATCAAATATTTTTTTTTTCTCCTTGTTTCGGTCGCCTCTGATCTTCTACGGTCTTTTTCGGCATGTTCCAGTTACCTCCAATCATCTACCGTCTTTTCCGGTCACCTCTGATCTTATACGGTCTTTTCCGGTCTTTCATGGTTACCTCCAATCATCCATGGTTTCTTTCCGGCCACCTCCGATCTTCTACGGTCTTTTCTGGTCGGTTCCGGTCTTTCCGCTTCTTTTGTTTTTTTTTTCAGGAGATAGTGCTTTTTTTCTCTGACGGACAATGTTTTTTTTCTTTTTCCGATGGACAGTGAAAACGCTTATTCTTCTCACTTTTTCTTCTCCAGCTAACAACGCCTTTTTTCGTCTTTTTTTCTCTCTTTTTTTCTGGCGGACAACAAATTGCTATTTCTTATTTTTTTCTCAGCGAACAAATCTATTTTTCTCTCGATGTTTTTTTCTCCGGCGGACAGCAAATCGCTGTCCGCCGACCCAACGAATCATTCTTCTTTTGTAGATAATAAAAAAGATAATAGAAGAAGAATTTTTTATTAAAAACTTTTATGTTGTTGTTGATGTTAATATAACAGTTTCTCTAAAATACCAAATAAAATCTCTAAAAGAATATGAATAATATTTTTAGATAAAAAATATATTATCCAAATCTTTAAGCAATATATTAAATAATTAATTAACTTAATTAATTAATTAATATATTTCTAGCTTAATTTAATTTTGGTTCCAACATATAAATATAGGATATACAATGTAAAACAACATAATCACAAAAGTTTCAATAAAAATTTCTTCTTCTCTTATCTCTTTTATTATCTACAAAGATAAGATATTATCCAAATCTTTAAGCAATATATTAAATAATTAATTAACTTAATTAATTAATATATTTATAACTTAATTTAATTTTGGTTCCAACAATATAAATATAGGATATACAATGTAAAACAACATCATCACAAAAGTTTCAATAAAAATTTATTCTTCTCTTATCTCTTTTATTATCTACAAAGATAAGATACCGAATTATACATAGGCTTTCAAAATTCTTCGTGGTTTGATGATGGATATCATGTGTGCACTTCCGAGCGTCATTGTTACCAATCGAGCGTTAGCTCTGATGCGATCTATCGAGGATACAATTTTGGGCATATACCACTTGTTATGCACGTGGCATATTAGTAAGAACATTCTTCGGACGGTTCGAAAGATATTGCATGATGATGTGATTGCGAAACAATTTTTTGCGTCTAATGGCTACGTTGTCGGGGTGAACACAGTTGAAAGCTATGAAATAAATCTAGCTACATTGAATGAGATGTTTGCCTCTCAACCCAAGTGTTTTGCATACGTTATGGACGTATATATAATGAAATATGGTGACAAGTTTTTTCAATATCGAACGAACAAGATAAAACATTACGGCCAAACAACTTCAAATAGGTATATCTTTTAATCTAATTTTTTTGTTTTGCTATTATATCTCTTTAAAAATAAGGTCCTAGGTTTGTACTTGTATTATGTAAGTGTGAGCGTGCTCACTCGTCCCTAAAAAATACTTTGGGACGAATCAATGCAATTTTGAGATTTTTTGGGAAAAAGTTCACAACTTACTAACGACGCAGCATGCGGGGATCCTCGAATCGTTCGAGCGAAGTAAGTTTCGTTCAATTACCGGTTATGATGGTACTTTGACCGAGAAACTAAAAGGTTATGTATCACATACAGACCTAAAAATATTGATGTTTGTTATTGTACGTTCGAGAAATATAGGAGTGGATTGGGTAGCATGTAGAGGATGTTTCCTTAAGGAAAACACATGGGTTACCTTGCAAATATGAAATTGAATTTATAGCTAAAGATGACAGGTGCATTCCTCTAGAAGATGTGGATATATTTTGGATAATATTAAATATTTTTCATAAAGATCCCACTTCGCGTGAGGACGAATTGAAAAAACTATCCATAATAGATAACTTCATTCGTAGTTTTCGCCATGACCAATAAGACCACATTATCAATCGGGTAATGCAAATATTGAAGCCCGAAACTAGTTATATTCAAGATCCTAAAGAAGCGGTTTGAGCTAAGGGTATGCGAAAGGGAGGCGTCGATAAATCGACTAAATTGAACCCTAGTCCGTGGGAATATCTCATTGAACAAACCGTTAGTGCTAGTATCCAGCTAACTCGATATGTAGTGCACCCGTTAACACATTAGGGAGCACGGCCGCATCGAAAGTGGTTTTGGTTGTAACACCCAAACTACCACTTGCAAAAAAGAAAGTTGGTTGCCCAAATAAAATTATTAAGGATGAAAAGTTAACATTATATCCGGATTGCATCCCGACATTTCTACGCACTTATATTACTAAGTTAGTGGACGTTCTTCTGGACGGACAATGCGGATATTGTTTTGTAGCTCATTTAATATACAATAATGAAGATAGATGGGAAAATGTTAGATGCGATTTGTTGAAAGAGTTGAGAGAAAACCGTGCATCTTGGTTGGATGTATATGGTTTGCCCAAGGTGTTTGACGATGTGGTACATAGGTTGAATTACTTCAAACCCAACCCTAGTATCCATTATTGATGACATTTCCGGACATATGACTAGTCATTGCGTCAAGGTATCAGTGCATGGTATACCATGTCTTGCAAGCAGCGCCATTAACGTATCTACCAATTTGTGGACGCCCACTCGTGATCCATTCAACGATCATAGAAGTTGGGATTGCTTTCGTAGATGAATGTCACTCTGTTAATTTAAGTATATCATCCTTTTATATTTTATTACTTATTTAATACATAATGCACTAATTTCATATTTTTCCCCGCAGATTACTACTTCACCCGATGGATCATTGTCGTTATTATACCCCTCGTGGGGTGCTTACGCCACCGAAGAAGCGAGTCAATGGGCGCATCTATACTACCGTAGGTTCAAAAAATTTACACAACTAATGCCAGTTAGGAAATAAACTTGAACGAAACACCAAATGTAACCAATTTGAGTAAAGAAGATAATTGATGTAATGTTGAATGATGTCAAATTTTTTGTATCCCACTTATCTTACCCCTAAACACCAAATGTCATTTGACTATTGTTGAGTTATAGTTTAATTTAAGTTGAATTAATGTATGGAATTTGCATATACTACTAACATAATATACTCAAGACATTATTTTACCACCCTCGGTAGGAATCGTTGATAATACACAACATATATAGAGTCAAACGAAACCAATTGTTGATTTTTATAGAATCGCGTCGCACGCGACATGGTTCCAAAATGGTCACATGCGATCGTAGTACAAAATGTTGGCCCATTATTCAAGTCAGAGAGATGTGTGTCAGAGTCACAACTACGACCGGACTTCACAAGGGTCGCATGCGACACCAGTACAAATTTTTGGCTCATTGTTTCATCTAGAGATATGTGTGTTGCAAGTCACAAATGCAACCGGGCTTCATAGGTGTCGCGTGCGATGATAATACATAATCTTGGCCCATTTTTTCATCCAAAGATATGTGTGTCGCGAGTCACAAATGCGACAGCCATTCATTATGATCGTATGCAACCTGTTCCTTAAATTTTTCCTCATATTTTTAGACAGAGAGATGAAAATTAAGTTTTGACTACAAATAGTTGCGTACAAAGCAAGACAGTTGAACGTAAAAAACATAGGACTCATAATCAAACAAAAATTAATCGAAGCATAAAAACTCAAAAACACAACTGAAGAAATCTGAATGCTCAGTCATCGAAGTCGTATCACATGTTGTCTTCAGAATCATCCCCCTCCTGATTTTCTACAATCCTATCCTCTATATACACTACCATATCCATAATGTTGTAGTCTACCACGGTCATGTTCCACACGGAAGCCACTTGTTCCTTAATTTTTAATGGCAAGAACAACAAACGCTAAAGCGGTTTGACAAAAAGGTACATGCGTTTGATTTTGCCAAGACTACGCATAACAAGACACGTTGTTCCTACACGGCCATAACTGAAATACATCATGCAGAGGACCCGCTCAAAAAATGCATCGCTGGTATCTTCCCTCATCTCTCGGCGAGCAACCTTCACCGCCTGAAGCAACCGGTAGTCTTCATCAACATTGAAATCCATATGTAAATATCTTTGTGTTTTTTATAGTTTGTGAATGTTTTGCTGGATGTCTTGTTAGAATAATTTTGATGTCCTTTTTATAGGGAAATGATTGGGGTGTATCATGTTTGGCAGGAGTTGATTTTGGCCGGAGTTAATTTTGGCGATAGTCGATTTTGGCAGGAGTCGATTTTGGCGGGAGTTGTGTGAGGTGAGGTCTTATTATTAAAATAGTTTGTTTCGTTTTATCAAGCAAAAAATAAGACAGATTTCAAATAAAAATCTAAAAGTATTCTAAAAACATAGTAACATTAAATAGTCTGCAAATCAAATGTATAAATACAAGTAATAATGCTAAAACAAAGTCTACAAGCCGAAATAACGTAATAATAGAAATCAACGACGTATATATCTCTCAGCAATCCTACCCATCTGAAGGGCGGTATGTACTAAATCGTCGTACAACAACGTGGGTATTCCGTGTAGAAACTATGTGATCTGATCATATCTGCAAAATCAGCACCACACTGAGGTTGCACCTGATGTCTTCGAGTTGAACTCCCCGAAGTAGGGTTACTAACTATATACCACAGGTTCTTCTTCACCCATACCCAGTATATCGCGTCGCTGCACTCTCCCCGAACGTTGTATTCCGCACCTACAGTGGTGTAAAGATGATACTTCCGATTTTGCCAGAGATGAGCATCCCAAACGTACCTCTGAACCGTATTCTTGCCTGCTTTTTTGGAAACACAAGGAAGAATCTGTTTCGGAATGAGGTGAAGTGACCCATCTGACGAGTGACACAATCAGGGTAATAACGAACAACGATGTCAAACGTCTTTAGTGTAAGCTAAACCCAACTGACAATATGGAACGGATGCTCATCACATAAATACGTATAGGAAGGAAAACGACATGTAAATAAATAAGTTAACAAATTAGACAAGTGTAGTAGTTAAAAACATAACGTTAAAATTTAAAAATACTACTTACATCTGACTTCATGCACATTGATAGTGCATGCATTAACTCCCTGCGTACATCTTGTGAAATACCGATCTTTTGTGGCGCATGTCGGCATATATGGGGTAACGATATGTGGTAATCACTAAATAATGGAGCTCGAAACTACGTAAGGTGATCAAATAGTCACGCCTCAAGTAGTCATATGAACCCTTAAATACCCCCCTATACCATGCAAAGATCTCTGGCTAAGGGCGTTACACAACTGCGCCGATACATACTGACCCTAGTTGTACCGATTCATAACCTGGTACTGGTTCACAAACTCGAGGTAATCTAAAGGAATATTATTGCATGTTTTGTTGGCACAAATAGTGGTACCTAACAGAAATAATATATACGCACGGGTGGCATGATCTACTCTTTCATCTGTGATCTTACTATCACAGTACTGTCACCCGTGAATGTGGTACGCAGCCAACTAAGTGTCGCACTACTAGCATTCCTGAGATTCTTAATCAACTCAATTGGTTGTACACCCATCATGCTAGCATAAGTTTGGCTCCTCTCCATCTCATTATCAAATGATATAACATCAAAAGGCATATCTCTAACCAGTAGTTTAGTGATGACGTGGACATCATCTAAAGTCACAGTCATCTTTCCGAACGAGAAGTGAAATGAAGAAGTCTCCTTATGCCATAGCTCGAGGAATTCCTCAACCAAATGTAGGTCGGTATGCCAGCGGGAGACTGCGTCGATGGGAGGGCCAAAGATAGTCTCATCACCTTCTCCCGTACCTTACTCTGCTTTTTGAAGTCCCATTTGCGGAGTGACTGATTTGTATCAAACACGTAAGTAACTAATTTGTCTAATAAAATAAAAAATCAATTATATAATAAAGTTATTGAGAATTAAAACTGACATCTGCATGATACACACTAAACGCCTCGTGTAGGGTGTAATCGGGATAGAAAGGTGGAACGTATGGCATCAACGACAAGAACTCTGCATCCTTGACCTCGGGTGTGTAAGGTGCGCCAGGTGCGTCAGGTGCGTGCGAAGACGAACATGCACCACTGCTGCCGACAGGAGCCCAACCAGCGTCATGGCGGCTGGTATCGTCAGCTCGAGTACCACGACGGAGGCGTCATTTTGTCCGGCTACCCGCAAATTGTCCCTCGGCATGAGCAACCTCCACAGGCTTTGGTGAAGCACGTGTTGCCTCTGCCTCGCGCGTCTCGCTCTGTTGAGCTTTATCGTGTATGAATGGATTCTTCACAGTCAACTTGATACGACCCATCCTGTAGAAAACAGAAATAAAGAAATATTAGCAAACCACAAATAAAACAGTTTGTTCTCTCGTCCCATGCGACCAGAGTTCATCACCAATCACATGCGACAAGAGATATGGCACGGTCGCATGCGACCAGGTTTGTGCTTCAGTCGCACCCGCCAAGAACGTTTCATGGTCGCACGATCGTGCGACGAGCCCAAATCTGGTAGCACTGACGTGCAACGAACACCTGCGAGATCCAAAATCCTAGATCTATCAGGACAACACCATTTCAATCAAAACCAACGCAAAAAACACATATCCTTATATGACAAACAACAATACAACACTAGTATAAGAAAACAAAGCCTAAAATCATGCAAAAATCATACTTTTAAAATCAGAACTGAAATACTCTATTTTCTACCACTTATACACAACGAAAATTTGAAAAAATTATAGTGGGAGGCTTGTATTGCTTACCTTAGTGCTGTTGTGAGTTCGGATTCTTCAAAAACACGCTTTGATTTTCGATGAAAACATGATGTTTGAGAAGTTTATAAAATAGGGAAATAGAAAAAAAGTAATGAGAGATTTATAAAATACTTTTATACTTAAGTTTTCTGGAAGGGGTAAATTTGTCCAAAATCAGGTGAGAGATATATCAAACGGACTTAGGGTTCAACCACATAAAATCCATAAAAATGTATTATATTTCTACTATGACCTTTTTTTTAGCCTATCATTTTTCGTAATTTATTTTCCAGTGTTGGTTTGCAAACTATTACCCCAAATTCAAAATCTCTATACGTCCTCGTTGAACAGTGACCGTGATTTCCTTCGAAACAACCTGATAATTTACCTTAAACGTTTAACAAAAATTGCTGTCACACATCTACTATTTTCCACTAGTTGAACCTATTTGCCAACAAGTATTACATAAAAGCGCTGGTTTACCGACTATTACCCCAAATTCAAAGTACCTATACGTCATCATTAAATAGTAACTGGAATTTCCTTTAAAACAACCTAACAATTTTCAATAAACGTTTAACGAGAATTGCGTCACAATACGTCTACTGTGTTCCGCTGGTTGAACCTATTTGTCAACAAATATTACATAAATAATCAAAATTACTGTAAACCTTTTTAACTTATTATGGGTTTTCCCATATCACTTTTATTGTAATTCGTCTTTTTGTCTTACATAGAAAAAATATTCAGAATAATATTTTCGTATCTATTTTAAAAAGTTTATAAAAAAAATCACTTAATCATTTGGAATAAATTCCACAAATTTACAATTAAAAAATTACAACATAAAATTTTGGACTCAAAACAGTTATAAATAGACGCCCGTTTCGCTCGATTTTAAAAAACTTAATGTTGAAAATTTTAAAATTTTACAACTTTAGAGATGTCCATTATAATAAATAAATTTATATAAATAAGATCACTATTTAAAGATAAACCGAACTCTTTTTATATGTAGAGGAAAGAATAGGCAATGATTTATATTATTTTTTGAACGTAAAATACAAGACCGAGTTGGCTCTGCTCTGTATTAGTTTTCCAAATAAAATCAAATACTGACACCTAATAACATTGGCAACTCCCTCATTTTTCACTACGGAAGCATTGTAGGATTTTATCCATAAATAGTGAAAAAATATTGGATCGCTAACTACTAAATCATTTAAGCATAACCAGAAATAAAAGTAATAGATCATTTAGAAACTAAAATTTAAAGTACTTTCACAAGTCAACTCATCTGTTTTAAAGACACTGTTTAACAGCAGTATAAACTGTTTGGTTGAATGGATTCAAGATCAAGTTAACAAAGATACTATTAAGGTGACAGTTTATAATGATAGTAAAACAGAAGCATTGAAGCACTCAAGTACAATACTGTACATGAGAAATTTTTGGTTGGGTTACTAATATTCTGTGACCAAAATCATTTAAGGTTTCTCAACCGCTCTCTTTCACTCCTGCCTCATTCAAAATGGTAATTACCAGGTGAGGATCAGCCACATAATTATAGTTGAGGATCAAACTGTCCATAGCTCGTTCCGGATTGAAATGTACTTCTCCCAAAGTGTTGCTGACTTCTGAATTTCACTCATCAGGTTCTTGAATTTATGGCTGTAGTCTGCTCCACTGCCAAAATAGATTTAGAGTCAAACACAATGCAGTTGAAAATAATTTCAGCAAAAGGAAAAGCCAGGTGCTTTAACATACCTTATGCGGTTTAGTGATGCGATTGGCCGTAACGCACTTCGAATCATATCTTCGTTGCGGTCTACTTCTTGCTTAACGGCATCATGCTTTGGCTTGAAATTGATAGTTTTTTGCAGGGGATCAACCAATGAATCCAGCACTGATAACATAATGGCAGGTTTAGCAATTTGCTATGTCTGAGACTTTATGAAGACAATAAAATTTAAATTATTAACCTGCTAACACGGCAGCAGGACATTTATCTGCCACTTTTGAGAGAATAAGATGGCACGGCATTTTAACATCGTAATGATCTGGAAGAGTCAATTCAAATCAGATTCAACAGGATAACAATACATATTATAAGTTTCTTCATATATATGTTTCTTCAACTGAAAACGAATGCCACTCTGCGAAAATTGAAGGAATTAGCCATAAACACTAACCATTCAGTCCAGATTGTAAATAAGGGACTATAAAAGCTGAAGGATTCAGTTGATCGAGGCAACTGTCAAGCAATGTGTCCACGCATTCAAACGCGGCTTTCCTCAGCTCAAGCCCATCATCGACAATGTGCTTGAATGGACCAAGATCAACAGTTCTTATGAGTTCTGGCTGCATTATCCCAGATGCAAAATTTCAAACCAGTGGTAGGAATACAAGCAACCAAAGGAAACTATAAGCATTCTTGTTATGATACAACAGAATGCAAGGAAGGCAGAATGCTACTGAAAAATAAATAAAGAGCCAACAAAAACAGCCACTAGGATATGATATGAAAATGAGACACCATATTTTAAAGCAATAAGCCTAAAGAACAACTATTATGTATTAACAATTTAACACTTACAATTTTATATAAAATGGACAACTACCACCACTGACCAAGAGCTTATAATCAAACCAATTATGCTCATTTTTTTACCTACCTTAACAACTGTTTGATCATATAGAAGCGGAAACAGCTCTTGAAGAAGTCCTTTGATGAGATTAGGCTTATTATGACCAAATGTACTCAATGCTAACACAGCTGCACGCCTGACATGCTGCACAACCAAATAAATAAATATTCATCAATCTGAAATAGACCCACTCAAAATGCCTATTTTCAATTGGTAATACAGCTAACCATAAGGGCTTACCCTGTCATTGTCTTTTATAAGCATAAGAAACGAAGAAATCTCGGGGTATATGACTGCGTCTATCTTCTCTGGACGCTCAACAACAGAATATTTGACTGCAGTGACGACTGTTGCTCTGGTGAATGCAGCGGGGCTTGTTATTTTCACCTTTTCAATTCCCAAAACAGAGATAAAATAAGAAAAGGAGACAAATAAAGCATAGAAGGTTCAAGCAAAGTTTTATCAAAGTCAAGTAATATTATAAAGAGGATTTTTTTTTTATAAAGTCTTTACCTTAAGTGCAGGAACAAGTTTCACAGGTTCAATTAGCGCAATTTTTCCCAGACACTCCGCTACGACATTGCGCACCCCTTCTTCCTCACTTTCACAGTGGTTAAAGAGTAAATTAAGGATCTTCTCTAAGCCAGAATCCTGGAATTCTGCTTTATCAACGGACTGTCTTACTATAACCTGGACAGTTAGAGAAAGTCATTATAGATGTTACATACTAATTTATAACCCTGTCCAATATTTAATTCAAGGAAATGAATAGATACCTCCTTGAGAGAATGAAGTAATAGATATTGTTTTTTCTGCTGATTATCAATTTGGTCCAGGATAAACGGAAGATACTTGGATAAATTACCAACAGCAATGTTACCCAGAGCATATGAGGCAGCTGACTTAATTTCTTCGAAGGGAGATTGGAAAGACTCGATGATAATAGTTTCTATGTTAGGATGCGAGCTTAAATCTTTCCTTCTTCCAATTTCACCCAGACACAACAATGCAAGATGCTGCTTGGCCTGGAAAAGAATATCAGTAATAGAATAGCATAAGCTACTAAAACTCTAACCGATATTTAGAATCAGGCACAAAGTACAAAAACAAGCAAGAGGAGGTACATGATCTTTCTCTTACAGAACATCCAGACTGTTTAACACAGGCCTACTTTAAATGTAATAAGAGAGAGCAAACCATGTCATTTGCCAAATAAGGTAGCCAATGATCCTCAAGGTCTTCCAAATAATGCTTGATATAAAAGGGCTTAGATTCAAACCAGGAAAGCCCAAGAAGTGGAGAGAATAATGGTGAAAAATATTAAGAAAATCAAAAAAGGTAGCAAATAAACTTTTTAGTGCAGAGTTAGTTGTTAAATGTCTAACACTACTGACGCATGTATAGAAAATCAAAGAAACAAACACACCTCCTCCACCCTGTATCAAGTTTACCATCTAACGATCCAAAGTACATATCATACCTGGTTTTTGAATCCTACAATTAACCATCTCAATTACTAGAAAAAAATATCTTACTACCAAGTAGATGACAATGAATCATACACCACAAAATAATCACGATTATACTCTTATGAGAGCAATCAACAAGTCACTATTAAGAATCATGCAGTAGGAATTGCAAGAGAGCTTACTGAATTCGTGCTGCTGTCATCTTTAAGAATGTTAGTGAGCATTTTTACAGTAGACGAACACTTTTTATCACCTGCAGCAAGACATAGAACAGCCACACATTGGGCTATCGAGTACAAAGCCTGCTTCGTAACACCACCAAATTGGGGTGACGACTTAGCACATGACAAAAGAGACCCTAGCAATGTATCAAAACTTGTATTTGCAGAGGAAACCAGGGCCGCAAAAAAGCCTTGTAGAGCCTGTAACATGAAACAACAAGATTCACATTGATGAATCCTAGACAAAGATTTAAGCTCCAATAATTTGTATCTCATATACCAGAAGTGCTTGTCCCTGAAGCAACGAGCTTTTAACTAAGGTTAGAGCCTGAGGAAGAACTTTATTCCCAAGGGCCAAGCCAACATTTGGTCTAGACATCTTGTCAGCCATCAAAGTGCAGCAGAGCTGTAGGGCAAGAGCTGTCATATGCAAGTCTGTATCACTGGGATCAGACAAAAAAACAAAGACACTTACAAAATGCGAGAACAATCGCGAAGTGTGTTCACTTTAGGGGGAGATATTCACAAGAAAATTAAGAGAAAAAAATGCAAAAACCTTATCAAAGCTGATAATTCAAAAATTATAGCTTCATAAGCAGCTGAACCAATTTTATCGCCATAAGCCTCGATAAGGGAGTTCAATGTCCCAAGTGTTGCCTGTCTTAAAGCGCGATGAGCCTAAATCCACAGACAAAGATCATAATGAGTTTCAGGCCTGCCTATATTTACATACAGAGAACCAATAACATACCTTTCGCAGAAATGCAGTCAGCTCGGCAATTACATGCTCTAAAACACATGACAAGTCTATCTGAAGAGGAGAGGATGCAATGACAGCGAATGCCTGTTCTTGGGACAAAAGGACACAACTAGGTTACCAAACTGAGTTCCTCGCGACCAGTATAAAAATTTAACAAGTAACTACCAATTCCTAACTCAGTTGCATGTTTTGTTTAAATTTGGTTTTCGGCAGAAGAAAGGAAAAAAAAAGGAGCTCCATAAAAATTCCTAGAAAATTTAGCTGGACTTAATGGAATGTAATCCTAATAAACCAGTACAAGTATCAGTTAATAATATCGTAACAATAGAAGAATGGCTCAACTTGAATTCTTAATGCACCATTACAATCAGGGGGGCAAACAAGTGCCTTCACCAAATCTTGTTCTCATATACCAGTCGGTACATACAAAATTAAAGCCTTAAAGAATGTCAAATTATTGATTACTTTACTAGTTTAACTTTGGACCCTAGCATTAAATACCACGTGCAACAACTTATAAGTGTCATTACTGTAGTTGCTGCTCTGATGAAATACAATGACACAAAATGCACTAACCCATACAGTGGCTTTAAATAACAGCACCTAAAACCAACCTTTACAGCTGTAAGCCGGGTGATTTCATTTCCCATTCGATCAACTAGTACAGGTAAACATGCAGGTAATTCTCCTCTTAGACAGTCCCCGAACATTGAAATTACAAGACCCATGTAGGTTATAGCACATTCCTTAACCTCCTGATAACAAGAAAAATCAATAAACGCAAATTAACGAAATTACCTAAGAAGATATCCAGAAAGAAAGAGATCTGCTGCTAGATACTTCAATCCTTTTATTTTGAAGGTGCAGCTTGGAAAGCCAGCAGAGAGAATGAACATGAGAAATGAAACAAACTACACAAACCTGATCTTGATCTTGATTAGTCAGACGTGAAAGTATGCAACTGTATATTGGATGAACATATGGTTTAAAGTCAAAATCAGAATCCTGCATCATAATAGAAGTTGTTCAGCAATATAGTTGGTTCATAATTACAAAAGAGTAGTGGATAACGCATTCACCTCAATACTAGGACGAACTACTCGAACAAGCTCCCCACATACCCGCAATGCCTCTGCTGTTACCTTATAGTAACGCTCACCAACAGCAGCGAAAACTGGACTAGACAAAGCCTGCATTACCATAGAAAGTAAGCCACTTATTGAGACCCATACAACTCCAAATATAGACCCTCAGTTTCAGACAAATTTAATTCTTCTTGTTTATAACTTATCAGCATAATATGAATTTTTCTTATAATCCTTTTTTCTTTCTATTATTTTACTGCAAATAATTAGATTTTTGAAGAAGTAGAGTGAAGACAATAGTGATTAATAAGCATTGATTATAACATTTGCGTATACATATTTATAATTTACACACTTTCTTCTGTCGGTTGTCAGTTTTACCCAGATCAAGTTGCACCTAGTTAAATAGTAGTTACCATACTTCAAGGAGTCATCAAAATGTCAAAGATCTGAAAAACTAAGACATTCCATTTTTTAATCAGTTTTCTGTTGGTTGATATATTCTGTCTCCCAAATACTTTTTATTCTTATTGTGGCTCTTCAAAAGACATTAGAAAAAAAATACAGAAGGATTGGTACTTAGGCTAACTTAAATAATATAATGACAATAACATCAAAGTGATAACTGGAAACACATAAGTGACTTCTAGTAGCTGGTGACCGTTTTTGCAACCCTCTAAGAAAATTATTCCCAAATATTAGAAATAGCAGAGGATAAAAACAGTTCCAAACAAAGAGTCTCTCTACCGTATCAAGACTGATACAACCACATGACTGCTAACATGGTGTTATTTTGCACATTACATAAAGACCAGGCAGAATATGTTATAAAGCACGTAAACATTGTCTTACCTTGATGTAAGGGTGGAAAACAGAAGGTGAATGAGAAGCCAATACCAATCTTGTAAACACAAGAGCTTCAATCTTCAAATTTGAGGTAGAGGATTTATCCTGGAGAAGATTACAAGGGAAATTTAATAAAACGAGAAGACTAACTCCAACAACAATGACGTTGGAAGATAGCAGAAATCATGTACATTTAAGGCCTTCTCAATCCCTGGAATGAGTAATCCAATATGATCAGTGAGGCAATCAGGCAAGACAACTACAAGTTCTTTTAAGACAGAGAAAGCGCCAACCTACAGACCGAAAAGAATCTTGATAAAGAGTAAGAATAAGAAGCAACCATGTATAATATTACAGATTTCAAACCTTTGTCTTCACGGACTTCTCTCTTAGCTGTCTGTTAATAGATTTAACAATTTTTGGAACTTCCTGCTTTAGTAGCCACCTTGGGCTGCATAAAGTAAAAGTTTGCACTTGGTTAGCTTTTGATAGGTGTTACTGAGGAGGTCAAATTTCCCAGTCAACAAGTACAACACAAGCACACAGAATTTTTTATTATTATAGTAAGGCCTAAATACCTAGAAAACGTACAGAAACCCGACCTAAAAGGAAGAACAAAGATAACTAAAGATTGCCATAGTGATTGATTACAATTCGAGTTCTGCCATCTGCTAGTAACAGGTTCTGATCAACAACTTAAGCATGTGATGAAGTTGGAATTACATTAAACTACAATACGTGATCATTCAGCTCCAACGACCCTTCCTGATTAACTTCCACTCCCAATCGAAACAAAAGAAGAACAATGAGAGAAAATAATTGCTATTTACTAACATGGCCACTTGCCTCAATTCATTCATGTCACCCTGCTCTTTACTAACATTTCCAGTTTGGCGTAGTAGCTCGATGAAAGTGCTGAATACATCCATCTGCAGCACAAAAGATTAGACCAGCCAGCATAGTCAACAAGTTAGAAACATAAATGTGATATTTTGGTACCTTCACATTTTCTTCCCTTTCTTTAAACCTATCAATCAATTTAGGACAAGCCTGCAAATCAAAAATATTGCAAAGCACAAATTACTGACCGGAAATTCAATAAACTGCTGTCAGTGAGTGACGGCGTACTCATGCAAAAGTGATAATGCCACTATGTTTGTGGACGTGTGTATATGTGTGTGTGCGTGTATATGCATGTGAAAGAGAGAGAGAGAGAGAGAGAGAGAGAGAGAGAGAGAGACTGCCATAGGCAAGTCTAACAGATGGAAAGGGCAACCACACAGCATATATAACACAAAAGTGGCTCCTCAAAAACGTTTGCTCTCTTTCCGTACAGCACTGAACGCATACCTCCTGATATAGATTGGAAAGCATCTCAGGACGCGAAACAATTAAAGCAGCTAAACACTTGGCTGCTGCTCTCCTAACTTTCCAGCTGGCATCCTCGTCATCTGTGTACTCGGTTGCACTCTCGCTATGAGCAATAAACAACTTGAGTAAGAAACAGTGTCATGAACAAATATTTTATTGAATCAGTTAGCACACAAAGATTAAAACATACTCATCTTCTTCCTCCTCTTGATTCTCATCATCAGTATCTTCATCCATGTTGTCGGTGAAATTTGGGTCGTAGCTTATATACTCAAGCGTAAGCTTTAGAATTTCATCACAGTAGGGGGAAATGTCTCTAGGGCACCTCAACAAAAAGCTATCAAGTGCCTGTATGCCATATTTGACATAAATAAGCTAAAAATAAATAGCATTAACTAAAATTAAGGTAACTATTAGCCATAAAAAAGACCTGCAAGCTATATTCACGAAGCTCCTCATCATTCTCCGATGCACTTGTGCAGTAACTTATTAGAACCGGTACAGTGTCGCCAAGTTGCGGTCCAAACCGGTACCCAACAGCACGACTAATATATAACAATATCAAAGTACCAGCCATAAGCAGATGAAAATCTGGAATAATATTCTATTACGAATTATATACAGAGGCACACATTGACAGCTAACCCTGAAATAACCCTTGGTATGAAATTATATCACATAACTAAAATTAGACCACCACAAACACATTGGAGAAGTATACTGGGAAGCGACCAATACGAGGCACAACAGAGATAAAAGTATTCTGAAACTATCTAATCTAGTGATTACATTTCATCATAACAAAAGATGCTCAAAGTTCAATTATATGATGCAACCCGGAAGTAGAGATGCAAGCATTAAAAAAGCATCATAAGAAACTAATATAGCTAACCTTAAAGCCCCGATCATTTGAATGTTTGTACGAATCAAATCAGATTTAGAATTCTTATTTCTCAAATTTCGTACAACTTGAGCAGTTGCCTTTGCTAGTAAATCGTCAGACAAACTGGAAGCAAGTGATGCTGAAACACCAAAAATTCTGTTATAAATCTCCATATTTAAGTGGATAACAATTGCCACATGAATGATACTAAACTTTCAAATTAATCACAGTTCAAATTTAAAAGGCAATAACCCTACAAACAAAGGAAAATGCAAAAGAGCATTTTGGTTGTACAAGAGTATATAACATTTTTGTGATACATATCACTCATAGAAGGCCAACAGAAACGAAAAAAACATCAATATCAAGCCATATATACCATTATACTTATAAATACATTGTTATTTCTAAGTAGATACCCATATCAACAAGAAAACTTGGGTCTTATTCTTAATTTACTTAGTCTTACCAATACATGTGACTGTCTTTTTCCTGACAGTAGCTTGGTTGAAAGCCAATTGTGACAGCAATGCATTGAGTAGCAGCTCATGGTCGGTTGCCATTAGATTTCCAAATTTATGAAGGACGTCACACAAATTATCAAGACATTCACATTTGACCTCAGTACTCATAGCCTGCACAAAATGATAATTAAATCATTAGCTGTATAGCACATTATAGATGCCCTTACTATCACCAAAGTCTATAATAATCCATCGTGGAACAATGAGGTGACAAGCAGATACTTCATACAAGTAGTAAACATCAAAGTTGTTTCTTTGCTTTTAAGGAAGGTCCTACACCTAAGGCCATCTATAAGTCTTGTCCAGGCCCCACAAGTCTTTCAATTTTTCAATCTATTTACCAAATTCGTGGAACAATGAGGCGACAAACAGATACTTCATACAAGTATTAAACATCAAAGTTGCAAGCCCTCCATGGGTCCAGGATCCAGGGTTACAGCTATATAGTGAGCCTTTTGGTTTGGCCAAGTGTAAGCTTGTGCTATTTGAGATTGCATAAGCATTCATAAAACCCAAACAAAGATCTTTTGAGGTTTTGTTGAGCTTATGTGAACATATAGGCCTGCAAACATATCTCGAAACAGACACTGCATTAATAAAAAGGAGTCTTGGTGATTTGCCGGTATCATGTTTGACTGAGGTGCTTGAAGAATATAATACCATAATATGTCAGCAGTATGCTTCAATTACACTTATCGTTTAAAGTGACTTTTACTTTATACACATAGAAATCTTCAAGCGGATGTGCTCTCTATGTAAATAAAAATTTCAACCTTAAAACATGCTAATAAGTATACAATGAGTATAAGCATGAGCATTGTTTTCTATTACATCTAATTCATTGCAGTCTAACCAGTGCGCGGCATCGAATATTATTAACTCTTTTCTGGTACAACTTTTCCTTTGGAAAGTATTGAGCATGTGTAGACTAAAACCACGCTGTTGATGATGTTTATTATCGGGTAAACATACATATTAATTTTGGTGAACCACAAACATCGGGTAAAAACTTTAAAAAATTATCCCAAAAACACATATCAATCCACAAAGCTTATTTATCAATAAAGGCTTAGTCTTTTGCACATTTAAAGACTCTGTGAAGGAAGACAACTATCCCAAACGCCCCACGATTTGTAAGTATATTCACTAAGCCATTTAATGAAAAAAAGTTCTTCAAAACTTGCAATGAGAAGGCAAACAGAGTTCTTAAAAAAGAGCTTACCTTGCCAGTTATACCATTTACCATATGAGGAGTTAAACATACTAGAATTGATTGGGCAAGAGATGGACTAGTCACTTCAGCAACAATTGTTTTCAAAGCTATGCTTGCGATATCATGATGTTGATCTTTCGCACTTAGCAATTTATCACATAGTTTATTAGTCATCTCCACAACTCTTGGTTCACTGACTTTCTTCACCAAAGGAACCAGACTGCAATCACACAATGAAGACATAAAATAATGATCAGGTATGTTGGAGCTGCACAGCAGCTGAGCTACATATGTCTTACTTTATATGTGAGCTTCTTAAGAATGGGTCATTAATATTCTGCTTATACTTTAAAGTCGTTGGCAGATAAGTCAAGTCCAACCAACAACAGATAGATTCCTCAAGATGGTAGGTTTCAAGTTAAACTTGCATTGTATACGAAAACAACCACATAAAAACAAGATAGAAGTAACAAGCAGAGGTCATCCAAAATAACAGAACAAGCACACTACATTGTTACTGAAAAAGAAACGCCATACCATTTCACAGCTAATCCAGAGACATCACCGGCTACATCGTCAAGCTGCTGTAGTATAATGTTCGACAATTTCATTTCCAAGTCAGCATCAGCTTTGAACCCCTCCTTGTTCAACTCATTTAGCAAATCAGATGTTGCCATGTATCTGTAATCTTTATCCTTGCCCGTCATCTAACAATCAAACCAGAAAATTTCAGGATGTGAAAGCTAAAAATCCAAATTCTAATGAACGTCCACCTCAGCCACTTCATCCGATGATACATCACATAGAGATATACTTATTTGATCTTAAGGAAGTTAGATCCATGTATAACGCATCGTACTTTTGTCAGAATGAGAATCCTTTGTGATGTAAGATCGATCTACTTAGATTTTTAGACAATTATTTAAGAACTTATTGACATGTTAATTGGTTCCATTTCGATATGCTTACTCTTCTGACAGTAAAGGTAAGACTAAAAATCATTATGAAAATAACTTTTTGTAAGCCATATTAATATGCAATGTAATATACACGCAGAGGTAAGTAGCTATAACGATTTATAATTGCATCCTTTGAGAACTACGCAGCGAACATTAGTCTATACATAGGATATCTCCTACTATAGAACAGCTTTGTGTGTTAAATGAATCTCCATGCGGTAATAAACAGACGGTGTCTTTAATTTACAATACAACCAATTGCTATTAAAAAAAAGTACGCAATAAGACATCTGCCCCTTTCATTCTATCGAATTTTTGATAGATAAAAATCTGGGAAGAAAAATAGAATCTACTCAAAAAGTCATACAAGGTTAAATCTGTTTCGGAAAACTGAGAACTGTGCCAGCTGAAAAATAAAATGATCTTCCATAGATCTGAAGGATATATAATGAATATTAACAAGAAGAGGCTCATTGAAGACAAAATTGTCACGAGAAGTGATTTAATAATTGCCTAAGCTGGTGAAGTAAAAATCTACGTCATGTAGTCTTAAGATATCTCACCTCCAGAATTGTTGTTTATTTGTATCACAAGTAGGTTATACTGGCTATCTTCCAAATTTCCAAACAAAAATACTCTTTTAAACTGGTTCAATTAAAAATGAATATCAATTAATCAAAGAGTAGCTCTTTTAGAGTATGTCTTTTCTTTCCATACAAAGATATAAAAATGATTTAGGACTAGAATTGTGAAAGTTTCTTACTGTTTTACTTTATCCTCTAACTTCAAAATTTTCAATATTAATTAGTTTAAATATATATATATATAAAACTCCCTATTCAACTAATCTTAAATTTTCTGTTTTTATATGCCACCGGATGTGAATCCAATTGGGCCCAGAGAGTACCACATATCCACGTTAACGGTTGCAAATCGTATCTCATTTTAATGTTTTTCCGGGAGCGTATCTTAAAATGTTTTTCGCGGCGCATACCGTAAGATACACGCAGAGACATTAAAAAAATTATTAGAAAAATATAAATGTAACTGATTATAGCGTAATTTAACCTTCTAACACTAAAGAAAAAATAAATAGTGAAGGGAATAGATATTTTGAAAAATATGCAAGTTCGAAAGGAGATGTGCCAACCTGAACTTCCATAAGATACGTATCGTGCAATACAAGGTACTCCATTGTCCGTTAGTGCAATACTTAGTAAGATAAGTATAGCTATGCATGAAAATCACAATGCTCTATATGTATCATCATATTGACTACTATTTCCGTGCTTCAAGATTCACCGCGACAAAATAAAGTCCAGCATAGATTCATAAGATTTTCTACAGATATACTAACAAGACAACAACTCATAGTTAGCAATGTCTATCAAAAATTAAAATACCTTTTCCAGAATGCCGGTTATTTGTAGATTAGCCATGATTGCAGGCTTCGTAATCCCAGGCAAGTATAGTATACAACGATCTACACAGGAATATAAACTAAATAAGTTCATGTAAAAAGAAACCAGTACTCAGTAATGATTTGATGTTCCCAATATTTATCCAGGTATTATATGAGAATAATCTAAGTGAACTGCAAGGGTGTGTGTGTGTATATATATATATACACACAAAAATGAACAATACTTGGTACGTGTCATTGCAGGATGAATGAAATCCTAGGAAGCAGAGACACAAGGGTTGATGTGGGTCTGGCGTTAAGCAATGTCTAAAGGTGGGATGGATATAAAATAGACATGGTGAGTCCTGTCAAAAATGTGTTACAAGAGAGCAAGATCCAAGAATAATCTCTATGGCACATGCAAGCTAAACAGTATAATCTCCATTGTTGGTTTGGCTGGGAAAGAAGCTACATAAAGTAGACGATTTCTAGAGACTATCGGTCATACCGGATTCAGAATCAGAGTTATATAACAATAAGATCAAAGTGATTACTTGCGATCGATTATAATGATTTAAGAAAATAAATTATAAATAAAAACGAACAGCTTCACTGTCAGTATAGTCGGATTACACTGCAGATTATAGCTGATTCGCTAAAAAAATCAAAACCCAAATTCTTCTAAAACATCGCAAGAAAAAAAAGGCATATCGAGAGCTCAGGGAATCAAAAGAACAATCATACATTATAAAAAATACAAACAATAACTCGTTTACGAGATGGAGATGGTGAATATATACACCGAAAAGCCATACCTGAGAATCAACTTAACTTTGCTGGAAAAGAGAAAGGTGACGAATTTGACAGTGATAGAAACCCTAAAAGCCCTAGAGGAGCTTGAAGAGAAGATGAACACAAATTCGTGAGTCGGGGTCGTTCAAGATTCTGATTTCTGACTAACAATTCTAGAATTGCATATGGTTTGAGGTTAAAATGACCCAGTGGTTTTAGGTCTTGTTGTCCAAGCTCAGCACTCTAATTTGATAAGTTTATATAACAAAAAGACACGTCTCATTTTAATTTAGGGAAAGGTTAGTTTTTCATCATTTTTTTTTTTTTTTTTCTATATTTTATGAGTGTTTGTCATTTTTTTATTTTCTAAAAGTTAATATACTTTTATAGAATTTGTGTCTTTTACATAAAAATAACATTTTTGAAGGCAAGGGATGTTATTTTTTAAAAGAAAAGCACATAATAGGTGTTTTAAAAAAAAAACATATAATCTTAAGACCAGTTTTAGGGATTAATTGTTTTTGAAACACTTGCAATTTTACCAATCTTTTGAAAAAGTTTTTGAAAATAGAATTTTTGGAATTTTAATGAATCTAAGAAACTCGTGTTCAATAGGTTTTGTTAATAGTTTGAGTGATATTTTTCACAATTGATTCATTATTATTTTTTATTGTTAATTTTATTTTATTGTTAATTTTATATTGTTGATTTAGATTTTAAAATAATTGCAGGGTAGTTTTAGAAGTTTATGAATATAGTTTGGATTGAATATAAATAAATTATCTGTTAGGTAGTTTTAAAAGTTTAGGAATGTAGTTTGGATTAAATATAAATAAATTATTTGTTGGCACGAAATAAATATCTGTCAGAGATCTTAGCAATAAGTTAGAATATATATTAAATGGAATATATAGATGCTATGGGATTTGTAGAAAATAAAAATAATTAAAAGAATAAATACATATATTTACTTTTTATTAGAAAATTTTAGACGCAAAAACTGATAAACGTTAAGAGGAATCCTTTTCATTTACGGATACCATTATCCTATACAATACGTACTACTAAAACTAATACACCCCCAAGGGGTAGCCGAGTTGGTTGAGTATGGCATTCTTATGACAAAAGGTCATGAGTTCGAGTCCCTCTACATACGCTTTCTCGGCTGAGTCTGTCACTTTGTGTGGTTTACCTTCTTCTGGCGTTGGTTTGCAGGCTATCGCGTCAGACTGAGGGTTTACCCTGTGCGCACTCATTGCACTCTGAGTAGCGGCTGCGGGTTCCCTCGGAAAAAAAAAAAAAAAAAAAAAAAAAAAAAAAAAAAAAAAAAACGATATTAGCATATACTGTCGTATTTTAACTTTTTCTTATTTTAACTTTTCTAACTTATTAGTTAAATCCTTTTATTTGGTATAAAAATTGTTTATCTTACAATAATTAATTTCTTTCATTTATTTATTATTATTATTTTCACAACTCATCCTCCATTATTAAATATTCATCATCTTTTCAACAAATAAAAATTTGTTAGGAATTTATCTTATTTCCATCTTCATTCATACATAAAAAATAATAGATTTTTTTATTTGCGATTTGATTTATATTTATAATTAATATTTTTTAATATAATTAATATGGATAGATGTGATAGTTAAGAGAAATGAGTTAAACATAAGATTAAAATCGATTTGATAATGATTTTATACTATAATAGCGTCAATTTTGTGTTAAAGCGAATATGGTTTAAGATTTTTTATGATTTTGGGTTTTGTTGGATTTCTTTAATGTTCTTCGGCGCTGGCGGTGGGGAACTCATGTACCGCCAGTATTGTTGAAGGTATAATAGGTGTCTATATATCGTCATTGTTATTTCACTGGTGGTATATATAAATAATATCGGCGATATAGATAGGGTGTACCAGCAATATTATTATACTTTTGTTATATTACGTTATATTTATGTTGTTTTTTTAAGCTATCATTTAGCTAACTTGTTATTTGTATCGCAATAATGATAATTATGGGTCAAAAAAAACATAAAAAAAGGTGAACGTCGCTCGACATGAAAAATCACGAGCTCATGACGAAAAAATATTTGAAAAGACTAAAGTTTATAAATGGTCATGTACGAGCAACTCACAAACCTAATAAATCCCTATTATTGAGCAATTGAGCCTTGGCATACAGAACGGTCTTTATGGGGAACCAAGTACCATGCCTCTTAAAAAACTCGTGAAGAAATGGGTGACTCACTTAATGCTGGTGAAGAATCAAGAGATGAAGATACACCTGTCTAGGCTGACAATCCTACTCATAGACCTATTGTTGAAGTCGATAAAAATAATTTATTCTTAGACTAAAATAATATTCTATTGTTTTCAAACTTCAAACAACAACATGAGGCATAAACCACTTATCTTTAGAATGTAAGTTTAATCATATTTCAATATATTTATAATTTGGTTTATATATATATATATATTAATAAATTAATATATTATAACAATACATTTGTTTTTTCATTTCTATAGTCTCGTAATGGTATAAATATTCAGGATATATACTGGTTTTACAAAAATAGAACCTGAGTAACCAGATCGGGGTTAAAAATATGTTGCTTGGAACTCCATTCGGGTCGCTCATTGATAATTTGTGTAAGTTCAACTCAAATTCTCAACTAAACGAGGCTTTTCTCAAGCGAGGCATCAGGGGACTATTATTCTCGACGACGTGTTTGTTATTATAGGTCTTTCGGTGGAGGGAAAAGTAGTATAATTTGAAAGGAGTGGTACTTTTAGGCTATGTATGACATATATGTTTGGTTGTAATAATTTTCACCTAATAATATTCGTCGAGAGTTAGAGATACAAAACAAAGTTGGTTTTGGTCTGAAATAGCTTAGGTAAACCTTTTTAGATGACTTGTATCTGGATGTAAATATGAATCGAATTAGAGTTTTGGTCACACGTGTTACACATGCGTACATGAGGAAGACTCTTTATGGCTTATTTGGTGTGTTAGATTGTTGGATGTACGATCATTTTTCTTCTTCTTTTCCCTCAGTTGAACAAGAGGTATAACATATCCAATCTGAAGCTTCTTAGTTGGTTGCCAAATAATTTTGTGGGCGCTAGTGTTCGATCAAAAAGCTATTATCATGAGATTTTGGATGGTCTTAAGTTGAATGATATAAATATTCTATTATTTTTATTTTACTGTTACCAAGTCTAAAGTGTGTGTTAGTTTTTTTGTAGGAATATGATCAGTTATATATTTGTTTGCATGTTATATTCGAGTTATATGCGAACATGAAGGCTTGGTTCCCGATACAAGGGGTCCAGGTCTACAAATATCTTATTTGGGTTATGTGGATTGTTAAAGGATATATGTTGGAACTCATGGTGCGGTAGTTTGGTATGCTTCACGATATACCAAAGCCTCATCAACAAGTTAGACCAAATATTGAGAAGGAGAAGAAAATTTATACCCTTATATTGTACCAAATTGGAATGAATGATGTAACAATTTACTTTTAGCTTATCATACGACACTTCTTATTTTCTAGAAATCTCAAGTCAACAACATCTTGGTACGATGCTTATATGAAGAGGTATGGGTGGTTCATTAACATTCTAAATGTTTTTTGTGATCGTGATGCAGTATAGGTAATTCAAAAGATCAACGATGTTTGATCTCTTAACGAGAACACAAAAGAGATGAGGAATTTTGGGAATCAAGTTATGAATATCCCTTCTTATTGACTCCTTATTATTTTAGGTATCTTTATCTTGTAAATATTTTCTAAGTCACGAATGAACGATTTCGTATTTGGATTATACTTTTGGATGTTGTTGTTTTCTTAGTCACGGACGAACGATCATTTATTATATGTTTTTTTTTATGTGAATGATGTTGGTTATGTTTATTAAAAACTTTCTTATGTTATGTTTGTATTTTGATTGTAATATCTCTTATGATATATTGTAGATATTGCATGTGATGACAAAAAACTAGCCATATTGTGTGTGATAGTACAAAAACTCATCCATATTTTTCTTCTTTTTTTATACTACTCATATCAGCGGTATTTTCATTTTATAACACTAGTTTAATATACGTATCGCGATATGTAAATTACATATTGTCGGTTTAGTATTCTACTATGATACAAAGTTAGTATTACCAGTTCAGATTTTCATATCTTGTTTAAAAGATGATGTGTTTCTCAACTCTTACATCGGCAGTATAATCATTTCATACCGTCGGTTTATTAGTCGCACTGACCAATATGTAAATTATTTACCACCGATGTAGTTTCCTACTGGCTGTATAAAAAATATACCATCATTACACCATCATAGTTCTTGTAAAAAAATAAAGTGTTTGTTTAAATATTCACTAGTGGTACAATCATTTCACACTGCCAATTTCTTAGTTGCATCGACGGTAATACGGTACAACAAATATGTATCGTCGATATACCCTTCCAGTTTTTATGTAATTTTTGTAATCTTGTACTAGTGGTACAATCATCCACATCAACGGTATATTAACGACATCGATGGTATGAAAATTACGTACCAACGATGTAGTTTTTTATTGGTGATACGAAAAAATTGTACCACTAGTACATCCTCATGGTTTTTGTTTAGAAAGTCAAGTTTTTTAAACTCTTACATCATTGGTATAATTATTTCACACGACCGATATATTAATGGCACTAACGGTATGGAAATTACATACCAGCGATGTATTATCATACTTATGGTACCAAAAATCAATATCAATGAGACGCCCACCTAGTTATTTTTCTAAAGAGTCACGTCTTTTCCACTTTTATACATGTGGTATGAGAATTAGATATTGTCGGTGTAATAAATTACTACCATTATGAAAATTTAGTACCATCAATATATAAACTCATGCTAACTATAAAATTCTGCCAATTTTATTATTCATTTCTTTATAATAGTAAAAAAATTAATCAAACATACCATATTTCTTAATCTACCAAAATAGTATTAGTAATCAAATTTGTAATTTTTTTCGTTATGAAATAGGCTCTCAACGAAGACATACTTACTGCAAGTTGTCAAATGTGTGAAGAGAACGAGGTCATATGAGACTAACAATTGGTTTTGCAATGAAGTTTTATGTATATTTTACTACATATACGGTGCGAATGAGTAAATCCATGTTTGACTACACATAATAATGAATAAGTCTATATCGGGTGCAATTATTTGAAATCATAACCAATATTTAGGATGTTTGATCTTCCGTACGAAGTTAGGAAATGGGCACTCGATATGTTCAATTTGATAGTAACTGTATATGGCTTTAGCTAATACTATGTGTTGTATTGCAGTTCCTGTTTAATGTTATTTTATGTTCGTTTGATGTTCTTAAGTTATTGTATTTGTACTTTGTATATTTTATTTACTTTAACTGTTATCTTCGTAACTTATTCGCCGCTTGTATTGATGTTAAATGTATCTACCATATTACAATATTTATAATTGCTTTTGGATATTTGGATGTGTAGCCTTCTACATGTTACCCGATAAGAGATGCATATGATGTTTGATTTTAGGATTACTTATTCCATTAAACAATATATACTCCACGAGACTGACTTGGACCTCAGTGAAAACATAACGGAACAAGTGTAGAACGATGCATGTCTTTTAGAAATAGATATGCAAAGATATCATTCTTCATAAATATTATGTTATTCATATCGTCAAATTATGTTTAATTTATTTACTTACGACGTCTTTGAATTTTATCTTTACTTTTATCGAGTTGAGTGTGATCTTATCAAGTTGAGTGTGATCTTATCAAGTTGTTAACACAATAACATAAACTAAATATATTAAACATATATTTTTCAATACAAATACATTATAATAACAAATAATTAAAAAAACACGTAATATTAAACAAATTTTCCTAAATCGGCCACTTTGTGGTCGACGGTCACGTTCTTACAATTTTAAATATTTTGATATCTATTGTAATGAGATATAATCAATAATTTCCAACTTGCAACTTTTATGGTACGCAATCTAATACAACAAAGATGTACATTTGCACAGTGCGTCCTTCACAATGAGAAACTATATAAAAAATAAAGAAAAACTTACAACATAAATACTAACCAAATATTTTGACTTAAATCAAACAAAGACATGACATACTTATATTAGCAAAATGGTTGTTATTAACCAAATCCAACCCGATTTCCTCCACTTGACACATTAGGAGGGTGAACCTTCTAATGGTAAAAATTGAAACTAATATTCATCGACCTCAATGGAGATACAATTAAACTTTGATGCGATTGGAATTACCATTGATGGCATCACACTGTTTGAGCTACAACTAATCATTACACTTGATAATGAATGAATCATAACAGTTCTAATCATATAAAAAAATTGGGATGATATACATGACCACTTGTTTATGTCAGAACTCTACTTCATTTCTATCATCTGACTTGTAGAGTTATATTCTTATTTGCATAATGAATGATGAAATTTTGAAAATTTTACTTAGTGAAAATGCACTCACTTTCTGCAGATATAGCATGTGTGCATGATATGATTTATACAGTTTAACGGATTATGCAAGAAATAATAATTTATGTTTTCCAGCTAGACGATCATGTTATTTTTGTTTATCTAAATGCTTTTAGAGAATATGTAACCCGATATACTATGTCAGACCATTTATTATATATATATATATACTTCATGTGTGCTTCGTTTCCATGAAAACGTAAATAAGTTTATTGAGTTTTTCTTTCAATGGATTTATTATTGTTATATTAATATATATAATTATATCTAATTATTTTAATGATTGTTGAAATAGTTTAAAAGCATGGTTGTGTTTTTTTTTAAAAGACCGTAGATGTCGTGTGTAGTTTGTATAACACAAGTGCAAATTGTATTCACAATTTTTATTTTATGGGCACATTCTACTTCATCTAAAAATATATATAAAGCAGCGTGAGAGACGTTACCTTTGAGATCGACATACACATTATCTATAAGCTTGTATTGGGTTATAAGTTGGATGTTTTCAAATGGTGTTATGATTACTACATGTTAAGTTTCGAGCAAACATTGCACCTTACCCTAAAAAAACTTGAAGTTACATTTGCTCACACTAGTGAAATACTTTAGGGTGGAATGAGAGGTCTGTATACAATTATTGGTTTGGTTACCTAACAAGTTTCCACGTGAGAAACTTATTACTATTAGGAAGTAACCACATAGGTTTGATATATTTGATTAAATTAGGATAATTATTAAGTCACGTAGTATTTCAGACTGACGGTTATTGAACATGAGTTTCGTCTTTGACAATATTATTTGATTCACGAACATAAAAAAATCATCAAAGTTTTTTATCATTATTGTACGATTTGACAAGAACGTTTATGTTAATGCGCCAACAATTTATTCGAGAGCCTTCACCAACATTAGGTATTTATCCAACAAAATAATAGACAGTTTATTCGATGAAGTTATCTACCATCAAAGATTGTAAACGTTCTAATACCCACTTGTGAATGTCAACTTTCTCCCAAACATAAATGTAAATCCGATATAAAAAGTCATACTAGTACAAATGGTTCCAACAACCTCTCAAAATGAGATATCATAACTTATTAACTTACAGGTGACATTTGGACAAATCATTAACAAAACCAAACTGACGAGGGGATAATCACCACAGAAAAAGAATACCTCAATGAGGGGATAATCACCATACAAAAAGAATACACATAAATAGGCAAGCAAGAAGTCGAGCATAACAGGTTATAAACTGAGCTGGTTGTGAGGTAAGAAGGAAGTATGGATAGAGATGAACCAGTTGTTTGATGAACTTCACCAAACATGGAAAAGAAAAGGTGAATTCATGAGAAGATAATCATACACTGTCCGAGGTCAGGGGAGTGTTGAACATTGCCGCACTGAGCATAAGGGAAATGATTGGAGAAGAGCTCGGTTTCTTGAACGGATAAAATCCATGAAGAGCATTTCTAAAAGGAGAATTTAAGGACCAGAGAGGCGCCCAGGATATTAAGCAAGTAAAGAAAAGTGAGCACCTCGCATAATGATCGATAATTAGAATAGAGGTTTAGAGCCACGTTAGCAGAATTGGTCAAACTTTTAATGTAGTAGCCATTAAATTAGGCTTCATGATGTAAATGTAATTAAAACATACATTTAGTTGAGTCCAAAAGTTGAGTAATGAGAGATAACGGTCTTAGAGAGTACAAATAAAAGGGTAGGGCCTTGATCAATATAACTTGTCTCTTCTTTGATAAGACAATTTACTACTTGACAGTTTATTTTGTTATTTCCCTTAACAAATTTAGCGTCGTCTGTGGGAACTTGCAAAACATTTATCTAAAGAAATAATAAAACCATGGTAGTAACTAAATGAGGGATTGAGAGAGAAATCCCAAAGATGGGTGAAGCAGTTGTGGATCAGAGAACTGGAGTGAATCGACCGGTAAAGCTAAACATAGCAAATCTTATCGCAGCTATTTCCCATGAGGTTATGGTTACAGCCCCAACTGCACCAATGAAGCTAGTCCTACGAATGGTACAACCAGTGACCGTCGTCGAACCGCAAATCAACCCTGCCGGATTGGTGGAAACCCATGTCATGCAAGAGGTCCCCAGAATATCCATCAGGAACAACTCAGAGTGGCGTGCGAGCGAGACGCTCGAGAGAAGACAATGCATGCAACCCTAATAGGGTTGAATGATGCACTCAACGCTCTTACTGTTAGGACAAAAAAAGCAAGTCGAGCTAATCACTCGTCCAAACTCGATGTTAGTCATATTAATAAAGAGACTGGTCCTTTAAGCGTGATGACAATAGAGAGGGAGAGGGTGAGAGTGGAAGCAGAAAACGATCCAAAGAGCACAAACCGAAACAGAAAGTGCATCGAGCCGCTTCAAAAAGAACCAAAAAAAGAGACTGACGTTTACTACAATAAGGTAAGACCCTAAATGTCAAATTATATCCTTAAGGAGTCGCCTTTTGCATAAAAAATCTTGGAGGCGTTCAATCTCGACGATGTTATGCTATGTCAACCAATTTCGACGACTCTTAAGGATTGGTTTAGCAGCCTCCCAAAGGGTCCATCTATGACTTCTTCGACCTATGGAAGTCATTTAGGGAACGTTTCGCTGGCAACAAGGAACTCAGACGCGAGCGCGATTTTATTATGGATCTTTACCCGAGGCGAGGTGAGTCCCTTAATAGTTATGTCATGTGTTTTGTTCATGCCATGAATGCGTTATCAGACCTGCAAGAAAACATAGTTGTGGCCTCTCTCAAGAGAGTTCTGGATCGGAAAAGAGAACTCCATGTTGACCTGATCAAATTTCCCACGAAGGTGATGGGAGACCTCCCTGTCCGATCAGACATATTCATACGAGTAAACGGTGCTCGAAAATGGAATTCACCCGACGGGCATGCCACAAACCCCAAGGGAGGAATTCCTGAACGAAAAAAGGACTGATGACGCACCCTGAAGGGACACTAGCCGACGATCTTAATACTATGAGAATCCATCCAGGAAATTCACTAACCGAAACTATATCGATCATATACGACCGAACAAAGAGGAGGACAAAATACCAGACATCGTGGATAATGAGTGCACATGGTTTCATACCACACCGATCATGGGCATCCGACCGACGAATGTTAGCAACTCATAGAGGATATTCAGAGGCTGATAGACAGTGGAGAACGCGTCCAGTTTATCAAAAGATATGATTACCAGAGGCGACCTGAATAAAGGGAGGAGGTAAATATAATCGTCGAATAAATAATTGGCAACAATGCCCTAAAAATAAAGGGAAACAATAGTATCTTAATTAAAAGAGTATTTAAGATATAATGAGATTTGGATGAGTTTCGCATTAAACAAAATTGTATCAAATTGGCCAAACCGGATATCCAATCAGATTTACCAACGACTACTTTTTAAATAAATGCAAATAAAATATCCAATTTGATACAAAAAAATTAATACAAATAAGATAATTATTGCTCATTATTCTTAGGACTATTTTGATAGTTCTTAGATAATCACTATACTTCAATTAAATATATAGTTTAAAGATATAATAAACTAGATCTAGTAAACTATTTAAAATACGTAATATTTTAAAAATAAAAATATTTAAATATCTTAACAACTTTAAAGATATATTTTAAAGATATAGTATAGTTGAAAATATAATAAACTATTTAAATTATGTAATGGTTGAAATAAGTAAAGATTTCAAAAACTTTAATGATATATTTTAAAAGTCTAATCATTTATTAGTTGGAGAATCTAATAAACTATTTAAAATATTTAATAGTTAAAAGATGTAAGAATTTGCACAATACATATATATTTAAAAATATAATAAAATGATCTAATAAACTATTTAAAATATCACAATAAATATATAATTTAAAGATATAATAAAATGAGCTAATAAACTATTTAAAATATCTAATATTTGAAATATATAAATATCTAAAGATTCCAACAATTTTAAAGATCTAATATAGTTAAAAAAATCTAATAAACTATTTAAATTATTTAGGATGAAATAACTAAACATTCCAACAACTTTAAAGATATATCTTAAAGATTCAATAAATTATTATTCGAAAAATCTAATAATTTTTTTAAAATGTCTAAATAAAACTACATTAAATATCAAATAATAATGTAAAATATTTTGTTTATGATATATTTATCTTAACGCATCTTATCCGGCTAAATTAACGCATACAAAATATTTTGTAATAGACAATTAAAAATTAATGTAATTTGTTATACTTTACACGGTAAAACACTTTCACGATGTGAATCTGTCACGACATGAATGTTTTAAATGTAACATGATTTGATCTATCGTCACGGTAAACACTTGATGGCATGACAACATTTTAAAGAAATAAACAATAGATAAAACTCTAACCCTATGTTAAATAGGGCTGTCAAACGAATATTTCGGATATGAATCTGTCTATATCCGAATCCGAATCCGAAATCCGAAATCACTATTCGAATCCGAATTCGATTTTTTTTAAAAAAAATATATTTGAATCCGTATCCGACGGATATTATCCGAATACGGATAATATCCGAATCCGAATATCCACTAAATTTTTTAACTAATTGCATTATTGGTTAGGCTACTTTTATAGACACCTTAGTAAAAATTCATATTCCCATTTTAGATGTGGGATAATGTTAAAAAATATACTTATTTTGAAAAGTTACTATGTCTTTTATAGAAAGTTTGGTAGCAATTCTTTTCCACATTTTAGATGTGGGATAAGAGTCATAAGACTAAAAAGATATACTTGTTAAGAAAAGCCACCATGTCTTTTATAAAGAGAGTTTGGTAACGATTATTTTTCCAACTTTAGATGTAGGATAAGTTATAATTTTTAAAAAAGCAATCTTCCATATTTATCGACAACTTTCTTAGTATTTTGTTTTGCTTCTTACGATGTGGGATAGCTAAAAATATGTTTAAATAAAAACATTATATATATATATATATATATATATATATATATATATATATATTTATACAATTTCGGATATCAGATATTTCGAATACGGATATGTCTATATCCATATCCGCTATTTTTGGATACGAATTCGAATACGAATATAATCCGTTTTCTTTCGAATACGGATATTATCCATTTTTTTCGGATTCGATATCGAATATTTTGGTCGGATATCGGATTTTTCGGATTTTTTTGACAGCCCTAATGTTAAAGAGTAAAAGCGACTTAGAGAAATAATTCATAAAATTTCATTAATCAAAGTATGACTATAAAATAGGATATATGATGCTTTATATAGAAACTACCCAAAACCATAATCCGAAAAAAAAATTACATAAATGTTTTAAAATACAATAAAAATATAAAAATAATAATTAAATAGTGTGTAAATATAAAAACTAGTGTTTGAAGGCTTTATCGATCGAAATCTTCGAGTTGAATACATGTTTGATCCAATTCCGATACCTTAGTGAGAAACTAGTCTGTCTGCATTCTACGCTACATCAACATCCTTATTCCGTGATATTTGTATTATCATATTTCTTTGTCTTAGTTGTGCATTTAAAAATAGTGGTACACTGATATTTATTCAATTAAAATATATTAAAATTAATATGTTTTTACTTAGTTAATAATAGAAAATTATATTTTATAAGCTCAATTATTTCATTTATTTACAATTAAAAAGAATTAACTACCCATGATTGATACGTCAAGTTAATTAATTTCATTAAGTTTGTAATATTTATACTAGTTAATTATAATATGTTATAAAGAAATGTTACTATCTCCATTAGAATTGTTTTTCATATGAAATTTTTCAAAACAAAAACCAATACATGTTTTTACCTTTTTATTTTATCTTAAATTTATACTTGTTTGTGTTTTTTTTTCCATTTTGAAAATGTCTCATACTACTTGAGATATGTTATTAATATATGATTGATCATTATTATGTTTAACAAATGTGGGACTTTTGTCGCATCTACAAATCTTTATCTCGAACAAAGTATCACTTTAGTCTCCTCTCAATTGACTTTCATCTGTCAACTATAATCAGGTTTGAGACTACCTGAACCATATAGGTACCATATATGTAGATCCTCGCTCTTATGAGACCACACCGTCTCGTTCTTTAACGGCACTCTAATAAATTCACTTAACATTTATACACTCAAATCAATTCACACCGGTTGCACGAGCACTCCAAACTATGCAATAAGGAAGATCATTCACCTTGAGCATAACTCATGACTCAGGTTGTTCAAAATCTAAAAAATCCCACCTACAGCATGGGTTGGAGCTCTGATACCATTTGTTGGGAATATAAGTATGGGGTTGGAGCTCTGATACCATTTATTGGGAATATAAGTATTATCGTATGATATTGTTCGCTTTGGGCCCAAAAACCTGCACGGTTTTTCTTTTTGTCCACTTTCAAAAGGTTTCATATTAGTTGAGATATTTATTTACTTATATACCATTGATCCTTCGTGTTTTTAACCAACCTGGGACTTTGGTCGCACCTAACATTGTCATTCACTTACCTAAATTTTGGATTCTTACAAACATAAAATCTACTCTTATCCAACTCAAATATTCTCCTAACAAATTTAAAATTTTAAATCCTAAAAACTCACAAAATTTAAAAACTTAAATTAAGCAAAGATAACTTAATAAAAGGAGAACATAATGAATCAACACTAGAAAATATCACCCTAACCACTAATGTGTATAATATTGTGTTTAAGTAAATATATTTATTAAACCTCATAACTTGATTTCCAAAAAATGTGTAAAAAGATGTGAAATTATAGGTTAGATTATGAGTGAGGCGTTCAGAATTAATTTTTTAATTAAAAAACACATAATTTCGAGGATTGTTTTGAAATTAAATATTATTTAACAAAATACATAATATTGAAGACTTGTCTTGAAATTAGGCTTGTTTTTAAGACTTTGATGGTTCATTTCATTTGGAGATATATTGCCTTTAATTATGGTATTAAAAATACATCCAACATCATTTATCATTCCATTATTGTAATATTCACTAATAAGGATACGATAAGCCAAAACATGAGGGTGTATCCCTCACAATGTCATTTATTTGAACCATAAAATCACTTCTTTAATCATTTCCTTATTAGAAAACCCATAAATAAATGTCATATAAGTTTAAGCATCATTATAACAACCGGTTTTCAACATTTTATAATAAACTCATATTTGCATGGACATGCTCTTGTTTTTGTTTTTGTTTTTGCAATACATGTATAATATACATGTATACATATTTTTACTTACACAAAAACCCATAATTACAATTCTCCAAATAAATCATATGCATACACAGTCTACCATTTCTTACATAAACCATAAAATAACGACTTATACAAATGAAGTGTGGGTATTGGTCGAGTTCTCGTATATAAGTTTCCATAAGCACTTTGTTTGGTTTCTATAAGTACCCTACATCACATAGCCCCTCGTTTAAAGCATTATAAGTTAAAATAACAAGACTAACACCACTATCACTGATTCCAATGAAGTGTTAATGTTCAACTAAAAATATGTTTAGAAGTTATCTAAGAATATAATTACAAAAAAATTCGCTACAGACACAGTCCATATAAATAATCCTCTTAAATACAAAGTAAGTTTTTATAATCCCCTAAGTTACATAGAAAAATAACCATAAATTTGAGAATCGATTCACTATACTTAATATTTATGCTAACAATATTGTTATAAAAAACCTAATTTATCAAATTTTGGATGCTTCAACTCTGCTAACGTCCTTATGGTCACTCTATATCATCAATAAACAATTTATAAAATTCCATATGCTCCGGCTCCAACAATATCTTTATGGCCACTCTATAACTCGTCAAATTAAGTTATAAACAACAAGAAAAAACGTAATTAAATACAAATATCACATCATAAATAAAAGAATAAGAAGCCATGAATAAATGAACCACTGCTTGAGCAAAAACAACCATACCGCGTTGAATCATTTGCTCAATCTCATATAAACAAAATGATAATACCGCGTTGAATCATACAATGTAAGTTATTTATCTTTTGGATTTAGAAAAGACAAAAAAATATTTTGATATTAATGGTGTAATGATTTTAAAACAATATATGATTATTAACAAATAAAAAACAATTAATTTTAAGGTGCCTTGTACAAAGAGATTTGAGCTGTTTTGGATATAATTTAAAGAGAGAAGCACTAACACGTTAGGTGAAGAGTAAGTAAAAAAATTAGATATCATTTATGACTCTAAAGGCTTGAGTATAGTAATATTAAACTCAATATATCATTTATGGCTCTAAAGGCTTGAGTATAGTAATATTAAACCCAATGGCTCTAATTGGTCATAAACATATTATCATATTTTCACGATCCAAGCTCATTTATACCTAAATCCCATTAAATATTTATAATTATTACATTTACCTACATAAAATAGATACTCGCTTAATAACCTAATTTTTTATTTTTTTCCTTTCGATAATTCAGTCTTCATCAGATATGTTCGTAATCACGATGTTAATACCATTGAATTATATCTTATAAATTATTACTTTTGAACGTTAAGGAGAGAGCGTTCAAAAATGTAAAATTAAGTTTTTTTAGAGAATGATGATATAGATTTGAGTGTTAAGTTCTCATGTTTAGGGTTTTTTTAGAGAAAAAATAAATGTCTTCGTCTTAAAAGACTTTATCTGTATATCCGAATAAAAAAATATTTTTTTATAGAGAAAATAATAACAATGAGTTTATCATTAAACAATAGAAAAATAAATATTTGATTATTTTAATTATTTTATTTGAAGATATTAGTTTCACTTAAAATTATACTTTATTTTTTTATTAAATTAAATTATTTTAAAATGTATTTTATTTTATCAATTTTCACTTAATTTGACTAAATTGATATGAACTTAAGTATGTTATTTTATATTTTACTAATTTCAATTGATTTTATTGAATTTATAATAATTATCATTAGTTAATTATAATATAATTTATTTGCTTCGTTTAATTATTTATTAATTTAAATTTTTAAAGAAATTTTTGTGTGGTCTTGAACTTTTTTGGTGTGAGTTATGTTGTGTCGAAATAAAATTTCAAACTGAGATACATAAAATATAAAATATAAGAACGAATAAAAAAAATTAACTATAAATAAATTTAATTCATTTGGCTCTACAACATCTGTGCATATACAACACTAAATTTTTTATAACTTTTAAATTTGAAATTTGGTTCGAAAAACTATATTAATTCAAAAATCAGACCATCAACAACGTTTTTAAAGTATATATATAACAAATTTAGATTTATCAAGGACAAACAAATTCAAAAAACTAAAACTTACTTAGATTGTCAAAGTAAGCTTACCAGAATAAGATCGTGAAAAGATAGCATAACTATATATATATATATATGAGAATGACTATAATTTTTTTTAACTATTTGACAAAATTTGGACATATAAATTGAATTACTAAACATAATTACGAAAGTTAACTTCTCTTTCTAAAATATATTCAACTTATCTCTAAAAAACAACTCAAATCAATAGCCATCATTTCAAACTTATCAATTTATAGGTTAGTTGGTTTTGAACTTCTTAACTTTTTTTTATCATAAAAAAATTGATTTTAACACACTTGATATGTAGTTTGTAATGTAGATAGTCATTTTTGGTATCAGAAATAACTTGTGGATCCTCATATAACCATGTTTTTACCATAAAATGAGGTTGTAAGCAAAACAAAAAATGCAGATCTTCATAGTTCTCTTCACCACGAAGAAGAAGATAATTTTTTTATATGCAAGACTTAATATTTATATGTTACAAGATACAATATTGTTTAATTTAATATAGTTTCACATATGGTGTTAGCTTTTATTCAGAATGTATGTTTTTTAAACTTAAAGTCATTTATGTACGAAACTATACGTTTTCTTTGAATTAGTATGGCTTGTGAAATAAAGATTGGTAAAATATGAAACTAAGAAACTTAAACTACGTTTATCTTGTAAAATTATCATAGTTCATACCTAGTCTCAGATTTGTATCGTATCAAATTTCAAAGTGATGTTCGCAATGTGAAGTCTATTAAAGATGTTATAGATATGGGTCTTTTTAGGAAAATGAATGATGGTACCTCCTTTGTGGCCAAAATTTAGGAGGTTCTTGTGACAAATCATTATACATTATAAGTGATTATCGAAAGTGTTAATGATGGGGGTATATGTGATGTTGTAAATGAAACAAATCGTAAGACACATATTATTGAGTTGTCTAGATCACATGTGCTTACTTGGAATGAATCCATGAGGTTATGAGCCACTTTGTTACTTCAGTCGGTAGAAGGAAGCCACTTTACCATTGTTGCTTTTGGATTTGGCCAAAATACATATGAATGTTGGTGTTGAGGTACACACTCTCCCGAGTGTGTTGGTTACCTTGCATCGCGTTTGTCATACTCTTACCAACTTTAAAGTTAATCTTCAACAATTATAGGAGGTTGTTGATAAGTCATTCGAGAATATTGGAAAACCGAAGGTGGCCCTTTAGGTACTGCAATATACTAATGAAAATCTAAAAATAAGACTTGAGTACAATTTGGTGGCCGAACTAGTATTAAAGAATGACACTGAAATTAAGTCTGAAGTTGTCATTCACATTCAAGTGCAAGTTTCTTCCAAGATATAGATGATTTCAAGGCTCAATGGGGTTCAAGTATAGAACTTAAATATATTTTTTCCTTTCTTAGGTTTGCGAGCTTATTGCACATAGTAACTATGGTTCAAGACAATGTCATATTCTCATCCCATAAGAAGTTGAATAAAGTTAATATTGAGTTAAACTAAAGATATGAGAACTGGGAGCTCAAACATACTATAGACCAATTTGAAATGAATGAGTTGAGAGCGCATGTTGAAAAAAACTTTTCCCAAAAGAATAAAATTGAAGATACATTAAAGTCTGAACGTGGTGATTTGGCTAAATAGGTGGTTGGACTTGAGAAGGAGATGCTGGAAGCATCCAATGATGGATTACATAAAGCAAAGAAGAGACTTGTTGTAGTTTCATGTTGAATATTTCGATATCTGGCTACCATGTGGAACTATATTCCTAAGGATAAGAGACTCGAGGTGTGTGTTTGGGCCAATTATTTTAAGCAAAAACCTTTAATATATGGCTAAACTGATAGTTATATAATGTATAACTATATCATAAAGGCTGTGCGGGAAAAGCTGATTTGGTTGTCTAAAAATATGAGAGGTACGGTGATATACTTGAGCTAAGCATTTTGCCTTTTAAGCAAGTTATTTTATTGGCCTTCCCGAGTAGAGCTGAGGATGTTGATGGCAGTGAAGATCTTTTTATAGTGACAGCCAAAGAAGGAGGTTTGGCTAGGCAAGTCGAGTTGAAACTCTAATAACTTATATGTTTACCAAGTTGTATATTTGTATGTAGATATTAGGGCGATGTTGATGACTAAATTCCCTGTGGTTTATGTATAAGCCCTCCCACTTTGGGCTGTTTAGGAAAGCAACAACATCCGAACAAAATTTGAGCCATTCCTAACAAGAATTGTTGGGCCTTTGTTTAACCATTATGCCAAAGAAATGGCCAAAATTAGTGAGCACCTACCGAGACTCTACACAAGGTAATTAGAGCTTCAATTGTTACTATATCTCAAGCACATAGTTAACAAAAAGTAACACAAAGTAAATCCACGGGTAACACGCACACACACACACATACACACACACTCTCTCTCTCTCTCTCTCTCTCTCTCTCTCACACACACACACACACATAGATACAGACGCACATATATATAAGGTTACAAAAAGACTATTTAATCACAAATATCCAACCACTTATCATTTGTTACAAACGGAACTATGAATATCAAAGTATCTCTTGTAGTTTCAAGCATATACCTCACTACAATCCCAAAATAAGACAAGTTTTAGGATTACTTAACAATTCTAAACCTAGAAATAAGTGACAGTTTATCTCTCTTAGTCACTTTGAGCATATACATAAAAATTCCAAACCTAGGCTCACATTGACTCCAACATCTGTTACCATGATGCTTCAACCACTCATCGGAGATAAACTGTCCACCTACATGTTTAGAGTGATCATAAGTGAACTTTATTGAGGCAATCATCCCCGATAAATCAACATCTTAACCTTCTACATCCAATAAGTCCATAGTAATATTTATTTGACCAACCTCAAGATCCTATCGAGCAACACCTGATAACCAAATGTCAAATTCTATTGTTGTTCTATAGTTTGAACATCTGAAACCTTTGAATCATTAAACTTTTGGCGAAGACCCAAACCTAAAAATGGTTGAACTTCTTTTGTAAATGTCGAAGTTGAATCCAGCTTGAAAATAGCTTCGACATAAGCACCCTTAGATTCACCATTATGTTCAAACTTTACCTAAACTCTAGATTCCTTTTTGACGCATATTACATCTTCATAACGATCGGAAGTCCATAAGATACCGTTGACGATGTTTTAAACTGCCCAAAAAATTCCTTCAATCGATCGTTTACTTTGTCCACCTATCAGGAGCATAACTATTACTTTATGTAAAGGTTGGCTCATTTTCTTAACTACTACATCATTCAAAGACTTCTCAATATTATGCTCATATACATATAAAGTTTGGTACATTATAGCTAGTGATTGGTCCACCATTCCCTAATACCATAATATTGTCATTCTTAAACCTGTTTAATTATCTTCATGATCAGATCTCAACATGTTTTAGAAAACCTCCAAATGCCTTTAGTCGTATCTTAGAAGATCCATTCTCACCACCAGACAGACCTTCAATTACGGACCCATTTAGAACTGAAACACCATTAGTTTGGCTACCTTTCATAACAACATGCGAGTCTTCAAAAACTCTAAGTATGCCATCTCTACCTTATATTTAAACCGTTCATCATCTAACATTTCTACAGATAAATTATTATGTTTAAGTTCAGAGGCATACCTCACATTTGTTAAATATTTCTCCAGTCCTATAGATAGCTTGAATATAATACTCATCATTTCCTTTACACATCACACATCATTCCTTAACATGACATTAACACTTTCAAACACTACCACTTTTTCAAACCTATACTTGTTAGAAGTCATATGGAATGACACTTAGAGATCGATAACTCACTTGTTATTGTTCATATAAGAAGAAACCACTAAACCATTAACATATTCATATTTATCCAAAGCCATCCCAAGATCTCCAGCTTCGGCTTTCAAATAACTTTATCATTTTCTTCTCTCACAAAAGTTTCTACTGATATGACCCTCATTCTGGTAGCACCGACATTTCATACTAGATCCATCACTTTTTTTATTGAATTTATCCATATTGAATTTATACTTCCACTTAATCTGAGACCGACATAGTCGCTCTTCATATCTTACGTCTTTTGAAGATCCTTCGAGTTCAAATCACTTTTAAATTTGGACATCGTGAAAGACTATTTGCCATAAAGTATGGTGTTCAAAACTGGTCATACACTTCCGACAGATAACTCAAGAGGATTATTTCTTGATTCTCATCATTTACCTTAACATAAAAAATGATTAAATTAAAAATGCCCAAGTATCTTCGGATATTATTGTTACCATCCATCTGCAATGTGTAAAGTTGTTTCTTAAGGTGAAAAATATTCTCCAAGGATTTATGTATGTAAATAACTTCAAGACTATTCCAAATTCTCATGGTCGAAGACTCTTCAGATACCTCTCGAAGCACTTCATCCTCTGGATTCAATATTAGTATATTATGGGTCTTGAACACTTCGACATCAATCTCATTTGTACTATTTTCTTCAATTATAACAGATATTCCCATATTTACAATGAATGCTTTAACTTTAATTCTCCATAAATTAAAATTATTATTGATGATAGAGGAAAAAGACATATTGGGAAATTGGAAAGAGTTGTTTTTTATTGGGGAAATATTATAAAATGTATTATGAAAATATCCATTATGAATCAGTGGGTAAAATATAGGTGATGATAGAATAAATGACAAGAATAAGGAATCTTGGATCTTGGACCTTATGTGACTACAGCTCAAAATGTAGAGAGAGAAAGTAAAAATATAATATATTATCCACCTACCAAGAATAAATGAGCTCCATTTTATAGTGGAGAAGGTGGGACCCATTTATGTCCTTGGTAGTCTTTTATCATTTCACAATTAGTCATTTACAAACTACTTTATTTACACATTGTCTTCTAGTAAACAATAAATACAATATTGGGCATATTTCCTTTCTCATTTTTGCAATTAACTCCTTTTCTATTAAGATTGGCGAATTACTTCTCATATTAGTAGCCCCCCAGACTTCAAGAGCGTCGGGAATGAAGACTTGTAAATGAATAAATTAGTTCGAAACGTCTCTGCCCATTATGCCTCAGTATCGACTGACCATATTACCTCGATATCGACTGACCGTATTGCCTCGGCATCCACTGACCATATTGCCTCGGTATCGGTGCGGCTTAAGGAGGTGTCCCCCAACCGATCGTTTTCTCCTGAATGATAACCGACCCCTTATATTTTTTGTTAAAGCTTCTAGGACGGCTACGAATCGTCCCTGATGCTAAAAGACTTTATCACGGGTCTACCACTAACCCTGATTAACAGACTCCACATTGGCCCAAATGGGTAATGTGGAGTCTAGCGTACCCATCTTAACTAGCCGGTGCAGACCTACGATGCTAGCCTGACAAGCGCCTATAGCGTGCTCTGTTGGGCTAAATCTACACGTGTCATCCCCTTACTGGAAGCGTGCTCGTCTGCACATCTCTCCAAAAGGCTCTTCAACTTCCCGCTGCTTTTCGTCGTTTGGACTCCCCCATGCGTAAAGTGGTTAAGGAAAACTGCCTATAAATACTTCATTCACTAAATCGCTCTCATAGAAATTCTAGAGAGATAAAGTGCTACCCTGATAATTCTAGAGAGAGCAGAGTTTATGAAAAGTAAGAACTTGAAGCTAAAACAAAAACCAAAGAAGAAGAACGAGTCTGTATTTGGGTTTATTGACTGGGCCAGTATTAGCGACCGAGCTGAAGAGTACCGAACTGCGGGATTAATCTGGAGTTCTGATTCAAAACCCTTCACACCCGTGCCTTTCCCCCACGACTCTGTCCTTCCTAATCCTATTCTTGCTGAATTCTTCATCGTACCCAAACCTGCTAGCGCTCAAACCCCCGAGGCGATCGTTATCCTCTCCAACAGCTCTCCACACTCCCTTATCGCACAATTCGATTGCCCAACGCCTTCATCGTTAAATTCTCCTACCAGCTTAACCCCTTTTCTTCTTAGACGCCAAGGCAAAACTAGGTTTCTTTCGATGGGAGATTCCAACACCTTTACTTCACCCGCGGGGGGGTAACTCTCCCGAAATAGTCCAGCTTACCCCCACCATTCAAGGGTACCGGACGGGTGTCAATACCGCATGTACCCCTTTGGGCATTGCCCGAAGGGATCTCGATCGCCAGAACCTGGAGAACGAGCGTGCTCGTCAACAACGAGAAGAAGAATCAAAGCTCGCCCGCACCAGTAGTAGCTCCAGATTTGTAGAGCCTCTTTCCCAGTCAGTCGATCCTCCAGTGGCCGGTTCCCCTAAACCCGATACTGTCCAAGCAGAAGATGCTAAAGATCTAGAAGCGAATGTCTTAGCTGCTGGGGAAGGTGTTGTCGATGCTGGCAACGCTGCTGTTCCTCCCGAAGAACCTCTTCCAACGGAGATAGAAGCAGTCATAACCACAACGTATCATCGGCTGTTGCCAATGGACAACGTTATTTCCCTCTTTGAAGGCAAATATCTCTACTTCTCTGCTGCAGAACAAGCAGAGCTTCTGACCCGGTGGGGGATCCCGGAATGCGTCACCGTACGATTCCCTGTTCCTGTTGAGACGTCCGTGCACGGGAGATCGTCATTTTTACAGAGTTCTTCAACTGGGGCCTTAGGTTTCCTTTGGACCCTGAGATCGCTTTGTATTTTAGGACAATCGACATTTGTCCCTCACAGCTAACGCCTAATGCGTGGTATACGCTGACGTCCTGCATAATGGCCTCTCGCCTATCGAGTCGGGTTATGCCGATGAATGAATGCATTACCATGTCAGGGCTCTCGAAATCCCCCAAATCATCCTTCTTCTATTCTTCCCTGGCCAACACTTGGAAAATTGTAAACGATTTCCTCGAAGACGACAAGGGCTGGAAGCATCGGTTTGTCTTCCTTAGTGGCTGCTGGGAAAACAGTTGCCCATATACTAAGGAGAATCCAAGGCAACTGCTGCGGACATGGGTTCCCGATGGTAATCATATTATATATATATATATATATATAATTATTTTCTAACGAAAAGACTGACCCCTTGTGTAGTGTCAAAGAAGTTTATCCAGGAGCTGAAGAATGGCTACTTTAAGGCTGGCAAAGTGACCTTCCAAATTTTGAAGGACTTTGCCAGGAAAAAATGGGGTCGAGCGTTCCACCACGCCTTCAAGAATACAAATCTGATCATAAGCAACCTCTGGCATTGCTCTGCTGAACCGCTCACCTTGGAGCAGCTGCGCCAACCACCCAGCCTGGTGGATTTGGTTGCAAAGACAGATGCACCCGACGCACACCTGTTCCTTCCCAAACACAATAAGGCGCCTAGCAAACGCTCCAAGTCAGACGAGGAAGCCGAGCAGGCGAATGCCGAGGCAGCGGAGGTCGACGCTGTGGGACAAAGGGATGAAGTTATTGCTGAGGATGGTGAAGCCTATCGGTCTGAGGAAGTGACCAACAAACGGAAGGAAAAAGCTGAGGCTGATGGTGCTCAAACCAAATAATCGAAGCGCTCAAAGAAGAAGAGTGGTCCTGCCGATGCTCCCGCTCTCGTCGATAACACGACCATCCCGACGCTTTTTGAGCAATATGAGGAGGTCAAATGTGAGGATGTGGCCGCTCCCGTAGCATTACCATCTGAGAGAGCTCCGGTAGTGGTGATTCCCGACGATGATGAGGCTGAAAGTAAGGGCGTTGGTCCCTCAAAGGCAGTGAGAACTGTCGGGGCGTCATCAAGTGAGACTAAGCTGCTCGTGCTGTCAATTCCTGGGAGCCCTCATACTTTCCCTTTGCGGGTAACTGACGGGTTATCCTTGTCCATCTATAACATGATCGTGCCTCTGGCAATAAAAGAAAGTCGTGCAGGGGAGCTAAACTAGAAGCTAACAGATGCGGAAGGGAAAATTGCCGCGCTTGAAGATGAGGTCAAAAAGGGAGATGCAACAAAAAGGATCCTGGAGGAAAAGTTGAAAAAGGTTGAAAAAACCTTGGCACGGGTCAGAAAGGACCGCGACGACCGGGCTGGGCAGTTGGCAGTGACAAAAATTCAGAGCCGTTTCTTTCGTTACTTCGCGGCGAAGAAAGTGAAAGAGATTTCCGATCTGAAAAACGCCAACACTCTTTTTGCTAACAAGTGTTAGAAATGGACGGACAAGGAGACTGCCGAGGCTAAGGTTGCTTATATGCTGACCTTTCACCACCATTTCCCCGACCTTCCCCTTGGGTCCATGTGGTTAGATGTTCCCGAAGCAGATTGCCCATCCGGTGTGGTCTGCGAGGATGAAGAGTCGGATGACACAGAAACTGAGCCTGAGGATGAGGACGCTTAACTTCTACCTTTTTTGTATTGAAATTTTGTAACCTTTGGGTTTGTAGAACACTTTTAGACTGTCTTGTAACCGACGCTCTTTAAATATTAAGTTTTCCCATAATCGTGAAGTTTTCTCCAATATACTTGTGTAATTCTATATTCGGTCGGGCATGATTGTAGAAGAGTTGATTGTTTTCATTGTTAAGAAAATTTTCCCATAAAGTCACGAATAAAATGTAGATCAGTTAAATACTGAAAAAACCTATTTAAGGTTATATTGATCAATGTTTAATTGAAAATTTCCCATAGGGTCGGGAATAAAATGTAGATTAGTTAAACACTGAAAAACCTATTTAAGGTTGTGTCGATCAATGTGTAATTGAAAGTGTTCGCATAGGGTCGGGAATAAAATGTAGATCAGTTAAACACTGAAAAACCTATTTAAGGTTCTGTCAATCAATGTTTAATAGAAAGTGTTCCCATAGGGTCGGAAATAAAATGTAGATCAGTTAAACACTGAAAACCCTATTAAGGTTCTGTCAATTGATTAAGATCGCCAAAAGTTGTCTATCAACTCGTCAACTGATGGATCCCCTTTTAATACTTCCGAATTTCAAAGGTAAAATATTGGATTAAAAAGATCGGTTGCTATGGATGCCTTACTAAAACCTTCTCGCGCCACCGAGGTAGGAAAGAGTACATCCCCGACCAAAGGTTCTTACATAAATAAGAAAGATTACAATAAATTTACAAAGATCGATAAAATTACTCCAAATATATCTTCAAATGTTCAATGTTCCAAGGGAGCCTCAATAAGCGTTCGTGCTTGTCCTGCAACCGATACGTCCCACTCTTCACTCTTTCCATTACTTTATACGGTCCTTCCCAGTTCAGGGCTAGTTTGCCGAGGTTTTTGTCTTTGGTATGCAGAAAAACTCTTCTCAAAACCCCGTCCCAGACTTTAAAATCTCGTCGACGCACTTTTGACGCATACCGATTCCTCATTAAAGTCTGGTAATGTAAAAAATTCAGTTGAGCTTGACTTCTTTTTTCTTCTATTAGGTCTATGGCTAGTCGTCTGTCATTCCCGTTTTTATTCTCATCATAATTGTCAACCCTAAAATATGGGAAGATTGACTCCGCTGGGGTGACCGCATCCATTCCATAAACCAAGGCATAAGGTGATTCTTTAGACGTCGTTCGAGGTGTAGTTCGGTAAGCCCACAATACTTCTTGCAAGTAATCCGGCCATTTGCCAGCTTTTCCTTCTAGGTTCTTTTTGAGCCCATCCAAGATGGTTCGGTTCGTGACTTCAACTTGCCCGTTCGCCTGAGGATGGAAATGGGCAGAAAAGTATTGCCTAATTCTATGGGTCGTATAAAAAGATTTCATCTTGCTACTGTCAAACTGAGGCCCGTTGTCCATGGTGAGCTTCTGAGGTACCCCGAACCTACAGCAGATGATCGACCAAATAAATTTGATGATATCCTTAGTTCTCGTTCCCGATAATGGCTCAGCTTCTATCCATTTGGAAAAGTAATCTACAGCCACCACAATCGTTTTTCTACCACCAGATGCCATCGTTAATGGCCCCATTAGATCGATTCCCCATCTGTCAAAAGGCAGGCTTTCAGATATTGATTCTAAAGGAGTCGCGGGCATATTGATCGCATTTGCGAATCTTTGACAGGTGTCGCACGTTTTCACTATCTGCTGAGCATCGACAGTTACCGTCGGCCAATAAAAACCGATGGGAAAAATTCTTCTTATTAGTGCTTTGTAACCGCAGTGAGCCGCGCCTTCTCCGTCGTGTAACTCAAATATAATTATCTGTGATTCATTTTCCCCCAGGCATCTCAGTAAAGGCCTGCTGAAAGACTTTTTGTATAGTATATCTCCCAATAAAATGTAGCCTCGGGCCTTATTTCGTACGTTCCGAGTTGTGATACTATCATCTGGTAGTAGCCCCCTTCGGCTAGGAAAGCTATAATATCCCTTCTCCAGTCCGACAATGTTACCGAGGATATCTGACAGGCAATTTCTGGTCGATTGTCCATCTCTGCCCTCTTTACAATCGACGGGTTTTCTTGTTCGGTTATCCACGGGTAACTGCTTGAACAGGATGCCGACGCTAGGGAGTCGGCAATGACATTTTCGGTCATAGGGATGTGCTCATATGTTACTTTGGCAAAATACGCGACTAACACTCGCAACGCTGCTAAGTATTGAACCATGTGCTATTTCCTAGATTCCGACGCTCCCGAGGCATGATTAATCAAAAGTTGAGAATCACTAACAAGATGTATGTGCTTAGCCCTGCACACCTGTGCTAATCTCAAACCGGTCAGGGCAGCCTCATATTCAGCCTCATACAACATTATACCTTAGCCTAGTGGTTTGACTTTCGACAAACTTCGTGGTCGGTATGGGTTCGAACCCTATCATTTACAAACACTTCAATGTTTTTTATACAACCCTGTGGTAGCCGGTTGTACCACTTAGATGCCCGATCCTTGAAAGTCATCGAAAAAGCTCGGCATAACAACTTATCGTCATTATCAAAACTCAACATAAAATTTTTGAAGGCTTCCAAATGGTTGTCCGGATCTCTTTTACCATCGTACTTTTCCAATTTAGAGATGTCAAACCTCTTCGGGAGATGTCCCGATAATATTTCGTCTGACAATGGTGAAGCTCTCCAATTCATTCCAAATCCGAACGAACCGCCTCCGAGCCCCTCGGTCTGAACTCCATACAATCCTTCGTTTCCCGGGTTGATGAACTGGCTACTGACCCTGTACCCCTGGGTCTGGCTATTTGACGGCTGCCACTGAACCTGGGGTAAGACTACCCGCTCCTCTCTGCTGCCCGTTAACATCTCTTCTTTTTTCAAGTGAAACTGGCGTTCTTTTCTCGGTGCTACCCTTCTTGAACTTGAATGAGTCAGAATGTAGTGGCCTATTACGTCGGGAATTTCTCTTTTGCGCGCGTTTGTTTAGTCTTTCCCTGCGTCGGTATTCTCTTCCCGACGAATCGTCCGAAGTATAATTAGCAGAAATACCCCGGTCATCCTTTTGGTATCGCTCAGCTTTTCCATCTCGTTCCCCGTCTGGGCGGGGCTCCTGATAATATCGAACAGGTCGGGCATCGATACAGTGGTCAATAATCGGATAGCCTTCTCCACGGTCGTCTACGATCGGCTCTTTCCCTTTGCCTTCCCGGATTATTTTGTCATCTAGAGCCCGCTCATTTTCAGCGTTCAGCTTTGCGATATCTTCCAGTAACTGTCTCCTGATCATCATAAGAATTGACCGCTTATCCCGACCCTGCGCGTAATACTCCCGCCCCGGTACTTCCTCGCCCTCAGACAGCGAAATGGCTCGGGCCACCTCTCTCCCGACCCTCTCCCCAGCTGCTTCGTCATTCATCCTTTAAGATTAAATCGCGATTTTCAAAGAAAAAGTTTTCTTTTTGGTATCACGTGTTCCCACAGACGGCGTCAATGGTAAGAGAATAAATGACAAGAATAAGGAGTCTTGGATCTTGGACCTGATGTGACTAGAGCTCAAAATGTAGAGAGATAAAGTAGAAAGAGAATATATTAAAGAATTGTCCACCTACCAAGAATAAATGGGCTCCCTTTTATAGCGGGGAAGGTGAGACCCATTTATATCATTCGTAGTCTTTTATTATTTCACAATTAGTCATTTACAAACTACTTTATGTACATATTGTCTTCTAGTAAACAATAAATACAATATTGGACATATTTCCCTTCTCATTTTGGCAATTAACTCATTTTCTATTAAGATTGGCGAATTACTTCCTTATCAATAGGGACTAGATGTGTAATAGTTGAGAATTAAAGCGTGTGGGGCCCATTATTGTACTATAAAAGGACCCCACACGAGTTGAGAAATCTGGTTGATTAATATAATACTATTTTCTCTCTTTACATCGAGTAGAACTTTCTCTCTCCAAAAAGCACCCTCACAAAGAAGTATTTATGACAGTTTAGTCCCTTGAGTATTTGTTTTACACAAAACTACCCTTTAGCAAACTCTTAATTCATCAGTGGCACCGCCTGTGGCAAACGAAGATTATCCTCACGACAATTGCTCTTTGGAAATTGTTCATAATCTGAGCGGAATTATGAAAGAGCAGGGGGGTGATTTTGTTAATGACTGTGAGGAGAATCTTGTTAGAAATACTTATCGAAATGATATGGAATATGAAGCACATGGAGGCCAGTGCGCCGGAGAAATCTTTGACGAGGCGGTTCTGCTGGCTCGAAGAAATGAGTTACTACTTGAGATCGAAAAATTGAGGGCAGAAAAAGAAGCTGTCCAGGCGAATCTTCATTCTGAGATTAGAAGAGAGCAAGACAGCAGAAAAGATAAGTGTGAAGCTGACCTTCGTCCTAGGAACAGATATGACAGATATAGAAGGCATAAAATGACGTTCTTTGAGGATGAAAGGAAAGCGTCACTTGGAATCCTCTGATTCAAGTGATTATTCTCGCTATAGTTCACCAGAATCATCTCCGAGGAGAAGTCATCGAAAGAAACGATATGGCAGAAAGCATGTGAAGCACCGAAGGGGAAGGAGTTTAGAAAGAAAATCTCTGAGGGAAAAGAATTATCATGCTCATGCTAATGCTAATGAGCAAGGTTATGACCAAATAAATTTTCCTTCTGGGAACCAAAATGCCGACCAACGGAATTCGGAGTGGCAGCATCAGTACACTCTGCCTTCCTAGGAAGGACTCTATTTTCCAAATCATGAAAGTTTAAGAGCTAATATCTATATGACATGTCATAATTGGAGAGCTTCTCCTTTATCCTCGGAAATTCTAGCAGGCAACCTCCCAAAGCACTTTGATATTTCAAAGCTAGAAAAGTTTGATGGGACATAGGATCCTGAAAATCACATCGAGCAATTCAAAAATTTCATGATCAATTTCGATTACGATGATAAATTGTTGTGTATAACATTTTATCAGACCTTAAAGGGGGTGGCTTCCAAGTGGTACGACAGGCTTCCACAAGGCTCGGTAAAGAATTTCGAAATATCTTTAGGCTGTATTTTGTGGGAGTAAAAAATTTCGAACCATTACAGACACGATAATCTACTATAGGCAAAAAGTTGGGGAAAGTTTGAAGAATTACACCAATCGATTTGTGAAAACGAAAATAGATATGAAGTACTGCAAAAATTCTGTGGCACTAGCGGCATTCAGGATGTGGCTTCTCCCCAGACTTTTAAAGGATACGGTAGCAGAGAGTCAGGCGATGACTTTTGGGGCATTACTGGATCAAGTTGAGAAGATAATTTTGGTGGAGGAGACCCAGGCATCAAAAAAAGGATCAAGTGATCAGCTAGACTATAACCAATTTCAAAGGTGTGAGTCTAGTAATCAAGGGCCTCGTGTTATTCAAGCTAAGGGTGTGGGTCAGTATCCGCCAAGGCCGAGAACGAACCAGCAGAACTATAGTAATCAGCAAAGCTATAACCAAGGAGCAAGGCCCATTTCAAACAAGTGGATTCGTCCGGACTATTTTGCTAAATTAACGAAAAATGTGGCTACAATATTTGATAAAGCAAGGTTAAGAGTGCAGTTCAGAAAACCTTTTCCTATCCAAACTCTGATGGAAAACAGAAGTTCTAACAGGTTTTATAAGCACCATGAGGATATTGGGAATGACACCAGGGAATGCATCGCTTTGAAAAAGAGGTGCAAGCTTTATTTGAAAATGGAATGTTATTAAAATTCGTGAAAAAGCATACCCAGAAAAATGTTGCAGTAAAGGTTGTCCCAAAGAATGCTGACACAACAATGGTAATTTCTGAAGAGGTTGATGCTTTTGATATTGCAGCAGAGTATCTGGATCCCAAAGAAGGGAGAAATAACGTGAACATGGTAGATGAGATTATTCAAAGGGGGAAAGTAAATGACCTATGTGATTTTTTCGAGTCGTTAGCTATTTTCGGAGGGGATACCATTGCAGGGAACTCCAATAGTTCGCGGAAAAGGCATATGGTGAATCTAACTACGCAGATTGAAGTAGGGGTTTCATCGTAGATGCATCGCTTGTCCTCCCCTATCATATGTTTTGACGATGATGATATGAGGAATGTAGTGAGCCCGCATGAAGATGCAGTGGTTATTGCTACAGGAATAGCTGGTGACCAAGTTTATAAGATACTTATTGATACAGGAAGTTCTGCGAATATTTTGTTTATGAGTACCTATAGGAGAATTTCTGACCCACCTGTTATACGACGGTCCGACAGAACTATAGTGGGCTTTACAGAAGCAACAACAATAGTCGTGGGAGAGTTTCAGTGTGTGGTGGAGCTCGGTTGTGGGCCATTAAAAAAGAAAGTTGAAGTTTTGTTTATAGTCGTAGACGCGCCAACTTCTTACAATGCAATTTTGGGCCGTTCTTGGCTATCCAAGATGCATGGTGTTATCTCGGCGGTACACCAATGCTTGAAATACGTGGTAGGGAACAATATAGGGACGATCAGGAGCAGCCAAAATATGGATCGAGAGTGTTATTAGATAGCTTTATCCTCGAAAAGAGTTCGGGGAGGAGCATCGAAAATAGCATAGCAGTTAAAGAGGACTTCCTCTGTATTCACTCCTTATGATGATCCGAGGGAGGCCCCCGGATTTCTTATTCCGGATGATGACCATGAGGAACATAAGTTTGAAGAGGGAATTTTTTTAGAAATTGGAGTAAAGCTTTCTTTTGAGTTCAGAGAAAAATTGATTGCATTTTTGTCGACAAAATTAAATATGTTTGCTTGGTGTGCATAGGATGTTACGGGCGTACCTCCAGAGATAATATGTCATAAACTCGCAGTACGGCATGATGTTCGACCTATTGTACAGAAAAGAAGACCAGTTTCTCAATAGAAGTCTGCAGGTATTCTTTGAGAGTCACAATACCCTGTATGGGCCTCGAATCCAACCTTAGTCGGGAAAAAGAATGGTAAGTGGAGGATATGCATGGATTCCACGGATCTGAATAGAGCTTGTCCAAAGGATCCTTTTCCGGTACCTCGAATTGATCAGTTAGTGGATTCTTCTTCGGATAATCGGTTATTGTCTTTCATGGATGCTTATTCAGGATATAATCAGATCAGATTAGATGCAAGAGATGAAGAAAGCACATCTTTTATCACTGAGAGAGGATTATACTGTTATAAAGTCATGCCATTTGGCCTGAAAAATGCGGGGGTGACTTATCAACGGTTGGTAAACAAAACCTTTGAGGAGCAAATTGGCCGAAATGTAGAAGCTTACATCGATGATATGCTCGTAAAGAGTTTACAGGACGAAAATCATTTCTCTGACTTGGAGGGAACTTTTAATAATTTGAGCAAAGTCAATTTGAAGTTAAATCCAGAAAAATAAATTTTTAGAGTACGGTCGGGGAAGTTTCTTGGCTACATGATAAGTGAAAGGGGCATCAAACCTGATCCTAACAGGTAAAGGCTTTGACAATTATGATTCCTCCTCAAAATATTAAGGAAGTCCAAATTCTCATAGGAAGATTGGCAACATTAAATAGGTTTATTTCTCGTTCATCGGATAAATATGTGCCTTTCTTTAAAGTGTTGAGAAACGCCAGACAGTTTAGTTGGACAGAGGAATGTTCAGCAGCATTTCTCCAGATTCAAGAGTATTTGATGTCCCCAGAGATACTTTCCAAACCTTTGATGGGAGAAAAGTTGATCGTTTATGTGTCGGTATCAGACTTTGCAGTGAGTGTCGTATTACTCCAAGAAGAGATTGATTTGTTAAAGCCGGTTTATTATGTTAGCAAAAGTTTGCTAGATGCAGAGAAACTGTATCTCAAGTTGGAAAAGTTAGCTTTGGCCTTGGTAATAACTACTCGAGAAATGAGACTGTACTTCCAAGACCACCCTATAGTAGTTCGAACAACATTTCCCCTAAAAGGTTTGTTACAAAGGCCAGATATATCTGGAAGAATGACAAAATGGTCAGTTGAGCTAGGAGATTTCGACATAACGTTTGAGCCTCGGACGACAATAAAAGCTTAGGTCTGGCTGATTTCTTGGTTGAATTCCACTCAGAAGGAGCAGACATTGAGATTGTTGACCAGCCAGGTAAGACATAATGGTTGGTTTGAACTGATGGGGGGTCGAATGTTTCTGGAAGTGGTGCTGGAGTCCAACTAATTTCCCCAGATGGGATAACCATGTTTCAATCTATCCGTTTTGGTTTTAAGGTAACTAATAACGAGGCAGAATATGAGGCAGCATTATCAGGGTTAAGGTTGGCTCGAGTGTGTGTGGCTAGAAAGGTTAAATTGATCAGTGATTCATAGTTGGTGAGAAACCAAGCTTTGGGAGATTCAGAGGCAATGAAAGATCAATTAGTCAAGTATTTGAAAATCTTAAAGGACTTGGTTTTAAATTTTGATGAAGTTCAGTATGAGCATGTTCGAAGGGAAGCAAATCTGTTCCCTGATTCCTTAGCAGCTGCCTCGCGGTCAGAAGGTCAACAATGGGTCATAATTCAGGAGCATCCTTCGGTTACAAGTGGTACAGAGCATTCAATGAACGTGGAGGAAGTAAGCAATGTGGTTATAAATGATTGGAGGTCAGAAATTGTGGACTTTCTGGAAAATGATAGCTTACCTGCGGAAAAACCAGACGCTAGGAGAATCAGGTTCAAATCTAACGGTTATATCCTTTTGGGAGGAGTCTTATATAAGAAATCCCTAAGTAGACCGTTACTTAGACGTTTGTCTAAGGACGAGTCACAATTTGTCCTATCAGAACTGCATGACGGGGAAGAGTCGGCGCATTGCGGATATAAAGCATTAATTCGACGAGTGTTTCTGGCTGGTTATTATTGGCCGACCATTTCCAGTGATGCGAAAGAGTTGGTAAAACGATGTGACACATATCAAAGATATGCCAATACAATACTGATGAGTCCGAATTCCGCATGCTCCCCGGACAAGGACAGTTCAGTCCAATGCCTCCGGACGGGACAGATCACTTCGAACACTCAGACCATAGGACTGTTCGAACTATGACAAAAGTACTAAAAAACCTAAACACTTCTTGACTAAGCTACTTGCTCTCTTACTTAAGAGCTCATGGGTCTTTAAACATGACTCGGGTCCATTAAACATGACCCGAAAGCCCATAAGGGCCCAAACATCAGGGTATAAATACCCAACCACCTGCATTAAGTGTGGGTAATGAGAATTAACTGCTACCAGCCAGCTTAATTATCTCTCTACTCTCTACTCTATACTCTCTACTCTCTACTCAAAACACATAACACCCACATACTACTGTAAAACACCAACCAAATTACAAGCCTACCCTCAGGCAATAATTGTCCACACCAAATTGGCGACCACAGTGGGAGCAGAAGGTGTCTGAATCAAGCATTCAAAACCAGCTAAGAAAATCTGTCCGAATGAATCCGGACAATCCAGAAGTACCACCAGCTTTGCTCGAAGTGGTGGGAGAGAACGATGAATACACTATCGAAGAGCGTGATAGACTAAATGGTGAAATAGAAGCTCTGAGGGCCGAAAAGGCTAAGATGGGCCTGAAAGAAAAGTCCAAAGCATCAGCTGCTCATCACACCGATAACCCCAAAGAGCATGAGTCTTCGAAGACTCATGTGAGCACCAAAAAGACTCATGCCAGTTCCAAAAAGTCTCACCGGTCTAAGCCAGTGGAGAGTTCTGACTCAAGCTCAGAATCTTCTGATAGCTCTTCGGACAGTGAGGGAGTTGAAAAGTCCTTATCCTCTAGCAGCAATGAGGGTCGAACTAGAAAGAAGCAAAAGCATATTAAAAAATATTCAAGAAAAAGGGATAGACAAGGAAAGATGAAGAGGCATATTGGTAAAGGATCATCTCATAGCCGGAAGCATGTGGACCGGATGCTGATGGATCCCTTTGCTTTTCACGATGAACCAGGTATCTTTGCAACTCCCAGTGAGGGTACTATGTTCAGTCGTGGAAGAAACTGGAGGCAATCTCCATTATCTTCTAAAATTCTGTCCGGAAACCTCCCCAAGAGGTTTGACAGCACCAAAATAGAGAAGTACGATGGCAGTACTGATCCGGACAACCATCTGGAGCAATTTAAAAACTTCATGATGAACTTTGACGACGACGATAAACTACTTTGTAGGGCATTCTCCCAATCATTTACGGGGAGTGCTCTAAAATGGTACAACAGCCTGCCTCAGGGTTGTATTAAAGATTTCGATACCTTTTGGGTAGCCTTTCGAAGGCAGTTTATAGGGAGTAAAGAGCTAAAGGGAAATGGAGACACAATAATCCATTGTGCCCAGGAGCCAAATGAGTCCTTGAAAGAATATATAAGCCGTTTTGTGAATACCAAAAATGGGTTGGCTGGTTGCTTCGAACAGGTGGCAATAGCATCCCTAAGGCAGGGTTTGAACCGAGGAAATCTAGCTGATTCAGTGACCAGGAAGAAGGCCATGACATGGGGAGGGTTGCTGAATCAGGTTGGAAAACAAATAAACATCGATGAAACAAAGAAAACCAGGGTGCACAGGCAGGTGAGGTCTACCCCAGTGGCACCAAATCCCAATCAGAATCAGTCCGGAAATAAAACAAGAGAGACCGGACAGGGGCATGGCAGGGCAAAAGCTCAGTCTCAGCCAGCTACTCCTACTCAAAGTCAGCAATCCAGAAACAAGAGAGGGCCATGGGTGCAACCGGAGTGGTTCGCAGAGTTGAAAGAAAATGTGGCCACTATTTTTGATAAAACAAAGGAAGAGGTGCATTACCGGAGACCGGCTACACTGCAGTCTCCCAGAGAGCATCGTAATAAGTCTTTTTGCCAGTATCACAACGATATTGGTCATACCACTGATGACTGCATAACATTGAAACAAGAAGTTTAGAACTTGATTGAGAGGGGAAAGCTGGGGGCTTACGTGAAAAGAAGAGGGGGTAACAGGCCTGATAACACTCATCGGGTTGGTCCAAGTAATGCAGCTTCGGAGGGAGCCAAGGTTATAATTGAAAGGTTTGACGTGGAATCCTAGTACTTGGATCCCGATCCAACTCGAAACAGAGTGGGTACAATTGATGAATGTTCTAGGTCGGTCTCCGGACTCATTAAGTTTTTTGAGTCACTTACAATTTTCGGAGGGGACACCATGACAGCTCCTACTTCTTCTTCGAGGAAGAGGCACGTGCATACTTTAGCCTTCCAGCTAGTAGGAGGCATGACTTCCTATCAGTCACCAAACTCATTCCCCTTCATTGTTTTCGATGAAGATGATTTAAGAGACATTGCTGGCCCTCATGAGGATGCTGTTGTCATAGGAGCATCTATTGGGGGCAACGACATAAGGCAAATTCTGGTGGATACTGGAAGCTCAGCCAATATCCTTTTCTTAACCACGTACAAGAGAATGAAGAATCCAGTTGTAATTCAGAGTTCGGACAGATCAATTGTGGGCTTTACAGGCAGCTCAGCAGATGTGATCGGAGAGTTCGAAGAAGAAGTTCTATTGGGCAAGGGCCCTTTCAAGAAAATGGTTAGAATACTATTTATTATGGTGGATTGTCCCACTTGCTATAATGCTATTCTAGGGAGGTATTGGCTCTCTAGGATGCATGCAGTGGCTTCAACAGTCCACCAGTGCTGTAAATATGTTGTTCAGGGACAGGTTGGAGTCGTCCGGAGCAGCTAGAAGATTGCAAGAGAATGTTATGCCACTGCCCTGGCTCCTCGAACGCTGGGGGCAGTCCGTGTTAATGAACAATAGCAGTTTGAGGGCCTTTCTGGGGGTGAGGGTGAAATTGATGACCTCAGAGAGACCCCTGGAGTATTGATACCGGTTGAAGAGGTAGAAACACACTGTTTGGATGATGGGAAAAGTGTCGAGATAGGGTCTAAGATGCCACCTGTTTTGAAAAATGAAATGTTAAAGTTTTTGAAGAACCATCAGCACGTTTTTTCTTGGTGCAATACTGATGTTACTGGGGTTCCATCAGAAGTGATATCACATCACCTATCTGTCCGGAGAGACGTAGCACCAGTGGTTCAAAAAAGAAGAGATTTTTCTAAAGAGAAGGCTGATGTCATTGTGCAAGAAGTTGACAGGCTCACAAAGATGGGGCACATCAAGGAATCTCAATATCCTTTGTGGACTGCCAATCCGGTTCTGGTAAAAAAGAAAAATGACAAGTGGCGCATGTGCATTGACTTCACAGATCTCAATAGATCTTGCCCAAAAGATTTGTATCCAGTTCCCCGAATTGATCAGTTAGTAGACTCTACCTCTGGGAACAAGCTGCTTTCCTTTATGGATGTCTTCTCCGGATACAATTAGATACAAGTAGATCCAAAGGATCAAGAGCATACCACATTTGTCACTGACAGAGGTCTTCATTGCTACAAAGTAATGCCATTTGGTTTAAAAATGTTGGGGCTACTTATCAGAGATTAGTCAACAAGGCAATTGCTGATCAAATTGGAAGAAATATGGAAGTGTACATTGATGACATGATGGTGAAGAGTGTGGATGAGCAGTTGCACTTGTCCGATCTTCAAGAAACTTTTGCCAACTTGGTAAAAGTGAATTTGAAATTAAACCCAGAAAAGTGTGTGTTCGGAGTGCAGTCCGGGAAGTTTCTGGGCTATATTATAAGTGAGCATGGAATACAACCTGACCCGGACCAGCTTAACGCCCTATTTCAAATGGAGCCTCCTCGAAACATTAAAGAAGTACAGCGGTTAACAGGGAAATTAGCTGCCTTAATCAGATTTATCTCAAGGTCTTCGGACAAGTGTGCCCCTTTCTTTCAAACCTTGAAGGGTGCAATGGGATTCAATTGGACTCCACAGTGTGATGAGGCTTTCAATGAGATCAAAAAGCACATGTCCTCCCCCAAAACTTTGTTTAAGCCAGTTGATGGGGAGACACTCTTCGTATATTTGACAGTTTCAAGTTGTGCCATTAGTGCTGTATTGGTAAGAGAGGTCGATGGACATCCCCATCCAGTATACTACATCAGCAAAAGTTTGATAGATGCAGAAAGGCGTTATTTGAAACTCGAAAAGTTAGCATTGGCCCTGGTGATAGCTGCCAGGAAGATGAGGCCTTATTTCCAGGCTCATCCCATCATCGTCCGAACTTCTTTTCCCCTGAAGAATGTCCTCCAAAAGGCAGACATTTCAAGCAGGATGACAAAGTGGTCAGTAGAGTTGGGGGACTTTGACATAGATTTTGCTCCCCGAACAGCAGTCAAGGCCCAAGCTGTGGCAGACTTTTTGGTTGAATTCCACTCCGACAGGGATTCGGAGCAAACTACTGATATAAAAGATAAAAAGGTATGGGTCGTCCGAACAGATGGTGGGTCTAGCACTATGGGGTGTGGTGCAGGGGTGTAGCGCAGGGGTGTGTTTGACTTCCCCGTATGGAGACAAAATGTACCAGGCTATTTGTTTTGCTTTCAGGGCATCTAATAACGAGTCCGAATACGAAGCAACAATAGCTGGGTTAAAATTGGCCTACATTTGTGGGGCTAAGAGGGTCAAGCTACTAAGTGACTCCCAACTTCTTATCCACCATGCCCAAGGCCAATCTGAGGCTAAGAAGGAGCAACTTGTGAAATACTTACTCCTCCTTAAGAATGAAGCACTCAAGTTTAAAAGTGTTATTTATGAGCACATTCCCCGGGCAGAAAATGAGCTAGCAGACTCATTAGCAACCATAGCATATTCGGAGTCATATACATGGATCCATGTGCTAGAAATCCCCTCCATTCAACTTAGTAAGGGTAAAGAAGAGGAAACTTTTGAAGTACAAGAGAAACGACCTCAAGACTGGAGGTTTCCTCTCCTGCAATATCTCTCCGATGGTGTTGTGCCTCCGAATAAGTCACTAGCCAGAACTTTGAAACACAAGGCTCGTGGTTTTATCATATTGAGAGACGTGTTGTACAAGAAATCTTACAGTAAACCTCTCCTGCGCTGTTTGGGGGATGGAGAGTCTCAAGTAGTCCTCTCTGAATTACATGATGGTGAGGGATCAACCCATTGTGGGTTTACAGCCTTAACAAGAAGAGTTTTACTCTCCGGTTACTATTGTCCATCAATCATGAAAAATGCTAAGGAATTGGTAAGAAGGTGTGACCCATGCCAGAGGTACAACAATGAGATTCATGTCCCAGCTATTCCTTTAGAATCAATTTCTGAGCCTATTCATTTTGCTCGATGGGGGTTGGATTTAGTAGGGCCTCTCCCTGTGGCGTCCGGAGGACGCAAAACTATAATTGTGACCATAGACTACTTCTCGAAGTGGATTGAAGCAGCCCCTCTAGCAGGGACAACATCAAAAGCTGTTATAAAGTTCATTTTATCCAACATCTGTTGCAGATTTGGTGTCCCACAAAAGATAACAACAGACAATGGGCCACAGTTCGACAATAGGGAAATGGAGAGCTTTTGTGCCTCAAGGGGTATACAACATTGCTTTTCTTCACCTTTCCACCCACAAGCAAATGGACAAGTTGAAGTGGCTAATAGGACTATACTGTCCGGTTTAAAGAAGAATTTGGAAGGGGCTGCTTGGAAGTGGCCTAGTTATCTACAAGAGGTCTTGTGGGCCTACCATACAACACCAGGGGCTGCAACACAAGAGTCACCTTTTGCTTTGGTCTATGGGATGGATGCAGTAGCTCCCATAGAAGCAACTCTCCCCTCCTTTCGTGTTCACAACTTCTCCGAACACGCTAACGAGGTGGCAATCCGAAGTCAACTTGATCTAATAGAAGAAAAACGAGTTAAAGCTCACCTTAGAGTTGCACACTATCAGGGTTTGATGAGAAACAAGTTTGCTTCCAAAGTTAAAAGAAGATATTTCCAACCAGGGGACAATGTATTAAGGAAAGTCTTCTTACACACTAAAGAAAAGTTTCTCGGAAAGCTGGCCCCAACTTGGGAAGGTCCCTACATAGTTGTTGAAAGAATTAAACTTGGAACATATTGGTTGGAAGACAAAGATGGAAGGGTTTTGACTCATCCTTGGAATATTGAGCATCTCCGGATGTTCTTGGAGTAGCATTTGTGTAAATATTTACTTGTTTAAACATCCATGTAAATATTTGGGGGCATACTCTTTCCTCCCTGGTGGCACGGGGAGGTTTTAATGAGGTGTCCGGGCTTTTGAATGAAATTCGATGCCTTCTTAAAAAAATTTCCAAGTGTTTTAAGTTTTGTCTTTTGTCACACTATCCGGATTGAAATAACTAAGGGCTATTTAAACTCTAGTCGGAGAACTTAAACACTCTCACTATGAAATAATTAAAGGCTATTTAAACTCTAGCCATCGAAATTGGAACAAACGATGAAAGACGATGAGATTTGTGCAAAACAGAAACATTCATTGAAATAACTTAAAGTGCCTTGGCCTTCCAAGGACTTTTGAATAGTCGAAGTAAGAACAAAAAACCTATCCGGTCAGATACCGGACACAATTACAAAAAGAATGCCTTGGTCTTCCAAGGACTTTAGTTTGAATAAAAAGTAAACAAAGTAAATCATAAGTTAAGGTTGAGCCTTTGAAGATGGCTCACCTTCATCTACCTTCTTTCCCTTAGGATCGTCTTTCTCTTCGCCAATTTTCTCCCCGGAGTGTTCTTCATCATCTGAGGAATCACTAGAGTAGCCATACATGTCGCCTTCGGCCATCGTGTGGTAGAGGAGGTCTTCAGGCTCAACATGAAGCCATAAGTCCCCTAGGTTCTTCTTCGGAAACTTTTCATGGAAAAGTAGAACCATGTCAGACCTCACCTTGGCAAACAGTTGCTCTTCGCTTTTGATCATCTGGTTGGCATAAGCATCGATCTTGGCTTGGATCTTGGCCTCATGCTCCTGTAGCAAAGTGGTTTTCTCCTCAGCAGCCTTAGACACTGTATTCTCAAGAGCGATTTTGCCATTAGTCAGGTTGGTGATGATTTGATCCTTGGCTTTGGATTCTCCCTTTGAGGTGTTAAGGTCTTTCTCCAGACCGGACAGCTTCTCCCGGAGATCTCTAATGGTTTCCTCTAAAGTGGCGACTTTTGTAGTGCTTGCCTTCTAGTCTCTCTTCAACTCCTCGTTTTCTTCCTTTAACATGTCAGCATTGGACGTGGCAGTGCGAAGGTCGTTGGACAGCTTCTCTTTGTCAGACTTGAGATCTTTGATGATATCAGCTTGGCTCCGAACTTGTCTCTCCAACGTAAGTACATGCTGCGCATTGCTTAACAAGGAGTGGGTTATAGCATCCCTTTCACTAGAAACACTAAAAGTCTTACCATTAAAAGTGACCGTGTTAGAGGTGCTTGGAGGAAGGTAAGGCCCGACAAAGTCATCTCTGGGGAGATTGAGGAAGTATTCACCAAGCTCACCAAGACCGGTGATGTCTACTCCATCGATGTTGATATCTCCCCCATCAACCTCATCAGTATGAAAGTCGCCTGGAATCTCCTCGGCATGCGTTGGGTCAGCAGGGTCAGCATGGACAGAAGGCTCCAGAGCCCGGAGAGAAAGCTCGTCTCCCTTAGACGTTTTCTTCTTCTTGGCCTCCCGGTCTGTGCCTTCGCTTCCCTGTTTACGATTCCTCTTAGAAGCCCTTGGAGGTTTTGGGAGGTTGGCTTCTTGTTTCTCAGTCTCTTGCTCCACCACTTCCAGGAGAGCAGCATCAATTTGGCTATGGGCTGGCCCCTCCGGATCTGTTGGAGCATCATTCTCTGCATCAGGAGGGTTAGCATCACCCACCACCTTTTTGCCCTTCTTCTTCTTGCCTTTCATCTTGCTCGGGGCTTTGGCCCGACCTGGCAAGAAGAGTGTCCCATCTGGTTCATGGGTCCTCTTAAGCACAACGTCCGGAGAAGGCTGGGTGGTGAGCTCCTCCCAGGTCAAGTCTCTCCGACCTGTGGTGTTCCACAGGTGAGACCTTGCCAAATTTCCACTGGTGAAAGCAGCGTGGAATCGTTCTCCCAATTCTCAGCAGCCCAGGCATTAATCTTGCCACAAGTTATCTGCCCGGCTTTCTGATAGTCACTGAACTCCTTGGGTAATACTGCCAAGGCAAAAGTGAGACCCATTAGTTCGAACTATGTTAGAAAAGAAAGGGAGAAACAAAAGAATAAAGTAGAAGACTTACGATCACCCCTCCACCTACTTCTGAGGAGGCTTGGGTTCTCTCCGGATTTAATCTTCTTGCCGTTCTCCCAGGCACCACTAACAAATAGGAACTGAGTCCTCCAGTTCCTCTCCGCCTCCAGCAGATCGTCCACAGCCTTGAAGTCATCCCCCATATTGAAATGGTAAAAGGGGATGTGGTGGTTTCTGCAAAGGCTGGCCACTGCAGCAAATTCCTCCATTGGTAGAGGGATCCCGGACAGCCTTGATGCCATGATGCATGACATAAGGGTATACCAAGCGTTGGGGCTCAGCTGGCTCGGACAGAGTTTGATCAGATGGAAGTATCTGACAATCTCTGGGTCTAGTGGGAACCTGAGCCCCCAGTTGAACAGCTCCGTGAACATGACCACTTCACTCAACTTGCAGTCCATGGGAGTCTCCGGGTGTATAGGAATCCTGATCTTTACATTTTCTGGAATGCCCCACTTCGTACGCATCCTGCCCGGCTCAGCAGTGTGGATGAATGCGTAGTTGATTTTTTGTAAGGAGAGAAGGTAATTAACGCTGACCTTGTGAAAACAAGGCCCCACTCTTCCCTCGAGGCTCTCCAGCAGATCCGGATGCCTCAAATACAGTTTCTCTTTGCCCTTGTCTTTCTTGGCAACTATTTCTTTACTGGTCTGACCGGAGGGCTCAGACTCGAATAGGGCCTCTTCAACAGAGTCCTCGATCACTTCCTCCATAATTGTTGAAGGGATTTCAGCAGCTGTGGTGAGGGGAGGGTTCAAACTTGACTCAGCCTTGTCTCCGGACCGATGGGCCTCAGTGTCCCTTTGATCTCCGCTCTCCGGTAGAGTGTCTGGAATAAAAGTTTCTTGTTGAAGATTTGGATTGGAGCCCTCCGGTCCGGACAGCCTGTCCTTGGGGACTCTAATAGGCACCTCTGATCCGGTGCTGCTGTCCCTTGCCCCCGACCTTGAGGGAGTGTTTTTAGACTCCTGGCCTTTAACCAACCGGCCTTTCCTCCCGTCGACCAGCTTCTCAGGAGAGTGCTCCGTATCTGATCCCATTGCAATGAAGGGAGAGGGCTTTTTGAGGCTAGTAGCTGTAACTCCTGGCTCGACAGCAGTCTCCGATTCCTGAACTGAGGAACCAGAGATTATGGGGGAGAGGTTGGTTTGAAATAGTTTTCTAGGCTTAGTGCCTTTGGAAGAAAAAGAGCCTCGGTCTGACTCGGTAGCAGAGGTGATTGGTCTATCAACAGGCGAGGTGGGTAATCCTGTTGCGATCCGTCTTTCTCTTTCGACTTTTTGAGCCGTCTCTAACTCAGAAAGTTTGAGCCACCCGTCTTTGACAATAACGTTCCTCGCTGTAAACATAAACTATCAAACAAAGTTTTTGCTTTAGAGAGAGAAAGCTTTGAGAGATTTTACAGAGTAAATTTGAAGGAGATGGTAAAATAGTAGAAAATGGGTTTGTATTTATAGTAAATCTGAAAAAGGAAGTTGATTCCTAGGAGAATTCGAAAAGTTTGGCAATGATTAAAAGACGGCGCTGATGTCACCACCTTTAATTAAGAGGTTGCTTTTCGAAGAAGGTGGGTTCGAAATTCAAGGTGAAAAAACGGCTGAAACAACCAATCAGAGAGTGACACGTGTCCCACGAACTCTGGCAAAAACCGTTTTGAATTCGTGAAGCTTTATCTGTCCGGATAAACTTATAGCCCGAATTGATAGACCTGTCCGGATAAAAACTACCCCTGATGTCGGACTGTTTTTCAGGTCTTTGACAAGAGTATTTGCACAAACACCTAAAAAATGGGCTCCTGATGAGTCCGAATTCCGCATGCTCCCCGGACAAGGACAGTTCAGTCCAATGCCTCCGGACCGGACAGATCACTTCGAACACTCAGACCATAGGACTGTTCGAACTATGACAAAAGTACTAAAAAACCTAAACAGTTCTTGACTAAGCTACTTGCTCTCTTACTTAAGAGCTCATGGGTCTTTGAACATGACCTGGGTCCATTAAACATGACCCGAAAGCCTATAAGGGCCCAAACATCAGGGTATAAATACCCAACCACCTGCATTAAGTGTGGGTAATGAGAATTAACTGCTACCAGCCAGCTTAATTATCTCTCTACTCTCTACTCTCTACTCTCTACTCTCTACTCTCTACTCTCTACTCTCTACTCTCTACTCTCTACTCTCTACTCTCTACTCTCTACTCTCTACTCTCTACTCAAAACACATAACACCCACATACTACTGTAAAACACCAACCAAATTACAAGCCTACCCTCAGGAAATAATTGTCCACACCAAATACAGAAGCCAGGGGTGCTGCTAGAGAGTATTTCCGAAGCAGGGCCATTTGATAGATGGGGTATTGATTTAGTTGGACCCTTACCAATGGCATCTGGTAGAAGACAAACGATCATCGTAGCAGTTGACTATTTTTCCAAGTGGGTGGAAGCAGAACCTTTAGCAGGGACGAAAGCAAAATATGTTATTAAGTTTGTCGTCTCAAACATTTGTTGTCGTTTTGGGGTGTCAATAAAAATCAAAACGGATAATAGACCTCAATTCGATAACAAGGAGTTTAAGAGCTTTTGCGTTTCCAGGGGCATACAACAATGTTTTTCTGCACCATTTCATCCGCAAGCCAATGGTCAGGTGGAGGTGACCAATCGAACGATTTTGGATTGATTAAAAAAGAACTTGGAAGGCAAGGCTGGAAAATGGCCAGATTACTTATAAGAATTATTGTGGGCTTATAGAACAACGCCTCGAACTTCAAGTGCAACATCTCCATTTGCTTTAGTGTACGGAATGGATGCGGTTGTCCCCTCAGAAATTGTTTTCCCATCATACCATGTGGCAGCTTATGCACAGGATTTGAATGATCAAAGCAGGGCTATGGAGTTAGATTTGGTGGAGGAAAAGAGACGACGTGCACAATTGAAGTCCTTACATTATCAAACATTAATGAGGAGCAGGTATGCTTCGCTGGTAAAGCAGAGAAATTTCAAGGTGGGGGACAAGGTATTACGAAAAAAAATTCTTCATACCATGGAGAAAAACCTTGGAAAATTGGGACCGAATTGGGAGGGCCCTTATAAAGTAACAGAAAAAGTGAAGCAGAGAACGTATAGGTTAAAAGATAAGGAAGGGAGATATCTTAAGCATCCGTGGAACATAGAGCATTCAAAATTGTATCTTGAATGAGGATGAAGAATTTGGCATGTAATGATTACTTTTTATGTTTATTTTCGGGTTTACAAAAACAGCGAAGGCATACTCCTTCCTACCCTGTTAGGCACAGGAAGGTTTTAACGAGGTGTTCTTATTAGCTGATCAATACATTTGAACTTTTGCCTCGAATTATTCTTTATGAGTTACAAGTTATGATTGGACTATTAGGCTAATATTTATGACATTTTATAAGTCTGCCTTAAAGCAGCATACCATGATTATTATGACCAAGTAAAGTTGGCATAAAACAATTACTTTATTTAACGCAAGTTGACATACAATTATTTTCATACCAAATGTGAAGTTAAAAATTATAAGATTGGTATTCCACACAATGGCATACAAGGAGGTCAAGTTAAATGTTCCTCGGAATATGTTGATACCATTATAAAAATTGCCTTGAAAGTTGTAAAGGACTTATACAAAAAATTATAACAAGACAATGTTACTCAGAATTTTTCGAGGAGTCACTCTCCTCGGAATCTGATGTCTCATTATCACTGACAACAATGTCAGGTGGACGAATTTTGGAGGAGACAAGCTTCCAAAAACTGCCTAAGTCATACTCAGGGTACTCTGTGTAAATTTAGGTGATCAGCCATGCTTGGGTAGTAGCATCTCGGGCATTAAGTTTGTCCACACATTTTGCTGCATAAACATTCACAGTTGTCTCATTTTCGGCTTCTCTCTGCTGAGGAAAATCTGCAATCGTCTTTAATAAGTTTTTCTTTTCCTCTACAATAAAATCGAAATCGGCAAGACAATCCTTAATACCCTTGGATGCAATTTGGTGAGCTTTCTTAAGTTCTGTAAGAAGTATTTCTTGAGCTCATGTCTTCTTTTGGTAAAGATCCCTTTCTTCCTGGAAGCATTTTTCGAGGACAAGGACATAGTTCTCTGAGGTAGATAATTTTTCAAAAATTGTATCAGGTTGACATTCTGGAATGAAGTGTTGTTTATTTATCTCTTCAAGTTGTGCGGAAGCGAGGGAAGCCTTGAACTTGTAATGATTTTTCTGATCTTCCAAATGTTGCATTCTTCTTCCCATGTTGACAGAAGCATGCAGTAAGTTGCGAAACTTAAAGAAAATTCATCGCCTTGAGGAATCTTAAAGGAGTTGGTAGGAGAACCTATTGTTGTGGAGTCAAAACTAGAAGACTCACCAGTTAGAATAATTGGATCAATGTTTTGAGGAGGATCGCTTTAGGGAATTGGAAGCGGTGCTAATCTTGGAAGATTGTCAGTTGAAGATGGACTTGAAGATTGGGTGAGTGGAGATTTGGGTATTTGGCCTGAATATTTTCTAGCTTCATTATCATGCTCAGTTGCCACAATTTGCACCCAGTGTCCTTGGAGATTTCCTGGACATCATCTTGTGCTTTGGTGTCCTCGGATATCTCTTGGATGGGTTCCAAAATAGCTTTCTTCTTGGTTTCTTTTTTCTTGGCATCTTTTTTCTTGATGGGATGGAAAGTTTTTCTTGAAGGGGAAATTGTGATGGGTGCTACAGTATTTGACGAAGAGATTGGCTCTTGATTAGCAACTAATCCTTCAGAGTCTGATAGAAGATCTTTGATTGAAACTTCTTCTTCTGAATCACCTAAATAATTTTTGGCTCGGGAGAGCTTCGGAAGATAAATGATGATGTCTTTCTTTTCCACTCGGTCGAGGACTTCTTACTGAGAAAGATGAGTTATCAATTCCTTCATAGTTAACCTGTCGAGGGGATTCAGCCTCCAAAGTCGACTTTTGGCTAAGTTATTGTTCATAAAACAGAGACGGAATTTGTTTTCCCATTTCTCTTTGGCCCATTCACTAAGTTTAGTGAACACTGTGGTGGTACTTTCTACATAGTCAGCGTAGGGCTTCGAAATCCCAGTCATAGTTGTGCAAAAGTTCGAACAGTAAGTTGTTAAACGATTGTTCGAGGAAGATAAAAGTGAGAGTTGAAAATACTGACATCTGTTAGTCCACACAAGAGAAAGCTTGTGTGGATTTGAGGGGGTTGACTCAGAGCCCGTCTCCGAGTTTCCGGAGAAGAAGATAAATTATTGCCTCCATGTTTTATCAGCCTCCAGTAAGTCTTTCACTACTTTTTGACCTCGACCAAAAGTCAGTGAATAAAATGGGAAAAACATATTCTTTGGTAGCCGAGATAGTCCGATGAGCTCTTCTAAGGAGAATTCATTGCCAGAAATCCTTGAAGCCATAATGCATGCCATAAGTGTGAACCACATGTTTGGGCCAGTTTGGGAGGGGCAGAGATTGATCTTAGCAAAATATTCGATGAAGAATAGGTCTAAGGGATATGTCAACCCCCAGTTCATGATCTCCGTATAGACAACTAACTCATTATCCTTAACAGGTAAAGGAGTCTCACCTTCCGAGGGGAACCTGATGTCAATATACGAGGGGATGCACCATCAAGTCCTTAGCATGGTTTCTTCCGAAGGCGAGAAGTATTTGTAAGAGATGTGATGGAGTGCAACTAGGTGCTTGTTTTCGATTCCTCGGATGTTATTGTCCATAATAGCATCAAGTTCCAAAGGAAGAGTAATATCACCCTTGGATTTTGGGGTGATTCTTCAGGCTTGCTCTTTGGAAATTGCTAGAGGAGTTGTAGATATCTGACTAGAAGAAGCTAGGAAAGGATCGTAGGATTTACCTTTCTCGGCAATCAGAATTTGTTGTGTCTCTATCTGAGGGTTTTCCGAGGCTATAAATTTCCCCTTATTTTCCACGGTTTTGTTTCGAAATGATTGGATATCCTCATTGGTAATTGTAGTTCTTAAGGGGAAGAATCGAGGACTTTCTTTCCCTGTTATCGAAGGGGTGGCTGGAAGGCTTGATCTAGAGGCGTCAATTTTTAGAGGATTGTTGGGTACCATAGTCAAATTTGGCTATGGGGTATCCGAAGGGGTCTCTTTTGCTCGTTTACGTTCTTGAGTTTTCTTTGTCTTTGTGATGCCTTTTTATCTTTCCAGAAGAATTCTTGTGATGTTTATCTTTACCCATAGTTTCGAGGGGTTCAAGATTGGGACGTTGGTTAAAGCAAGAAATTTCTAAGGGTATGATGGCAGAGGAATTTTCCAATGGGGGCCAGGCACCGTAAAAATTTGTAACCGGGGGTTGGGGTTGAGGCTCAACGTAGGTACCAACAGTAACCTTCTCTTCGAATTTTTGGCTAATGAATAGCCGCTCTGGAATCCAACGAGGCTTGGGGAGCATAAGGCAGCTTTCTCTCTCTATAAAGTTTAGAACAAAAGGTTTGGAGTGTAAATGTAAGGGGCGAGTATTTATAGAAGTAGATGGGCTTTTAAAGTGAGAAATGGCATGGGGACATTTTCTTTTGTTTTCCTAGGGGTGTTATGGGTAACATACGCACAATTGTATCGAATCGAGAACTGAGGAAGAATGTGAAGAGGCAATCAAATGATGAAAAATATTGGGAAGTGTAATAAGATCTTTAAAAAGATTTGGTGACAAGGAATTACGACTAATGACGTCATAAAAAAGTGGGAGATTACTGACTGGGATATGAGAATTGATACTGAAAAGTTCGATGACCTTAATCCTTGCGATTAATTAGCCAAGTCTTGGGGGGGGGGGGCAAAATTGATACGATTATTTTCGAAGAAGACTTTTTGAAGGTATCGGGATGTCCATATAATCATTTCTGATGAGAATTTCTGAGATAGAGATGGCTTATGTTGAGTTATGGTCTAATCTTTACTAAGAAATTGCAAGGATTGGGGGGCTACTGATCAGTGTCGCCGAGGAGGTTAATTCTCGAAGAGGAACTTTTTCGATGAGAGTTAAAAGATAAGAAGAAAATCGAAGAAGAATTTTTCGAGGAGAGTTAAAAGATAAGAAGAAATTCGAAGAGGAATTTTTCGAGGAGAGTTAAAAGATAAGAAGAAATTCGAAGAGGAATTTTTCGAGGAGAGTTAAAAGATAAGAAGAAATTCGAAGAGGAATTTTTTGAGGAGAGTTAAAAGATATAAGAAATTCGAAGAGGCATTTTTCGAGGAGAATTAAAAGATAAGACGAAGTTCGAAGATGTCATCGCAGTCCTAGTAAATATATTTTTACAAGGACTGGGGGGCTACTGATGAGGGCGGAAAAAAAAACATATGGGGAAATTGGAAAGAAGTGTTTTTATTGGGGAAATATCGTAAAATGTATTATGAAAGTATCCATTATGAATTAGTGGGTAAAATATAAGGACTAGATGTGTAATAATTGGGAATTAAAGCGTGTGGGGACTATTATTGTACTATAAAAGGACCCCACACGAGTTGAGAAATCTGGTTGATTAATATAATACTATTTTCTCTCTTTACATCGAGTATAACTTTCTCTCTCTAAAAAACACCCTCAAAAAGAAGTTTTTATGACAGTTTAGTACATCGAGTATTTGTTTTACACAAAATTACCCTTTAACAAACTCTTAATTCATCAATTATCTCATGTGAATTTATGAAGTTTAAACTTCAAGGAATCCATCTTTATAACTGTTATTGACCTTAGTCAAGATACGAAATAATATTCGTCCTTATCCTTTATCTTCTTCACCAATAATTGATTATTATTTGCGGATATCCACGATCATGGTATCACTTATTCGGGAAATCAATTAAAAAACAAACAATATTTGTGCTATACCTAATAATATTTACCATGCCGAATATTAGCCACTCAACCAAAACAACGGCCCAAATTGGTGAACGCGTGCTTATAGGTTGCATGAGGTAATACGACCTTTGACTATTACCTTATTTCAAGTACAACGTTAACAATAATTAATATAAAGTAAATCAAACACATGATAAGATATGTAACATGGTTTAGATTGTGAAGAAATCTTACATCCACGGGAAACAAGCATAATATATATATATATATGAGGTTACAAAAAGACTCTTCAAACACTAAACACTCGACCCCTTATATTTTATAACAAAATATTGACAACTTACAAAAATAACTATAAATATTAGAGTATCTCACTATGCTTCTTAAAATAAGACAAGCCAAAGAACTTAATCTTCTTAAGAAATCTTAAAGTCTTACAATTATACTACAAAGCTTTAATCTTCTCTCTTCACTTTATATATACACAATGATTAAGACTAAAGCACGACCGGTTATAATAGCATTTTGGCAGGTACAAGCCTTGCTCAACAAAATGAGAAAATATTTCCTACCATATTGACATGTACGACTGTCGGGTATTGACCCATTTCCAAGCACAAACTGTTAACTAGAGTATTTTTGTACTTATGGTCTCTTCTTCAAAATGCACCCTCTAGATTCACCATTGTTAATTAACGACATATATCTTACATCCATTCAAAGACTTCTTATGCAAGTGATCATATTTTTTCAAAGAACATATTACCATATCAAAACGATTCAACCATTAATTACTACACCTTCAGCACAATAAGAGTTACATGTACATTTGGCTCTAGCAGTAACTCAAAATACACTTGTCTTTGACTAATCTCAATTCTTAGGTTCCAGTATACTTCTCTATAACTAAGTCTAGTTGAGTATCCAACCACATAGAGATTAAACAGTTCCAATTTCTTAAGTCTCGACTTACTCACCTTGAGATTTTAAAGCCCGATCAAACTACGCCAATTACATTTCTCCAGTTATAACACTTAGTTCCAACCTTCGATCTAGTTCAAGCTTCAATATTTAGTTGTAGCTTCAACTTTTAGTTCAAGCCTTTGACATATAGTTACAAATTATGCTGTTAGTTCTATCTCTAACATGCAATCCAACTCTAAGTTATAACTTCAGCACCAAGTTACAACCTTTGACACTAAATCACGACTTTAGTACTAAGTTACAACTTTATCACCAAGTTACGATATTTAACACCAAGTAAAGCCTTGAAAATGATATTATAATTTTCACTTTGAGACTATACTTAATAGTAGCCAACTTATCGAGTCTTTATTTTTGTTGTGTATAAAGAAATTTTAAAGGCCTTGTTTCTGACCTCAAATCTTATGAAGCTCCGACCGAAGGTGGGCTTTAATATTTTTTCTTCAATCAAAGCGAGTTCGACGCTATTTAATTCTAAATTATTTCCATTTTCGTATATTGGATTTTTTTAGAAAGGCGTGTCAATTTCAATATGAACCACTACTTCATTCACCACGGTAAATGATGTTTATTATACAAGACCGAAGTACTTATGCAAAAAGTTTGGCCAGTTACCCGAGATACCCTTCAACGCATTTTTGATGATATTATATATGGTTTCGTTGGCCAGCTCTACCTGGTCATTCGATTAAGAATGAAAATGAGAGGAACAAATTTGTTTAATACATCATGCTCTAAAAAATCATACGAGGTCGACATTATGGAATTGGGTTTCGTTTTTTTGTTATGAAGCGTGGTCTGTAAGGATGCAAATTTATCCAAAATCGTGGATATCTAAATTGAACTGGCTTAATGGTACAGGTTACCCGAAAATAAAAATAAGAGTTGGATACGTTGTGATTTTTTAATACTCTTTTGGGTTTTGTTTGCATTTTAGGTTTATATATCATACAACGGTATCCTTTGCAAACTCACTACTTAAGGTACTTGTCATAAAACCTGCCCTAAAATCAATTTAAAACTTTACATAAAATATATATTCATTTGTTGATATAACATTATACCGTAGTTTTTGTTTTGATTTAATGTTAATATTATTTTAAGTATAGTTTATAAATTTTAAAAATTTAATTTTTGGATTTAAATTTGGTTAATTTTAGCTCATTTTGGATAATTATTTCAGATTTTCATCCGGGGACAGTTTGCGGGTACCATGAATTCGTGGGTCTAGTATAAAAAATCTAATACCTGTGGAGATGGGTTCGGGTACCAGTTTTTTATTTTGATTCGAGTATCGGGTATATAGACATCTGCCTCTGATTTTCCCGATTGCCATCCATAATGGTGTGTTGTATCTACAATAAATGGTGGAGCGTAAGAAGTTTTATATATTATTTTTCGTGATTTTGACCAATGGTTGCACCTTCACCCATTTAAAAAATATGAAACTTATATGTGTAAGAATGTTCTTCCTCTAAAATCCTTTGGGAAAATCTTATGATGTCTAAGCCCCAATGATCAAATGTAATGGCTTCAAATATTATTTCAAGTAATACGGTTGAGACATAAATTGAGTTTGATAATCACTAACATGTATCACAAATTTTGAATTTGATTTTGGTGTCCTTCATCATAGTATGCAAGTAGTAACTTTATAGCATGATATTTTTGTTAATCATCTTATATTGACACGGGTACTTCATTCTCTATTTTAAGCTCTTCTACCATAAATATTTTCTCATTGCGATTGATGCATTAAAATAATAGTTTTGTGAGGCCTTATTTGTGAAACGTGTCCAAGATCTAGAAAATTCATGTATATTTCATCTTGAGCTTTATAGCTTATGCTATCTCTCCGGGATAACCCTTATTTGAGGTATTTGATTATATGAATACCCTAGTGCACTATTTTCCCTTCGCGTCCCTCAATTGCTATGACTCGCAATGGCGAGAATATTGTAAGAAGTCGTTAGTAGGATGATAGAAGTCTTGCCTTTGAAATATCACTCATAGTGCTAATGTCATACACATTGAAAAAGTCAATGCATCAGTTGCAACATTATTTACTCTTAGAATTTGTTCTAAAATAACATCATAAAATGGGGTTATCGGTGCCAAATCTCATTTAGGTGTTGTATGATATAATCATTTTTAACTTCATCCTGACTGGGTTCTGGATGAATCATCAGTCATGAGTCTGTAAACAGCTGTAACCTTCTTGGTCCACATATACTGGCAAATCAAAGACATGTAACTGTAAATTATTATTTAGCCTTGTTATTGGGAGTGGGAAGCCAAGCTTGATGAATTATTTTAGAATATCTAATATGAGGGATGTGAGTTGGATTCTTGCCTCCGAGCCTTGGTTATTGATGACATTAATTCTACAAACTTTCCAGGTTGATTCAGCTTGCTCCTTAGTAGGTGTCGATCTTTGAGGCTGGAAATTTGTTAGGAACTCTGTCAAGGTTTGGGTTTTTATCATCGTTAATGGTTCAAATTAAATATCATTTTCTCCCAAATCCATAAAATATCTGGTTAATTTGTTAGACACATCCAATTGTGTAGTACACTTCTCCAAAGGAATTATATACGATGGATCATGCTATGAGATTAGAAGTACAATATTATCGTTTGATATGCGACCACCAAAGCGATGGCTAGTTTCTCCAACTGCAAGTATCAAGTTTCTTTATCGAGTAAGGATCTACTTTTATTGTAGATTACGTTTGAGTCATTTCCTTCATCTCAGATTAGCACTACACTTATTATATAGTCAAAAGTTTCTAGATAAAGATTTGGCTTGGTTAAAAGTCATGGTGAGACGATGAAATTCTTAATGTTGTTGATGGTGTCAATGATTTTAAAGAGGTATTTAAGTAATAAAAAAAACAAATTAATTTTATGGTGAGCTGTAGAGAGAGAGAGAGAGAGAGAGAGAGATTGGAGCTGCTTAGGATATAATTTAGAGAGGAAAGTTATGACACGTTAGGTGAAAAAGTGAGTAAAATTCTTCCGATCTCATTTATGGCTCTAAAGGCCTATTTATAGCTTTAATAATTCCAATAGGATTAATGGGCCGGAACTGTCCATGGGCTTATTTTCACGATTCAAGCCAATTCATGCCCAAGTCATATTAAAAACTTTTAATCATTACACTTACCTACATAAAATAAATAATAGCTTAATAACCTAATTGTCCAATTTTCCTTTTAGATAATTCAGTTTAATCACGTAGCGCCCTTAGTACTCATGATAATATTTCAGGAGAGGAGGACTGATGTATAAGATCTCTTGGGCTTCAATTTTTGAACACTTAGTAATTCATATGAATTTTATTCAAACCGAATATATCATGGAGAAAGTTTTGTAATAACTCGCGGAACCATCCAGATATTCTTGTATGAGTCTTTCATAAATGTTTTTTTGGTTATACTTTTAGACAAGTATTATGGATATACTAGACCTACAAATTATTTTTAAGTGGTGAATCTTTATGATGGTTGGAGACGGTTCCATTCCTCTATAAATAATAATCGTTTGAGACTCTTTTATTGCTCGAAGGATATACCCATTGGGCTTGTGGGGAATGGGCTCTGAGGGTTTTTTTTACAGTTCTTTATAAATATTGTCCCTCCTTAATTTCCTCTTCACAACATTTCTTAGAGGAGAAACTCAATTTCTAAAAAGAGAAGTTATGACTTCTTACCACCACAATTTTCATCGTTTGTTCTAACAGTCACCACACAGTCATTTTCTAGTGACGACTTCCGAGAAATTGTATGATCATAACAAAAACCGCTTTGTTCAATCGTTGAACCAAAATCAAATACTCAATATTTTACCTAAAAAAGTCATTTTACGCATACAAGGTCCCAATGAACAACTAGCAGTAGACGTAAATCAATGCTTATAACTATAGGTTTAGATTATCAAGATATGTATCCTTGGAAAGAAACTAACCAAACAATTATAAAAAAGGTATAACAAAACTCTGTAGGAAAAATAAAGATAAAAAAGCCTCCGAAACATACTTCGTTAACCCCAAGCTTTCACTTAAAGCATTTGGGGAAAATAAAAATTGATGTCTCTCAACAGAAGGGGCCTCAAAGTAAGACATTATCATCAGGATCTAATCTGAGGAAATTATTCGATGAAGAGAAAAAGGATCAAAGGAACTTGTGAGGAAAACCCAAAAATCTGAGGATGACAGTGGTAAAGAAAAAGTAGAAGAGGAAGATGAGTTACATCAGTCATTGGTTGGGCGTGTGCGACCTAACTTCTATAGAGTAGACAACAAATATTTGATTACTCTCTCCCAATTTTCATACAACTATTATTCTGATAATGAGTTAGCCATGCTCTGAGCTAAATAGGGATTTCTGAAAGAGATAAATATAATATTGCCAAAGGTAGGAGAAACTCTCGCAAATTATGAAAAAAATGGAACTAATTGTCTATCTAGATGTGTTGAACTAAGGGCTTCAATTTCAAATAAACTCAGAGATTGTTACGTATTTTGACTTAGTTGGATTATGTCTGAGCTAAGCTAGTGAAAATGTCTAGTTCACCTTGATGTCATGTAATATGGTATCGAGGTTGTCTAAAATAGCAATGTCGATGAAGCAATTTATTGCTATTGTTGGGTTATCACGAAATTCTCGATTCCCTTTCTACTGTTGTAACCTAAGGGATGAATATAAAAGTATCAAATGACCTATTAGAGGTCGATAAGCTATGGAAGAAGCAATTTTTATTTATCAGCAGTTATTGGAAGAATAGTAAAAATATCTTCTCAAAATATAATCCGAGCAATTTTCAACGGATTTGGAAGAGTACATGTAACTCATCCTTGCTTTTAATTCTAACTTCTTTTATCCTGCAACCTTCATAATTTATTTCTCACTTTTTTTAGTTATATTGAAGTCCTAATATGAACACTTGGAAGTTGTTAAGGTTACCTTCAGTAAATTGTATGGGTTAAGAGAATTAGTCCAATACCTTCCACAATTGTCTTACTTCAAACAACCTAGTTCTGAGTCATATTTGGCAGATGAGTACCAAATGTAACTTTTCATGGTAGGAGCTCACTACCCCACACAGTCTATCATTTATTTTTAACTGAACTGAAGCTGTTTATAACAATGTTTTTCTTCCAACCAGGACGACATCCCCTAGTCATAGGGTGGAAAACGTAATGTTATAGGGATGAGTTCGATGAAGACTACCAAAAGTATTGTGGAAACGAATTAGTTTGAAAATATGATGTTTGTTAACGAGAAAGTCGATATTGAAGTTAGTAGAATGGTCGAGGAGTCCCCATCTCTGAAAAGGAATAAGAAATCCAATGCCTCAAAAACCCACAAAGAGGACAAGCATAATTTTCCACCATCAACCTAGAGGGCTTCGAACAACAATTCCTAATCCAAATAGTCATATCAATGTGTCCTTTGAGTTGGAAGAAAAATATACCATTTCTCACTCAGTGTTGGGCTTTTTGAGGTTAATTGCAAAGTGGAAAGTAAGGTTAAAGCACATAAATAATCAATTACCCTTCTTAAGTACGAATGTGAGGGTCACAAGAAGGCCTTTTTGAAGAGCAAAAAAAGTGTGCCAATGTGTTGACAAACCAAGTTATGGTTATTTTCGAAGATCTTAAATATCTAAAGACTCCTCAAGAGGTTAAAATTGCTAAGTTGAAGTCATCCAGCGCATAAGAGATCCATAAATTTAAAGATCATGCTAAAAATGATAAAGATGTTATAGAGCATGTGACATTCTTACTAAAGCGTTCGAGGGGTACTAAATGCACTCAAGACTCAGGCTGCAAAGGATAAGAGTGTTGTAATGGATGAGTATGCTGATAAAATCTTAGTGTCATTGTGTAAGCGAGACGTTTCGATTTAATTGAAATGGTCTTACATTTTCACAAAAAAATCTTAAACTGAAACATGGATCTCCGTGGGAGTTAATCCCATAAATATTATGGCCTAACGATATGACCTTAACTGATTGACTAGGTATAATAATAGAATCAGATGATGAAAGTTCCCATAGAAGTGCAGTGGTGACTCCGAGTGTGGGAGCTCCGATAAAGATGATGCCGAAGAGAAAGAGCGTGAAGCCAATTGATTTTATGTTTTATTCTACCAATTTCTTGTATCACCGCTGTTTATTTTTAAGTCCTTAGTATGACCAAAACATTTTGTAGTACTTATTCAGATGTTTTGCAAGTCCTTGGCATAGTCAAAGCATTTTGTATTCAGGATTTTTTAAATGAGCCGCTTTTGTTTCATCCATTGTATCTAGTCATAAAGCGCATTCAAAATTTTCTAATCAAAGGTAATCAAAGTAAGTATTTAAATTCAAACCATCATTAATTCGAATCCGAATAATATCTTTAAACCAATCTATCATCTGTCAAATAATCTATTCGGTTTTTTTCCGATTTGAAGGTAATCATAGTATTTGAATTTAGACCATTATTCATTTGAATTTGATTGTGCTGAACAATTAGTGTTGAAACCTTTTTATTGTGACCAAGTAGTGTTAGAACCTTTAAATTATGACAAACTAAATCCGGAACCTTTAAATTGTGACACTTAGTGTTAAAACCTTTTAATTGTGATCAACTAGTACCAGAATGTTTACACATGATAAAGTAATGTTGGAACGTTTAAATAAAAATAAAATAACATAAATTATAAAAGGAAAAATAAGTAATAAATTTCAGGTGGATTGGACACCTCATTAAAACCTCCATAAGCCACCAGGGTAGAAAAAGTATGTCGTATAATATTTATATAAGAAAAGTAAAAGAGCAAATGTTTCTTTTAAAAAAATTCAAGTTAAAGTTTTAAGTTGTTAATATTTAGGATGTCGAAGAGGATTGTCTTCTCAATCTGCCAACAGATACGTTTTGAGCTTAACTCTTACAATAATTGAATACGTCCCTTCCCAATTAGGTGCCAAATCTCATAACCTTTTATATTTGGTATAAAGAATGAGGTTTTGCAAAATTTTATTACCCACTTTAAACTCTCTCTTTTATACCTGAGGCGTATATCTACTCCCATGATGGTTCAATAGTGAAGAGATCTTAGATGCACAATTTCTCTATTCTCTTCAATCGGGTCTAACTCAACTCTCTTGGCTATATTATTATCCTCTTCAGAATAATTTTCAATTCATAAGGATGGAAGGGTAGAGTCTGCTGGGGTCACTGCGTCTATTCCATAAACTAATACAAATGGGGATTCTTGGGTTCCTGTTCAGGGTGTAGTAAAATAAGCACATAATACTTCTTGTAAATAACTTGGTCATTTTACGGATGCCCTTTCTAAATTTATCTTCAAGCTATTGATGATGGTTATGTTAATTACTTCTAATTTCCTGTTGACTTAGGGGTGGAAAGGTGATGAAAACGAATGTTGAATCCCTTGGGAAATACATCATGCTTTCATGTCCCTATTTTTGAATTAAGGGGCATTATATGTCGTAATGGTTCTTGGGATTCCGAATAGACAAATAAACTTAATAACTACTTTGGATATATTTCTATAGAGAGGTTATGCTTCCACCAACTTAGAAAAATAATCAATTTCCACAATAATAGTTTGATGACCTCCGGATGCCATTTGTTAGAGGTCCAACCAAATTAAGCCCCCTTATGTCGAAGGGTAATGCTTCAGATATATAATATAATGGTATAACTGAAATATGTATTACGTTCACAAATCTTTGGTAATGATCACATCGTCAGACTAATTCTTTAGCATTTTCCATAACCGAAGGCCAATAATATCCTGCTTAATACCCTTATGGTTAAAGCCTTGTATCCATAATGGACTGAACCATCCCCATTGTGTAACTTATATAACATCATTTGAGATTCATAAAATCTAAGTTTTTAAATATGATATCTCGTAACCATGAAACCATATGCTTTTAATATTATCTTTTTTGCCAATAGTGTATCAATAGACAAAGTTCCTATAGTGGCAAATTCATTTATCCCATACCTCCAGTCTTTATCTATCTGGTTAAGATTTGGAATATGGTGTTTGATCTAATATGAGAGCCTGTTACTATCGAGGGGTACTCTTAAATGAGAATTCATGAATGTCCTTCGGTATAAGAAATAATAGCTAAGGAATGAACCATCAAATTTTCGGTGCAAGAAACGTGTTCATACTTAACATGCTTAAATAAAATCGATGTCTCTCTTAATGCCTTTAAATAGTTTACTAAATGATATTTTCTAGCGTCAAACTACCTTGTGGACTGATTTATAAGCAGTGTGAATCAATTATTAAACGAACTTTTTTGGCACTACAAATTTAAGCTAACCTTAACCTTGCCAATACTGCATCATACTATGTTTCAGTCTTTTATGTTTTGAAACCGAGGCATATTTCTTTATACATTGAATCTCCAAAGTGAGATACCAAGTAAATTCTTGCTCCATAACCTGAAACACTTAATGCTTTATATGTTCAAACCATGCATTCACTTATGAGTTTATGAATATCTAGTCTGGGCTTTATACGTTTGGTCATTGTAATATAATTTTATGGGCAATGAAGTTCGAACATTAATCAAATGAGCTTGGAAATATGGTCTCATTTTCCGAGCTGCTACTACTAGAGTTAAAGTCAACTTTTCCAGTTTTAAGTATTTGTCCTCAGCATCTAACAGGTTTTTACTTACATAATAACAATGGCGAAGGTAACCTTCAACTTTTTGAACCAAGACCGCGCTTAATGCGTAATTGAATACTGCCAATGAGATATATAATCTTTCACATGCAGTTGGTTTGATTAATACTTATGGAGAAGATAAATGTTCTTTAATTCTTGTAAATGCTTTATCACACTCCGCATTTCAATCAAATTCTTTTGCATTTCCTAAATCTTGAGAAAATGGTGCACACTTATCTAGAAGACCTTGATATAAATATATTTAAAGCAACTAATCTTCTAGTTAGTATTTTTACTTCTTCAATAAATTTTGGAGGTATTGCATTCAACTATACTAGATTGGCTTGAATGCCCTTTTCATTGATAATATACTCCAAGAACTTTATGGACCGTACTCCGAATGTACACTTTTTTGGATTCAATTCTAAATTGATAGCTCTATTGGAAATTAATTTCCTTCAGATCAGAGAAATGATACTCATCCCTCATAATATAGCCTAATAATGTAAACCTCAATATTTCTTCCAATTTGATTAACAATTGATTTATTGACCAACCATTAATAAGTGGCCCCAAATTGTTTTAGACAGAATGACATAACTTTGTAATAATAAAGGCATATTCCTGTTACGAATGTGGTTCTCTTTTGGTGCATCAAATTCATTCGTATGTGATGTGGTTCTCTTTTGGTCCATTAGATCCATTTGTATATGATTATACCCTGCAAACACATCCATGAATGATAACATCTTATTACTGACATCTTATTACTAAAGGTTGAGTCCATCAGCTGATCAATCCTTCGAAGAAGCCCTATTTAGAAGATTGCAATCAACATATATACACCAGTCCCCATTTTTATATACGAATACCAGGTTTGATGTCCATAAAGGGTACTAAAATTCCATAACATGTCTTACTTTTGTTAACCGATCTACCTCTATAACAATAACTTCAAATTTTTCAGTAGAGAAAGCTCTTTATTTTTGTAAATACACTGGGTCGTACTGTTAGCTTATGAAAAATAATATATGTGTAGACACCAGTTACATCTTCGGTACACCACGCAAACATGTGCAAGTTTTAAGATAAAAAGGATAATAGTTGTTCCCTTACCAAGATCTACCAAAGATAACATTGGACGAAGTTAGGCCATTGACAACTATAAAGAGTACCCTGACTATATTTTTGAAGGGCCCTTTCTCGAGGATAGTCTTACCTTCAAATTCCCCAATCACATTTTCATTAATCTTTGTGAATCCTACTATTATTCTGTTTGTTCAGAGTATATACAAAGGGTTTTTTAAATCTTTTTATAGGTATATATGATAAAATATTTGTTGAGCTACCAGTATTAATTAAAATGAATTTTAGTTCCCTTAGTTACGGTTATGATCACCATAATATCCTCATGTGGCCCAACAACATCTCTTAAATCGTCACCATTAAATACAATAACTGGCATCAGATCTTGTTAAATATGAGCAAGCATATTTCATTCTAACTAGGTTCTCAAACTTACAATATGATTTTTTTGCAAGAAACTCGATGGTGTTGACACTGTAACCCCCTCCCCCCAAATATGGTTAATAATTCAAATAATATACACAAATATTAAACCTTTCATATCTTCTCATGATCATTTATCGTCATAATATGGCCTCAGTCAGGATCGGGGTCTAAATATTCTGAATGTACATCAAATTTATTATACGACTCAATAATACCCATAATGTTTTCTTGTTTGGGGGAAACTTCGATTGCTTCCCTTCGGGCAACAGTTTGACTCATAAGTGGAGTTTATGATATATTCCTCAAGTGTGTTTTGACAAATGTAAGTCACCTTTCCATTTTCAATTAAGGTGTGGATTTTTTTATTTTAGAGTAATACAATATTTTGTATGATGGCCCACATCATTGTGATACCTACAAAACTGGGTATTTTTTTTTTGCTCGGAGTTTGAACGGGTGATGGGCTTATAAAGTGAACAAAATTATTTGCCTTGTCAAAGATGGTCAAAACACTTTCTGACAGTTCTATAAAATGATTAGGTCAGACCCATCGGTTCCCCCTAGATCTATATTATTGACCTTGTGGATGCTGGTTCACCCTAGGTCAAGATACACTCTGGTTAGAGTCATTCAAATGAGAACTAATGGTCATTTGTGCCTGTTGTTGAGAGCCCGAGGTATTATTCTTTTATTAATATAGATTCTTTAACCTCTTTAGCTTTTCTACCGTGATTTGCTTCTTAACTTATGACAACAAACCCTCGAACGATATTATTTTTTTCCTAGTGACATTATCAGTTGATTCTTTGGGAAGAATCTTTTGTTCTTGCAAACCATTTTGGTATCTACAAAGTGCTTAGTGTAATCCTTTAAGGATTCCCTAATTAACTGACCACACGGGATTATTGTGTCTCTATTTACTTGTATTTATTTACTTCCCACCAATTTCCTTCAAAAATCCATCTTAAACATGTTCAAATTATTGATTGACCATTGAGGAAGCCGATTATACCACTTATGAGAACTATCTTTAAAGGTTTGGGAAAATTCCTGGCATAACAACTTATCATCATCATCGAAATTCATCAAGAAGTTTCTAAAATATATTAGGTCGTTATTCGGATCCTTACTTCCATCGAAATTTTCCATTTCCGAAATATCGAACCACCTAGGCAGATGGCAAGAGAGAATCTCTTTGGAAAAAGAAGACTACCTACAATTATGTCCTTGATTGAACTGATGATCTTTATTAACTATTGCAAACATACCCAATTCTGACTGGATAACAAACTGATCAATCACTTAACAGTCAACACTTTGGTTTCTTGAACCTTATAAATTTCCCTCAGTCTTTATTTTCTCTTTACTTCTTTGATATTTTCGTTTATCCGAGAAGCTGTGTTGTTTACTTGATATGTGATGTCGATTGAATGTTTTTTCGAATAATGCTTGTTTTGATGATTCTTTCTCTTTTTACGATAGTGATTCCTAGTTAGAGATGAGGAAGATGCCTCAAACTCAAACACTGAATCGTCATTAGACTCTGAAGAACTATAATGGTCCATAGTCTTACGTTTCATTTTTTTAGGAATGATGGGTTTTTGTGATCGACCTTATTGATACTTTTTTGGATTGTATTTCACATTTGATTTATAGCTTGTTCATTTGAACCATCTTGCCATTTAGGACTGTGGACTTCTTATCAGATTTTACTTAGAAGGGTTATTATAGCTTCTGTTTTTATATATTAATACCTAAATTTCCTCTCGTAACCGGTCACACTCTTCTTACATGAGAAGTTGTTCTTACTTTTCATCAGTCATATGTGGTATTTGACCAGATTATTCTATGATCCTAACTCTCTTGTTTATCTGGGCAAGATCTGTTTGCATTTCAATCCATACTTTGGTATTTACCGAAGGTAAACTATAACACATAAGGTTTTAGATATCGTTATTTGGGTACCTCTATAGGCCTCCCACTGTGGTCTCCACTGATGGTGTCAATTATTTTAGAGGGGTATTTGAGTAATAACAAAAGAAATAATCAATTTTAAGTAAGCTGTAGAGAGAGGTTTGAGTTGTTTAAAATATAATTTAGAGAGATAATCAATGATAAGTTAGGTGAAAAATGAGTAGAATTCTTTAGATCTCTTTTATTTCTCTAAAGGCCTATCGATAGTGATATTAAGCCCAAATGGCCTTACGGACCAAAAATATCCATGTGCCTATTTTCATGATCCAAGACCGTTTATACCCAAGGCCAATAATAAAAGTCTCTAGTTGGCATTGTCCTTTGTTATTTTCTCGTAACAACTACAACCATATAGTTTTTATTTGATGAAATATATGTCTAGAAAGTGGATAGTCAAGTGACTATTTACTATTCAAAACCTAATATTTAATAGATTATTCTCCAAAGCATTGACTATAACATTACTTATGTATATTTCTCAATGACTTTCTACCTTTCATAATTTTACGAATTTAATGATGCCTAGGAGCACATTTCTCTTTGGAATGATATTAAGTATTTATCTGTTAACCGCTCATATTAGCCATAGGTTATTCTGTGCGACTGTTATACCATTCGTAAGTCAGAGGACCAAACCAAAAATTTGGACTTTTGGAAATCCTCAGTTAATGACTTCAACAATTATTGTTATCATATCAAACTCAATGATCTCAAAACTGTTGGTTTCTTTGGTCAAACAGACAAGTGAACAACCTTATATTTTTAAATATCGAAAAATCAACTTGTCGTTTTCTGCAGCCTGCTTTTTACTCCAAGCAACTAAAGAAGATTTTAGATAAATAAGCATGGCATTTTAAGTTTTCAAGGCCTCCCTCAGAGTACTCACTTTCGCAACAAAACTGTCCATTTTAAGTTTCTCCATCGTCAATTTCTTAAACTTCTTCCTTGAAGATGCATACACTCGCTCTCTTCCCTAATCAATCCAAACACCATTGGCTCAAGCTTAAAGTCATCCATCACCTTGAAATCTACAAGGGTCATCCGTCGATACATGAGTACCATTAATTATATGATTCTGCAAAATTACGCACAATAGAGGGGTCAACTAACTTACTCGTTGAAATAACATTAACACAATTATAACACTAAAAACGAACCTCTATCTTTAGTTCGACCTGCCTCTGTGAGATATCCGTCATAACCATGTTATTATAATACGAAAGATCGAGACAATCTTAAAATACATAAGCAATAAAAGAATTAAAAATTCTATAACATAAGATTGTCCATCATATTTGATGTGGATAACTGGTGGATAATCGATGGACCTGTGTTGAGTGTGTCATAATGATTTAGATTATCAATTGAAAGAGTCGTCGTGTTCACATTTTAACTTTTAATTTCTTCAGACCCAATGGTACAACTATGGTCGGATTGTCAACTTGTCCCTTGATCGTTTGCTCACCAGGCACAACGAGTACGAGATCTCTTTCAATAATGTGATCATTCTCAGCAACAAAATTCTTCTTAGAAAAAAACACGTCTTTCTCATCAATGACAAGGAGCGTACCATAAGAAAATGCATATTTTTTTATTAAGAACAACAACCTTGTCAGAAGAAGAGGCATTGTCCTTGGTACCAACAAGGTTCGGGTCAAAGTTGGCACCAAATGCGTATTTTTCCTAAGCGGGGGGCTTCATCAACAGTATAACAAAAACAATTCTAGGCAATAGAGACCCCTCATTTCTTAAGGTCCCGTGAATAGTTAATGGGATGATTATTTGACAAATTTATTCGCTCATTTTGTCCTGTCATGAACATCTAACCACACTTTAATATCTTTTTTTCTCAACTTCCATTGATTTACAAAAAAAATCCTTTAGTTTTTTCAATACTTGGCAATCCTATCTAGATTACAACTTTATCGTTACCAGTAGTTGGAACCTCCACACCAAAGGTTATAACTCGCCCTTTATAACCTTAACATAAAAATATTCAGTAACATAGGTGAAAAAACCTTAGTCGGCCAAACTAAACTCTTCCAAGCCTAACAAAATCTATCAGCGAACCCCTAAATTTCCTCCCTCGTTGAAGCTAAAATTAATTCTTCAAAAAATTTCATATTCTTTAGTAAAGTTAAAGAGTAATTTCTTAACTAAAAATCCTACGAGGCCTCACTCAAACTAGGAGATCAAAACTCAAAATTCTTCCACAATGGTATCAAAACCCGTATCATTCGCAACAAGATCATTTTCATCAATGATAATCTTGGCAACCATTGTATCACCCTCAAGGTATTGTATATATTCTTTTTAACCACTTCTCTAATCCAAAAATCAGATAATCTCTATTCAGCATCTAATTTTAGACCCATTGATTGCTGTAATATAATTTACAAACTAATCTAAAAAATCATTACCAATAGGATAAATGCTTCCCTTGATTCTTCAACAGACTCTTAAAAATCCGCCTTTATTCATAGCTGAACCATCTTGGATAACATTCTTATTTCCTAATAAAATCTTATAAGATATCTTACTAATTGAGAAGACCCATGAAATTCCTTTAGAATTAACTTCATGAAAGCATTTAATAACGTTCACTGGCATCTCCTCTTATATGTTCTTGTTTCCATTTATTGTGAAAATGATATCATGAATATCCTATGTAGTTTACCTCCCTCTTACACTGTAAATATCAATTATAATTCGTCCGGCTCCTTCAAATGAATGAGAGGCCTTCACCAAGGTGACCCACTCCCTCCCTTTATTTTTGTTCTTATCACGCAGGTCCTCTCTAATATTTATTTAAAAAAGAGCTTACATCATAGCTTTAGACTTCACTGGAAATATAAAAAACCAAAAATAATTAATTTTTGCTTTATAAACAACCTAATTATTTTCAATCATGTTGATACAAATTCCACCAAGTTAATTAAAGAAGCTCTTGAAAAATTTGCAACAATCTTGGTGTTTCACTTAAACCCAATGCAAAATTGGATTTACCTATTGAGAGTCAATGAGATCCTCCAATAGAACCTCATCAACCTCGTTGGTTTCAAATCCAAAACCTTTCCATTTTGTTACTTATGAGTCCCTTTAATAACCACTAATTAACTTACAAAGATTGTCGGCCCATTTTAAAAAATGTAGCGACTTGTATACATTTTGAACTTCTAAACATATTTTTTATGCCAATAGGCTGCATCTAATCAAAATTATTATTTTTGGTAGCGTCTATCCTCCAGTGAGTGTACTTAAAAAGCTCTCCTAACAACTTAGACATCTTCTATGGTTTGGATTCAAAATGAAAATTTTGGAAGCTAAAGTTGCGTAAATGAAAGTTTTGTTTCCCTCACTTGAGGGCGGACTTGGGATAATAGACCTTAAAGTTTGTAACTAGACAACCACCCTTAAACACCTCTAGTCCTTATTGAGTGTCAAGAACTCCTCAATATGGTGTGATTAGATCAATTATGAGAAGGTAAAAAACAAAAATATTTGAAACCTCTCCCGTGGTTCATCCCTTAGCTGAGGGTAGAGGAAAATCCTCAATCTTGAAACACGTGCCACTAATCTATACAAATAAAAAATCGCTAACGCCAACTTCATTTATATATGGTAGGATCCTTGATCTTTTTGTTATGCCAAAATGAAGAATAAAAAGAAAACTACAAACATCATTTTCAATGGTGGTTGGAACCGACCCACTTAGATCCGGTATCTAAGAAGATCTTAATCAAAATCATCTCCAATAAATCGATACTATTATACGTAACCTCATATCCATCAACAGAAAAGGAAGACGTATAACTCTAGATACCCAACCAAATAAGTAACATCTTTATTATTAATAGTACTTATCATGCCATCCACAATTCTGCTCCCGGGGTTAATTAGGCCAACCTCGTTTGAAACAAATATAATATTTTCAGACATTTTTTCATTGTTTGGGTTGCTATTCCTGGAAAGATACTCACGATGGATACATTAATAACATGAGTTATAAAATTATTTTGGATTTTGCTTTATGCAACAACCTCATATAATCGATTAACCATATCTTGTTAAAGTGTTCTTTCTCTCGTGAAATTTAGGAAACCTCAAGTGCGAAGCTTAGGTTTCCTCGTTTGAACTCTAATTGACCTTTCATGTGTTTAAACCTTGAGTGACCCTTTTAGCTCCACAATGTAGTTTCTTCTGACTATGCATGACCATTTTTGGCGTACTGGTTTTTGTTTGTTGATTTATCACATATAGTAAGAGAGAAATTCATATATATATATATATATATATATATATATATATTTATAAACACTTTCTTCCTAACATCCATAATATCTCACCGCATCTAATATCGATCACTGATTACATGGCACCAAGATCCCATAACTCTTACTAACTAGTTTATTTTCTCTTTTACATGCATCCCATTGATTTTAGATCTTCTTTCCAAATTAAGATACTTTGGCTACGAATATCACTATAATTATTTACATATTTTCGTGATACTTGTATCTAATATTTTTATTTTATTTTTAGTTTTCAAATTTTATCAATTTTTATACATTATTTATTTATTTATTTCACTAATTAAAATTTGACAATTTTTACGGTTTGAGCTATGCTGATGTATCTCAATATCTTTTCTCAAAATCTTTTCTAAAAGAATGTGAGGGCACACTTAAAATGAGTCATTTATTTAAAGTATTCTTTTGTAGAATTTTTTTCTATATATATATATATATATTTTTTTTTTTTCAATTATTTTTAATTTTAAATCATTTTTTATCCATTCATACAAAAATATCGAATAAATTTTTTTTTTTCTTATTTATTATAACCGTCCCTTAAAAAAGATGATGTGTAGCCTGGCCTGGGTTAATGGCAGTGTTAAAGAGCCTAGCAAGATCCATCTGTTGATTAGTAGGCCACCAGTCACCACCGGCCAACATCCACCTTCTCTTTGTAATCTCCGCAGCCGGAATTTTCCTTTTTACGTATGCATATATCTTCCTCTTCTTCCTCATCCTTTTCTATCTCTCAAATTACAAAAATCTCACAATGCCTCCCATCAACCTTAAACAATCCACAGCAACACAGGCCACTCAAACCCAGACCCTACCCTCCACCACCTCCGCTGCCACCGCATCTACCTCCCATGAGTCGGCCCGCCTCCTCGTCCGAGAAACTTTGCGGATAAGTGCCAATCTCGCATCGGCTCCGGCTCATAAGAATGCAGCCCCTGTTGATCGCCATGGAAACAGTATTGGTGCCGTTCGATTGGTTCCTGATTTGCAGCAACTTCAAGCGCAGTCTCTTCTGCCTCTGGAGTCGGAGTTCGTGAATTCGAGCTTGAGGTTGATCTGCTGTGAGGAAATCGATGGTAGGAGATGGAAATACGTCGCGGAGAGAGATGCGTCTGGTACCCTCAAGAAGAATTCCATTCGAGCAATTAGCTTGCAAACACCTCAGGCGCCTGTAGATGTCAGTTCTGCTTATTGATCCTCAGTTTAGCTTTGTTTCAGTGCTAATTTCGAAAGTACTTCTATCCCAAAGAAAAATGAAAGTACCATGATCATTTTTTTTTTCCATTTCTTATAGTTTTACTGATGGACAATGTGGTATATGTAGCTATGGCCTAGTATGCATATGATAATGTTGCTTGAATTTTTAATCTGCATTTTGTCGTATTCATGTTGGAATGTGATTTGATCATGCAGTCGTATCTCGAGATTATGGATTGTGTATCACTTTTTATTTAGTTTAGCGTTGTTCCGATAGAGTATGATACTAGACTTTTCACTTGTGAGTAGGCTTCATATAAAAGGCACACAGTTAATTTGATATTTAATACAGGAATTGATGTCGTTTGTGCGATCATATGTTGTTCCAGAAGGATTCCCTGATAGTGTTACTCCCTCATATGTGCCATACATGACATGGAGAGCTTTAAAGGTACTTATGCAGTATGTTAAATGATATCCGAATGTTTCCTCTTGTCAAATGAATAATGCTTTCAATATTTTGGAAGTAGTAGAATGGGACCTTCCATATCTTTGCTCGAACTTTAAATCTCTTAAAAGATTAAACAATGTATTGATTATCATTCCATTTGTGTAGCACTTCTTTGGTGGAGCAATGGGTGTTTTCACAACTCAAACCCTTTTAAGTTCAGTTGGTGTCTCTAGGAACAGGTCTACTCCTGCTGCTGTTGCGATCAACTGGATTCTCAAGGTAAGGATGAAACTGTAACTTTTAATATGTAAAATCTAGAATACGTGACCTGTTGAGTTCTAGAAAAGATTAGCTGAAGAAAATGAAGAATTTGTCCTCGATGAAATATGTTTCTGTTTGTATTTAGAAACACTTGCCATGTTGCTAATACATTTTCTTCGCCTTAAGTTGAAATTGGCTCCGTTGCTTAGAAGTTTCACTTTTTTCTACTGAAGGAAGGCTGTGGTTTCCCTATCCTTTTTATCCTCTCCCTTTCTTTCATTGGGTCGATATATACATTGTTAGTTGTTATCTCTGCCCAATTCTTTAGCTACCTGCAACGAAGGAAAAGTGCAGTGCAGGAAATATTTGGTGGCTCATATGTATATATATTATTTCTCTAACCTTCCGGTCAGAATATATAGGAATTGATCAAATAGGGCATTTAGCTCTAGTGTTTCTAATTTCTTGCGTAGGGTGTCTATTAAAATGACACATACTGCTTAGATACTTGATGATCGACTGGTAAGAAGGTTTGAAACTCTTGTTTCCAATCTATTGTTCAATATATAAGAGTACAAAACCAAGATATTTTCGTCTCCATTTGATCAGAGGAGAAGCTGATTTCAGCAACGTCAAACCAATTGGTACGTCGCAAGCTGCTCCCCTTACCGTGTACTCATTACAGACGGTCGAAGGAGAAACAAATGCCACCGGTCCATATTTTTTCGAGAAATTGTTTTAGTTTGCCATCCGAGGCCATAGCAAGCTACCTTACACTTTGACAGAATGATCACATTCAGTGACCATCTTCTTCTCGAAAACATGTATAAATATTTTTCATGATTTACATATAGCTGGGCTGGATAAAGTCCCTCCACCTGCAAATATTCTTCGTTAAATTAATTATTTAAAGTTTCCAGGCCTCAGTGTCAAATGAGAGTTTAAATCATTCTTAAATTTCTCTGTGTTATTAACACGTTTTTAACTATGTGCTTTTGGGTTCTTTATTTGGTATATTATGGATTCTGAAGTACTACTTTGAGCCCACAGAGTTCAAATTGTGTACTGTTTGCAGGATGGAGCCGGCCGTGTGGGAAAACTGCTTTTTGCCCGGCAAGGAAAAAAATTTGATTATGATTTGAAACAGGTAATGTTACTTTCAGCTGTGAGTATTTGATATTTAATTTGGAATGAATATTGATCCATTACGGCTCATAGATGCGATTTACCGGTGATCTTCTTATGGAGTTGGGTGCGGGGGTAGAACTGGCAACTGCAACTATGCCACACCTTTTTCTTCCTTTGGCTTGTGCAGCAAACATTGTAAAGGTCTGATAGTTTATCTTATATATTATACATGTGACTTCTCAATTCAAATTCTCATTATTGCTAGTGAAATTATCTTTAGAACGTTGCTGCCGTCACATCAACTTCAACACGCACACCAATTTACAAAGCCTTTGCTAAAGGAGAAAATATTGGGGATGTCACTGCAAAGGGGGAATGTGTGGGCAACATTGCAGATCTGGTATGAGTATGGCATAATATCTTTTCAGAACATTTTATATTCCAGTAGAGTTAGCCCATAAACGATGAAAGGAGGCCACTATTTGGTGGAAGTGTATGGTTGTATCTCGGGACAAAATTACTCAGTGCTACAACTGTCTTTATAAAATTGTGGGGATGAATCAGCATCACTACTAGTCATTGTGGGGTCGGTTAAAAGATTCTAGCTTAACCAGAATGAGGGAACAGATGGATCGAAGTCGATATAAATCGTTTATACATGCAGGGTGATGAATTTGTGCGAACTAGTGGCTTAATGCATGGTAGAAATTGCTACTAGAGGAAGATGAACACCTACATACAAGAAACAGCTGCAAAATTATAATTTACGCTATCCCTGTCAATATTAAGAAAACTAGATGATTTGTTAGTCTACTTATGTTTTTTAGAAATTCCGTGTTTCACTTTATTGTTGGTTTCAAAAGGTTGCATTCTGAAGACAGAACCAAGTAGTGTTATATTAGTTTACTAGCTTATCAGGGTTTCCCAACTGGTAGATAGACATGTTTGGCAAAGCCTTAGATATGGAGCTCCATTTAGAAAACTTACTATTTTTCTTTGCATGCTCGTAACGTTGATTATGCAGGGACTTCGCTCATGAAGTAGCTATAGGCTTTAGTGAAAATATACGTGATAAACTTAAGTTTGCATAATAGTGTACTTTCACAAAAGCTTACAGAAGAAGAAAACACACAACATCCTCACTATCTTATCAGGGTTTTCCAACTGGTAGATAGATATATTTAACAAAGCCTTAGATATGGAGCTCCATATAAAAGACTTACTTTTTTTCTTGGCATGCTCGTAACGGTGGTTATGCAGAGACTTTGCTTATGAAGTAGCTATAAGCTTTAGTGAAAAGATGTGATAAATTGATAGTAAACTTTCACAAACATATTTCTGTTGTCTGTACTTTGATCAGCAAAGATGTCATCAGTTGTCTTCTCTTGTGTAAGCTTTTGTCAATTTATACTAACATGCCGAAGGTGTTTCTTATGTAAAGCTGGGAACTGGGCTAAGCATTTTCTTATCGAAAAGAAATCCTTCCTTGGTTACTACTTTTGGTCTCCTTTCGTGCGGATATGTTCTCAGCTCTTATCAAGAGGTTCTGTTTTGTATTCATAGTGAAAGTAATTCTTTTTTACTTAGTCTCATTCTCTTTTGTTTTAAGTTGTGACTTACATGTAGTTCATTATCTGGCAGGTTAGATCTGTGGTGTTGCAAACACTTAATCATGCCAGATTCACAGTAGCGGTTGAATCCTTCCTGAAGACAGGTTAGTGTACAAGTTTTTAACCATTTTGTTGCGTTTCATCTCTTGTTGCTATTAACTGAGCGATAAATCTTTCTGCAGGGCATGTTCCTTCAGTACAAGAGGGAAATTTGCAAGAAAAGATACTCAGTTTTCCATGGTTGAAGGACGGACCTGTTGTCCTAGGTGTGTTAAATAAACTCCTATATGTATGAAAGTGATACTTTTCATTGCATTCATCTTCCTGTATTCTTCTTTCTGAAGTGAAAATCAATTCCTCTGTTGGCAGGGTCTAGGTTTAAAGATGCATTTCAAGACCCATGTGCATATCTTAATGTAAAATCTTTCTTTGAGGTAATGTCGTTTTTTAGGCAATTATTTCATGCTTCTCGCTCTGTTTCTTTTTCTCTCCATTAACCTTGAATACACCTTTGTTACTGGCAGAAAGATGGATACTTGGTGACATACAATCCTTCCAAGGGTAAGGTATATGCATTACTCAAGAATGAGGCAAAGTCAGATGATATCCTAAAAGCAGCATTCCACGTGAGATACATATCTTATCCGCAATACAATCATTTCATTGACCTAAGAGCATTCGTTTAAAGGATAATCATCTCATATTGCAGGCACATGTGCTATTGCATTTTGTACATGAAACAAAAAATAGTACATCATTCAAGCAGCAGTTGGCAGGTCAATCAGACATGGCACCTGCAATCACTGATATTGATGCACGCATTGCAGAGTCATGTAAGATGGTCTCAACCTCGTATGACCTCTTTAAGAGGAAAGCGGTCGAAAAGGTTGGTGAAAATTACGCTCTTGTGGTTTCTAGTAGGAATTGCATGTAATTCAACAACTCTCAAAATGCTTTGCAGCAATTTTGGTAACTCTTTACTTTCCGAAAACACATTACCTTTGACAGTAAGATCCAAAATTCAAAAAATTAACTACTAGAATACTTGGTTTTTTGCAAAGCGTCTGATACCTAACAATAAAAAGGAATGCCAATTCCAACTCACAGTCCCTATTGAACATAGATGGTCTTTAAACTGATTTGTTTTTCAATCAGGTTTCATAAAATTTCATCCAATTTGAGTCCTTATATTATTGCTCTTTTTCATTTAATTGAATGTAAATTAAGTTTTTTTTCCTTCAATATTTATGCCGCACCCACGAAGAGGTACTACATTCTGATAGAAGGCTTATTTTTTCCAGTATTGTGATTGATCTATTTATAGCTATGGCTGCATAGTATTCACGATTTCTTAGGTGATGGTATTGTTCTTTCTAATTAGCTTATGCATATTGTATTGTAGGGCTGGAAGATGTCGGAATCTCTCCTTAATCCTGGCCGAGCTCGGCTGTATTAATTAACAAAAGACAAGACTACATATTAGGAGTTAAGATAAACAACACAACATCAGGGTCGATAAACCTTGTTATTGGACTGCATCAACTTTCGGGTTACAGCTTGAAAATGAGAAAGTGGAATCAAGTCTCTTGTTTTGCAAGCTAACAAATTCTCCTTCTATGCTCTACAATTATTTGTAGTTGGCCTGCTTTGCTTGACGGATCAATGATGTGTGCAGATAGAAATGGAGCCGGGTGTGAAGTATATATAAAATGCATAGTGTAAGTTTAGCGCGTCTTCCTCTTTTCAATTGTCAAAATGAGTTTATTATATTTGTTTTCTGTTTTGGTAATTTATGTAGATCCCGCTGAATTCAGTATTAAAGTTAAATATGCATAATGTAGGTTTTGCATTCGGCTGTGGCTCATTTTTCTTCTCAATATTACAAAAATGCTATTGAAATAAAATCAAATATAAATACCGGAAGCCCTCGTAGCAATACAAACTATTCTATTCTCTAATTCACACAAAACTCTTGAATAAAAAAGAGTCATCACTTACCGCGACAACTTACCGCGACAAGTTAAATATTTTTTTTTTCATATTATTAAAAAAATATTTTCATAGGAAACCCATTTCCTAATCTACCTTTTCTTTCCCAAAAAATTAAAATTTTATTAATTTGCCCTAAAGAGTGAAGTTGTACAGCCGGCAAAATACAATGTCTTAGCGGTGTATATATGTTGATTTTAATACATATTTGATGTAACTATGTATTTTGATCTTTTTTGTCTATTGTGGTAAGCCTTTAGATGTTATAGCATTCTAAGTTGTAAATGAAGCTTGAGGGTCCATATGTGCAGTGGCGTAGCCAGGATCGGAACACCGTGGTGTCCTGGACTTTATTATTGAAGAAGTATATATATATATATATATCAAAATAAATTATAATAACAAATGGCTTATATTCAAATTTCAAATATTGAATTGTCGTTGTCATGACATAATATATGTTACCTAAATAACTAAAATGTGATTAGGAAAAACTAAAATAAAGCAAGAAAGCAATTTGCAGCCTAGTTAGAGTTTTTTAAAATGATAGTAGAAACTAAAAAGAAAATACTGTATTTTGTAGTTAGAGTTTAATATATATATATATTTATTTAAAAAAAATATAGGGTATGTTAGAATAGGATTAAAAAGAAAATATATAGATAAGAATAAAATAAAGGATATAAAAAGAAAAGATATAAAATAAAAAACATATGATAAGAACAAACGTGTATAAAAATGAGAAAATATAGGATAAGATCTTTAAAAATATATATATTAATAATATAATATAGGGTAGGTTAGAATAAGTTTAAAAAGAAAATTTATAGATAAGAATAAAAAAAATAGGATATAAAAAGAAAAGATATAAAATAAAAAACATATGATAAGAACAAACGTGTATAAAAATGAGAAAATATAGGATAAGATCTTTAAAAAATATATATATTAATAATATATAGAATAAGAATAAACGGATATAAAAATGAGAAAATTTAGGAAAAATAAGTGGGTTTAAAAACAAAATATATAGGATAAGAATAAAAAAAAGAAAAAATATAGGGTAGGTTAGGATAGGTTTAAAAAGAAAATATATAGATAAGAATAAAAAAAATAGGATATAAAAAAATATAAAAAAAAACATAAGAAGTAGGTTCTGAACCCACGACCTCCACTCAGGTGGTGGGTTCCTAATTTAATTTTACCACTGTAGGAAGGCATATTTAATTTTTTTTTCACTACTTAAACCTTTAGTTTAGGAATTGGGTGGGTTCCTAGGACCCCACAGGCACCCACCCAGCTCCGCCTATGCATATGTGTTTGCTTTTTCTGTACTTGTGCATTTCTCAGCCCGGATGATATTCTTTTAAAAAAGTGTCTTGTTCTCCACTTAAAGATTTAATAATTTTGAGTTAATAATTTTATGTTGTCTGTTATTTGATCTGTATTAAGAACGAGCTTTTATTGTTTTGAGTAATTGAAAGCAATCTTTACCTGTTATTATTTAATTTTAAGTAAACTAAATTAAGAGCTTTCAAAAACAAAACTGCTCTTAGTTGAACAAGAGTTCCATTGAAAGTCGTAAAAGTATAGAATAGATTTTTATTATTGGTATATTATTCTGTACAGACTAAAACCATATGTATAGGCTGTATAGTATATGTATAAGCTGTGAATGTATTCTAATAATATATTAATATTCTATAATAATGTCTAGTCTACCATAATAATGTATATAATATTTTATAATTGAATATTGACTATAATAAACTATGTAGTCAAATATTTTCTATTATTTCCATTAACACTCCCCCTCAAGATTGTGCGAAAGTATTTGAAAGTGTCGTGGTTTGAAGTCTTTTGAACTTGTACAGAAGTACTTGAAGTGCAAGCTTGATCGAAATGCTGAAACGAAATCACACTCCCCCTCAAGTTGGAGCATATATATTAAGCATGCCTAACTTGTTGCAAATATAACTAATACGTGATCCATTGAGGGCTTTTGTGAATATATCTCCTAACTGTTCTCCTGTTTTGACATATTCTGTATGAATGAGATGTTGTTGAATCTTTTCGCGGATAAAATGACAATCAATTTCAATATGTTTCGTTCTTTCATGAAAGACATGATTAGACGCAATGTGCAACGCCGCTTGATTATCACACCATAACTTTGCAGGCATGGTAGTTTTTATGCCAATATCATTCAACAATTGAGAAATCCAAATTATCTCACAAGTAGATTGAACCATGACTCTATATTCAGCTTCAGCACTCCATCTTGATACAACATTTTGCTTCCGACTTTTCGAAGATACTAAGTTACCCCCTACAAACACACAGTAACTAGTGGTTGATCTTCTATCAGCTTTAGATCCATCCCAATCTGCATCTGCAAAACACTCTATATTAGTATGACCATTACTGCCATACCACAATCCGAGTCCAGGAGCTGATTTGAGATAACACAAGATATGTTTTAGTGCTTCCCAATGATTAACCGTTGGTGATGACATAAATTGACTCATAATACTAACTGGATACGCAATGTCTGGTCGAGTTACTGTAAGATAATTGAGTTTTCCTATTAAAACCATATGTACAGGCTGTATAGTATATGTATAGGCTGTGAATGTATTCTAATAATATATTAATATTCTATAATAATGTCTAGTCTACCATAATAATGTATATAATATTTTATAATTGAATATTGACTATAATAAACTATGTAGTCAAATATTTTCTATTATTTTCATTAACACTCCCCCTCAAGATTGTGCGAAAGTATTTAAAACTGTCGTGGTTTGAAGTCTTTTGAACTTGTACAGAAGTACTTGAAGTGCAAGCTTGATCGAAATGCTGAAACGAAATCACACCCCCCCTCAAGTTGGAGCATATATATTAAGCATGCCTAACTTGTTGCAAATATAACTAATGCGTGATCCATTGAGGGCTTTTGTGAATATATCTCCTAACTGTTCTCCTGTTTTGACATATTCTGTATGAATGAGATGTTGTTGAATCTTTTCGCGGATAAAATGACAATCAATTTCAATATGTTTCGTTCTTTCATGAAAGACATGATTAGACGCAATGTGCAACGCCGCTTGATTATCACACCATAACTTTGCAGGCATGGTAGTTTTTATGCCAATATCATTCAACAATTGAGAAATCCAAATTATCTCACAAGTAGATTGAACCATGACTCTATATTCAACTTCAGCACTCGATCTTGATACAACATTTTGCTTCCGACTTTTCCAAGATACTAAGTTACCCCCTACAAACACACAGTAACTAGTGGTTGATCTTCTATCAGCTTTAGATCCAGCCCAATCTGCATCTGCAAAACATTCTATATTAGTATGACCATTACTGCCATACCACAATCCGAGTCCAGGAGCTGATTTGAGATAACACAAGATATGTTTTAGTGCTTCCCAATGATTAACTGTTGGTGATGACATAAATTGACTCATAATACTAATTGGATACGCAATGTCTGGTCGAGTTACTGTAAGATAATTGAGTTTTCCTACCAATCGACGATATTTTTCAGGATCACGAAATAATTCTCCATCATCTTTTAGTAGCTACAAATTAAGAACCATCGGTTTTTTTACTTGTTTTTGCTCCTAACTTTCCTGTTTCCATCAATAAATCCAAAACATATTTTCTATGCGATAGGAGAATACCTTTCTTGCTTCTTGTTATTTCGATTCCCAAAAGAACTTCAATGCTCCTAAATCTTTTGTTTGAAATTTTGAATGTAGAAATGTTTTGAGTAAAGAAATTCCTTCACTGTCACTACCAGTAATGATGATGTCATCAACATACACAACCACAAGTATAATGCCATTTTCAGAACTTTTATAAAATACAGAATGATCACAACTACTCTTCTTTAACCCAAATTCATTCAATGGCTCACTAAACTTGCCAAAACAAGCACGTGGACTTTGTTTCAACCCATATAAAGATTTATACAAACGAATTATCTTTTCTCTCTCCCTGAGCAACAAACCCAAGTGGTTGCTCCATATACACTTCTTCTTGGAGATCTCCATGTAAGAATGCATTTTTATGTCTAATTGATGCAATGGCCAATCATTTGAAACTGTTAAAGAAATAAATAAACTGAGAGGTAAACTTTGCTACCGGAGAAAATGTCTCAGAGTAGTCAACACCATAAATTTGAGCGTATCCTTTTGCTACAAGTATTGCTTTAAGTCGAGCTATCGTCCCATCTGGATTCATTTTGACATTAAATACCCATCTACAACCAATAGCTTGCTTTCCTGCAGGTAAATTAACCAACTTCTAAGTACCAGTATCTTCTAATGCTTTTATCTCTTCAAACATTGCAACTTTCCAACCAGAATGACATAAAGCTTCACAAACAGTTTTTGGAATAGAAATAGAATCAAGAGTTGCAATAAAAGCTTTTATAAAAGGTGAAAAATAATCATATTTTGCAAAAGATGAAGTTGGATAAGTATATTGCCTTTTACCTTTTCGATGAGCAATATGAAGGTCAATATCAGACTGATTATCGTTTGTAACAGGATCCGAAGACGAAAGAATCGGCAATGGGCATCTTGGAGGAGGTTTAGGACGTCGGGAATAAACATGTGTAATGGGAGGTCGAGATGGTGGAGGAAGTGCAACAGATTGCGTAACATAATCAGTTTTAGTAATGTTAGGGACTGAACTACGAAATAAATGAGGAGGTCATCGTCCTCTTTATCTATTCGAAGGTTCACACTAGGCCCAATTGGAAAAAATGAAACATGCTCTAAAAATGTAACATCTCTAGACACGACATACCGATTAAGTGAGGGAGAAAAACATTTTTATCCCTTCTGAACTCTAGAATATCCAAGAAAAATACATTTTAAAGATTTGGGATCTAATTTTGTACGATTAGGACTAACATCCCTAACGAAACAAGTACAACCAAATATGCAGGGTTCAATATAAAATAAAGGTTTTGAAGGAAAAAACACAAAATATGGAATTTTATTATGAAGAATAGAAGACGACATTCGATTTATTAAATAACAAGCAGTGGAAACACCATATGCCCAAAATGTTTTTGGCACTTTCATTTGAAAAAGAAATGCACGAGCAACTTCTAGAAGATGTCTATTTTTTCTTTCAGTGATACCATTTTGAGATGGTGTGTCTACACAAGAGGTTTGATGCAAAATTCCATGTTGTTCCATAAAATATTGAAATGCAGTTGAACAATATTCTTTACCATTATCACTTCTTAAAATACGAACCAGACAATTAAATTGAGTATTAATTTCTGCATAGAATTTGCAAAATATAGAACATAGTTTCTAACAATTTTTCATGATATAAATCCATGTAACTCGAGAATGATCATCGACAAAACTAACAAAATACTTAAAACCCATTTTAGATATGACTGGACAAGGACCCCAAACATCTGAATGGACTAATTCAAAATGAGACTCAACTCGTTTATTGACACGAGGATATGATGGAAGACGATGATGTTTAGCAAATCGACATGACTCACATTCCAATGAGATTATATGTTTAAATTGGGGATACAGTTGTTTAAGAGAGGCTAAATATGGATGACCCATACAACAATGAGCTTTAAATGGAGATTGGACACTAGAACATGCAATTGAATTATTGATATGTTTATTGAGATAGTAGAGACCTCCAAACTTATACCATTTACCAATGATTCTTTTCGTCGTAAGATCCTGAAACAAACAATAATCAGAATAAAATGTGACAAAACGATTTAAATCTTTGGTGATTTTCTCACAGAGATTAGGTTAAATGAAAATTGAGGAAGATTTAAAACAGAAGTCAAAGATATTTTTTCATTTAAATGAACAGTTCCAGAGCCTAAAACAATAGATGATGATCCATCTGCCAATGTCACATCTGAATGATGTGTGTTTGTAAAAGTTGAAAGAAGTTTTGGATTACCCGTCATGTGTTCTGTGGCAGCGGTATCAATGACCCAATCTGATGATGAAGAAAGAAAATATTTTGAATTACCTGATCCGGAAGCTGCAGTATTTGTAAGATTAAAAAACTTCAATGATTCCTGGTACTTGGAAAACTGAGCATATTCTTCCGCAGAAAGCATAACCGGTGCTCTGAAAGATTTCTTAGTAAACTGTGGTGGTCGTTGTGTTTGTTGTGGTTGTTTTGTTTTTTGTGATTGTTGTGTTTGTTGTGGTTGTTGTGTACAGTTCCACTTTGTATGACCAAATTCATGACAACATAAACACTTTATATGGCTGGGGTTTCGAAAACCACATCTTAATCTATTTTCTTCCATTAGATAAAATTAAGAACACGGGTATGAAAAAAAAAGGTTGTAAAAACCCTAAAACCCTAAAGGACTCTGATACCATGTAAAAGTATAAAATAGAATTTTTATCATTGCATATTATTCTGTACAGACTAAAGCCATATATATAGGCTGTGAATATATTCTAATAATATACTAATATACTATAATAATGTCTAGTCTACCATAATAATGTATATAATATTTTATAATTGACTATTGACTATAATAAACTATGTAGTCAAATATCTTCTATTATTTCCATTAACAAAAGTTAAGTTTTTGTTTGTTTTTTTTAAAGATTTTTTTTGCAAGCTAGTCTGCTGCAAAATTTTGCTTTCTATAAGTGAGTCTCATGGTTTCAACAATAATAGGAGATTACTTCGCATATAACTTGAAACCAACAACTATCATATTACCATTTGAGTCTCTTATTATATAACCACCACTACACTCCCCATTTTTTAGACAAGCACCACCAGTGTGTTAAGTTTAAAATAATTTTGGAAAGGAGGGTGCCATTTTACATATAAGAAAGTTATTTTGGTGATTAAGTGATTAAAATTGTTTAGATGTTTAGCGATGCTGATATCTTTACTCAAAATTTTACTTGTTAACAAATTAGAGTTATCTAGTTTAAATAACATATGTATTATCTTGTTTTTTTATGTCTTTAAATGATATAGAGCATTCCAGATGCACCAACTGATTATAGTAGAAATAATTGTACTAAATTGAGTTGTTTTGGTTTTTGAAGAAAACCAAATATTAATGAGATGATGGAATGTTAAGTGGGTTTCAATAAGAAGCCTAAACATGCTTGAAAAATGTTTCCAAACATCAAAGGTGGTTTGACAATTTACAAATAAATGATTAGTTGTTTCTATATTGTTGCAGAACTGGTATTTTGAGGCAAGAATAAAGTTTCTTTGTTGTAGTATAAAATCAATTGAAATTAAGCCTTTTAGAGTTCTCCATAAAGTGTAGGAGCACTTCTTTGGAGAAATATAATTCTAGATCTTTTTGTAAATTATGTTAGATGTTTGAGCTGATTTTAGTTTATTATAGGTTTCTTTAAAGTTGAATTGACATGTTTTAAATGCATTCCAATTTATTAAGTCTGGATTTTCTTCATGTAAAGTAAACTTTGTTATCCTACTAATGTTAGTAGAAGTTACATTTAGACTAAGTTTATTTAAGTTCCAATTGTTGTTTTCCCAAAAGAAGTTAATATTTTATACTTTGGTACCAGAGATTATCTCCATCAGGAAGTATAATTAAGAGGATGGCGTGACACCATAGGTGAAGCCAAAAATCACTTGTGTAATTACCAATTTGTCAAAAGATAAAAGGCTCAACAATTTTTTTAATTTGCCATGAGCCTTTCCATGTCTTAGAATCTTTAGCTTTTTTGTTGACTTGTACAAGGTTGAATTGCATGATCTTGGACCATATGGTTTGGTGGTTTCTAAATGTGAACCACAACTTACAAGAGTAAGTATTCTGAATATCTGTCAAATTTCTGAAATTTAAGCCTGATTCTTCATAGGATTTTTTTAAAAATTGGTCCAGTTAGACCAAATGATTACATTTTTATCTTATTTTGTTCCCCAAAGGAATTTGTTTAGAATTTTATATATTTTGTCCATTAAGGTTTAAGGAGGCAATAAGATTGAAAATAATCGAAATGGATGGACAATAACACATATTGTATTAAAACTATCATTCCCCCAAATGAAAAGTGCTTGCAAACCCATTCAAGTATTTTTTTTTTCTGATTTTTGTGATAAGATCATCAAAGTAACATAATCGATTACTAGGAAGAATACAGATTCCTAAATATTTAATGGGAAGGGAAGAAAGATTAAAGCCAATTATTTAGTTTATAGAGCTAATTTTTGTTATGTCTAGGCTCTTTGATATTATAAACTTTGATTTGGTTGGAGGATATTTTTTACCTGAAACCATTCGATAATGAGTTACAAATTCCAAAACTTTTTTAATGTTATATAGTGATCCATTTATAAAAACTATAATATAGTCAGCATACACTAAACATGAAATTGGAATACTAGTTCTTGATTGATAGTATATTGAATGATTTTCATAAAATACCTTTTTGATTCCTCTAATGTAGGGCTGTCAAAAAAATCTGAAAAATCTGATATCCGACCGAAATATTCGATATCGAATCCGAATAAAACGGATAATATTCGTATTATAAAGAAAACGGATAATATTCGTATCCGAATTCGTATTCGAAAATAGCGGATATGGATATAGTCATATCCGTATTCGAAATATCCGATATCCGAATTTTATAAATAAATATATATAAGTTTTTTATACTTAAGCATATTTTTTAGCTATCCCACATTGTAAAAAGCAAAAACAAATTACTAACAAAGTTGACTATAAATATATAGGGTTGCTTCTTTAGAAAATGTATCTTATCCCACATCTAAAGTTGGAAAAAAGAGTTGCTACCAAGCTGTTTATAAAACACATGGTTGTTTTTTTAAACAAGTATATATTTTTAGTCTCTTATCCCACATTTAAAATATGGAAAAGAAATGCTACCAAATTTTCTATAAAAGACATGGTAGCTTTTCAAAATAAGTATATTTTTCTTAGTCTTATCCCACATCTAAAATGGGAGTATGAATTTCTACAAAGGTGCTTCTAAAAGTAGCCCATCTAATAGTGCAATTAGTTAAAAAATGTAGTGGAAATTCGGATTCGGATATTATCCGTATCCGGATAATATCCGTCGGATACGGATTCAGATGTTATTTTTTATAAAACTTCGGATTCGAATTCAGATTTGGATAGTGATTTCGGTTTTCGGATTCGGATTCGGATATAGGAAAATTCGTATCCGAAATATCTGTTTGACAGCCCTACTCTAATGAAATACTCTTCAGCAATGATGAAGAGGTTAGGTGACATATGGTCACCCTACCTAACCCTATTGGAAGAGCTGAAATGCCCATATAGATGACCATTAACAACAATTAGAAATTGAGTGTGGATTAAGCTTTGTTTAATAAGTTAGATGAATTTATTATCAAAACCAAAACTATCTAGAATTTTAAGCAAGAAATTAGTTGAAAATCTGTCAAATGCTTTATCCATGTATGATTTAAAGATCAAATTCCCACCTCTAGAATTTTTATCTAAGTCATGTATTAACTCGTGAGCTATTATGATATGTTCATTAATATTCCTATTGGTTACAAATCCTCCCTGCTCATCTGAGACGATTTTAGGGAGAATAATGGTTAATCTGTTGTTGATTAGCTTTAAGATAATTTTGTTTAACATGTTGCAAAGTGATATGGGTCTAAAGTCACTCCATATTTTGGGTGATTCTTTATTGGGTATCAACCAAAGAGAGGTAGCATAAACCTCATTCGGTGCAAGATTACCATTGAAATAATTCAACAATAGCATTGGTGAGGTATTGTTTAATTATTTTCTATTAGGTAGTGTAAAATTTTATGTTGAAGCCATCAACTTTAGCCACACTGTTAGGCCTGAGAGTGCGAATGACTATGAGGATTTCATCAACAATTGGGGGTGGGGAGGGGGGAAGGAGGCTGTAAGGAATGTGTTATCTTGTTGAGAAATTAATTTTGGTATGATACTTTGCATTTCAGAATAGTTGGTTTGAGAAAGTGGGGAATTTAAAATCTCTTTAAAATGTTCAACAACCAGATCACCCATTGATTCTTAGTTATCAATCCACGTGTTGTTATTCCAAATACCATGAATGCTATATTTAATTCTCATTTTTGATAAAGTTATGGAAACAAGATGTATTCATGTCTCCATTTTGGTCAAATTTACAGAACCTTTTGTTTCCCTAAAAGTTTCCTCCTTAGCTTACAAGTTTATATGGGTTGCTTTTGATTTGGACAGCTTGATTTTATCTTCATTTGACTTAGTATTTTCAAAGCAAATTTCAAGATATTTAACTTTCTCTTATGCGTTTGCTATACTATCAACTATATTTCCAAATGTAACCCAATTATATTATTTTAGCCTATGTTTTATTCTTTTTAACTTAAACCAAAAGACCTGTAAGAGAGTTCCAGTATAGTTACCAGACCATTTCTCACCCACATTTTGTAAAAACTCTGGATCAAGAGTCCACATATATAAGAATATATATCTCAGTTTGGTTTGTTGATATTATTTGAAACAGACAAGCACAATGGTGAATGATCTGAGCCAGTTCTGCTCAGACGCTTCACCATTGTGAGGTCAAAATAAACTCTCCAAGAGGCATTATATAAAGCCTTATCCAATCCTTTCCAAACCCTATTATTTGTCCAAGTGTATGTTGAACCTGTGTAGCCAGCATCTTCCAACTGGGAGCCCAGGATAGCTTCATTGAAATCATCAATACTGTTTTGGCATAATGATAAACATGGTAGTTGTTCATCATTATAGGCTATCATATTGAAATTCCCTAACACTAACCACTATTGGTTAGTGTTAGATATTTCTTTTAATGTAAACCAGAGGTTATGTCTCAATGATCTAACGCATTTGACATACATTATAGATACTATAAATTATTTGTTGATCAATAAGTGTTTTACATTGAGATGTAAAATTTATTCTTTGTTAATTAAGGGAGTTATTTGGAAGTCTTCTTTCCAAATTACCCAAATTTGTTGTTTATGTTTGCACAACGAGAGAAGAATTCTAAGGTTTTAACCAATAGAGGAAGTATGCTAACATTGATAATAGGCTATTGAAGAGCTATAAAGTCAATATTTTCAGACTTAATTAAGTATTTTAATCTTCTGATAGGTCACCCATTTCGTAATCTATTTTTTCTCTCAAAACGTATATCTTTTATTTTATTTAAATTTTATTTTTTAAATTATAATTTCTAAAAAATACTCAAAAATATCACAATTTTTTTTAAAAATAATCAAAACTAGTTTTGATGAGTCCGGAATTTTTTTCACACTAAATGAGAACCGGACAGGGACAATTCGGACAAACATCCACCCGCTGAACCGTCCGGACAGAACTAATGTACTAAAAACTTAATCACGTTATGACTAAGCTAATTGTCTACCTGCTTAAAACTAATGGGTTTTTGAACTCGACCCGAATCCATAAGTCAACCCGACAGCCCATATGGCCCACCATAGAGGGTATAAATACCCAACCACTTTCATTAAATGAGGGTAATGAAAATTAAATACAACCAGGCAGCTCAATTCTCCCTCTACACTCTATCTAAACATTAAATACCTTTGAAATATCACAAAACTCTGGATAAAATTATCCTCAAACGAAAATAAACCACATCAAATTGGCGACCACATTGGGAGGACGACGGTGCCTGAATCTAGCATTCAAAACCATAAAAAAAAACCAGTTCGGATGGATCCGGACGTGCCAGAAGTACCACCAGCTTTGCTCGAAGTGGTGGGAAAACATGATGAATATACCATCGAGAAGCATGATAGATTAAAAGTTGAAATAGAGGCTCTGAGGACAGAAAGGGAAAATATGGGCACAAAAGAGAAATCAAAGGTGTCAGTTGCTCATCATACTGACAACCCTAGAGAGTATGAGCCCTCAAAAACCCATGTGAGTACGAAGAAGACTCATGCTAGCTCTAAAAAGTCTCACCGGTCTAAACCGGTGGAGAGCTCTGATTCAGACTCAGAATCTTCCAACAGCTCCTCGGGCGAAGATGGAGTTGAAGAATCCTTGTCATCCAGCGGTGATGAGGGCCATTCTAAAAAGAAACAAAAGTTGGTTAATAAGTATTCAAGAAAAAAGGATAGGCATGGAAAGTTAAAGAGGCATATAGGCAAAGGATCGTCTCACAGCCGGTGACACATATATCGGATGATGATGGATCCTTTTGCCTTACATGATGAACCAGGTATCTTTGCAACTCCTAATGAGGATACCGTTTTCAGTCTTGGCCGGAATTGGAGACAATCTCCATTGTCGTCCAAGATCCTGTCCGGAAACCTCCCTAAGAGGTTTGACAGTACAAAAATGGAAAAATACGATGGCAGTAAAGACCCGGACAACCACTTGGAGCAGTGATAACACTTATCGGGTTGGTCCAAACAATGCAGGCACATCAGCTCCGGAGGGGGCTATGGTGATAATCGAGAGGTTTGATGTAGAATCAGAGTACTTAGACCCTGACCCAACTCGAAATAAAGTGGGTACCATTGAGGAATGTTGCAAGACGGTGTCCGGGCTTATTAACTTTTTTGAATCACTAACAATTTTCGGAGGGGACACCATGACAGCACCCACTGCTTCTTCGAGAAAGAGGCATGTTCATACTTTAGCTACCTAACTGGAGGGAGGCATGGCTTCCTATCAATCCCAGATTACTTTTTCCTTCATTGTTTTTGATAAGGATGACTTGAGGGATATAGCTGGTCCTCATGAAGATGCTGTTGTCATGGGAGCATCCATCGGGGGTAATGACATAAGGCGAATTTTGGTGGACACTGGGAGTTCGGCCAATATTCTCTTTTTAACTTCCTACAAAAAGATGAAGAATCCAACAGTAATTCAACGTTCAAACAGGTCAATTGTGGGTTTCACCGGAAGCTCAGTAGATATGATTGGGGAATTCGAGGAGGAAGTCTTGTTGGGCAAATGCCATTTTAAAAAGATGGTTAGAATACTGTTTGTCGTAGTGGATTGTCCCACTTGTTATAATGCTATTCTGGGGAGGTCTTGGCTCTCTAAGATGCATGCAGTGGCCTCAACAGTCCACCAATGTTTGAAATATGTTGTGCAAGGACAAGTGGGAGTTGTTCGGAGCAGCCAAAAAGTAGCAAGAGAGTGTTATGCGACTACACTGGCTCCTTGAACGTTAGGGGCAGTTCGTATAAATGAGGAATAGCAGTTTGAGGGGCTTTCTAGGGGTGAGGGTGAAATTAATGACCCCAGAGAGACCCATGGAGTTTTAATACCGGTTGAAGAAGTTGAAACGCATTCTTTGGCTGAAGGAAGAAATGTTAAGATAGGGTCCAAAATGACATCGGAATTAAAGGGTAAAATGTTGAAGTTCCTAAAAAACCATCAGCATGTTTTTGCTTGGTGCAATGCTGATGTTACCGGAGTACCAACAAATATTATATCACACCAACCGTCCATCCGAAGAGACATAGCACCTATGATACAAAAGAGAAGAACTTTTTCTAAGGAAAAAGTTGATGTCATAGTTCAAGAAGTCGACATGCTTACTAAAATGGGGCATATAAAGGAGTCTCAGTATCCTTTATGGACAGCCAATCCGGTATTGGTGAAAAAGAAAAATGGCAAGTGGCGTATGTGTATCGATTTTACAGACCTCAACAGAGCTTGCCCAAAGGATTTATACCTAGTTCCCCAGATTGATCAGTTGGTGGATTCCACATCTAGGAACAAGCTGCTGTCTTTCATGGATGCCTTCTCTGGGTATAATCAAATTCAAGTGGATCCAAAGGATCAGGAGCACACTACGTTTGTAACTGATAGGGGCCTTCATTGTTACAAGGTGATGCCATTTTGGTTAAAAAATGCTGGGGCTACTTATCAGAGGTTGGTAAACAAAGCTTTTGCTGATCAAATTGGAAGAAAAATGGAAGTATACATCGACGACATGATGGTAAAAAGTGTGGATGAAGAACTACACTTGACAGATCTCCAAGAAACTTTTGCTAACTTAGTAAAAGTAAATTTGAAACTAAACCCAAAAAAGTGTGTGTTTGGAGTGTAGTCCGGGAAATTCTTGGGATATGTAATAAGTGAGCAAGGGATACAGCCTGATCCGGACCAACTTAATGCTTTACTTCAAATGGAGCCTCCTCAGAATATTAAAGAAGTGCAACGGTTGACTGGGAGGTTGGCTGCGTTAAATCGGTTCATTTCAAGGTCTTCGAACAGGTGTGCCCCGTTTTTTCAAACTTTAAAAGATGCAAAGAGATTTGACTGGTCTTCACAATGTGATGAGGCCTTCGATGAAATCAAAAAGCATCTGTCCTCCCCCAAGACTTTGTTTAAACCCGTTGACGGAGAGACTTCTTTCATATACTTGGCAGTTTCCAGTTGTGCCATAAGTGCTGTGTTGGTAAGAGAGGTAGATGATTATCCCCGTCCGGTCTATTACATTAGCAAGAGTTTGATTGATGCAGAAAAGTGCTATTTGAAGCTTGAGAAGTTGGCACTAGCCTTGGTGATTGCTGCAAGAAAGATGAGACCTTATTTTCAGGCCCATCCCATTATTGTTCGGACGTCCTTTCCCTTAAAAAACGTTCTTCAAAAGGCAGACATATCAAGTAGAATGACTAAGTGGTCCGTGGAATTGGGAGACTTCGATATTGATTTTGCTCCCCGGACAGCAATCAAAGCCCAAGCGGTGGCGGATTTTTTAGTTGAATATCACTCAGACAGAGATACAAAACAAACAACTGATGTGGAAAACAAAAAAGTCTGGGTTGTCTGGACTGATGGTGGATCAAGTACCATGGGATGTGGTGCTGGAGTATGTTTGACCTCCCCGCACGGTGACAGAATGTACCAAGCTATATGTTTTTCTTTCAGGGCTTCTAAAAACGAGTCTGAATATGAAGCTGCTATAGCTGGTTTGAAATTACCTCTTATTTTTGGAGCCAAAAGGGTCAAGCTGATGAGCGATTCTCAGCTTCTTATCCATCATGCACAAGGTCAATCCGAAGCCAAAAAGGAGCAGCTGGTAAAATACTTACTTCTTCTTAAAGAGGTAACACTTAATTTCAAGAGCATCGTTTATGAGTACATACCCCGAACATAAAATATATTGGCAGACTCCTTGGCAACTAGAACATATACTGAGTCGTACCCTTGGATTCATGTGTTGGAGTGCCCGTCCATTCATACCAATCCGGATAAGGAAGAAGAAAGTTTCAATATTCAAATAAAGCAGCCTCAAGATTGGAGATTTCCTCTCCTTCAATATCTCTCAGATGACATCTTGCCTCCGGAGAAATCAGTAGCAAGAAAAGTAAAGTACAAGGCTCGTGGTTTTGTCATCCTAAGAGATATTCTTTACAAAAAGTCTTATAGTAAACCCCTCTTGCGATGTTTGGGGGTTGACGAATCTCAAATAGTGCTCTCCGAGTTACATGATGGTGATGGATCAACTCACTGTGGATTCAGGGCTCTAACGAGAAGAGTTTTGTTAGCTGGGTATTATTGGCCCTCTATAATGCAGGATGCTAAGGAGTTGGTGAGAAGGTGTAACCCATGCCAGAAATATAGCAACGAAATTCATATTTCAGCCATCCCTTTAGAGTCAATTTCTGAGCCAATACCTTTTTCTCGACGGGGGTTGGATTTAGTAGGACCTCTACCCATGGCATCCGGAGGGCGCAGAACTATAATCGTTGCTATTGATTACTTTTCAAAGTGGATCGAAGCCGCTCCATTGGCAGGTACAACATCGAAAGCTGTTATAAAGTTCATTTTATCCAATATCTGTTGCAGATTTGGAATTCCACAGAAGATAACAACAGACAACGGACCACAGTTCGACAACAAGGAGATGGAGAGTTTTTGTGCCTCTAGAGGAATACAACATTGCTTCTCTTCCCCTTTCCACCCACAAGAAAATTGTCAGGTTGAGGTGGCTAATAGGACTATACTGTCCGGATTGAAGAAGAATTTAGAAGGGGCTGCTGGAAAATGGCCTAGTTACTTGCAAGAAGTTTTGTGGGCTTACCGGACCACTCCCGGGGCTGCAACACAAGAGTCTCCCTTTGCCTTAGTATATGGGATGGATGCCATAGCTCCCATAGAAGCTACTCTCCCTTCCTTTCGAGTTCATAATTTTTCCGAACACACTAACGAAGTGGCAATTAGAGGCCAACTTGACTTAATAAAAGAAAAAAGAGTTAAGGCTCACCTTTGAGTTGCACACTATCAAGGCTTGATGAGAAACAGGTTCACTTCTAAAGTTAAGAGGAGGGATTTCAAACCGGGAGACAAGGTGTTGAGAAAATTCTTCCTACATACTAAAGAAAAGCAGTTCGGTAAGTTGGCTCCAACTTGGGAAGGACCCTATGTGGTCATTGAAAAGCTTAAGCTTGGGACATACCGGCTCGAAGACAAAGATGGAAGGATTTTGAATCACCCTTGGAACGTTGAACACCTCCGGTTGTATTTGGAATAGAAATTATGTAAATATTTACTTGTTTAAAAGTTCATGTAAATATTTGGGGGCATACTCTTTCCTACCCTGGTGGCACGGGGAGGTTTTAATGAGGTGTCCGGGCTTTTTTATAAAATTTGATGCCTTCTTAAAAGATTCGGAGTGTTTAAATTATAAGCTTTCTCTGAATTTTTTTATCGATAGCAGACTGGATTAAATTGGAGGAGTGATGACTACTTAAACATTTGTCATCGGAGAATTTAAACACTCTCACTTTAGAATGTTTATGAAATAACCAAGGGTTGTTTAAACATTAGCCACCAAAATTGAAAAACTATGCAAGAGTTGTGCAAAATAAAGCTGCCCATTAAAACATACAAAGTGCCTTTCCAAGGACTTTAAATTGTCAAAACAAAAAAGATTTATCCGGACAAGGACCGGACACAGTTACAAAAAATGCCTTGGCCATCCAAGGACTTTAGTTCAATCACAACAAAATTAAAAAGATATAGCTGATACTTTAAGACTGAGCTTTTGAAGATGGCTCAGCCTCACTTGGCTTTTTCTTCTTTGGGTCATCACCCGGACCTTCATCATCTGGACTCTCCCCGGTTTCTTCTTCATCATCACTGGTGTCCTCACTAGAGTAGTTATACTTATCACCAACAGACAAGGTATGGTGAGGAATGTCTTCGTACTCCACAAATCGCCATAAATCCCCCAAGGTCTTCTTCGGGAATTTTTCATGAAATAATAGAACCATATCTGACCTAACCTCAGCATACCTTGCCTCCTGAGAGTCTATCACCTCATGAGTATAAGCATCCATCTTGGCCTGGATTGTTTTCTCCTGATCCCTCAACAAGTCAGCTTTTTCTTGGTCAGCCTTGGACACCTTATTCTCAAGAGAGATCTTGTCATTAATCAGGGTATGAATGGTGTTATCCTTGGCCTTCACACTCTTTTGATGACATAAGGTCTTTTTCCAGGCCAGATTGCTTTAGTTGGAGTTCTTTGAAAACTCTTTCCGAAGCGGCTAACCTGTTGGCCAACTCCTCCTTACTCTTCCTCAACTCATCGTTCTCTTTTTTCAATACCTCAGTACTTTGGTTAGCACTAAGAAGGTCGTTGGACAATTTCTCTTTGTCAGAATTGAGGGTGTTGATGGCGGCTGACTGATTGCGTACTTGCTTTTCCAAGATAAGCACTGGCTGGACATTGCTCAGAATTGAGTGAGCAATGATATCCTTGTCACTCGAAATAGAAAAAGACTTACCATTGAAAGTGACAGTGTTCGAAGAACTTGAAGGGTGGTAGGGCCCATCAAAATCATCTATGGGGAGGTTTTCAAAGTAGTCACCAAACCCCTCAAGCCCAGTAATGTCGACACCATCAATACTGATATCCCCTCCTCTAACCTCTTCGGTGTGAAAGTCACCAGTGATCTCTTCTGCTCTTGTAGGATCAGTGGGGTCAACAGGAAGTAGTGGCTCCGGATCCCGGAGAGAAACTTCATCTCCCTTGGAAGTTTTCTTTGCCTTGGCATCTCGGCCTCCACCTTCTGCTCCTCGTTTTTTGTCCTTTTTGAGAACCTTTTGAGGCTTTGAAGACCCAGCAGCTTCCTTGGTGCTCTCGTGTTCTACCACCTGTAGTAAGGCATCATCGATTTGCCCTTGACCTTGTCCTTCGGGATTTCTTGGGACAACTTCTTCCGCTTCAGTAGGATTGGCCTCTACCACACCTCCGCCAGCCTTGGACTTTTTGCCTTTCATCTTGCTTGGGGCTTTAGCTCTGCCCGTCAATATCAGTTTTCCATCTTTTCCCTTTGCCTTCCGGAGGATCACTCCCGGAGGGGGTGGAGCAGTTAATTCCTCCCAAGACAAATACCTCCGGTCCATTGTATTCCACAGATAGGATCTGGCTAAGTTGCCTCCCGTAAAACAGTTGTGGAAGCGGTTTCCCCATTTTTCAGCTGCTCAAGCATTCAGCTTGGCACAAGTAGTCTGCCCGACCTCTAGGTAATCGTTGAAATCCTTGGGCAGCACTGCCAAAAAGCAAAAGGAGAAAGAGTTAGATAAAAAAATTTTCTTAAGTAAAAGTAGAAGTATCTGACGAGATTATTACCATCACTTCGCCATCTGCTGGTGAGCATGCTTGGGTTTTCACCAGCTTTAATTCTCTTCCCATTCTCCCAAGCACCACTGACGAACATAAATTGAGTCTTCCAGCCTTTCTCCGACTCAAGCAAGTCATCCACTACCTTGTAAGTGTCACATATGTTGAAGTAATAGAAAAGGATGACATGATTTCTGCAAAGGCTTGCCACAACAGCAAATTGCTCCATCAGAAGAGGAATTCCGGAGAGCCTTGAAGCCATAATACATGCCATAAGGGTGAACCATGCATTGGGGCTTAGCTGGCTTGGGCACAGCTTAATCAGATGAAAATATCTGACTATTTCTGGATCTAAGGGAAACCTTAGTCCCCATTTGAATAACTCAGTATAGAAGACAATCTCGTTGAGCTTACAATCCATGGGCATCTCCGGATTAATTGGGATCTTTACCTTGACATTCTCTGGAATACCCCACTTTGTCCTTATTCGGCCAAGCTCAGCTGTATGAATGAAAGCATACTTGATTTTCTTCATAGCCAACAAATATTTAACATTTACCTTGTGAAAACAAGGCCCCACTTTTCCCACAAGGCACTCCGGCAGGTCCGGGTGCTTTAAGCATACCTTTTCCTTGCCTTTTCTCTTCTTGGACTTGGCAGTTTCACTTGTTTGCCCGGAGACATCAGTCTCGAAAGGGGCTTCTTCAATGCTATCCTCCATTATATTCTCCATGACCATGGAGGGGTTGTCAGTTGTCTTAGGAGAAGAGGGGCTGGTGGTTGGCTCAGCAGGCCTTTCGGATTGTTGAGTATCCTTTCCCTCTTGGGGTCTAGGGTCCGGTTGGTGCTCGGACCCGGAGGTCTCTTTTTGAAGACTTGAGCTAGTTGCCTCTGGTCCGGACAGTTTATCCTTGGAAGTTTTGATGGGTGCCTCCGACCCTGTAGATTTACTTTTTGCCCCAGATTTCGAAGGCGTGGACTTTTGTTTAGGCTGTGTGCCAGCAGCCTGCCCTTTAACCAGACGACCTTTTCGTCTGTCTACCAGCTTCTCCGGGGAGATATCAGCATCTGACCCCATGACAATAAATGGGGAAGGTTTCTTGAAACTTGTAATTTCCTGCCCTGGTTCAACAACAGGCTCTGACTCTTGAACCGATGAGCCTGAAACGATTGGTGAAAGGTTGGACTAGAACAGCCTCCTATGTTTTACACCCTTAGTTGAAGAAGAACCCTGATCAGGATTTGGGCTTAGTGTTTATGGTTTATTAACAGGGGACACAGGAAGGCATGCAGCGATCCGCCTTTCTCGTTCAACTTTTTGAGTTTTTTCCAATTCTGACAAATTGAGCCTCCCACCTTTTACCAAAGCGTTTCTTGCTGTGAACATAAACTCACACCAAAAGAGAGGGTTTTTTTAGAGATGAAAGATTTGGAGTTTAAGAGATTAAAGATAATGAAGATGATGAAATAGTGAAAAGTGACCTGATTTATACTAGTCAGGTAGATAATGCTTCGTTACCTAGGAGGATTCGAAAAGGTAGATGTAATGATTAAGGGCGGCGCTGATGTCATTCGCATTAAATGAAGAAGTTACTTTTTGAAGCAAGTGGGAGCGCCTTTCTAGGAGAAAAAACGGCCGGTGTGGCAAATCAGAGAAGGACACGTGTCCTGCGATCTCTGGTGAAACTGCTCAGCTTCTAAGGTTTTCAGTCTGTCTGGATAAAGTTGTTACTCCTTTTTGAAATGTCCGGACAGAATTGTAACTGCACTTGAGCTATTTTTTAGGTCTTGCCAAAGGCCTTCAAGCACAACCTAAAAAAGGGGCTACTGATGAGTCCGGAATTTTTTTTCACACTAAATGAGAACCGGACAAGGACAATTCGGACAAACATCCACCCGCTGAACCGTCCGGATAGAACTAATGTACTAAAAACTTAATCACGTTATGACTAAGCTAATTGTCTACATGCTTAAAACTAATGGGTCTTTGAACTCGACCCGAATCCATAAGTCAACCCGACAGCCCATATGGCCCACCATAGAGGGTATAAATACCCAACTACTTTCATTAAATGAGGGTAATGAAAATTAAATACAACCAGACAGCTCAATTCTCCCTCTACACTCTATCCAAACATTAAATACCTTTGAAATATCACAAAACTCTGGACAAAATTATCCTCAAACGAAAATAAACCACATCAAATTTTATAATATTTTTTTAATTTTTTCCTAACAATTGAATTTTTGTTCAATTTAATATTTATTTCCCGTTTTGCAGTAATTCAAATTTAACCATTATTTATTATTCATATTTAGACAAATAAATATTAAATATAATCAAATTCATTTATTTAAAATTTAACTTTTATTTCTGATTTCTTATTTAACCAAATATTTCACGTTTCACACTTACACATTTTTTCCCATCAAATCTAACTTTAATTTTATATTTCACATTTAAGCTACCCAACAATCGTCTTTTTCATAGTTGTTATATCCACGGTTTGTTATACACGAAACAATTTTTTTTCTCACAACTTATACTATCTAGAACTTAATAAACCAGCACAAAATCTTTCCAAATTTGACTTTCTATCGATTTTGAAAAAAAAAAAAATTAAATAAACTAAAACCTAAAAGTCAAATTCTATCTATGCTTCCGTTAATCATTTTTATGTTTTTGTGTGTTCACTGCTTTAACATGTATAAATATGGGCGAAGAAAAATTGAAATAACGGAAGAGCTTTTGCTAAATAAAAAATGTTTGAGATTGATTTTTTTTTCAAAAAGAGAGAAATTGAACAATAAACAGTTAGAATAAAAACATGTACCATTCATAAAAGTAATATAATTTATATTTTTAATAGTATTTGGAGTATTAAAAAAACTAAATATTGAATAGTAATCGCCAATTATACTTAGACATTATACAATAGTAAATGATTTGGTAACTAGTAAATAAAAAATAAATTGGTTAGACTATATTTTGTTAAGTTTTTGTTGGATTTGTCATCGTTGGATCTCATCAATAATTTATTAAATCTCTCATCTATTATGTTGTCTTTTTACTGTTTTATGAATGACTTTATATAATCGTTAAGGTATGTAATTCAAATACTATGGTACAACTAGATTTTGATTTGGTTTTTTAGATGATTAAATATTTAGGTTTTAGTTATTTAAAATATGACTTTTATATAGTTTAAGTTGTTTGTTTGATGTTTGGTTGGTTATATAATATAAGTTTGATGTTTATATACGTTTTGGATATTTTGTTTTGTTGAATTTGAGGTAAATTTGATAGTTAGGTTCTTGAATTCAAGGTTACCGTCGATAATAAGATTTGTTGGGGGTCAAATGAATGTGGTTATGTTCGTCGCGTGATCCTAGTGAATCTCAACGTAAAAGTCGCCATGTCCCAGCAAACATGGAGATATTAATAGCTCTAGATGAGCGAATGGTCGGAGGACGTTCGTTAAGCCTTAACGACAACAGTGACGTAAATCGTCAGAGCTTAAAGGAGATGCTTATCTTTACAGTTAGGTGTGAATCTAACTTCTTGAGAGAAAGTAAAAGGGAGAGTTAAATTATAAAGAGAGAAAGTGAAAAAGTAATCATTATATGTCTCATAAAAAATGTCATCATTTATTCATCGCTTCACCCTTTATTTATAGGCGTGTCAGATTTGTATAACTAATTATGTTACACAAATAGGTAAATTACATTGCAATCCCTTATATTTACAAGTAGTTCAAATATCATCTATCAACTATACATTTTATCATACATAACTTTAGCTTTATTATATTTAGGTCCCTAATATTTCATATTGTTATCAGTAGTCCCCATAGTTCTTATGAATGACAATGAATAAGAACTAGTAGTCATCGAAAATCATGGTAAATGCAAACTATTACTTGCCAAAACCTAATTCACTTTAAATTAAATCTTTTAATCTCTTCAACATTTGTTGTCCCCGAATAAAAAAAATCTCCAAATTTCGCTTCGAATGTAAACCATTTGTTAATAGATTCAAAACTGTTAAGGTACACATTTTTCCATCGAATAAAATTATACCCATGTTCACTTCGAATCTGCTCCAAATATTTTACTCAACCCTTTGTTTCTGTTTCAAATATTCACACATGGAGTCTTTATCCAGTCTCTTCGTAGTGGTTAGAAACGATTAGAATACCCTAGTACGTATTTGAAAATCCATTAGGTCTGAAAACTAACAGATGTCACGCTTTCCCACTAAAAGTAACCGCTTGGCATTCCCTTTTTCCACCCAATAGTCATCACTGGTGATGATAAAAAGTGTTAAAATGGTAATTTCGGGAAGGTGTTTTGATTTATTCGTACTTAATGTTTTTGATAAGTCTAAGTGAGAGAAAGGAGGTGCTTATAATTAATATTTTTGGAAAAAGTCTAACCTATTTAATGTGTTTGGCTGGGGTATTTATACTCTTCTTTATGACCCATGAGCTGTTCGGGTTGGATCTTCATCGATACAGGCAGTTCGGCAAACATATTATTTCTCTTTACTTATAAATAAATAAAAAATCCTTTAATCATCCAGTTTTCCAATAATACCATAGTGGGACCAGTGTTCCAAGCAGTCTCCATCTCCGTGATTAAAAATGCTATGAGCTAAATTATCTCTGTCTCCATGATAGAGAAAATGTTATAAGCCAAATGGTCTTCATCTCCACAATACAAAGGATTTAAGCCAAGTTATCTCCATGATATACACAAAGTATCATCTATATGTGTTTGGTGCATACTTATCTCCATGCTAATTCGCCATGATATACACTGACCACGCCTACGGGCTACATGCTAATTCGCCACGCCCACTGAGGCTATGTAAGGGCTGCACTGAGTCCAATACCTTGTATCGTTATTAATAAGAGAACTGATAATATATCAAGCCTAATAGGACCATGAAATTGGTCGAAATGGCCGCTCCTGTGAATCAACTGAGGGGCATGTACCACTCAAGCTATGCGATGGGCAATACTGTGCCCGATCTTGTAAGAAAACGCTCGAACACCATAAAAATTGAACAAACATATAGATCTCCACTCATATAAATTATCACCATTAGTTACGTCAATCGCTACCAAACACATTCTCATAAAAACACCACTATGTTGCTTATGCTTACCCTCTACACGAAGTCACATACGAATTTTGGTAAATTCTCCAACATAAGGTCCACGACATCTAAAACGTAACATACCCATATAAAGCAAGTACATCTATATATAGTCTTTACTTCATCCTTCAGCAAGTAGATATATATATATTCTTTACTTCATAATTCCCCAAGGGCTACTTGTCCCTATCCAACCAAAAATTAATGTATGCCGAAGAAGCAGGTAACATCCTTGCAGCTTAATAGTTGTTAGATGCGCTCTTTTACTTTGGAAAAATAGAGCTTTTTATCCTCAAGGGAGGTTTTGGTCGACAAAGATTTTTAACGAGGCATGAAAAATTAAGTACGAACCAAGTTGGAGATGTCTCCGATAACAGTTCGGCTAGGAAAATCAATATAACCAAGACCTAAGACTTTCCAAAGTCTAACCGACATAATGGACATAGCTTCTTCGACATGATCAACGACATATCAGCAGAAAAGTTAAATAAAGACAAAGCTACAACAACTGATTAAACAAAACAAACGAGCTCCCTCAAAAGCGAAAAAGAGCAAGAAGATTACATTATCCGAATATTATACGCGACCATAATATAGTCCTTAAGTTTCGTTACACTCCAACTCAAAGACTATGGGGACTCCTGAAAAGGCAATATTCCGTATATAATATCCGAATAAAAATATAGTATATTTTTAATCTAACTAGATGTTATATTTATTATTTAAATTATATAACTTAATAGCAATAAATAAGGAAAGATGAATGGTCTTGCATAACTCCTATATATAAGAGGAGCTAAAAATGTAAAGGTATCAAAATATACGCAATAATATTATTAGACGTTTTTCTTTATTTTCTCTTATAATTTATGTATTTGATTAGGAATTTTATGGTTATCAGTAATATATATTTTCTTTATTTTCTTAGCACAATTGCAGAAGCAAACAATGTTTCTTTCACCATTGTTTAACCAAGTGGTGTTACTTTTTTGTTCCCATTAAGACTCTTCTCTAACTAACAATTGAAGAAAATTGGTATGAGATCTAACTAGTTTGATTTTATCATCTACACTTTTAGATTCTTTAAAGAAAATTTCGATGAACTTATCTTATTCTTTGATTTTAAGTATAGATTTTAGTCTTTTGAGTTTGTTCTAGAATACTTGTTCGGAAGGACCAAACGGTTTTCCCGTCCAATTTAGTTCAATTATATTAAATAGCGTGTTTATAATGACAATCTTTAAAACTATAATGCTAGAGCTTGTTAAATTTTAGATATTTTTTTTGAAAATTATGATTCAAATATTGTATTTAATAACTTAATATGAGTATTGCTAAAAAATATTAAATAATGTGTTTTTTAATTTTTTGATGTTTATTTTATTATATCAAAATCGGTTATTTCAAAATGATCAAATTAACCTTTATTTATGTACGAGGTATATATTATAAAATTGTTTTATTTCATGTAATTATTTTTATCATTCTATAATTTTAAATTAAACTAATAATTAATTAAAAATTACTAAAAATCATTTAAAATTAATATTATTTATATATTATTTATTAAAATATTTTAATCGATTTAATGATAAGGCAATATTTTTTGTATATAATATCCGAATAAAAATACAGTATTTTTGTATATTAATTAGATGTTATCTTTATTATTGTGGTGGTAGTTGACTACTTCATTAAATGGGTTGAAGCGAAGGATTTAAAAAAGACATGATCGGAAGAGATTTGTGATTTCCTTCAAACTCAGATTCTTTCTTGATTTAGAATACCAGTGATCCTCATGACTGACAACATACCTCAATTCCAAAACGTAATGATGAAAACATTCTGCCAAAGGCACAGGATCACCCAACATTTTTCTATACCATACTACCCTTAGGATAATGGTCAGATCGAGGTTTCAAACAAAACCATATTAGCAGGAATTAAGAAAAATCTCGAGGGATCAAAAGGAAAATGGTCGGACAAACTAGTCGAGATGTTATGGGCATATCAGACTACGCCTTAGTCAGCCACTGGAGACATCCCTTTCTTGTTGGTATACGAAATGGAGGCAGTCGTACCAGCAATGATAATAATACCAAGCCATCAGATAGCCAATTATTCAGAGGAAGTAAATGACCAAGAGCGACAATTGTCAATTGACATGATCGAAGAAAGGAGGGATCATGCAACGGTTTGATCTGAGCATTACAAGAGTTTAATGAGAAGCTGATTTAATTAAGCTCGAAGCTCAAACCTTCAAAGTAAGTGACTTAGTATTGAAAAATATATTCCTGCGAGTTAAGACAAGAATGCAGGCAAGCTAGCTCCAGATTGGGATGGTCCATATAGATTAATTTCCAAAGGACATCACGGGGCATATATATTGGAAGATATAGATGGTAATGCATTGAAATATCTATGAAGTAAATCATTTGAAAATGTAACACCATGCTACTTAAGAGCGGCTGTCCACTATTTTCCGTTCTGGTGGCGCTTAAGGGTTTTTAATAAGGCACATTATAAGCCAAAGTTATTAATGAAGTCACCTCTTTTTCCAAATCATTACTACATCTCGATTAAATTTGAAAATACAAAAATCTGGAATCTATAACTATAAAAATAGGGGAGGGGGATTTCGTTAACTATCATAAAAAACGAAAGGGCTAAAATGGGCCACGCTTACTTTGCTACGCAATATGGCATACTAAGCATTGACTAAGAAAAGTCAATAAAAGCGAAATGGTGCATAACATAAGCCTTGAAGGCTATGATAGGGCCATACTGAGCCCGAGCTATATAGCTCAGACAAGCAAATTGACTAAAAAGTCAAAGTCTATAAGAACATGCTACATGTCATACTGAGCCTAGGTTACTAAATCCCACGAAGCGAACCAACCTATAAGTAATATCTATGGCCACGCAACAAGAAACACTATGCTTATGAAAATCATCGTACAAAATCTCCCTTTCATCTTCAATCACACTAATATAATTTTAAATAAATTTTTACAAAGGTAGTAAACATGCATAGTAACAAGGTAAATAAGCTCAACATATTCAAGCTATGACCAACATAGCAAAAACAATGAACATAGAAAAGTTCAACTTTAAAACATATTATACATGGTCTTCGCTGGCACCACTTATTTTCCAGTCTCCTTCTCTAATGGTGTAGCATTGGAGGGTACCACGTCTTCACAAGTTACAATGGGAAGACAACCAACCCCTCAGTAGATAAATGTGCTACTTCGGCAAAGGGGCGACCACTTTTGTCGTCTTCTTAACTATTTCTTTCTCTTCTTTTTCATTTCCGATAACCCACGACTTCTCATCCTCTGATACAAGTACCTTAAATTGACTCACCTCTATGTGAGCATTCATCTTTTAGAGTTCAATGATAGTCTCATTCTAAACTTGTTCTATGCTTGGCTTCATCTTTCCAATGCATCATTTTGCTCGTCAGCATAGGCCTTGACAACCAGCTCATCCAGATGTTTTTCAATATGATCAAGCTAATCTCAACTGTGTCACCTCCGAATGGATAATCTTATTTTTAAAACGAACCTGGTTGTTGGCAATAGAGGACTCCTTAATGCTGACTAGCAATCCAGAATTCTTAGAAATGAGTTCTATCGCCCGCCTGGAGAGGGCTTTGTTTTGACTCGCCAGGTCTGCCACAATGTTGCTTAACCCAAATAGTCAGGTGGTTTCCTAGCTTTTCTTTTTCATTCAATATTTTTTCACAGTATACTTTGGAAGCATTGTATGCCTTCTTATAGCGCGAAACATCAACAATGAGGGTTTTGATAGTGCTAAACAATAAGGACTCCGATTGGAAGTCATCCATGGTTTTAGTATTAGCAGAGTTTATTGTTCAATAAGCTAGAACCATTGAGTTATGATAATTATACATAAATAAAATATTGAGAAATTAAAAATAATAAATACACAAAAAATACCTCGATATATAAAAGGGTAAATAATATACCTCTACTGATAACTCTAGTTGACGCTGTAGGAGATCTGACATGCTCATACTGTTATATACGGTCATCTCAGGACAATGCTTTAGTTGTTAGAACATTAGAAGGGAAGGATTCGACATGCTAACTACAAGAGGTCGCTCAGTTAATCCAGGTTGAGAGGATGATTTTATAGCAGCAAGACGAATAGAAGCAGCTATGCTCGAAGGGTCAAAAGTATTTACGCTCGTACCAGGTTGACGGTTACTTATATCCACCAGAGACGAATCCAAGAGTTCAACATCCAACTCTTTCGCATGGGAGGTACCACATACAACCCGACTGTGGTTAGTTGAACCAGGTAGAGGGGTCTGTTATTTAGTGACACCGGTCGAACCACCCCAACTCCGACTTTAGTAGAAGTAACGTGTTCGCGAATAGAGAGAGGGGTAACACTAAACACCATGGCTAAGTTATCTAATCCAGTGAGAGACTGGTCCCCTATTCATTCTTGGCTAATACTAACATGGGTTTCGTTCTTCCTTAGCACCCTCCGTCTTTTTTCTCACGAACCCTCTCGTGGACGGTCTTCTGTGTCGTGCTTTCTCCCTCCTTTCTCAGTGAGGATAACACCCTCTTTGTTTTCTTCTTGGGCTTCACCTCAGTGGTATCACCATCCCCAAAGGGTCATTTTGGCCAGCAGTGGCATGAACACCCTCTTCACAATATTTACGATTTCTGGGCGAGAGATATAGTCAAGCACCCCTAGGGTTATCGACATACACCTTTTCTAGAAAGATGGACCCCGCTAACTTAGTAGTGACGGACTCCCCAGTAGCAGTAAGAGTAATATCTCCATCTTGAGGCTCTAACGGGCTTGCTTCGCAGTCACTGTATAGCTTCTTCCACAGCTCCTAGTATATCCCCGACTCTGTATGTTCAACAAATAAAAAAGGAAGATATCGAAAAATAGGAACATAAATAGCGACAAAGGCATTAAAAATAAACCAACTTGAGGCTTACGTGTGCTTATCCATCGACGTTCTAATTAAAGGTTATGTTTGGCAATGGGATGCTCATAATTCGCAGAAACACAAATAAAAAAAATGCTTCCAGTGCTTGTCATAATAAAAAAGGGAAATGATTTTACTACGGGTAAATATGTAGTAGTATGGGGTCCTTAACAGTTTATATACGTCGATACTAGAAAAAAATTCACCTATACTGATTTTCTTATCCTATAATTTGGAGCTAAGTACGATACTAAGCAATAAAACGCCAACCATTGGTCGTTAGTTGCGTGGGACATATTCGAATATACCTAAAAATTCATTTATCAATTTGGGTAAAGGCAGTCTGAGCCCCAAGTCAAAAAACATTGTGTATAAACAAGTTCTCTCTCTAGCATGATGGGGATGTTCACTAGGCTCAAGAAGTCTAGTAATTACAGAGTCAAGAAAATCATAAACTAATATAAACCTATGAAGCCCTTCAGGGCTTAGATTTTTATAGAGGTGCGCCAGACGGTTGAAATTGTTATCTAAAAGGTTTATGTCTTCCACCGTGTCCACCAGTGGGGCACCTAGAACTGAGTTCATGACAGTTTCGACTTTATCAATGATCTTTTACGAGACATTGGTAGGGGGCTCATAAAGAAGTTAATTTCAGAAGAATAAAAATCCATAATGCAAGATCCCAGAGTTTCTAGGCAAAGGGTCGAGCAAACTAACAAAGACAAAATAACTAATTAGACGGAGATAGAACAACAAAGTAAAGACAATAATAAAAGCATTTCGATATTTAACTTGATTTAGTATTCGACGTTAGAAGGTATGGAAGTGATGAACAATCCACGAACAAAAATCTGCCTTCCGAATGTCAGTTTGAAAGAAAGCAAAAAAAATAAAATGGATATTCATACAGTAATTTAGACTACATTAAAAACAGGTTAACATGGGCCAACTTGCGGGTCATGAGACAAAGAGAAAGTGAAAGGATACACCGTTTTGATAAAGAGATAAATGTGAAGCCATTTTCTACATATACGAAACTAGATACAACGCTTGTTAGACATAGGCAAAGGATTTATGACACGTGGCAACAAGAAACTGGCAGCAGTAATCACATGTGTGATAATATAATTTAAGGAGAATAATTATACATGCCACGTGTAAATAGTGCGAATAATGGATAAATAAGGCATAATCCCGTCATCGACTTATACCCATCGGCCAGGACAAGGTGCCTTCGACTAGATAGCGATAGTTGAAGGATACTTTCTAAAATATAACCATACAATGGATTATATACAGAGATTCGGACGAAGTAGCATAGATAGTACACCGCAAAGGAAAATACATCGGTCGAAGAACTATACATCATGAGTGTAAAAGCAGAACCATACCTCGGCCGACGCCGAATGGTTGTTACGAGAAATAAGGCCACTAAAAGCAGTAATAGAGAAACGTTAAGGAACTATGATCAGAAGAGAAACGAAAAATTATTAGGAAGTAATGAAGTAAGAGAAAAGTACTTGAAAATACCCACTCAACTATCTTATTACCCGGCGGTACCCGCTTTTAACATAGTGTTACTTAATACCCAGACTAATAAATTGGACAAAAATACCCTTCCACTATATATACCCATTTTTCAATTCCAACCCACTTTTTCGACCTTCCTATCACCCTAAACAAACGCAAAATTCTAATTTTAGAAACCACCAGAAAACAAACCGTTCGACTTCGTGATACTCTCTCTCTCTCTCTCAAACCCAGAAACCCTACAGCTTCTCACCGTTCGCACCTTTGACACTATCGCACCGGTCAACCTCTTTTACTCAGTCAGATTACACACCTTCAATCTCGTTCGACAAAGTTGTCGTGAAGTCGTCTCTGAAAGCTTCAATCTCGTTCTCCGACCGGTGAAATTTAACAGGTATGCATTATCGTGGAAAGTAGGCATGGGCATATGGGTATGGAACCGAAGAACCGAACCGAACCGAAATAACAGATTCGGTTCCGTTCCGGTTCCTTATAAATACCCGTACGGTTCCTTATCTTAAATACCCACGGTTCTCGGTTCGGAACCGAGAACCGAATAGTACCCATAAAGAACCGAATAAGCAATAGTACTTTTGAATATCCATGGTTTTATGTTCGGTTCCAAACGGTTCTTTTGGTTACAAAGTAACCATTTGGTTACAAAGTAACCATTTGGTTCTTTTCGGGTTCAGTTCTAAACAGTTCTTTTGGTTAGAAAGTAACCATTTGGTCAGTTCCAAATAGTTTTTTTTGGTCAGAAAGTAACCATTTGGTTAGAAAATAACCATTTCGTTCCTTTCGGGTTCGGTTCCAAACGGTTCTTCTGGTTACAAAGTAACCATTCGGAACCGAAACATGAATGTAACCGAACCGAACCGAGAAGAACTGAACCGAACCGAATTTTAATCGGTTCCTAAATGGGTACTAGTTTTAAAGAACCGAAAGAACCGAGAACCAAACCGAACCGAACCGAATTTTAATCGGTTCCTAAATGGGTACTAGTTTTAAAGAACCGAAAGAACCGAAAGAACCGAATCGAACCGAACCGAAGAACCGATGCCCATACCAAGTGGAAAGTGTACTTTTTTTTGCGTTTTTGACGAATTTGAACCACTTTTTTCTCTTAATTCACGATAGGCGTTGCTTTTTATACTAGAATGAAGTATCTACTGACGATAGTTGCTCAATTTATGGGTTTATAGTCGAAGCCAGGGTAGAATTTTAGTTGCATGTAATACTGATACTCTCCTGAGAAATATTATGTATGTTAGATCTGCATTAGGTAGTTCATTGTTGATTTTGGTGTTCGTTGTATAATTCCCAGATCCCTGCAACGTGTATGTAAAAAGTGTAACCGTTCGCACCCTGATCACCCACAATGAAAGCAATTCGCAGCTGATTGTATGTTTATACTTATTTACAAACAATTCGCAGCTTGAGCTACCTAATTCGCATCATACCAGATCTCATTTCGCAGCTTGTCTGTTAAGCCAATATTTATATGTATGCATTTCGCAGCTTGTGATACGAATTATTTGTGACATTCCAACTGATTTGTGTTTGTGCAGAAAGTATGACAACAAAACCTAGCTACTACAGATCAGGGTTAGTGAGCCTTCTAAAGCTACTCAAAGACATGCGTATTACAAGGGCCCACATTGAAGCTGCAAGAAACACACCCTTCTACACGCTTCTGAAAACGGCGTTCGAAATCCGTAATGAGGAAGAGCTGCCAAAGTAGCAGCTAGTAATACCAAAACAATAACAAATGCCATTATAAAGGTACGTCTAAAATGGACTTCATCTTTATAAAGCAAGATTCTGTACATTTCTAACATAGCATGTTGTCATTGGTTTTACAAGAGGGTATAGAGAAGGCCATAAACGAAGGAGGGGAGCATGAATTGGAAGACGTGGCGAGGCTGTTGATACTGTTTTTGTGCTCCACGCTATTCTACTCCGTATCTGGAGATATCCTGGGCTGGAGCACGGTTTATTACGTTGAAGACCTCAATAGAATAAACAATTATGACTGGGCTGGATGGATTCTGTTCAAGCTTCGACAGTCTATCAGGAGTTGCTTAGCAGTAGAAAGAGCTGATAAAGTCGTCGGCTGCGTCGCCCTTGTAGTTGTAAGATTGATCTATTCAATATAAAAATTAGTTATGTACATAGCATCGTGTTGATAAAAGTTGTCCCCATGCAGCCCTTCATCATGGAGCACACAACAATCGGCCACGAGGTAGCGAAGCCAACCTCGATACCAAGGTTTTTCAAATGGTTGGGGTTAGAGTGCCAAGCATCAACCATGACATATCTTATTAGAACACCCTACCTGGATAATGACCAGGTAGAAGCTTTATATATGTATTGAACTGGGGGTGCATACAGTTCGCAGCATATCATGCGTTTTGCTTATAAAAATATATCAATCATTTCGCAGCCTGATATGAATTTTACTTCGCAACTTCATTTTCAACACAGTTCGCATCATATGTTTTATACTTAGTTCGCATCATATGGTTTACACTTAGTTCCCATCATATGTTTTACATATAGTTTGCAGCATACTGTCCCATACTCATTTCGCAGCTCAGCATGCGAAATGTGATTTAAAACCACACAGTCCGCATCATATGATGCGAACTGTTTATAAAAAACAATTTGTTTGTCTACACCCTCATACTTTCGAAACAATTAATTTACTTACATGTGCATCTGTTGGTAGGTTTTAGAAGGTCCATTACAGCTTACCGAGGCTGAAATTGAAGCTTAAGGAGAAAGAGAAGATGGTGAAGATGCAGAAGTAACGGTACCTACTTCACCGGAAGAAAGACCTAGGAAGAGGACGAAAAGCACAGCATCAAAACCAAAACAAAGGAGACGAGCATCACAGAATGTAACGAATAAGGTGATGTCTCCCACACTCGAACAACCAACACCACCCGAGCCATCGATTCCACCACCAAGACTCCCCAAGAAAACGATTCCACCACAACCGAAAGGCAAATCCAGGCAAGAGCCCTCCGACACCGACACAACCAGTATGAGTGAAACAATCGGTGATTATTTATTCAAACGCAGAGAACCTAATCCCGATATTGTTGCTCAATCAAAGCGTTTGAAGACATACGCCGACAAGAACAAGTACGAGCGAAAAATAGAAAAACAAGCCAGAGAAGTAAGTATGACTTGAACCTTAAATAATCACTACAATCAGCACTTAATATGTTTATAAAAAGTTTGCTATCATTTTTGCAGCTGAAAGAATTGAAACGCAAGATAGCGGAACTTGAAGCACAACAACTCCACAATGCTATCTCTCAGCCAATTTGCCGTATCGAAAGCCCAATAAAGCAGGTACCAGCAGCACTTCCAGAGAGAGTAGAATCCACTGATCAGCAAGCATCCGTGTCTAATGCTGATCAGCACCATGCTGATGGAGTACTGCCGGAAGAAAGGGATGATGATGCCCACAATTCACCCATCATGGAGACACATACAGAGGAGGTAGATAATGTAAGTAGATGATATGATGTTATCAAACAAATATCAGGACTCTTGTGTAGTGTTGTCCAAACGTTTCGCAGCTTGAGCTGCAAATTATGTAATAAACTGGTGGTTTGGTTATTACACAATTTGCATGCTGAGCTGCGAATTGTTAGGAATGTATAACATAGATATTATGTCAGGATGCGAAATGTGATTACACAATGATTAACTTATGCTTAACCCTTCCACCCTTTTGTTTTTTTTATTTTTGTATGAAATAGGAGACCGAGAGCCAACAACAACACCAACAGAAACAGCAAGACCAGCAGCAACAACAACAACAACAGCAACAAGAACAACAGTAACAACAACAACAACAGCAGCAACGAGAAGAAGAACACCCCCAGCAACAGCAACAAGAAGAAGAAGAACAACAACACCCCCAGCAACAACAACAACAACAACAACAGCAGGAACAACAGGAACAACAGAAATAACAACAACAACACGAACAGCAACAACAAGAAGAACACCCACAACAACAACAACACGAAGAACACCACCAGCAACAACCCCAGCAGCCACAGGTTCAACACGAAGACCGGCAACAAGAATAACAACAACAAGAGCAACAAGGACAACAAGAACAATAACAGCAGCAACAGATAACCTTGGCGAAGAGAGAAAGGCTAACTCAAGAGGTAGCACCTCAAGAGTCAGAACCTGTCCATCCCGGTGAGAAGACAGAACTACTCAGCCAGGAAGGACCATCCTTAGAAGACAAAACCACTTCTTCGGTGGAACCTCAAAGACCAACGGTGCTGTCAGCAAGTCAGAATTGCTAAGCCAACGTCAAACTGTAGGCCCGGTAACAAATCAACTGCCAGCTCCAGAGTCCCACGATAACACAGTAGGTTTACCTTATGCTTTTGTTGATGGTATTTACACTCAAGTTTCACAGACATTTTTAAATGAAATTGATAATGTATATTACGATTCTATAATACAACGGTCTTTGGAGAACATGTCGGAGGATGACTTTTATGATTTCTGCCGACACGATCCAGATCCTATGCCGAACAAGTCAACGGGAGTGGTTGTCGCTGACCGTGCGGTAAGGCTTACTTATAATGATTTCGCATCATAACACAAGATTTGTGTCTAATGCTGATTGGGGTATTACAAACGGATATCAGGGTAGGATGCGAACTGTTCAGTGGAACCTCGAACAGTTCGCACCCTACCCTGATAGATACTAATAAATTTATTTAACTGGAACCTTACATTTCGCAGCCTAAGCTGCGAACTGTTTGGACTCGTTGCACTTATAAACCACTGACACCCTTCTACTCTTGATTTTTGTTATTTACTAAGCTCGAGCCCAGTAAAGAGATAGAGCAGCCAAGTTTTGCGCTACTGACACAAACGCAGCCTCAAGTGGCAGAGGAAGAAGAAGAGTTCGTAATTACAATGCGGGAACCACCAGTAGTAGAATACAGCGACTGGCCAAAGAAAACAAAAGTAACTGACCGTATCGATCTGGCAGAATACCACAAAATACAGTTGGTTAAAGCCTACGAGAGCGACACCCCTGATCCAGTGGTATGGCAGTTACCGGAGTCCAAGTTTACATACAGAATCAGGGTGCAAGCGAGTGATGTCATGGCACTACCTTTAGAACTGGAGCTGGACGTAAAGGTATCCAATTGTCAACCAATTTTATTTTTAATGTTTCAAATATGTATTCTATATTTAACATAAATCTACAACTCCTTTGTTAGCTTATCGATGCTTGGATTCGAAAGATGCTTGAAGATGTAGACTACAAAGTTCCATGCACTAAAGCTAAAGGAGAGCATCACGACGCCATACTGATTTCGGGCATGACTGCGGTAAGTTTAGCTCACGTAAATTGAACAAAGTTCTCAGAAATGTTCTCATTTTAATATACTCTTGCTTGGATGCAGCATCAAATGAAAGCAGGGTGGCAAGTGGAAAATTTGGTGGACATGGCTTTTAGGAAGGGGTGCAAAGCAGCCAACATCATCATGGTTCCAGTGTGCACCGAGTCGAAGGACAATGTAAACCACTGGACGTTGCTCGTCATCGACGTCGACGGAAGGACAATTTCAAACTACAATTCGCTTCTGCCTAAGCTTCATGCCATATACACCACCACAAGAACACCTGCACTACTGGTAAATATTCCAAACTATACACTTAAATCTGAACACATTTTAAGTATGCATGCTGCGAAATGAGATCTGGTATGCTGCAAATTGTGAGTAAACAAGATGTTTTTTCGCAGCCTGTCCATAACTCAATTCGCAGCCTATCCATGTTGGATACAATTCGCAGCCTGTCCACAACTCAATTCGCAGCCTATCAAGGCTGTCATACAATTCGCAGCCTAAGATACGAATTGTGTTGGATTTATTGTCATATAATTCGCAGCCTGAGGATGCGAATTGTATGTCACCAACTGTTTTTGTTTTTGTGCATATTCCTAACACTAATTATTATACACAGATCAAATATTTGTTGGATAGAGGATTCCTACCCAAATATACTACAGGGGGGAAGGTTAAAGTGGAAAGAGGCATCCCACAACAAAAGCGAGGCAGCGTGGACTGTGGTGTCTTCGTCTGCAAATATGCAAGGGATATTATTGAGCATGGATCAGTGCAGAAAAAATACGATGCAGATATGGTAACTGCCTTCAGAGCAGAAATGTTCTATTACTTTTTAAATGACAAAGACACCATCACATATGGCTGATTCGTGTATTGCTTGTAAATACATCTGTTGCTTGTAAATACATCTGTCTGTTGTAATTTTTAGTTTTGTTGTGCATACATAAACAAATTACATTTTCAAATCTTTGAATACTCCTTATCTTATAGTTCGCATTATAACCTGATATATAATGGTTGATTATGATCCTGGTAGTTTACTCTGGCATGTATGAACAGTTCGCAGCCTAATCCTTATGAACAGTTCGCAGCCTAACTTATCATCAAATATTTCGCAGCCGAACCTGATAGATGGTAATCACTTCACACACAGTTTGCATCCTGGTATCCCAGCTTAAAACCAGTTCGCAGCCTGGTGCAGAAATAAAAAATAAAAAATACAAAGTGGAAGGATACGAACAGGTTGTGGCTTATGCCTTGGTAAACGTTTTCTACATTGAGCACACAAAAAACAATCTAATCAAGTACATAATTCATTAAATGCTGATTGGACATGGAGGCTATGTAATGATTACCTCCTTTCCCTATAAAAACCTCTAGTAACCAAAGGCTAATTTTACACCAAACTCTATATTTTTTTAAAAACACCTCTTCTTCTCTTCGAATTCAAACAGTCATGTCTTTTTCTACCACCACAACAACCACCTCATACTCAAACTCTGGTTCACTCGGTTCTCTGGGTGACTCCTGGTCATCCTTAACCGTTAACTGGAGTGATGAGTTGATCATGCCAGCAGTACCAACCCCAAGCCTAGTCTCTGTCTTCGAACTAGACATGTATGATGACTACTACTCTGCTGACTCTCAACCAGTGGAAGTTGTTCCACAGGTTGCTGCTGAACCTCAGCCAGAACAGGTTCCAATGCTTCCTGCTGCACCTCAGCCAGAAAAGGTGCAACCTCAAACGACAGAGGTTCGAAACAACAAAAGGTAGAGGGAAGACGAAGCTGGTCCATCAAGGACAAAATTTTTAAGCATGATGGACGTAGATATTGAAGCTGAAGAGAAAGTGGAAGAGAAAGAGAAAGTCGAAGACAAAGAGGAGAAAGACAAAGATGATCAGCACAAAAAGGAGAAAGAGGAAACAGTTGGTGATGAATCCTCTACCAACAGCTAGAGTTGGTTTTTGTTTTTTGTTTTTTTGAAATGGAACTAACTAGCAATAGTAGCTTGTACTGATATGTGTAAACATTTGTTAGTTTCTGGAAATATTGTAATCCTCCTTTTTGTAATCCAACTTGTTTACAGAATTTCAATGATATAAAGGATTCGCATCCAAATATATTTTGCACTTCATTCGCATGTTAACCTGCTATATTACTTATTTTCAACCTTACTGAATATCCTGGTATTTTTATAAATGACAATTCGCAGCTTATCATATGAAAAATATCAGGACTTCTAATTGATCTCCATTCGCATCACAATTCTGGCCCTACTTCGCAGCCTATCATGCGAAACGTAAGATATGATAAATGTTTGATATGATTTTACCAGTGATTCGCATCCTGTTGAAATTTCACATAATTGCACATAATTCGCATGTAATCCTGATAGATGTTTGTAACAATACACCAACATATTGTACATGATTCGCAGCACAGGATGCGAAATGCTTACAACTCCAATAGTGGCAGATACAAAAACAGAGGAATGTACAAATGTTTAGTTTGTTGTACAAAACAATAACTATGCTACAAAAATAAATGTCCTTAAACTAGAACATCACAAGTCCTCCGGTTATGGCCTGATTTCGAACATCGGCCACACCTTAACTTCTTGGTTGAGATTTCTCCTCTAGAAGGGATTCGCTTTTTCTTAGGTCTTCCAGAGCGTCTCTTAACGTTCGGAGGTAGAACTTCAACAAAAGAAGGATCGTTAGCGCTGGACCCTTCGCTGAAATCAGTTATAGCTGGTATGCTGAAAGAGTAACTTTCCCTGTAATTCTTAACCGTAAAGAAGGGTTCTATTACAGTCAATGGATCTTGGTCGGTGTATTGTAATGCCGCTAGAGCATGAGCACATGGAAAACACTCTTGTTGCCATGATCCGCATGAACATTTGAAATCCAACAGATTAACAACAGCCACAGGAGTCGAAAAGACTTTGAACATGGCGGAAGAGGACTTACGTACTACCCAACTTCGGCACATGTCAACATTCTGCTTTAGCTTCTTCTCGTACTCGGGAACCAAATTAGTACTCCAGCTGAGACCTTCTTCGTATCTCCGTGAAACCTGAGTCATAAGCAAGACTCTAATCCAATCAATAAACTCAACAATTGGTAAGCCGCAATATTTTTTAATCTGGTTGTTAAACGATTCAGCTGCGGTAGAAGCCATCGAGCCTATTCGCTTCCCTTTTACGTAAGCGTGTGCATACTTTTCAGGGGGTAAATTTGCAAGAAAATCACTCATTCTCTCACCACCTTCACATAGAAAGCCTGTTAGTATATCTTTAAAAAGCTCTTGACTGGGAGCATAAGCAAGACGGTGGAAGAAACTCAACATATTTTTTATATACTCCCTGTTAGTATGTTCCAGTTTGGCTCTCAAATTCTGCATCAGATGGAAATAACAGTACGCATGATAGCAGTTTCGATACAAGACAGAAACAGCATTAACAATACCAGAATGACGGTCTGAAATAAATATGATCTGGCGATCCAGCAAATGTGGTTTCAAACACCCCAAAAACCACATCCAATTGTCCCAATCTTCAATGCTAACTACACCAACAGCAACAGGGAATAGTCCTGGAAAAAGGCAGATCAAATAAACACTACAACAGTATGCAAACGTTTAAAAATGAGTAACAATTCGCATGCTGTCCTGGAACAATTCGCAGCTTGTCATCGAAATATGTGTGACATTTTAATTGCTCATGCAAACAGTTCGCAGCTTGGCATGTGAATTCGCAGCTTGTGGAAACTTTAAATAATACCTAACTCAAGCTGCGATGTAGGTACAGTTTACTCAGCATAATACATAATTCGCAGCCTCAAATGCAAAATGTGAGGATCACAACACTGCATAATTCGCATCACCTGCTGCGAATTGCATCAGCATTTTCACACAAAAACATCGTTCATTAAATAGATAAATGTAACTAACCGTTGTTTCCGTCCTTTGCTACAGCAGTGAGTAATGTAACCTTGTACTTGCCATATAAGTGGGTTCCATCGACAAACAACATTGGACGACATGAATGAAAACCACTAAGGGACGAACCAAATGCTACAAAACAGCGCTTGAATCGGTTTCCAGCTGACAACTCCAACTGGCAGTCTGAAGTAATATCCCGGCTCTTCAAGCGTTTGAAGTATCCGCTTAGTAAACTAAAATAACTTGAACTATCTCCAAAAACTCCCCTCCTAGCCTTCTCTAAAGCATTCCATGACAAACGATAAGAGATGTCAAGACTGGTAAGAATTAAAGCTGTATTGACAAAATCAAGAACACAAATCTACTTAGAGAATTTTTTGAAGTGAAAAGTGCTTCTGATTATTTCATAGGCATAACTGACTTCTTCAGCCTCTTTAAATAGACTGAGTGAGTTAGTTAGAGAAACGGTTACATAATGGTATATTTACAATTCAACCCTTACATTTCTCCTAAAGCCTAATTTAACCCTATATTTACAGAACTTATCACTTTAGTCCCTATCAATTGCACTTAGGTCCCTGAGGAATATCTTTCCTTATCAAAGACCGTAATCTTGTTTGACAGTCGATTGTATGGTTTTGGCTGTCAACGAATGGCAGGTCCGGAGAGAATCCTGAATTTCCTCTGCAATCAAATCTGATGTCAAATTCCTGTGCCGCTTATGCTTATGCTTCTGGGAGAAAACAGGACTGCAAGTATGGTACGGTAAATGCTTCTTGATCGTCATAAGGTCGGTGCTTGAGTCAATAGATGCATAAACCATCCATTTGCACCCACTTGTGAGCTTATTTTCACAATAAGCAGCGATCTTATTTGTTGTGTTGTGCAGGTATTTGAAAGAAAAACCATGCTCTAACGCAAACTTGCACAAGGATACCCTCAGACCGGCAGCACCTTTTTCAAAAGCTTGACCCACTCCTGTAATAGCATCAGCCCAACCAACAGTAGCAAGTTGTTTTTTCCTCTGATCAGAATTCACTAAACCGTTACTACTCTCCCCGCTAACTAGTTGATCAAGAGATGGTTCTCCCAAAATCAAGCTACACTCTTTACGCTTACCACCAGAATCCTTACCACCAGAGCTCTTATCAACAGAACTTTTATTACGAGAACCCTTATCGAAGATATGTTGTTCTATGAGAAAACTAACCCGTTTTAAACGCTCCAAATCAAGATATAACACCAACCCAACAAAATCATTCTGGTTATTAAAGAAACAATTATTGTGATCCCCGCAGGAGTAAGTAATTAGGTACTCACCTGTGGCAAGCTCCTCCCATGTATACTCTACATAAGCTTGGATACTTTCGAAGCTTTCAAACTCCGTGAAAGGCACAATTGCAGTTTGGTGACCATATTTAAAAATACAAACTCGTGATTTAGACATCTCTTAACCTGGACAATACAAGTTATTTGTTATTAGTCACAAAAACTAGGTGCAAAATATTTACTACTGCATCAAACAATTCGCATCCTAAGGTGCGAATTGTATATACCTACAACGATCTATTGGCATCTTGTCCTGATATTTGTAGGTAACAAAGTCCTGATATTTGTTATTAGTCACAAAAACTGTGCAGATTATTTACTCCACCATCAAACAATTCGCATCCTATCTTGCGAATTGTGTATATCTACATAGAGCTATTCGCATCATGTCCTAATATTTCTATGTAACACCGGTCCTGATATTTGTTTCGAAATAGAATACTCTAAGTGACCTAAAAACTCGTAATCTACACATTCAAGACAAAACTAAAGCACTACCAAATTATATAACGAACTATATAACGAACAATATTAACTAAACAATAACAGATCACTATAACAAAAAAAAAACCAGAGAAAAGCTCGAAATCAGGCAATGGCATCTAAAAACAGTAGAATAGAACCTATTCCAACAGAGAAAACGAATAAAAAACTTCGAAATCGGTAGGTAATTACCTAAAAAGCTCGCAGCACGATTACTTGTAAGCTATAAGATTCCAAAAAGCGACGATCAACTCCTGTACGTATAAAACAGAGGTTAGACAGGTCTAACACAACAACTTACATAAAGAAACAAACCTTTAGCAGCTTCCGATCACCGGAAAATGTGATTTCAACCCAGCTCGTGGTGGTTGGTAGGGTTAGGTGGTTAGAGCGGCTAACAAATTCAAATCTTCAAAAAGCTAGAAAAAATAGAAAGAAAACAGAAAATAAGGTTTATATAAGGGTAGTTAGGGTATTAAAATAAAATTAGGTTGTAAGTGACAATAAGGTAGTTGAGATGGGTATTAAGTAACAATTGATCAAACCTTGGGTGGTAAGTGACAATTGAATAGTTGAGTGTGTACTTTAAGTACAATTTCCCATGAAGTAATGTATTATGAATATAGTATATAAAGGGATTGAGACCCTAGAATAATATAAGATTTTCTAATCAGAGCAATGCGATAATAACATGTTTATTATTCTATTTTCCACAAGTATATTGTCATTAATAAATTTCTTCATCATTAATATATTGTTAAATCCGACTATGGCTTAGATATTTTCAAACAAGATATGTCTCGATTCAATATATTTTTTTTGTCGCGGAATTACGTGTTTAGTTATTGCATAATTACTAGTAAAAGTGGTTACGGAATTAGGTTGATCTTGCAGAAATACAAATTTTTAATTGGTTGCTAAATTTATTTATTCAATATATACTTAATTATACAATGTATGTATTTTCCCAGAGAATTTGTTGTTCTTGGGGCTAAATATGGTGATAATTTATAATATTTTTTAGATATATTAAATTTTTATTTACTTGGTCGTCAAATCACTTTTATATTTGATTGTCACCTAGGTATAGTTAATGTTGTCTCAATTGTTTTTTCTTAGGGTATGGCTATATATACCCAATTCCGGTTTAAGTATACCCAAAATCTTTCTTTGACTTTAGTTTGACTTTTTTGACCAAATTACCCTCGACAATTCAATTAATCTCGAAACTACCATTAAGTAAAAAAAACTACTAAGTGTATCAAAAGTATACTCAATTCACCAAATAATCTATACCCAAACAAACACTCTTCTTTAGTGAATTTATCGTCCAAATAGTCTAGTTTTCTTAAAATCTTTTAAACCAAAATCCTCCTTTGACTTTAGTTTGACTTTTTTTGACAAAATTACCCTCGACAATTCAATTAATCTCGAAACTGCCATTAAGTAAAAAAAACTACTAAGTGTATCCTAAGTATACCCAATTCACCAAATAACCTATTTCGCTATCTATACCCAAACAAACACTCTTCTTTAGTGAATTTATCGTCTAAATAGTCTAGTTTTCTTAAAATCTTTGAAACCAAGTTCAAACTTTAAAATAAAATTAAGAACATTCAACCTCATTCTAAAGAAAAACACAAAATCGATCATGACTCACCAAAACTAGGGATTAACATGGAGGAGTTGATGTCGCCGGAGAAAAGAGATGATGAAATGTCGCCAGAAAAGGAGTTGGAGTCGCCGGAGAAGCAGCCACCGTCGCCGGAAAAGGTAGCAATTGGCCTAGTAGCCTCAGCACCATCGGTTACTGGCCATGGAACCGATGGTGCGTAGGTCACGCACGGCCGATTCTGGGCCTTGGAACCGGCCGTGCGTGACCTACGCAACACCGGTTCCATGGCCAGGAACCGATGGTGCTGAGGCCTCAGTCCGGTCGGTACTAAGGCCTTAGGGCCACCGGTTCTGCGGCCTTGAACCGGTAGTACAGGGGCCTCAGTCCGCTCGGTTCTGAGGCCCCTTCACCACCAGTTCAACGCAACATAACCGGTGGTGCACCTACTCGTGTACGGCCGGTTCTGAGGCCTAGAACCACCGGTGGTTCTAGGCCTTTTAATCTTTGGTTCGCGCAAATTTTCCGAAAAAATCAAGGTTTTTTCCTTATTAATTATACCTAATTGCTTATTGTGATTTGTTGTTGTGTAACAGAGGATAAATGTTGCCCATGGGACTGAGGAAGCTTTCGCTACTGACTACAGTCATTTGTTCTTCACTACCGAGTTCTATACACAAGAAGCGTTGATTAAGTGGGTGACGAAGATAGGAAAACGCCATGGTTATCAACATAAGTCGGCGCGACAAAGTAAATAGTATAAAAAGTCCTAGGATATTTTTCCAGTGTGAGAGGTCGGGAAAGTATACTCCAAGAGTAGCTGAGAAAGACCGTAAACGCAAGTCTACAGGAACCAAAAATATTGGCTGCCCATTTGAGCTTCTCGGGTTAATGGTGGAACCAGATCAATGGAAGTTAGAAGTGAAATGTGATATTCATAACCATGAGAGTTCAAAACAGCTAGACGGTCATTCTTTTGCTGGCCGTTTGAATGATGAAGAGATAGAATATGTTGAACAAGCGACCTACATTGGTACTAACCCCAAAGATATACTGAATGGTGTTAAAAAGCTAAACGAAGATAATGTTTCTTCTATGCGCACCATCTACAATGCACGACAGAAAAGTAGGGTTTTAAAGAAGGCGGGTAGGTCACAACTCCAGTTCTTGTTGGGGGAGCTTAAGTCACATAATTATTATGAATGACATAAATCTGGTGAAGACGATGAACAAGTCATTACAGATATGTTTTTCGCCCATCCAGTCAGTGTTGACCTTTTGAGGACATTTCGAACAGTTTTGATCATGGATAGTACGTATAAAGTCATACGATATGGTATGTCATTGTTTGAGATAGTGGGTGTGACGTGTACCGGATTGACTTTCTGTGCAGCATTTGCCTTTATGTCCGGTGAGAAGTTAAACAACTTCAAATGGGTGTTAGAGTGTTTGAAGTCGTTGATTTCCGTTCACGGAATTGAAGAAACTCGTGTCATCTTGACCGACAGAGATTTAACGCTGATGAACGCCATAGAAGTGGTATTCCCAGAGACAACGCATATGTTATGCCGATGGCACATAGCACAGAATGTTCAGCGGCAAACAAGAAAATACTTCCCCGAGAAAAATGATCATTTGAAATTTGTTTCTGCTTGGAAGAAGATTGCGTATGCAGTATCAGAGATTGAATTCAATCACGCCCGACGAGACATGCTATTGGAGTACAAAGAATACCCTATTGCAATTGAATACACTGAAAAATCATGGCTCGATAAATACACGGACAAATTTGTTGTTTGGAAGACGAACAATAACTTGCATTTGGGACATTGCACGACTAACCGCGTCGAGAGTGCTTATTCTAACCTAAAGCGGTACCTACGTACAAGCAAATTAAACTTTGAGTTATTTTTGGGAAAGGTTCATTGGCTAGTCGAAATCCAACATGCTGCCATTAGGTCGTTGTTCGAGAAGAGTCGTTACATAGGCGCTGCATAAGTTCGCAGACAAACATTTTGATGAAATTTGAGGCAAGGTTTCCCACATGGCGTTAGAACTATTTTTTGACGAAGTAGAGAAGGCCGAAGATAGCAAGATGATCGCTATTAAAGATGGGTCGGATGTTAAACATAATGGCGTCTGTATATGCGCTATAAAATCTACCCATGGTATACCTTGCTATCACCAGGTCCGCAAGTCGCGTAAAAACGGAAAAGCTGCATCGTTAGAAGCATTTCACACCCACTGGACAAGGTTAAAAATAATGCCTCGTTCATTCCGTACGACCATGGAGATTCTGAAAGATGATCTGCAAAAGTTAGTAATCGATGTTATGGAGACAAAAGACGAAAACCGTATAAAACACATTTACAAGAAATGGTTTGAAATTGTTTATCCTGAAACATCCTCATTGCTAGAGCCATTGGAGAAGCAGAAACACCGAGGCCGCCCACAAGTGAAAAGAAAATTAGTTTTCGATACATCATCCACTAAACATGACAAATGCCAATGGGAACACGCAGATGATGCTGATAAGGCTAGTCTTGACTCAGTCATGAACTCTTTAAAACCACCAAAAGTTAAAAAGGGTAAAGCAGTTGCTAGTGCAAATACGATTCAGGCAGATGTGCCTAAAGTACCTCGTACTCGCAGTTCTTCCATTGCCTCGCTCGCTAGCAACATCATACAATCATCCATTGGTGAAGTCAAAGAACTTGTATACGACCCGAAAGGTTTTTTGCGTTGGTTTCCGACTCACTTCAATCCTTTTATATCGGGTATAAATGATGTTAAGGGAGATGGTCATTGTGGATATAGAGCAGTTTCGTTTGGGTTGTACGATCATGAAAAAGGTTAGCGAGGTGTTCGAAAGGCAATATACAATGAACTTATGGACAACTATGACACATACAACAAGATATATAATGATAAAGAGGAGTACCTGAAGGTTGCAGAAAGTATAAACTACTACGACACACCAGCATCCCCCAAATATTGGATGTCAATGCCGGAAATGGGCATTGCGATTGCGATTGCAACCAAGTTCGAATGCATTGTTCATTTTGTGTCACTCGTGGGGTCTCAAAACTATAGTCATATTTTTTTACCTCTGCACGGTAAACCCCTCATTATGGCCCAAAGACGTGAAATTGGGTTTGGATTCGTTGATACTAATCACTTCGTCAATGTAAGTCATTCGATTTATGGTTTTGTTATTACTTACAACTGCATTACTCAATTTTTGGTTCTAATTTAAGTCTTATTAAACAACTATCAATCAAGCACCTATGCTGTTGCGCACACATACATCCTACGTGGCAGAAGTTGAAGAGTGAAGAGGCTACATATTGGGAGCTACCAATAGTTGGTCGTTGCAAAACATACACTGAGTTCGAAGGGAGAAAGCCAGTTAATTCATTCCCATAAGTAACTAATCTTGATGAATTTTAGTAGTCGATTTATATCTTTTGGTCGGATTTATATTGTTTTGATTGGATTTATGTCTTTTGGTCGCTTTATGTATTTTGGTCGGATTTATGTTGTTTAGAACTTTGTTTACTTTATCATAACGTTTTGTACTTCGGTTGTTTGACTGTAATTCATGAAATTTTCCAACTTATAATGATAAGCAACTAATCATTTCATAACTTAATATCAAACGTTACAAACAAGCAACAACAACATCGCAAAACATGAGTACATAACTTGAGATTGAAAAGACAGTTAGTCAAAATCCTAGCCTCCATTGTCGTTGAGAATACGCACTGTTTCCTCCTTCATGGAAATTTGTGAATGAACATATTCTGCCATTTCTAAAGACAAATAGTCTGTGATCATTAAACCAAACGAGTCGAATGCCTCGTTCCTAACTTCTGGGGGCTCGTTAAACACCAAGAACATCGGTCCACTAGTTATACACCTGTACCTAGTGGCTACCTCCTCACGACTACGAGATTGAGGCATTTGTCTAGACGTAGACATTTCACCGTACATGAAATACATCATACATAAAACTTCATCGAAAAACTCATCAATATTATCGTCCGGCCTTTTAAACTTCACGTGTTTCGCAGCCTTGAGTAGATGAGCATCATCAAACACACTCCAACCCATGAAGAAAGACTTCAGCTAGGTTTGAAGAAGATTTTTGTGTGTTTGGTGTTGTAACTTAGATCTCTTTATATAGAAAAATATAAAATTATTTGGCGGGAATTATAGAGCGAGAAAATAAACGTGAGAAAAAATACTGGGAAAAAATTTCAAGCACCAATTGCGTACCATAGGTACTACCTACTGTGTACCTATGGTGCACAGTGAAGTGTACAGATGGTTCTAAGTCCATAGCACCATCAGTACACCACCCTGTGTACCTATGGTGCATTAAGGTTGCACTATAGGTACACAGTATGAGGCACCATCGGTGCGCCTCACTGTGTACCGATGGTGCCATGCACCAGCCGATACTTGGCATGTCGGCCGGTGCATTGTACCATCAGTAAAAGGGGCATGTACCATCGGTGGTGTCTTGCTCAGGGTCCCCATTGGCATCCACCCTCTCACTAACAGGTGGTGGATGTGTACTAGTATGTGTAGGGGATGGAGCACTCCGAACGGGAGGTGGTGGATCACTAGTAGTGGGTGGTGGTGATCGGTGTAAATGAGACGTCTCGCGTCGTGAAGAGCCTCCACCTCTACTATCATCCACTGCAATCTCTAAGGCTTTTTCTTTCCTCTTTCCATGGTTGATTCGGCGCAAATACCGATCAAACTTTATCCTCTCCTCCTCCTCCCAAAGACGAATAGTCTCAGGGTCCTTAGATGAATCTCGTTCGCGCTTAGCATCGCGGACCCTCTCATCTTCGACGACCCGTACCGTCTTTAGATTCTTCCCCGGGTGTGGCGTCCGTGATCCCGGGGGATACGCCCTAGAGCGAGGAGGACGTCGCTCCTCAACGACATCGGACCTACAATAATACAAAAAAATTTACAAAATTAATAACATATGATATAATCCGCAAAATTAAAAAAAAAACAAAACTACAATTCAAAATCAAACTTCCAATTGAAAGAAATTTCTTAAATTTTTTTTTTTTAAATTCAAAATTAATTTTAAAAATTTAGTTTGGTAATTTTTTTAAAGTTTCGGCTGTGCACCATAGATGCACAACAGCCCGTACCGAGCGGCACAGACCCCCTGTACCGCTCGGTACAGAGGACTTGTACCGAGGGGCACAGGTGCCTGTGCCGCTCGGTACACAATGGTTGTGCCGCTCGGCACAGAGGGGCTGTGCCGAGCGGCATAACCATTCACACCGATGGTGCTGCCCTAGGCGCACCGCCGGTGCGAATGGCCCATAAACCCTAATTTCTAGCCTAAATTCTACCCTAAATCCATACCTAAACCCTAAATTCATACCTTAATCTAACCTAAATCCTAAATTCATACCTAAATCTAACTAAATTAATTTGAAAAATTAGATTAGGGAACTTACGTAGGTGGTGGTGGTGGGTTTTTGTTCTTCACCATGATGGAGGAGGAGGAGTAGTGGTGGCTCGCCGAAATTTTTTAGAGAGAGGTGTGAGTGTTTTGAGAGAAGAGAGTTTGAGAGTTTAGAGATAAGTGAGAGAAGTGAGGGAAGTGAGGGAAGTGAGAGAAAGTTTAGGGAAAAATGTGTTGGATGAAAGTTAGTAAAAAAAATTGACTTATATACCTAGAAAAGGGTATTTTTGGAAAAAATTGGGTATACTTAGATCACCTTTGGGTATACTCAAAATTGGGTATACTTAAATCATAATTGGGTATATATAGCTTGACTTTTTTTCTTATTTCTACCATGCATATTTTTTATGTTATCTTATTGGAAATATGAAGCATGCATTTAGACGTACACCAAATAATTTTTGGATGAATTTGGGAAAAATATTTAAACAGTGTGCTTATGCGCCCATTAAAAGTTTATTCAATTCAAAATTATAAGAATTTCTTAAAGAATATTTACCTTCATGGAAAATCTCCCTACTGAAAAAAAGTATGCATGTGTGTACTTTAAAGGTAAACGATATGATGTTATGGCTCCTAATGAAATTGAGTCTTTTAATCATCAAACTAAAAATTTTTGTAGCCTACTTATTTCGATTTATTTGATAAAATTAAGATTACAATTATGACCCAGATATGAAAGTGTTACTCTGATTATTTACGATGGAATAACGAGTTGTGTCATGATATTGAGAAGAAGATTAAAAGCAATATTGGAGAATTCCGTACGTGGATTGTTCGGTCATCTACGAAAGTACTGTTTGAAGCTCAATCAGAACCGATTATAGTTGTTGATCTTTTGAATTACAAATCTTATTATGGTATTTGTATAATTGAATGTTTCCATTGCTCACATGTTTTGGTTGCTATATTTAATATTCATATAAATACTTTAAAATTTGTGGATTCATACTATAGTTTATGTTCTTATAAAAAAACTTTTTCTTGGGAAATAATAGCTTTATCTATTTTTGGTGTAGCTTATAGTTCAAATCAATCCATTATTTTTTCTTAAATAATTTGGAATTAGAGATGTAATGTTCATTTTTCCAGTTATGAAAGTAACTTCTGTCAGTTGGGTACAAAATTACGTTTGTTTTGGTTGTGAAAAAAAGTATTATTGTGAATCAATATAACTCTAACTTGGTGCAAAATTATATTGTAATTGGTTGCGAAATTACAATATAAATGGTTGTAGAATAGTATTTTTTGTTAAAAAAAAAGATCGATTTTATGAAAAATAAAAGTGTAATTAGTTGCGAACTTATGCGTTAATTAGTTACGGTTTTGTTATAAAAGGTTACGTAATAATATTTTTAGTTGTGTACAAGTTGCTAAATTAAGAGAAAACTCGGTTGATAATAAGATTGTAGTTGTGAAATAACAATATATAATAAAAGATAAAAGAAAAGTAATATTCCAAACGAGAATCTACCAATATATGATTGTATGTTAATGGTTAAGAAATAAAATAAACATTTCTACTCTTATGTTTGACATAAGATCTTCTCGTGGTTAACACATATCTCTTTCAAATGGTTGTATATATAGTATGGATGAAAATTAGTTGGGATGGATGCAGGTATTGATACACACGTAACATATTCCGTCTATATTTTTGTAAACCCGTCAAATTCAGGTACATGTCTGGTAATAAAATTGTTTTTCCATGCCCAAACCCGTCGGGTTCGGATACCCACCCAAGGATACCATATACTAATGTATTTAACTATTTAATATTTTTTTCATAAAAATTATCCAGTAAAAAAATTAAAAAAAATTATTAAAAGATACCAAATATAATTTCATATTATTACAGTTGACTGAATAATATAAAATATAATTATTATAGGATTTTAAAATTATTACAAGATTATATGTAATTATTATAGGATCCTAAAAATATTATAAGATTATATATAATAATTACAGGAGATTAAAAATCATATATATATATATATATATATATATATATATTTGGTCTTTGTAAACACAACTTTAGAATAAAATAAATCACTTTATAAATTATTTGAATGACTATTTTCCTATCATGGTACCAGAGCCTAATTTTTTTTCTTATGCCGATTCTTGGTAATGAGAGTAAAAAACAATATTAATTTTAATTTTTTGTTCTCTTCTCGTATCAACCGAAAAATAGATTTCGGTGGCGATGATGAGGGGTCCCCGTAGGTTGCACCACAATGTCGTATAATTTCTCCTTATGATCTTCACGCCAAGTGTGGTCATTACTCAAGTAATTTTAAAAGGCGATAATAATGGCGAATGGGCACGAGTGTTGCGTGTAGCTCTTCAAGCTTGTAAATTATTAGGTTTCGTCGATGGTTCTATCTTTATATCACTGAATAATTCAATGGATCTCGAAGATTGGTGGACAAATAATTCGTTATTAGTTTCATGAATCTGGAATAAACTGAACCTTCTCTACCACGATTTCACACATGGAGATGGCTAGTAAACTTTTGGGAAGATATCAATGCTCAATTTTTAGTTGTTAATGGATCACGCATCCAACAACTCAAACGAGAATGAACAACATGTGACCAGAGAGGGTTAAGTATTACATCATTTTACGGGAAACTAGAGAAGATTTGGGATGATTTGAATGATATTGATCCATAAGTGCACATGTGTTATCGCCAAACAATTAAAGAAGAAATGAGATGAAGAAAAAGTTCATCAGTTCCTCATGGGTTTGGATGAAACTTTGTACGGACATCTATGCTCTACCTCATTGTCCCGGGAGCCTTTCCCCACCACCAGATGGTTTTATAATGTTCAATCTCAAAATAAACAACAACAACTTCTATTGTTCGAGGAGCAAGAAATCATGTTTATGAGGTCACTGCTCTAGTCGTACGCACTGGGTACAAACCTTCAAACAAGCCTATAATATGTTCATACTGCAAAAAGATAGGCCGTGACGAGGACTTTTGCTATTAATTATGGCTATCCGGAAGGATATTTTGATGAACTTCAAAGCAATAGAGTGAAAAGCCGTGGTCGTGGCAGAGGTGATTCTGGTCGAGTGCATGGCGGACAACAATATTGTGCCCCTGCTGCTTCCTCGAGAATTTTGCATGGCAAAGACAAACAAGAGGGCTCAGTGGTACCCTCTCTCACTCTGGAATAGTGGATACTTTCAAAAATCTGCCTATTTCTATAAAAAAATGGTTCATTTAAACAATTATCAGGTATACTCTTATCAAATGTTGGATAATTGACACAAAAGTTGTATATAATATGACAAGTAATTTGAATTGTTTGAATAATATTTGTGATATTCAGGATAGTTGGATTTGTCCGTCGGATGTAAAACGGGTTGTTGCTGCAAAAACGGGATCCGTACAATTGAATGATACTCTAATTTTAGAGAATGTTTTATTTATGCCAGATTTAAATGGTGATATACTATATATATATATATATATAAATTTATTGATAAGGCTAATTGTATTCTGATTTTTTTGGAAAGTTATGCATTATTCAAGACCGAGCAACAAAAAAGGTGATTGGTGCATGTAGACAATCTCGTGGAATTTTCTACTTGCAACAAACAGATATACAAAGTGTGGATGTCTCATCTTAGGAGAGTTTATTTGATATATGGCAGAAGAGGCTGGAACATCCATCTCATAAAGTATTATCTTTATTTCGTGTAGGAGGAATTGATAAATTTAATAGTTTAAAGAACAATGCTTGTGACATTTTCTTGCGTGTTGAACATATTTGTAGTAGTTTTCGTTTAAGTTGTGAAAAGAGTACTGCTATTTTTGACCTTATTCATATTGATTTTTGGGGGTCTTATCGTACACCAAGTTTGGATGATTTTACTTATTTTTTAGCCATTATGGATTATTTTTCTCGTCGCATTTAGGTATATATGTTGAGGTACAAATTGGATGTTCATACTATTTTCTCTCAATTTTGTCGTATAATTGAGCGCCAACTTAAATTTTTATTAAACGTGTTGGAAGTGATAATGGGACGGAGTTTAAATGTCTTATTGCGTTCTTTAAAGATACTGGGATAATTCATGAGACATCCTGTAGTGGGACACCCCAATAAAATGGTCGTGTTGAACGGAAGCATAAACACATTTTAAATTTGGGCGTACTTTACGATTTCAAGCTTCATTTCCAATTAAAGTTTTGGGGGAATGTATTCTTATTGTTGCTTACTTGATTAATAGTACTCCCTCGATTTTCTTGAAAGAAAAAACTCCATTTGAACTATTATTTGATAAATCTCCACATATGAATCATATTTGGGTATTTGGTTGTAAGTTAATATTATGTTCATAATCAGAATCGTTGTGGTGAAAATTTTGCATCAAAAAATGTTCATGGAATCTTTATGGGATATCCGTTTGGGAAAAAATGATGACACGTGTATTTTCCGGATATTGGAAAGATGATTGTCTTTCGTGATGTTATATTTTATGAAATGTTTTTCCTTTACAGGAATTTATTGCTATTGCAAGGCCTACACGTCCATATCCATTGACATAATTTGCTGATGAAGAGGATGTGTACGTCTTGAGAACTACGATAACTGATACACAAGCTTTAACTCCGCCAGTCTTAGCCTCCAATCAAGACATTTCATTATCCATTTTAGAGTATAACAAGCTAATAAACCTAATACAACCTAATCAAACCCTACGAGGCAGGCTTCACATATCCAAGTTAAGGGTGAAGTTGAGCATCTTGGATGTAGAAAACGGGTGAACAACAATAATGTGTGTTTGCATGTTTATCACATGTACAAGGTTTGACGATAAAATTAAAGTTATAAGTATCAATTGCATGCATATATCTTATATGAGAAATTCTCGGCAGAACATTAGGGCTTCATGGTTTTTCTTGATACAAATGTGGAACCTCAGTCTTATAAAAAAAGATGTTCAGTCTATGTAATGGCAAAAGACGATATCTAAAGAAATTGCAGCTTTGAAAACAAATAACACGTGTAATATGGTTCCTATTCTTTTAAATTAGACGCTTTAAATTGCAAGTAGGTATACCGAATTAATCGTCGATTCGATGGACAAATAGAAATGTTAAAAGCACGACTTGTCATCGTGGAAAATGAGCAGTAAGAAGGTCTAGATTATACTGAAATATTTTATCCAGTCATCAAACTCACCACCGTTCGTGTACTTCTATCTATTGTTGCTGTTAAAAATGAGAAATACATCCAATGGATGTTCACAATATATTCTTTCACGATGATCTGCAGGAAGAAATCTTTATGCATCACCCTCTTGGTTTCCAACCAACATATAAAAATCTCGTATGCAAGCTTAAAAAATCTTTGCATGAAGTGAAACAATCTCCACAATGTTGGTTTTCCAAACTTTATGGTGCACTGTGTACCTATGGTTTTACTCAGTCACACTCTGATTACTCTTTGTTTTCTTATCATCGTGGTCAGTTTGTGATTTATGTCCTCATGTATGTTCATGATTTAGTCATCGTTGGAAAAAATTATGGAAATTTAATACAATTTAGGAAATACTTGTGTGACTACTTTCACATGAATGATCTTGGTGTTCTAAAATATGTTTTAGGTATTGAAGTTCCGTGAAATTATTCTGGAATTTTTCTGAGTTAACGCAAATATGCACTTGATATCATTTCGAAAACAGGCCTACTTAGAGCTTATCTTCTTGGTACTTAGCTATCTGGAATCATTTTGTTGATCTTTCTGCCTATCGTCGGCTTGTAGGATGATTGGTGTACTTATCCGTCACTCGTCCTGATCTTTCTTATGCAGTTCACATTTTGGCTCAATATCTACAGGAACCCAGAATGGATCATTAAAAAGACGCGCTTGGCGTGGTTTGATATATGAAGGGTTCTCCAAGACATGGTATTCTCCTCAGATCAGGCAGTGATCATAAACTCACGCGATTGTGTGATTTGGATTGGGCTGCTTGTTCACTTAGCCAAAATTATTTATCTGGATGGTTCGTCTAAATTAGGGACTCTCCAATCTCGTGGAAGACAAAGAAACAACATATTGTTACTCGCTCTTCAACCAAAATGAAAAATCGGTCTATGGATTTTCTCACATGTGAATTAAAATTGTTAAAGGGTCTTTTTGGTTTTCTAAGGATCAATATAGGTTCCATACAAGTTTATTGCGATAACACTGCAATATTACATATTTTCGCCAACCTCGTTTTCCATGAACGTACCAAACACATCGAGGTTGATTGTCATTTTGTGTAGAATGAGTACATCCATGGTCTAATTACAGTTTCTCATATTTAAACTCATGCTTAGTTGGCAGATATATTTACTAAAGCACTCGACAAGAATCAGTTTGATGTATTACTTCCCAAGTTGGGAATTTCTCTCTTGCATGCGCCAAATTGAGAGGGGGTAATATTATAATATGTAATTATTAGAAGATTTCAAATATAATTGCATATTATTACAGTTGACTAAATAATATAATATGTAATGATTATAGGATCCTAAAATTATTACAAGATTATATGTAATTATTATAGGATCCTGAATATTTTATAGGATTATATGTAATTATTACATGAGACTAAAAATCCTATATATATTCCTTTGGCCATTGTAAATACAACTTCAGAATAAACTAAATAATTTTAGAAATTCTTTGAACGTCTCTTTTCCTATCAGTTGTCAAACAAAAAAAATATGTTTTTCCTTTTTATATTACAAAAAATTTAAAGATGCAAAAGTAATTTTTTTTAAACCCTTAAAATCGATTCATTCACTATAATCTCTCTATTGTTTTTCTCTATATCTTGAAATATTTTTCTTTGTTTTTTCGTAGTCTATACTATGAAGACATGAAATTCTAATAACCTATGAGAAGAGAAAGTGTTATCTTATCTTAAGTTCATCCATCAAACTGTAGCAGAGGATCGTATCAACTTCAACTGAGAAAGAGTAGAGATATCTTTGGTCTATTCCAAAGAGGTTAAGAAGGTTGATGTTATACCAATTCCAACTGAGGAAGACAACGTCTCTTTCTTAAAGTATCACCTTTTTGAGGTTTTAAAGATTTCTATGAAATTTTGTTGCGCAATCATGAATTGAGTTTCGACTGCAAATCATAAATGTTCGTTTATGGTTCGAATTTAAAAGAACATTATCAATGAACATACTTACTTTGAGATTAATGAGTTTGCTGAATTTACGGAGAATTGGGTCACCACTTAGCTGTTGCGTTTGGATCCTAAAACTATCATTGTCGATCAATCTGCTGGAAATAAGCTCGAAAAGGCTAAATTTGTTAGTAGTGGTCTTGATGGTGATAAGTCGTGTGTCATTTATATGGAAGATTTTAAAGATGAAGTCAAACTAACTAAAATGCCTCGTTCTCATGCTTTTTACGTTGATTGTATCACAAAGTGGCTACAGATTGTTAGAGATATTAGACCCAAGTACATTAGCTCATATTTTTTTTCAATAAATAAGAGCTTTAACTCTATGTAATTTTTACGCTTTCTAAATAAACAGAAAGCCTAGCTGCTTCCTAGCGACTTCTTCTCATTCTCTCTTTTCTCTCTATTTGTTTATTAACATGATACCACAGCATGTTCGATCCTTGAAGTATTTATTTTTTTGTGAGGTATTGTATTTTAATTTGATACCGTTTTTTTGTTTTCGGATCTGTTGTGTGCAGCCACAATCAAACGGTCCGATCAAAAGTCAAGCATTGTCGATGTTTGCTAACTTTCGAACAACATGTTCGGAACATATATGGCTTCGACCAAATCAGTTAGATTGTGATTTGGTGCTATAATTTAGGATAAATCATTCCTGGAACTGTGCAATGCTTTTTATTGGTTGAAGATGTTTGATTAATATCTGGATTTTGATTTGTATTTGTATTTGGATTTGATTTTGATTCAGTTTGAGTTTGAGTTTGGAATTTGATTTAACTTGTTTGCGATTTGGATTTGATTGAGTATTAGATTTGATTCTGGTCTTTTATTTGGATTTCGATTGTGATTTTGACTGCGGTTTTTAATTTGGTTGGTTTAATTATGATTTTGGATTTGGGGTTTGATTAGGATTTTAATTTGTTTTTTCGATTTGGATTTGGTATCTCTAGATTGTTTGAGTTTATTTGATTATATATTGTGGATCTTATTACAAATATAATAGGAAAACATGATTTTCTAGAGTCTACTATATCTACATCCACATGCCATTTAGGTATGTCATCGTTTTCCACTTCATGTATGAATTCATCATTGTGGATTTTGGTCTCGGGTGCGTCTCATCATATGTCACCTCACATGTCGAGCTTTATTTTGTTGTCTCGTGTTTCACCCATATATGTTTTTTCTGCTAGTGCTACAATAATGTCAATAGAGGGTATGGGCTCTATTTGTACCCCTCATATATCGCTATCTAATGTTTACTACATTTCCAACCTTGCTTTGAATCTTGTTTCGGTTAGCCAATTATGTAAATCTGGTTATTGAGTCTTGTTTTCTTATTATGTTTGTGCTATATAAAATAAACATACTTAGAGAATGATTGGGACATATCTTAAAATATGGGAACTCTATGTTCAAGAAAAATATGAAGTAACTGATGTGGATGTGTATGGTCTTGATAGTGGAAAAATATATTTGAGTGATATTGTTGCCTCTGGTGTTGATTTGTCTTTGTTTCGCTTGAATCATTCATTGTCTGAGTTTTATCTTTGTATTCTCATTTGGGACATGTATTGCATCACGTTTGAAATTTTTAGTCTCCACGTGTGCTTTAGTTCAATTAAACACTTGTAATATCTTAGATTGTAGTGCTTGTAAACTGGAAAAAAATTTGGCGTTACCATTTAATGAAATTGTCACTTCTTCTATTGCTCTGTCTGATATTATTCATTCGGATGTCTGGGGTCCATCTCCTGTCTCCATAAAGGGTGGTTCATCATATTATGTATTGTTTATTGATGATAATACTCGATACACATGGATTTATCTTATGAAATGAATCTCATATTTTCTTGGAATTTATACAGAATTTAAAGCACTGGTTAAGACCTAACATTCTGCCGTGATAAAATGCTTCAGGTGTGACTTAGGGTGTGAATATGCCTCCAATGAAACAAACATTTACTTGCGTATGATGGTACCATACATCAATTATTGTGTACTGACAGCCCTCAACAAAATGATATTGTAGAAAGAAAACATCGTCACCTTGTTGAGACTGCTTGTTCTTTCCTTTTATCAGTTACAGTTCCAACTGTTTGGGAAGAAACAATTTTTGACTACTGCTCATAATACAGGGATGTCTCCCTTTCAGAAATTATACAGAAAAATTCTAGATTATTCTTCCTCACGAGTGTTTGGATGTATATGTTTTGTCGTTCATCCTCATGTTGAACGCAACAAAATGGGTCCTAAAATAACTATATGTATTTTTCTAGGTTATGATGTTACACAGAAAGGTTATCGTTGTTATGATCCCACAAGTCAAAAGTTATATGTATTTTCTCATGTCATATTTCTTGAGCATATCCCATTTTATTCGATTCTGAAAAAAACACATAATGTAACAAAGATAGAACTTCATGTTATTGATCATTTTAAAACTGATATCGATACATCTTTTGACATTGATATTCCAGCTCATGAGACATCTACAACAATTGATACTACTTCTGCTTCATTAATTCTTGAGCCAACTTCATCAATATCTGAGTGAACTCTTTCATCTAGTATAATAACATATCCTCCTCCTCCCAGGAGATCCACTTGTACAAGTAAGTCTAGCAAACGATTAAATTTTGCGTATTCTTCTTACTCGGCTCTTTTTGCTTATTAAATAACAAACATGATTTTTATGAATCTAATTTGTTCAAAGAAACTTTTTGTAATCCTTGTTGACAAAATTTTGTAGTCGAAGAGCTTAGTGCTCTTTATCAGACTCATACATGTGATATAGTTAAACTTACATCCGATAAGCATATAATCGATTCTCGTTGGGTTTTAAAAATTAAAACAAAGTCTGATGGGTCTGTTGAAAGATGTACGGCTTGTCATATAGAAAAAGGGTATTCACATAAGTATGGCATGAATTATGTTGAGACATTTTCCCTAATGGAAAAAATAACGATAGTTTGTACTCTTATTACGGTTGCATTCGTTTGCAAATGGAAGATCTTCCAACTAGATGTCAAAAATATGTTTTTGAATGGTGATCTTCATGAGGAGGTTTACATGAATCATCCATTTGGTGTTGTTCTCCAACCAGGTGAATTCTGTCGACTTAGAAAAGTTTTATATGGTCTCAAACAAGCTCCTCGTGCTGGGTTTGAGAAATTTTCTACAGTTATTACTTTACTTGGTTTTATTGCTAGTAATCATGATTCAACCTTGTTTATCAGATGTACGAGTGCATGAAGAATTATTTTATCTCTATATGTAGATGATATGATCATTGCAGGTGATCATATTGATGGCATTGATGCACTACAACGTGATTTGGCTCAGCGCTTTGCGATGAAGGACTTGGGACTATTACATTATTTTGTTAGGTATTAAGGTGGCTCAATCTCTAAAAGGTTATATTCTCTCTCTAAAAAAACTATATATCTGATTTATTCGAGGGAGCGCGACTTTCTGATAACAGGACGGTATATACCCCTCTTAAAACTGATACTCGGTATTCTCCGACTGATTGTGTTCCTTTGTCAGACCCAACTCTATATCGAACTCTCATAGAGAGTTTGGTCTATCTTATAGTTACTCCGCCAGGTATAACTTATGTTGTTCATGTGGTTAGTCAGTTTTTATTTCTCATACATCCATCCATTGGGTAGGTGCTATTTGAATACTGATTTATCTTCATGGCACTCACTTCCCGAGCATTTTGTTTTCTTCGACCTCTTTACTTGAACTGTGTGCCTATAGTGATACGATTGGGATAATGATCCTCATGAACAAAAATTTACTATTGACTTTTTGTATTTTTCTTGGAGATTCATTAATCTCATAGAAAAGTAAGAAACAAGATATTGTCTCTAGATCATCTACTGAAGTTGAGTATCATGCTATGATCGTGACCACATGTGCGATTGTTTGGTTACGATGGCTTCTTGAAAATATGGGGATTAACATTATTAAACCCACTTCCTTACATTGTGATAACAAAAGTGCCATACATATAGTAAAAAACTCTGTCTTTCATCAGAGGAGAAAGACATCGAAATAAATTGTCACTTCACTCGCTTTCATATGTTCCATCAGCTTTGCAAGTTCCTGATATTTAAACAAACGCTCAATCAACAGCGCGGTTTCGTTTTCTTTGTGACAAAATATCAATGTATAAAATTTGCATTGTGAGTTTAAGATAGGGTATTAGAGATATTAGTCCCAAGCCCATAAGCTTATATGTTTTATCTATAAATAGGAGCTTTATACTCTACGTAATTTGTATCCTAACTAAATAAACAGAAACCCCTAGCCGTTTCTTAGCGACTTATTCTTCTTATCTTTTTTCTCTCTCTTTGTTTATTAACAAAGTGACTACAAATCAACCACATATGTCTGTTGTGCAGATCTCCTATTATTTTTTCGGATTATTGACTAAAGTTATTACCTGATACAACCTTTATTACAGCGGAATAAATCTTATATATTGATATTTCTTCTAAATATTTTCTTAGTTATTCTAAGATGTTTTTATGTTTGTGTTGTGATGTTTAATTCCCTTAGTTAAGTTAAGTCTGAATTAGGCTTCTTCGATGAGGTTTGAGACAAAATAAATTGGTGTCTAGCCTTCTTTCATTGGCCGCATCAGTAATTTCAGCTCTTGTAGAACGCCAGACTTGCCAAGCCAACTCTAGCGAGATCTTCTCTTAAAGAAAGGCTAGTTTCTCGCACCCACACTAAAACCACTTTTAATGTCAATCGTTAGAACAATACCATGGTTGTTGAGTATCCATTTTATGAACTTTTGCTGAATAAGACGAACTTTTTCTTTTCATTTTATCATATTGAAAAAGTAATAAGAATAAGAGGTTAAGCTTATTACACTCGAACAAAAAAGACACCAAACATGTTATGAGATGTTACCAATTTTAGATAATCCTTGAAATTAGGCCTTCAGAACGAATATCACTCTCACAGATGTTTATAGATTTCTCTGCTCTGAGTTTCTTACCTTTAAAACTGAGTCATTGAGATAATTATCTTGGAATTACTGACACTTTGGTTTCTTTCCTATATTTTGTGCTTTAAAAACGAGTTATCCAATTTTGACCAAGTGAAACAAGTAGTCGGAGGGATAAGTGATCCTGTGTGTAATGATTTTTACGGTCCAAAAGGTTTGTAAAATAATGAGTCTTCTATTCCGATGATTAACAAGTCATCTATTTTCAACCACAAATATTGTTCATTTGCTGGCATATTTACTATTTTACTAGATGAAATTTTGCTGTATTTTTTAAAGATGCAACTTTGTCCCATACTGAACATAAGTTGTCTAAACACACTCGACTAGGAACCTAGTATTTGCAACAAAATAGAACTTTTAATTTATTTTGAGCACTTCCCCCTCGAGCATCATGTAACCTTAATGTATCACCAACCTCAAGTCAAGTAAAAATATTCTCATTATCAATACATAGTATTGAACTGAACGATAAGTGATAAGGCAGAACTACTCATTCGAAAGATTTCCAAAATTGAGCTGGGAAGACCACATCTTCTCTAAATCTTGCTTGGTGAATATTTTTGTAATGCTTATACCAGGATTTAAGTGGCCAGTGTAAAGTTTTGGTCCAATAGTAAATGGGAATCTCGGTAAAGCCCACGGTAGTTTGATCGGATCAGAGGATGCTTGAAGGGTTTTGGATCTGTTCAAATGTTGACATTAATAGTATATTGGCAGATGTGCCGATGTAAATCAGAATCCTTTAGATTTACTCCCTATAATGGAAGTTATTATTACCACCACGTCTTCATGTGGCCCAACCACCTCTCTCATGTCATCATCGTCAAAACCTAGCACGGGCGATGGATTTATATATAAATAAGTTGAAGCGCCTCCTTCCAGCTTGGTTGTTAAACTCATTATGTGTCTCTTTCGTGAGAACGTAGTAATCCTTAAAATAGTACCTCTACCAAAAATAGTTAAAGATATAAAGAATTTACACAGTTAACGAATCTTCCCCACATGCCTTGGTTCCTTTACCACCATAACAACCCATCGGTCGGGGTTTATAACCAAATACTCTGAGGACACATCAAACGAGCCTACTGGTTCTATGATCATTAAAGTACTTTATTGGTTCGGAGCCACATCCACATTCTTTTAACAAATATTGTTAATTTGCCATTCTTAATCAGTACTTGAATTTCTTTTTTCAGGGTTATACAGTTTTTCGTCTCATGACCGATATCCTCATGGTACTTGAAATATGTTTACCTTCTACCCTCTTTCAAAGTTTGAATTGGATAAGGCTTTTGGAACTGTATGTGACATCGGGCCTTGTCAAAAATTGTTGCCACATATTCGGTCAACTCCCATATAATGGGTAGGTCATACCCATTTATTCGACATCGGCATGGCTGCCTGCTAGGTGTTTACCATATGTTGATTTGTCATTAGTCTTGCCAGTGTTTGATTCGGGACCCTTGGTCGGAGTAGGAAAAACTTGGATCGGCTGTGGCTGAGATTGATAAGCCGAAAAGATCACTACAGATGATTACGAATTCTGCCTTTCGTGTGGAATAAAGAAAAGATCCAACGTTTGGGTATCTTCCACGAGTATTCGCTTCTCAACCCGTGCCAATAAAGCGTCGAAACTCATGTCCTGCTTTTAGAAAAACTATCCCTTTAAATTCTTGGCAGAAGTCCCTGCCTATACGCAGCGCAATCGACCAACTCCTCACAACCATCTAAATTGGTTTTTGTTTGAACGAAAATCCTGGTATACTCCATTGGGTTCTCTCCAACTTTTTATCCCTATAAAATGCTTCCTAAATAAGATCCAGAAAATGTCAAAGTTTTTTATGCACCCTTATAGTAATCGGTTATACCATATCGAGGCGCCATCCTTGAAGTTTTAGTAGAAAGGTTGACACAGTAATTTGTCATCATCCTCAAAATATATCATAAAATTATTAAACTGTTCAATATAGTTATCTGAGTCCTGAGTCCCGCAAATTTTTCTAACCTCGATATGCCAAAACACTTCGGCATGCGCCCCACTAAAATATCAGCAGAAAAATGAGATGACCTCCAGTTATGGTCTACTTTATACTCGTTTTATAACAAAAAAATCTGGCTTTTCAAGAGGAATTAGATGTGGGTCGTCAATTTCTGGTGTTCTCCTCTACCTATAGTTATTGCCCTATTTTTGGCTTCGGACACTGGCGTTTGCTTGTCTATATTATACCGCACTTTTTTGGATATATAGCATGTCGGGACGTATGATGATAATCTAAATGCTTCTTCGAACTCCGTCTGTTAAAGTTTCTCTTTTGACGATGATTTCTTTCTATGGAAGAAGATTCATCTGAGTCGTAAGGAGAGTAGTAACTAGACTCCGAAGAATCATAGTGATGTTTGCTTTTTCTTTTTTGTAAGAAACGTAACGACCTTGGTGAATTTCCTCCTCGTGCTTATCTTCTAACCGATGACCATACTCATTTCATTCCTCTCAAAATATTGTTCATTTCTTACCTCAGACCGCACCTTCTTAGCGACCTCGCTTCATCTTTCTCAGCATTTAGCTTTGCAATATCCTCCAATAGTTCTTTTGCTACGCCGCTAGAACTGACTGCTCGAGTTGCTATTTGGCGAATTGATCGTTATAGTTGTGTTCTTAAAATTGTTGCTATTCAAACCTTTGTTCCTCGGACACAACTCCGATCATTAAATTCTTAACTTTAACCGCAGGATTTTGCTACATATCAATGTTTATCTCTTCAAAAGAATTCTCGAACTTGCTCAACTTTTTATTTGGTAGTGGGAATTAAATCTGGATACCAGATGACTACCACTATAGTCGTCAATGATAGTTCAAGAAATATCTGAGGTGTCGGTATGTCTAAGGTATTACTGAGAGTTATATTCCTAAAAGAAGGAAAGTCGTGGATTAGAGAGAGAAACAAAAAAAATGGTAATCAAATAATAATTGTTCATTTTTTCTAAAAAAAATGTTGTTTTATACAATAATGGCAGTGGGTCGAAAGCCACATCAGTTGGTCCATTTAGGACTATCCACCATATTTTTATACTAATCTTAGCCATATTTGTTATTTATTACATGTCTTTCAGTGTTACACATTTATTAGGCTGATTGTACGGTATTTATATCAAACCAAATTAGCACAATTAGCACAATATTCTACCGATTTGGTTTTTAATTCAAATAAATCACCTCCTTATCTGTTTTGATTTTTTCTTTATAATAAAATATAAGTTTGCAGCTCCTTTCAGTTTTAAAAAATTGATAAAATATAAAAATTAAAAAAAGGTTTTGAATAGTTAAAAATAATAAGATTTTACAAAAAAAAAGTCAGTTCACGAACAACAGCTCAATAAACTTGTCGAACACAACTAAAGGTTTTCTAAACCAAAATCTAGCACCTTCTAATCTTCGTGTATTATCACGAATGGGGTTTGAGATAGACTTTGGGCTGAGAAACGGATCACATGCCCAAAAACATTACTCTAACTAGAAGGAAAAACTAGCACATATAGTCACGTCACGTGTGTGACTGTACCGAACCTTGTTGACATTTTATTCACGCATGTAACAATAAATATTCTGCAAGTTACAAATGTTAATGTATATAAATACATGAGTCAAACTATATATATCCAATTCCGGTTTAAGTATATCCAATTTTGAGCATACCCAAATATGGTATAAATATATCTAATTTTTTCCTAAAATACCTTTTTGGGGGTTATAAACCATTTTTTTACTAACACCTATCCACCACTTTTATCCTAACACATTCTCTACTTCCCTCACTCGTGTCACTTCTCTAAAACTCTAAAAAATCTCTTCTCTCAAAACCTCCCACCCCTCTCTAGCATTTTCTGGCGAACCACCACCTCTTCCTCCCCTTCTCCTCGTCCTCCTCCATCACGGTGAAGAACACAAATCCACCACCAACTATGTAATTTCCCTAATTTTAATTTGTAAATTTTATATTTATGAATGAATTTACTTAGGTTTTTATTAGAATTAGATTTAGGTTAGATTTTAGGTTTGAATTTAGGATTTATGGTAGATTTTAGGTTAGAAATTATAATTTAGGGTAGGCTTAGGTAGCCATTTTCCAGTCGGTGTGTTGGTATGTACCAATGGTATCGGGCTGTAACGAGCGATACAGCCCTGCGTACCATCGGTATGCAAGGTCTGTACCACTCGGTACAGACAACCGCAAAAAAAACTTAAAGTTTTTTAAGAAAGTTAATTTTTTTAATTTTTTTTAAAATGAAATGTATGTTATATGTATGGAGGTTTATGTTCAATTTTTAGTTTTTGTTTTGAGTTTACGGATTGTATCGTATGCTATTAACTTTGTTTATATTTTATTATTATTTGATGTTGTCGAGCCGCGACCCCTTCCTCGGTCAATGGCGGTTCCCCCGGGATCACGGGTGACACACATGGGAAAGAATTTGAAGGTGGTACGGGCCATCGAGGATGAAAGGGTCCGTGATGCTAAGCGCAGACGAGATTTATGGGAGGATCCTGAGACTAGACATGTGAGGGAGGAAGAGGAGGAGAGGGTCAGATCAGATCGGTCTTTGCGCCGAATAAACCACGATAAAAGGAAGGAGAAAGATGTTGAAAAAACAATCGATGATAGTAGAGGTGGAGGCTCCTCGCGTCGAGAGACATCACATGTAAACCGATCACCACCTCCCGCTACCAATTCACCACCCTCTATGCATACGATTCCATATCCACCACCTGTTAGTGAGAGGGTGGATGCTACTGGGACCTTGAGAAGGATACGATTGAAGAAGAGCATATTAATGTCATACACACTGAGGAACAACGGAATACGTTTGCATTTCTGAAATGCAATAAGATACCCCTATTTCGTGACTACGAAGAACATGAGGCATACCACGTCTTCATCGGGCAGGTAAGTATCAAATTATTAAATGGTATCCTATGTTTTACTTTGATTTATGTTTGACTTAGTTTTTTATTTACAGGCTCGTACTTCGCTAGGCATACAGGCACATTATAATGTGCTTCGTATGTGGGACCTCAGTGCTCAGCCAGAGGTGCAGCAACACTTGGCACGGGCTCCTTTCGGTCTTCTCATAGCTCACTTTCCTCAGTACCTCACACATTCAGTACTTGATGAGGTTTTTGTTGAGTGTTGGCATCAGGAGACCAACATGTTTTATTTCTCGTTCGGGGAGATGACCATTACTCTAGATGATGTTAGCTGCATTACAGGTCTCCCTGTAGTTGGCAGGACCTTGGATGTAGTCACGGATCTGCGTGATGAGGCATACAGGTACTATGATAATATGTTGGGATTGAGTGTGGATGAGGTCCGTGCTGAGATACAGTCCACTAGAGGCGTTGGCTTCAAGATAAAGTGGCTGCGGGAGACGTTCACCAAAGGTCGCTACATTGAGCAGACTGATGCAGACACTACACCAAAGGTCCACGAGTATACCTGATGTTCTTATTTGGTTGCACTATTTTTGCGCATACTAGTCAGAAAAGCGTTAAGGCTGATTATTTATACGGGTTATAGAATGTGGACTCTGGTTTATGGGACATAGCATGAGGTGCGAGTGCATTGGCATTTCTGTTCCGTGGTTTGGGTGATGCTTCGAAATAATCGAAGCATAACCTTTACGGATTTGTTGACATGTTAGACTGCTGGATTTACGACCATTTCCCCGTGTTTAGAGCCTCTGAGAATGCGGACCATGTAGCAAGGCAGCTGAGGATTGTCAAGTGGCTACCGAAGAGAATTATTGGGCAAAACATCCGCCCCAAATCGGTTGTGCGTACTCTCTTTTTGGATCAAAATGAGAAAGATGTAAATGTTTATATTTATACTAAGTTATATTTTATTATGTATTCACAGTTTTACTATATTTCGAACAGGTCGTTTTCGAGCCTTACAAGGAGATCAAGGTTCAGTTTCTCGTGTAGGAGATCCGCACCATCGCTTATCATTTGCGGATGATGAGTATGGTTGAGGGTTACATTCTAGATCGCGTTATACGCCAGTTTGGACGGGTTCATGATGAACCCGAACTCCCACTTGTACTCATACCGGGTTACAAGAAGGGAGATTAGGCTAGATACACATGGCGTGAGAGTGCATGGCTGGATTAGCGTTATCATTTACTTATAAAGGATCGGTTGACTGTTACCGTCGATACTTATAGACAGTCGGCTACGAACACCTACTGGAGGTACTTAGCTGAGTATGTGTGGCATACTATTAGTCCACGCCCGTGCACCACCGAAGATAGATTGTTAGAGGCTGTTAGGTCGACTTTTACATTGCCTCTACGTCGTGGGGAAGAGGGTGCGCTTCAGTGGAGAGATCAAGTGTTGCAGCTCTTCTCTCCTTGGTTATTTGTCCTCATTGTTAGAATTGTTTTAGCTATGCTATGATCTATCTTTTATCTTCACGTTTATGTTTGTTATCGATTTGGAAGATTTGTTGTACCTTGGTACTATGAGTGATAGTCTTTTTTTCGTTATGAATGTTAGTATTTTCTTTTCATCTTCATATTTACTAATTCCATTAAACTATAAATTCACCAAAATTATGGATGCTTGAGAAATGAACATCCAATTCGAATAAGCAATTATAAGTACCCATTCAACAATCAATTTTACGCTTAATATTACTCGTTCAATCCGCTAGCAAATTTTACTAGATGATTTGTATATATTCAACCTTAAAATCGGGATACAAGCTTCTTCAAAAAAAAGTAACGTCAAACGGCTCACTAAAAACCAAAAACAAAACAAATGACTAAAAAAATAAATACAAGTCTTAGTGCACCATTGGTACGCAGTCATGAGAACCTATGGTGCACACTACTCTGTACCCATGGCACAGCTGGGTGTGCACCATAGGTACAATACAAGGCGTACCTATAGTGCATTGTACTCTCTGTAAATGGGGCTTGTACCGATGGTAGAAGCCCTCTGTACCAATGGTACAATGCACCGACCGACACTTCATGTATCGGCCGGTGCTTGCCACCATTGGTACGCAGTCAGGCGCACCGATGGTGCCTCACCTTGTGTACCTTGGTGCACTATCTTTGCACCATCGATACAAATGGTATATTACCTACGGTGCCATGGACTACGCACCATCGGTACACCCAACTGTGCACCATAGGTACACAGTAGGTTGTACCTATGATGCACAGTTTGTTTTCATTAATTTTTTCCCGCCTTGTTTTTCCCGCTCTATAATTCCCGCCAAACTAATATTCTACTTTTTATATAAGGAAGTCTAAGTTAGATATACCAAACACACAAAAATCTTCTTGTAATCTTACTCATTTGTTTCTTTATGGAGTGAAGTGTGTTTGACGACGCTCATCTACTCAAGGCTGCAAAATACGTGAAGTTTACTAGGCCGGACGATGATACCAATGATTTTTTCGATGATGTTTTGTGTATGATGTATTTCATGTACGGCGACATGTCTACGGCTACACAAATGCCTCCATCTCGTAGTCGTGAGAACGTAGCCACTAGGTACAGATGTATAACTAGTGGACCAATGTTTTTGGTGTTCAACGAGCCACCAGACGTTAGGAATGAGGCTTTCGAATCATTTGGTTTAATAGTCACGGACTATTTATCTATATAAATGATGAAATATCTTCAGTCTCAAATCACCATGAAGGAGGAAACACTGCGTACCCTCAGCGACAATGGAGGATACAATTTTGACTAAAGATTTGTTTAATTTCAAGTTATGTACCCCTGTTTTGTCAAGTTATTGTTGCTTATTTTAATGTTTAATTTTAAGTTATGAAATGATAAGTTGCTTATTGCTATAAGTTGGAAAATTTTCTGATTTTATCATCAATATTAAAACAAGGTACCAAAACATAAACCACTAACAAATAAAGTACAAAATGTTAGGAAAAAGTAAATAAAGTGCTAAACCACATACAACCGACCATATAACATAAACCGACTAAACAAATTCATCAAGATCAGTTACTTCTGGGAATGAAAAAACTGGCTTTCTCCCTTCGAGCTCCGTGTATGTTTTACAGCGATCAACTATTGGTAGCTCCCAAGTTGTAGCCTCTTCACTCTTTAACGCATGACGCATAGGATGTATATGTGCGCAAGGACATAAAGGCTTGATTGCTAGCTGCTAAATCAAACTAGAATTAGAACTAAATCTTGATTAATACAATCGTACTTAATATCAAAACTATTAATCAAATGACTTACATTGACGAAGTAGTTAGTATCAACGAATCCAAACCCAATTTCACGTCTTTTGGACATAATGGGTGGTTCACCGCGTAAAGGTAGAAACGTTTGGCTGCAGTTGTGAGACCCCACGAGTGACACAAAATGAACAATGCATTCGAACTTGGTTGCAATTGATGAGGGCGGAATTCGCCGATCCAAGGAATAGGGGTAACAATGTAATAGATAATAGTTAATATAGTTATTTGAGTATACAAAGTTCTTTAGGGACTAATATGCAAAAATAAAAGTAGCAAAAGAGGGCCCATCGACATGTGATGATGGCCCATAGAGCTTAAGCGGGCCCTCCCTATTTTACTATAAAAGGAGGACCCTTTTTGCCTAAAATGGTATGGAATATTTTCTGGACAAAAAGACTACTTTATCTCTCTATACTTTCTCTCTCTAGAACTCCTCAGACGCTATATCCGAAATAAATCCCTTTTTCAGCTATTTACTCATCATTGGCGCCGTCTGTGGGAACAGTGATACCGAAAAGGAATCTTCTGTCCTTTGAAAATCACATTTGGCGGGATGAATAGCGAAGCGGCGACAGAGAGGGATGGTAGGGAGGTCATCCGGGCCGCTGCTGGGTCGGAGGACGCGGGAGCTCCTGGTCGGGAGTGGAACGGCGGTCGTGATAAGCGTTCGACCCTGATTATGACCCGAAAGCAGCTGCTCGAAGATATTGCCCGGTTAGAAGAGGAGCGAGAGCGGGTGCTGGACGAGAAAAGGATTCGTGAAGGGAAGGGCAAAGAGCCCGTCCTGGACGATCGGGGAGCGGTTGGTCACGCCCAAGCATCGAGGATGGAGGCCCGACCTGTCAGGTATTACCGAGATTCACCTCCCGATGATGTAGAGGCTGTCAAGATTCGTCGGAACTCGGGCGTTCATCATACCATGACGTCGGACTATCCCTCAGGCGACTCGTCCGACGAGGAGTACCGACGTCGGGAGAGAGCCCAGCGGACACGAAAGACTCGGTCCCAGCGCGTTCGAGGGTCCAGGGCAGACCCTTCGCGGTACAAAAAGGGAGGCACCGATAAACCGACCCCTGTATCCTTTGAAAAAGAAGGAACGCACGTCGCCAGCCGCGGAGAGCGAGAAATGTTGCCACCAATTCCGTGGCAGCCAACGAACAGCCAAAACCTTGGATACCGAACGAGCAGCCAGTTCGTCGGCCCAAGAGCCGAGGGGCTCTATGAAGTCAGGACCGAGGGCCTTGGGGGAGGAGCTTTTGAGCTCGGAGTTAACTGGAGAGCCTCCCCGTTATCTGATGAGATATTAGCGGGACCGCTCCCGAGGCGTTTTGACATTTCTAAACTGGAGAAATACGACGGGAAGACGGATCCGGACAACCATTTGGAGGCCTTTAAGAACTTTATGCTGAGTTTCGATAACGACGATAAGCTCTTATGTAGGGCTTTTTCTATGACATTCAAAGATAGGGCTTCAAAATGGTACAACCGGTTACCGCAGGGGTGCATCAGAAACTTCGGGACTTTTTGGGCTATGTTTAGGCAACACTTCGTGGGAAGTAAGAGTTTCCGTGCCAATGGAGATACTATAATGAACTGTCGACAGAAGCTAGGGGAGAGCCTAAAAAACTATACCAGGCGTTTCATCGATGCGAAGACCGATTTGGACCATTGTGAAGAGAACGTGGCCCTAACGGCGTTTCGGTTAGGCCTGCTCCCGGGGCCGATGAAGCAGGCGGTCACGAAGAAGCAGGCGTTCACTTTTTCCGCGTTGTTGGCACAAATAGAAAAACAGATACTGATTGAAGAAACGGAGGCTTCTGAAGTGGCGGCGCAGATCCAGCAGAGCGCCCAGGCATCGGTCGTAATAAAGCAGGGTTCCCGACTCGACCAGGTTAGAACGGCCCAGCCGATTAGCACAATACCCCCGAGCTCGCAAGCGGTAACTAAACCTTCCGCCCCGACCGGCTTTAGGCCGAAACAAAACGGACCGGCAACGTCCCGGCCCATGTCCAACAAATGGATACGACCGGCCTACTTCGCAGATCTCACGGAGTGCGTATCCTCAATCTACGAAAAAACCAAGAGAAGCGGGATGTACCGAAAGCCTTTTCCTATCCCGACGCCTCGGGAACAAAGGAATAACCGCTATTGTCGTTACCACGAGGACGTCGGCCATGACACGAAGGACTGCATAGCTTTAAAGAAGGAAATACAGATGCTCATTGAGCACGGTAACCTGTTAGAGTATGTCAAGAAGGCCCAACATGCCGCGCCCTCGAAAGAGGTGGTCATAATTCCGAAGCCGGAAACCACCATGGCGATTTCGGAAGTTACGGATCAGTTCGACGTATCGGTTGAGTACCTTGATCCCGAGGTCGGTCGGAATATCATCGGGGTCATCGAGGAAGAGGCGGAAGTTAGCGTGCGTGGCCTTTGTCAACTGTTTGATTCATCGACAGACCTCGGAGAAGGATCTGCGACGGGAACCAGAACTGGCTTCCAAACCGGAACTTGCTTCCAAACCTGGCGCACCTTTTCCCCAACTCTGTACCCCAACGATATCAGAGTTGTTGATGAAAAAATTGGCGACCGTGGCGATATCAGAGTTGTTGATGAAAAAATTGGCGACCGTGGCGATATCAGAGCTGTTGATGAAAAAATTGGCGGCCGCGGCGGTATCAGAGTTGTTGATGAAAAAATTGACGGGCTCGTCGGTAAGGTACAAGGCCTGCGCGATCTATTCGAATCCATGACCATCTTCGGAGGGGATTCGATGGCAGGAATAACGCATTCCTCCAGAAAGAGACACATCGTTAACTTAGCTACCCAGATGGAAGCCAGAGCTTGCTTCCAAACCCGAAGCACCCCTTCCCCAATTTTGCACTTTGACGATGACGATATGAGAGACTTAGCCGGGCCTCATGAGGATGCCGTTGTGATTGGGGCAGCGATCGCGGGAGAAGAGGTTCGGCGTATTTTGATAGATACCGGAAGCTCAGCTAATATCATCTTTGCTTCAACTTTCGCCAAATTCCGAACACGGCCGGTACTCGAACGATCCGACCGTACCATCGTTGGGTTTACGGGAACAGCAGCGGACGTCGTTGGAGAATTCGAAGGTGTGGTACAATTAGGCCGCGGCCCGTTTAAAAAAGAGGTCACCGTGCTGTTCATAGTGGTCGACGCGCCGGCGTCGCACAATGCAATTCTGGGACGATCTTGGATATCGCGCATGCATGCAGTGACTTCAACTATTCATCAGTGTGTAAAGTATGTGGTTGGCAATAACATCGGGGTCGTACGAAGCAGCCAGAAGACGGCCCGAGAATGTTACCGAGCTGCATTGGCACCAAAGACAGACCAGGAGATGTTCCCGTCCCATGCATAGCAATTAAAGGGGAGCTCCCCCGGATCGCAGCCGGTGGACGACCCTCGGGAGACCCCAAGCCTTTTGACAACCAACGAAGAATGTGAGCTGCACCATTTTGCAGATGGAAAAGGGTTGCGGGTCGGGCTGAATATTTTACCGACTTTAAGAGAACAGATGTTAGCTTTGCTCCGGGAGAATCTTGATCTATTCGCGTGGTGACGTCACGGGAGTACCCGAATCATTTGCGGTTCACAAGTTGACCATAAACAGGAATGTTAGACCAATAATTCAGAAACGACGAGCTTTCTCTCCCGAGAAAGCAGAGGTAATTTTACAGGAAGTCGAAAGGATGACTGGGGTCGGACATATCATAGAAGCGCGATACCCTTTGTGGATATCCAACCCTGTTCTGGTAAAAAAGAAAAACGGGAAATGGAGGATGTGCGTGGACTTTACCGATCTCAATCGGGCATGCCCGAAGGACCCTTTCCCGATGCCGCGGATCGATCAACTGGTAGATTCCACATCTGGCAATAAGCTACTATCTTTTATGGACGCCTATGCCGGTTACAATCAAATTAAACTACACCCCGCGGATCAGGAGAATACCACATTCATCACGGGCCGAGGGCTATACTGTTACAAAGTAATGCCCTTCGGACTAAAGAACGCGGGAGCAACATACCAAAGACTGGTTAACCGAACTTTTGAAGACCAGATCGGGAGAAACATGGAGGTGTACATCGATGACATGTTGGTCAAAAGTGGGACCGACGTGGATCACCTTACCGACCTCAGAGAGGCATTTGATAATTTGCGAAGAGTGAACCTAAAGCTAAACCCAGAGAAGTGTTCTTTTGGTGTACGGTCAGGGAAATTTTTGGGATTCCTTGTCAGCGAAAAGGGCATTGAAGCCGACCCTGTTCAACTCCGAGCTCTAGCAGACATGACTCCTCCTCGGAGCGTAAAAGAAGTCCAGATTCTGACCGGGCGACTAGCCGCATTGAATCGCTTCATCTCTCGATCATCTGACAAATGTGCCCCGTTTTTTCAGGTCCTTCGACAGGTAAAAAATTTTGTTTGGACTGACGAATGTGACAAGGCATTTTCGGGGATCAAAGAGTATCTATCGTCCCCAAACCGACTGACCAAGCCCACGGCGTACGAAACTTTGTTCCTCTACGTGGCAGTTACCGATTATGCGGTCAGTGCGGCACTGATCAGCGAGTCCGGGCCAGTTCCGACAGCTGTTTACTATATAAGCAAAAGTCTGCTTGACGCCGAAACTCGATATTTAAAGCTCGAAAAAGTGGCTCTGGCTCTGGTAACGGCAGCAAGGAAGATGCGCCCTTACTTCCAGGCGCACCACATTGTCGTCCGCACCTCGTTCCCACTAAAATACGTTTTCCAACGACCAGATATGTCCGGAAGGATAGCCAAGTGGTCGGTCGAGCTAGGGGATTTCGACATTGAGTTCGAGCCCCGAACCGCGATTAAGGGACAAGCCTTGGCAGATTTTTTGGTCGAATTCCATTCCGAGCGACCCGAACAAGAAACACCCCTACAAGAAGTTGCGGGGGGCGAATGGACTATCCGCACTGATGGAGGTGCCAACATTAGTGGTTGTGGGGCGGGAGTTCAGATCATTACACCTTCGGGTTTGAGCATGTTTCAGGCCATCCGTTTTGGTTTTCACACGTCGAACAACGAAGCAGAATATGAAGCGGCTTTGGCTGGATTGCGATTGGCACAAGTCTGTGGGGCGAGGCAAGTGCGCCTGGTAAGCGACTCCCAACTTTTGATAAATCAGGCCTCGGGGAATGCAGAGGCACGAAAAGAACACCTGGTGCAGTATTTAGCGGCTTTAAGAATTCTGGCCGCATCCTTTGACAAAGTCAGGTACGAACATGTCCCCCGAAGTGAGAATATGACGGCAGATTCTTTGGCAACAATTTCATGCTCGACCAGTTATCCTTGGGTGATAGAACAAGAGAATCCGTCCATTTTTAAACGACATGAGCTCAATAACCGACCCGAAATCGCGTGTCAGATCTCTTCAGTTGCGAATTCTGATTGGCGGCGGAATATAATCGCGTTTTTAGCTGGAGGGCAGCTCCCCGACGATGCGGCCTCGGCTCGCAAATTACGTAACAAAGCAAGGGGATACGTCCTTTTGGGGGATGTGCTGTACAAAAAGTCCTTTAGCCGACCTCTGCTTCGATGTTTAGGTTTTAATGAGTCCCAAGTAATTTTGTCCGAGCTACACGACGGGGAGGGCGCGGCTCACTGCGGATACAAGTCTTTGATTAGAAGAGTGTTTCTCGCCGGTTTCTATTGGCCGACCATAACAACAGACGCCAAACTCATGGTGAAAACTTGTGATACGTGTCAACGATTTGGGAATGCGATCAACATTCCTGCAACGCATCTAGAATCTATATCCGAGGGGTTACCCTTTGACCGATGGGGAATCGACCTGGTCGGACCGTTGCCCATGGCATCGGGGGGAAGACAAACGATCGTCGTCGCGGTCGACTACTTTTCAAAATGGATCGAGGCCGAGCCCTTATCTGCTACAAAAACCAAGGACATTGTCAAATTTATCTGGGCAAACATTTGTTGTAGGTTCGGGGTGCCGCAAAGGTTAACCATGGACAACGGACCACAGTTTGATAGCGCGGAAATGAAAGCGTTCTGCACCACGCATAATATCCGACAGTGTTTCTCTGCTCCATTTCACCCGCAGGCGAACGGCCAGGTCGAAGTCACGAATCGAACCATTCTTGATGGCCTTAGGAAGAATCTCGAGGGAAAGGCCGGCAAGTGGCCCGACTATTTGCAGGAAGTATTATGGGCCTACCGAACAACACCTCGCACGGCGACCCAGGAGTCACCCTTTGCCTTGGTGTATGGTATGGACGCGGTCACTCCCGCGGAATCTATCTTTCCCTCTTTCAGGATCGGCACTTATCAGCCGGAGACGAATGACGACACCCGACGGATAGAGCTTGATCTCATTGACGAAAAACGTCACCGCGCCCATTTAAACGCTTTGCACTACCAGACTTTAATGAGAAGTCGGTACTCCACTAAGGTTCGTCGTCGGGAGTTTAAGGTCGGGGACAAGGTCCTGCGACGGGTTTTTCTACACACCAAAGACAAGAGCCTCGGGAAACTCGCTCCGAACTGGGAGGGACCTTACGAGATAGTCGACAGAATCAGGAGCGGGACGTACCGCCTGCAGAATCGGCACGGGCAACTCCTTAGGTTACCGTGGAATATTGAGCATCTGAAATTATATCTTGAATAGTTTGTAATTTTTTGTGAGTTTTGTATTTCTTGACGTTTTGGTCAAATTTGTAATGATCGGGGGTGTACTCTTTTTCCTACCTTGGTGGCGCAAGGAGGTTTTAACGAGGCACAGGTCAAAACCCGAACCACGTTATTGATTATGAAAATTCCTTGCCTTTTAAAAAATCGATTCATTATGACGGTGGGCGGCTGACGAGCTGGGCACCGTAATCTAAATTTAAAATCAATCTGCAGAACTCTCAAAGAGTTTTTCGGTTTTACCGATCCACATTTTGGCTTTCCAGACCCTCTGGATTGACCTTCGATAATAACTCGATCTACAGAACTCTCAAAGAGTTTTTCGGTTTTACCGATCTACATTTTGGTCTTCCAGATCCTCTGGATTGACCTTCGATAATAACTCGATCTACAGAACTCCAAAAGAGTTTTTCGGTTTTACCGATCTACATTTTGGTCTTCCAGATCCTCTGGATTGGCCTTCGATAATAAATCGATCTACAGAACTCTCAAAAGAGTTTTTCGGTTTTGCCGATCTACATTTTGGTCTTTCAGACCCTCTAGGTGGGCTTGCGATGATAAGACAATTTACTTTTTACAGATCAATTTCCTCTTCGAAAAGTTTTTTGGGTTTCCCGATCTACCTTTTGGCCTCCCAGACCTACTGACGCGACTATCACTAATAAAACAGTCAATCCACAACACAGTACTTAGGAAAATATATCATCCTCATACAGGGGGCCCCATGGCCCCCAAAATAAAATAGGTACAGTACAGAATAGGGGGGGGGCCGCGGCCCCCAAAGGTCTACAACACATTGTCAAAAAAAAAAAACCCAGAACAAAAAAAAGAAAAGGGAAAACTGATTCACTGATCCCCACCTTCTTCATCTCCCTCCTCACTTTCCTCTTCATCATCCGCCCCATCGGACTCCTCCACTACAATCCCCTCGGGACGATCCTTTTCCGGCACATCGAGCCATAACGAGCCAAGGTGAAGCTCCGGGTATCGGTTGTGGAGTGACAGAACATATGCGGCCTTGGTGGCTGCAGCATCTTGGTCCGACCACAGTCGGCACCGTTCGAGATAGGCCTTGTTAGAGGATTTCAGCTTGTGAACCTCCGACGCTAGGGCTGAGGCACGGTCTTCCGCGGTTTTTCTCGCCGACTCAGCCAACTCCTTCGCCTGATTTGCTGCTTCCGCGGCAGCCTTAGCTTCACTGGCTAGCCTCTCAGCCTCAGCAATCTGACCTTTCGCCACGGCCAGAGCCTCTTCAGCGGTCTTCGCCTGCGTGCGGAGACGAGAAATTTTCGCCTCTGCCGCGGATAACTTCTTGCCAAGCCCCCTAGCCTGGCGCTCTTTCATAGAAATCGGTACCAGCAAGCTGTACAACGACATTGCCAGCCCATCTGAGCTCCGAAGCGGGTAAGGGTGCGGACTGCCCATCGTCGTTAACACCGGGAATTTGGGACCGCTCGACGACGAAGCATCAGGGCCAACAGCCTCAGAAGGCTCAGCATCATCAGGGATAGAAACCACATCGACCGGAGCAGGATCCCCACCTTCAACATGGTCCAAAAGCGCAGGTCGGGAAGCGATTGCCTCAGCGCTGACTGCCACCCGATCCTTTGCCACCACCTTGGGTTTCTTTAGCTTGGACCCCTCCATCTCCGCACGACTCTTCCTCTTCGGCGCTACAACCAGGGTCTGACCCTCCTCTGCTGGATCCGCTACCGGTGCGGCCGACCCGATCGGGTTGCTCTCAGCGTCGGGTCCGACTTCAGGCTCCCTACCGTCCTCCTCCGACTTGGGACGCTTGCTGGGCGCCTTATTCCGCTTAGGCAAATACAGTATGTACCCAGGGCGGCCGGTTCGGGAGAATACCTCGTCGAGGTTCGGAGGTTCCCGCAGCTGTTCGATGGTCAGCACCTCGGGTGAGCACCGCCAAAGGTTGCTCATGAACAGATTCTTGTCCATGAAGGTGCGGTGCATGCCCCGACCCCAGTTCGTCCGGGCATAGTTTTTCAGCACCTCAAAGGTGTCTTCCGCAGCTTTGGCATGATCCTTCTTTACCCCCTGCAGCCAGTCCTTCGACACTACGCAGCGGATCAGAACGTTTAAAAAAAAAAAAAAAAAAAAAAAAAAAAAAAAAAAAAAATATATATATATATATGTGGTAGTGAGTAAAAGGGCAGTACCATCATGGACCCAAGTCCGCAGGATCCGCCTCGGATTTTCCTTTGTATAGGGAAGCCCGTGCTCCCAACACCCGCTCAAAAAAACGAACCGATGCTTCCACCCCTTGTCCCCCTCTAAAAAGTCATTGACAATTTTCCATTTATTGCCAAGAGAGGAATAGAAGAAGGGCGACTTCGGGGATTTCGACAGACCCGACATGGCGATATACTCCTCCATCGGCATGGCTCGACCAGAGAGGCGGGAAGCCATGATGCAGGACATCAGGGTATACCACGCGTTAGGCGTCAGCTGTGAGGGGCAGATTTTAAGAGTGCGGAAGTAGAGCGCAATCTCGGGGTCCAGGGGAAATCGCAGACCCCAGTTGAATAATTCGGTGAACACCACGATTTCTCTGGGTCGGGCGTGAATGGGTGTCTCCCCCGGGGTCGGGAATCGAACAGTAACGCATTCAGGGATGCCCCAGCGAATCAGCATCTCCTCGTGATCGGACTCAGGGAAGTAGATGTACTTCCCCTCGAAAAGAGAAACTACGTCCCTGGTCAAAAGCCAGTCAAAATACTTGGTCGAAACGGCAGTTTTGATCTCCTCGGGCCAGGGATCACCCTGATTGTTAGCAGCGTGGCAAGCTGCGGCAACACACTCCCCCGCGGGAGCAATATCTACCTCGGGCTCTCCAGCTTCATGGGTCGGAACTGAGTCAGAGCAGCGGGCAGCAGCAGCGTTCGTATCAGACGGTCGAACCTGGGAGGAAGAAGCATCGGGAATACCGCGGGCCATGGCTTTATGAGCCTCCTCAACTTGCTTAGGTGTCAGCTGCATTTTCGGCAGACCTAAAAAAGTGACCGCAGTGTTAATACCGGTCCGAAATCCTCTAATCGAGGGTGTAAGCTGAACCATTTCGGGACTATTACCTCCTTCCGTGTATTGCAGTAGCTCGTCGTCCCCCATGGTCAGAAAGGTAGATTTACGAGCACGTCGGGGAGTATGCAAGTTTGTGGAAGATCGGGTCGGATTTTCCGGGCGAACCGGTGGACTGTCGCTGGAGGAAAGGGCAATGGGCTCTGGAGATCGACCGGCTTCGGGAGTCGTAGAAATGGAGAGATCGGAAGCGAGGAAAACCTCTGCGGGAACCGGGGTAGCTAGAACGGGATCGTGAGGAGGTGGAGCGGGAACGAAAGGTTTGGAGTTGGAACCCCAGATCAGGCCAGCACGTCGGTATTCCTCTGCTCTATCGCCAATACTAGACCACTGTTCGAAGCTCCACTCAGATCCTTTTTTCTTGGTGAGTTTTTTCTGCGACCGTCCGGGTTTCATACAACAAGAGCCAAAACGAAGAAGGGTCGGGCGAATTCACTTTCTCTCTCTAGAAATGCTCTGGCAGCGTTTTTCTCTCTCTAAAAAGCTTCTGAGAGACACAGAAGGCTTTGGGGTATTTATAGGGAAGCATGGAAGAGCGGGGGATATCAATCGACAGAAACACAGCGGGAAGGCGAAGAGTCTCCTAGGACTCAAGTCTGTCAGAGGGATGGGCTATTAACCTTTGACACGTGTCGATCCGGGTCTGATGAGCCTTGACGTAAGCACCCATCCCAAGTGCCGTGTGGGAGTGGGCCGCCGCTACCGGGTCTGGTAATATGGTTTGGCCCATTGGGATAGGCCTAAAGTTAAAAGCCCACAAAACCAGAAGATGAAACGCGTGAAGAAATCCGAAGTAGTTACCCCGCGCGTCGGGGAGATGAAACCGACGGGATCGGGATCCCATAATGAAGGCAGGTGACCGGCGAAAGTACTTCTGGAAAGTCTCCGCTCCTGATAGTTCCCGAAGACTGGGGGGCTACTGATGAGGGCGGAATTCGCCGATCCAAGGAATAGGGGTAACAATGTAATAGATAATAGTTAATATAGTTATTTGAGTATACAAAGTTCTTTAGGGACTAATATGCAAAAATAAAAGTAGCAAAAGAGGGCCCATCGACATGTGATGATGGCCCATAGAGCTTAAGCGGGCCCTCCCTATTTTACTATAAAAGGAGGACCCTTTTTGCCTAAAATGGTATGGAATATTTTCTGGACAAAAAGACTACTTTATCTCTCTATACTTTCTCTCTCTAGAACTCCTCAGACGCTATATCCGAAATAAATCCCTTTTTCAGCTATTTACTCATCAGCAATCACAATACCCATCTCCGACATTGTCATCCAATATTTAGGGGATGTTGGAGTGTCGTAGTAGTTTATACCTTCTGCAACCTTCAGGTACTCCTCTTTACCGTTATATATCTTGCTATAAGTTCCATAGTTGTCCATTAGTTCATCGTAAATTGCCTTCCAAACACCTTTCCAACCTTTTTCATGACCGTACAACCCAAATGAAACTGCTTTATATCCACAGTGACCATCTGCCGTAACATCATTTATGCCAGATATAAAAGGATTGAAGTGAGTCGGAAACCAACGCAAAAAACCTTTCAGATCGTATATCAATTCTTTGCCTCTAGCAATATATGATTGTATGATGTTGCTAGTATACGAGTACGAGGTACTTTAGGCACATCTGCCCGAATCGTATTTGCACTAGCAACTGCTTTACCCTTTTTAACTTTTGGTACTTTTAAAAAGTTCATCACTGAGTCAAGGCTTGCCTTATCAGCATCATCCACATGTTCCCATTTTCATTTTTCTCATTTAGTGGATGATGTATCGATAGCAAGTTCCCAAATTTATGCCATTCATAATAATTATGTGACTTAAGCTCTCCTAACAAAAACTGGAGTTGTGACCTACCCGCCTTCTTCAAAACCCTGCTTTTTTGTCGTGCATTGTAGATAGTGTGCATACAAGAAACATTATCTTCATTTAGCTTCTTAACACCATTCAGTATATTTCTAGGGTTAGTTCCAATATAGGTCGCTCGTTCAACATATTCCATCTTTTCATCGTTCAAACGGCCTGCAAAAGAATGTTCGTCTAACTATTTTGAACTCTCGTGGTTGTGAATCCCGCATTTCACTTCTAACTTCCATTGATTCGGTTCCACCATTAACCCGAGAAGCTCAAATGGGCAGCCAATCTTTTTGGTTCCTGTAGGCTTCCGTTTACGGTCTTTCTCAGCTACTCTTGGAGTATACTTTCCCAACCTCTCACACTAGAAAAACATCATAGGACTTTTTCTATTATGTACTTTATCGCGCCGACTTATGTTGATAACCAAACCATGGCGCTTTCTTGTCATCGTCACCCACTTAATCAACGCTTCTTGTGTATAGAACTCTGTGGTGAAGAACAAATGACTGTAGTCAGTAGCGAAAGCTTCGTCAGACCCATGGGCGACATCCGTCCCCTGTCATACAACTAGAAAACACAACTCGCAATTAGGTATAATAAAAAAAGGTAAAACAAGACAAATTTGGTGATAGATTTACTAAGGAATAGTGTTTGTTTGGGTATAGATAACGAAATAAGTTATTGTGTGAATTGAGTATATTTAGGATACACTTTATAGTTTTTTTACTTAATAACAATTAGATAATTAGTTAGAACGACGAAAGTAATTTTGTCAAAAAAAATCAAAATAAAATCAACGGAAATTTTTGGATATATTTTAAGCGTATTTTGGTATATATAGTCATACCCAAAATACATACCTTACGTTGTGAAATAATAAGATGAATAAGTACAAAAGATATTTTATAAAGCAATACCCTTTCTTTTTTCAGCTTAATTTACTGGGTGGATACTGAGTATCGATTTGACCAATTTAAGACTCCCCGGTACATAGAAGAAAAGTCATAGATTATAGGGTTGTCCAAACTTGCAAGAGACCAACCATGGTCAAAGATATTGTATATCATAAAATTCCGTAGATTTAGTCGACGGCCAAAATCAGATAACCTCACCACTCGGGCGTGTACATAATTGGACATTTTTCTAAGTTCGATCGATCTTATACAAATCGTTAGCACACCAATCATAACGTGTTATCACGGTGCCGTATATATCCATATCACTTAGATTTTGTAACGTAAATTTGTTCCATATCAAATTTAAGCTTGGATTTTGTGGTTGAGATGGGTGGATATTGACTACGGGGTTGACCAATTTAAGCCTCCCATTTGACCACACATACTTAGAAAAGTCGTAATTGTTTTCGCTACCACCAAGACCACCATGGAATATCATAAAATTCAATGGATTTAGTCCACGGCCAGAATCAGATAACCTCACCACTTGGTTGTCGGGTTCGTAAATGGGGTCTACGCCCCATCGTTTAACGTTGCCTTCAAACTGAATAGTCACATCACAATCCGGTCTCGACATACAATCGAATCTCCAATGGCTTAACCACAACATATCCGCTCCATGTTCCGGCACTGCGTAAAACTTTGGTGTATAACACATAAATTTATCGTCGAACGTTATCCAAATTCCACCAGGCTTATCCCGTATTGAAATAGAATCAGGAAAATATAAGGCCTCATAAACTACGCATATATTGAAGCCCAAAAGCTTGCGCCCCACTTGTAAAGGCACCAAAAGATCTTTAGTATAGTGCCAATGATAAGATTTTGAAGACACATTAAGGTTTGTAGAATAGCCGCTACCAAAATAGTTGTCCCCGCAATAGCGATACCAACTTGGAATATCCGCTGACGGAAGAAATATGCTCCATACGTCAGATTCATGCAGTACCTGTGACGAAACAGAAATAGCTACAAATATAAACTCAAACTCATATATGGTCTGATCTTAAAAAATTTGGGTTCTAACAAAAAATAATCATCTCATTTGAGATCCACATCAGGTCTGGATATATAAACAAACCATCAGATTGGACCCAAAAAATTATAAATTCGAGTTGGATCATTTGATTGGAAACAAACAGAGTGCTAAAATGTCCGAGGACAGAACAATTTTGCACAATTTGGAAAAAATCTGGTAGGTATAAAGATTTTAGGTCCCAAACCCGATTCAGGCAACACAATATTGTACGATTTGGAACCGGGTTGGACTTGTGGTCATTATGACAAATTGGTCAGATTTTGACACTGAAATATAAAATGCAGTCATAAAATACAAGTGTTAAATCGGTTCAGAGTTGTACGAATAAAATCAGGTTCCGAGACACCTATATGTTCAAAATATGGGTCTGAATTTGATTCAATATTAGTTAGTATAGAGCTTTGTCGGACCAGATGAAACATGATTGGATCATTGCAAGCCCAAACACAAATCATATAAAATTAAATACATACTTTTAATATTAAGGCAGAGAGCAAAACCTGGATGGGAGCTCTTTTTCGGATCTCGTTTATCATATACTCCATTGATAGCTGTAGGACTTCATCGGCTTCCAATGCATACAAACCTAAACCGTTGATGAATTCTACGTCAGCATTTAACATCGGCCTCAACTCTAACCACCAATCGATTTTAACTAATTCTGGGCAATTCCGAACTTCAACTCTCATAGTACTCTGTGGAACATTTGGAATACATTCAAGGCTTTGGCAGTTTATTACAGAAAGTTTCAGAAGATGACTGAGGCTACGGATACTTTCTGGTAGCTCCTTAAATAAGTTACCTCCCAAGCTTAACACTTCCAAACAAGGCATGTTTGGAAAATCAAAATCAATGTTGAACAAATTACATTCATGAAGCTTAAGCTCCACTAGAAAGCGCGGCAGATCGCCCATGGAGAAACTACGAGACTTGGGAGCTCGAAATAACCAATGTGAAAACCATGGCTTAGATGATTCTGATCCACCTATGGCGGTTCCATCCAAATAGAGAAACTTTAAAGATTCCATTTTGTCGAACCCGGGAGGCAACACTTTCAGCTTTGAGCAATTAGACAAAATAAGTTTCTTCAATGTTGTAATACAACAGATTTTAGATGATATATTTTGGAGGTTCTTGCATCCTTTAAGGTTGAGCACCATAAGTTTTGTCAAACATTCAATTGAATCGTTGATCTCAACTAAATTTAAGCATTCTTTAAGAATCAATTTCTGCAGATTGGAGAGTCCGGTAAAATCTGGTGAATTGACAAAGCCATGACAATTACGGAGATCGAGAATTTCCAGCTCTTTCAGCAACTACATCCAAACAAAAAAAAGTACATATATTTTAAATTGTTTCCGCAGTGTAGTTAAAAGATAGAAGGATGTGGGATAATAGTACCTTTCCTGTTTTCCAATTATGCTTTAGCTTGCTATTACACATTTCAAGAACAACCAACTTCTCTAAACAAAGATCAGTTGGTAAAGATTCCAATTGATATCCATGCCAACACAACCAGACTAAGGATTTTGGAAATTCTCTGTAGCCTCCTATGAGCTTGACATGGTTTATCCGCAGCAATTTTAAGTTTCTCATCATTTGAAACGATTCTGTTTCTATTGTGCGTCGTTCGCTGTCCTCTATCATGTCAAGAGAGAGGCCTCTGATGGAACTTGTACCCTACGAATTGAAACAGTTATTATATAAATAGAGAGAGATGATAAAGAACATCAATAAACAATATATTTAAGATCTTACACTTTTATTCATTAGAACATCCAAGGCATACTTATTCTGCCAAATTCTACTGGGATCCTTTATCTGTGCTTTTTGTCTTACGATTTCTCTACCCATGTCCCTGAGTAGTTGCTGCATCTTTATTTTACTTCCTATGTCAAAGAACAAAAAACAGTTGTCGACGAGATTTTGAACTCCGATTTTAGCAGAATATTCACATCCCTCTAATATTTTCAGGACCTACTCTTTTTTCTTTCCAACAAAAAAACATGCTATGTCAAGGAATACATTTTTATCATGGTCGTCGTTTAAACCATCATAGCTGATTCTGAGCACTTTATGAATTTTACTCTCAAAGACATTCTCTAGCTTCTTTGACCTATCTTCCCATATCTCAGAGCTCTTATCCTTTAGAGAAGAACCTAATACTTTAAGGGCCAATGGAAGGCCAGCGCAGTGCTGCAATATGCTCTTTGAGCATTTCATGTATCCTTCACGAGGATGGTCTTGTTGAAAAGCATGCCAACTAAGGAGCTTCAAAGATTCTTCATCGCTTAGACCATTTACTTCAAACTTTTTACAATTATCTGTGTCCTTTACTAACTCTTTAAATCTAGTCGTTATTACAATTTTACTCCCGGGGTAAAACCATTCGTGCATGCCAATTATTGATTCGTAGACATCCGTGTCATCTACATCGTCAAGAACAATAAAGACTCTACTATGTTGTACAGCCCCTTGAATTTTTTTAGTTCCTTCATGCACATTGAGTATTTTGACCTTCTCAGCATTTAGCAAATCAGACAGAAGTTGCTTTTGCAATTTAACCAAGCCCCTTCGTTCACTTGAAGCTTCCCTGATGTTTGCGAGGAAGCTGCTGGCATTGAACTTGTGGTGGTTTTGATTATATACAATTTTGGCAACGTCTGTCTTGCCAATTCCTCCGATTCCATAAATCATTGCTATGTCAACTTTATTTGAGCCGTCGTGTAACCATAGATTGATGTTGTTTACAAGACGATTTCGTCCAACTACAAAAGGAGTGACGTTTAACACTTGGGGATCCAATTTTTTCTTGATATGCATCACAATCTTTTTGATAAACTCTGCCTCATGCCTACATAACAGTTCTTCACACATAGAATACAAAGTTCTATAAAAACAATATTCAAAGAAAATAGAAACAATATGTTACCCATCTTGTAGAGCCATTCCTGATAAATCAGCGACTCGTCCAAGAACTGCCCTCCAACCGTTGACCTTCTCGATGGCATCTTGAAATCTATTTTCATGTGTAGCAAATGCTGTCTCGTAAGTCCCAGTTTGGTTCCTGACGTGAGATGGTTCCACGTCATAGAAAACAGGTATCGCGACATGCTTATCATCACTTCTCTTGCGTTCCATGATTTGGACAAGCTCATCCAGACACCATCTGGACGAAGCATAATGTTTGGAGAAAACAACAAGTGATATTCGGGAATTTTGAATGGCTTCACGGATCTCAGCGGAGATGTTCTCTCCTTTATGGATACTTTCGTTGTCGCGGAAAGTGCGGATTCCTGCTCGCGTCAATGCTGTGTAAAGATGATCTGTGAAGTTTTTGCGTGTATCTTCACCTCAAATCTCAAGAATACGTCATACCAGGAGGACGACAAGGTGGCAGCAGCAGCAGAAGAAGATGCTTCCGGTGTACATGAAATCTCATTTTTTACAGGATCCATAACGATTTGCAGTATACTATTCAATCGTGTTTTGGTCCTCTGCTAAAAAGAAAAACCAAGAGCGGAGTGGAGACTGTCTTTGTTGACTTCAAGTCGCCTCTGACTCTGACCCGCGCATTGTTTAACACTGTATTTCGTTCTAATCCTTTACTTTCTATAGGATAATTGTTTCAATCCCGTATGTTTTTACATATCATAATCACTAAAATTGCGTACAAGTTCGGTACTCTGACACTTTTTCTTACTTCTAATTTCTTTTTCTCGCTCCCGCACTAATTTATATTTTATAAATCAACGAAGCGTAAAATATTTAAATGATTTCAAAATCAATGCGAAAAAAAAAATCTTTATAATATATATCCAAATTTGTATAGAAATAAAAATCGAAAGCAGCGGGGTAAAACCCAACATAGCGGGGTCTTCCCTTGTCATTCTGATAAGAAAATTCGAGAGAAGTAAAGCTTACAAGTTACAATGGTCTCGCTTTCAATATTTTATTGGATGATATAATTATCTTCAACATCAAACTATTTAATAATAATCATTTGAAGTTCAATAAACCATTGATAATAATATACTATTAGATTAGTATTTATTGAGTTTTTCTAAAAACCAATAATAATTTAGGAAATGTCACACTAAATACCTTCTCACCAAATTTATTTTCATCTAGAACCCCAACTATTTTTTATGTCTACTAAATACTCATCTCACCAAAGTAATTCCTTTCTAATACCAAGTTAATATTTCCCTTCCTCAAATACCCTCAAATGTGTCAGATTATTTTCGAACCACAATTCAAATTTTGAATTTTCAATAGTACAACCTACTCTGCTATTTTGAAAAGTAGAAATGAACCTATACTTTTATCTGAAGAAACCATTTTCAATCAATCTCGTTAACTGATTTCCTTCTTCAGATCAGAGGTAAGTCTGTATCAACTTTTGATATGCATTTCACCAATAGAAGCTGTGTTTTTTTTTCCAACTTTTGTTAGTTCATGGGTTTTCTTAGTTCCTTGTTTTTTTTTCATTTTCAAAAATTTCAAGTTGACAGTCTTTTTTTTGTTTAGACCTTGTTGAAAACTGTTTTTTAAATTTTTTTCTAAGTCGATAGTTGGTGTTTAAAGATTTCAAAAATTTCAAGTTTACAGCTTCTTTAATGGGGTTTAAAGCTTACCTGTGTTTTTACCAGTGTTGTTGAAGATGACAATGTTGCTTTTAGCTGTATGTTATATCTCGCGCGTTTTACCTCTTTAAGTAGTGTTCGCGATTTATTCGTTCCATAACCTTATATCTCGCGTTATGATTTGTTTTCCTGAATAGAGTCTACTAGTAACACGATTGAAGTTTGCCCTTGGAGAAACTAACGCGAGTCCTATACTAGGTTGACGCTTCGCGCTGCAAATCTTTATTTTTCTTGCGCGAGTTATAAAGAAGGCAAGTTCAATCTCTATCGCGTAAGTTAATAACGTATTATTATATTCCTTCTTATCTAACGCGAATCCCATATTGGTGTCTAGCGCGATACAGTATACAGGCCAACGCGAGTTACCGTATTAGCAAACATCCCGAGTCAAGCCTGCCTGACGCGATTCAGGGCAACCCCCTCGCCTAGCGTAATTACGTTTTTCATTTGCAGCCTCCTAGATGTCTAAGCAAAGAGTTTGTATTTTTAAATATTTGAAGCAGACCTCGATCGTTCCTTTTAGCGTGTTTGAAAACTTTTAATCTGTCGAGAAATATATTGAAGGTAGATGGGATGATCTGGTTAAGGGTTGCTACACTATTTCCTACTCCTGTGGCGGTGAAAATTATTTCTTGTTTACTAACGAGACTGATTTCATTGGTTTGACTGTTTATCTCGATGTGTAGCGTCTGAAAAGTGTTAGCTTCTTCATAGAACAACAAGTAGTTGAAACAGATGCGCAAGACATTGGTAAACAGCCTACCGTAAGCTTTGTAGAACCCTGTGATGATCATTTACTAAGCGGGCCAGCATAAAAAAAGACATCTTGCTACTACTGGTTGGGTGGATGCTATCACAGGAGTTGGTCAGACATTCGCTGATGGTGCCTCCGGTTTAAGGTTATCTTTATGCCGATATACTTTAGAGCTAGGTTTTGCTTTCAAGTATATGCATAATACATCCACTAAGATCACTGCTTACTGTGTCAACAAAAAGTCAGGTTGCAAATGGCGACTGTATGCATCAATAGATTCTAGCACTGGTTTCATGATGATCAAGCGCTATGCCAACACCCATTCATGTAACCCGGTATTTCCAAAAAAAAAAGTAGGCATTTGACGTCCGATTTAATTGCGGATGAAATACATGAATCAATTAGGACAAGTAATTCTTTAACAACAAAAACTATTCAGTCTTCTGTCAAACAAGACTATGGTTTAGATATTTCCTACCGTTTATCGTGGAATGCCTTAGAGAAGGCGAGGAGGGAAGTTTTTGGAGACAGTAATACTTCGTTTGGGTTGCTGAATGCATATTTTAGAAGATTAAAAAGTAGAGATATTACTACCGATTTTCATTTGGAGGTTGGTTTAGGAAATGTCTTCAGGAGGTGTTTTGTGTCTTTCGGATCATGCATTCAAGGCTTTCACTCATGTCGACCATTGCTGTACGTGGACGGAACCCATTTAAGAACCCATCAGGCGAGATAGTGTTTAGACCCCAAGTTAGTTAGTCTAACATATGTAGCGCGAGATGGTGTTTATATACGACGCTAGATACCCAATTAAGTCTTCGCAACATCGCGTGTGATGTATTGTAATGTTACGCTAGATATAATTTAACTGCCGTGCGAGTTAGGTATTGCGTATGACGCTAGATACTGATGAGTCAATAAATGTTTGGTAGAATATTTCGGATCTTGTGCTTGATGTGACTAGAGAGAGAAAGTGTAGAGAGAGAGAGAGAATGGAATAGAATAATATTCAATGTCCCACCTACCAAGAAAGTGGGTCACCTTTTATACTAAAGTAAGGTGGACCCATTAGTATCCTTAGTGGGCTGGTTTTAACATTTATGAAGCCCCCTATTAAGTACAATGTTTACAAATAGGTCCTAAAAGATCATAAATACATTATTAGCTACTCCAAGTATCTTTTATTCACGATTAACCCCTCGTTATTTATGATAAGGGCGGAATTCGCCGATCTCAATGAGAGGGGTAAAAACACAATGAATAAACATTTGATGTAATTAAAGAGTATTCAGAGTCAATCGGGGACCACTGTGTAAAGATAAAAATAGTAGAGGGGCCTCATTAATATATGAACGGCCCACTAAGAGCTTAAATGGGTCCTCCTTATTTTAGTATAAAAGGGTGACCCACTTGCCTAAAAAAGGGCATTGAATAATATTTTCTCTGAATCTGCCTTTATCTCTCTGCACTTTCTCTCTCTAGTCACATCTAGCAAAAAGATCCTAAATATATTCCCCAAACAATTATTCACTCATCATTGGCGCCGTCTGTGGGAATCAGTGATACCAAAAATGAATCTTTTGCCCTTTGAAAATCACATTTTTCGGGATGAACAGCGATGCAGCGATTGAGAGGGACGGGAGAGAAGTCGTCCGAGCCGTCTCGGGTTCGGGAGGCACGGTAGTCCCCGCCCGAGAATGGCACGGCGGTCAGGACAAGCGGTCAACTCTGATAATGACCCGAAAGCAGCTCCTTGAGGATATTGCTCGGTTGGAAGAAGAAAGGGAGCGGGCGTTGGGCGAGAAAAGAGCCCGAGAAGGGAAGGGCAAAGAGCCCCTCCTGGAGGATCGGGGGGCAGCTGGCCATGGCAGCGATCCGCGAATAGAGGCCCGACCTGTTAGGTACTACAGGAATCCTCTCCCCGATGACGAAGAAAATGCTAGGACTCGTCGGAACCTCGAGAACCGTCGGGCCATGACGTCAGACTACCCCTCAGACGATTCGTCGGGCAAAGAATATCTGCGGAGGGAAAGGGTTCAGCGAGCGCGGAAGAATCGATCCCGACGCCTTCGAGGGCCCAGGGCCGACCCTCTGCAGTATAAGAGGAGCGGCGCCGATAAGCCGACCCCGGTATCTTTTGAGAAAGAGGAAATGCATACCGCCGGCCGCGGAGGACGGGAAGTATTGCCACCGATTCCGTGGCAACCATCGAATAGCCAGAGCCATGGTTACAGGACCAGTAGTCAATTCATCAGCCCAGGGGTCGAGGGGCTTTATGGAGTTAGGACCGAGGGTCTTGGGGGAGGAGCATGTGAGCTCGGAGTCAACTGGAGGGCCTCTCCGTTATCCGACGAAATATTAGCGGGACAACTCCCGAGGAGATTTGACATTTCTAAGTTAGAAAAATACGACGGAAAAAAGGACCCGGATAACCATTTGGAGGCTTTCAAAAATTTCATGTTAAGTTTCGACAATGATGACAAGCTCCTGTGCAGAGCATTTTCTATGACTTTCAAAGACAGAGCCTCAAAGTGGTACAACCGCTTGCCGCAGGGGTGCATTCGTAACTTCGGGACCTTCTGGACGATGTTCAGGCAACACTTCGTCGGAAGTAAGAGTTTCCGCGCCAACGGGGATACTATCATGAATTGTCGGCAGAAGCTGGGGGAGAGCCTCAGAGACTATACTAGGCGGTTCATCGACGCAAAAACCGACCTGGACCATTGTGAAGAGAATGTGGCGCTAACGGCGTTTTGTTTGGGCTTGCTCCCAGGACCGATGAAACAAGCAGTGACCAAGAAGCAAGCGTTCACTTTTTACGCATTGCTAGCGCAGATTGAGAAGCAAATATTGATTGAAGAAACAGAAGCGTCAGAACTGGCAGCCCAGATTCAGCAGAGCGCCCAAGCGTCGGTTGTAATAAAACAGGTTTCCCGATCAGATTACGCCAGGTCGGCCCAACCAGTTAGCACGATACACCCGACCGCGCCAGTTTTAACCAAACCTTCGACCCCGACCGGTCAGAAACCAAGGCAAACAGGGCCGGCGGTCTCTCGACCCATGTCCAACAAGTGGACGCGACCTGCCTATTTCGCGGACCTTACGGAATGCGTGTCATCGATCTACGAAAAAACCAAGAGGAGCGGAATGTACCGAAGGCCTTTCCCCATCCCGACGCCCCGGGAACAAAGGAATAACCGCTATTGCCGCTACCACGAAGACATCGGGCACGACACGAAGGATTGCATAGCCTTGAAGAAGGAGATACAGATACTCATAGAGCACGGGAACTTGTTGGAGTATGTAAAAAAGGCACAGCAAGGCGCGGCCTCGAAGGAAGTGGTGGTCGTACCAAAACCAGAAACGACCATGGCCATTTCAGAGGTGACTGACCGTTTCGACGCGACAATTGAGTACCTTGATCCCGAGGCGAACCGCAATATCATCGGGGTCATTGAGGAGGGGGCTGAGGAAGACGTCGGTATCGTCCGTGGTTTTTGTGAATTTTTCGAGTCGTTAACCGTCTCCGGGGGAAGACCGATGATGAAAACGAAAACTTGCTTCCAAACCGGAAGCGCCCTTTCCCCGACCTCGCGCTTCGGTGACCCAAAAGCTAATCACGATGTCATCGGGGTCATCAAGGAAGAGATCCAGGATAACATCGGTAAAGTGCGAAGGCTGTGTAATCTTTTTGAATCTCTGACCATTTTCGGGGGGGATTCGATGGCGGGAGTCACGCATTCCTCCAGGAAAAGGCACATCGTCAACCTGACCACCCAGTTGGAAGCCAGAACTTGCTTCAAAACCAGAAGCGCCCCCACACCGATTTTACATTTCGACGACGACGACATGAGAGACATAGCCGGACCGCATGAGGACGCCATTGTGATCGGGGCAGCAATAGCGGGAGAGGAGGTTCGGCGCATCTTGGTAGACACCGGGAGTTCGGCCAATATCCTCTTTGCATCTACCATTGCAAAGTTCAGGACGCGACCGGTGATCGCGCGATCCGACCGCACCATCGTCGGGTTTACCGGGTCAGCAGCCGACGTAGTCGGGGAGTTTGAGGGCGTAGTCCAGTTAGGCCGCGGCCCATTTAAAAAGGAGGTCACGGTTTTGTTTGTAGTAGTGGACGCGCCAGCCTCACACAACGCCATCCTTGGCCGATCTTGGATATCGCGCATGCATGCTGTGACTTCTACTATTCATCAGTGTGTGAAGTACGTGGTCGGAAACAATGTCGGAATGGTCCGAAGCAGCCAAAAAGCGGCGCGGGAATGCTACCGAGCTGCGTTAGCTCCGAAAAAAGACCAAGAGATGTTCCCGGCTCAAGAATAGCAATTAAGGGGGGTGCCTCCGGGATCGCAACCGGTGGATGACCCCCGAGAGGCCCCAAGCCTTTTGACGACAGACGAGGAGTGCGAACTGCATTCTTTTACAGACGGGCAATGTCTGCGGGTCGGGGTAAACCTTTCGCCAACCCTAAGGGAACAGCTACTAACCCTCCTACGAGAGAACCTAGACTTGTTTGCGTGGTGCTCCGGGGATGTCACGGGGGTACCAGAATCCTTCGCGATTCACAAGTTGACTATTGATAGAAATATCAGACCAATCGTCCAGAAGCGTCGGGCTTTTTCCCCCGAAAAGGCGGAAGTAATTCTGCGGGAAGTTGAGAGAATGACCAGCGTCGGACATATCAAGGAAGCAAAGTACCCTTTATGGATCTCTAACCCCGTGCTGGTTAAAAAGAAGAGCGGGAAATGGAGGATGTGCGTGGACTTTACCGATCTCAATCGGGCCTGCCCGAAGGACCCTTTCCCGATGCCGAGGATCGACCAGCTGGTAGATTCGACGTCGGGCAACAAGCTACTTTCGTTTATGGACGCCTATGCCGGTTACAATCAAATTAAGTTACATGCCGCGGATCAGGAGAATACTGCGTTCATTACGGGCCGGGGATTATATTGTTACAAAGTGATGCCCTTCGGGCTAAAAAACGCTGGCGCGACATACCAAAGGCTAGTAAACAGAACTTTCGAAGGCCAGATCCGGAGAAACATGGAGGTTTACATCGATGACATGTTGGTCAAAAGCGGTTCCGATGAAGCCCATCTCGCCGATCTCAGGGAAACTTTTGGTAATATACGGGGGATTAACCTTAAGCTAAACCCGGAGAAATGTTCTTTTGGGGTCCGATCAGGAAATTTTTTGGGGTTCTTCGTCAACGAGAAAGGAATTGACGCAGACCCTGTTCAGCTCCGAGTCCTGGCCGACATGACGCCTCCCCGGAGTGTGAAGGAAGTTCAGATTCTGACCGGGCGTCTGGCCGCTTTAAATCGTTTCATTTCTCGATCGTCTGATAAATGCGCTCCGTTTTTTCAGGTCCTACGACAGGCGAAATTTTTTGTTTGGACTCCTGAGTGTACCAAGGCTTTTTTAGGGATCAAAGAGTACCTATCGACCCCGAACCGCCTCACCAAGCCGACGACGGGTGAAACCCTTTTTCTTTACATTGCGGTCACGGATTATGCGGTCAGCGCTGCTCTAGTCAGCGAATCAGGGCCGGCTCCGACAGCGGTATACTATGTGAGCAAAAGTTTGCTGGACGCCGAAACTCGATACCTCAAACTGGAGAAAATGGCGCTGGCTCTGGTGACAGCAGCGCGGAAAATGCGACCGTACTTCCAAGCCCACCCTATTGTTGTCCGCACATCACTTCCGCTAAAATACATTTTCCAACGACCAGACATGTCGGGGAGATTATCCAAGTGGTCGGTAGAACTGGGGGATTTTGACATTGACTTCGAACCCCGAACCGCTATCAAAGGCCAGGTCTTGGCTGATTTTCTAGTTGAGTTTCAGTCAGAGCGACCCGAACAGGAAGCCCAATCACAAGAGAAAGCAGAGGGCGAATGGACCGTCCGCACCGATGGGGGAGCAAACGTTAGTGGTTGCGGGGCGGGAGTCCAAATCATAACTCCCTCGGGTGTTAGCATGCTCCAGGCTATCCGTTTTGGTTTCCACACGTCGAATAATGAAGCTGAATACGAGGCCGCTCTGGCAGGATTACGGTTGGCACAGGTATGCGGGGCAAGACAGGTACGACTCATAAGCGACTCCCATCTTCTAATAAACCAAGCCTCGGGAAGCGCGGAGGCTCGGAAGGAACACCTGGTACAGTACCTCGCGGCATTAAGAATTCTGGCCGCTTCCTTTGACAAAATTACTTACGAGCATGTACCGCGAAGCGAAAACACCACAGCGGATTCTTTGGCAACGATTTCCTGCTCCACTAGTTATCCATGGGTGATAGAACAAGAAAGCCCGTCCATCATTAAACGACATGAGTTAGCTAACCGACCTGAGATCGCATGCCAGATCTCTTCGGTCGTAACTTCCGACTGGCGCCGGGGCATTATCTCTTTCTTAGCTGAAGGTCGGCTTCCCGACGACACCGCTTCGGCGCGAAAATTGCGCAACAAAGCGCGGGGCTACATCCTTTTAGGGGATGTGCTGTACAAAAAATCTTATAGCCGGCCTCTGCTTCGATGTTTAGGTTTCGACGAATCCCAGGTAATCTTGTCCGAACTGCATGACGGGGAAGGCGCGGCACATTGCGGATACAAGGCTCTGATTAGGAGAATTTTTCTGGCGGGATTCTATTGGCCGACAATAACAGCAGACGCAAGACTCATAGTAAAAACCTGCGATACATGTCAAAGGTTCGGTAACGCCATCAACGTACCCGCAGCTCCTCTGGAATCCATATCCGAAGGGCTGCCTTTTGACCGCTGGGGAATCGACCTCGTCGGACCGTTACCAAAGGCATCGGGAGGAAGGCAGACGATCGTCGTAGCGGTAGATTACTTCTCCAAGTGGGTCGAAGCCGAGCCTTTGTCCGCCACGAAAACCAAAGATATTGTCAAATTCATTTGGGCGAACATTTGTTGCCGGTTCGGGGTGCCTCAGCGGCTGACTATGGACAACGGGCCACAGTTTGACAGTGCGGAGATGAAGGCATTCTGCACCACTCATAATATTCGACAATGTTTCGCTGCCCCTTTCCATCCACAAGCCAACGGTCAGGTCGAAGTAACGAACCGAACCATTCTGGATGGCCTCAGAAAGAACCTCGAGGGAAAGGCCGGAAAGTGGCCAGACTACTTGCAAGAAGTATTGTGGGCTTACCGAACCACATCCCGCACGGCCACTCAAGAGTCGCCTTACGCTTTAGTATATGGCATGGACGCGGTCACTCCCGCGGAATCTATTTTCCCTTCTTTCAGGGTCGGAACTTACCAGGAGGAGGCGAATGACGACAGCAGACGACTCGAGCTCGATCTCATAGAGGAGAAGCGCCACCGCGCCCATTTGAATTCTTTACATTACCAAACTTTGATGAGAAGTCGATACGCAGCTAAAGTCCGCCGTCAGGAATTCAAGGTCGGAGATAAGGTTTTGCGACGCGTGTTCCTCCACACAAAGGACAAGAGCCTCAGAAAGCTGGCCCCCAATTGGGAGGGACCATACGAAATCGTCGAGAAAATTAAGAGCGAGACGTACCGCCTGCAGAATCGGTCCGGACATCTCCTAAGGCTACCATGGAATATTGAACACTTAAAACTGTATCTAGAATAGTTTATAATTTATGATGTACTTCGCTATATTTTCCACTTTATTTAAGGTTGTAAATGGTCGGGGATGCACTCTTTCCTACCTCGGTGGCGCGAGGAGGTTTTAACGAGGCATCAGTCTAAACCCGACCCACGTTTTTGATAATCAAAAATCTTTTGCCTTCTAAATATTCAATTGTTGTGACTTCGAACAGCTGACGAGCTGGACGTTGTCCGGTTCTTTTAAAGTTACAGAGCCTAAAAATAGGTTTTTCGGTTCTACCGATCTACATTTTGGTTTTCCCGAACTTTTGGAAAAGCTTTCGATAACAAATCGATCTACAGAGCCTAAAAATAGGTTTTTCGGTTCTACCGATCTACATTTTGGTTTTCCCGAACTTTTGGAAAAGCTTTCGATAACAAATCGATCTACAGAGCCTAAAAATAGGTTTTTCGGTTCTACCGATCTACATTTTGGTTTTCCCGAACTTTTGGAAAAGCTTTCAATAACAAATCGATCTACAGAGCCTAAAAATAGGTTTTTCGGTTCTACCGATCTACATTTTGGTTTTCCCGAACCTTTGGAAAAACTTTCGATAACGAATTCACCTACCAAACATTAAGAATAACGATGTACAGAACAATATACCCAAGCATATTAAATATGATCATCACAGGGGGCCCCGTGACCCCCAAAAAACATAAGAGTTAAAGTGGTTCGGTAAAAACAACAGAGGGGCCTACGGCCCCCCAAGAGTTACAGCATCTTCAAAAAAAAAGGGGAAACAAAATTACTGGTCCCCATCTTCATCCACACCCTCGTCGTCTTCTTCGTCATCAGCATCGTCGGATTCCCCGCAATCGACTCCCTCGGGTCGGTCCTTCTCTGGTACGTCGAGCCACAACGACCCAAGGCGAAGGTCCGGGAAGCGGTTATGGAGTGACAGCACATATGCGGCTTTAGCATCCGCAGTCTCCTTGTCCGACCACTGCCTACATCGGTTGATGTAAGCAACGTTAGAGGATTTTAACTTTTGAACCTCCTGCACCAGAGATGAGGCGCGGTCTTCCGCGGCTTTCCTCGCCGTCTCCGCAACGCTCACCGCATCCTCCGCAGCCTTCTTCGCTGTTTCCATCGCCTGCTTCGCGGTGTCCGCGGCCGTTTTCGCTTCGGTAGCGAGATTCTCAGCTTCAACCACCCGACTTTCCGCCAACGCCTGGGCCTCCTCGGCAGTTTTGACCTTCGCAGCAAGACTGGTAATCTTTGTCTCCGCCGAGGCTAACTTTTTGCCAAGCTCATTTGCCCGACGCTCTTTCAAGGCGGCCGGAACCAGCAGGTTGTATAGCGACATAGCAAGTCCATCAGTGCCCCGAAGAGGAAAGGGGTGCGGGCTACCAAGCATCGTCAGCACCGGGAATTTGGGGCCACTTGACGAAGGGGCGTCCGGATTCGCAGCTTCGGCTTCGGGGGGCTCAGTGTCGTCTGGAATCGACACAACGTCGTCCCTTGTGGGATCTACGCCGTCGTCCACTTGATCCACGAGTTTAGGCCTGGAAGCCTCCACCTCCGCGCTGACGACCGCCCGATCCTCAACCGCAGCTTTGGATTTCTTCGGCTTAGACCCCCCCGCCTCTGCACGTCTTTTCCTCTTTTGCACCGCGGCCGGGTTATGGCTCGTGTCCAGTCGTCCTGCCTCGGGCACCGCGACCCTGGTCGGTTCACCTACTGCCTCGTCGTCCTCTGACTTTGGACGCTTACTGGGCGCCTTATTGTGCTTGGGCAGAAATATTATGTACCCGGGACGCCCGGTTCGGGCAAGCACGTCGTCCAGACTTGGAGGCTCCCGCAACTGTTCAATGGTAAGAGCCTCGGATGAGCACCGACAGAGGTTGCTCATGAACAAGTTCTTATCCATAAAAGTGCGGTGCATGCCCCGACCCCAATTCCTTCGGGCGTAGTTTTTCAGCACCTCGAAAGTAACCTCCGCGGCCTCCGAATGGTCCTTCTTCACCCCCTGCAGCCAGTCTTTCGACACTACGCAAAGGAACGGTAGATAAAGGTATAGTAAAAAAAAAATAATATATATATATATAGGGGAAGGTAGTACCATCATGAACCCAGGTCCGCAGCAGTTGCCTCGGGTTCTCCAGAGAATATGGAAGACCATTCTCCCAACACCCGCTCAGAAATACGAACCGATGCTTCCACCACTTGTCCCATTCCAAGAAGTCGTTGACAATTTTCCACTTATTGCCAAGAGAAGAGTAGAAGAATGGGGATTTCGGGGACTTGGACAGACCCGACATGGCGATGTACTCCTCCATCGGTATAACCTGGCCAGAAAGACGGGAAGCCATAATGCAGGACATCAAGGTATACCAAGCATTTGGCGTCAGCTGCGACGGGCAGATCTGGAGAGTGCGGAAATAGAGCGCGATCTCAGGGTCCAAGGGGAAACGCAAACCCCAGTTGAACAATTCGGTGAACACCACAATCTCTCTGGGTCTGACGTGGACGGGGGTCTCCCCTGGGGCCGGGAATCGGACGCTGACACACTCAGAAATCCCCCAACGGGTCAGTAAGTCTCTATGATCGGCCTCGGGGAAGTAGAGATACTTCCCTTCGAAGAGAGAGACCACGTCCCTAGTTAGAAGCCAGCTGAAGTACTTGGTAGAAATGGCAGCCTCGACCGCTTCGGGCAAGGGATCATCCTGGGGGTTAGCCGCGTGACCAGCAGTGGCAATACAGACCCCCGCGGGAGCAACATCGACTTCCGATTCCCCAGCTTCTTGGGTCGGAACTTGGCTAGAGCTGCGGGCAGTAGCGGCATCTGTTTCAGATGGTCGGACCCGGGAGGAAGAAGCGTCGGCAGCATCACGTGCCATGTTCCTATGAGCCTCCTCCGCTTGCTCGGGTGTTAGTCGCATTTTGGGCAAACCTAAAAAAGTGACCGCAGTGTTAATACCGGTCCGAATCCCTCTAATCGAGGGTGTAAGCTGAACCATTTCGGGACTATTACCTCCTGCCGAGTACTTGGATAGATCGTCTTCTCCCATGATTAAGAAGGTGGATTTACGGGCACGTCGGGAAGCGGGCGAGTTGACGGGCGGTAAGGTCGGATTGTTTGGCCCGACTGCGGAAAAATGGGAACTGTCACTCGAGGAAAGGATAATGGGTTCTGGGGACAGGCTAGCCTCGGGAATAGGAGAAACCAGAAGGTCGGATACCAGGAAAGATTCTGCGGGAACCGGGGTAGCAAGAACGGGATCGTGAGGAAGTGGAGCGGGAACAAAAGGCTTGGAGTTAGACCCCCAGATCAGACCAGCGCGTCGGTACTCCTCTGCTCGATCGCCAATACTTGACCACTCTTCAAAGCTCCACTCGGATTTCTTTTTCTTGGTCGGTTTTTTCTGTGAACGTCCGGTTTTCATGCAACGAACATACTAGGACGAAGTAGGGTCGAACGAGCTCTTTCTCTCTCTAGAAATGGTCGGACAGCGTTTTCTCTCTCTAAAATGCCTCTGAGAGACACTGAGAATCTTGGGGTATTTATAGGCTGGATTGGAGGATCGGGGGATACCAATCGACGGAAAGACAGCGGGAAGATGAAGAGTCTCACTAGTAGCCTAGTCTGACAGAAGGGTGACCCGTTAGCCAAGGACGCGTGTCGACCACTGACTGACACGGGCTGACATAAGCAACTCATCACAAACCCATCAACGATATGGGCCGACACCACCGAAATCGGAAAGAAAGATAGGCCCATCACAAGAGGCCCGGGATGAAAATCTCAGCAGAACAGGAGTAGGAGGCGCGGGAGTATCGCCAGTGAGGAAGCCTCGAGCGTCGGGCAGTCAGAACTTGCAGAACCCGAAGCCGGATAAGAGATCGGACGAGTGGCGATGGCTTTTCACAAGTCTCCGCTCACGAAGCTCCCGAAGACTGGGGGGCTACTGATAAGGGCGGAATTCGCCGATCTCAATGAGAGGGGTAAAAACACAATGAATAAACATTTGATGTAATTAAAGAGTATTCAGAGTCAATCGGGGACCAATGTGTAAAGATAAAAATAGTAGAGGGGCCTCATTAATATATGAACGGCCCACTAAGAGCTTAAATGGGTCCTCCTTATTTTAGTATAAAAGGGTGACCCACTTGCCTAAAAAAGGGCATTGAATAATATTTTCTCTGAATCTGCCTTTATCTCTTTACACTTTCTCTCTCTAGTCACATCTAGCAAAAAGATCCTAAATATATTCCCCAAACAATTATTCACTCATCAATTTATTCTGGCGAATTCTGCCCTTAACATTAGCCCCCCAGTCTTCGGGAGAATCAGGAGCGAAGACTCATAGCAGAGCCTCAACATGTCCGCCGCGGTCTCCCATATTGCGGGTCGGCGGTCATCTTGCTTCGGACAAATCACCCCTTCTCATGAGCGTCGGGAATGGCTTTATCCGGAGGCAATACCTTGTCCGCAGCTCTTTCTAGCTGTCTTTATCAGAGCGCAATATCCTGGATTTTCTAAAAAGACCTTGTCCTGGGTCCATAATTTTGAGAGGATCGGCTCTCGCTTACCCTCGAGGTTTTGTTTCTGGGCTCGTCATAGTGGGCCGGCTCTTGTGTCAAATCAAGCTGAGAAGGCCCACTTCACCTTCTGGTTCGAAAAGGCTAGCATGGGTAAGCCCCTGTCAGCAGATGGTCAACACGTGTCATTCATTGACACGATGCGTCCTCTCCAGCCAAGTTCTCTAGGGAGACTCTTCGCCTTCCCGCTGCTTTTGTCGGTTGGTATTCCCCGGTCAGGCAAAGTTGCCTATAAATACTCCACAAATCCTGTTCTTCTCTCAGAGGCATTCTAGAGAGAGAAAGTGCTGCCCAAATACTTCTAGAGAGATAATGTTCGTTTTATGAAACCCAGATACCCGAAGCGTTTACCAACCAAGAAAAAGAAGAAACAGCCTATGTTCGGTTTCCAAGAGTGGGCGAACATCGGTGACCGAGCCGAAGAGTACCGACGCGCTGGCTTGATTTGGGGATCTAATTCCAAACCCTTTACTCCCGTTCTGCAGCCCCACGACCCTGTTTTAGCTACTCCGATTTCTGCCGAATCCTTCTTTTCGCCTGAATCATCCGACTCTTTGTCTCCTGAGATCAACCTTTCTCCAAAAACCGTTGTCATCTCTTCTGGTAGCAGCTCCCCTCGTTCCCCTGTAGTTCGTTCGGAGAATCCGACCCCGTCGTCCATCAACTCGTCCGTCCCTTCGCCTCCATTCCCGCCCCGACGTATCCATAAAACCAAGTTTTTAACTATGGGCGAAACCAGTCCCCCTACGTCTCCCTCAGGAGGTAATTATCTTGAAATGGTTCAACTTACTCCCTCAATTCGAAGGTACCAGACTGGTCTTAACACTACCGTAACTTTTTTAGGTATTAATAAGCGTGGGCTGACGCCAGAGGAATTGGATGCGGCTTATCGGGCTCATTCTGGGAATACTGCCGAACCCTCAAGCTTTCGGGTACGATCGTCGGATCCGGATGCCGCTACTGCCCGAAGCTCTGACCAAGCTCTGAACCCCAATTTGGAAGAATCGGAGGTGGATATTCCTCCCGCGGAAGTCAGCATTGCCGCTGCTGGGAATGCTCCTAACCCTCCAGATGATCCTCTGCCCGAAGAGGTAGAGGCTGCGATCACCACCACCTACTTCCGATGGCTTCCTTCGAAGGACGTCGTATCTCTCTTCGAAGGAAAGTACCTATACTTTCCAGAGGCCGAGCACAGGGAGCTGCTGATTTGTTGGGGATTCCTGAGAACGTCACGGTCCGGTTCCCGGTCCCTTGGGAGACTCCTGTTCACGTCCGACCCCGGGAAATAGTGGTGTTTACCGAGCTGTTTAATTGGGGTCTTCGCTTCCCCTTAGATCCCGAGATCGCGCTATACTTCCACACCCTCCAGATTTTCCCATCGCAGCTGACACCTAATGCGTGGTATACCTTAATGTCTTGCATAATGGCTTCACGCCTTTCTGGTCGGGTTATGCCTATGGACGAATACATCACCATGTCGGGTCTGTCCAAGGCCCCTAAGTCCCCGTTCTTCTATTCTTCATTGGGAAACAAATGGAAGATAGTTAACAATTTTCTGGAGGGAGATTAGGGCTGGAAGCATCGCTTCGTATTCCTGAGCGGCTGCTGGGAGAACGGTCTTCCTTATAGCAAGGAGAATAAGAGGCAGCTGCTTCGGTCCTGGGTTCACGGCGGTACTCCCTTTTTTTTTTTTTTACATATACCGATCCTTTGTGCAGTGTCGAAGGAGTTCCTGCAGGGGCTGAAGAAGGACCTCTCGAAAACCGCTGAAGACACTTTCCAGGTGTTGAAGGATTTTTCTCGGAAGCATTGGGGTCGGGCGATGCATCGTACCTTCAAAGACACCAATTTGATCATGAGCAACCTCTGACGTTGCTCGTCGGAGGTGCTGACCATTGAGCAGCTGCGGGTACCCCCCAGCCTGGAGGATGTTATTGCTAAAACAGGCGCACCTGGGTCCCAACTGTACCTCCCGAAACGCAACAAGGCGCCTAGCAAGCGCCCAAAGTCGGATGATGAGGTCGGGGAGGATAATGCAGCGGCTGGAGAGGGAGCGGCTCAGGAAGGACGGAATGATGCTGAGGGTGGTGCATCCAATCAGGCCCAGGCTACGACGCCTAAGAGAAAAAATCGGGCCGACGCTGATGGGGCCAAGGTGAAGAAGCCAAGGCGTGCCAAAGAGAGCGGGACCGTTGCTGGGGCGGACAATGCCACCGTACCAGAGCTGTTTGACCAGTTCGGTGGGGTTACGGGTAAATCGACGGTGGATCCCGTAGTGGTGATTCCGGATGAAGTCAGCCACCCCAAAGCGTCGGATCCGGCTGCGGCCTCATCGAGTGGTACGAAGTACCCGGTGCTGACGATGCTTGGGTCTCCGCATACTTTCCCGTTGCAGGGATCAGACGGACTGGCCTTATCTCTGTATAACCTGCTTGTACCCGCGGCCCTGAAAGAGCGCAAGGCGGCCGAGCTGAGCCCGAAGCTGGTGGGCGCAGAGGCCAAAATTGCTAGCTTAAAGGGGGAGGTGCAAAAGGCCCAGGCGGCGCTAGAATTGGCAAGGGGGCAAGCTGCAGAAGCCATCCGTGTCTCGGAGGAGACGAAGAAAGCCGGGGAAGATCGGGCTGCCACTTTAGCTCAGGAGGTCCAAAAGCTGAAAGCTTCGAACACCGCCTTTGCAGACAAGTGTAAGAAGTGGGCGGATAAAGAGGTGGCCGATGCTAAAGCCGTGTATGTGCTATCGTTCCATAACCGTTTCCCGGAGCTTCACCTCGGGGCGATGTGGCTGGATGTACCCGAGAAGGACCGCCCCGTGGGAGTCGTTTGTGAGGATGAGTCGGACGATACCGAGTCCGAGGAGGAAGATGGCGAGTGATCGGGAGAAGTGTTCGTCTTTGTTGTTTTTGTTGTTTGTCTTTTTTTGTTCTCTGTTTGTAAGATTTTTGGGGGCCACGGGGTCCCCTAACAATATTCCCTGTGAACATTTTAATATTTATGTTTATGTTGGTATGCAATCTTTGTTTCTTGCCACAATTTTCAGATGCTATTACTTAGGTAAACCAAAGTGGTTCTGTGAAAAACCAAAGTAGGCTCTGTAAATTAATGTAACATTGCAACATTTCCCATAGGGTCGGGAAAATGAAAATATGTAGATCAGTTGTAAATACTGAAAAACCTATGAAGGCTCTGTAGATCAATGTAACATTGAAACATTTCCCATAGGGTCGGGAAAATGAAGATATGTAGATCAGTTGTAAATACTGAAAAACCTATGAAGGTTCTGTAGATCAATGTAACATTGAAACATTTCCCATAGGGTCGGGAAAATGAAAATATGTAGATCAGTTGTAAATACTGAAAAACCGATGAAGGTTCTGTAGATCAATGTAACATTGAAAAATTTCCCATAGGGTCGGGAAAATGAAAATATGTGGATCCATTAATATCAGTGGGAACAGACGCTGATCAGCTCGTCAGCTGATCAAGTTCGTAACACTTCAAAATTTGGAAGGAAAACGAAAATTTTGATTAATTCAATCAGGTGGTCGGGTGTTTGTGATGCCTCGTTAAAACCTTCTCGCGCCACCGAGGTAGGAAAGAGTGCATCCCCGACCAATAAGTTTTTACAGACCATGTCAAACAAATTACAAGTAGTTTACCACTATTCTAAGTACAATTTCAGATGTTCAATATTCCATGGCAGCCTCAAAGGATGCCCGAGCCTGTTTTGCAGGCGGTATGTCCCGCTCTTGATTTTTTCCACGATTTCGTAGGGTCCTTCCCAATTCGGGGCGAGCTTGCCGAGGCTTTTGTCTTTGGTGTGAAGAAAAACGCGCCTCAAAACCTTGTCACCAACCTTGAACTCCCGACGGCGTACCTTAGAGGCGTATCGACTTCTCATCAGGGTCTGATAGTGCAAAGAGTTCAACTGGGCGCGATTGCGTTTCTCCTCTATAAGATCGAGACCGAGTCGTCTGCTATTGTCGTTTGCGTCCTCCTCATAGGTACTGACTCTGAAGGATGGAAAGATGGACTCTGCGGGGGTAACCGCGTCCATACCGTATACCAAAGCGTAATGTGATTCCTGGTTGCCGTCCGGGGTGTGGTTTGGTAAGCCCACAGCACTTCTTGTAGATAGTCGGGCCACTTTCCAGCTTTTCCCTCAAGGTTCTTTCTGAGGCCGTCCAAAATAGTCCGGTTGGTGACTTCGACCTGCCCGGTTGCTTGAGGATGGAAAGGAGCGGAAAAACATTGCCTGATCTTGTGCATTGTACAGAAAGCTTTCATTTCCCTGCTGTTGAACTGTGGTCCGTTATCCATAGTTAACCTCTGCGGTATCCCGAACCGACAACATATGTTAGACCAGATAAATTTGAGGATATCTTTGGTCTTGGTAGCGGATAAAGGTTCAGCTTCGACCCACTTGGAGAAATAGTCTACTGCCACGACGATTGTCTGTCTTCCACCCGATGCCATTGGTAGTGGTCCGACAAGGTCGATTCCCCATCGGTCAAAGGGTAGACCTTCGGATATGGACTCTAGAGGAACCGCGGGGACATTTATTGCGTTTGCGAATCGTTGACATGTATCGTAGGTTTTTACTATTAGTCGTGCATCTGCTGTTATCGTCGGCCAATAGAAACCTGCGAGAAAAATTCTTCTAATTAAGGCTTTGTAACCGCAATGTGCCGCACCCTCACCATCATGCAGTTCGGATACAATTATTTGTGACTCGTGGACCCCTAAGCATCTGAGCAAGGGGCGGCTGAAGGATTTATTATACAATACTTCACCTAAAAGGACGTAGCCCCGGGCCTTATTGCGTATTTTCCTAGCCGAGGCGCTATTGCTAGGCAGCCTACCTTCGGCTAAGAAGGCGATAATATCACGTCGCCAATCTGAGAGTGTTACTGAAGAGATCTGACAGGTGATTTCAGGTCAGTTATCTAACTCGTGTCGTTTGATAATAGATGGACTTTCTTGTTCGGTAACCCACAGATAGTTGCTTAAGTAGGAAACTGTTGCCAAAGAATCTGCAACGATGTTTTCGCTTCTCGGGACATGTTTGTATGTGACTTTGTCGAACGAGGCGGCTAGCACTCTGAGTGCTGCTAGATATTGCACCAGATACTCTTTCCGAGCTTCCTTAATTCCCGAGGCTTGGGTTATCAAAAGTTGGGAATCACTTATGAGGCGTACCTGCTTTGCCCCACATACTTGTGCTAACCTTAGTCCTGCCAGGGCGGCCTCGTATTCAGCCTCATTGTTCAAAGTGTGGAAGCCAAATCGAATGGCTTGGTGCATACTAATGCCCGATGGGGTAATTATTTGTATCCCTGCTCCGCAGCCACTGACATTAGCCCCTCCGTCGGTTTGGACGGTCCACTCACTTTGTTCGGCCTCTTGGGAAGGCGCATCCTGATCCGGTCGTTCGGGATGGAACTCTACTAAAAAATCAACCAGGATTTGGCCTTTAATGGCTGTTCGAGGTTCGAAGTTGATGTCGAAATCGCCCAACTCGACCGACCATTTGGACATTCTCCCAGATATGTCTGGTCGCTGGAGGATGTACTTGAGTGGGAACGAGGTTCGGACTATGATAGGGTAGGCTTGAAAGTACGGGCGCATTTTTCGTGCTCCTGTGACTAAGGCGAGAGCCATTTTTTCCAACCTTAAATACCGAGTTTCTGCATCCAGTAGGCTTTTGCTCACAAAGTAAACAGCTGTGGGGGCTGGCCCCGACTCACTAATCAAAGCCGCACTAACCGCAAAGTCAGTAACCGCAACGTAAAGGAAAAGTGTCTCGCCAGGAACGGGCTTGGTCAAGAGGTTCGGGGACGACATATATCGTTTGATTCCCAAGAATGCTTCGTCACATTCGGGCGTTCACACGAAATTTTTGGCTCGTCTCAAGACCTGAAAAAAGGGAGCGCACTTATCAGATGAACGAGAAATGAGTCGGTTTAAAGCAGCCAGACGCCCAGTTAGGATCTGGACTTCCTTGATGTTCTTGGGTGGAGTCATGTCGGTCAGAGCTCGAAATTGGATGGGATCGGCTTCAATCCCTTTCTCGCTAACAAAGAAACCTAGAAATTTTCCCGATCTGACCCCGAAGGAGCATTTTTCTGGGTTGAGTTTGAGGTTTATTCCCCGTAGGTTGTCAAAAGTTTCTCGCAGATGCGTAAGGTGAGCTTCATCCGCGCTGCTCTTGACCAACATGTCATCGATGTACACCTCCATGTTCCTCCCAATTTGACCCTCGAACGTTTTGTTAACTAGCTTTTGGTATGTTGCGCCGGCATTTTTTAGCCCGAAGGGCATTACTTTGTAGTAGTATAGTCCTCGGCCCGTGATGAATGTGGTACTTTCCTGATCCGCAGCGTGTAATTTGATCTGATTATAACCGGCGTATGCATCCATGAATGACAGCAACTTGTTACCCGAAGTCGAATCTACCAACTGGTCGATTCTCGGCATCGGGAAGGGGTCCTTCGGACATGCCCGATTAAGGTCGGTGAAATCCACGCACATTCTCCATTTCCCGTTTTTCTTCTTGACCAGAACGGGATTTGAAGTGCACAACGGGTAACTCGATTACTTTATGTGACCGAAGCTGATCATTCTCTCGACTTCCCGTAAGATAATGTCTGCTTTTTCCGGGGAAAAAGCCCGACGCTTTTGGGAGATCGGTCTGACGTTTCTGTTGATAGTTAGCTTGTGAATGACAAAAGATTCTGGGACCCCGGTTACATCTCTTGAGCATCATGCGAACAAATCTAGGTTTTCCCGTAGGAGAGTCAGTAGCTGTTCCCTGAAGGTTGGTGACAGGCATACCCCGATCTGCAGGAATTTCCCTGCGGCAAATTGGTGTTGCTCGCATTCTTCGTCCGTCGTCAAAAAGCTTGGGGCTTCCCTGGGGTCATCAACGGGCAATGATTCCGGGGTGAGCCCGTTTAATTGCTATTCTTGAGCTTGAATCATCTCTTGATCTTTTTTAGGTGCCAATGCTGCTCGGTAACATTCCCGTGCTGCTTTCTGGCTGCTTCGGACCACGCCCACGTTGTTTCCGACCACGTATTTCAAACACTGGTAGACTGTAGAAGACACCGCATGCATTCGCGATATCCATGATCGGCCAAAAATTGCATTGTGGGAAGCCGGTGCGTCTACTACCACGAATAAAACAGTAACCTCTTTCTTGAATGGGCCGCGGCCTAATTGGACTACGCCCTCAAATTCTCCTATAACGTCGGCTGCTGACCCTGTGAACCCCACTATGGTACGGTCGGACCGTGCAATCACTGGTGGTGTCCTAAACTTGGCGAAAGTGGATGCGAAGATTATGTTGGCCGAACTACTGGTATCCACCAAGATGCGTCGAACCTCCTCCCCCGTAATGGCTGCCCCGATTACGATGGCATCCTCATGGGGGCCGGCTATGTCTCTCATGTCGTCGTCGTCGAAGTACAGAATCGGAGACGGGACGCTTCTGGACTGGGAGTAAGTTCGGGCCTCTAACTGAGTGGTTAGGTTGACGATGTGCCTTTTCCTGGATGAATGTGTGACTCCTGCCATAGAATCTCCCCCAAAAATAGTTAGGGATTCAAAATTTTTACAAAGGCCTCGTACATTACCGACGTTCTCCTCTGCTTCCTCCTCGATAATCCCAATGATGTTGCGGTTTTCTTCGGGGTCGAGGTACTCAATGGAAACATCAAAAGGGTCGGTTACTTCTGAAATTATCATGGTTGTTTCGGGTTTTGGTATTATCATAACTTCCTTCGAGGTTGTACTTTGCTGTGCCTTCTTAACATACTCCAGGAGGTTTCCGTGCTCTATGAACATCTGTATTTCTTTCTTCAAGGCAATTCTGTCTTTAGTATCATGCCCAACGTCCTCCTGATAGCGACAATAGCGGTTGTTCCTCTGCTCCCGAGGTGTTGGTATCGGGAAAGGCCTTCGGTACATTCCGTTTTTCTTAGTTTTCTCGTAGATCGATGATACACACTCCGTAAGGTCTGCGAAGTATGCAGGTCGGATCCATTTGTTAGACATGGGTCGTGAAGCCGTCTGACTCGTCTGCTTTGGTTTCGGGCTTGTTAAGACCGAAGGTTTGGCTGATACAGGCGGGGTCGGGTGTATCGTGCTGACCGGTTGGACTGCCCTAGCGTAGTCCGATCGAGTGCCCTGCCTTATCACTACCGATGCTTGGGAACTTTGCTGAATTTATGCCGCCAACTCAGATTCTTCGGTCTCTTCGATCAATATCTGCTTTTCTATTTGAGCCAGAAGTGCGGAAAACGTGAACGCCTGTTTCTTCGTTACTGCTTGCTTCATTGGTCCTGGGAGCAAACCCAAACGGAACGCGGTTAGGGCCACATTCTCTTCGCAGTGGTCTAGGTCGGTTTTCCCGTCGATGAATCGTCGGGTGTACTCTCTGAGGCTTTCCCCCAATTTCTGCCTACAATTCATAATAGTGTCTCCGTTGGCTCGGAAACTTTTACTTCCCACAAAATGTTGCCTAAACATTGTCCAAAGTATCCCGAAGTTTCGGATGCAGCCCTGCGGTAAACGGTTGTACCACTTAGATGCCCGGTCCTTGAAGGTCATGTAGAAAGATCTACATAGGAGTTTGTCATCGTTGTCGAAACTCAGCATGAAGTTTTTGAAGGCTTCCAAATTATTATCTGGGTCCTTCTTCCCATCGTACTTTTCTAGCTTAGAAATGTCAAATCGCTTCGGGAGCTGTCCCGCTAGTATCTCGTCGGACAATGGAGATGCCCTACAATTGACTCTGAACCCGCTCGCTCCTCCTCCAAGTCCTTCCGTCTGAACTCCGTAGAGTCCCTCATCTCCTGGGCTGATAAACTAGCTGCTGGTTCGGTAACCGTGGTTCTGGCTGTTCGACGGTTGCCATGGCACTTGAGGCAGCGCCGCCCGCTCTTCACGGCTGGCGGCGGGCATTTCTTCCTTTTCAAAGGACACCGGAATTTGCTTCTTGGTGCTATCCTTCTTGTATTTCGTGGAGTCCGTCCTGGGTCCTCGGAGGCGTCAGGAACGATTCTTTTGTGTGCATTGGACTCTTTCCCGTCGCCGATACTCCCTGCCCGATGAATCATCCGAGGTGTAGTCAACCGACATGCCGCGATGATCCTTTGGGTACCGCTGAGTCCTGGCATTTTTCCCTTCCTCGGGATGAGGCTTTCGATAATACCTAACAGGTCGGGCTTCGATGCGCGGCCCAACGTTGCAGTCGGCCTCCTCACGGTCCTCCAAGAGGGGTTCCTTGCCTTTCCCTTCCCGGACCCTTTTCTCGTCCAGTGCCCGCTCTCTTTCAGCGTTTAGTCTGGAAATGTCTTCAAGGAGCTGTCTTCGGGTCATTATTAGGGTCGACCGCTTGTCCCGACCCCGGTCGTGGCGCTCCCGACCAGGCGCTTCCTCGCCCTCTGACACCGAGACGGCTCAGATCACTTCTCTACCGACCCTCTCTACCACAGCTTCGTTGTTTATCTCGTAAAGCGTGATTTTCAAAGAAAAAAGATTCCTTTTTGGTATAACGGATTCCCACAGACGGCGCCAATGATGAGTTAATAAATATTTGGTGGAATATTCTGGATCTTGTGCTTGATGTGACTAGAGAGAGAAAGTGTAGAGAGAGAGAATGGAATAGAATAATATTAAATGTCCCACCTACCAAGAAAGTGGGTCACCTTTTATACTAAAGTAAGGTGGACCCATTAGTTCCTTAGTGGGCTAGTTTTAACATTTATAAAGCCCCCTATTAAGTACAATGTTTACAAATATGTCCTAAAAGATCATAAATACGTTATCAGCTACTCCAAGTATCTTTTATTCACGATTAACCCCTCGTTATTTATTCTGGCGAATTCTGCCCTTATCAGATACGATTTACTATTACATGCCAACGTCACGCGGCATAGTTTTTAAACAGTCCTCGAGATAGTAACTGCATCAAAGCAATCGCGCATGAGCCTATACATATATCGATATATTATACACTCACCAAACCTTTTTTCATATTGCACGCATTTTTCCAGTTGCTTTTGGTATTTTTGGTGGTGAAGATTCCGATAACTGGATGTGGTTCATGGAATGTCTTAAACCTCATTTGTTGAACCGTCAAATCACTTTTATTTACGACAGACATTCTGGTATTATTAATGTTGTTTCCGTTGTTTACCCAAGCTACTTTCATGCTTATTGTATATATCATTTGGTTAATAATTTGAAGTCAGCTCTTGAAAACACCAACCGCGAGTATAAGAAGAAAATGTTGAAGTGATTCAAAAGTTGTGCTTACGCTCCAACTGTTGAACTTTTTAATGAGAGACTTTCCAAGTTTTAAAGTAGAGCTAGTAAAAATGTTAAGGCTTTCATCGATAATTTGCCTCCCGATAAGTACGCCCAACCATTCGTCATTGGAAAACGTTATGGAGCGATGGCATCATCTGCTGCCGAATCTTTTAACAATCAAATTAAAAAGTTTTGCAATTTACCGATTGTTGAAATGATAGACAAGATTAGACTTATGCTAATGACTCAGATCTCCAGACGTTATTCAGAAGGGCTAACCTGGAACAGTTTTTTATGCCCCGAATATGAGAAGCAGTTAAAAGAGAATGTTCAAACGGGTCGAACCTGGGTGGTATCTAAGTCTTCTGCAGGTTCATTTGAAGTTTATTCTAACCCAGTTATGGTTGTCAATATACTTGATTTTAAGTGTTCCTGTGGTTCATGGCAGCAAGAGGGTTTTCCATGTGCTCACTCATTGGCTGCAATAACATCCGTGAACGAAGATCCTATGACTTTGGTAGAACCATTTTACAGGGTAAGTAATTATAGATCCACCTATTCGTTTAGCATACCTGCAATAACCGACTATGGTGAAAGTTCGTCATCCAACGAATCCGAAGGACTTGTTGTTCTACCTCCCAATGTAAAAAGGCGAGCTGGAAGGCCAAGGAAGAAGAGGATTCCATCTAGAGGAGAAGTATCATCTACCCACTTGCGCTGCGGCCGTTGCTTTAAATTTGGACATAACCGAAGGACCTGTGATATGACAGTATGAGCTGCCCGTCGAAAGCTTATTTTGTTTACATATGTTTTGTTTAGTATGTCTTAATTTGATTCCACTTGTTCTGTATCTTTTTCATTGAATCCGCCCAAACTTTTTCAGTCGAAACCCTTTAATGGTATATTAGTTTTCTTCTCTATAATTTAATACAAGTGTTATTTGTACACATCGCGTGATATGTTCGCGTATTTTGACACGAGATGCGGTGTTACTAGATTACATCGCGCGAGTTGTAATTGACTGTTAACGGTAATCACGTTGCCCTTTCTTTAGGTAGCGCGACATATTGATGCTATATGACGCTAGACGAGATAACTAGTTTCAAATCATGCTCTAACAACGTATACTACGCGATACGTATAAACTATTTAACACGAGATATGAACGTGGAATTCGCCTACACTCTTTCATTTTATACCCTTTAATGCCATAAAAGCTTTCATCAGAGATGGTACCCTAGCTGAAGTTTGCGCATACGACGCGTGATGTCCGAATCGTGTTACGCTATATTACCCATCCCATTATTAAGTCGCGCCAGGTACTAATGTTTTATGAAACAACTCGTCATCACGCTGCAATTAGGTGCAGTAATCAAGTCATAGCCATGGTACAACGCGAAACATCGCTTCCCTATTGCGCTAGGCACGATTCAGATGTTTCAGTCAGCATCCATGTATGTCTTATATCTTACGCGATGCACTGCGGATAGAGACTGCGTGCCAAGTAACGCAGAATAAACTTTAATGTGTTTACTTGTTAGTTTTACTCTCTCCCCGCGCGAATCATATCCGATTTCAAACGCGTGACAATTATATTTAGCAGCCATCTATACCGTATTCTGTTTTTCAATTGGAGGGTGTCAAAAATGCCATCAAACTATCGAAACAGATAATTAGATCGATTGATAATTTATACGTTGCAAAAGTAACAAAGAAAAACAACAGAAATACATTTCGAACACAGAGGGCCTACCACTGCCCAAATACTTAACCCTAACCAAAACACAGCAAAATCCAAAAGGGTTTACAATTTGAAACACCAAAAAACAACAGCAGTTTAAAACAACACAACCATATTCTAATAATCTGAAGAGTTACCCTCATCAGATGTGTCCTCCCCATCGTCCTCCTCATCGTCCAAGTCCTCGTCTGTCTCTTCATCCTCCTCCTGTTCATCCTCCTCGTCTGTTTCCTCCTCCCAGTAATCATCATCGGATGAGTCCTTCGAGGACTTCCTAGGAGTTATCTTCCTCCTGCCCCACATCGTCTTCATGTTCTTCACTATCCTTCGTCGTTTTGGATACCAATCCATGTCGGAATCTTCTTCCGGCCACGACAGGGAGTACTCAGAGTAGTCAGAGTCAGTCGGTGAAAGAGATGGAGTGAAAGGATTCGACTCGGTGTGTTCATTAACCCCAGCTTCTTCATCTAGTGCTTCATTAACCCCCAACTTCTTCATCTTCTCTAGTGCTTCATTAACCCCAGCTTCTTCATCTTCTTCGTCACCTTTAACAACTTGTTCTTGAAGCTTCGAAGTCAACAAAGCAACCTCCCTTTGGAGCTCTTCAATCTGTAGTGAAATTCAACAAGTATTAGGCAAACTAATGTAAATGCAATATTACAATTTAAACCCTGTTGAACGACTTACTTGTCTATTCTTTCGGGCAAGAGAAATCTTTAGCCTTTTATTTTCTACGGAGTATCTGTACTTAACACTGGTTCTCTTCTTAACAGACTCCATTTTCTTAAATAAAATATTACAAGTGCTTGCCTTGTAAACTTTCATCCTTTTGGTCCTAGTACTTGAGCTGCCCTCTTTCTTGGGTGTAACTTTTTGTTGATCCATCCACCGTGCAGTTGCTGCCCGTAATCATCATCCCCTCCCTGGTAATCAACTGTACCAGATCCCTGTCCAATCTCCATCTTATTTGTTTCCCCTCCACTACAATACTTGGCCCGCTTCCGTCTTCTACAGATCACCGTTTTTTTCTTTTTACCTGTTAACTTGCTTACAGAACCCGCCCCAGCCTCCCCGACCCGAATGCCAGTTCTTCAGCTTCCGTCAGCTCGAGCTCCCCATCCAACACCTGCAAAGCAACATTAACGTTTCAACCAATAGCGGACACGCACGTACAAGGCACGTATTAGTCGACGGAAGTTACAGTAATACGCGACTCGTATGTTGGTTTATTACTCATGCCGCGTGAGTCATAACATCGCCCCCTCGTCACGCGAGGCACCTTGCGTCTGCAATGCGACTTGACACAATGCGCGCGTGTTGCACGTGAGGAAACTTTGGTGCTGGTTTTTTACCATCCGTAACCCAATGCGTGCGTGTTTTTACGCGACACACGTCCATTTTCGCGAATGACCCTAAATGCATCTCGCGCGCATTATAAGGAACTAATAAACCTACCTCGCGATAGATTTTTGCTACATTGCGCGAATCATAGTAAGAACATATACAAACATCAATAACTTACCTCGTCATCTGCCAGCTTCCTCACCCTTTTAACAAACACAATAGTGGCCTCCTTGCATTCCAGCCCCCACCATTTGTAGCACCCAGGTATCATGTTTGGCCTTACCAAATCTGCCCCTAGCGTGGTGTGCTCCATTATGAAGGGCTGCAAATTAAAGCCACACTCGTATCACTTTTATATGAGAACAAAATAATAAACTAATTGTTCGATACAAACCAACAACACCGCTACGCAGCCGATGACGTGATCAGGTGTCCCTTTCTCCAAACTGTTTACCATAGACTTCGTTAGCTTCTCAACAATTGCTCGCGACCAATCATAGTCATTAATTTTGAGCATGTGTTCTACGTAGAAAACCATCGTCCAGCCCATTATATCTCCTGACACTAAGTAGAACAGTGTAGAACAAATGAATAGTATCAAAAGCTTCGCAACGTTCGTTACGGATTCCTCACTACCATCCTTTGCAGCTATTTCTATTGCTTCCTGTGTAAGAACAGACAGTAGTTACTTAATTGTATATGCCAAAACATTACTAAATCAATTAATATGTTATTCGTAACTTTATCATTGCATTTGAAATAGCCTTTTGGTTTGACGGTCCACTTTTCCTAGCGCGTGGATGCAAGAAATATTTCTGCATCAGTGGAGACTCGTTCTCTGCACCATCTGCAAATCTTCCAGTGAAAGCCCCGCCTCTGTTCATAGGCATTTCCTCCATTCCGTGTTTAAAACCGAAGATTGCTTTAACATCCTTCGTTGTCAGCTTGACCCGCTTCGAACCTATTCTAAAACTCCCATTCTTTACAAAATATCTCTTTATAATCTCCTCTATAACTTTGTTAAACCTCTTCTTCGGCAGGTCTTCGTTCCTTGTCGTGAAGGAAGTTTTAAGCAAAGTATAGAATGGCGTGTTCTTTATAGCCTCAATATGCTCCTCGGTCACTATGTCTTTCTCCAAAAAATTCAATATGCTTACCAGACTAGACCTGTAAAAAGTACCTTTGCCCATAGCAGAACCTATTTGAACAAAACAACACACACGTAAGATTTTAGCAGTGCTAAACCCCTAGCAGAACTATGTCCTACTACAACTCTTTATAAACCAAACTTCAATCAGGAATTTGATAACAACGCGTGTCACTCCTTTAACGTCACGCGATTTATAAACATAGACAAGTGTGCTGGCGACATATACAAAGTCTAGCTACACACTCAATACACAACGCGCGTATTATTAGCAGGCTGAAATGCCTACTTTTCATTAAACTACTTCCTTTCGCGATACATTACTTAGACTCATGCGAGTTATTAGGTTCGAATCAAATTCCCAAAAGTCACGTGTCAGGTACACGAGTCCCACTTGCAAGATACCCACTACTACACACTACCTAAATACTAACCAGGCTGACGCGAGATCGGTTTTACGATGACAACATCATACGCGCATTGTCACAGGCCACCCCGTCCTAACACTTAATAGGCGTATCTCAATCAACCATTTCCATCATTCTGCATGTCAAAACCATCTACTGTCCTAACAGTGTATTCACAGAACAAACGCGAAACACAACCACGAACTACTCTGCCCCAAATCAAAGCTACCAAAATTAAACCAAACCAATTAGACACTAACGCGAGACGAAGCACCATTTCTGGGCAAAACTACTCCAACTGCACCCAGGTCACTACCTCGCGCGAGACGGTAACCGGCTTACAGTTAACCACCTCCGATTACTTTTTCCATCTTCGCAAACAACTTACGTTGCACTCACCGGCCGAGAAATCTAACCCAACAACTGAACGAATAAGCCAGTTAACCCAAAAAAACGGTTGTTATCGATATCATCAAACAAGTAATCTACAAAACACGATTAAGAAAAATCTACTAACCTTCAATGTGCTTTGTCCACCGTTCGAACTTCCCCTTTCCCGGTGGTTTTTGCTTCAGAAGAGGAAAAAACAATAATCGGTCTACACAGCTTATACGATTCACGTCGTAAGTTTTGAACCACCCTTTTTTCTACCTTCGCCGGAGTTTATAATCTCAAGCCTCGTCGGAGGTTGTTCGCAAAAACGAGACGGTCGGTTGACAGGCTTCTTTTGGGTTCTAATTCTTCTCTGACTTTCTCCTACAGTCTTTTTGGTATCTTAATGTTTTTGGGATTTGGGGGGATTTGGTATCATAACTGTTGAATTTTGCATTAGCATACTACACATCCTAAATATTCGAATATCAATGTATCACTAAGGATTGAACATTTATCAAGGTATCACTAAGGAGTGCACAAAATCTCTACTTACTCTTTGGTTAAATGATCGGTTAAATTATATTGAGTTCTCACAAACTCTACTGAAATAATATCATACCTGATGTTTTCACGAATTATACTCTATCTAACACCTAAGTGTCTAAACCTGCCTTTGTAAACTTGTCTATAGACACTGGCCAAGACAGCTTCACTATCACATCTGATAGATATAAGTGATATTGGTTTGGGCCACAACGGGATTTCATAAATTAAACTTCTTAGCCACCCAGCTTCTTTGCTAGTTGTTGCTAATGCCACAAACTCTGATTCCATTTGTTGAATCAGTAATACAAGTTTATATCTTAGATGCCTAAGATATATCACTACCCCAAGTAGAAATACGCCATCCACTTGTGGGAGAGTGGTCTATCATATTGGAAATATAACTCGCACTGAATATCATTCAAGTACATAAACAAATCTAGTATAAGTCAAACCAAAGTCCATGGTTCTTTTCAAATACTTAAATACTCGATTTAAAGCTTGCCAGCTAGGATTGTTAGTATACTTACTAAGCTTTCCAGCAGCAAAGGAAATATCTGGCCTAATGTTAGTTATGGCATACATAAGACACTGGATGGCTCTTGAGTATTGAAGTTGAGACACAACAACACCTCTATTAGGTAAAAGCTTAAGGCTCAGATATATAGGTGAGCTTACCGAAGAACAATTTTTAAAATGTAATTTATTTAATATCTTCTCAATATACTATTGTTCTTTCACTTGATTCTTATATCACGAATCATTTCAGCTTCCCAAAATCCTTCATCTAAAAATTAGATGATAAACATTTCTTCATTTCAACAACCTGATTTTGGTTAGTACAAAAAATCAGCATATCATCAACATTTGGACAAATCATACTCATTTACCACAATTATCAAATTTGTTATATACACACTTGTCCACTTGATTAATAATAAAATCATTAGACAATATCACATTATCAAAAAAATTATGCCAATATTTTGGTGCTTGTATCAAACCATACAAAGACTTTTTCAACTTGCACATTTTATTTTCACAACCAGGCATGACAAACCCTTCCAGTATTTCATATAAATCTCCTCATCCTAATCATCATTCAAGAATGAAATTTTCACATCCATTTGATGAATTACAAGACTGTATACATATGCAAATGCGATCAACAATCTAATAGTGTAAATACTAGCAATCATAGCATAAGTATCAAAGTAGTCAATTTCTTCTTTTTGTTTAAAACCATGAATAACCAATCTAGCTTTATACCTTTTAATAGTACCATATACTTTCATTTTTGTTTAAAATCCATCTATTTCCCAATGATTTGCAACCAAGAGGTAAATCAGTCAATTCTCATGTATTATTATGCATGATAGAATTTATCTCATCTTGGATAGCTTCTTTCTAGAATGCAGCATCCCTTGACGTCATCACATCACTAAAAATCCTTAGATCATCCTCAATAATAATAAAAGCATTGGTATTGATACGCAATCTTATCTCTTGACCTTTCAACTAAATAAAGCTGAAAATCAGATCTGAACGACTTAGCTTTCCTAGCTCTAATACTTCTTCTTGGTTCAGAAAATTCTGGTACATAAATAGTACCACCTGATATATTTTCAGTTTGAATTGAGTTCTGATTCAAAGAGTTTTGAATTAAATTTTTAGATCTATGTAAATTAGTAAACATCTCTTCATCAAATATTGCATCTCTTGACCCTATTACCGCGTTCACCGACACATAGTCATTAGATTCTAACACATAGAACCTATACGCAACAGAATGCTCAGCATATCCAATGAAGATACAATCTATACCTCTTTCACTCAAGTTTTTCCTTTTGGGTTCAGTGTGACTTACAACTGATCTACAACCCCAGACTCTGAGAAAACTCAATATTTCAGCTTCTTAAACCAAAACTCATATGGGGTTATCTATTTCTTTTAGTAGGAATTTGATTCAATAAATAGAGGTTGTAAACATAACTTCACCCAATAATCATTCATTCAAACATGAATAGAACAACATGGAATTAACCATTTATTTCAAAGTGATGTTCTTCATGTTTGTTATACCATTTTGTTGTGGTGTATAATGAGCCGTAGTTTGATGAATTATACCTGTAGACTAAAAATATATCGGAACATAATATTCGCCTCATCTATCTGTACATATATTTTTAATCAAATCATACTTATGTCACTCTACTTTTTCCTTATGTATCTTAAATTTATCAAGAGCTTCATTCTTAGCATGCAACAAATAAATGTAGTAATAGCTAGATGCATCATCAATAAAATTATTAACATATTTGTATCTTTTAACGAAGGTGTAACATGGAAATCACATAAATCAATATGTACTAGTTCCAATATTTTAGAAACTCGATTAACATTATTGAAAGGTTTTCTGGTTATCTTAGTTAGCATGCAAGTCTTACATGTTTCATTATTTGCATCAACATGAGGTATAAGGCTCATTTTTTACATGTTTTTAATTCTTCCACAATGAACATGTCCTAATTTAGCATGCCATAATCCTGTTTTATTCAAATTTTTACACATACTAGTAGAAGCCATGCAAACTAAATGATTTTAAAACGAGACATTATATTTAGCATAAACATACCATTACACAAATATCTGAATCCCATAAATACGCTATGTTTTGATAATATATACTTGCCATTTTCGTACACTTGTTTGAAACCACAATTGTTTAAAATTAAACCAGACAAGATATTCTTTTGAATCCTACAAACATATATTGCATTGTTTAATGATATGTATATTCCAAAAGTAAACAATAACTTAACATTTCCTAGTCAATGAATTGGTTTGGTTGCAACATTTCCGATCTTGGTTCAAACTCATCTTTAATCGGTTAAAAATTATTGAACCATTGAAGATCCTTACATACATGACTCATTGCTCCCAAATCAACCCATCATGTAATATCGTCATCACGCACATGAAATGCCTCAGATATAAGAGATATATAATTCTGACCATGATTAAAATTCTAAAATAAAATCCGACCTTGTTGCTTTTCAAGATCCTTGGATCCACTTGAACCAACATTGTTTCTGGTGTGGTTAATTTTCGTCTGAGGGTAAATTTTTAATTTGTTTTAGAGTTTTTGGAGGTATGTAGGTGTTTAATGTTTGAGTAGAGAGTAGAGGGAGAATTAAGCAGCCTAGTTGTATTTAATTTTCATTACCCATATTAAATGCATGTGGTTGGGTATTTATACCCTTATATTTGGGCTTTTATGGGTTTTCAGGTCATGTTTAATGCACCCGGGTCATGTTCAAAGACCCATGAGCTCTTAGTAGAAGAGCAAGCAGCTTAGTCAAGAAGTGTTTATGTTTTTAAGTACTTTAGTCATAATTCGGTCAGTTCAATGAGCTTAGTGTTCGAACTGTTTTGTCTGATCCAGTGATCTTAGTTCGAACTGTCCCCGTCCGGAGAGGTAGCAACATTCAGACTCATCAGGATCCCCTTTTTTAGGTGTTTGCTCAAAAACCTTTGCCAAAAACCTGAAAAACAGTCCGATGTCAGGGGCAGTTTTAATCCGGACAGGTCTTTTCACTTGTGCTATGGCTTTATCCGAACTGAAGAAGCTTTGTGAATTCAAACGGTTTTTTGCCAGAGTTCATGGGACACGTGTCACTTTTTGGTTGGTTGTTTCAGCCGTTTTTTCACCTTGAATTTCGCACCCACCTTCTTCGAAAAGCAACCTCTTCATTAATGAGGGTGACGTCCGCGCCGTCTTTTAATCATTACTAATATTTTCGAATTCTCCTAGGAATCAAGACTCCTTTTTTAGATTCACTATAAATTGAAATACTTTCTACTGTTTCACCATCACTTTCATTTTTACTCTGCAAATTCTTAAAGCTTTTTCTCTCAAAAACAAATTTCTACTCAGGTCGTTTATGTTCACGGCTAGGAACGCTCTAATCAAAGGTGGGTGGCTCAACCTCTCTGAGTTAGAAAAAGGGCAAAAGGTTGAAAGGGAAAGGCGTATTGCAGCAGGCTTACCCACTTCCCCTATCGACAAACCAGCAACTTCAGCCACAGAGTCAGACCAGGGTTCTTCTTCCACAAAGGGCATCAAACCGAAGAGGTTATTTCAAACCAATCTTTCACCTATTATCTCAGGCTCTTTGGTTCAAGAATCGGAACTCGTCGTCGAACCAAGTTTAACAGTTACAAGCTTTAAAAAACCCTCCCCCTTCTTAGCCATGGGGTCAGATGTCGAAACCTCTCCTCATAAGTTAGTTGATCGAAGAAAAGGCCAGCTGGTCAAAGGGCAGGCTTCTAAGGGTACCCGTTCGAAATCAGGTGCCAAGGACAATAGTGTTGGGTCAGAAGCACCCATTAGAGCTCCCAAGGATAGGCTGTCCGGTCCCGAGGGCACTGGCTCAAGTCCTCGAAGAGAAATGTCCATACCAGAGCCCCAACCAGAGGCTAGGAATCAAGAGGATACTGAAGCGCAGCAGTCCGGAAGTCCAGCTGAGCCAAATTTAAACCTCTCTCTCACCACTACAATTGAAAACCCTTCCTCAATTATGGAGGATATAATGGAGGACCCTATTAAAGAGGCTCCGTTCGAGTCTGAACCTTCCGGACAGACTAGTGGTGCTGTTGCTGCTCAAAAGGACAAGGGCAAAGAAACGTTGTGCTTGAGGCATCCGGATCTGCCGGAGTGTCTCGAAGGAAGGGTGGGGCCTTGTTTCCACAAGGTCAATGTTAAGTACCTCATTTCCCTGCAAAAGATCAACTACGCATTCATCCACACAACTGAGCTGGGCCGGATGCGTACGAAGTGGGGAATTCCGGAGAACGTGAAGATAAGAATCCCTATAAACCCCGAAACTCCCATGGACTGCAAGTTGAGCGAGATAGTCATCTTCACGGAGCTGTTTAACTGGGGGCTCAGATTCCCCTTAGACCCAGAGATCGTCAGATACTTTCATCTGATAAAGCTCTGTCCAAGCCAGCTGAGTCCCAATGCTTGGTACACCCTTATGGCCTGCATTATGGCCTCTAGGCTCTCCGGGATCCCTTTACCAATGGAGGAGTTTGCTGCTGTGGCCAGCCTCTGTAGAAACCACCACATCCATTTCTACCACTTCAATATGGGGGATAACTTCAAAGCCGTGGATGACCTGGTAGAGTCGGAGAGGAACTGGAGGACTCAATTCCTGTTCGTAAGTGGGGCTTGGGAAAACGGGAAGAAAATCAAGGTCGGAGTCAACCCAAGTCTCCTCACCAGAAGATGGAGGAGTGATCGTAAGGCTCCTACTTTATATTTTATCTCTTTTTTTATCAAATTTTTTTAAACTGACTAACTTTATCTTCTTCTTAGCAGAACTGCCCAAGGACTTCAATGACTATCTAAAGTTCGGGCAGACCACTTGCACCAAAATCAATGCTTGGGCTGCTGAAAGGTGGGGAAATCGGTTCCATGATGCCTTTACGGCGGGCAACTTAGCAAGGTCTCACCTCTGGAACACTACTGGCCGGAGGGACATAACCTGGGAAGAGCTCACCACTCAACCCCCTCCGGATGTAGTGCTCAAGAGGACACAAGAACCGGATGGTACACTCTACTTGCCAGGCCGGGCCAAGGCCCCGAGTAAGATGAAAGGCAAAAAGAAGAAGGGCAAGAAAGTGGTAGGTGGAGCGGACCCAGCCGAGGTGGAGGAAACTGCTATAAGAAATCCGGAGGGGCCAGCCCCAAGCCAGATTGATGCTGCTCTCTTGGAAGCGGCAGAGCAGGAGAGTGTTAGGCAAGAAGTTCACTCCCCAACACCCCCAAGGGCTTCCAAAAGAGACCGTAAACGGGGAGCTGAAAGCAAGGACAGGGAGGCCAAGAAGAAGAAGACCTCTAAGGATGATGAACTTTCTCTCCGGCCTCCAGAGCCTCTCCCCCATGTTGATCCCACTGACCCAACACAAGCAGAGGAGATACCTGGTGACTTTCAAACTGATGAGGTCGAAGGGGGAGGTCTTAGCATTGATGGGGTAGACATCACTGGTCTTGGTGGGCTTGGTAAGTACTTTATCAACCTCCCCAGAGACGATTTTGCTGGGCCTTACCTCCCTCCGAGTACTTCAAACACCGTTACTTTTAATGGTAAGACTTTTACTGTTTCAAGTGAAAGGGACATTATAGCTCACTCTTTATTAAGTAGTGTTCAGCCGGTGCTTGCATTGGAGAAGCAAGTTCGAAGTCAGGCAGACATACTCAAAGACCTCAAGTCTGATAAGGAGAGGCTGTCCGATGACCTTCTTACATTTTAAAGGGGGAGAACGAGGAGCTGAAAAAGAACCAGGAGGGGTGGACCACCAAAGTTGCTACTCTGGAAGACACCATCAAGGATCTCCGGGAGAAGTTGTCCGGAGCAGAGAAAGATCTCAACTCTTCAAAAGAGGAGACCAAGGCCAAGGACCAAATTATCAACAACTTGATCTGTGACAAGATTGTGCTTGAGAACACAGTGTCCAAGGATGCAGAGGAGAAAGTTGATCTGCTAAGAGAGCAAGAGGCCAAAATCCAAGCCAAGATCGACGCTTATGCCAACAATGTGATCGACACTCAAGAGCAAATGTATGCCAAGGTGAAATCGGACATGGTCCTGCTCTTCCTTGAGAAGTTCCTGAAGAGGAACTTGAGTGATTTTTGGCTTCACGTAGAGTATGAAGACCTTCCCTTCCACACCATGGCTGACGGAGACTTGCATGACTACTCCAGTGCTTCTTCTTCTGACGAGGCAGAAGAAAATGCCGGGGAAGGTCCTCCTGAAGAGAAAGACGATCCCAAGGGGAAGAAGAAGATGGATGAGGCTGAGCCATCTTCAAAGGCTCAGTCTTGAATTATGAATTATTTTTTACTTTTTATGTTATCTAAACTAAAGTCCTTGGAAGACCAAGACACTCTTTTTGTTAATGTGTCCGGTATCTGACCGGATAGATCCTTTACTTTGTTTGAAAATTTGGAAGTCCTTGGAAGGCCAATGCACTTAAGTTATTTCAATGAATATCCTTGTTTTGCATAATTTTCGCATCCTTTCATAGTTTGTTTCAGTTTTGGTGGCTAGTGTTTAAATAGCCCTTGATTATTTCATAAATAGTCTAAAGTGAGAATGTTTAAATTCTCCGATGACAAATGTTTAAGTGGTCATCATTCTTTTACTTCAATTCGGATGGTGTGACAAAAAACAGAGTAACAACACTTCGGAATTTTTTTTTTAAGAAGGCATCAAATTTCATTAAAAAGCCCGGACACCTCATTAAAACCTTTCCGCGCCACCAGGGTAGGAAAGAGTATGCCCCCAAATATTTACATGGATGTTTAAACAAGTAAATATTTACACAGATACTACTCCAAGTACGTCCGGAGATGTTCGATATTCCAAGGATGGGTCGAAATTTTTCCATCCTTGTCTTCTAGCCAATATGTTCCAGGTTTAAGCCTTTCAACAACCATATAAGGTCCTTCCCAAGTGGGGCCAGTTTGCCGAGCAGCTTCTCCTTAGTGTGTAAGAAGACTTTCCTCAATACCTTGTCCCCGGCTGGAAATCTCTTCTTTTAACCCTAGAAGCAAATCTGCTTCTTATCAAACCCTGATAGTGTGCAGCTCTAAGGTGAGCTTTAACTCGTCTTTCCTCTACCAGGTCAAGCTGACCTCTGATCGCCACTTTGTTAGAGCATTCAGAGAAGTTGTGAACCCGAAATGATGGGAGAGTTGCTTCTATGGGAGCTACTGCATCCATCCCATAGACCAAGGCAAAGGGTGACTCCTGTGTTGCAGCCCCATGTGTTGTCCGGTAGGCCCACAAGACCTCTTGTAAATAGCTGGGCCACTTCCCAGCAGCTCCTTCCAGATTCTTCTTTAAACCGGACAGTATAGTTCTGTTAGCCACTTCAACCTGACCATTTGCTTGTGGGTGGAAAGGTGAAGAGAAACAATGTTGTATACCCCTTGAGGCACAGAAACTCTCCATTTCTCTATTGTCAAACTGTGGCCCATTGTCTATCGTTATCTTTTGTGGAACACCAACTCTGCAACAGATATTGGATAAAATGAATTTTATGACAGCTTTTGATGTTGTTCCTGCCAGGGGGGGCTGCTTCAATCCACTTCGAAAAGTAATCTATAGCAACAATTATAGTTTTGCACCCTCCGGATGCCATCGGGAGAGGGCCCACCAAATCCAAACCCCATCGAGCAAAAGGTATAGGCTCAGAAATTGACTCTAAAGGGATGGATGGGACATGATTTTCATTGCTATATCTCTGGCAGGGATCACACCTTCTTACCAGCTCTTTAGCATCCTGCATGATAGATGGCCAATAGTAGTCGGCCAGTAAAACTCTCCTTGTTAAAGCTCTAAATCCACAGTGAGCTGATCCCTCACCATCATTCAATTCAGAGAGGACTACTTGAGACTCATCATCTCCCAAAGACCGCAGAAGAGGTTTACTGTAAGACTTTTTATACAGAATGTCTCTTAGTATGATAAAACCATAAGCCTTGTGTTTCATTTTTCTCGCTAGCAATTTATCCGGAGGTAAAATGCCATCGGAGAGATACTGTAGGAGAGGAAATCTCCAATCCTGAGGTTGCTTTACCTGAGCTTCAAAAATTTATTCGTCTTTACCCACAGTAGGTTGAATGGAGGGGCTCTCCAGTACATGGATCCATGGATATGACTCTGTGTAAGCTATAGTTGCCAATGAATCTGCTAATGCATTCTCTATCCCGGGTATATGCTCATAAACAACGCTTTTAAACTTGAGTGCTTCATTTTTAAGAAGAAGAAAATACTTCACTAGCTGCTCCTTTTTAGCCTCAGATTGACCTTGATCATGGTGGATAAGAAGCTGGGAGTCACTCATTAGCTTGAACCTTTTAGCCCCACAAATATAAGCTAACTTTAAACCAGCTATAGCTGCTTCGTATTCGGACTCATTATTAGAAGCCCTGAAAGCAAAACATATAGCTTGGTACATTTTGTCACCATATGGAGAAGTTAAGCACACCCATGCACCACATTCCATCCGTCCGGACGACCCAGACCTTTTTGTCCTTCATCTCACTAGTCTGCTCCGAATCTCTGTCATAGTGGAATTCAACTAAAAAATCAGCCACAGCTTGGGCCTTGACTGTTGTTCGGGGAGAAAAATATTTATCGAAATCCCTCAATTCTACTGACCACTTAGTAATTCTATTTGAAATGTCTGCCTTTTGGAGAACATTCTTCAAAGGAAAAGATGTCCGGACGATAATAGGATGAGCCTGGAAATAAGGCCTCATCTTCCTTGCATCTATCACCAGGGCTAGCACTAACTTTTCGAGTTTTAAATAACGCTTTTCTGCATCTATCAAGCTTTTGCTGATGTAGTATACGGATGGGGGTAGTATCTACCTCTCTTACCAACACAGCACTGATGGCACAACTTGAAACTGCCAAATATACGAAGAGTGTCTCTCCATCAATTGGTTTAAATAAGGTTTTGGGGGAGGACAGATGTTTCTTAATCTCATTGAAGGCCTCATCACACTGTGAGGTCCGATTAAATCCCCCAGCACCCTTCAAAATTTGAAAAAACGGGGCGCATCTGTCCGATGATCTTGAGATAAATCGGTTTAAAGCAGCTAACCTCCCCGTCAATCGTTGCACTTCTTTAATATTCCGAGGAGGATCTATTTGGAATAGAGCATTAAGCTGGTCCGGATCGGGCCGTATCCCCTGCTCACTTATTATATAACCTAGGAACTTCCCGGATTGTACTCCGAACACACATTTTTCTGGATTTAACTTCAAATTCACTTTTACCAAGTCGGTAAAAGTTTCCTGGAGGTCAGTCAAGTGCAATTGCTCATCCACACTTTTCACCATCATGTCATCGATGTATACTTCCATATTCCTTCCAATCTGATCAGCAAAGGCTTTGTTCACCAATCTCTGATAAGTAGCCCCATAATTTTTCAACCCAAATGGCATTACCTTTTAGGAATAAAGACCCTTATCAGTGATAAATGTGGTATGCTCCTGATCCTTCGGATCTACTTGGATCTGATTGTACCCGGAGAAAGCATCCATAAAGGATAACTGGTGTGAATAATAATCGCCTGAGAATAGGCTAGTAATTTCAGTTGGTGTTTTAAGGAAGTATGTGGGTGTTAAGTGTTTAAAGTAGAGAGTAGAGAGATAATTAAGCAGCTTGGTAGCAGTTAATTTTCATTACCTATAGTTAATGCAGGTGGTTGGGTATTTATACCCTGATGTTTGGGCCCTTATGGGCTTTCGGGTCATGTTTAATGGACCCGGGTCATGTTCAAAGACCCATGAGCTCTAGGTAGGAGAGCAAGTAGCTTAGTCAAGAAGTGTTTTAGGTTTTTTAGTACTTTTGTCATAGTTCGAACAGTCATATGGTCATAGTGTTCAAAGTGATCTGTCCGGTTCATGTGATCTGTCCGATCTGTCCGGTTTGGAGGCCTTGGACTGATCTGTCCGTGTCCGGGGAGCATGCTGAATTCGGACTCAGGAGCTCATTTTTTAGGTGTTTGAGCAAGTATTCTTGTCAGAGACCTGAAAAACAGTCCGACATTAGAAGTAGTTTTCAATCCGGACAGGTCTATGGGTTTACCCGGACAGATAAAGCTTCACGAATTCAAAACGGTTTTTGCCAGAGTTCGTGGGACACATGTCATACTCTGACTGGTTGCTTTTAGCCGTTTTTTCACCTTGAATTTCGAACCCACCTTATTCGAAAAGCAATATCTTTAATTACATATGGTGAGATCAGCGCCGTCTTTTAATCATTGCCAAACTTTTCGAATTCTTCTAGGAATCAACTGCTTTTTCAGATTTACTGTAAATTCATACTCACTTTCTACTGTTTTACTATCTCTTTCATATTTACTCTGCATATTTTCTTAGAGCTTTCTCTCTCTAAAGCAAAGATTTACTTGATAGTTTATGTTTACAGCAAGGACTGCTTTGATCAAAGGCGGGTGGCTCAACCTCTCTGAGTTGGAGAAGGCACAAAAAGTCGAGAAGGAAAGACGAATCGCAGCAGGGTTACCTACTTTTCCTGTTGACAGACCAATCGCCTCTGCTACAGAGTCAGATCGAGGATCTTCTTCCTCCAAAGGCACTAAGCCTAGAAAGTTATTTCAACCTAGCCTTTCCCCCATCATCTCTGGTTCCTCGGTTCAGGAATCAGAATCCATCGTCGAACCAGGAGTAACTGCCACCAGCTTCAAAAAACCCTCACCCTTCATAGCGATGGGATCATATATAGAGAACTCCCCGGAGAAGTCAGTCGATCGAAGAAAGAGTCTGCTGGTTAAGGGGCAAGCCTCTAAGAACACTCCCTCAAAATCGAGGGAAAAAATAGCAGTTCTGGGTCTGGAGTGCCTATCAGAGCTCCCCGGGAAAGACTACCCGGTCCGGAGGCTAGCAGTCCAGCACTTCAAAGAGAGACTTCTGCCTCAGAGCCCCAGCCTGAGACTAGAAGTCAAGAAAACCTAGAAAACCAGCAGTCCGGAAGCCAGGCTGAGCCAAGTTTGAATTCTCCCCGGGCCACTGCCACTGATATTCCTCCAACGATCATGGAGGAAAGAATGGAGGACTCTGCTGAAGAAGTCCCTTATGAGTCTGAGCCCTCCGGTCAGACTAGTAACACTGCTGCTGCCAAAAAAGATAAGGGCAAAGAAAAACTGTGCTTGAGGCATCCGGAGCTGCCGGAATGTCTCGAAGGGAAGGTAGGGCCTTGTTTTCACAGGGTCGAACTTAAATATCTCTTGGCCTTACAGAAGACCAAGTATGCTTTCATCCATACGGCTGAACTGGGTTGAATGCGCACAAAATGGGGGATCCCAGAAAATGTGAAGATAAGGATTCCCATAGATCCCGAAACTCCTATGGATTGCAAGCTGAATGAAATAGTCATCTTCACGGAGCTATTTAATTGGGGACTCAGATTCCCATTGGACCCAGAGATTGTCAGATATTTTCATCTGATCAAACTCTGTCTGAGCCAGCTGAGCCCCAACGCTTGGTATACTCTGATGTCATGCATCATGGCATCAAGGCTGTCCGGGATCCCTCTTCCTATGGAAGAGTTTGTTGCAGTGGCCAATCTTTGCAAACATCACCAATTCCCCTTCTACCACTTCAATATGGGGGACAGTTTCAAAGCTGTTGATGATCTATTGGAGTCTGAGAGTAAATGGAGGAGCCAGTTTTTGTTCGTCAGTGGCGCTTGGGAAAACGGAAAGAAGATCAAGTCCGGAGAGAACCCAAGCCTTCTCAGAAGCAGGTGGAGGAGTGACCGTAAGTCTCCTACTTTAAATCTTTGTCTACTTCTTCCTTCTTAAAGTTGGTTTTAAATTAATTGGTCTTTCTTTTGTCTTAACAGAACTGCCTAAGGAGTTCGGTGATTACTTGAAGGCCGGACAGGTCACTTGTGGCAAAATCAATGCCTGGGCTGCAGAGAACTGGGGGAACCTATTCCACAATGCTTTCACTAGTGGAAATCTGGCAAGATCTCACCTGTGGAACACCACAGGTCGGAGAGACTTAACTTGGGAGGAGCTCACCACCCAACCTTCTCCGGACACAGTGCTTAAGAGGACCCATGAAGCAGATGGGACACTCTTCCTGCCAGGCCGGGCCAAATCCCCAAGCAAAATGAAGGGCAAGAAGAAAGGCAAGAAGGTGGTGAGCGATGCTAATCCTGCTGATGCTGAGAAGGATGCTCCAACAGACCCGGAGGGGCCGGCTCAGAGCCAAATCGATGCTGCTCTTTTGCAGGTAGTGGATCAAGAGACCGAAAGGCAGGAAGCAGACCTCCCAAAACCTCCAAGGGCTTCCAAGAGGAATCGCAAGCAGGGGAGTGAAGGGGCAGACCGGGCAGCCAAGAAGAAAAAGACTACTAAGGGAGATGAGCTTGCTCTCCGGGATCCGGAGCCTTCTTTCCAGGCTGACCCTTCTGACCCAACACATGCTGAAGAGATCCCAAGGGACTTTCATACTGATGAAGTTGAGGGAGGAGAGCTCAACATTGATGAAGTAGACATCACCGGTCTTGGTGAACTTGGTGAATACTTCCTCAACCTCCCCAGAGACGACTTCGCAGGGCCTTACATTCATCCGAGCAGCTCTAACACCGTCAACTTCAATGGTAAGACTTTCATTGTATCTAGTGAAAAGGACACCATAGCCCACTCCTTGCTAAGCAATGTGCAGCCGGTACTTACACTGGAGAGACAAGTTCGGGGTCAAGCAGACACCATCAAAGACCTTAAGTCTGAGAAGGAAAAGCTGTCTGAAGACCTTCGCACTGCTACTGCCAATGCTGACATGCTAAAGGAAGCAAATGAGGAGTTGAAGAGGAATCAGGAGGAAAGCAACACAAAAGTTGCTACTCTAGAGGAAACCATCAGAGACCTCCGGGAGAAGCTGTCCGGTGTGGAGAAAGACCTTACTGCCTCAAAAGAAGAGACCAAGGCAAAGGACAAGATTATCACCAACCTAACTACTGACAAGATTGCTCTTGAGAATGCAGCATCCAAGGCTGCCGAGGAGAAAACCAATTTGTTAAGGGATCAAGAGGCTACAATCCAAGCCAAGATCAATGCTTATGCCAACCAGATGATTAAAAGCGAAGAGCTATTGATTGAGAAGGTGAGGTCTGACATGGTTCTACTCTTTCATGAAAAATATCCGAAGAGGAACCTAGGGGACTTGTGGCTTTATGTAGACGATGATGACCTTCCACATCATATAATGGCCGAAGAGGATCAGTATGGAGTCTCCAGTGCGTCCTCATCCGATGATGAAGAGCATACCGGGGAGAGCCCAGATGAAGAGAAAGACGATCCCAAAGGCAAGAAGGTAGACGAAGGGAAAAGCGACTTCAAAGGCAAGAAGGTGTATGAAGGTGAGCCATCTTCAAAGCCTCAACCTTAACTTATGATCCACTTAGTTTAATTTTTATCCAAACTAAATTCCTTGGAAAGCCAAGGCATTCTTTTTGTAATGGTGTCCGGTGTTCGACCGGACAGGTTTTTTGTGTTGTATTTTGACTATTTAGAAGTCCTTGGAAGGCCAAGGCAATTTTAAGTTATTTATTTCAATGAATATCTTTGTTCTGTACAACTATCATCTTCTTTCATTGTTCGTTTTAATTTTGAAAGCCAGAGTTTAAGTAGCCTTTAGTTGTTTCATAGTGAGAGTGTTTAAGTTCTCCGGCTAGAGTTTAAATAGCCCTTAGTTATTTCAGTCCGGATAGTATGACAAGGGACAAAATTTTGAAAAAACTTAGAAAATTTCAAGAAGGCATCAAATTTTATTTAACAGCCCGGACACCTCCTTGAAACCTCTCTGTGGCACCGGGGAGGAAAGAGTATGCCCCCAAATATTTACATGGATGTTCAAACAAGTAAATATTTACACAAGTGCTATTCCAAGTACATCCGGAGATGCTCGATATTCCAAGGATGTGTTAGAACTCTGCCATCTTTGTCTTCCAACCAATAAGTTCCAGGCTTAATTCTTTCAACAACCATATACGGACCCTCCCAAGTTGGGGCCAACTTTCCGAAGAGCTTTTCTTTAGTGTGTAAGAAGACCTTCCTTAATACTTTGTCCCCAGGTTGGAAATCTCTTCTTTTAACTTTAGAAGCAAACCTGCTTCTCATCAAGCCTTGATAGTGTGCAACTCTAAGGTGAGCTTTAACTCGTCTTTCTTCTATCAAATCAAGTTGACCTCTGATTTCCACCTCATTAGCATGTTCGGAGAAGTTGTGAACACGAAAAAAGGGGAGAGTTTCTTCTATGGGAGCTACTGCATCCATCCCATAGACCAAGGCAATGGGTGATTCTTGTGTTGCAGCCCCAGGTGTTGTCCGGTAGGCCCACAAGACCTCTTGTAAATAACTAGGCCACTTCCCAGCAGCCCCTTCCAAATTCTTCTTTAAGCCGGACAGTATAGTTCTATTAGCCACTTCAACTTGCCCATTTGCTTGTGGGTGGAAAGGTGAGGAAAAACAATGCTATATACCCCTTGAGGCGCAGAAGCTCTCCATTTCTCTATTGTCGAACTGTGGCCCATTGTCCGTTGTTATTTTCTGTGGGACACCAAATCTGCAACATATGTTGGACAGAATGAATTTTATAACAGCTTTTGATGTTGTCCCTGCTAGAGGGGCTGCTTCTATCCACTTCGAGAAGTAGTCTATGGCCATAATTATAGTTTTGCGCCCTCCGGACGCCACAGGGAGAGGCCCTACTAAATCCAATCCCCATCGAGCAAAAGGAATAGGCTCAGAAATTGATTCTAAAGGAATGGCTGGTACATGAATTTCATTGTTGTACATCTGGCATGGGTCACACCTCCTCACCAATTCCTTAGCATCTTTCATGATTGATGGCCAATAGTAACCGGAGAGTAAAACTCTTCTTGTTAAAGCTCTAAACCCACAATGGGCCGATCCCTCACCATCATGCAATTCGGAGAGGACCATTTGTGATTCTTCATCCCCCAAACAGCGCAGGAGAGGTTTACTGTAAGATTTCTTGTATAACACTTCTCTCAATATGATGAAACCACGAGCCTTGTGTTTCAATGTTCTGGCCAGTGACTTATCCGGAGGCACAACACCATCGGAGAGATATTGTATGAGAGGAAACCTCCAGTCTTGAGGTTGTTTCACTTGTATTTCAAAAATTTCCTCTTCTTTACCCTTACAAAGTTGGATGGAGGGGCTTTCAAGCACATGGATCCATGGATATGACTCCGTATAGGCTACGGTTGCTAGTGAGTCTGCTAGCTCATTTTCTGCCTGGGGAATGTGTTCATAGACAATACTTTTAAACTTAAGCGCTTCATTTTTGAGGAGGAGTAAATACTTCACAAGTTGCTCCTTCTTAGCCTCAGATTGTCCTTGGGCATGGTGGATAAGTAGTTGGGAGTCACTTAACAGCTTGACCCTCTTGGCCCCACAAATGTGGGCTAACTTTAACCCAGCTATAGCTGCTTCGTATTCAGACTCGTTATTAGATGCCCTGAAAGCAAAACAAATAGCCTGGTACATCTTATCTCCATACGGGGAAGTTAAACATACTCCTGCACCACATCCCATTGTGCTAGATCCACCATCTGTTCGGACGACCCATACTTTTTTATCTTTTATATCAGTAGCTTGCTCCGAATCCCTGTCGGAGTGGAATTCGACCAGAAAATCAGCCACAGCTTGGGCTTTGACTGCTGTTCGGGGAGCAAAGTCTATGTCAAAGTCCCCCAACTCTACTGACCACTTAGTCATTCTGCTCGAAATGTCTGCTTTTTGAAGGACATTCTTTAGGGGAAACGAGGTCCGGACGATGATAAGATGAGCCTGGAAATAAGGCCTCATCTTCCTTACAGCTATCACCAGGGCTACTGCCAATTGTTCAAGTTTTAAGTAACGCTTCTCTGCATCTATCAAGCTTTTGCTGATGTAGTACACTGGATGGGGATGACTATCGACCTCTCTTACCAGCACATCACTGATGGCACAACTTGAAACTACCAAATATAAAAAGAGAGTCTCCCCATCGACTGGCTTGAACAAAGTTTTGGGGGAGGACAGGTGTTTCTTGATCTCATTGAAAGCCTCATCACACTGCGGGGTCCAATCAAAGCCCTTTGCACCCTTCAAAGTTTGAAAGAAAGGAGCACACCTGACCGAAGATCTTGAGATAAATCTGTTTAAGGCAGCTAACCTCCCCGTTAACCGTTGTACTTCTTTAATGTTTCGAGGAGGTTCCATCTGGAAAAGAGCATTTAGCTGGTCCGGATCGGGCTGTATTCCATGCTCACTTATGATATAGCCTAGAAACTTCCCGGACTTCACTCCGAACACACACTTTTCAGGGTTTAACTTCAAATTCACTTTTACCAAGTTGGAAAAAGTTTCTTGGAGATCGGACAAGTGCAACTGCTCATGTACGCTCTTCACCATCATGTCATCAATGTACACTTCCATATTTCTTCCAATTTGATCAGCAAATGCCTTGTTGACTAACCTCTGATAAGTAGCCCTAGCATTTTTCAAACCAAATGGCATAACTTTGTAGCAATGAAGACCTCTGTCTGTGACAAATGTGGTATGCTCTTGATCCCTTGGATCTACTTGAATCTGATTGTATCCGGAGAAAACATCCATAAAGGAAAGCAGCTTGTTCCCAGAGGTAGAGTCTACTAACTGATCAATCCGGGGGACCGGATACAAGTCTTTTGGGCAAGCTCTATTGAGGTCTGTGAAGTCAATGCACATGCGCCACTTGCCATTCTTCTTTTTCACCAAGACAGGATTGGCAGTCCACAAAGGGTATTGAGACTCCTTGATATGCCCCATCTTTGTGAGCCTGTCAACCTCTTGCACAATAACATCAGCTTTTTCTTTGGAAAAAGCTCTTCCTTTTTTGAACTACTGGTGCTACGTCTCTCCGGACTAATAGTTGATGTGATATCACTTCTGATGGGACTCCGGTAACATCAGCATTGCACCAAGCAAAAACGTGCTGATGGTTCTTTAAAAACTTCAACATTTCATTCTTCAACATAGGTGGCATTTTAGACCCTATCTTGACACTTTTCCCATCTTCCAGTGTGTTTCTACCTCTTCAACTGGTATCAACACTCCGGGGGTCTCCCTGGGGTCATCAATTTCACCCTCACCCCCAGAAAGGCCCTCAAACTGCTATTGTTCGTTGATACGTATTGCCCCCGGCGTTCGAGGAGCCAAGGCAGTGGCATAACATTCTCTTGCAATCTTTTGGCTGCTCCGGACAACTCCAACCTGCCCCTGAACAGCATACTTCAAGCATTGGTGGACTTTTGAAGCCACTGCATGCATCCTAGAGAGCCAAGACCTCCCCAGAATAGCATTGTAGCAAGTGGGACAATCCACCACAATAAAGAGTATTCTGACCATTTTCTTGAAAGGGCCCTTGCCCAATAACACCTCTTCTTCGAACTCTCCGTTCACATCTGCTGAGCTGCCTGTGAAGCCCACGATTGACCTGTCCGAATTCTGAATTACAGCTGGATTTTTCATTTTCTTGTAAGTGGTTAGGAAAAGGATATTGGTTGAGCTTCCAGTATCCACCAGGATTCGTCTTATGTCATTGCCCCCTATAGATGCTCCTATGACAACAGCAATGTTTCTTAAATCATCTTCATCAAACACAATGAAGGGAAATGAGTTTGGTGACTGATAGGATGTCATGCCTCCTTCTAGCTGGGAGGCTAAAGTATGAACATGCCTCTTCCTCGAAGAAGCAGTAGGAGCTGTCATAGTGTCCCCTCCGAAAATTGTAAGCGACTCGAAAAACTTAATGAGCCCGGAGACCGATCTAGAACATTCCTCTATAGCACCCACTCTGTTTCGAGTTGGATCAGGATCCAAGTATTCAGATTCCACGTCAAACCTTTCAACTATAACCATGGCCCCCTCCGGAGCAGCATTACTAGGACCAACCCGGTGAGTGTTGTCAAGCCTGTTGCCTCCTCTTCTTTTAACGTAAGCTCCCAGCTTCCCCCTTTCAATCAAGTTTTGAACTTCTTGCTTTAATGCTATGCAGTCATCGGTGGTATGACCAATATCATTGTGATATTGGCAAAAAGAGTTGTTGCGATGCTCTCTAGGAGACTGCAGTGTTGCCTGTCTCCGGTAATGCACCTCATCCTTAGTTTTATCAAAAATGGTGGCCACACTTTCTTTTAACTCCGCGAACCACTCCGGTTGCACCCATGGCCCTCTTTTGTTTCTGGATTGCTGACTCTGAGCAGGAGCTGCTGGCTGAGACTGAGCTTTTGTTCTACCATGCCCATGTCCGGTTTCTCTTGCTTTGTTCCCGGACTGATTTTGATTCGGACTTGGTGTTACTGGGGTAGACCTCACCTGCCTGTGCACCCTGGTTTTCTTTGTTTCATCGACGTTTATTTGTTTGCCAACCTGATTCAGCAACCCTCCCCATGTCATGGCCTTCTTTCTGGTCACTGAATCAACTAGATTGCCTGGGTTCAAACCCTGTCTCAGGGATGTTATTGCTACCTGTTCGAAGCAATCAGCCAACCCATTCTTTGTGTTCACAAAACGGCTTATGTATTCTTTCAAGGACTCATTTGGCTCCTGGGCACAATGGATTATTGTGTCTCCATTGCCCTTCAGCTCTTTACTCCCTACGAACTGCCTTCGAAAGGCCACCCAAAACGTATCGAAATCTTTAATACAACCCTGAGGCAGGCTGTTGTACCATTTCAGAGCACTCCCCGTAAAGGATTGGGAGAATGCCCTACAAAGTAGTTTATCATCGTCGTCAAAGTTCATCATGAAGTTTTTAAATTGCTCCAGATGGTTGTCCGAATCAGTACTGCCATCGTACTTCTCTATTTTGGTGCTGTCAAACCTCTTGGGGAGGTTTCCGGACAGAATTTTAGAAGACAATGGAGATTGCCTCCAATTCCTTCCACGACTGAACACAGTATCCTCATTGGGAGTTGCAAAGATACCTAGTTCATCGTGGAAAGCAAAGGGATCCATCAGCATCTTGTCCACATGCATCCGGTTATGAGATGACCCATTGCCAATATGCTTCTTCATTCTTCCATGTCTATCTTTTTTTCTTGAATATTTTTTAATTTGCTTTTGCTTTTTTCTGGTTCGACCCTCATCGCTGCTAGAGGACAAGGATTTTTCAACTCCCTCGCTGTCCGAAGAGCTATCAGAAGATTCTGAGCTTGAGTCGGAACTCTCCACAGGCTTGGACCGGTGAGACTTTTTAGAACTGGCATGATCTTTTTGGTGCTCACATGAGTTTTCGAAGACTCATGCTCTCTGGGGTTATCGGTGTGATGAGCAACTGATGCTTTGGATTTTTCTTTCACGCCCATCTTGGCCTTCTCTGCCCTCAGAGCTTCTATTTCACACTTTAGCCTGTCACGCTCTTCGACAGTGTATTCATAGTTCTCTTCCACCACTTCGAGCAAAGCCGGTGGTAGCTCTAGATTGTCCGGATTCATTCGGACAGATTTTCTTAGCTGGTTTTGAATGCTTGATTCAGGCACCTTCTCCTCCCACTGTGGTCGCCAATTTGGTGTGGATAATAATCGCCTGAGGGTAGGCTAGTAATTTCAGTTGGTGTTTTAAGGAAGTATGTGGGTGTTAAGTGTTTAAAGTAGAGAGTAGAGAGATAATTAAGCAGCTTGGTAGAGTTAATTTTCATTACCTATAGTTAATGCAGGTGGTTGGGTATTTATACCCTGATGTTTGGGCCCTTATGGGCTTTCGGGTCATGTTTAATGGACCCGGGTCATGTTCAAAGACCCATGAGCTCTAAGTAGGAGAGCAAGTAGCTTAGTCAAGAAGTTTTTTAGGGTTTTTAGTACTTTTGTCATAGTTCGAACAGTCCTATGGTCATAGTGTTCAAAGTGATCTGTCTGGTTCATGTGATCTGTCCGATCTGTCCGGTTTGGAGGCCTTGGACTGATCTGTCTGTGTCCGGGGAGCATGCTGAATTCGGACTCATCAATAACAGCTTATTCCCAGAGGTGGAGTCTACTAGTTGGTCAATTCGGGGAACTGGATAAAAATATTTTGGGAAAGCTCTATTGAGATCTGTGAAGTCAATGCACATACGCCACTTGCCATTTTTCTTTTTCACCAAGACCGGATTGGCAGTCCATAAAGGATATTGAGACTCCTTGATATGTCCCATCTTTGTGAGCCTGTCAACCTCTTGCACAATAACATCAGCCTTTTCCTTGGAAAAAGCCCTTCTCTTTTGAACTACCGGTGCTACGTCTTTCCGGACAGATAGGTGATATGATATCACATTTGATGGAACCCCAGTAACATCAGCATTGCACCAAGCAAAAACATGCTGATGGCTCTTCAAAAACTTTAACATCTCACTTTTCAGATCGGGTGGCATTCTAGACCCTATCTTGACACTTTTCCCTTCTTCTAAACAATGTGTTTCTAAACAATGTGCTTCTACATCAAACCTTTTGATTATAACCATGGCTCCCTCCGGAGCAGCATTACTTAGACCAACTCGGTGAGTATTTTCAGGCCTATTACCTCCTCTTCTTTTGACATAAGCCCCAAGCTTTCCCCTTTCAATCAAGTTCTGAACTTCTTGTTTTAAGGCTGTAAAATCATCAGTGGTATGGCCAGTATCATTGTGATACTGGCAAAAGGAGTTATTGCGATGTTCTCTAGGAGATTGCAGTGTGGCCGGTCTTCTATAGTGTACATCTTCCTTTGTTTTATCATAAATGGTGGCCACACTTTCTTTTAATTCTGCAAACCACTCCGGTTGAACCCAAGGCCCTCTCTTATTTCTGGATTGTTAGACTCTGGGCAGGTGCAGCTGGCTGAGATTGAGCTTTAGTCCGGCCATGCCCCTGTCCGGTCTCCTTTGCCTTGTTCCCGGACTGATTCTGATTGGGGTTTGGTGCAACCGGGGCAGACCTCACCTGCCTGTGCACCCTAGTTTTCTTCGTTTCATCAACGTTAATCTGCTTTCCAACCTGATTCAGCAACCCTCCCCAAGTCATGGCTTTCTTTCTGGTCACTGAATCAGCCAAATTCCCAGGGTTTAAGCCCTGTCTCAAGGATGCTATTGCTACTTGCTTGAAGCAATCAGCCAACCCATTCTTGGTGTTCACAAAACGACTTATGTATTCTTTCAATGATTCGTTCGGTTCTTGGGCACAATGGATTATTGTGTCCCTGTTGCCCTTCAACTCTTTACTCCCAATAAACTGCCTTCGAAAGGCCACCCAAAAAGTATCGAAATTCTTGATGAAGCCTTGTGGTAGGCTGTTATACCATTTCAGAGCACTCCCCGTAAAGGATTGGGAAAATGCTCTACAAAGTAGCTTGTCGTCATCATCAAAGTTCATCATGAAGTTTTTAAATTGCTCCAAATGGTTGTCCGGATCAGTACTGCCATCGTACTTTTCCATTTTAGTGCTGTCAAACCTCTTAGGGAGGTTTCCGGACAGAATCTTGGAAGATAATGGAGATTGTCTCCAATTCCGACCACGACTGAACACAGTATCCTCATTGGGAGTTGCAAAGATACCTGGTTCATCGTGGAAGGCAAAAGGATCCATCAGCATCCGGTCTACATGCCTCCGGCTGTGAGATGACCCTTTGCCAATATTCTTCTTCAACTTTCCATGTCTATCTCTTTTCCTTGAATATGTTTTGATCAGCTTTTGCTTCTTTTTAGTTCGGCCCTCATCGCTGCTAGAGGACAAGGACTCTTCAACTCCATCTTCATCCGAGGAGCTATCAGAAGATTCTGAGCCTGAGTCAGAACTCTCCACTGGCTTAGACCGGTGAGATTTTTTGGAGCTGCCATGAGTCTTTTTGGTACTCACATGAGTCTTTGAAGGCTCATGCTCTCTAGGGTTATCGGTATGATGAGCAACTGATGCTTTCGATTTTTCTTTCATGCCCATCTTAGCCTTTTCTGCCCTTAGAACTTCTATCTCGTCTTTTAACCTATCGCGCTCCTCGATAGTGTATTCATCGTTTTCACCCACCACTTCAAGCAAAGCTGGTGGCACTTCCGGGGCATCCGGATTCATTCAGACTGACTTTTCTTGTTGGTTTCGAATGCTTGGTTCAGGCACCTTCGTCCTCCCACTGTGGTCGCCAATTTGGTGTGGTTAATTTTCGTCTGAGGGTAAATTTGTAATTTTTTTTAGAGTTTTTGGAGGTATGTAGGTGTTTAATGTTTGAGTAGAGAGTAGATGGAGAATTAAGCAGCCTAGTTGTATTTAATTTTCATTACCCATATTAAATGCAGGTGGTTGGGTATTTATGCCCTTATATTTGGGCTTTTATGGGTTTTCGGGTCATGTTTAATAGACCCGGGTCATGTTCAAAGACCCATGAGCTCTTAGTAGAAGAGCAAGCAGCTTAGTCAAGAAGTGTTAATGTTTTTAAGTACTTTAGTCATAATTCGGACAGTTCAATGAGCTTAGTGTTCGAACTGTTCTGTCCGATCCAGTGATCTTAGTTCGAACTGTCCCCGTCCGGAGAGGTATCAACATTCGGACTCATCACCAGAGGTCGTTGAATATGACCAAGTAAGGCCAACTATGATTGCTTATGTTTTTCACGAATATCACTTTTTCAAACGTTTCCTCGAATGAAAACTTCCACGAAAGTTTGATCCTCATAAGATGGACTCATACGATGGGTCGGGGAACCCTGAGCACAACTTGGAATAATTTAGGAACATGATGATGGTGTTCAACCCCGACAATGTGTTGTTGTGCAGTGCGTTCTCCATGACATTTAAAGGGAACGCGCTAGACTAGTTTAATAGCCTACATAAGGGGTCGATTAAGGACTTGGGAGCCCCGTATGTTGCATTTAGGAATTGTTTTGTAGGAAAAGAAGGAGCACAAACGCGAGGGCGATGCGATCACGGATATATACCATTGAAAAATGAGAAATGATGAAGAGTTATGTACAAAGGTTTGTACGAGAAATGAACTCCTTGTCAGGATGCGCTAAAGCGTTGGTTGTAGCGGTATTCAAAAAAGGGTTGGATCGAGATGGGCCTCTCTTCATCGAATTTATACCGTTTACAGTAAAAATGATAGGTGACATCATGGCACGATCAGATCAATTTATTTGGGTCGACGATTCAAAGAAGGGGGGCCCCACCCCACTTTTCATTGGAAACTCCACGAGTTTATACCGTCAAACACTTTGAAGAAATGCTATCATGAAGCTCCCAGGATAGACACATCTTGACCCCAAACAAGTCGGTCGAGCCCTTCCTATTACGAGAACCCTGACAAAATATTCACGCCCTTGACTGAGAACATAGCCATTATCTACGGGAAAACAAAAAAGATAGCCAAATATGAGCCATCGAGAGGTATGTTAGCAGCGCCATATAAAAGATCCTCGTTATTTCTGCGCATATCACAACGATCATGGGCACCACACGGATAAATACTGGCAGTTGAAAGAGTAAATTCAGAAGCTGATCGATAATGGGGGCCTCGTCCAATTTGTTAAGCAAAGAGAGAGCGCGGTAGTGGAAGAAGGGGGAGCCAACGCAACGCCTACCGAGGTACCTAGCGGACCCGACAAAAAAATGGTTGTGTACTATATTTGGAGGGGACACCCTATTAATAACTGATCCAACAACACGGAAATGACATCTTAAAGACTTATATATTCATTTAGTTGGTATTTCTTCGTATCACAATTTTCGAGAGCCGGTAGCCTCACTTTGATGATGATTCGAGGGGCATTATCACCCCCATAAAGATGCCCTAACAATCAATGCTAACATTTCAGGGTTATGGTGACAAGAATACTGGTGAAAATGGTAGCTCGATCGATGTTATCTTCAAGGTGAGTTATGAGCAGATGATGGGTGTACCTCCATTCAAGACAACGGATAGGCAACTAGTCTGCTATGAAGGGAAATCGACTAAATGTGTGGGAGAGGTCAAACTATCAATCATCATAGGTTAGATAATTAAAACTTTTTTATGATCGTCGAGGCCCCCAGCTCATACCACACTATGATTACACAAACTTGAGGCTACTGCATGCTCATTCAGATAATGCATCAAATATCCTATTGGGAGTTTTCTGGGAATAATAAGAGATAACCAGCGGAGAGCGAGGTAGTGCTATGTTATAATGTTTGATCATTCTAAAGCGGCCCAATATAAATTAACGAGTTCGTGGGTATTGGACCACCGTTTCCCGATTTATCAAAATAATTTAGAGGTGGAAGAAATCATAGAGGATGAAAAGGAGGACGATCCCCTACGTGAAGAAATAAGTGTCACATTGAAAGATGGCAAAGTCATTAGAATTGGTAATAAACTTGAATAAAAAATTTAAAATAGTTTGATAACTTTGATGCACAATAGGTAACAAAATCATGAACCCGACGAACGAAGAACATACCACATTCCAAACCGAGCGAAGCCTCTACTATTAAAAAGTCATGCCATTCAGACTAAAAACATCAGGTCAACATATCAAAGATTAATCAACAAAATATTCGAACGACAACTGGGTCAGCATATGGAAGCATACATCGATGATATGATTGTGAAAAGCAATTAATGAGAGAAATAACTTGAAGTTCTAGAAACGGTCATTCAAACTCTGGAAAGGTATGGCTTGAAACTCAACCCTCTTAAATGTTGTTTTGTTGTATGTAGTGGAAATTTTTAGTTTTTATCTTCACGAAAAGGAGGATAGACGCTGACATCTCTAAGCTAAAGATAATACTAACCATGGAGCCTTCAAGAAACATAAAAGAGGTGCATCGATTAACATGACACTTGGATGCTCTCCGTTTATGTCCAGAGCATTGAATAAAAGCCAATAATTTTTTAAAATACTAAAGAGAGCCAAAAAATTCAATTGGACGGATGAATGCAACGACTCATTCAAAGCATTAAATGCATATTTGACATCACCAAAGGTATTAATGGCACATGAATCGGGGAAGAGTCTTTATCTATACCTATTGGTGTCAATATATGCAGTGAATGGTGTGCTCATACAATAAATGACGGGGATACATCGACCAATATATTATTTCAGTAAAGGATTGGTAGACGTAGAAATGAGGTATCTCAATCTAGAAAATATGGCCCTTGGTTTAGTGGTCGCAACCAAGAAAATACGCCCGTACTTTCAGAGTCATACTATTATCCTGCAAACCTCATTCTCATTACGTAACGTACTTCAAAAGCCAAACATTTCGGGAAGATTAACCACGTGTTCAGTCGAATTGGTGGCTTGCGACATAGTCTACGAGTTAAGAACGCCTATCGGCTAAGAAGTCACTGATTTCATCATTGAGTTTGTATGATGCAGAGGTTCGGGAAAAGACATAAATAAAGAAGAAGAAGACGCCCCTCAATGGATAGTAGAGGTGGACGGAGCGTCAAATACAAATGGGGGGTGCTGGAGTTATATTGAAGATACCTACTGGGGAGGAAATCAGACAAGCAATATGATTCGCCTTTCAAAGTAACCAATAACGCAACGGAGTATGAATCATTGCTCACAGGCCTAAAATTCTCCCACATATGCAGAGTTATGCGACTAATATTCTGCTTGGATTCAGAGCTGGTGATTAGTCAGGCTACAAGGACTTTCGAAGCCAAACAAGAGAGTACACAAGGGTATCTCAAAGCCTTGAAATAATGGGAAAGAAAATTTGATAGTTTCAACTATGAATATATACCTCGGTCTGAAAATTCAATGACAGATTTATTAGCCAAGGCAACAACTCAAATAAAGAACCGAACTGTCCTCATCCACGACTCACTAACGGTAGTGGGAGGGACCAAAAAATTAGAAGTTCGCGCGCTTACAACAGTAGTTGACTAGATGGATGAATTTATTGCATACCAAAAGAGAGTGGTCATCAAGGTGACCACTCCATCATGATCCATATGTTCATAAAGTGATAAAAGAATGTCACTGTTTATTTCAGTATTCAAACGATTAAATCACATTCAAATATTACATAAAATATTATTTTAGTAGTCAAACGATTAACAGCGCTAGTATTGTTGCGGGCCACCTTGATAACCGCTCTCCTTTGGTTATTGGGCTTAACCACATGGATCATGATGTAGTAGATTTTATTTTAAATGAGTCGGCTATGGGCTCTCCGGATTTATAGAAGACTTGTTTATCGAGGTATTTTCTTACTCAACCTCAAAATTTTACCCTTCTCAAAGCCAATGTGGACTCTTTATGGAGAAACTTTGGTCTCTTGGATTTTAAACCTCTTCTCGAAGGGTAATCTATTTAAGTTAGGGTCGGAAGAGATGGCAAAAAAGGTGTTGGACCATGCCCTTGGCATTTTGGTGGGAATTTGATCATTCCCAATAATTGGGCCCCTCTTTCCACTCTCATCAAGGATCCCCACAAGGAAATCCCTATTTGGGTCAATGTTTTTAATCTTCCTTTGGAGCTTTGGACAACTAAGGTGTTTAGCAAAATCGGATCGGTTTTAGGCACTCATTTATATGTGGACAATCAAATGGAAAGGATGGAAAAACTCTGTTTTGCTCGCATTTGCATTATGATTTCTACGGGATCCGAAAACAGTTCGGAGGTTACTTTCAAGATTATTGGCAAATTCATTACGGTGAATTTCGAATATCAAGGCCTTCCTCCACAATGTGCAAATTGTGTTGTTTTTTGACACTCCTCCCGCCTTTGTAAAAAAGGAACATCAAAACTTCCTTCCACTCCTTCCTTACTTGCTACTTCGAATGAGTCTGATCCTTTTGAGATTGAGCCAACGCGACTTAGTGGACAACATTTTGATTCCCTTGAGGAATTCAAGGAGGCGGAGAGCGGTGAGGAGGTTGAATCACCTCCTAAAAGGCACCGTCTCACAGATGCTAAGGCTAAGGGTATTTTGGATTTGTCCTCCGACAGGACCATCGTCTAAAGCGCTGTAAGTATTCTGATTTATGAATATAGCTTCTTGGAATGTTAGGGGATTAAATGACCCTGTTAGACAAGAAGATGTTACAGATTTTATTATTAGCAACAATTTCTCCCTATTAATTCTAGTTGAAACTAAAGTCCAACTGTACAAAGTTGAGTCTATTCTTAGGAATATGGCTCTTTTTGGAATGTCCTTACAAATCACTCTTCTCATAATCTAGGTAGAATTTGGATTATTTGGAATCCTAGTGTTATCACCATAACTAGAGAGTCCCAATCCCTTCAATATATTCACTGTTTAGCTAAGTGTCATAATTTCAATGCTTCTTTTAGATTTATTGCAATTTATACTTATAATGAAGCTATGGATAGAACCCCCCCCTTTTGGAATGATCTGTCTACCATTTCCATGGTAGACAAGCTTACTCCACGGGTTTTGCTTGGGGATATCAATGCCATTCGCCACCCAAATGAGTGTATTGGATCCACCAACAATTGTTCTTCTGTTATTGATGATTTTAACAATTGCTGCTTCAATAGTGAGCTCAGTGATCTCCGGTCTACTGGATTTCAATTCACTTGGATTAATAAACAACCTGATAATCTGATTTTATCCAAGATTGATAGAGTCCTTGTTAACCATGTTTGGGATGATATATTCCTAATGTCTTACGCTCATTTTGGTTTTCTTCGATATTCTGACCATACTATTGTCACGCTTAACCTTGGATTCCCTCGTCCTAAGCGTAAAAAGTCATTCAAATTCTTCAATACGTGGAAATCTCACACGCTTTTCAAAGAAATTGTGAATAATAGTTGGAATAGTCCCATTTCTTCTTCTGGGATGAGTTTGCTCACTGGAAAACTTCTTAGGCTGTTGTCCGTGCTCGTAGGACTCAATCGTAAAGAGTTTAGTGACATTAGCTTCAGAGTGGTTAATGCTAAAAAAACGACTATTCCAAGCTCAGTCCAATCTCCCTTGTGACCCGCTCAATCCGTCTCTTGTTTCGGATGAATGCGATGCGTAAAAGATTTTATCTTTCTTAGTGGAGCCGAAGAATCCTTTTTTAAATAAAAATCTAGAGAAAACCTGATCAAACTTGGTGACAAAAACACTAAATTTTTCCATAATAGCATCAAGGCTCATCTTTTTCGTAATAAGATTATCTCAATCAATAATGAAAGCGGAGTTACTGTCTTTACTCGTGATAGTGTTTCAAAGGTATTTGTGAAATACTTTGAAAACTCTCTAGGGACCAAGCATTCTGTCGGCTACCCTGGCCTGGACACCGTCTCCTCTCTTCTAACCTCCAAAGTTACTAATGCGGATAAGGATTCTATGATTCGTGAGATTACATGCGATGAAATAAAATCCGCTCTATTCAGTATTGATAGTAACAAAGCTTCGGGTCCTGATGGTTTCAATTCTTGCTTCTTCAAATCTAATTGGAGCATTGTTGGCCATGACATCTGTAACGGTGTCCTTGACTTCTTTCATTCTGATTCTTTGGAGGCCTCTTGGAGCTCCACTTCAATATCTCTCATCCTTAAAAAAATATTCTCCCTCTGCGCCAGCCGACTTTAGACCCATAGTGCTCTGTAATGTTAGTTACATGATCATATCCAAGATCTTAGTTAATAGAATTAAAGATTTCTTCCCTTATCTCATTGATAATTCTCAGTCGGCTTTCGTAAAAGGAATGAATATTTCAGATATTATCCTTTTATCTCAAGAGTTGTTGAAGGAGTACCACTCTAACCGTAGGGACAAAAAGGTTGCGCTCAAAATCAATTTAATGAAAGTCTTTGACAATGTCAGATGACATCTAATCTTTGGCATCCTTGTAGCGATGCATTTCCTTGATAAAATGATCACTTGGATCATCAAATGTATTTCTTCTCCTTCTTACTCTATTAATATTAATGGAGATCCTCATGGAAACTTCAAAAGACGGAAAGGTCTAAGGCAAGGAGATCCACTCTCCCCTTTTCTCTTTGTTCTTGTCATGCAGGTCATTTCCATTATTCTTACGGAGAAAAGTAAAGATAAGAAATTCTGGTTTCATTGGAAATGTCAAAAGCTCAAAATCATTAACCTTTGCTTTGCAGATAATCTAATGATTTTTTGTCATGGAGATGTAAATTCCCATTTTTTTTATCAAAGAAGCTCTAGATGAATTTTATACTCTCTCTGGACTAAAAGTCAACCCCTCTAAAAGTCATATCTTCTTCTCCGGTATTGATGAGTCTCTTCGTTTGGACCTTAGCAATATCATGGGATACCCGGAAGGATCCCTTCATGTTAAATATTTGGGTGTGCACCTTCTTACTAGACGTCTCACCCACTCAGATTGTCGTCCTCTTCTCCACAAAATTACTTCAAGAATTGAATCTTGGACCACTAAGCACTTTTCTTATGCTGGTAGACTTCAGCTTATTAAGCCTGTATTATTCGCTGGTCAGGTCTACTGGTCGTCCATCTTTATCCTCCCCTCAAGGATTATCAAAGAATTGACTCAGTATCTCCGTCGTTTTCTTTGGTCCGGCTTGGCTATGAAAATCTATGGTGCCAAAGTAGCTTGGACCACGGTCACGTTGCCCACTATAGAGGGCGGCCTTTGGATTCTCGACTTAAAAATTTGGAATCAGGCGGCTGTCCTAAAACACCTTTGGTCGATCATCCGTAATAACTCTCATTCCATCTGGAGTGACTGGATTAAAATGGAAAAAATTAAAAATAATAATTTTTGGAACCTCCCGATGGGATCCTGGCCCTCTTGGATATGGAGGAAAATTCTTCGTCTCTGTCCTTTGGCTTGTCAAACGTGCAGGGTGGCAATTGGAAATGGCTCGAGTACCTTCTTCTGGCATGACCCATGGCTCATCCCTTCTTCGGTTGTCTCCTACTATGGTGAAAGTATCATCAAGGACTCTAGACTTGGGAAAAACCTCAAAGTCTCTGATATTATACTCAATGGAAGCTGGAACTGGCCATCCAATATTAGATCGGCGAATGCTCACAATCACGCCAATCTGTTGGAAATCCAAAATCTCATTCTCTCTCTCCCTCCACCGAACGTCCTCTCAAACGATATTTTCTTCTGGAAGGCGAAAGAATGATGCATTTCATTCTCCATCAAGGACATGTACCACGCCATTCGGTCGCCCAACCCTAAAGTAGGGTGGGCTGGGTTAGCTTGGAATAAATCCAATATTTCCCGCCACTCCTTCATTTTATGGCTCGCTATTTTGGGCAAGCTTGTCACCAAAGACAAGCTCCTCACTTGTGATTATAACATCCCATCTGACTGTGCTCTTTGCAACTCTTACAATGAGACTATTTCCCATCTCCTTTTTTATTATAGTTTCACTCAGAGTATATGGACCCATGCTAGTACTAAACTAGGTTTCCTCTTTACCGCCTCCCGTTGGCGGTCTTGGGTTTGTGAAGCATCAAATTGGTCTCAATCTCGAAACCATTCTATTTGGCAGTCTTGCTTCGCCGCGGTAATTTACCACGTCTGGAAGGAGAGGAACCTAAGAACCTTTGGATCCCCTCCTGCCATTGCCTCTATGGTTTCTCACCGAATTTTCTTAGATTTTCGGTTTAGATTCCAAGGCACCAAGACTGGATGGCCATTCTAAAATTAATATTTATTACTCCACTTTATATGCACGATTAATATGTTGAGAGCAGTTCGTGATCCGACACTTCATTGATCGCTAGGACGACTGCGGATGCTGTCGCTGATGTCTCCTTGATTGAGCAGCACTTTAATCTACTTGTATTGGACGCTTTCTTTATCTCTTCAAGGATTGGATCGTCTTACTGTTATTTATTTTTGTTTCGTAAAAGACTTTCCTTAGTCGATTGTTGATGTATTATCGGGGTATGCCCCAGATCCTTTTATGAACCTCTTTTTAATTTATTTAATGCTTTTAAACACACAAAAAAAACATATGTATATATAAGGATTCCGTAAATATAAAGAATATGACTTTTCACTCTAAAAAAAGAGCTCGTCTCCAACTAAAAGAAAGAAATAACCAAATATCAAAATTAGAATAATCAAAGAGGATAGAGATCCCTAAATCATAAATTAGAATAATCAAAGAGGAAAGAGATCCCCAAATCCTAATCTTTTTGACATGGCTACGACTCAACTTAGCTCCAACAATCTTAATCCGCGATGATCGATCCAAATTCTATCGATTTAAATATCAATCATCTTATTCTCTATAAATATTAAATCTTAATAAATATTACTACTCATATAAATGAGTGAAATAAATATTAATTTACAAGTTAATATGTTATTCCAAAAATATTTTTTAATTATTAATATATTAAAGCTTGTTCCCATAAAATAATAATTATTCTATTTCCTAAAATGATATAGCGTGAGTATTTTTATTTTTATAATTTGAACATCATAATTTATTGAATTTAAATATATTTATATTTTAAAATTAACTAAAAGGACAAATTTCAAAATGTGTATCAAATGATATTTGTATCTACAAATAATATTTAAATACACTCTATTTAAATTAATTATAAAATTTATAAATTTGTACTAACTATAAATATTTATATTTAGATTTTATAAATAAATATTGTCCCACTTGAACTAAATGACACTATTACTTCATTATTTATTAAACTTATATTTTTCAACCCAGTATACATTTTGAGAAAAACTACAAGTTTTGATGGTAAATGCTTGTCAAAATTTTCAATGCAATTCAATGCTAATTAGCAATTCAACGCTAGTCTCCAATTTAAGTTAATGTTCGACAATAACAAAAAAATTACGTAATAAGCCTTCAAAAACGACCGTTGTCAACCCGTCTCCATGATATATAAGGCTATACGCCAAATAATCTTCATCTACATGCTCGAAAATATCATAAGCCAAGTAATCTCCATCTCCGTGCTCGAAAAGGCTATATGTCGAGTAATCTCCATCTTTATGATAAAAAATGCTATAAGCCAAAACGATCTCTCTCTCTATATATAATTAAAATGTTGTAGGCAATCGCCGTGATAAAAAAAAATTATAAGCCAATTGACCTCCATCTCCACGATCAGAAGAGTTATCAGTCAAATAATCTTACATCTCCGTGATAAAAGAAATTTGTAAGCCAAATGACCTCCACATCCACGATCGAAAGGGATATCAACCAAGTAATCTCCATATTCATGCTAGAAAAAAGTTATAAGACAAATGATCTCCACTACCACGATAGAGAAAGTATTATAAGACAAATGATCTTCATCTCCATGACATAAATGATATAAATCAAGTTATCTCCGTGTTATACACCAAGTGATCTTCGTCTCCATCTACTATTTTCGCCTTTTTATGTGTTTATTTTATAATTTTCTCATTCCTTACAATGACACTAACAGGTCACTGAGCACGCCTACGGACTACACAAATGAGCTATACTGTGCCAAGACTAAATAAGTCTAAATAATACGAATGAGCTAATTGGTCACGCCTACTGAGGCTAGGTAATTTTAAAATTACTTCAAGCACACAAGGTTACACAATAAGCCGAATTAGTCGCTCCCGCGAATCAGCCGATGGGTATTCTCTATTTTTTTTATGGCTACGCAATGGACTATACTTTGTCCGATCTTGTAAGGAAATGCTAGGACACGAAAAAAGTTGAACATACACATAGATTTTCACTGATATAAATTATAACCACGCCAATCGCTACCAAGCGCATTCTCATAGAAACACCACTATGTTACCTACGTGCTTACTATTGAGACAAAGTCAACTACATCATTCGGTAAATTCTCCAACACAAGATCCACGACATCTACAACATAACATACTCATATAAAGAGAGTGTAAACATATATAGTCTTCACTTCATGCTTCACCAAATACTATGAGGGTTACTCTCATCCATATCCAACAAAAATTGAAGCATACCGAAGAAGCAGTAATATTTTAACAGTCTACTAATTGTTAGCTGCACTCTTTTCCTTTAGCAAAATTGAGCTTTTTATCCTTAAAGAAGGTTTTGGTCGAGAAAGGTTTTTAACGAGGCAGAAAAATTAAATAGGAACCGACATATTAGAGACGTCTCTGATAACAGTTCGACTAGAAAAATCATTATAACCAAGTCCTAAGACTTTTCGAAGTCTAGCCGGCCCAGCGGGAATAGTTTATACGAAGAAGAGCAAAAAGATTACACTGTCGAGATAATATATGCAATTATTCAAGGACTAGGAAACTCTTGATAAGACAATATTATGTATATAAAATTCGAATAAAAATATAATATTTTTGTATATTAATTAGACGTTATCTCTATTATTTAAATATAGTAACTAATGTCACTAGAGATGAATCATTTTATATAACATAAAGGGACAAAATTGGATACACAATAATATTATTATATTGTTTTCTCTTTTTTCTCTAAAAACAATTTTAGGTATTTAATTAGGATTTTATCCTCATCATTTTGTATTATACTATCAATAAATTTAACGTTAATCAAAATTTAAAATAATATATATATATATATATATATATAATTTAATTAATAACAAAAAATCAATTTTTTAGTATAAAAAGTCAATGGAATGATATTTATAACCCTCTAATATAATATAATTAACTGATTGTCACCCAAATTTAAGAAATGAAAAAATTGACATATAAACTATATATATATATATATATATATATATATATATATATATATATATATATATATATATATATATATATATATATATATTATCCACTTAAGACCCATATTTTCATATATCTCCAAGAAAATCCCGTTTTTGTGAAATATTTACTATTAGAGACCCACTAATACCCTAAATACCCATACTTTATAATATAAAAGACTTTTAAACCCATTCTTCACATTTTCCCCAATTTTTTTTCTCTCTCTTCGTGAATGCGATTCTTTCATTTTTTTACTCGATTTTTTGTTTTTCTTTTATTTTCATATGATTTTGATTTGTGTTTTTATTTGATTATGCGAAGATACTCAATATTTTGTGTGTTTGAAACTCGAATTTGAGCTCGAAATCACTGTTTTTTAAGATTTGTTTTCGTTTGTTTTCGTAGTGTTTCGATTCGAATTTCTTGTTAGGTTTGAGTTCGAATTATGGTAATGTAGTTTATTTGAGCATTGTATTAGTGGTTCATTGGTTTGAGTGTTTTATTTTGTGTTTTTGGGATTTTTAGTCGCGTAACAATTTATGGTTTTTAGTGAAGGAGATGCGAAACCTGTATGTATCTTCACTGGTAGTGCAAAAAATATTTTATGATAGATGCGAAACGTTTGGATCTGTATCTACTGATAGTTGCGAAACATGTAATCCTTCTGGATTCTTGATAGATGCGAAACACTATTTGTTCTAAAAAAAATTATTATTTTTTAATTCATAACATATCATGAGTGTTACTAGTTTGTTCGTCTTAAAAAACAAAACCAACGGTATTTATGGATTTTTTTTTTCGAGTTACGGTTTAAAAGTAAAGTTTTAAAAAAAAATTGGGTTTCGCGAAGAAGATGCGAAACCTTCTTCGTTATGATAGATGCGAAACCTGTTCTATTGTGCTAGATACGAAACCGTCTTTATTTTGATAGATGCGAAACCTTTTTTATTTTAATAGATGCGAAACCTTTTTTTATTTTGACAGATGCGAAACCTTCTTTATTTTGATAGATGCGAAACCGGTCACTAGATGTGAAACCATATAACTGAGAAACGTGTGTAAAATATAATTTCTTTTTAAAAAAATTCAAAATATATAATGAATGGTACTAGTTTTGTTCGTCTTAAAAAAACAAAACCAATGATATTTTCAGACTCTTTTTATGAGTTACGGTTTAAAAAATACGGACCTTTAAAAATTTAAAAAAAAACAAAGAAAGATAAGTTGGTTACTATATCTTATGTAGAAGGGTATTTAAGGTATAAAGTCCCTTAATTATTTTAGGTCTTTGTCCGTAATATATTTGTTAAATGGGTCTTTATTGGTAAGTCTCCCATAATTTAATGTAATATCTTTTAAAGTTACATCTTTATATGTTATAAAGCTATTTTTAAAATAAAATTACTATGAAGTATATATTATTTTTATGAATATTTAATTCTTGCCGAATAAGGAAACAGTTTTTTTCAAAAAAGTATAAAAATCAGTGATAAAATAATTTTTTTTTAATTACTTTTAATTTTTTTTTTCAATTTTATATTTGTTTTAAAATATATTCTATAGATATATTTCACAATATATTTATGTGTACTCTAATTTATTTATTAATTTTGAATGTCTTATAGTTTTTATTTGTTTAAAATATATTTAATAGGTATATTTTACAATATATCAATATGTACTAATGTATAAATTATAAAAAAATTAGGATATGAAAATTAAAAATACTATCAAATATATATACCAAATCTTATAGTTATTTGTTTCTATATTTTTTTAAAATTAGGATATATTATTATGTTATTCATATAATAGTCGTCACTTCACCTTCTTAAGGCTTTAAGCATATTTTTTAAAAAATATTGAGAAGAGATTTATAGTTTGACGGTGAAATATGTGAATGATATGTTTTATATATGTGGATTTTTTTCAATATAGTTTTATTAAGATTCTTTAATATTATATTATATGAGATCTTTTTTTTAATATACATATTTAAAATTTACAATAAGAATATTATAAAAAAAAATATTTATATAATTCATCAAAATTGTTAGAATATCTTTTTCTATAATAATATTATTTAGTTATTAGATTTTTTAATCTATTTATATAAATTTTACTTTATTTCAAAACATGACATTGAAATTTGTTAACAATTATAATGTTTCATTACCATATATCTTATTCTAATTACATGAACTTTACTTTATTTCATGATTAGTACGATTTCAAATATAGAATATTTTATCTAAGTTTCTTTTTAATACTTTACAAACCTCTTTTCAATATAAATATTTTAAACCCACAATAATAATATTTCAAAGATTATTTATATAATTCTTTTTATATAATTAAACTATAAAATCTAACTAAACCATTTATGAATACTATATTTTTTTATTGTTTGATGTAGATATATTTGTATTGTCCCTATAATATTCATCTCGGGTTACTCTTAGTGATAATAGCTATGGTAAAGCATTTCATTAGAAAAACAGAAAACAAAAATGTATTTATTTATTTTTATGTCTCAAAATATTATATATTTTTATAAATATATTTTTTGTACTTTTTTAAATTAGGCTTTTACTTTAACTAGAACAAGTCGAATATTATATGTGGATTTTAGAGAAAAAAATATTGAATGTGAATATTGCGGTGCATTATTTTGGCCTAATGAATCTCTTAAGGGTAAATCAAACACGAATATATATCAGTCTCGAAGGTGTTGTTTAGGTGGTAAAATGAAACTAAGATTATCAGAGTATAAGAGCAAATAATTCGATGTTTGCATTCTCTTCGATGGGAGCAACAACTAATACTTAAATTAATAATGGTACATCACCTTATATTTTTAAAATTAATGGTCAAGTTCATCATTTAATGGGATCTCTAACACCACCGATACTCAAAATGAGGTAAGTAATTGGGTGGACGTTATGGATTCTCAAGATTCACTTGAACATGGTATTGTTGACGGTCTTATAGAAATACTTGATGAAACCAATACCTTAGTCAAATTATTTTGTAGTGTTAAAGATGGAGTTAATGATAACTTAGTAATTTCATAAAAAATGAGATTAGTAAGTAATAGACAATAAAAAATACGACCAACCTTCTTCAAATGATATTGGGGGTTTCATAGTTGGAGATATCAGAGAGTTCGATTCTAAAATAGATATCATAATACAACATAAATCTAACTCTTTACAAAGAATAGCAAAATTACATCCTAAATTTATGCCATTACAATTGATGAGTTATAATTTTGCCTTAGTAAATTGTTAAGAATGAATTTTAGAGAGAGAAAGAGATAGAGAGTTTTTAGAGCGAGAAAGTAGAAGTACAAATGAGTTTTCAAAGTAAAAGTGTTCAACCTCTTTATAAGAGTAGCCTTGCCCTTTATATAGAGGAGCCAAGACTTAGTCTCAAACTGAAATCTCTTACAAAAGAGGACTAATTGTTGTTTAGTCCTTAACAATTATACATAGTTACAAATATTCTCTAAAACTTACATCAGTTACAATTTAAGGACAAAACTTACATTACTTATAATTAAATCCTTAAATTTACATTATTTACAATTTAATCCTCAAAATCCTATTTCCATATCAGAAGCCCCATAGTTCTCATGTCAGTAAATGAATGAGAACTAAAAAATCTTCGAATCCAAATGTCTTCGAATCTTAATATCTTTGAATACTCCCATATGCTATGTAACCTGTGATTAACTTAAAGCAATCATTCGAAGGAATCTTCTTAAACAATCATTCGAAGCACTCATGAAATGCAATCATTCGAAGTGTACTAAAACCAAATAGCAATTAGCAATGATGCTAAAATCTGATAACCTTTCAAAAACAAAATCGTCTCAAACCACTGTAATAGAATATTTCTTCGAAATATTATGTAAACAAATCATCTTTGAACATAACTGTTGCACATATGAAAGTAATTGTTGCGCATAACATCCATCATAACCCTACAGGTCTAGCTTGATAGATGTCGAACATCTGATCAACTCAACGATGTGTATTCCAACCTATCATCATAAGAGTCTTTCCACCTTCACACGTCTTCACTTCATTTGTATAAATTCAGTCTGCCTTTCATTTTTTCATTCTCATCACACAAAGATTTTAAGAGAGAAGTCAAAGCTTTAGGCTACCCTCACAGTGTTCTTCCCCTTTTCACAATTTTCTCATCAGAAAAATCAAACTTTCTGACCAATCTTCATCCTCTCCAATCGACCTTCATTTAGTTTATGAGAAAGAAACCAAAAACAAAAAAATCGAAGGCTATCCTACCCAAAACACCAGAATCTTCAGACTCTGACAGTAATTCAGTCTTCGGATCGCACAACTACTTCTGTATTACACAAAGAGCTAAAGAATATAGGACAACAAGATTGATCCGAGGAGGTCCAATTGGAACTACCAATGAAACAATCTATTACGGTAATTTTGATCCCACCAAAGTTTATGTTCTTTCACCTTCTCCCATAGTCGAAGAACATTCCTCATCTAAAATCTTAGGGCCTAGAACACCTCGAGCCTCCTCGTCTCAGAGTAAAATTATTCCTCTGATTAGTGAAAAATCCCATCTAAAGCCAAAGGCAAATATCCCCTCTTCGAATCACTCTTCAATAACAAAAAAAAAAGAACTTTCATTGCCATTGGAGATGAATCAACAATTATCCGAAGTCCTTCCCCTCCAAATCCAAATGCTGAAAATCCTCTTCAAAGAGAAGTAATTGAAGAAACTCCTCGAACATGTAACCCTTTACCAGAGGCTGTTAACCCAACATCTCAAAATCCTTGAGAAGAAACTTTAAAAGCCGACGAATTTGATTCAGAAGCTATGAAAACCGATCTCGAGGCTGAATCTGACGATGGGAACTCCGCAAATACTCAGAAACCTCAAGAAGAAACATATGCTTGCTTCGTTTCCGAAGAAAAAAGAGCGAAAAGTGGAAGGAACCTGAGGAATCTTGAAGGCAAATACATTATTGCTCTGAAAAAGGTCTGCTACATATACTAAAAAGATAGCCAAGCTTCGGCTCTGAAAAATCAATGGGGAATGGGAGAGAACATAACTCTTCGACTGCCTAAAGAAGGAGAAACTCCTTTAGATTTCAGAGATGACGAACTAATAGTCTACCCTGAGTTCATTAACTAGGGTCTTCGGTTTCCACTAGAACCTCTGATCATGGAATACTTCGAACTGTTGAGCTTATGTCCTACTCAGGTGATACCGAATCAGTGGTTCACCCTTATGTTAGTGATTATGACATCTCGACTGTCTCACATTCCCATGAGCATCAAAGACTTCATCTCCTTGACCCAGATATCGAAAGGTCCAAAACTTCCCTTTTACTACCTCACCCTGATGGATGATCTCTTAGAGGCTGAGTAATTCTGGAAACAAAAATTCGTCTTTATATCAGAAGCGTGGGAGAATGGCAAATCAATTTCTGAAGCAAATCCTTCAAAACTAACTCTCGTTTGGAGAAGCAATCGTAAGCCCCTCGAAATTTTTACATTCTGGAAAAAAAAATACGCCGTTTCTTTTAATATTTTCTTTTCTAATTATTTCAGAAATTCTGAAGCGTTACTCTTCACATCGTCAGCTGCCAAGTTGATTTTCCAAAAGCTTGTCGCTTGGGCTGAGAATGAATAGAACAACGCGTTTCATACTGTCTTTCAACCCATCAATTTCCTCCACTGTCATATGTTTCCAATCAGAGAAGGTGCCTTGCCTCCTCAAGATCTAACATCAGAGCCGAATCCGAAGCTAGTCTGCCAACGAATATCTCAACCTGATTGCAAAGTCTACCTTCCCATTCGCAATAGATCGGAAAGCCATTTGCCAAAAAAGAAGAAAGAAAAAGTTGTCAAAGAAAATAAAAGTAAGAAGGAAGCTAGCACATCTGATGCTATCCCTTCAACACCATCGAAGCCATAAAATCGAAAACAAAAAACTACAGAACAACCTCTCTCACCTATCAAAGAGGGAAAAAATCAATAACCGTCCTCAAAGAAAAATAAAACTTCTTCTGATTCTCATGGAAAGAAAAAGAAGAAAATGAGAATCACTTGGTATACTTTGGTTGAGGAAGACGAAAACACCGCTGCTGAAAACCAACATAACCCACAAAATCCTTCGATCGAAGAACATCCAAACAAAGACAATCTTGTGTTAGTCATCAAAGATAGCACCTCCAACGAGAATCAGGTTACTGCAAACTTCGATCCTGATATGTTTATCAACTTTGAAAAAATTGAAGCACTTATTGGTAAAGAAGCCCCAGTTCTTCAAGTCATCCAAAACCACATGCTTAACTTTGGGAGACCAACACCAGTTGAAGCTTCTCCAGAAGTTATCCGTTCTCATGAACCTATCACCCCTATGATTCAAGGTCCTAGCACATCGGAACTTTGTCTTCCTCCTCCAAATCCTGCAATCGTTGTCGCACTTCAACTATTTGCCGAGCTTGATACTGCATCAAATACAATTTCTTCTCAAGTCGAAGCTTCTCAGAACCATCTGAAGCAATTGGCCAAAGATATGGTTTATTACAAAGAAACGTACGAGGCTGAGAAAAATTTCAGAGAAGATTTGCACGGCAAGGTAGTTGATCAATTTCATGTTTATGAAATGACAAGGTCCGAACTCATAAAAGGTGCTCTCTGCATGAAGAATCATCTGCGAATCACACACATTGTGGATACAGAATTACTGACGAACTCTCATGAGGCAGAAATGAACAAACTCAAGGCTAATCATGCTATTGAACTGGCCACTGAAAAAATTAACTCCACTGAGCTTCGAAATTCTCTCACTCTTTGTGAGATAAAAAATAAAGAGCTAACCGATGAGATAGCTAAACTGAAGAAGGATTTCGAAGTGGGAAAAACTGTTGTTGTAGCTACTGTCGAGGCCGAGCTTTCAAAAGATATGCAAACTACTATCAATGTCGGAGAAGAAGAGGCAACCATTCTCCTTCTTCGAGAGCTTTACGCTGCTTATCCAAAAATCAACCTTACTAGTTTTGGGAATGACATCCCTGAAGAGAAACGCTACAACTCTGTTCTTGATTCCTCATCCTCAGAAGATGATTCATCCGAGGAGGAAGAGTCCTATGATTAATTTTTATCACTTTTTTGTCTTTGTCATATTAAGAATTTTATTTTTGTACCTCAACGAATTAATCTAAATGACAAACGGTTTTTCCATTTTATCATTTTCTTTGCATATTATTCGATGGTAAATTTTAAAAACAAAATAATTACAAAATGTAAACTTACCACCTTGAGTACCTTAACAAAATTGATGAACACAGTAGCTCTTCGGAAAAATCTCAATGAATTAAGCTTTGGTAGCCCTTCGAAAAATTCACAGTGTGCTGTTAAACGTTCACTTCAAAATAAAAATGTAATGTGATTGTTTAACATGGTTGTTTCTTCAAAAAGTGTTATAAAACACTTCAGAACATTCTACTCTTAACCAATCTCAAGGATGATCAATCATTGATGATTTGTTAAGATAGTATTCAAATATATGTGTAAACAAATAACCATTGACCAAAAAACAAACTTTATTGATAATATTGAATATGTACACGACGCCTCATTAAAACCTTCGCGTGCCAACATGATAGGAAAGAGTGCGCGATTCAAAACAAAAATTCCGAAGTACAAAAACATATATACTTCCAATAAAGCTTCAGTGTTGGATATTCTACGGATGTTAAAGCAGTCTCCCCTAGAAATCACAAAGACGATAGGACCCCGGCTTAATTCTTTCAACAACTGTATAAGACCCTTCCCAATTCGGAGCCATTTTTCCGAGGTTCTTCTCCTTTGTGTGCAAGAAAACGTTTCGCAACACCTTATCACCTTCTTTAAATTCTCTTATTTTCAGCTTCGAATTATATCGATTTCTCATAAGAGTCTAATAATGAATTACATTTAAATGAGCTCGTACTTTTTTTCCTCAATCAGATCCAAATATGCCATTCGAACTTCATCATTAGACTTTTCAGATTATTGGTCTATTCTAAAATATGACATCGTGGATTCTACAGGGCGGACTGCATCCATTCCATATACCAAAGCAAAATGAGTCTCATTCGTAGCCTCTCTAGGCGTCGACAAACATTGCTTAATTTCCTTAGAAGTACAAAATGAAACCATCTCCTTGTTATTAAACTGAGGGCCATTATCTGTTGTAATCCTCTGAGGAACTCCGAAACGACAACAGATATTGTTCACAATAAATTTGATGGCATCCTTTGCTTTTGTTCCTGATAGTGATTCTGCCTCAGTCCAGTTTTTAAAATAATCAACCGCTACAATTATCATCTGTCTTCCTCCAGAAGCCATCGACAACCGTCCTACCAGATCAATTCTCCATATATCAAATGGTACTACCTCAGATATAGACATAAGAGGCACTGATGGTCTGTGAATATCATTGGCAAATCTCTAACAAGTATCACATCCTCGAACTAAATTCTTAGCATTGTTCATGATTGTAGGCCAATAGAACCCTGCAAGTAAAACTGGACGTGACAGAGCTTTGAACCCGCAATGATCTGACCCTTCACCATCATGCAACTCTGATAATACTTCTTGTGATTCTTGTTTGCTTAAACATCGTAACAATTGCCTGCATTATTCTTTTTTATAGAAAATTCCATCCAGTACTATATATCTGAAGGCTTTACTTCTCATTTTTTGATCAATTGTTAATCATCTAGTAATATCCCTTGAGTCAAAAAATTAAGTATATCTGATAACCAGTCACTTTGGATTTCGCCAGTTGTAAGAAATTCATCTATACATTCACATTGGCTAGATTGAGTAACAATTGAAGGACTTTCTTGTAGCAAAATACAAGGATATTCCTCATTGTAAGCAACGTTTGCTAAAGAATCAGCCACCATGTTATTTCCTCGCCCAATATATTCCACAACAACGTTGTCAAACAGAAGCATTAAATTCCGAAGTTCCCGAAGATATATAATCAAATGATCTTTTCTTGCTTCAAAATAACCAGATACCTGATTTGCTAACAACTGAGAATCCGTTTCCAAGCGCACTGAAGTTGCCCCACATATTTTTGCCAATTTCAAACCTACCAAAGCAGCTTCGTATTCAGCTTCATTGTTCGAAACATGAAAACCAAATTTAATAGATTGAATCATTATTTCTCCCGTTGGAACTATTAACTGAAATCCAGCACTACACGCTGAAACACTAGAGCCTCCATATGTTCGGACAACCCACCTCAAATCAACAGGTACGACTTCTTTATTTTCTTCCCCCTCTGATCTGCTTGAGTGGAATTCAACAAAAAAAATATGTTAATGCTTGCACCTTTATTGCAGTTCGAGGTGTAAATAAAATATCATAGTCCCCCAACTTCACTGACCATTTCGAGGCTTTGACAAAATCTCTGGTGATGACAGCAAATTTTTAATATTTGTGAAAGCTGCTTCACATTCCGATGTCCATTCAAACCTGCAGGGTCCTTGTAACACTTGAAAGAAAGGAAAGCATTTGTCATAAAATTTAGAAATAAATCGGGTAAGTGCATCTAACCTTCCTGTCAGAATTTGCACTTCTTTGATTGATCGAGGATAATTCATTCTTATCAAGGCTTTCAATTATTCTGGATCAGCTTCTATTCTTTTTTCAATGATGATGAAACCCAAAAAATTCCCCGATCGAACTCCGAAGGTACATTTCTCAAGATTTAATTTCAACCTGATTGCCCTTAAATTCAAAAAAGCTTCCTCTAAATCATCAAGATGCATTTCATCTTTTGAGTTTTTTACTACCATTTCATCAATATATACCTCAATATTTCTTCTTATCTGTGTAGCAAGCTTTATTCATCAATCTCTGATAAGTGGCTCCAACATTTTTCAATCTGAAGGGCATCACCCTATAACAATGTAAGCCCCTATTAGTTATAAAAGTTGTGCATTCTTGATCTTTTGGATCCATTTGGATTTGATTATATCCAGCAAAAGCATCCATAAAAGTTAAAATTTTGTTACCTGAAGTAGAGTCAATCAACTGATCTATTCGAGGAACAGTAAACAGATCTTTAGGACAAGCTCTAAAAAAATCTGTAAAATCCACACACATTCTCCATTTCCCATTTTTCTTTTTTACTACCACCGGATTTGCCGTCCACAAACGGTACTGTGACTCCCTTATATGTCTGACCTTAGATAACCGATCCACTTCAGCAACAATCGCTTCTGCTTTTTTCGAGGAAAACACTCTTCTTTTCTGAATAACCGGCTTGACCTTCGGATCGATGGCCAAACTGTGAAGAATTACTTCAAAGGGAACTCTTGTTAAAACATCTGTTCTCCAAGCGAAGACATCCAAATTTTGGGATAAAAAATCCAATAATTGTTGACGTAGAAAATGGGTCAATAATGTTCCGATGCGAAGTTTCTTCCCTTTCAAAAAATTAAACTTCTTTATCTCTTCGCTCACCGTTAAAGACCTCGGGTTTCCCTCGGATCGTCAACCCTTTCTTCCAAATCCGAAGGTGCCCCCTTTAATTGTTATTCCCACATTAAATCTCCACTGCTGGACCCTCAGATCCGGAGTGCAGTACATTCCTTGGAAAACTTCTGATCGCCTCAAACAACCCCAACTCTATCTCCAACCACATGCTTAAAGCACTGATGAACTGTAGACACCCCCCATACATTCTTGAAAGCCAAGATCTTCCAAAAATAGCATTATAACTTGTGGGATAGTCCACCACCACAAAGAGTACTTGGACCTTTTTGTTAAATGGTCATTTTCCCAAACTCACCTCACCTTCGAATTCTCCAACAACACGAGCTGTTACACCCGTGAATCCAATAATTATTCGATCCGACTGAGAAATCCGAGGTGGATTTGTCATTCTATCATAGGTGGATTTAAAAAGGACAGTGGAAGAACTGCCAGTGACAATTAGCACACGTCGAATTTCAACGCCAACCACCTCGGCTCCAATTACCACAACATCTTCATGTGGTCCTTCAGTACCTCGTAGATCGTCTTCGTCAAACAAAATGAAAGGAATATCTTTCTTCCCATACAAGTGCGTAGACATCTTCTTCAATTTGAGTTGTAAAGTTGACAACATGCCTCTTCCTCGAACTATCTGAGTTTCCAGTCATTGAATCGCCTCCGAAAATAGCCAACGATTCAAAAAACTTGCATAACTCCCGAACACGTCCTTTTTCCACAGGCTCTTCGACTGTCATCAGAAGCAACTTGTTCGGATATTTTTCAACATACTCAGAAGAAGCATCGAAAGGCTCAGTCTGTGAATCTAAAATCATCAAATTCTCAGTTGGCGGTGCAGCCTTCGAAATTGATGCACTATTATTTTTTTATGCGCTCCCATGTGACTTCACATAAGTCAGGAGCTTTCCATTCTCAATCAAATACTGGATCTCTTTCTTCAGAGTAATGCAATCATTTGTATCATGCCCAATGTCATCATGATATCTGCAAATCTTATTATTCCTCTCATCTCTTGACCTACTGATTGGGGCTGACTTCCTAAAATTTACGAAGCTCTTGGTCTTATCCCAGATTATATAAACATTCTCTGTAAGATCAGCATAGTATTCTAGTTTGACCCATGTATTTGGTCTAGGCCTGTTGTAAGTATTAGATGGAGCTTGATTTGAATAACCACCACTCCGAGGCAAATTCCTGTTCTTTTGCCTCGAGTGCTGGTTGCCATTGTCATTGCCTTTCGAAGACAACCCGTAATTATTGGCTGCCTGTCCCGAATTTTTTGGAGTGCTGACTGGTTCACCTCGGACTCTAGTCGACTCCTCCACTTTGATCTAATCCTCAACTTGAGCCATCAAAGCTCCAAAAGTCAAGGCCCTTCTCTTCATAGTCTTATTAGCCAGATCCCTTGGGAATAGCCCTTGGTGAAAATCTGCCATCACCACATTTTCATCACAGTTGTCCAAACTAGACTTGGTCAACACAAACCTCTTTGTATAGTCTTTCAAATTTTCTCTAGGTGTGTGCTTGCACTGAATAATGGTATCACCGTTTGCTCTCATCTCTTTGCTTCTGACAAACTGCCTTCGAAATGCAGTATAAAAATCTATGAAATTTGAAATGGACCCCTTCAGAATCGGGTTATACCACTTAAGAGTTGTTCCTTTACAAGTCTGAGAAAATGCACGGCACACCAGCTGGTCGTCATCTTCGAAGTTCATCATATAATTCTTGAATTGTTCGATGTGATCATCAGGATCCTACATCCCATCGAACTTTTCAACCTTTGAAATGTCAAAACACTTCGGAAGCGTCATAGAACGAAATTTCATTCGTCAATGAAGAATTTCTCCAATCAACTCCTTGAACGAACTCGTCATCCGTTCCCATAGTAACATACAAATTCCGATCAGTTTCAGCATACTGATTCGAGGGATTTCCTTCATACGAAGTTGAACAATGAGAATTCTTCTTCTTAGATTTACTCTCCTTTTTGTATTTCCTCGACTGATCTCTGTCTGATTCCTCTTTCGAAGAACCTCTAAATCTCTTGAAGCCTGAAGCTGAACTTTCTACCTCATCGTCACTAAAGGTCACATATTTCTGTTTATCTTTTTTCTTCTTACGAGAAGGATATCACTCTTAGGAGACACAAATGTACTTTTTTGTGCTCAGATCTAGCCCGTCGATCATCAAAAGACCGATCTGATTGAGTTTCTACCTCCGTATTTTTTGTTTCCTGTCTAACCTCGGATCTAACCTTTGCCGAGTGAATCTCTCGCTCCTTTTGTTCATACTTTTCATTCAATGTGTTAATTTTATCCAAAAGTTGGTTCATTCGAACCTCAATATCAGATTGAGTTTTGATCGGAGATGATCCACCAGGTCTACCTCCCTCTAAATCATCCTTAAAAGTATTCATAGCTGGTCGAACTGTAGGATTTTTCTCAGGATTCATCGTATTGATTTTAAACAGAAAATACAACAATATTGTATTGATTTCCAGCTAAATAATTTACTGTTTTTTTTGTTCAGGTCCCCAGTAGAGTCGCTAATTTGATGAGTTATAATTTTGCTTTAGTAAATTGTTAAGAGTGAATTCTAGAGAGAGAAAGAACTAGAGAGTTTTTAGAGAGAGAAAGTCCAAGTACAAATGAGTTTTCAAAGTAAAAGTGTTCAACCCTTTTATTAGAGTAGCCTTGCCCTTTATATAGAAGAGCCAAAACTTAGTCTCAAACTGAAATCTGTTACAAAAGAGGACTATTTGTTGTTTAGTCCTTAATAATTATACATAGTTACAAATACTCTCTAAAACTTACATCAGTTACACTTTAAGGACAAAACTTACATTACTTATAATTAAATCCTTAAATTTAGATTATTTACAATTTAATCCTAAAAAATCTTATTTCCATATCAACAATATCCACTTCTTTTTTCCTCACGGTGAAGACGGTTATAAACCTGATTTGAAATGGAACGAAGAGTTCAATGGATAAAAACCAAAACAAGAAAGAATATCAATGAGAAATTTCTATTCATATCAAATTTAAGATAGAAAATTGAAATATGTTCTTTCTTTAAAAGGTGGTAGATTGTTCCAACAATATTTAGTAGATGTATATGCAACTCTTGAAAAAGATCGATTAGATTTTATTTAAAAAAATCAAAAAACCTTTAGAACTGAGATTTATAAAGGAATACACGATGCAATATCAAAAGGGAAACATATACTAACGATATTGGAAACATAATACTTTTATCGTCTTCCCACACCGGAAGTGTTAGGTATATGATAAATAACTATCAGAACGCAATGTCAATTTGTCAACATTTTGCTAACCCAAATTTGTTCATCACGTTTACATGCAATACAGAATAGCCAGAAATTATAATAAAAAAACTCTCCATAAATCTTGGTTATAAAGCTGAAGATAGACCCGATATTGTCACAAGAGTATCTAAAATAAAAATCGATAGTATGATATTCTTCATCAAATCAGGAAAATATTTTGGAGTAGTTGTAGCAGGTACGTTATTTTATTATCCAAAGTTTAATATTTAAAAAATAAAATTATTTCTATAACTTATATTATATTTATTTCTATATTTACAGATGTTTATACAATTGAATTAAAAAGAGGGTTTTCTCGTTGTCATATGTTATTTTGGTTAGATTAGAAATATAAATGCAGTCTTCCACAAGATATCGACTCTATTATTTCAACATAAATTCCAAACAAAGAAATTGATCCAATTGCACATGAACTGGCAAGCCAATTTATGATTCATGGTAGTTACATAATTTTGAATAGATATTCTCCAAGCATGGAAAATTATAAATTTATAAAAATAATCCAAAATAATTTATACAGAAACAGTCATAGAAACAAATAGTTATGTCACTTATAAATGTCGTGACAATCCATCAAATTACATTAACAAAAATCAAATACAAATTGATAATAGATTTGTTGTACCTTACAATAAAGAATTGTTGGTAAGATATAAAGCTCATATTAACGTTGAATCATGTTGTCAATATATGCTTATTAAGTATCTTTCAAATATATAAACAAGGGATCAGATAGAGCTCGAGTTGTTTTTGAAGAAGATAAAACTAATAAAATTCTGCGCATTTTAATTATCGATATTTATGCCCGTATGAATCTGGTTGGAGAATATTCTAGTTTCAGATATACTCAAAGCACCCTTATGTTGAAAAATTACATGTTCATTTGCCTTTGCAACACAATATTATATTCGATTCTAACGTAACTCTACAATCAGTTGTTAACAAGCAATGTGTTAAAAAAATAATGTTAACAAGGTGGTTTGATACAAATAAACAATATAAAAAAGCTCTTATGCTGTCATATGCAGAAGTTCCCATAAAATTTATCTATGATGCTTATGATAAAATTTGGAAATTGAGAAAAAAGTTAATGTATAGGTAGCATATGTACATCGAGCATTAGGTGAGCTATATTATTTTAGAATGTTATTATATTTTAAAAAGAAGCTATCGGTTTTAATGATATAAAAACTGTCGGTGCAATTGTACAATCTAGCTATCAAGATGCATGCAGAGCACTACTAATGTTAGGTGATGATAAAGAACATGATGATGCCTTGAAAGAGGCTACACACACAACTGCATGCTCTGAATTAAATATTTAGTTGTTACTATAACTTTGTTTTGTGATGTTAAAAAACCTAATACTTTATTTGAAAACAATTAGAAAAATATGTGCGATGATATATTACATAATTTTTTAAAAAATATTTGGAATGCAAAATTTTGTTATATGTGAAAAAAATTAAAAATTATATTTTATACGAACTAGAAAAATTGTTTAATACATAAGTAGTTGTTTACAAGATCATAGTTTACCTCAACCATATCATCAAAAAATAGAAGATATTAAGAATAAAAAACTGAGAGAAGAATTAAATTATGATGTAAATGAATTAAAAATACAACATGCAATTTTAGCTTCGAAATTGAATAACGAGTAAAAAGAAATTTATGACTGTGTTATTTTTACGGTCATAGCTAAAACACAAGGATTATTTTTTGTACACGGACATGGTGGTACTGGAAAGAATTTTTTATGGCACACAATTATTAGTTAACTTAGATCAGAAAAAAAAATTGTTCTTGCAGTTGCTTCATCTGGAATTGCTTCCATACTCCTTCGTGGAGGTAGAACTGCACATTTTAGATTTAAGATTCCTTTAAGTATAACAGAATGTTCTACATGTGAAATAAAAAAATAGCATATCTTGCCAAGTTAATTCAAGAAGCATCATTGATTATATGGTGAATCACCTACGAATCATACTTTTTTAGGCTCTTAATAGATCATTATGTGATATTATACCAAAAATATATGAAGAAGAAAATGATAATTTATTTGGAGGAAAAACTATTTTATTAGGAGGTGATTTCATACAAGTTTTACCGTTTATAGCAGGAGGAACAAGAGAAAAGATTGTTAATGCCTCTTTAGCAGTTCTTTTCTATGTAAACACTTTAAAGTATTCATTTTATAACAAAACATGAGATTGTCTAACAATGGTTTAAACGATGTTGATAAACAAGAACTAAAGAATTTTACTGATTGGCTATTAAAAATTAGGGAAGGTTATATCTCTCATTTAACTATATCGAACAATGAAGAATATTTATAGGTTAAAATTATACATGATTTACTTATTGAATCATCCAATAATCTTATTCACTCTATTTTTAGTGTGATATATACTGATTTTCTGAATAATTTTGATAATTACTCTTATTTAACGGAATGAACAATAATTACTCCAAAAAATAATACAGTGACAGACATAAATGACTTTATATTGAATTTAGTACCGGGTAAAAGTCACACTTATTTAAGCTAAGATCCTATATGTAAAACATGTGGAAATTCAGAAAATTTTGAGCTTCTATATCCGATTGAATTTCTTAATAAATTAGAATTTAAAAGTATCCCCAAACATGAGTTAACACTAAAAATAGGCGTGCCTATAATGTTGTTAAGAAATTTGAATATATCGTCAGGATTATGCAATGGTACAAGATTATTAATAGCTCAAATGGTCAATAAAGTTAGTGCAGCCAAAATTATAACCGGTTGTAACATTGGTGATACTGTTTTTATACCTCGGATTGATTTTACTTCAACCAAAAACAAATGGCGATCTATATTTAAATGAAGACAATTTCCTATGTTATGCAATGACTGTGATTAAAAGCTAATGACAATCTTTATATAAAGTTAGTCTTTATATTCCTCAAGCAGTATTCACTCACGACCAATTATATATGTCGATTTATCTAGATTAACTTCTAGGAAAAGGCTTAAAATTATCGTGAACAAAGATGAAAACATTCCAAATTCGTATACAAAATATATCGTAGACCGAAAACTGCTTGATAATCTATAAAAAAAATGTGAAATAGACACATAATCCTAATATAATGTTTAAACGTTTACATGAAAATTGATACAATAAATTATAATTTGATAAGTTTAAATAATTTCCAATAATTTTTATATAATACAAATATGAATATAATTAAAATTTACTATATATTTTAATTATTATAAATATAAATTAACGGTTATTTTTTTAAAAACAGTATACCAAACTACTAGAAGAAGCCACTTCCATATCAATATTGGATTTAGATTTTATATTTTATAAATAAATATTTATAATTGTTTTTGGTATTTATATAGTAACTATCTTCTTTATATATACGTTTTTTTATTACAATTTTTTCCTAGTTATATCTAATAGCACTTTACTATAAACCTTTCTAACTAAAAAAGCTAATAGTCTACTTATCTTTTTGCTGGCCCGTTAATAGCCATAGGTATGGCTAGTTAGGGTTTATAGGTGTATTGAGTGGGTAAGAAGAGCAGAGCTTCCTTAGTGCTGCTTGACTTGAATAGGACTATAGAAGTAGTACAAAATGTCTTTTAGGTTTGGCAGCTTTTGATAAATTTAGTGTACCATACATTTGCGTGTCCTGAATCATGTACGTGTGCCATACTTCACTTCTTGCCATTACACATTTAATGGTATGGAGATGTGCATTTCAAGTTTTCAACAATTCACTCACATAACATAATTCACTCACATACATAATTCAGCAAAAAAAATATTTTGATCCGCTAGAGCCTTAGTTATTTTTTATAAAGACATGTAAAAATCAATATGAGTTTTAATAATAGAAGTACCGGAGTTTGGTTCTGTGCTGGACTTCATTTTTAAACTTAAAGAACATGCAAAGATTCCCCGTGTCCTTTCTAGTTCCTAAAAACATAACTTTTGCAACCAAACTTAACATAGAAAATATATCTTCAAATCCAAATTTTATGGTTCTAAAGTGTCAATTTCTTTTGAATAATTAATAAAGCCAGCTTTTTTTAATCACTTCGGGAAATAGACAAGTCATGCATGATTGATTTATAAGCAAACAAATCAAGTAAAGTAGGTTAAAAATGGTGACGAAGAAAACAAAGCAGTAGGGAGGATGAATCAATTTATTTTCGAAGAATTGGGTATCAGGTTAATCAGTTGGCGGAACTTCATCGTGATTTTCAAATATAGTTTATTATTATTGAATAATAGATTTAAATTTATTTTATTTTTAAAAAGATGTTAGAATATTTTGAGACGGTACGTTAATTATATATTATGTTATTGTTTTGAGTCGATCAGAAGTAATCGTTGATTATATTATATATAATTAATTGTACTGGACATATAGACGAATAAGGTGTTATAGAACTAACTATAATAACCAGATTGAATTTGAACACCGTGAAGGAAGTTCAAGGTCCAGCACTACAATCTGAATTAATAACTTGTGGCCCCTGATCACGAATAATATAAATTTATCGGTTTAACACTTAGGGTTTCAAGTTGTAGTATATAGGAATGGCTAGGGTTTTAGTATTCTTTCAGCAAAACTCAAACATAGTCGTCATTTTAACAGATTGAGAGTTAACATTGATGCTAGCTATCGAAGACATATCTCCAAATGCAATGAACTTGCTTTACAAGTTTCATATAAAAAAAAGAACGTTATTGACACAGTTACAAAGTTGATGTTCGACGAGGCTTCAAAACAATTTATAGAGTTTACTATGTTCGAGAGGAGGATTTGTAAGGTGCAACCAAAGTCCCACATCGGTTACACATGAGAACAATCATTGATATATGAGTAAGAACATATATAAACTAGTATGAGGTCTTTTGGAAGTGTACCAAAAGAAAAATATGTGGAGATTAAGGTCCATCAATTTTTCGATTGATTGGAAGATATCTAACCCATTTTTCTAGTTCTTTCAGGAGAATTTATAATGGAAAGCAACAAACATAATCGTAAGCTCTTCGTTTCGTTTATTCTAATAGGAGAATTGACTCAAAGGGATTTATATATATGTTTTTTGAATTTTGTTATACAGGTATGATAAGATTTTAATCATGTATAAAAATTGGTCTCAGAGTCTGTAAAAATATTTTTACGATTCGATTGAATAATCGATTACAAGTACTAAACATATGGTTTTTTCTATATTCTGAAAAGAACACATACCATTGGGACTACGTATTTTTATAGAGATGGTAATGTCATGGGTTTAGGAAATTGTATGACACGCATGTTCAGTGATTTATTCGTATTAAAAAAAAGTTTATCTGGCATTCTCATGTTTGATACTTGAGAGTTTTTTTATTAAATTAGGGTTCTTTGGTGTCTCAAATTTCTTCTCCCGAATTTAACATCAAATTAACCTTAATTTAACAAATAATTTCATATTATTGGGGCAACGACTCATCGACGACTTAAACCCCTGATGTTAACGTTGATTGAAGACCGTCTAACAATGTTCACCATGACCAACTAACTGGTTGACGTTGTGGATGAACACTACTACATGCGAGGTTTTTACAAACCCACCGTTATCGAGATGATAGTCGTAGGAGGGTTTTGGTTGGGCACAAGCCCAGTGATAGTATCGTTACTGCAGCTTGTGGTGATGTCCAGCAACTGCAGCAGTAACACTGCTATAATTTACAGCAGCGTTACTGCAAGCTGGGCGCACGCCTAGGACCTGCAACAGGTCGGAAGATTTTAATTTTTTATAAAGAATAAAATTCTAGAAAATATATTTTTCAAAATAATATTAATTAATTTTAAATTGATAATTTTAAATTTATTTCACTCAATTTATGTGTTTGGACTAACTATTTGTGATGTATGTATAAATTTTAAAATAAATGTTAAGTGCTTGAATAAAAATGGAAATGTATGACTTATATTTCGATGACCAGTAGATGAATAATTGGAATTGACTTAATCGACTCCGGATGTTTAAGTTAATTACTTTTGAAGAACATTGGCTTTGAAAGGTTTCAGGATTGATCTACATCCAGATATCATCAGCCCTTCGGAAGGTTAACGTTTGGATTTAGATTGAACTAAAGAAAATTATTTAAAATTATCTTTGTAGTAGATTGAATTCTATCTAGATGAAATCGTCATCCAGAAGGTTTCGTCGGTACTTATTGATGAGTCCGAACTCAGCATGCTCCACGGACAGGGACAGATCAGTCCAAAGCCTCTGGACCGGACAAATCGGACAGGTCACATGGACCGGACAGATCACTCCGAACACTATGACCATAGGACTGTTCGAACTATGACAAAAGTACTAAAAAACCTAAACACTTCTTGACTAAGCTGCTTGCTCTCCTACTTAGAGCTCATAGGTCTTTGAACATGACCCGGGTCCATTAAACATGACCCGAAAGCCCATAAGGGCCCAAACATCACACTATAAATACCCAACCACCTGCATTAACTATGGGTAAGAAAAATTAACTGCTACCAAGCTGCTTAATTATCTCTCTACTCTCTAAACACATTAAATACCCACACACCACCACTTAAACACTCACATACCACCGTCAAATACCAACTGAAATTACCAGCCTACCCTTAGGCGACTATTATCCACACCAAATTGGCGACCACAGTGGGAGGAAAGAGGTACCTGAATCAAGCATTCAAAACCATCTAAAAGAAATCTGTCCGAATGAATCCGGACAATCCAGAGCTTCCACCAGCTTTGCTCGAAGTGGTGGAAGAGAACGATGAGTACACTGTCCAAGAGCGCGACGGGTTAAAGCTTGAAATAGAAGCTCTGAGGGCTGAAAAGGCCAAGATGGGCGTGAAAGAAAAATCCAAAGCATCAGTTGCTCATCACACCGATAACCCCAGAGAGCATGAGGCTTCCAAAACTCATGTGACCACCAAAAAGACTCATGCCAGTTCCAAAAAGTCTCACCGGTCCAAGCCTGTGGAGAGCTCTGACTCGAGCTCAGAATCTTCGGGTAGCTCTTCGGACAGTGAGGGAAATGAAAAATCCTTGTCCTCTAGCAGCGATGAGGGTCGAACCAGGAAAAAGCAAAAACAGGTTAAGAAATATTCAAGAAAAAGAGACAGGCATGGAAGAATGAAAAGGCATATTGGCAAGGGATCATCTCACCACCGGAGGTATACGGACAAGATGCTGATGGATCCTTTTGCTTTCCACGATGAACCAGGTATCTTTGCAACTCCCAATGAGGATACTGTGTTCAGTCGTGGGAGAAATTGGAGGCAATCTCCATGGTCTTCTAAAATTCTGTCCGGAAACCTCCCCAAGAGGTTTGATAGCACCAAAATGGAGAAGTACGATGGCAGTACTGATCCGGACAACCATCTGGAGCAATTCAAGAACTTCATGATGAACTTTGATGATGATGATGATAAACTTCTTTGTAGGGCATTCTCCCAATCATTTACGGGGAGTGCTCTGAAATGGTACAACAGCCTGCATCAGGGTTATATTAAATATTTCGATACTTTTTTGGGTGGCTTTTCGAAGGCAGTTCATCGGGAGTAAAAAGCTGAAGGGCAATGGAGACACAATAATCCATTTTGCCCAGGAACCGAATGAGTCCTTGAAAGAATACAGAAGCCGTTTTGTGAACACAAAGAATGGGTTGGCTGATTACTTCGAACAGGTAGCAATAGCATCCCTGAGACAGGGTTTGAACCCAGGCAATCTAGCTGATTCGGTGACCAGGATGAAGGCTATGACGTGGGGAGGGTTGCTGAATCAGGTTGGCAAACAAATAAACGTCGATGAAACGAAGAAAACCAGGGTGCACAGGCAGGTGAGATCCACCCCAGTGGCACCAACTCCAAATCAGAATCAGTCCGGGAACAAAGCAAGAGAAACCGGACAAGGGCATGGTAGGGCAAAAGCTCAGTCTCAGCCAATTGCTCCTGCTCAAAGTCAACAATCCAGAAACAAGAGAGGGCCATGGGTCCAACCAGAGTGGTTCGCTGAGTTAAAAGAAAGCGTGGCCACTATCTTTGATAAAAAAAAGGATGAGGTACACTATCGGAGACCGGCGACACTGCAGTCTCCCAGAGAGCATCACAACAACTCTTTTTGCCAATATCACAATGATATTGGTCATACCACTGATGATTGCATAGCATTGAAACAAGAAGTTTAGAACCTGATTGAAAGAGGAAAGTTGGGGGCCTATGTGAAAAGAAAAGGGGGCAACAGGCCTGATAACACTCACCGGGTTGGTCCAAGTAACGCTGCTCCGGAGGGAGCCATGGTTATAGTTGAAAGGTTTGACGTGGAATCTGAGTACTTGGATCCCGATCCAACTCGGAACAGAGTATGTACTATAGAAGAATGTTCTAGGTCAGTCTCCAGGCTCATTAAGTTTTTCGAGTCACTTACAATTTTCGGAGGGGACACTATGACAGCTCCTACTGCTTCTTCAAGGAAGATGCACGTTCATACCTTGGCCTCCCAAATAGAAGGAGGCATGACATCTTACCAGTCACCAAACTCATTTCCCTTCATTGTGTTTGATGAGGATGATTTAAGAAACATTGCTGGCCCTCATGAGGATGCTGTTGTCATAGGAGCATCTATAGGGGGCAATGACATACGACGAATCTTGGTGGATACTGGAAGCTCAGCCAATATCCTTTTCCTAACTACTTATAAGAAAATGAAAAATCCAGCTGTAATTCAGAATTCGGACAGGTCAATCGTGGGCTTCACAGGCAGCTCAGCAGATGTGATCGGGGAGTTCGAAGAAGAGGTGTTATTGGGCAAGGGCCCTTTCAAGAAAATGGTCAGAATACTCTTTATTGTGGTGGATTGTCCCACTTGCTATAATGCTATTCTAGGGAGGTCTTGGCTCTCTATGATGCATGCAGTGGCTTCAACAGTCCATCAATGTTTGAAGTATGCTGTTCAAGGGCAGGTTGGAGTTGTCCGGAGCAGCCAAAAGATTGCAAGGGAATGTTATGCCACTGCCTTGGCTCCTCGAACGTTGGGGGCAGTCCGTATTGATGAACAATAGCAGTTTGAGGTCCTTTCTGGGGGTGAGGGTGAAATTGATGACCCCAGAGAGACCCCTGGAGTGTTAATTCCGGTTGAAGAGGTAGAAACGCATTGGCTGGAAGATGGAAAATGTGTCAAGATAGGGTCTAAAATGCCCCCTGTTTTGAAAGATCAAATGTTAAAGTTTTTGAAGAACCGTCAGCACGTCTTTGCTTGGTGCAATGCTGATGTTACTGGAGTTCCACCAGAAGTAATTTCACACCACCTATCCGTCCGGAGAGATGTAGCTCCAGTGGTTCAAAAAAGAAGAGCTTTTTCCAAAGAAAAGGCTGATGTCATAGTGCAAGAGGTTGACAGGCTCACAAAGATGGGGCACATCAAGGAGTCTCAATACCCTTTGTGGACTGCCAATCCTGTCTTAGTAAAAAAGAAGAATGGCAAGTGGCGCATGTGCATTGACTTCACAGACCTCAATAGAGCTTGCCCAAAAGACTTGTATCCGGTTCCCCGGATTGATCAGTTAGTAGACTCTACCTCTGGGAACAAGCTGCTTTCCTTTATGGATGCTTTCTCCGGATACAATCAGATTCAAGTGGATCCAAAGGATCAAGAGCATACCACATTTGTAACTGACAGAGGGCTTCATTGCTACAAGGTGATGCCATTTGGTTTGAAAAATGCTGGGGCTACTTATCAGAGATTGGTCAACAAGGCATTTGCTGATCAAATTGATAGAAATATAGAGGTATACATTGACGACATGATGGTGAAAAGTGTAGATGAGCAGTTGCACTTGTCCGACCTCCAAGAAACTTTTGCCAACTTGGTGAAAGTGAATTTAAAGTTAAACCCTGAAAAGTGTGTCTTCGGAGTGCAGTCCGCGAAGTTTCTAGGCTATATCATAAGTGAGCATGGAATACAGCCCGATCCGGACCAGTTGAATGTGCTTTTCCAAATGGAACCTCCTCGAAACATCAAAGAAGTACAATGGTTAACGGGGAGATTAGCTGCTTTAAACAAATTTATCTCAAGGTCTTCGGACAGGTGTGCTCCTTTCTTTCAAACTTTGGAGGGTGCAAAGGGCTTTGACTGGACCCCGCAGTGTGATGAGGCTTTCGATGAAATCAAGAAACACCTGTCCTCCCCCAAAACTTTGTTTAAGCCAGTTGATGGGGAGACTCTCTTTGTATATTTGGCAGTTTCAAGTTGTGCCATTAGTGCTGTGTTGGTAAGAGAGGTTGGTGGACACCCCCATCCAGTGTACTACATCAGCAAAATCTTGATAGATGCAGAGAAGCGTTACTTGAAACTTGAAAAGTTGACATTGGCCTTGGTGATAGCAGCCAGGAAGATGAGGCCTTATTTCCAGGCTCATCCCATCATCGTCCGGACTTCTTTTCCCTTAAAGAATGTCCTTCAAAAAGCAGACATTTCGAGCAGAATGACTAAGTGGTCAGTAGAGTTGGGGGACTTCGACATAGACTTTGCTCCCCGAACAGCAGTCAAAGCCCAAGCTGTGGCTGATTTTCTGGTCGAATTCCACTCCGATAGGGATTCGGAGCAAGCTACTGATATAAGAGATAAAAAAGTATGGGTCGTCCGAACAGATGGAGGATCTAGCACAATGGGGTGTGGTGCTGGAATGTGTTTAACTTCCCCATATGGAGACAATATATACCAGGCTATTTGTTTTGCTTTCAGGGCATCTAATAACGAGTCCGAATATGAAGCAGCTATAGCTGGGTTAAAGCTAGCCTACATTTGTGGGGCTAAGAGGGTCAAGCTGCTAAGTGATTCCCAATTGCTTATCCACCATGCCTTAGGCCAATCTGAGGCTAGAAAAGAGCAGCTTGTGAAGTATTTACTCCTCCTCAAGAATGAAGCACTAAAATTTAAAGCTGTTGTCTATGAACACATTCCCCGGGCAGAAAATGAGCTAGCAGACTCATTGGCAACCATAGCATATACGGAGTCATACCCATGGATCCATGTGCTTGAAAGCCCTTCAATTCAACTTCGTAAGGGTAAAGAAGAGGAAATTTTTGAAATACAAGTGAAACAGCCTCAAGGCTGGAGATTTCCTCTCTTACAATATCTCTCTGATGGTGTTGTGCCTCCGGATAAGTCACAAGCCAGAACATTGAAACACAAGGCTCGTGGTTTCATCATATTAAGAGAAGTGTTATACAAGAAGTCTTACAGTAAACCTCTCCTGCGTTGTTTGGGGGATGAAGAATCACAAATGGTCCTCTCCAAATTGCATGATGGTGAGGGGTCAGCCCATTGTGGGTTTAGAGCTTTGACAAGAAGAGTTTTACTCTCCGGTTATTATTGGCCATCAATCATGAAAGATGCTAAGGAGTTGGTGAGGAGGTGTGACCCATGCCAGAGGTACAGCAATGAAATTCATGTACCAGCCATTCCTTTGGAGTCAATTTCTGAGCCCATTCCCTTCGCTCGATGGGGGTTGGATTTAGTAGGGCCTCTCCCTGTGGCGTCCGGAGGGCGCAAAACTATAATTGTGGCCATAGACTACTTCTCGAAGTGGATAGAAGCAGCCCCTTTGGCAGGGACAACATCAAAAGATGTTATAAAGTTCATTCTATCCAACATATGTTGCAGATTTGATGTCCCACAGAAAATAACAACAGACAACGGGCCATAGTTCGACAATAGAGAAATGGAAAGCTTCTGTGCCTCAAGGGGTATACAGCATTGTTTTTCTTCACCTTTCCATCCACAAGCAAATGGGCAAGTTGAAGTGGCCAATAGAACTATCATGTCCGGTTTAAAGAAGAATTTGGAAGGGGCTGCTGGGAAGTGGCCTAGTTATTTGCAAGAAGTCTTGTGGGCCTACCGGACAACACCTGGGACTGCAACACAAGAATCACCCTTTGCCTTGGTCTATGGGATGGATGCAGTAGCCCCCATAGAAAATACACTCCCTTCCTTTCGTGTTCACAACTTCTCCGAACACACTAATGAGATGGCAATCAGAAATCAACTTGATTTGATAGAAGAAAGACGGGTTAAGGCTCACCTCAGAGTTGCACACTATCAGGGCTTGATGAGGAGCAGGTTTGCTTCCAAAGTTAAAAGAAGGGATTTCCAACCAGGGGACAAAGTATTAAGGAAGGTCTTGTTACACACTAAAGAAAAGCTCTTCGGAAAGCTGGCCCCAACCTGGGAGGGTCCGTATATAGTGGTTGAAAGAATCAAGCCTGGAACTTATTGGTTGGAAGACAAAGATGGCAGAATTTTAACTCATCCTTGGAATATTGAGCATCTCCGGATGTACTTGGAATAGCACTTGTGTAAATATTTACTTGTTTAAACATCCATGTAAATATTTGGGGGCATACTCTTTCCTCCCCGGTGGCGCGGAGAGGTTTTAATGAGGTGTCCGGGTTGTTAAATAAAATTTGATGCCTTCTTCAAAATTTTCTAAGTGTTTTTAAAAGTCCAATCCCTTATCATACTATCTGGACTGAAATATCTAAAGGCTATTTAAACTCTAGCCGGAGAATTTAAACACTCTCATAATGCGACAACTAAAATCTACTTAAACTCTGGCTGTCAAAACTAAAACGAACAATGAAAGAAGACGATGGTTATACAAAACAGAGATATTCATTGAGAAAAACAACTTAAAATTGCCTTGGCCTTCCAAGGACTTTTAAATAGTCAAAGTAGAACACAAAAAAACCTGTCCGGTCAAATTCCGGACACTATTACAAAAAGAGTGCCTTGGCCTTCCAAGGACTTTAGTTTAAATGAAAAATAAACAAAGAAGACTGTGGGTTAAGGTTGAGCCTTTGAACATGGTTCACCTTCATCTGTTTTCTTGCTCTCAAAGTCGTTTTTCCCTTCGACTACCTTTTTGCCTTTGGGATCGTCTTTCTTTTCGTCTGGGCTCTCCCCAATATGTTCTTCATCAACTGAGGAGCCACTAGAGTAGCCATACCTGTCACCTTCAGCCATCGTATGGTATGGAAGTTCATCGGGCTCGACATAGAGCCATAAGTCCCCTAGGTTCCTGTCCGAAATTTTTTCATGGAATAAAAGGACCATGTTAGACCTCACCTTCTCAAGCAGTAGCTCTTCGCTTTTAATCATCTGGTTAGCATAGGCATTGATCTTGGCATTAATCGTAGCCTCTTGATCCCTTAACAAAGCGGTTTTCTCCTCGACAGCCTTGGATGCTGCATTCTCAAGAGCAATCTTGTCGGTAGTCAGGTTGGTGATAATCTTGTCCTTTGCCTTGGTCTCTTCTTTTGAGGCAGTAAGGTCTTTCTCCAGACCGGACAGCTTCTCCTGGAGGTCTTTGATGGTTTCCTCTAGAGTGGCAACTTTTGTGTTGCTTTCCTCCTGATTCCTCTTCAACCCCTCATTTGATTCCTTTAGCATGTCAGCATTGGTAGTAGTAGTGCGAAGGTCTTCGGACAGCTTTTCCTTCTCAGTCTTAAGGTCTTTTATAATGTCTGCCTGACCCCGGACTTGTCTCTCCAATGTGAGAACCGGCTGCACATTGCTTAGCAAGGAGTGGGCTATGGTGTCCTTTTCACTAGAAACAATGAAAGTCTTACCATTGAAGTTGACGGTGTTAGAGCTGCTCAGAGGAATAAAGGCCCTGCGAAGTCGTCTCTGGGAGGTTGAGGAAATATTCTCCAAGTTCACCAAGACCGGTGATGTCTACATCATCCATGTTGAGCTCTCCTCCCTCAACTTCATCAGTATGAAAGTCTTTTGGGATCTCCTCAGCATGTGTTGGGTCAGAAGGGTCAGCCTGGACAGAGGGCTCCGGATCCCGGAGAGCAAACTCATCTCCCTTTGCAGTCTTTTTCTTCTTGGCTGCCCGGTCTGCCCCTTCACTCCCCTGTTTACGATTCCTCTTTGAGGCCCTTGGTGGTTTTGGGAGGTCTGCTTCCTGCCTTCCTGTCTCTTGTTCCACCACTTGCAATAGGGCAGCATCGATTTGACTCTGGGCCGGCCCCTCCGGGTCTGTTGGAGCATCCTTCTCAGCAACAGCAGGGTTAGCATCGCTCGCCACCTTCTTGACTTTCTTCTTGCCCTTCATTTTGCTTGGGGCTTTGGCCCGGCCTGGCAAGAAGAGGGTCCCATCTGGTTCATGACTCCTCTTGAGCACTGTGTCTGGAGAAGGTTGGGTGGTGAGCTCCTCCCAAGTCAGGTCTCTCCGACCTGTGGTGTTCTACAGGTGAGACCTTGCCAAGTTCCCACTGGTGAAGGCGGAGTGGAATCGGTTCCCCCATTCCTCAGCAGCCCAAGCATTGATTTTGCCACAAGTGACCTGTCCGGCCTTCAAGTAGTCCCCGAACTCTTTAGGCAGTTCTGTTAAAACAAAAAAGAGACCAGTTAATTTAAACCAACTTAAAAAAGGAAGAAATTGACAAAGATTTGAAGTGTGAAACTTACGGTCACTCCTCCACCTGCTTCTGAGTAGGCTTGGGTTCTCTCCGGCCTTGATCTTCTTGCCGTTTTCCCAGGCGCCACTGACAAACAAAAACTGGCTCCTCCACTTGCTCTCCGACTCCAACAGATCATTAACAGCCTTGAAGTTGTCCCCCATATTGAAGTGGTAAAAGGGGAATTGGTGATGTTTGCAAAGGTTGGCCACTGCTGCGAACTCTTCCATAGGGAGAGGGATCCCGGACAACCTAGATGCCATGATACATGACATCAGAGTATACCAACCGTTGGGGCTCAGCTGGCTCGGGCAGAGCTTAACCAGGTGGAAATATCTGACGATCTCCGGGTCCAATGGGAATCTGAGTCCCCAATTAAAGAGTTCTGTGAAGATGACCAGCTCATTAAGCTTACAATCCATAGGAGTATCAGGATCTATGGGGATCCTTATCTTCACGTTTTCTGGGATCCCCCATTTTGTGCGCATTCGACCTAGCTCGGTCGTGTGAATGAAAGCATACTTGGTCTTCTGTAAGGCCAAGAGATATTTAAGTTCGACCCTGTGAAAACAAGGCCCTACCTTCCCCTCGAGGCACTCCGGCAGCTCCGGATGCCTCAGGCACAGTTTTTCCTTGCCTTTTTTGGCAGCAGCAGTATTGTCAGTCTGGCCGGAGGACTCAGACTCAAAGTGGACTTCTTCAACAGAGTCCTCCATTCTTTCCTCCATGATTGTTGGGGGAATATCAGTGGCAGTGGTCCGGGGAGGGCTCAAACTTGGCACAGCCTGGCTTCCGGACTGCTGATTTTCAATATCTTCTTGACCCCTAGTCTCAGGCTAGGGCTCTGAGGCAGAGGTCTCTTGTGGGGGTACTGGTTTGCTCGCCTCCGGACTGGATGGTCTTTCCCGGGGAGCTCTGAGGGGCACTCCGGACCCATAGCTGCTATTTTTTGCCCCCGATTTTGAGAGAGTATTCTTGGAGGCCTGCCCCTTTACCAACCGGGTTGTCCTCTTAACCACCAACTTCTCCAGAGAATGCTCTGTGTCTGATCCCATAGCGATAAAAGGAGAGGGTTTCCTAACACTTGTAACTGTAACTCCTGGCTCAACAGTAGGTACTGACTCCTGAACTGAGGAACCAGAGACTATAGGCGAGAGGGTGGATTGAAATAACTTCTTGGGCTTCGTACCTTTAGAGGAGGACGAGCCTCGATCTGACTCTGTAACGGAGGCGGCTGGTCTGTCAACAGGTGATGAAGGTAGCCCTGCTGCGATTCGTCTCTCTTTCTCAACTTTTTGCGCTTTCTCCAACTCTGAAAGGTTGAGCCAACCACCTTTGATCAATGCAGTCCTTGCTGTAAACATAAACCACCAAGAAAATCTTTGCTTTAGAGAGAGAAAGCTCTGAGTAAATTTGCAGAGTGAATATGAAAGAGATAGTGAAAACAGAAGAAAGTGAGTTTCAATTTATAGTAAATCTGAAAAGAAGAGTTGATTCCTAGAAGAATTCAAAAAGTTTGGCAATGATTAAAAGACGGCGCTGATGTCACCATTTGTAATTAAAGAGGTTGCTTTTAGAAGAAGGTGGGTTCAAAATTCAAGATAAAAAACGGCTGGAGCAACCAATCAGAAGACGACACGTGTCCCACGAACTCTGGCAAAAACCGTTTTGAATTCGTAAAGCTTAATCTGTCCGGGTAATCCCATAGACCTGTCCGGATTGAAAACTACTTCTAACATCAGACTGTTTTTCCGGTCTCTGACAAGAATACTTGCTCAAACACCTAAAAAAGGGGCTCCTGATGAGTCTGAATTCAGCATGCTCCCCGGACAGGGACAGATCAGTCCAAAGCCTCTGGACCGGACAGATCGGACAGGTCACATAGACCGGACAGATCACTCCGAACACTATGACCATAGGACTGTTCGAACTATGACAAAAGTACTAAAAAACCTAAACACTTCTTGACTAAGCTGCTTGCTCTCCTACTTAGAGCTCATGGGTCTTTGAACATGACTCGGGTCCATTAAACATGAACCGAAAGCCCATAAGGGCACAAACATCACATTATAAATACCCAAGCACCTGCATTAACTATGGGTAAGAAAAATTAACTGCTACCAAGCTGCTTAATTATCTCTCTACTCTCTAAACACATTAAATACCCACACACCACCACTTAAACACTCACATACCACCGTAAAATACCAACTGAAATTACTAGCCTACCCTTAGGCGACTATTGTCCACACCACTTATGATAAATTAAATTCATCCTTGCAATTTTTTTTATTTTAAGTAGATAAAGTCGGCCCTCCGGAAGGTTTCGTTGATACTAAGGAAAATCAAATTATACTTATTTTAATTTAAATAAATGACATCATCCCTTAGGAAGGTCCATTGATAATGTGGATGAATTTTATTCGAGAGACTATTTAGTAAACTAAAATAGGAAAGCTAATTTTATATGGAGAGTAGAGAGATAATTGAGCACTTTAAATAAATGCTTAGAGAGAGAAGGTCTAATTTCAGTAATAAATGTTCCATCCTTCATAAATGCTCCATAAAAAGCTTTTTATATGCTAACTTAATCTTAATGGGCCTAGAGGACCGAACAAAGCTCATGGGCCAAGCCCAAGGTTCGAAACCCAATAAGCAATAATAATAATAATAATAATAATAATAATAATAATTAAATAATGAAACAATTACATTTTAATGATAAGATAAATATTGGCCTAAGTTCGACTTTACCTTTCGAATATTTTCTTCCGCATCAATTGATACTTAGGAAATTAAATTAATGATCATGGTATTTTTTTTCTCAAACTCATAAAATGCATACTAGTATGATTTTCCCTCATGTATCTACTATCAAGTGTTTTATGTTTTATATGTTATATACTATGTTCAAGATGGTATTTTAAATTTATATATTAATGTTTCTAAATGTGCTATGTGTTGTTTGTTTCTTAGTTTTTCTAGTGAACATGTCTTACAATCTATTAGGGGATGTCCATCTATGTTGGATTGTTTGGACTTTCAACTATGTAAAACATATATGCTACTATACTTATCTGTACATGACTGCGACTATGCACTGAACTATTCCAAACTATATTCTCTTAGTCCGGAAATTACACTAGACCAATCTAGAGAAGATGAAAGGCAGACGAAGTATAAGAAGTTTTGCATGAGTCTGTCGTTACAAGGAATTTCAGTAGCACTTCGAGGGGTTGTCTCGAAGAATGTTACCACTGCCATGGTATTTCTCGCGGAGGTGGAAAAAACTTTTGCAAAAAATGAGAAGTTAAAGATGCATTGTCTAATAAACAATCTATCTACCAAGAAATATAATGGAAAAAGTAAAATTTGAGAGCACATTCTTGGAATATGTGCAATTAGAATTTTTTTTATACCAAGAAAATTGAGGTAGAGCATCCTGAGAAATGTATAGTGAGGTTCATATTTCAGTCGTTGTAAGACCGGTTTAAGTATTTTCAGTCCACACAAACTGCATGCGGGAAAAATGCAATATCATGAGTTGATTACCCACGCTGCACAGGAGGAGAAAAAACTTAAAGGTCCAAAGCCTGAAGTTAATGTGATAACATCTTCAAAGGGGACGTGACCTAAGCGGAAGGTAGATAGAAAAAGACCGGGTCAAATTCCGATAAAGAAAAAAAATATTGAGTACATATGAAGAGGATTATTAACTTAAATCATAATTGAATTTCTAATAGCTATAAACTATTGCCTCTATTACATATGCATACGATTGCTAAAAAATTGCTAATCATCGTGTGTGTCGATTTACTTATCATTTTTAATTAATAGAATTAGTGAGTTGTAACATGTTAGGGTGGAGACCAAAGTCCCACATCCCACATCGGTTAAACATGGGAAGGATCAGTGGTATATAAGTAAGAACATATCTCAAATAGTATGAGGCCTTTTGGAAGTGGACCAAAAGCAAAGTCGTGCGGGCCTTCAGGTTCCAAAGCGGACAATATCATACTAGTGTTGAGATCAGGACGTTCTTACTTATATACGGAGGCGGAATATGCGGTACCCATATTCCCAACACGTGGTATCGGAGCCAGACCCAAACGAAACGTGATGGTGGTAATATTCTCAGAGTTCGAACATGATGAACCAATAGCCATGCTCAAGGTAATCTGCTCTAGAGATCCTAGTTCTGAGTGTCTGTGGCTCATCAAGCAGTGTGGCTTGATTGGAGTGGCGCTAAGGAACAAGACAGAGTGGTCTAGTAGGAGGTGAGCAATAACATCCATAGTGCCTCTATGGTCAGGTAGTCTTCCAACTTGATTAGAGTGGGCGGATGAAAGACAATTAAGATGAGGCTAAGGTGGTACTTTGTTCAAGAGGAGGATTTGTTAGGATGAAGACCAAAGTCCTACATCCCACATCGGTTAAACATGGGAAGGATCAGTGGTATATAAGTAAGAAAATATCTCAATTAATATGAGGCCTTTTGGTAGTGGACCAAATACAAAGCCGTGAGGGCCTTCGGGTTCCAAAGCGGACACACCAGCTTCACATATTATGCATATAGACATGCAGAGGCACGAAAAGGGAACCTCATACAATCTTTAAAAGTTTGGAAGTGATATACAAGTGATTTTAAAAGAGATGCATTATGAATACTTACCATTCATCAAACGCGGTATCAGAGCCAAACCAAAACGGAATGCGATGGTGGTAATATTCTCGGAGGTCGAACATGATAAACCAGTAGCCATGCTCAAGGTGATCTGCTCTAGAGATTCTAGTTTGGAGTGTCTGTGGCTCATCAAGCAGTGTGGCTTGATTGGAGTGGCGCTAAGGAACAAGACAGAGTGGTCTAATAGGAGGTGAGCAGTAACATCCATAGTGCCTCTATGGTCAGGTAGTCTTCCAACTTGATTAGAGTGGGCAGATGAAAGTCAATTAAGAAGAGGCTAAGGTAGTACTTTGTTCGAGAGGAGGATTTGTTAAGATGGAGACCAAAGTCCCACATCCCACATCGGTGAAACATGGGAAGTATTAGTGGTATATAAGTAAGAACATATCTAATATAGTGTGAAGCATTTTGGTAGTGGACCAAATGCAAAGCCGTGAGAACCCTCCGGGTTCCAAAGCAGAAAAGATCATACTAGTATGGATATCTGTTGTTCTTACTTATATACGGAGACGGAATATGCGATACTCATATTCATAACATATATATCACATTTTATTTATGTTACCATTTAAAAAGAAGATGTGCAATAATTGTCTTAACAGAGTTCTATAAAAAAATCTAAAATAAATATAAAAAAATATAAAATAAATAATCTATTAAAATGTCAATATTTTCGCATTCAATGAAACTTATTTTGTGTAAGATTTTGTAACTGAATTATCTTACATCGATATTTATTTTTGTTACAATATTCCACAATTACTAATTAAAAATCTGATTGTGATGCTATGCAAGCTTAAATTGAATTATATCTTTATATTAACGTATTTTTAATACTTTTGTAGAACTCTTTATAGTGTTAGAGAAGTTATATGGACTCTTTTGTTTCACCACAAATTATTTTAATGTTCGTATGAAATTATTTATGGTGTTCCAAGAGCTCAAACTAAATTCTTTTGTTGTATTATAAAGTATCTTAACGTTATTACAGAATTGTTTCTGACATTACAAAAGATGAAAATGAATTGTTATGTTGATAATAAATAATCTTAATGTTCTTGTGGAAATCTTTATGATATTACAAAAGATAAAATTAGATTATTTTGTAAATTGCTATACTAACTTAAGTTTGCACAATTTCTTGATGATGGTGAGTTTGTCCTTTATGAACAATTACAACTGATTAATTTTGAGTGAAAATTTGAACGACAGTTTCTAAAGAGAAATAAAGAGATGATCACTAATGAATTATCAAATCCTTATTTGTTGAATGAAAACAAATCATTTTTATTCTTCCTAAAAAAACAAGATTGTTCATTGAATACCCCTCAAACAAAAATCCTAAAGACAATTAAATTGCCTCATATCTAAAATTGGATAGTGGGTTTCTAAATTTAACTAATATAGAATGAAATGAATGTTAAATGAAGATAGTTATCATCGTATCAAACTTCAATTCCCAATGCTATGCATGTAAGGCTTCACTTGCATTTGATATCTTACAATATACAGCAATTCTAAACAATGTTTTTGTTGTGTTTAAGGTTTAATGTACCCATGTTAATAATTATTTCCTAACATATTTTCTTAATAAGAAAGTATTTCTTTGATTATGCTACTTTGATGAATCGTATACTTTGAGGTTTCTTGCATTTTTCTCGTTGCATGTGAAGCTATATTTGAAGGACGGATATAATAACCTTAATAAATATACAATTAGAGAAAATAAATTAGGGTTAAATACTGGAGAAGAACAAAAACTAAGCAATTAATTTTATTTTCTATGAATAATGTTTTTTGTCATACTGAATTAGCTTTAGAAAAGTAGCTATTTATATTTAGGGAATGAAATTCTTTAAATTACTTAACAGTCGCTAAATTAGACCAATTGTCTTCATTCAGTCCACAACTCTTCTATCTTGTTAATTCAACATTTATTTAGTTCTCAAGTTGCTACGGTCCGATATACTAGCCACTACACGAGACCATAATTTTTATTAGACTTTTAGGATCCAATAACTAAGACACTAGATTATTAGATCCACTTACAAGGCCATAATTTATCAAACTGGTATCTTCACTATATTATCCATGAGACTAAAATTATATGTAGGTTCAATGAACTAAATGGATTACTCTTATTAAATTGGACATATAACAATATGCATGGATACTATGAATTCACATGTGATTAAATATTCTAATTAAGGATATCCTTACAAAATACTTTTTTTTAAATTATTATTATTTTATTTTCTTACAAATGATGAACCGTTAAATGTTTGTTATATTATGAGTGGTAACGAACATAATATTATATCCTATATTGTTGGTGGAAGAAATCTCAAACAATATATATATATATATATATATATATATATATATATATATATATTCAATCTATTCAAAAATTGATAATGTATAAAAATACTTATTCTCTCCACCTCAAGTCGTATTCTTCGAATGTTGAAAAATCATCCATAAATTTTGATATAATTAAAAAACAATAAAATCATATTTCCATAATGATGACATAAATAAATATTTGAGATACACATAATTAATATTATTATGGTGATTTAAGTAATAAATCAATTGTTAGGTAAAACGTACCTTTTATTATTTCATCCATGTTTAAAAAAAACACCACTTTGTTGTTTCCTCCATAAAGGAAAATCCTATTTTACCACTCTTTTAGTTTTTCACCGAAACATCCATTTCTACTACCTTCTCACCCTAGTCACCTACCTTTGAATCTAACAAACCAAACCCTATCCACCATAATCGAGCAACTTATACCCAGGTAAACTCTCTTTGATTCTTGTTTTTATTAAAATTGATTCCATCAATTGTTCATGAAATCGATTTTCATGAACTTTTTTTTTGGAAATCGATTTCATGAAACTTTCAAAAACTTTGTTTGTTTTTTCTTTTCTTTTTAGTCTGGAATTTGATTCCAAATATCTTTCGAAGTTTCATGTTATCGATTTCAATGAACCTTTTTATTCTGGAAAAAATAACACATGATTCTGATTGGACATCTCGAAATCATGTGTTATTTTTTTTAAACGCATGTAATTCCATGACAATCACTCAAAATTAGTTGTTTAAAAAAAATATGATTCTGAGTTGGTATCTTGGAATCATATGTGATTTAAAAAAAACTAATTTTGAGTGGTTGTCTCATAAAAATAGCTAAATCCGAGTGACCATCTCGAAATTGTATATACAAAATCAAGATTTTTTATTTTGTTTTTTTAAACGGATTTTGATGTTAGATGAATGTACAACTAAAATAAAATATCATATTACATTGTTGATTGTTTGGGTAATGTTCTCGAGTGTTAAATCTTTGGTTTGAGTGTTTTCTTCTTCCATTAGGTTATGGGTTAATTTTTAAAAATTGGAGTTTTTTGGATTTTAGGGTTTAATTTTAGAAGTTAAATTATATAGATTGAGTCTAGATATAGTGACATCAAAATATAAATTAAAAAATAATTAAAAAAAGAAGATAAAAGTAAATGTTGAGCGTTTTTTTTAAATTTAAAATTTAAAATAAAAATAAAAATTAATAGAATAAATAGCCTTACCTTTAATTGTTCGCATGTGTGTCTAAAAAATTAGTGCATTAATATATAAAGATGTTAATTTAAAAACTAAAATAAATTATACTTTTAGTTTAAGTTACCCAGGTAAATGTTTTCATTGTCCTTGGGAATCTCTCCATTGACCAGCCAAACCCTAGCCCTTCTTTCTCTATCATGCTTAAAGTAAACTATAATACCACTTTAGGAAGTCCTCACCCTCTCTCACCTATTTTATAACTCTTCAAGCTTAAGTCCTTTCCCCCCTCCTTTAAACATTGTAGGACCTCTACTTTCCTATCTCTCCTTAACTCAATCAATCCTCCCCCTCTGAACCTAATGTCGTCCCTAAGGCTTCAGGATCTCACCAAGATAGGAAACCCTCACAAGCCTCCATTTATTCAGCCTACTAACCTAGTTTTCTTCTCTTTCATTGTTCAGACCTATAAATCATATTTCCGTTAACACTTCCCTTCTCCCCTATTTAAATTCTAATTCTTCTCTCTATTTGCTATTAATCCTTCTCTCAAAATCTCTCGAATTTAAATCAAATTCCCCAAGTTCTTACATGTTACTTTTATCCATGGTGTCTTCTGGTTCTCTGAGGCCTACTCATCCAGTGGGTAAACCTTGCACATTCTCTCCTATCCAACGAATGCGATTTCCTCTTCTCTAGCCTCGTTCCCCCTCCCCCCCTCCTCGACTCAGCCTCTTGTTGGTGATGATCAGCTCCCTCTCTTGCCGGTGCACAGTCTCTCTCCAGGTCTCCAGGTGGCCCCCTCTGAGCCCTCAGGTTTCCACCAGATTTCTTCTCTTCATGAAGACTATGTCAAACATACTCTTGCACTAGCCAGACAACATATGGAGTCTGGCCAGGGATTGATCTTGTTCCAAAACCTTCATACTCCCGATTTGAAACCTTATTTCTAGATGCCTCATCCCTGTATCCCAGAGCTTCCCAGGTTGGATTTTTCGTCTGTTAGCAATCTCTCTATCCCTCCTCCTCCGGTGGTGAATTCTAGTGGTGTAGAGCAGCTAGATCCTCTGTCTAAGAGCTTCTATGACAATCTGGTTGCCTCCATTCACGAATCTCCTGTGATTTTGAAGACCCAGACTAGGCGAGGCGATTCTGACCAGGGCCTTGTTAAGGAAGTCCCTGGTAGTTCGTTGATTCCCATCCCCATTCCCTCGATTAATCCTTCCTTCCCTACCCAATCTTACCTTCCTGGATCCATTAGCCCTTACCTCGAACCACATCCTGTTGGATATGCCTCTCCTTCCTCTAGTAGCTCTGATCCCGTTTCTAGAAATCCGAATTTAGAGTTTTCTTCTAGTTTTTAGGCCTCTCTCTAAAGAACTGATACTCTCTCTTCGTTGAACAAGGCGTCATCTTCCCAGTTCAATCGCCCTGAGAATCGGTCTTTAGAGCTGGGTTCACTGGCTAGCTCATCTTGGCTCTGTTCCTCAGGCCAGAAAATCGGTGGAGTAAGCTGTTGTCTTTTGTGTGAAATGGTGAAGACCTTACCTTCTGGTCTGGGCCTTATTCGTGAATCAAACCCATCCGTCTCTTCAGTGGGTTACGGGCATCAGGATCAGCAGTCTGGATTGATGGGCCAGGCCTCTTCTGTGATTGGGCAAACCAAAGTGGTCTCTATTGCTTGTCCCATAAAGAATAATGGTAAATGTGTGCTAGGAGCGGGCTCTATCTATAAGCCTTATTCCTTGATAAGGAATTTGGTAATGCTGGGAAAGGCTCAAAGGGAAGATTTTTTTTGAATAAATTGGCCCAAGCCCATAAAGCTCCTTTAAAAGACTCTTTTGCTAGTCCTTTGGGTAAATCCAACATAAATTCTAGGCCAGATATTAATTCTCCCTCTTCTTATGCTAGTGTAGTAGCGGGTCATGCTGACAATCGTTCTCCATTGGTTATTGGTCTCAACCCAATGGAGCATGACGGAAAAGATTTCATTTTGAACGAGTCGACTATATGTTCCCATGATTTATGGAAGGCTTGTTTATCGGGGTATTTTCTTACTCAACCTCATGATTTTACCCTCCTTAAAGCGAATGTGGAATCTTTATGGCGAAAGTTTGGTCTCTTGAATTTTAAACCGCTTCCCCACGGCTACTATCTTTTCAAATTTGGTTCCGAAGAAATGGCCAAGAGAGTTTTGGAAAAGGCCCATTGGCATTTTGGTTGTAATTTAATCATCCTCAAGATTTGGGCTCCTCTATCCATTCTCTATAAAGATCTCCACAAGGAAGTCCCTATTTGGGTTAAGGGGTTCAATCTCCCCTTGGAATTGTGGACTGCTGAGGGTTTTAGTAAAATTGGCTCGGTTCTAGGCACTCATTTGTATGTGGATCATCAAACAGAAAGGATGGAAAAACTCTGATTTGATTGAATTTGTATCATGATCTCAGCCGGTTCGACTATCCGATCAGAGCTTACTTTCAAGATCAGTGGTAAATTCATCACGGTGAATTTTGAGTATCAAGGCCTCCCACCTCAATGTGCTAAGTGTGTGGTTTTCGGCTACCACACCAGACTCTCTAAAAAAGGCCATCAGATAGTTTTTTCGGAAGAGTCTAATCCCTCGGAGATTGAGCCATTGCCCTCTAGTGGCAAAATCCGCATTTCACTTGAAGAAGTTGAGGAGGTAGAAAAAGGCGAGGAGGTTGATTCGCCTCCGAAAAGGATCTGCACAACAAACGCAAAGGATAAGGGTATTCTGGTTTTGTCTTCCGACAGGACCATCGTCTAAAGCACCGTAAGTTTTTATTTATGAATATTGCATCTTGGAATGTTCGAGGCCTAAATGATCCCATTAGGCAAAAAGATGTTACTAATTATATTATTAGTAATAGTATCTCATTGTTAATTTTAGTAGAAACTAAAGTCCAGCTGTATAAAGTAGATATTATTATTAGGAAGATGGTTCCCGTTTGGCAAGTCATAACTAATCACTTTGACCATCCCCTAGGTAGAATTTGGATTATCTTGAATCCCAGTGTAATTTCTATATATAAGTTGTCCCAATCCTCCCAATTCATTCATTGCATAGCCAAGTGCCACAATTTTGATGCTTCCTTTAGATTTTCTGCCATTTATGATTTTAATGAAGCTTCTGATCGAGTTAACACTGGAATGATTTAATTATCATCTCTAACGTAGATAACCTCATTCCGTGGGTTGCTATCGGGGATTTTAATGCTATCCGTCATCCGGATGAGCTTTTAGGTTCCTCTGAAAATTGGAACTCCTCTATTGACGACTTTAACAATTGTTGTTTCCTTAGTGAGCTCAGTGATCTTAGATCAATTGGATTCCAATTTACTTGGATCAATAAGCATCCTGAGCATCCTATTCTTTCCAAACTTGATCGATTTCTGGTCAACCCTCTTTGGGATGATCTCTTCCCTATATCTTTCTCCCATTATGGCTTTCTTCTTACCTCTGACCACACTAAGGTTAAGCTTATTTTAGGTTTCCCTCGGCCTAAACGTGCCGTTCAAATTATTCAATATGTGGCTAGCTCACCCGCAATTCAAAAATATTGTGTCATCTAATTGGAATAACCCCATATCTTCAAAAGGTATGCATCTTGTCTCAGATAAACTTCTGAGACTGTAGTCTGATCTCACTCGACTCAATCATAAAGAGTTTAGTGATATTAGCTCCAGGGTTCTAACCGCGCAAAAAAGATCATTTCTGTCACAAGCTAACCTCGCTAAGGATCCGTTAACCCATATCCCTGTCTGGGACGAATGTGAGGTTACATATTCTTTCATCTTTCTTAGTCGATCCGAAGAATCCTTTCTAAAGCAAAAATCCAGAGAAGCCTGGATCAAACTTGGGGATAAAAATACTAAATTCTTCCATAATAGTATTAAGGCTCGACTCTTCCGTAACAAAATTGTTTCTATTAACAATGAGTATGAAGCCTCTGTCTCAACTCCTAAATTCAGTTGCTAATGTTTTTGTAAGATACTTTGAGAACTCTATTAGAACAAGACAATCAGATGGATATCCGGGCATGGAAACTGTCTCCTCCTTTCTTAATTCTAAAATCTCTACTTCAGACAAGAAATCTATGATCCGTGAGATTTCTTGTGAGGAGATTAAGGCTGCATTGTTCAGTATACACAGTAACAAATCTTCGGGCCCAAATGGATTCAATTCTGGTTTCTTTAAATCCAATTGGACCATTGTTGGTCAGGATATCTGTAACGGTGTCCATGATTTCTTTCACTCTGAATCTCTGGACCCTTCTTGGAGCTCCACCTCTATTGCCCTCATTCCGAAAAAGGACTCCCCCTCTAGTCCGTCTGATTTTAGACCTATTTCTCTCTATAATGTTCTTTACAAAGTCATTTCCGAAATTCTAGCTAATAGAATTAAGGATTATTTCCCCTATCTCATTGATAATTCTCAGTCGGCATTTGTTAAAGGAAGGAACATTTCGGATAATATTCATTTATCCCAGGAACTCCTGCGAGGTTATCATTCCAATCATAATGACAAAAGGATTGCTCTCAAAATCGATCTAATGAAAGCCTTTAATAGTGTCAGATGGCATCTCATTCTTGACATCCTTGTCGCTATGAATTTCCTTGAGAAGATGATCTCTTGGATAGTCAAATGCATATCCTCTCCTTCTTATTCCATTATTATTAGTGGAGACCCTCATGGAAATTTCAAAGGTAGGAAGGGTTTGAGACAAGGAGACCCCCTCTCCCCTTTTCTCTTTGTTCTAGTCATGCAAGTCCTTTCTAGCATTCTTAAGGAGAAGAGCAAGGATAAGAATTTCCGCTTCCATTAGAAATGTCAAAAACTTAAAATCATTAACCTTTTCTTTGCGACGACCTAATGATTTTCTGCCATGGTGATGTCAAGTCCCTCATCCTTATCAAAGAGGCCCTAGATGAGTTCCACTCGCTTTCGGGTCTGAAAGTCGACCCTGCTAAGAGCCATATCTTCCTCTCGGGAATTGATGACTCTTTCCATGCGGAAATTCTGTTCATCATGGATTACCCGGAAGGTTGTCTTCCTGTAAAATACTTAGGTGTCCCTCTTCTTACTAGTCGGCTTACCTATTCGAACTGTCTCCCTCTTCTTCAAAAAATTACCTCTAGAATTGATTCGTGGACCTCTAAGCATCTCTCTTACACTGGTAGGCTTCACCTAATCAAATCAGTTTTATTCACTGGCCAGGTCTATTGTTCTTCCATTTTTATTCTTCCCTCTAGAATAATCAAAGAGTTGACCCAATACCTTTGTCGTTTTCTTTGGTCAGGACCTGCTATGAAGATTTATGAGGCTAAAATAGCCTGGTCCACAGTCACTTTGCCCACAATAGAGGACAGCCTTGGGATTCCAGATCTAAAAATCTGGAATCAAGTGGTTGTCCTCAAGCATCTTTGGTCTATTATTAGTTATAATAATCAATCCTTCTAGATTAAAGTTGAATTTTTTTGGCTCCTGCCAATTGGATCCTCTCCTTCTTGGATCTGGAGGAAAATTCTTTGTCTTCGCCCTTTGGCTTGTAATCTGTACATGGTGGCCATTGGCAATGGGTCGAATACCTCCTACTGGTATGATCCTTGGCTTTTTCCCTCTTCGCTGGCCTCACATTATGGAGATAACATCATCAATGATTCTAGACTTGGGAAGAATCTTAAGGTCTCAGATATCATTCATAATGGAGCTTGGAACTGGCCTGCAAACCTTAGACCAGTGTGTGCTAGAAGTAGTGAAATTTTAAGAGAGATCCATTCGCTAATCCTCTCACTCCCCCCCCCCCAACATTAAGCACAATGACAGTCCTTTTTGGACGGTGAAGAAATGATGCAATTCCTTCACTATCAAAGACACGTATCATGCTATTCGTGTGCCCCACCCTAAAGTAGGGTGGGTCGGGTTAGTCTAGAATAAATATAATATTCCTCGTCACTCTTTTATATTATGGCTCGCTATTTGGGGCAAGCTTACCATAAAAGATAAGCTGCTCAGTTGGGGATACAATACCTCGACTGATTGCGCCCTTTGCAACTCTGATTTCGAAACTATTCCTCATATTCTTTTTAGTGTAGTTTCACTCAGATTATCTGGACCTACGCTAGTATTAAACTAGGTTTCCCCATTACTGCCTCATGTTGGCAATCTTGGATTAGTGAAGCGTCAAAGTGGTCACAATCTCGTAACCATTGTATTTGGCAGTCTGGCTTCGCCGCGGTAATTTACCACGTATGGAAGGAGAGGAACTCAAGAATCTTTGGTTCACCTCCAGTCCTAGCCTCCATGGTTTCTTGTAGTATCCTATCGGACTTTCGGACTAGATTTCATGGCACCAAGATTAGCTGGCCTGTTTAACTCTGTATTAACTTGTTTTATTTGGATTGCAGGTTTCGAGACGAGTATGTAGGTCGTTTTCACACAGTTGCGGCGATTCTCTAGGGAGGTGTACGACTTCTATTGCTGATGTCCATTTCGTTTTGATCAACGCTCTTCTACTTATCAGACGTTATCTTATTTCTATTATGTTTGGGTGATAAGTTGTATCTTGTCTTCCAGACGACTAGATTAGACTGTATTACTCGGGGTCTTCCATAGTTTGATGTATGAACCACTTTCAATTAATTTAAAGTTTTCTTATACAAAAAGAACCTGAAAAAGAAACTATCTTATGAATTAAATTTGTACCAAAGAATAATTGTTTAGTAATTTTATTTTCTTATAGATTTTGTGTTCTCTCTCAAACTAGATATGTTTAGTATGGAATAGTTGTGAGTTCAAATTTGCATTATCTTGTTTGTTGATCATATATCGTATATATATTAGTAATAAATTATATGTAATACTAGAATAATAGTGATGATAATTTTTTTGCAATAATTATTTTATATAAATATTGACAAAAAATAATTAAAAAATAATATGAATTTTTTTTATATACGTTATCCAAAATATAATTAATTTATTAATCAAATAGAATAGAAATAATAGAAATATATTTTTGTATTATATAATTCAATAATTAATGTAGTTCAGAATTTAAATTTTTTTGATAAGAGATATGCATTTGCGGTTATATTTTTGAAGGAGTTAGATACCCAATCGTAAACATAAAAATTTTGGTTAATTATATTTGGATCCAAACCGTAACCAGTAAAGTTACAATTCACAATACTTATAAATTTATGAGACCCTCGGGTCCCCAGGTATCTTAGGCCAGCCTTATTTAGAACAAGCACAACATACCCAGAATTCAGTCATCGTTCAGCTGACTATCCATGAGAAATTGACCTTCATGGATAACTTCTGGCATGAGGATATAATTCCCCATAAAATCGTGTATTCTACTATAGTAGTCCAGAAGCTATCAATCACTTAACGATGAGTTGTGTTTGTTCTCAAATGGTTTGGTAAGCTTGTTTCAAGAAACTATCTTATCCAAACATTGGTTATGATTGGTCTAACTGGTTGCACACTGCTAGTAATTGGATCATCCATTCAAATATATTTGGCGCATTTCCTTAGCTTACTAAAACTGGTGAGAAAGAAATGTAAAGATTTTACACGAATACGAGTGTACTGGATTTGTCATTATTCTCATCGCATTCTCTAAGACCTCAGTTACAGATTTTATGAAACAGGTATCCCTTGACCATGTTAAAATTTAGGAATAACTTAATTATTTTGTACATCTTATCCAGATTTTTTTGGTTCGTTATTAGATTCATATACGCTTTATCTATCTTCGCGACTGTAGATTGCTATTCTACCTTAAAATGTTATTTTGTGTTTGTTTCCGTGCTACCATTCATGAAAATGTTTTTTAAAAATTGTATAAATTATTATTTATTTTTCATTGAAAAAATACTAAAAAATAAATGTAAAACAATTTATTTCTTATTTTATTTTTTTATATAAAAAAATAAAATAAAGCGGATGCTAATAAAATTATTACAAAAATAAAATTTGATATATAGATAAATAAATGGATAGATGTTATGTGTTTGCTGCATTTTGCAGTAGTTGAAGAGGACAAAGATGTCACATTATAAAAAGCAAAGGAAAAGCACATTAAATAAGGAGTCAGAAGAAGCAGTCTGAATGGAGTTGGTCTAATAAATGTTACTGTAAGTTATTTTATTAACAGCAATTAGAGGTCCCTTTCTTTCCTATATATTGCAGCTGGTAGCTCGGATCATTAGTAACACTACTGAAACACATTCTTTTTATTATAACCATAGTTATATAAAACGTCAAAATTAATTTGTATAGTCCTGTGTCCATTAGATTAGTGAAATATTACATATTTTGGTAAAAAGTAAAATTGACTTGGACTAGATTAGGTATAAAAGAAAAAAAACACCAAATTTAAGTAGTCCGTTTCATTTTATAACCAATTCTATTTTTTACCAAGAAGTATTCTTTTTATCTTTTATGCCTTTTAGGGTGATCCTTTTCACCCGGTGAATTTGTATACAAAATACTTTCCGTGGATGACAAAACCTAATCTATTTAAATCAAAGGTTAAAATAATATGTTTTACGGGTAGCCAAATTGGTTGAATAACACATGCTCATGACTAAAGGTTATGGGTTTGAGTTCCTCTACATACATTTTCTCGGTTGACCCTGTCACTTTGTATGATTTACTATTTGGCATTGATTTGTTTGTTTCTAGACTATTGCCTATACGGGGTTATGGGTTCGAGTTCCTCTACATACATTTTCTCAGTTGACCCTGTCACTTTGTATGATTTACCATTTGGCATTGATTTGTTTGTTTCTAGACTATTGCCTAGACGGGTTTTCTCCCAACAAAAGATTAAAAATAGATTAAAAATTAAATACTGAGACGGGTTTCTTCCAGAAAAAGATTAAAAGTTAAATACTGAGACGGGTTTCCTCCAGATAAAGATTAAAAACTTAGAAAAGAAAAGACAAAATAATAAAAGAAAGATTAATTTGACAAAGATTAAAAATAATAAAAAATAAAAATTAAATACTGAAAAAATAAAAGAAAGATTAAAAATTAAATACTGGGACGGGTTTCTTCGAGACAAAATAATAAAAGATTAAAAATACGGAATAAAAGATTAAAAATTAAATATAGAGACGGGTTTCCTCCGAAAAAAAAGACAAAATAATAAAAGATTAAAAATTAAATACTGAGACGGGTTTCCTCCGAAAAAAGAAAAGACAAAATAAATAAAAAATAAAAAATTAAATAAACCCTTGCATCTTTAACATCGTTTTAGGTTTCTTTACGAAATTTAGCCAAAACCAATTAAATTTACGTTTGCCAAAAAAATTAAAATAATATTCGAAATTAAATACTGAGACGGGTTTCCTCCGGAAAAAAGAAAAAGAAAAGACAAAATAATAAAAGATTAAAAATTAAATACTGAGACGGGTTTCCTCCGAAAAAAGAAAAGACAAAATAAATAAAAAATAAAAAATTAAATAAACCCTTGCATCTTTAACATCGTTTTAGGTTTCTTTACGAAATTTAGCCAAAACCAATTAAATTTACGTTTGCCAAAAAAATTAAAATAATATTCGAAATTAAATACTGAGACGGGTTTCCTCCGGAAAAAAGAAAAAGAAAAGACAAAATAAGAAAAGATTAAAAATTAAATAAACCCTTGCATCTTTGGCATCGTTTTAGGTTTTTTTACGAATTTTAACCAAAACCAATTACATTTACGTTTGCCAAAAAAATGAATATAATATTCGAATTTCATCTATCATTTTATGATTTTTTTTAATTTTAATTTACTACATTATTATTTTATGCTTTTAGACTCTCTCTTTTATTATTTAGTCGTGAAAACAAAATATGAGTACACAATAATAAAAGATTAAAAATTAAATAAACTCTTTCATCTTTGGCCTCGTTTTATATTTCTTTACGAAATTTAGCCAAAATCAATAAAATTTAATAAAATAAATTTATATTTACCAAAAATGAAAATAATATTCGAATTTCATCTATCATTTTACGATTTTTTTTTTAATTTAATTTTACTACATTATTTTTTCTATGGGTTTTAGACCCTCTCTTTTATTATTTAGTGGTGAAAACAAAATATGAGATTAATATTACATTAAGGGAGGCTTAAATCAGGAAATAGTCCCTCGACTATCACGTTTTCTTTCATTTAGTCCATCGACTAAAAAATCATCGGTAAGGGTCTCTCGACTATCCCATTTTCTTTCATTTAGTCCTTCGACTTTAAAATCACCGGTGAGGGTTCGTGGACTTTGCAAAAACTTATAAATTTAGTCCTTGATTTGAGGTTTTTTTCTTAGATTAAGGGACTAAATTTATAGAATTTTCAAAGTCCAAGGACCCTCACCGGTGATTTTAAAGTCGAAGGACTAAATGAAAGAAAATGGGATAGTCGAGGGACCCTCACCAGTGATTTTTTAGTCGAGGGATTAAATGACAGAAAACGTGATAGTCGAGGAGGTTTACCATATTTAAGACACATCCAACAAACCTATTACAGATAAATGCCTAAATTTTTACATAAATTTTATACCTAAAATATCATTCTATATAAAAGTGAGTAAATAACTTCTTCTTTTTTTTCAATATCATTTTATATAAAAGTCAGTAAATAACTTCTTCTTTTTTTTCAATTCCGTATCTTTTAAAGCGTAATTCGAAAAAACATATTTGAAAATACTATTGGTTTGGATTTTTTAAGACGAACAAAACTAGTACCACTCATGTTATGTTTTAATTTATTTAAAAAAAAATTACACACGTTTCTAAGTATATGGTTTCGCATCTAGCAAAACAAAAAAAGTTTTGCATCTAGCAAAACAAAGACGGTTTCCCATCTAGCGAAACAAAGAAAGTTTTTCATCTAGCAAAATAAAGAAGGTTTCACATTTAGCAAAATAATGAAGGTTTCGCATTTAGCAAAATAAAGAAGGTTTTGCACCTACCAAAACAAAGAAGATTTTGCATCTTTTTTGTTTACCCTATAAATTAAAAAAAATTAAAATATGTATCTTTCAAACAATAACTCGATAATAAATCCGAAAATACCGTTGGTTTTGATTTTTAAAGACCAACAAAACTAGTACCACTCATGATATGTGTTGATTTAAAAAAAATAAAAAATAAATAACGTTTTGCATCTATCAAAATTGTGTTTTGCATCTACCATTCCAGAAGAATTACATGTTTTGCAACTATGAGTACATGCACAAACGTTTCGCATCTCCTTTGTGTTAACCCTGAACCATTTTACTCGACATATAAATTTCGAAAACTCAAAACCAAACTAAAATCGATAAAAAACTAACTGAAATACAACAAATAAACTACATCAGCAATGTAAAAACCATGTAAATACAAAAAATCAGAAACAAAAACAGATCTCGAGTACCCCTAGTATTCCGAAATCAAAAATCGACTTACCGTACACAAATCGACTTATTCCAAAACAGATATATCCAAAATCAAACTTCGAAATCAACTAAAACACAATAAAAAAACATATGAAAACAAAAGAAAAACAAAAAAATTGGTTAAAAAAAATGAAGAATCACCCAATAGTTAGGTACTGTTTTATTCACGTAAAGAGAGAAAAATTTATGGAAAAGGTGAAGTATGGTCTAATTTTTTTTTATATATAAATGAACAAGAGAATTTATGGACTTAATAGGTCTTAAATAATAGATATTTGACTAGAACTAATCTTTCAAAAAAACATAAAAATATGGGTCTTAAGTGGATAATAGTTAAGGTTGTGGATCTTAACGGCATTAACTCTACATTTAATACTAATATATGATATCTCAATAATTATTTTTAGCGATAAAATTTTGTTTATATTAATTTTTGCAAAAAACACCAAAATTATATTTAGTGAAACATAATGTTGTATATATTAGAGTTTTGAGAAGCTCTTATATAAAGCCTCATATACCTTAAGTTTTTGGAATAATATATTTTTATCTCTGAAAATTTCAATTTTTGTTACCCTTAGATTAGGGTTTCTTATGTTAGCCTTGAATTAGGGTTTCATCTATCGTTGCTTCTTCTTCTATTTCCGCTGCGTTATAAGTTTGGTATCAGAGCCTCAGTTCCTGCTATGGGGAAGCATGTTTCTAAAGCCTAACTATTCTGATTCAAAGTTTAAAGAAGAGAACAACACACATGGTCATCAAGATCGGGAAGATCGTTTGAGTATGAGGGGGCATACCAACTGTTTCAATGACGATCGTATTGACCGGTTACTGAAGGAGTTTAAATTGGCTACCAATCTTCGAATCAAGGTAAAAATTGCTTATCGAGATATTGTCGCATGCTATGAAAAAAATTTCAAAACCATCGTTTTTTTCATCAACTGGACATCCGCTATGAAAAGGTTTTCGAAATTATTTTTTTCATCAACCGGATGGCTTCGATGTGACTTCGAATAAGGAACACTCGAGAAGAATTTATCTTATTCCGATAAGGTCAACAATTATAATTCCCACAATTATAATTCTCAATGTAAGGATTTTATAAAATAAAATAAAATAAATAATTTGGGTTATTGATGGTGATGGTGTTATGAATACGAGGACGAAGAGATGATGATGTAGCCTAGAAAATCCAAACAAAAGCATTTTTAATTTTATTTTATTCAAATATCTTATGTATTTAAATCAAATCTAATTATATTAAGATTTTATTTTATTTTATTTTAAAATATTTATTTTATTTCCTTTATTATAATTTATTGTTTTGAGAAGCTCTTATATAAAACCCACATGTCTTAAGTTATTTTAAGTTTTTGGAATAATATATTTTTATTTCTGAAAATTTCAATTTTTGTTACCCTTACTTAGATTAGAGTTTCATCATGTTAGAGTTTCATCTATAGTTGCTTCTTCTTCTATATCCGCCGCGTCATCAAAATATACTTAAAACCAAATAAATTTTCACCTTTATTTTTATTTGTCTATTCTAATCCAATTTTATATGTAATTATACTTGTTTTCTTATATATTTATAAGACTGTATTAAAAGTTAAAAATGGTAATTGGGCTAGTTTTGAAATTGAGTGGACCGGAGCATGCTATATTTCGAAGGGTCTGTTGAGTGATAAGCTCATTTTTCCCACACCAATATAAGCAGAAACACGAGAAACACTAAATAGAATTTAATTTGATAAACGGATTCAAATCTGAATCGAGGGAGATGCATGTGAATAATTAAGTTAGATAGAGATATCTATAAATATTCATTGGTTTCTTTCTTTTTAGTTATGGGAATTTATTCAAAATAAATTAGATTGTTTCATTGTTTACACATTTTTGTAATAAGTATCTTATACATTTTTTTTTTTAGTAAGGGTATTATATTTGAAATGACCAATAATATTCAATACAAAGGGCGCCAAAAAGTCCCTCCAAAATTAAAATCCTATCCTAGAGAAAACCAAAGGATAGAACAAAAGCCCAACAAAAAGCTTTTAGTATATACTTTACAAGCATCTCTTCAACATTCTCTTCATAGAACCAGTCAATCTCTTCAAACAAAGCAGCCTTATACTTCAACAAAAGTGAAGCAAATGCAATCCATCAAAGCAGCAACCAACGACTTCAGAGAAAACAGCAACAAGAGCTTCAGAGAAAACAGCAACACCAAGCTTTGAAAGAGAGAGCAACATGCTCCTTAGCATAGCAACACCATGCTTCAAAGGAATCAGCATCAACATCATCAGAGAAAACAACAACAACAAGCCTTGAGAGAGGCGGCAACTACTGTATCAAAAGATCAGTAACTCCAAGCTTTGAAACAGATAGCAACTACAGCATAGAAGGATCAACAAGAGGAGCTACAACAAGCTACTGAGGAAGCAACAACTACTGCAATCAAGCTTCTGAAAAAATCAGCAGCACCAAGCATCGAAAAGGACAGCAACAAATTGCAATGAACAATGCAACTTGAAGAGCAACATAGCAGCCTAGAACTCAGATTCAGCCTCAACCAAAAACATGAAATCAAAAACATGCTGCTTAGCATAGCAACACCATGCTTCAAAGGAATCAGCATCAACAACATCAGAGGAACCGCAACTCTACAACGAAAGATCAGCAACACCAAACTTTGAAAGATGCTGCTTAGCATAGCAATACCATGCTTCAGAATCAGCATCAACAGCATCAGAGAAAACAGCAACAACAAGCCATGAGAGAGGCGACAACTACTGCAATGAAAGATCAGCAACTCCAAGCTTTGAAACAGATAGCAACTACAACATATAAGGATCAACAAGAGAAGCTACAACAAGCTACTGAGGAAGCAGCAACTACTGCAATCAAGCTTCTGAAAAAATCAGCAACACCAAGCATCGAAAGGGACAGCAACAAATTGCAATGAACAATGCAGCTTGAAGAGCAACATAGCAGCCTAGAACTCAGGTTCAACCTCAACCAAAAACATGAAATCAAAACATGCTGCTTAGCATAGCAACACCATGCTTTAAAGGAATCAGCATCAACAGCATCAGAGGAACCGCAACTCCACAACGAAAGATCAGCAACACCAAACTTTGAAAGATGCTGCTTAGCATAGCAACACCATGCTTCAAAGGAATCAGCATCAACAGCATCAGAGAAAACAGCAACAACAAGCCTTGAGAGAGGCGGCAACTACTGCATCGAAAGATCAGCAACTCCAAGCTTTGAAACAGATATCAACTACAGCATAGAAGGATCAACAAGATGAGCAACAACAAGCTACTGAGGAAGCAGCAACTACTGCAATCAAGCTTCTGAAAAAATCAGCAGCACCAAGCATCGAAAAGGACAGCAACAAATTGCAATGAACAATGCAGCTTGAAGAGCAACTTAGCAGCCTAGAACTCAGGTTCAACCTCAACCAAAAACATGAAATCAAAAACATGTAGTAAGCAATGCCAACAAGTTATTCCACAGGACTAATATAAGGAATACCCAAGCTTTCAAGAATTAAAATAGATTTAAGGTTAGGATGAGCAGATGTAAAATCAAGAGTGAGCTTCATTTTACAGTTTAAAGTCCATCGAGCGAGCCAATCAGCCGCTCGATTTTGATCACGAAACACATGCTTGAGAGTCATAAACTCAGACATTAATAATCTACAACAATTAAGAGTAGGAACAAGAGACCAAGGAATAACACCATGACTTGGATTCTTCAGAAACTCAACAAGCAAACCAGAATCAGTCTCAATGTCAACCATAATATAGCCTTTAGAGTTACAAAAACTTAAACCTTCCATCAGAGCCCTAGCCTCAGCCATAAGAGGAGGGAGCTTGCCAAAAACATTACCTATAGCATGAATGGGATTACCATCCTTATCCCTAATGATAATGCCAGCACCAGCCTCCCCAGAATAGGACACAGAAGCATCAGTATTGAGCTTGAGACGACCAGCATTAGGAGGAGACCAGTAAAGCACCAAAGGCCTGCTACTGATTCTACGACTTAAACTTAAAAAACTAAAAAGATCAGCAATATTCCTAGCATTAGACCAGTGATGATACTTGAAAATACCGGCATCATGCATATAACAAATGATATGATTGACAGAAGTAATAATGAGACTAGAATTGACACTAGCATTCTTGAACTTAACTCTATTTCTATACTTCCATATCATGCTAAAAACCAAAGAAGGAATAACATTGATAATATGATTCTTCTTTTTAGACATCACAAACCAATTTCTAGACATATGTGCAGGAGTCATATAGCGATATATTGGAACTTTGAACAGACTGGCAAAGTGCAGCCAAACACTCCAGGAAACCTCACATGAAATGAACAAATGGCAAGTAGATTCATAATCAAGACAAAACTGGCATTTAGACACAATAACAAGATGCCTATTTCTAAGGATAGAATCAATAGAAACATAATTATTAATAACCTTCCAATGAATAAAAGCATGCTTTCTAGGAGTTAAATTATTCCACATTTTATAGAACAAGTCAGACTCAACAAAATGAGTACGAATATGCTCCCAAGTATGCTTATGACTAAAGTTACCAGTCTTAGACAAGCTCCAACGAATCTTGTCCTTCATGTTCAGGTTAATAGGGCATCTGCTGATACGATCAAAATCCTCACTGCTTAAGATACCCTGGATAGAAGTAAGATTCCATTTCCCATCCCTCCAATACCTATTAACCTTTTCAGGATGAAACCAATTATTATCAAAGGAATTGTCAAGAGTAAGGAGTGGATCAGAATTGGACCATCTGTCCAACCAGAAGTCCATGTTACCCTCCCCTAAAGACCAGCATACATACTGATCAGCCACAGATTTAATACTCATAAGCCTTCTTCAAATCATAGAGCCCTTGCCCTTGTAATCCAGCTGCAAAGGATGCTTAGAAACACAGTATATATCATGCATAAGATTACACCATAACATCTTATTCTCCCTAAACTGAAGCCAGAGATTACAAGAAGCAGTAAGCTGAACATCAGCCAAATTTCTAATGTTAAGACCCCCTTCCTTAAACGTTTTACAAACTTTATTCCAACTACACCAATGCATTCTACGATCTTGACTAGTAGAGCCCCAAAGAAACCCATTAAAAAGCTTTTGAATTTTGATGATCACAGAGCTAGGAAAAATATTGCATTGCATCCAATATAAAACAATGCTCATTAGGACAGAATTAATTAAGGTGATTTTGCCAGCAAAAGACAAGTGCTTAGATTCCCAATCAGCAATTCTAGAGGAGATCTTTTTGAGAAGATTTGAATATAAAGCAGCCTTATTATTAGAACTAATGGTAATGCCTAAATAAAAAGCAGGAAGAGTAGAACTATTAAAACCAGTAATATTAGAGATAGAACTTATCTTAGCCTCACTAATACCACCTGCAATAATAACCTTGGTTTTACTTTTGTTAATCACTTGACCAGAAGCAGCTTGATACTCCTGCAAGAATAGATTAAGTGATACTAGAGTAGCATCCTTGCAATTAGTAAAGAGAGGAATATCATCAGCAAAAGCCAGATTGCTGATGCAAAGATTGTTACGACCCCTAAACCTCATATTCTTGTTCTGATGAAAGATTAACGAAATACCCCTTAACAGGACCTCCTCAACTATAATAAAAAGGGTAGGAGAGAGAGGATCACCCTGCCTCAAGCCTTTAGCAGTTTTGAAAAAACCAAAAGAGGCACCATTAAGCAAGATAGAGACATACACATTAGACAACATCCTATTAATGAGACTAGTAAATCTTTTGGAAAACCCAAAGCAAGTCAAAACTTTATTTAAGAAAGAATGACTGAGCTTATCAAAGGCTTTACACATGTCAAGATGAATTACTATATTATGATCCTTCAATTTTATGTTTAAATCATGCAACAACTCTTTAGCAATAAGGACATTAGAATGGATAGAGTTACCAGGCACAAAACCACCCTGAGATTTAGAAATTATTTTAGGCAACAAGACAACCAGCCTATCATTCAGAAGCTTAGCCATAATTCTATTAAGTAATGTACATAAACTGATAGGCCTGTAATCAGACCAACTAGTAGGGTTGTTAGACTTAGGTATCAGTAGAGCTGTTAGGGGGCTTCCTAACCCGTTAACCCGCCCGGGACCGGATCGGTAAGACCCGCCCGAGACCGGTCCGGATACCTTAGGGAGCGGGTTGGGAGCCAAAATTTTGGACCGATTCTCTTACCGGTCTGGACCGGTCCGCCCGGTAACCAGCCCGGTAAGGGAGATATATAATATTTTTTCCTAATCTATGTATATTTTTTATTAAAACCCTAAAAAAATTATGATAAACTAACAAATCCGCCCGTTAAGAGTCGGACCGGACCGACTCGACTCTTAACGAGCCGGTCCCGGTCCATCATATTTGGCTCCCTTCGCTTAACGGTCCGGCTCGACCCGCCCGCTAGCTTAACGAATCGGTCTCGGTCCCGTCCAAACCCGGACCGACCCGACCCGATAACAGGTCTAGGTATCAGGCAGATACCAGTTACAAGAATCCCTTTAGGGATGCTACAACCTCTAATGAAATGGTGAATGGCATTAACAAGATCATGCTTTATAATATTCCAACATTTTTTTATAAAAAAAAGAGGTTGAAACCATCCATACCTGCCACACTGGAGACCTTAAGGTTGTTGATAGAATTAAAAACCTCATCTTCACCAGGAAGCTTTAACAAGCTCTTATTGTCCTCAAGAGTGATAATGTGAGGAATAACCTCAAACATAGGATGATTCAACAAATCAAGCTCAACCTGCTCTTCAGTGTATGGACTGCTGGCAAGAGCATCAGTAAAAAAAGAGACAGCAGACTCACCAATGGCATTCTTTTCTAAAATCCAAGAGTTATTCACTTTTATACCATTGATGGCAGATTTCTTTCTTTTTCTCGAAACATAACTATGAAAAAGCTTCGTGTTTCTGTCACCCTCCTTAATCCAATCCACATTACACTTTTGAAACCAATACTCCTCCTCCATTTTATAGGCATTCTTCAGCAAAGCATTATACTTATTAAGCTCTTCTTTAGATTGACTAGTATTTAGCTGTTGATGCAGACTTTCAACCCTCAAAACCTCATCTTCTAAAGCTTTGACCTTACTAAAAATATTCCCAAACTGATGCTTATTCCAATCAATAAGGGCCACCTTCAATCTTTTTAACTTGTGCCAAAACTTAACCAAAGGATCCCCTACCATATCCTGAGACCAGCTAGCAGAAACAATCGAAGGAAAAGAATTATCAAGTAACCACATGTTTTGAAAACAGAAATTCTTCTTAAAGCCAAAATTCACACTAGAAACATAGATAATGATAGCCACATGATCAGAACCCGTTCTAGCTTTATGAACAACAATGGTATTAGTAAAGAAATCATTCCAATTATCATTTAAAAACACCCAGTCCAACCTTTTCCACTTAACCTTATTAGACCAAGTGAACCTAGAGCCAGCATAACCAGCATCCAAGAGCCTACAGTCACTAATCATCTGGTTGAAATCATCAGCACTATTTTGGCAAAACGTAGAACAGCCAACTTGATCATCAATAGAACTAGTGGCATTGAAATCACCACAAACAAGCCAAGGAAGACCACCAATAGAACAGGAAATATTTCGAAGAACATCCCAAATCTCAATTCTATTCAAACGTTGGCATTTGGCATATACAAAAGTTAAAAAAGAGCTGCAGTTTAAGCTATTATGAAAAGCATCAATATGGACACATTGAGCATGGTCCACAAGAATGTTAACAGTAATAGTATCATGCCAAAAAAGCCAAATTTTATTAGAAACATTCGAAAAACTATGAGCACAGCCTAGCTTAGAAGCATAACTACTAAGATTATCATTACTGATCAGAGGCTCCTGAACAACAATAATCACAGATTTGTTTTTGTTAGAAAGATACTTAAGTCTCCTGAAAGAAGATTTATCCCTGATACCTCTTATATTCCAATTCAATATATTAATCATAATTAAGAGCTCGTTTAGAATTACGTGTTGCAGAAAGTTGATGAACATTCCTAGCCAGCCTTTTCTTCTTAGCAAGTTTAAGCTGTTTGTCAATGATGGTACTGAAATCTTCGTCATCAGACGTCTCTTTTCTCATTTTACTTCTAGTTAACCTTTTACCTGGCTGCACCATAGCTTTAGGAGAAATAACAGCATGACTTCTAATAGAATCATGAGGACTATCTTTGTTAGCTTTTGGAGAAGAAAACTCAGAAGCTAAGTTTTCATAATCTAAATTGTTAGTAGCATCTTCAGGCGAATGTAAAGCTCCAATTCTTTCCTCATTGTTATCTTTATCTTCAGGTTCTTGAAGAGTGTCATCCACAACCGAAGCCTTAACAACCTCAACAGAATTAGCAACTCCTTCTTTATGATTCTTAGGAGAAGATTGAAGGCTCCCATAACATATACTTTTAGGAGAAGATAGAACATTCTCCTTTTCACTGACCTTATTCAGTACATTGGAACCAAAATGAAGTGTTTGAATAGCCTCATTAATTTCATTAGATGAAGGCCCCTGACGATTAACACAAACTTTGGCCTGAGTCTCATTGACTTTGGCTTGAACTTCAGAACTTACCAATCTTTCAGCAGTTTAAACAACAAGATTATCATTCCCAGTACTGAACTGCCTCCCATCCTCTTTATATTTCTTACATTGTTCAAAACTATGTCCAAGATGATAACAACAACTGCAATATTTAGGAAGATTCAAATAAGTAATTTGAACCCAGCAACCCTGGTTGCTACCAAATCCAACCCAGACATCATGAAAAAGCTTTTTAGTGACATCTAATTCAATTATTGCCATACAATGACTATAGTAAGCCCGGTTCTTTGATGGAATCTTGACCTGCATAATCCTACCCAAAGATGAAGCAATATCATAAATAACTTTTTCATTGAACAAATGCTCAGGAAGATTACCAATCTTGATCCACACTGGCGTGACAGGACACTCATATTTTACATTGAAATCTTCAGTCCATTTTAACATTCTGATCACCGTAGAACCAACTGTCCATACATTCCTTCTCCATAACTTACCGAAATCCTCAGCAGAATCAAACTCGATAAGAATGTGCCTGGAATCCCAAATGGTATAATTATACTCTTTAACAAAGTATAATTTGTCAAGAAACTTAATCAAAAGATTTCTTTTTGGCAAACCCGCAGAGCATTTTCCTACAAGCATGAACTTCGATTTTACTTTGAGGTAGGACAAGAATTCATCAGCGTATTGCAGAGAAACATGGTCACTCTTGAAACTAACATTTTCGACGTTGAAAGCATCAACAGCACCCTTAGCACCACCAGTCACAACATCAACGAAACTCCTGGCTTTCCACAGATTATCCTTAGAACTCTTCACCGATGAAGAACTTATATTTTCCTGAACAGGAGGAACTTGATTCATTGGAAACCGAAAGATATATCATTAGATAATGATTGAAGAGGCATGAAGAATCATGACAAGAATACGAAGAAGAATCTTGATTCTTGGAGAGAACGACTTTTCGACTTTCTCTTAAAAAGGGAATAAATCGGTAAGTATCTTATACTTTTATCGTTGAATGGTGAACTACTTTTGTATTTCTGGTGAGGTTACGTGAGTTTTTTTGCGTTAAAAAAAGTATTGAAAGAGAACATAAATTTTTTGGTTTAGTATCGGTTTAGATTTAAAAATTAAATTATTATCTATTTAAAACTGTTGTTTTTTTTGTATTTAAGATATGTTTACTTCATTTTTATTTATTTATTATCAGACATCGAATTATCTTTTATAATATTTAAAATATTTTTAATTTGTTATATAATTTAAATAAAGATGACGATTATGACGAATCTATTAACATCAATTGCAGATTTTTTTTAAATATATTAGAGTAGGTGATTTCTCGATCCCTTTCAAGTCAGCGGCTCGACTCATTTGTTCGGCACCTCTGTAAAAACTAGGGACACAATCAAACGAACAAGAAAAATAAAGTCGAAAAAAAGCTTTTAGTCGTACTCAGAGAAAAATGATGCTGATGATGGATATCGAAAAGATAACAGTGAGATATTTATTCGATTCCTAAATAGTTGAATTACAGAGGTTGGTGTTTGCTTTTTTGATATTAGTATTTATTATAGTTGATAGTATTTGAGGTATAAGTTATACGACGGTTGATAAATTTGGAAAATTGTAAAGTGTTTTATGGTTAATTATTTTACGTGATTTTATTTTGATTTTTAGTTGATATGTTGTATTAATTTAGGTTTTACTCGTTTTTAGTTTTTTTTCTGTAAAATATCATTGAGAAGGTTTTTTTACAGTAAAAATAAAACAGATAAAGGTTATAAAGAAGATGACATTTTGACAGGCATTAAACCTGTTTAATGAGAAACCAGGTCAATTATGATAGATGCTAAACCAAGGCAACTATGATATGCTAAAACATATAATGAGAAACCAGACCAACTATGATAGATGCTAAACCCGACCAACTATGATAGATGCTTAACCAAGACAACTATGATATATGCTAAACCATATAATGAGAAACCATGCCAACTATGATAGATGATACACCATATAATGAGAAACCAGACCAACTATGATAGATGCTAAACCAAGCCAACTCTGATAGATGCTAAACCAAGCCAACTATGATAAATGTGAAACCAAACCAACTATGATGGATGTTGAAACTTATAATAAGAAACCAGACCAACTATGATAGATGCTAAACCAAGACAACTATGATAGATAATAAACCATATAGCCCCCAAGGGGGTAGCCGAGTTGGTTGAGTATGGCATTCTTATGACCAAAAGGTCATGAGTTCGAGTCCCTCTACATACGTTTTCTCGGCTGAGCCTGTCACCTTGTGTGGTTTACCTTCTGTCGTTGGTTTGCAGGCTATCGCGTCAGACTGAGGGTTTACCCTGTGCGCACTCATTGCACTCTGAGTAGCGGCTGCGGGTTCCCTCCGAAAAAAAATAAAAAAAATAAAAAAATAAACCATATAATGAGAAACCATGCCAACTATGATAGATATTAAACCAATACAATCATTTTAGATGTTAAACCATATAATGAGAAACCAATGTAATTTATTTAAAAAAAATCATGAATAGATCTAATTTTATTCGTCTTAAAGAAACAAAACCGATGGTATTTTTGGATCCATTTTTCGAGTTACAGTTTAAAATATACAAACTTTTAAAAATTGTATAACGTCGTAAAAAGTCCGAGAAAAACTACAGTCTAGAAGCTATGATTGTTAGATTCAACATCGGAGTTGCATAGGACGCAAGTCGGGGGAGTATTAAATCTCCAACTCAAAAGCTTATCGCGGATGGTTAGTTTGTCCTGAATATCACACCACAAGATGAATGCATAAGGAGGAATGTTAAATTTATGATATACTAATCTCATCCATCCGACACGGGGAATGAGCGTACTAATGATATTGATCATAATTTTGGAATCATTTGTTAACACTCTAATAGTGTTCATCTTCGAGGAAGAGACTAGGAGGAGGAAGGGAGAAGATAATGTTGTGGATTTCCTAGAGGTTGCTGCGGTTTTTAGCACTTGTAGATCTAACAAATGATGGCCAGCTCTAGAGCCCATCAAAAATAATATCTGAAATTTTAAAGTTTTTACCAAACCTAGAATTGTAGATGTTATTAAGCCCGTAGTGGATAACAAAAACAATTATAGAGCAGTAAAAAATAATAAAAAATAAAAAGGTAGTATACCATTTACGAATCAATATTCTCAATAAATTATTGGTGCGAGGACTAAAGGATAAAACTTCCTTAAAAAAATTACATACGATTTTCATTACTCAATTTGTTTTTTTCAAAAGAAGTACATAATCTTATACTTTAATCAAAATTATGTACGTCCATTTCATTTAACTATACATTTTGTTGCTTTTAAAGTTAAATTATAAATAAAAAAATATATACAACTTTAAAAAGTCGTTAATTTTTTATATTTTATGCAAATTTCAATTACAAATTTTTATTTAGATTAAAAAAATTACAATTTTTTATTAAAAAATTACAAATTTTTATTTTATATATATATATATATATATATATATATATATATATTCAAAACATGTTCGAACGATATAACAACATCAAATATATTTGTCTTCTCACTTATTGTTTTATATTTCTCAATTAATGTTTTTTTATATGTTATATCTTTAACTATCGTTTGAGAAAATAAAATATGAAAGCATCATAAATTTTAATTTTAAGACAAACAAAACTAGATCATTGAATGAAATTTTTTTAAAATTTTTTTTACGAGGACAATTGACCATAGTTTTATATTTTGCATAACCCTAATTTTGTATTTCATATAATCCTAATTTTAAGTTTCCACTTAGGAAATAAATATATAAATAAAATTTATACTTAAAAAAAACAAATTTTACAATAATTTTGTGTTTCACGTTTTCGTTTCTAGTTTTGCATTTCGCACTTACGTAAAAAAACATATTATGCTTTTCAAATTTAACGATGATTTTGCGTTTTGAATTTTATATATTTATTTCTCGTTTTGAAATTTTAAGTTTTCATTCATAGTTTCACATTTCGTACTTAGAAAATAAAATAAAATAAGGCACAAAATCGATTTCTTGATCCTCCGCTGGATTTTGAGTTTGAGAGAAAAACAAAAAAAAGAGATAAAAAATTATTTTGTAAACCGGATGAGTGTATCGGTTTAAGATCAGAGAATCTTATGGGTTACCATTAGGGATTTAAACGTCATCCGTAAGTTAAATGAGCGTATCAGCTTCTCAGAAAATTGGTCTACGACAATTGATGATTTCAACAATTGTTGTTACTAATAGTTCCAGACTTATCAAGACTCTAAATCTACTATCTGAAAAAATCATAACGGGATATAAAGAGAGAAACACGAGATTCTAGAGAGACAAAATGGTAAAAAGTAGTTATACAATAATAAATATTCACACATCTCTATAAACTGAATATTGTTTTATATAGTAGTGGAAATGGCCAAAACCCACATGGGTGACCCACTTTATCATATTCCTACCCGAGATGGTGCTAGCTTTCTGGCCTTATAGGATGTCAGACCATGACACATGTGTGCCAACCATTCAATGCGTGTCAGGCCGTACTTTTAAAAAATGGCTCTTAGACAGCCTGAAGCTCTAATCGATTGCGCTTCTCCATGAAAGTAACCGTTAAAGAGATGGCCTCTCTATAAATACCCCTCACAAATTCACTATTTATCTTCAAAGAATTTATAAATAGAGAAATAATTTTTTAGCTCGGTTTTTCTCGAGAGATAAAAATCTCATCTGAAAGAGCTGCCGAATACCGATCTGCAAGTGTAATTGACAACTCGCCGAAGTTCTCTTCTCATACGAATCTATACGGTTCTTTCAACCCCGACCAACGTCGTTCTTCTGAAAATCAAAATCTTTCCTCACATCCGCCCTTTCCACTCTTGCTTTGACTCATCAACTATACCTGAATTCCTCCTCTCAATTGTCGGTTCCTAGCTATGGGAGATTCGAGCCCTTCATCATCACCCAACATTCCTGAGATAGTTCACCTAAGTTTGAGCATTATAGGCATTCAAACCGGCCGTAACACCACTTCCACTTTTAGGGGGTAATGCAGTGTGGATCGTTCGTGACCACAAAAAAAACTTAGGGATGCTGCCATTGCTACCGTCACTCAACACAAAGATGAGTCGATTTTTAACGAAGACTATCTCGAACCAAGATCCAATCAAACTGTCCCTATCCTCGCCCCTTAAGGAATTGGCTGTCACCAAATGGGGTTTTCCAGTAAAAAAAACAAGAAAAGGTGACCCAAGTTCTCACAACTCAAAATCCTAAAAAGGTCGACGTTATTTCAAAGAAACAAAAAGGCTCCAAGAGCTTTCCTTCCAAAACTACCCGATGGGAGATCAACAATGCTATTAAAAATCATACCGTTGATAAGTCATTTGTCGCCTCCAAAGGGTCAATCGTTCCAAAGTGAGACTTCCCAACCAAGTCAAAACAAAAAGTAGTGTCGAATGATGATGATAATGAACATATCGAGATAGCCGACACTGTTCCTATTACTGATGACGTTAGTGGATCTGATGTCGACCCGACCGTTGTGGTCCATAGAGACGGGAAACAACCTATTATGGATGGACCCGGTGCTGCTAATCTCTCGAGGGAGAAGGGAACTAGTCGTGGTATCCGAAGTATTGAATTGGGGTGTTAGGTTTCCACTTGATCCAGACGTGTTGGGATACTTCAAGCTTGTCGAGCTAGGCCCATCCCAATTTACACCTAACGTTTGGTTTACGCTGATGATGTATATAATAGCCTTGCGCTTATCTAGAACATCGATACCGATGGAGGAATTCGTAGCTGTAACTGGCATATTAAAAGTGCCAAAATTTCATTCTTTCTATATTTCCTTAGCCAACAGCTTGAAAATATTAAACAACCTACTAGAGGCCGACAAGGCGTGGAAGCATCAGTTTGTGTTCATTAGTGGGGCTTCGGAAAATTGACAACCTCAATCAGAGAAAAACCCAAGGCGACTGACCTAAAAATAGGTTCGAGAAGGTACGCGCCTATATATAACCCATTTTTGGGTAAAAAGTTAGTTGTTTCTTTGGCAGGCCTTAAGGTGAAATTGCAGGCTCTGAAAATAGAGCATAAGGAATCGGCCATAGAGACCTTTAAGGAGTCGTGTAACTGGGTCAAAAGAAAATGGGGTCCACTTGATCCAGACGTGTTGGGATACTTCAAGCTTGTCGAGCTATGCCCATCCCAATTTACACCTAACGTTTGGTTTACGCTGATGATGTATATAATGGCCTTGTGCTTATCTAGAACACCGATACCGATGGAGGAATTCATAGCTGTAACTGGCATATTAAAACTGCCAAAATTTCATTCCTTCTATATTTCCTTAGCCAACAGCTTGAAAATATTAAACAATCTACTAGAGGTCGACGAGGCGTGGAAGCATCAGTTTGTGTTCATTAGTGGGGCTTCAGAAAATTGACAACCTCAATCAGAGAAAAACCCAAGGCGACTGACCTAAAAATAGGTCCGAGAAGGTACGCGCCTATATATAACCCATTTTTGGGTAAAAAGTTAGTTGTTTCTTTGGCAGACCTTAAGGTGAAATTGCAGGCTCTGAAAATAGAGCATAAGGAATCGGCCACAGAGACCTTTAAGGAGTCGTGTAACTGGGTCAAAATAAAATGGGGTCGGGCTTTCCATCGTTGCTTCCTACCTGTAAACCTGATCAATAGCCATCTTTGGTGCTGCTCTGATATTGATTTAACCGCTGAGCAGTTGAAGGTGGCGCCCAATCCAATTGAATTGGTTGAAAAATTGTAAGCCCCCGATGCCCAAGTCACCATACCTAAGCGCAATAAGGCTTCTTGGGAAAAACGCGCCAAGCCCCACAAGTTTTCTGATCCTATATTGGAAAAATTTGACACTGATAACATAGTTGTGGAGGCAGTTTGTGTGGAGACCACGATGATAGAAATGGTTGTCCCTGAGGTCTTGGATGTGCAAGTAGTGGATCCCGAGCCCCCGATGGTGGAGAATGTAGATACTGAAAACACAGTTTCCCTCAACGACCATGCTATTAGTAAAGGAACACCCTCGAGTGATGGAAATAATAGAAATAAAACTCAAGAGTGATGGTGACCACAAAAAATCACGATCTGCCAAGGAGAAGAAAACCCAGGTTTCCATTGTTCCAACATATGGCCCTACATATGGTCGAGCAGACTACTATATAAACCATGTCCGAACAATACTAGAGAGGGGACAAAATAGCACTGCCTGACGTGGGATCGGGAAAATGAGAAATTATAGAGAATGGGAGTCTATTAAAATATTACAGAGAATTTTGGAGAGTGGTCCGGGTGCGACGGGCTTGGAAAACTAATCTGACAACGCGATGTCGATCCTACACCGTACTTGGCCAGTTCGGGGCCATTAAACATCACAACACCCCATGAGAAAAATTTATTCCCTGATTTAAATTATACAACTCCCACGTGTGGAGGCATAACACTTGAAGATCCGCTTCCCGTGCTTTCGCTTCCTGCACTCGAGGGTTTTAGCAACCCTAGATTATCCGATGATTATTCGCCTTCTGGTTCCTTTTAAATTTGATAGTCGGACACAATTTAAGTTTCGTTATACCATATGTCGGCTCCTCTTCCCTTGAAGGAAAGGAAAAGGAAAGCCAAGAAGCTAAGTGATAAACTGTTGTAGGCTAAAGAACGGATATCCGAACTGGAAGGACGGCCCAAGAGAAAACTCTAAGCTCGAGAGAATTAGAGCTAGATACCCGGTAGAGAATCGGTCGCACAACTACATGGGCCAAATTGACCAAAGCTGAACTCCAGGAAAAAGAGGAAAAGTGGAAAAAATAAAAATCAAAATACCAATAGGTTATTAACACTTTGCATTCTAGAAAACAAGTTGTTGAACAAGAATGGGATCAAGTTGTTTCAAACCCGTTTCTCCCGTACTCAGACTTTTAAAGCTCTTCACAATATCCGAATTGAGACATCCAAACAGAGTAAGGAAAAAAAACAATGAGTTTGTAAAAAAATGTGTAAAGATCATGGATGGTCAAGTTACCGACGCTAAAGGTGCTTTAGCTATGGATCTCCACCGACGATTTCCAAATGTGCCTCTCAGGTGGTGTGGCCCGATGTTCATGAAAAGGACCGCCTCAAGAGATTAATTGCGAGAACAAAAACGAAGAACAAGAAGACGATGATGATTCATCAGAAGAGTCATCTGGTAATGGGGCTTCAGGGAAAAGAGATTAAGTTCAAATATATTTGTTTTTGTTACTTCAACGTGTACTGCCCGCAGCTGTTACCAAAAATTTTGTACCCTAACCCTTGTGGCAATGTAACTTCGGTATTTTAATTTATTTATCTTGTGTTAGTCCCTATATTTTTATTCTCTTAGTCAAAAGTAATCTATTTCTGACGCGGAGATGAAAATAGTTAAATAACCTAACAAGTCTGAATTATGAAAATAATGTAGATAAACCGACGTTGAAAGATCCTTTTTGCCCAAATAATAAGAAAAATATGGAGAAACCGACGTTGAAATACCTTTTAAGTCAAAATAATAAAATATAATATAAATCAACAGACGTTGAAGGACCCTTTAAGTCTAAATAATAAGAATCATGTGGATCAACCGACGTTGAAAAACCTTTTAGGTCCAAATAATAAAAAATAATACAGGTCACCGACGTTGAATGATTATTTAGGTTGGAACAAACTTGCAAACATTGATTAAGGCATTTTTATATTAATAAATCGGTTTCTGTAGACACCTCGTTAAAACCTTTATGCGCCACCAGGATAGGAAATAATGTGTTCCCGACCAAAATTGTTTACAATAAGATAGACAAAAACACATATATTCAAAATTACTTTAAATATAAATTAAGATGTTCAATATTCCAACGCAGTCATAAGGGTCAGTTGTTTTTGTCCTTTAACCGATAGGTGCCCAACTTTATCTTCTCTGTCACATGGTAAGGGCCTTCCCAGTTAGGTGCAAATTTCTCGAGGTTCTTTTCTTTTGTATGCAAGAATACTTTTCTCATGACCTTATCACTGACCATATAATCCCTTATTTGAACCTTCGACGTGTGCCTGCTTTGCATTAGGGCCTAGTAATGTAATGAATTCAAATGGGAACGACTTCGCTTTTCCTCGACCAGGTCAAGGGTAATACGTCGACCCTCATAGTTGTTGTTTTTTTAGAAATGCTCAACCCTGTACGATGAGAACATAGTTTCTGAGGGGGTCCCCACCTCCATACCATATACCAAAGCGTAAGGCGTTCTCAAGTAGAGGTATGAGGAATAGTTAGATATGCCCACAACACCTCATGTAAGTAATTTGGAAATTTCCATACTTTACCTTCCATATTATTCTTGAGACCGTCAATGATAGTTCTATTCGTTAGTTAAACCTGACCATTTGCTTGGGATGAAACAATGCTGAAAACATTACTGGATTCCTCGAGAAGAAAAAAGATCTCTCATTTCACTGCTATCAAATTGTGGGCCATAATCCATAGTTAGACTCCTCGAGACACCAAAGTAACAACAAATGTTTGACCAAATAAATTTAATTACATATTTAGCCCTTGTCCAGGAAAGAGGTTTAACTTCAATCCATTTAGAGAAATAGTCCACTGCGACCACTATCGTCTGTCTCCCCCCTGTTGCCCTCGACAGTGGCCATACTAATCAGTCCCCTACCGGTCAAATGTTAACCCTCAGACACAGATTCAAGTTGCATGGCGGACATGTCAAATGAGTTCGCGAATCACTGACAAGTATCACACCTCTTAACCAAATATGTAGCGTCGACCGCTATTGTGGGCCAATAAATTCCCGACAACAAAACTCTTCTAATCAAGGCCTTGACACTACAATGAACCGACCCTTCTCCACCATGAAGTTCAGACAAAACTTCCCACGACTTGTTGTGTCCAAGACATCTTAGCAAAGGTCTACTCAAGGACTTTTTTTAAGAATGCCCCCTAGAAGTGCAAAACCGTAACCATACATTTTTTGCCAAGGCTTTAACCGTGGGTAAAGTGTTGCTCATCAAGAAATTTTGAATGTCATATCTCCAATTTGTGCTACTATTGTCGATATTTGGCAGGCTATCTCTAGTCGGTTATCTAGCTCGGTCCATCTGATTATTGATGGGGCTTCATGTGTTCGGACCCAATGGTTATCCCAGGTGTACACCATTATTGTTAGAGAATATACGATTACATTTTCCGCAATATGGACATGTTTGTACGTAATTGTTTCAAAAACTACATAAAAAACCCTCAGCGTTGCTAAGTACTGGACCAAATTCTCATTTTTTACCTCAAAATGTTCAACACCATGATTAACTAGTAGTTGGGAATCACTTATTAACCGAACATGCTTGGCCCCACAAATTTACGCGAGTCTCAATCCTCATACCGCTACTTCATACTCAGCCTCATTATTTGAAGCTACACAGATGAACCTTATGGCTTCATGCATTGCTATCCCTAGAGGCGTGGTTACTTGGATTCCCGCTCCACGTCCATTAATGCTCGACCCTTTATCTGTTCGGCAATCCATTCGGTTGGCTTTCTTTTAAAGATCAACCTTAATTTTCTTTAATAGGTCATAATGAAATTCAACTAAGAAATCTACCAACGCTTGACCTTTAATGGACGTTCTAGGTTCAAACTCGATGTCAAAATCAACCAATTCCACGGACCACTTGGCCATTCATTCCACATTATCAGAACATTGCAGTATATATTTCAACGAGAATAACATTCAAAATATGACGTAGTGAGCCTAAAATTAATGTCACATTTTTCTTGCTACAATTACCAAGGCTAAGGCTAACTTTTCCAGTTTCAAGTATCTCTTCTCGCCGTCTAATAAACTCTTGCTTACATAATAAACAAGTATACGGGTCTGATCTACCTCACGAACCAACACTGCGCTAACTGCATTATCAGACACCACGGTATACAGAAACATGCTCTCCTTCGACAAAATCTTGGTTAATAGAGGGGGAAGACAAATATTCTGTTAATCCAAGGAATGCCTCGATATATGCAGGTATCTAATTGAACTCATAGGCTTATCTTAATACCTGAATAAATGTGGCACATTTATCAGAGTATTGCGATATAAACCGGTTCAAAGCTGCCAAACGGCCCGTCAAATCTGGAGTTCTTTGATATTTCTTGGCGGAGCCATAAGGTTCAAAGTATTCAGCTATATTGGATCTACCTTTATCCCCCTCTCACTAATCATATACCCCAAGAACTTCTCGGACCAAACCCCAAACGAGTACTTTTCTGAGTTCAACTTGAGAAATATTTTTTTCATGTTTTCAAACATTTCCTCCAGGTTGTAAAAATGGTCTTCATCCCTTGTATTCTTAACCAACATAACGTCTATATATATTTTCACGTGTCACCCAATCTACTCTCCAAAAACCTTGTTCACTAAACTATGGTAGGTAGCCCTCACATGTTTTAGATCGAACGACATAACTTTATAGTAATGCATACCTCTCCAGTTATAAATGACGTGTTATCCTTCTCAGATGATAACCAAATGGGAATGGAATTTATAAACAGTAATGTCATACTAATAACAGTGACGTTGTCAGATATCAAAATCAATAGAGTGAAGATCGAAATTAACAGATCAACCAACATTTTATACAAAGGAACCTATGAAAGAATGAAAGGGTCACCCGTGTTGATACGACGTCATAAATTCTTAGTAGACCTCGAGGGGAAAATTCATATTTTCTAGAGGAATTAGCTCTAGATATGCTCATTGGAGAACAAGAATTTGGAAAAGAAATGTGCAACGTCTGTTCATGGTAACAGATGTACCAAACCCATTAAATATAATATTGAGCTGACCATTCCACGCTCATAATACTGTCATCATATCAATGATCTACGAGTGTCTAAGATATCCTATAAACGGTAAATTCATCGTGATAAGAGAAAACTAACAAACATCAAAGAAATGTCTAGCAACACCCCATGCTCGCAAAACAATCAACGATAAGTTAAAGAGGTTATCACAAAGGAGGTAGACGACCCAAAGGGTTTACTTGGTCGGTGCAACAAAAGGAAAAACACAACAAATAATCGAAAAAATGAAAAAATCCCAAAGATCGAAAGAGACGCACCATTCAATCTTTAAGTATGATGTTTCTTAAAAAATGAAAAATAATATATACTTATGCAGAACCTATATGAATAGGACGTAACGAGAATCCTAGAAAAATTCATTTAACTTCACTTAAAGATCAATATTAATTACCGCATTGTAATATTAAACTAGAGGTAAAAATTCTAAGTAAATACAAAAGCAATCATTACTGAAGAAGATTGACTGGAAATCTTGGGACAAATACAAGAGTCGCATTAGCTAATGCTGATAGCGAAATCTATTATCGGAAATATAAAAATAGAAAGTGGAGAATGTGTGTAGAGTTTACGGAGTTAAATAAGGTGTGGCCGAATGATACTTTCCACTATGAATATTTGATCAGTCCATAGACGAAGCATCATGAATCAAAAGATTTCCTTTAAGGATACTTACAAATAAAATAAAAAGAACACACACTATTCATTACCAAAAGAGGATACATTACTACAAAGTAATGTCCTTCAGATTAAAATATTTTGGAGAAACCTAACAAATGTTGGTAAACAAAATATTTACAACTCAGATAGAAAAACACACACAAGCATATATTAATGTCATGTTGGTGACAAGTCCATATAATGAAGACCATTTGGTGGGCGTGACTAAAACATTCGCTACCCGAGGCTTGTTAGTTTAAAATTAAATCCATAAAATACATTTTTGGAGTTTGGTGTGGAAAATTTCTCGAATACCTGGTTTATAAAATGAAATCAAAGCAGATCAAACATAACTTACCAGCCTTGTAACAATTGAGGCTCCAAGAAACATAAATAAAATCCAACTTTTAAAATGAATACTAGCGATACTTAACATGTTTTTGTTGTGATCTTCGGACAAGTATCAACCGTTCTTCCAAGTGATGAGAGGAGCATGAAAATTGAAATAGACTCATACATGCGATGAGCATTCAACAACATCAAAAAAATTGTGGCCTCTTTAAAAATATTAACAAAGCTTAAGCAAGAATAAATCGTGTACATGTACTTGGAGAACTCAGAATATGCAGTTTACAAAATGCTAATAAGATAGTAATAAAGGAAGTGTTAATCCGTATACTATGTAAGTAAATATTTACTACATAAAGAAATTAAATACTTCTGGCTAAAAAAATAGCTTTAACATTGGTAATAGTGGCTAGAAAATGAGACCATAGTTTCAAACACATACACTAATTGTTAGAACTTCCTCCACACTAAGAAATATATTACAAAAGCCCAATGCTTTAGAAAGACTAATAAAATATTTGGTAGAGTTAGGAGATTACTATATAACATTCGAGCTTAGAAAACAAATAAAGGTACAGTAATTAGTCAATTCCCTAAAAAAATTCCATTCCAAAAGGCCAATCTTAAAAGATGATGAATCAAAAAACACATAAAGAGTCAGAACCGATGAGATGAGTAATAATCAAGGTTCATGAGCAGGAATCCAACTATCCTCAATTGGAGATATCCTAAATCAATTCATACGGTTTGAATTTTCAGCATCAAATAATAATAATACGAAGTTGTCACTGCATAACTTCATTTTATAAAAATATGCATAGTAAATATGGTACCACTGGTACCACTCTAACTAACTCCCAATTTTTGGTTAGCCAAATAAAATTGTAGGCCGAATTAAAATATAGAGAATATAATCTAATATCTAAAGGAGCTACGATGTTCCACTTTCCAATTCAAACATGTCAAATTTAAACAAGTGATGAGGGCAAACAGTTGACGTACTTGCTTCTTCGGCATGTATGCCCTTACTAAGATTCTTAAGCACAAATACATAGAAACTTTGTAATGAAAGAATTACATGAGAAGGAAGGCACACTCACCGCGGGGACAAAGCTTTATATAAAATTATACTACTCAAAGGTTATTATTCGTCGATAAATATGAAATATGCATGGTAAAAAGTAAAAATATGTGAAACATACTAAAAATTCACAAATTCTATTCAGGTCACACTAATTCTTTTAGAGATTATAACATAATCAATCTCTCGACATATGAAGTACATATATCATGTGACCAGCCCCGATGGCCTCACGAGGAAGAAAATATCTAATAGTTTTGTGGCTTACTTCTCTAAGTGTGTAGAAGCACAAATGAGTTGAAATATCATGATAATAGAGGTAATTAAAATTTTAAAAGTGAGTATTTATTACAGGTGCGATATTCTTAGTGTTATCACTACTTATAATGGAACACATCTCTAAAATTATAACATAACAAATTTCTTCAAAAAAATAGAATTAAATAAATATTATCCTCTCATTTCTATCCTCAAGTCAAAATACAAATCAAATTGACTAGCATAACAATATCGAGGCATATAAAATATGTTAAAAATACGTGAACTTGGTCGAATTACCTATAAAAAGTGTCATGGTCACAAAAGAAACACCATTTTCTATGGTATATGGAATAGAGGTATTAATATCAACAAAAATATGCATGCGATCATATTGGATAAAAGCATACAACAAAGAAAATAATAATCAAAACTGAAGAGCGGTAGTTGATCTAATCGAAGAAAGAAGGTTCAAAGCTCAGGATCATTCAAAATATTAGAATACATTGATGAGAAATAAATACAATCCAAAAATATGGTTCAAGAATTTTGAATCAACAAATAATAATAATAATAGTTTTCCAACATCTGAAGTTGGTGGGTGATTGGTAAACTACACCTGAACGGAGAAGAATCGTTTATGGTCGAATACAAAACCAAGCCACGGATCCATAAATTACTGGATAATATGAGACAACCCATTTAGAACCCCTTAAAATAGAGAATTTTTAACTCTATCATAGTCGTACGGACTAAAAAGTTTGTAACTCATTACTACTGATAAACATATTCATATGGATAATTTTTTCCCTCTCTTGGAGGCGTAAAAAGTCTCGAGGAAGCTTTCGACATCAATAAGATGTTTGGAATGCTAAAATTACAACTTGTATTTTAATAATACAAAGCATAATAGCTCAGCAAATGCTAGAAAATAACATGTCGAGGTAAAAATAACCTTATGAGAGTCCAAAACAAATATTTAATATCTATTGAAAAATACAAAGAATGTTAAAAAAATGTTTCACTGAGATACAAATGCTAAAACACAATATGTAAAAAAACATATCCTTTAGAAATAGTAAGACATATAACAAGTCTATCGATAAAATCACTTAAGCAAAAATACTTCAGTTGGAATAATTACATTCCTTAAAACAAATAAATAAAATTCTTCGGATGAAACAAGTCACAATAAATTATATGATTAAAAAATTATGGATGACCATGAATCAATACTAAGAAATAAAAATCTACATTTGCTAAAACAAAATCCTACCAGGAAGTCATACACCCTATCAACACTTGAACAATTCTAAAAATCTATAAATAGAGAACCTAAATATTCCATACAAAACCTTTTGGTTTCTTGAAATCGATTTGTTAATAACAAATATATAGAATGCAAGATGTGTCTGAGACACAAATACTTGTTCATAAAAAAATTAAAAATGAATAGTCATAAAACTCCAAAAAGTCTTAAAAAATACAACAACATGCGTTCAAAGGTATATGCAATATAGAAAGGTACAAATCACACTTCATTTTCCGAAAGAGAAATATTATTGGTAGTTAAAACTTCTGTAGTTGGAACATCATCTTTCGCCATACTATATGCTTCGACACGAGTGGTTTGAGAACTACTACCTATAACAAGCTCTTCTGCATAAGCATCCAAATTCAAACCCAAATGCTTTTCATCCTAAGGAATAAAAAAACAAAAGTTACACAAGCCAAAATTAGGGTACTTCAAAAAAAAATTAAAAACCATCTGACATCAGGTATCTTTAGCTGATTTTCAAGAACGAGAAATCATCATTTTCTTAAACGATGCATGCCCATAAGACCAAATGTGACGTTCGTCAACAAAATTCTTACAAGCAAACTTACACTTCGACGACATATAATTAAATTTCCCTTAGAGTTATGATCTTATGGAATCAACATCAGTTCTGGCATCAACAATTTTCTTATCAGGTAAAGACAAAAGTTTCTATAAAGAATCATGAGAAGATTAAGTATCAGTAAGTTTCTTCCTACACTATTCTAAAACATTGCCTCGTATAAAGGCTATTTTTTTAAAGTATAGAAGGAGGGATACCTTTTGGTTGAATTGTTACGAGCTTAAAGTAATGCGCTACCCAATTCACTAATGAGGAAATAGTTAATTTGTAACTCCTCACAAGCGACTTTGAGCTCAATCTTTAATTGTTACTCGGATATGGTCTTCTCCTCTAAAGTATCTCTAATAGCAACACTTATATTCAAATATCTAAAATCTCATTCAAGAAGATCTTGAAGACTTATTTGCAAATTAGTTTTCCAATTTGAAATTGCACATCAGATATCCGATTTGATCAAGTTTTTTTAAAAATGTAGGCGTTGATAAAATTAGATATCATATTTGGCTCGATTTTTTTAAGATTAATTTCTTTATAAATAGCGAACAAACTCATCCAATTCTCATTCACCACTCAAATCATATCTCAAACAATAATCTTCTTACAAAATCACTCAAAACACAATTCTACAAATACTACTACAACATATCAAATTATTCTAAAATAGTCTTTTTTCAATATTCGATCAACTCATCAAGTTTGTTTGGTGAAGGAAGACCATTGTTGATATTAGTGTTTGATGCGTTCTTTTTTTTCTCTAGCATTTAATTGTTCTTTCTTTTGATCGACTACTTCAATGAAAAAGGAAGAACAATTAATTATTAAAAGAATAAAAGACAAAAATTTAGATGAGTTATAAATAAAGTTTGTAATAGTGTAGTTAAATGATAAAAAAAATAGCAACAATAATCCACTTATAACAATCAAATTATAATAACCTACTAAGCTTATACTAATTTAATATAATAATTTACAAACAAAAGAATAACTTAATTATAAAAAATAACAACACCTATATTATACTATAGGTTGCAATAAAAATATAACAACACTTGTAATATTTATAAATTATAATCAAACCATAATAATAATAATTAAAGTAAAATAATAAAACTATTATAACCCACAATAAAACTATAATAAAACTATAGTAATAAAACTATAATAAAACTACCAAACCATAATAAATAATCAAAGTATAATACCAATTTGTTTATCAAATAATAACACATCTTATTTATTCTATATGTGTTACAAAACTACTCTAACAACACTTGTATTACACGTAAATTATAATTAAACCACAACGATTGATGTAGTTGCACAAATCTATTGATATATGACCCTTTTGGACAAGCTGAAATGGGCTTTATTAGTGGCTCGGTTATCCAAATTAGGTGGTACGACTACTCAAATCGAGCGTGTCGACAAGTCTAACGAATTTCGAAAGCATCACTAGAAATTTCTCGCTGATGAAGTTCATGCCCAAAAATCCACAGTTTAGGCTCTCTTTTAGTTGTTTTCGTTATTTTTGTACATTTTCTTATTTTCTTAGAATTAATTAAATTACTTAAACAACTTCGGCTCAAATTTATTTTATTATGCAAAGAATGGGCTGTAATTTTTATGTAGGGTTTCGAACACTTCTATCACAGGCACTCAAACTCTACTTTTGTCGTTAGACTTTTTGAATCAAATTTGAGATTGTTTTTTTCTAAATCTCTTTATCTCTAACCTAGGGTTACAGTTTATATCCACTGTTTTGTTTTCTCTTTTTTGATTTCTTACAATCATTGACTTTGTTTCGATATTCATCGCCATCAGTTGGTATCTGAGCGACAGAGCTCCTACAACGTGGGCTAAGGAGATATGTCGCCTAAAAAATCCATGTGCAGGAAGTCAACTCTTCCAATCGCAGAACCGGTCGATCGGGAGGAGATAGAAAACCGATTTGGCCAGATACGTGAACATATGAATTTGTTGGGAGACCAGATGGGGGGCGTACATGACGCTATACATATGATGTTGAACAACCAAAACAACGGATTTTGAGCTCCAGGTTCGAGCAACGAACCGTTAAGATCTGAGAGAGAGAGATCGCTCAGGAACATAATCAGTTTGCTCATCTAGGGAATAAGGTAGAGATCTATATTACCCCCCAAGACTATCGTAAACAGGTCTTTGAGCAGCCGTCAATGAGAGATTTTGATCAGAACACCAACAACTGGTGGGAATCAGGATTGAGACTTGAGATCCTATAGTTTCAGGGAAGTCTTGAAATAGAGGAATTTTTAGATTGTATCGGCTCAGTTGAAGAATTCCTTGATTTCAAGGAGGTTCCAGATGAAAAACATGTACAGTTGGTTGTAACTAAGTTCTGAGGTTGAGTTGTATCTTGGTGGCAACAGTTAAAACAGACCAGGTCGAGGCAAGATAAGCAAAAAATAACAACTTGGGCTAAATTTGTGAATCACTTAAGGGCTGCGTTTTTGCCTTAACATTATGCACATATAAACAATTCCAAAAACATAAACAATGGTTAATGACTGTTGATGAATACACTAACAATTTTTTCATGTTGTAAAACTGTGTAGATATTGCTGATTCGGGAGATCAATTAGTATCTCGCTATATAGGTTGGATGAGATAATACTTTCAGAACTAGGTCAATATGTTCGACCTTGTGAATGTGTCTAAAGCACATTAACGCACACTGCATTTGGAGTAAGCCTTTTCGCTAAGGCCATATGGAGGAGACACTACCATGACAGCACCAATCGTGTTTCCAAAAAGGACGGTTCCAGGTCCGAGCTCAACACTACCAACTGCCCTCCCTATTCGTGCAGGTGCTTAGTCATAGGTCCTTAGTCGCATAGGAATTCCTTGCAGATTATGTGTTACCATTGTCACAAACTATGGCACGTTGCTTCGCAGTGTCCAAAATTATAAAAAAAAAACACAACAATTGAGGGGTTTGTTCATCGGAGGTGCTGATTTCAATATAGAAGGTGAACCACAGTTTGATGAGGAAATGGAAGATTCCGTTGATGAGGTTCAGTCGAACCAGGTTACCGAAGGACATGTTGGACAGGAGCATATGAGTCCAAAGGAGCACGAGGAGATCCGTAGACAGATGAAAGAACTATTGACTAAAGGCCACATCCGTGAGAGCCCCAGTCCTTGTGCTGTTCCAGCACTACTAACACCAAAGAATGATGGCTCAATGAGGATGTGTGGATAGTCGAGCTATCAAAAAAATTATAGTAAGGTATTAATTTCTTTTTCCTTGACTTGATGATTTATTGGATAAATCGAGTGGTGCTACAATGTCTACGAATCTGGATTTGAAGAACATATATCACCAAATTCGTATTCACATTGGAGATGAGTGGAAAAAAAGCCTTTAAGACTCGATAAGGCCTGTTTGAGTGGATGGTTATGCCATTCTGCCTTTCCAAATGCTCCTAACACGTTTATGAGGGTTATGAACCAGGTATTTCGTTCATTCATTGGAAAATTCTTAGTTGTGTACTTTGCCAATATTATGATATATAGTACTACGGAGGACCTGCACCTCCAACATTTACGGGCAATATTGGTTGTTTTTAGGTAAGGTGAGTTTTAAGGTGGACTCAATTAGTGCTCCTTTATGACAGATTCAGTTATATTCCTTGGGTATGTTGTTTCGAAGGATGGATTGTCAGTGGATAAGTCAAAGGTAGCAACAGTGCGTGACTGGCCTATACCTACTTCTATCACAAAAGTCGATTCTTTTCATGGGCTGGTTTCATTCTATATGAGGTTGATCTATAAATTCAGTACCTGTCATGGCTCATACTATAATTTTTATGGGAAAGACGTTTTATTGGACCCCTGAAGCAACTACTATGTTTGAAGAGATTAAGGTAAGACTGACCACTGTTCCTATTCTTGTTCTACCTGATTTTTCTAAATGGTCTGAACTGTATTGTGATGCGCCCGGACTGGACATTGGAGGTGTGCTTTACCAATAGGGACGCTTTGTGGCCTACTTCAGTGAGATGTTAAGTTGAGCTAAACTCAACTACAACACCTATGACAAAGAGTTTTATGCATTGGTGCGGGCTTTGAAGTTGTGAAGCTCCTACTTGGCCTATAACGACTTTGTACAATACACCGATCATGATGCCTTAAAGCATCTGTAGAGTCAGCAGAAGCTCTATTCATGCCACGCGCACTAGCGGCGTATACTGAACAATTTACCAAGCACACTTCGGGGGTAGTTAACTGCGTAGGCGATGCACTGAGCCGACGTAGTATTATGATCCGTATGGAATGAGAGGGTGTAAGATTCGAGATAATGAAGGATCCACTGGCTATCGATCAACATTTTGGTCATATTTTGGATGACATTTTTGCAGGTTTGAGATAAGATTTTGTAGTGAGCAATGTCTACCTCTTCAAAAGTACCTTACTCTATATTCTTGAGGCTAGTTTGAGATTACTGATTGTACATAAGAGACACAACGAGGGGCATGGTGGTTGAGATAAAAACCTTTAACTCTATATCGAGTTAGTTATTTTGGTCGCATTTCAGGAGGGATTAAATCCTTAACTCTATATCCAGTCTATTTTATGGTTGGTTCTCGGGTTTGCCATATGGTAAAAGGCACGTCCTCTAATGTAGGTCTGTACTTACCACTTCCAATACCGGAGGGACCGTAGCGAAGCGATAATATGGATTTTGTCTATGGACAACCAATAATAATAAGAGGTGACGATTTCATTTTTATGGTGGTTGGTAGGTTTTCCAAGATGGCCCAATTTATTGCCTACAATAAAACCACAGATGTTATGAATAGCCAATTTATACTTCCCCGAGGTCTACCGCTTACATGGCCTACCCCTAAACATCGTTTTTATCGCAATACATGGTTTATCAGACATTTTTAAAGGCATTTGTGGCGCATTACAAACATAAAAATCAGTTGTAGCAACACGTGTCACCCGCAGACAGACATACAAACTGAGGTAACTATTTGAATGCTCGACAACATGTTGTGCAGAGAGATCTCTAGGAACTTGAAAGCATGAGATTCCTACCTTTATCACGTTCAGTTCGCCTATAGCAGGCACCAAAAACGAAGTACGGGGCATAATCCCTTCATGGTGTTTGTGGTTATCACCCACAGGGTGCTGCGGTTTTGGTTTTCCTAACGCTCTACATAGTTCTAGCCAGGATCGAGACCGTCATCACTGATATATGGGACATCTATGAGAACACGAAAAAACACATTGATGAAATTACTTAGAAGTACAAGGTTGGCGCTGGATAAGAAACGTCGACTGGTGGAGTTTGCATTAGGGGACTTTGTATGGGAAGTTTTGACTAGAGATCACTATCCTACACACAAGTATAACAAACTAGCTGCAAGGAAGGTGGATCCATTTTAAATAGTTTGGAAGATTAATCCCGATCCATACAGGTTAAAGCTACCCAACCACATGAGAACTCACGACGTCTTCAACATGAAGCACCTAGCCTCGTTTACCAATGTCTTCGATGATGATGAAGCTGAGAATTCGCGAGTGAATTCTACCCATGAAAAAGAGGATGTTGTAGTTGCACGACTTTATTTAGGGCTTGGTAATCTGAACTAGGCAATGCGACTACTTAAATCAAGCGCGTCGGGAATCCCAACGACTTTCAAAAGCATCTCAGGTTAGTGATGAAGTTTATACTTAAAAATCCACCATTTGTGCCCTCTTTTAGATGTTTTCGTTATTTTTCTTCATTTTTCTATTTTTGTTAGATTTAATTAAACTACTTGAACAACTCCAATCGCTTTGAAATTGGGCTGGACTTTATTTTATTATGCACAAAACGGGTTGTAATTTTTATGTAGCATTTTAAGCACCTCTATAAAAGGTTCTCAAAACCCTACTTTTACCGTCAGAATTTTGAATCAAATTTGAGATTATTTTCTCAAAGTCTCTTTATCTCTAACTTATGGTTAGGGATTATATCAACTATTTCATTTTCTCTTTCTTGATTTCTTGTTGATGTCGACTTCGTTCCGATATTCATCGCCATCAATAATAATCAAAGTATAACAACAACACTATATTAATAACTTATATAATATAATACTGTGATTGGGGTGACCTTAATATTGACGTGTTTCCCATGACCCTGACGGTCGTGACTGTTTCTAACTGTGACTCTGATGGCTGTTACCGTGACAACAACGTTAGTGATTCACGTCGTGACTGGTTAATTTGCATAACATGCCAGACTGTCTTGAACACACCAAATACTTTCGTGTTACATTTTGTTAAGCACCATTAATGGTTGGTGCCAATGCGCTATATATTAGATCTAGAGTCACTATTTTAAGGTAGATAATGTTGGTTCCATGTTATATCTGAAATCAACCAAGATTTCCGGTGTCGTACCTAACCAGTTCATGGTAAATAAAATGAACCATTCAATCTTGGAAAATCAAATATGTATCAGTATGGTGTGCGTGAATGCACCAACAACATTATGCAACAGACGCTCACTATCATGAAATATTTTAGATAGCTTTCTGTTTGGGTCGACATACACTCACAACAACCGTTTCTTAAGTTATAAGCCCTCAAACCTATTTTCTTTCATGACTTATCTAGCATTGCTCACGCGTGTGAGATAATAGGTCTGTCAATTAGTTCTAAAGAAGAAACATCTGAAGTGCTCACAATGTAATTTATATAAACGTTACTGAATCGTTTATCTTAACGTATCAGAGTTTAATGCATCGTATCTCAACAGTCTATGAGCATCTGAAATAGTTCAGGGATGTAAAATATCTAGTGAAATGCTTAAATAGTTGAAAAAAATTGAATGTTAATCAAACTTCATAACCTAAAATAAACAATTTATGGGCATGCGAGATATCATTTCGTACATCGAGATTCCAAATGTCAACGTAATTGGTTATCATATCACATCTCGAAGGCTATACATTCATTATCACTATCGGAACGTATACATAGGTGGGGTTACATAGCTATAAACTTCTAAACATATAGCATTGCACAAAAGATGGATAAGACTTGAATCAACCATTCTAAACTTTCTTATTCTAAATATGTTATACAAACGAATATAAACATATGGTTTAATATAAAAAATACATGTTTGTTCTAAACATGATATACAAAGGAATAAAGAGGCGTGTTGTACTAAAAAAAATACAAGCGTGTTCTAAACATGTTATGCATAAGCATAAATACAATATGAAATTGGTTGGTTGTTGTACTGAAATGGTTCAATGAAGTTAAGAACAAAATGACAATATAATAACAATAATAATAATATCTTTTAATTATTGTCAAGGTTCGCCGTAATCACATCAGGGGTGATCACGACGAATTTGTTTTTTGTCGATCATTCGTCGCATTGAAACATAGTTCGGCCCGCGAACTTTCTATCAAACCCCTGATCACGACAAACCATGACGATTCTAAAAAATCACAAAGTCCTTTTATGAATTAGGGCTTTGTCCTTAATGTTTCGAAATCGAACATGCACCTTAAACATACATCACATATGGGAAATTACGTGCTCTAGATTTCATCATCCAATCCTAAACATAAAATTCTATATTCTCTACCACCTAACATACAAATAATAGAATATAAATCATTAGAGTTCTAAACCCTTGACATCCCATAAATCTAATACTCATGCTCAAAAGTTACATAATAATAAATAAACGGTACTTAATGCTCTGTATATTATCTAACGATTGAAGGATTCCAGAACAAAAGCTTGATTTGGTAGAGAGACTTTGATGGTTTATAGGAGATGCATCTTTCTACATACGTTCACAAGTCTAATCCCAAAGGATAAAGATTATAGAAATTGAGAGTAGAATTGGAGAACGTATAAATATATCATATGAGAAAAGAAAAAATAAAACAAATAGCAAAAAACAAAGCGATAAAAAAGAGTATTGGCGATTTAGTGAATATAATTTACGAAATTATCTAGTAATGCAGGAATTGTCTAATTTAATCAATTCTGTCTTGATCTTTTTTTATTTTTCACTTAATTAATCTCTATATTCACTTATATGGACGTAGAAATTTGAGGGCCAAACTATAAATAATGTAATTTTAAGGACTAGACTGTAAATAATATTTTTCAAGAGAATAATTGTGACTATGTAATATTGTTAAGGACTAAGGGTAGTTAGTCCTCTTTTGTAACAGATTTCACTTTAAGGCTTAGTCTTGGCTCCTCTATATAAAGGGCAAGGCTAATTTAATAAAGGGGTTGAACACTTTTTCTACTCAACTCATTTGCACTTAAACTTTCTCTCTCTAAAAACTCATTATCTCTTTCTCTCTCTAGAATTCGCATATAACAATTTCCTAAGGCAACATTCTTGATATCTGAACTCACCAAATTGGCGACTCCGTTGGGGATATAATTAAGAATCAGTGACTTTATATGTTCGAATTTAACACAATCTTGTTGTTTTTTCATTCAAATCTTATAAAATGAATCCCAAAAATAATCCATCACTTCAATCGGCGATGATCACATCGAACATTTTAAGAACTACATGATGAACTTTGAAGATGACGATCAGCTGATGTGTCGTGTGTTTTTACAGACTTTCAAAGGAATAGATTTGAAGTAGTATAATTGGATTCTGAGGGGGTCCATTTCAAATTTTAGGTATTTTTATACTACTTTTCGAAGAAAATTTGTGGAAAGTAAAGAAATAAGGGCGACTGGAGATACCATTATTCAGTGCAAGCAAGAACCTGAAGATAAGTTAAAGGATTATACGAAAAGATTCGTATTGACTAAAGCAAGTTTAGATAATTGTGAAGAGAATGTGGCGATAACAGCTTTTCGCCAAGGATTATTGCCAGGGGATCTGGCCAACGAAACTACGAAGATAAGAGCTTTAAATTTTAGAGCTTTGATGGCTCAAGTTGAAGATCAGATAAGGTCGAGGATTCAACTAGAGTTCGAGGAGGACTGGTTAGCACTCCAAAGAATTCGAGTCAGTTGGCCAATAATCAAGGGCAACCCTAGAATGGAAATGGTAATCAACAAACACGACAGAGGAATAAAAACTTGCTACCTTGAACTGGTGGATATTCAAACCACGCCCCATCTTACAACTATAACAGGCCAAGGTCAAATCAATGGGTAAAACCAGCGTATTGTATTGATTTGAGAGATAATATGGCTGTGATTTGGGATAAGAACAAGGGCTTCGTAAATTTTAGGAAGCCAGTTCCGATAAATAGGCCAATGGAGGAAATGAACAACAAATATTGCAGATATCATGAGGATATCGGGCATGATACCAATGATTGTATTGCTCTAAAAAAAGAAGTTCAGACTTTGATTGAAAATAGAAAGCTCTTGACTTATGTAAAGTCGCACGGGAGCGTTTCGAAAAACAACGTAGCGTCAAATTCAAAGGTTGCACCAACTGAGAATTTGATGATTTTAGATTCAAAGGCTAAAGCATTTAATGCTTCTTTGGAATATGTGAAGAAAGATCCGAACAGGTTGCTTTTGAATGTAAGATTTATGTAAATTCTTTGAGTCATTAGCCATTTTCGGAGGCGATTTGATGACTGGCAATTCAGATAGTTCGAGGAAGAGACATGTTGTCAACGTGACAACTCAAATTGAAGGGAAGATATCTACACATGTGTATGGAAAAATGTTATTCCTTTCATTTTGTTTGATGAAGATGATCTGCGAGGAACAACAGGGCCACATGAGGGTGTTGTGGTTATAAGAGCAAATGTGGTTGACGTTGAAATTCGACGTGTGCTAATTGACACTCGCAGCTTTGCTAATGTTCTTTTTAAGTCAACCTATGATCAAATGACTAATCCACCTCTAATTTTCCAATCAGATCGGACAATTATAGTCTTTACGGGTGTAACAGCTCGTGTTGTTAGGGAATGCGAGGGAGAGGTAAGTGTGGGAAAATGATCGTTCAAGAAGAAGGTCCATGTGCTTTTTGTGGTGGTGGACTAACCCAAGAGTTACAATGCTATTTTTGGAAGGTCATGAATTTCAAGAATGTATGAGGTTGTATTAACAGTGCACCAATGCTGCAAGTATGTGGTTGGAGATCAGATTGGGGTCGTTCGAGACGACCACAAGGTAGCTAGAGAATGTTATGCCACTGCACTTCGGATCAGAGGAGCCAACAATGGGGATTTAATGCATGAATAGCAGTTAGAAGGGGTGGCCTCGGATTTAGAAGAAAGGGTTGACGATCCGAGGGAAACCCTAGGGTTTTAACGGTAAGTGAAGAAATTGAGGAGTTTACTTTTTCGGAAGGGAGAGTGCTTTGAATTGGAACCTTACTGACCCCACTCTTACGTCAACAATTGATAGATTTTTTATCTGTTAATTTGGATGTTTTCTCTTGGAAAACAGAGGATGTAACACGAATACCAATTGAGGTGATTCGTCATAGCTTGGCTATTGATCCGAAGGTGAAGCCAGTAATTCAGAAAAGAAGGGTATTTTCCTTGGAGAAAGCAGAAGCAGTTGTTTTTGAGGTGGACCAGTTATCGAAGGTCGGACATATAAAGGAGTGACAGTATCCTTTGTGGACGGCAAATCCAATAGTTGTAAAAAATAAGAATGGGAAATGGAAAATGTGTGCGGATTTTACACACTTGAATCGAGCTTGTCCTAAAGATCAATTTCCTGCTCCTCGAATAGATCAACTGATTGATTCTACCTCAGGAAATAAAATGCTAACTTTCATGAACGCTTTTGCAAGATATAATCAAATTCAAATGGATCCAAAATATCAAGAATGCACAACTTTCATAACTGATAGGGGCTTGCATTGTTATAAGCTTATGCCTTTTGGATTGAAAAATGCTGGAGCCACTTATCAGAGGTTATGAATAAAGCTTTTGACACTCAGATCAGCAGAAATATGGAGGTATATATAGACGATATGATGGTAAACGTTCGAAGGATGAAGTGCATCTTGATGATTTAGAGGAAGCGTTTTTGAATTTAAGGGCAATCGGGTTAAAGCTGAATCCTGAAAAATGTACCTTCGGAGTTCGTTCAGGGAAGTTTTTTGGTTTTGTCATTAGTGAAAAAAGAATAGAGGCTGACCCGGAACAGTTGAAAGCTTTGGTAACAATGAATTTACTTCGGTCTATTAAAGAAGTGCAAATTCTGATAGGAAGGTTAGCAGCACTTAACCGATTTATTTCTAGATTTTCTGACAAATGCTTTCCTTTCTTTCAAGTTTTACGAGGACCAATAAGGTTTTAATGGACATCGGAATGTGAGGAAATATTCACAAATATAAAAAAAATGTATCATCATCACCAGAAATATTGTCAAATCCTCGAAATGGAGAGAAGATCTTTTTGTACATTGCGGTATCGGATTTTGCATTGAGCGCGTTATTATTTAGTAAAGATTCAGGTATTCTGAAACCGGTGTACTACATTAGTAAAATTTTAGTGGCAGTAGAAAAGAGGTATTTGAAGCTGGAAAAACTGGCATTAGCATTGGTGATTGCTGCTAGGAAAATGCGCCCCTATTTTCAAGCTCACACTATTGAAGTCTGAACTTCATTCCCTTTAAAAAATGTTTTAAAGCGACCTGATGGGGGATTATGATATTTTGTTCGCACCTCAAACGATAATAAAAGCGCAAGCTTTGGCAAATTTGTTTTTGTTGAATTCCATTCGAGCAGATCAGATGTGGAAGAAAGTAAAGAAGACGCTCCAGTAAATTTGAGGTGGGTTGTTCGAACAGATGGAGGATCTAGTGTTTCAGAGTGTAGTGCTGGGGTTCAATTAATAGCTCCAACTGGAGAGACGATGATTCGATCTATTAAATTTGGTTTCCATGCTTCGAAAAATGAAGCTGAATACGAAGCTGCTTTGGCAGGTTTAAGATTGGAAAAAATTTGTGGAGCAACTTTAGTACGCTTGGAAATGGATTCTCAGTTGTTAGCAAATTAGCTATCCGGATTTTCCAAAGCTAGAAATGATCGTTTAATTTTGTATCTTCGGGAACTTTGGAATTTAATGCTTCTGTTTGATAATGCTGTTGTTTAGTATATTGGTCGAGGGAGTAACATGGTGGTTGATTCTTTAGCAAATATTGCTTATAAGGAGGAATATTCTTGGATTTTGCTACAAGAAAATCCTTCAATTGTTACTCAATCTAGTCAGTGCGAATGTATAGAGGAATTTTTTGTCACATCTGAAGTGATCCGAGAAGATTGGCGAGTAGATATTCTCAATATTTTGACTAATGAACATTACGAGATGATTCGAGATTAGCCAAAAAATTGAGAGGTAAAGCCTTCAAATATATAGTGTTAGATGGAATATTGTATAAAAAGGTGTTGAGTATCCCATTATTACGATGTCTAGGCAAGCAAGAATCACAAGAGGTGTTAGCAGAATTGCATGATGGTAAAGGGTCAACTCATTGCGGGTTTAAAGCTCTATCACGACGAGTTTTACTTGCAAGATTCGATTGGCCTACAATTATGAATGATGCTAAGAATTTAGTTTGAAGTTGTGATACTTGTCAAAGATTTTCTAACGCTATTCATAGGCCAACGGTGCCACTTATGTCTATAACCGAGGCGGTACAATTTGATAGATGGAGGATTGATCTAGTAGGTCCTTTGCCGATGGCTTCTGGAGGAAGACAGATGATAATCATAGCAGTAGATTATTTTACAAAGTGGGCCGAGGCAGAACCGCTATCAGGAACATAGGCAAAATATGTGATCAAGTTTATTGTGAACAAAATTTGTTTTCATTTTGGAGTTCCTCGGAAGATTACAACAGGTAATAGCCCTCGATTCAATAACAAAGAGATGGCTTCATTTTTCACTTCGAAAGGAATTTAGCAACGTTTTTCGAAGCATTTTAATCCTCAAGATAATGGACAAGTTGAGGTAACAAACATAACAATTTTAGATGGCTTGAAGAAGAATTTGACCGGAGCAGTAGGAAAATGGCCAAATTATTTACAAGAGGTGCTTTGGGCTTATCGGACAACTCATAGGGAGGCTACAAAAGAGACTCATTTTACTTTAGCATATGATACGGATGCAGTCAACCCCATAGAATCTATGGTGTCATCTTTTAGGATAAATCAATATTCTGAAAGATCCAATGATGAAGTTAAAAGGGCGAATTTCGATTTGATTGAGGAGAAAAGAGTTCGAGCTCATTTGAATGTAATCCATTATCAAACTCTTATGAGGAATAGATATGGTTCGAAGGTGAATAGAAGGAAATTCAAAGAAGGTGATAAGGTGTTGAGAAAAGTAATTCTATATGCAAAGGAGAAAAATCATAGAAAAATGGCTCAGAACTGGGAAGCGCCTTATATGGTTGTTGAGAGGATAAAGTGGGGGTCTTATCGTCTTTGTGATTTTGAAGGGAGGATGATTCAACACCCATGCAATATACAACATTTGAAGCTTTACTGGGAATAGATTTATCTTTGTATTTTGGATTTTTTACTTTTGAATGGCGTAGTCTTTGCTACCATGTTGTCCCAGAAAGGTTTTAACGAGGCGTTGTGTACATTTTCAATGTCATCAATAAAACATGTTTCTGGCCAATGGTTGTTTAAAAATGTTTGCTTAATATTATCTTAACAACTTATCAACGACTGATCATCTTTGAGGTTGGCTAAGAGTAGAATTTCTGAAGTGTCTATTGCACTTTTCGAAGAAACAACCATTTTTGAAGTATTATGTTCGAGGAACACATTACAGTTTTTGTGAAGTGCAACGCGTAATAATGCACTGTATTTTTTCGAAGTGTAACGTTCAACGGATATGCTACCAATAATTTGAAGTGTAATCATGTTCACCAACTTCACTATGGTATTTGAAGTGGTATATTTATAATTTATAATTATAAATTGTCAGTTTCAAAGTACTTATCATATTTATTTTAGAATTGTCAGCATCGTATAATATATGAAGATGATAAAAGAAAAAAATAACCAAAACATTTGTCAATTAGATTAATTCTTTGAAGTACAAAAAAACAAATTTCTAATTTGACAAATACAAAGAAGATGTTTTTAAAGAACAATAAAACTATTCAGACGACTCGTCTTCTTCAGATGATTCCTCCTCTGAAGATGATGAGTTGAGGATAGGATCGAAAGCTTCACTTGGACGCTTTTCGAGGGGAATATCATTCCAGAAACTTGTGAGATCAATCCTTGGAGAAGTTGCATGAAGTTCTCGAAGAAGAGTGATGGTTGTTTCTTCTTTTCCATTGTTAATGGCAGCCAACATGTCTTTCGAAAACTCAGCTTCGGCAGCAGCAACGGTAGCAGTTTTTTCCTCCTCAAAATCCTTCTTCATTTTGGTTATGTCATCAGTCAACTCTTTATTTTTTGCCTCGCTGGAAGTAAGAGAGTTTTGGAGACCTTCGGATTTGGATTTTTCAGCAGCTAACTTATTAGTATGATCAGTTTTGAGCGTATTCATCTTTTTTTAATGAGAATCCTTCAGCTTTTCTTTGTCAGCAAAATGTGTTGTTCACAGTAATTTTTTTATGAAGAGAGCGCCTCAAATAAGCTCAGACCTTTCTAGTTCATACCTATGGAATTGCTCGACCACTTTGCGTTGAAATTTTTTTCTTAGCTGTTTTTCATCTTCAGCAAGATCTTTGTAGCGGACCATGTCTTTGGCCAATTGCTTCGGATGGTCTTGAGAAGCTTAGACTTGGGAAGCAAGTTCTTTTGATGCAACATTGAGATCGGTAAATGGTTGAAGTGCAACAAAGATCGCAGGATTAGGTGGAGGGGGAGGAACTTCTGTTGAATTAGGACAATGAATCATATCTAAAGTTGTATTTGGAGCAGAAGGACATATAATTTCTGGAGACACTTCGACGATCGTTGGTCTCCCAAAGTGATGCATACGATTTTGAAGGTCTTGGAGGACATATTGTCTTCTCCAGCAAGTTCCTATGACTCGTCAAAATTAATGAAGCTACCAGGGTCGAAAGGTTCAGTGTCTTGATTCCCATCATCAGAATTGTCTTTGATGATTATCAAAGCACCATTATTGGCTACTTGCTCTTCAAAATGAGGGTTTTGTTGATTTTCAACAGTTGTGATTTCTTCTTCATCGACCAATGTATATGCAGTGATTTTGGCTTGTTTCTTTTTTTTTCATGAGAACTGGAAGAAGCTTTTCTTTTCTTCGAAGATGGTTCTTGATCTTTCCCTTCTTCGATGGGTGAAAGGGTTTGCTCTCCTGATTTTTGTTTTTGAGGTTTAGGCTTTGATGGAGTTGAAGGGCTAGCACCAGACGTGTTAGGTTCTTTTTTACCTTTCTTTTCTCTGTTAGCAATTTCTTTTTTCTTTTTTGGTAGATGACTTTCTAACCTGTTACAGATAGGGAGAAATACTTTCCAGCCAGGATGAACTAACCTTTTGCATGCTATTTTGGGATTGGGCTCTTCCATCAAATTTTGAGGAGGAAAATCTCCCTTTGTGATCAGAAACATGTGGCCATTAAGGAAGTTTATCGGTTGGAATACAGTGTAGAAATCATTATTCCACTCTTTCTCGGCCCAGGCGGCAAGTTTCTTGAAAATATCCTTAGCTGGTCGACGTACTGAATATCGCCTCGAAATTTCTGGAATAATCATGCAAGTAGATAAGTGAGGAAATAGAAAGACAATAGATGGAATTTATTTTAAAGTGTATAATTTTCGAATTACTTACGGTTACTTCTCCAGATGAGATTTAGCTTTGATGGGTTGGCATCGGAAATCTTCTTGCCATTATCCCATGCTCCTGATGAAGATAAACTTTTGCTTCCAAAATTTATCAGCTTCCAAGAGATCATCGATGATTTTTAAGTCATCCACCAGAGTGAGGTAATAGAAGGGGAGCTTCAGAACTTTTGATAATTGGGTTAAAGAGATGAACTCCTTGATGCTGATTGAAATCTTCGATAACCGAGATGCCATTATTACTGGCATAAGAGTGAACCATTGATTCAGTGTCACTTGAGTAGGGCATAGGTTGAGAATTTCAAAGTATTCCACGATCATAGTATTCAGTCGAAACTGAAGACCCCAATTGATGATTTCGGGGTAGACTACCAAATTATCGTCTTTGCAGTCTAAGGGAGTTTCTCCTTCCTTAGGCAGTAGAACTGTGATTTAATCTCCCATTCCTATTTCCTTTTTTAATCTGAAGCTTGGCTCTCTTTGTAATATATGTATCGAACCTTTTTCAGTTGAATAATGTAATTAGCATCGAGATCTCTTAAATTTCTGCCTATAGCAGTTCTTTCTTCATAAAAAACAAATCCAAGTTATTTCTTTTTCCAAGGCTTACGGGTATTCTTATCTATAGTAGTTTCTGAATTCCCATCATCGTAATCAGTTTCATGATCAGTTCTGGAAGCCTCAGAATCAGCTTCATTGGCTCCTGGTATTTCTTCTCTATTTTGGGAAGGATTTTATTGAGGCAAAGGATCTTCAGTTTCTTGTGAAGGATTATTTTCTTGAGGAACTTCCTAGATTATCTCTCTTTGAGGAGAAGCCTGAATAGTTGGATTCGAATATGGAAGAGTTTAGCTGAGTTCTGAGTCGTCTCACATGGCTATAAAAGTTCTTCATTTTCTTATTGTTGAAGGATGAGTTAAAAAAGAGTATTTGAAATTTGTTTTGAAGAAGATTCTTTCAATTCTTCACTAATCAAAGGAGAAACTTAAATTTGTGAAGAAGAGACTCGAGGTGTTTTAGGCGCTAGAACTTTGTAAGAGGGACGTTCTTCAATTATTGGAGAAAGAGAGAGAAAACATGAATTTTAGTTGGATCAAAATTACCGTAGTAAATTGTTTTGGTGGTTGTTCTAACAAGAGCGTAGTTGATTAATCCGGCAGCTTTATATTCCTCTGCTCTTTGGGTGATGCAAAAATAGTCATATGATCTTAAGACTAAGTTGTGGTCAGGTTATGGAGATTTTGGTTTTTTGGGTATGTTAGTCTTGGATTTTCTGCTTTTTGAATTTTTTCTCATAAACCGGATGAAGATTGACCGGAGAAGATTAGTATTGATCGGAAAGTTTGAGTTTTCTGATGAAGATGTTGAAAAAGATGAAGAACACGTTGAAGGTAGCCAAATGTTTGAATTCTCTCTCAAGTGATTTGTGTTGTCATAATGAAAAATGAGGCTACTGATGAATTTATAGGAAGACGTGTGAAGTGGAAAGAATTCTATGGTGATAGGGCAGAATACAAAGCGGTGAGAAAGTTAAGAGTTTGACATTTGTTAGACTAGTGATCTAGCTATGGGTCTAGTAGCTAGATAGTCATGATAGAATTGAACGGTAATATGAAACGGTTACATTTGTGTATACTTTTGATAAAATTCGACGATTGCGTTATGAAGCTAATTTCATAATGATTCGAGAAGAAGGGAAATAAAATTATCATTTTTCAGAATAATTCGATGACTATTTCTTACAGAATAATTTGATGACTGTTTTTTACTTTGAATCTACATCTGTTTTAGTCTTTTATTGATTTTTGGACTTCGAGTTTTATACGGAGTATTTGACTTCGAGTTTGTATCACAACGACTAGTACGGCGGATGGAAGAATTCGAGGATATTTTAGTTCTCATTCATTTAATGACATGAGAACTAGGGGGCTACTAATATGGAAGTAGGATTTTAAGGACTAAACTATAAATAATGTAAGTTCAAGATAATAATTGTTACTATGTAATATTGTTAAGGACTAAGGTAAGGCTATGGCTAAATTAGGGCCCCTCATGGTAAGCAACCCCAAAATTTAAAAGCGGGTCAAAATTGTTTTTTTTACCCCGCCGGTTGAGACTCTCTCAACCGGCGGGGAAGCTTACCCCGACGGGTGAAAAGGTCTCACCCGCCGGTTGAGAAGGATTCAACCGCCGGGGTAAGGGTAAAATAGTAAAAAATCAAAAACGCCTTATTTTTTGGGGTTGGTTAACATTTTTTAGGCTCGAATTTAGCCAAAGCCCTAAGGTAATTAGTCTTCTTTTGTTACCGGTTTCAATTTAAGGCTAAATTTTGGCTCCTTTATATAAAGGGCAACACTAACCTAATAAAGGGATTGAACACTTTTTCTACTGAACTCATTTATACTTAAAGTTTCTCCCTCTAAAATTTCTATATCTCTTTCTCTATTTGAATTTGCATATAACAATTTTCTAAGACAACATTCTTAATATCTCAAACTCACCATTCACAATTAAGACTATAATATGGCCTCCGTGTAGTACCATAACTATATCACTTTTATCAGACTATCAAATACCAATGACAATTTTATCATACTATTAGAATCCAATATCATAGGGTTAGACTAATTTCTCTTTAAAAATACACATTAATCCTATATATATTTTCACATGACTTACTAATATTTAGCCAAACATTCCGAATTTAGTGTTTCTTACGAAACCATTCCAAAATTGTTAAAATTTGACTATAGCATTAGTTTCTCCACCCTAGTTTAAATTATTGCTTTCCTTAAACAATAAGCTTTCCTTAAACAATAGTACGACTTAGCTTTGGATATTTTTAAACACATCACATTCTAAAAGACACTCTTGCATGCAAACAAAATCTGTCCGAAAAGACTAGATTTGTTTCTTTGTATTAAGTAATCAAGAAACTATAAAACTAAACAAACACTAGTAATACTAAATCATTAAAAACACCTGCAAGAATCCAACAATCCATAGGTCAAAATTTAACAATATAGTAGTAAATGAAATCAGCACACATATATATATCACTACTTTCATATAAGTTTCATAACTAAAGAAACAACATGATCTCTACCTAAGTACCACACCAAAGTTGGCTTACTCTACAGAACACAACCAAGTTCTGTTATTTTAACTAATAATCAAGACTACTCAGAACAGACAAAAACCCATAAATGGATATGATCATAAATTAAGAAGAACAAAAGTACTGAAAATTTTAAATAGGAGCAGTTGTAGTAGGACTAGTAGTAGTATTAGCGGTAGTTGTAGATAGATTCTTCTTAGCAAGATTGAGCTTGTTGTTGTGCATCCAAACTTTAAGTACTCTTCTCTTGACACCAATCTCTTGACAAAACTGTTGCACCACGCTGTCTTCCTGCTTCTGTATCTTCCAACCAACTCTCTCAGCAAAACTAAGCATTTTCTCTTTCTGTTCTTGGGTGAACTTTGTCCTAAACCTCTTCCTCATGACCATCTGCTGGTGATGGTTATGATGATGGAGATGTTGATGGTGAGGTTGCATACCCAACACCCCTCCGCCACCATCTCCCTCTTCTTGTTCATCAGACTCTGAGTTCATTACAAGATTAGACCCACCCATGTTGTTGTTGTTGCTGTTATAAGATGACATCATCATCATCTGGTGTGGCCTGGTAGGATTCTTGTTATGGTGATGTGTTAGCATGAGTTTTCTTGTGCTTATAGGTGGCAATGAAGGGTAAAAGGTTGTGAAACCATCAATTTCTTTCCTATGGAAGTTTCTGTGGCAACTGCAAGCTGAGCAAGTGAGTGCTTCAATAGTGCCTTCTTCTCCACTTGGCATGAACTCCCCACAGCCATCAGTAGCACTGCCTCCAATTGAAGCTGCATGGTTCTTTTGGCATTCTTTGTACTTCACACCACCTTGTTTGATCTTGCTGTTCAAGGGAAAACTAAGAGGGAGGTCATCTTGATGGTGATCTAAGCCATGCCCATTGTTGTTGATGTTGTTGTTGGAGGTGGGTATATGAGGAATGTGGTGGTTGTCATGGTGGTGGTGGATTATGTGGCCACCAACATATGTACTATTTATTGGGATGGGGATCTCATCTTCCTGATTTGAAAGTTCCATTTTTTCTAGGTTTCTTTTTAACTAATATTTTAATTTTGGTGCTTTGTTTGGAGAGAAGGGAACAAAACAAAGAAAGAGAGAGAGAGTTTAGCTAGGTTTTGAGAACTAAATCAAATGATTAACTTAAAAAAGTTGGTTAAAACCCTAGGCTTGTTTCAAAACTTGGTAAAACATCATCACTACACAACTTGAAAACCATGTTGATTGCAAAAACAAAAACACTTCTTTCTATCTTTTTTTCTTTTAGCTTTATGTTTCAACAAAAAAACCAAAAGCAAGAAAAGAAAAGGACAACTCAATAGAAACTTCAAACAAAAAGCTTAATTTTGCTTGAGGGTCATAATTAAGAAGCAGCTGTTGCTTGACACTGTTACTGGGTCTGATGGAGTATGAGAAAAGAGAGAGAGAAAGGTCAATTCTTTTGATGATAGTAGAAAAAAGAAAGCAACAAAGGGTCATCAACAATGATCTCTCAATGCTTTGAATGACTATTTCATTTTTCTATTAAGGTCAACTTAATAAATAAGTAGTAATAAAAGAGACAAGTCTAGAATCAATGCAAATAATAAAACCCACTTGTTTCTCTACATAGAAGTCAAAGTCTTCCTAGATAGCAAGAAAGAACATCATATAAAATATCAAGTAGAAGAAGACTACCATCACTAAAAGTGAAGACCAAGAAAGTAACAACTGCATACAAACCAAATTTTGGACTTAAACACCTTCAATGGCTAAAAACATAGTTTGAAAGAAAAAGATTTGGTTAAGAAGATGAAGAGAGAGTTTTAAAGTTTGAAACCAAAGGAGAGAGAGAGAGAGAGAGTGAAAAGATTTGGAGATGGGTTTTGGTGGTAAGCAATGGTTTAATAAGAAAGCTAAAGCAGAAGAAAGAGAGAGAGACAGACAAGCATAAATTTAAGAGTGAGCTTAAGGAAGAGAGAGAGAGATAGGAGATGAAAAAAGAAAAGGTGTATTGTGGTGGTGGTGCTTTGTTTTGCTTTGCTTGCACTACCAGGAATCAAGTTTACGCCATTTAGAGAGACCAGTGTGTCAGAGAGTGGAGGAGTGAGAGAGAGACACAGAAACAGTAGAGAGAGAAAGTGAAAAATTGAAACTTTTACTATTACTTTGAAATAAAAAATAGTATATTTTTAGAAATAAAAGGAATTAGTGAAAATGAGTCTCAATAAAAACTTACCCTTGAAGTTGAAACCTAATGAAATCTTTGGAAGGACATCTTTGCCCATAAGACTCTAAGTTGATGACTCATGACTTGGACCATGCACTTGCCTTTCACTCTTAGACTAATCATTACTCTATTTTATTTAGGTGTCTTTATATTAACCCTATCTAGGAGTATTTAATATTTAAAACCATACCAAGAACATACAAAATATTAAAATTTGATATGTATTTTAAATACAAAATATGGAAATGATATAGAAACAACTTTGACATGCATAAAATGATGTGATTCAAACCAAAATAGTGCAATTAGGTTGTGAAAGGATATTTTTGTATTTGTCAATAATAAAAAAAGTATTGTTAAAATTAAAATGTTGTATTATGAATTTATGATCATTAAATATAGTGAAGGAAGGAGAGTCATAGTGATCATGTGAAAGGCTTTAATAGGAGGAGAGGAGAGGAAGTTTAGAAACCAATGAGATATAAAATGGATGATAGATAAGACATGTACATTTAATGCCCCATCTAGGCCTCCACCTTATTCTATTGTCTCATCTCACCTTCTTAATTGCTTTTAATATTTCATTTGCCCATAAATATATGACATTCTTTTTCTGGTTGGTGGTATACATTTTTAAAAGTAGATCTGAATATTATTATTCTATCAGAACTTTTTTTATATTAATTTCGATATGGTTGATAGTATTATCAATAATATACTACTTAGATTGACTACGAAATTAAATTTAACTCAAGTAATAACCTCAATGCTATCCGTATTAAAAAAGTCGAATATAACCTATAAATAAATAAATAAAAAGTGCAGACAGTTAATATTAGTGGAATATAATAAAAGTAAACGAGTGAATATCTTATTGATATGATAATTGGAGATTTATTTATAGAGTTTGTATAAAATACCTTCCCTATAGAAAGTACGTATAATTAATATTATTTTTTTATAATTATTTACACACTATGTTTTTATCAATTTTTTAAATTTTAGATTTGTAAATGGATAGGAAAGCTAATGTTGATTAGCAAACTATAACCATCGATAACTTTGTAGTATTCGCGTGAGCGACAATAGATGATTAATTTTGATTGTACGAGACATTTGATATTGACCGAAATATTTGTTTTTTGGGAAGCTTTGTTTTTGGATCCGAAAATCATTATACTTTACATATTTTATATGTTGAAATGTGTATGCCATATATATCTCGCTAGGCTTTTATAAATATTAATGCACATTTATTTTAAACTTTTTTTAGTCGAATTGTTATTAGATAGGATTTAATTTGGTTCGTATTAATTGTTTATGGTTAATTTAAAAACTTCGTTAGCCGAAACATTTTTTAATGATATAGAAATACTATATTATAAAAAAAAACAGTACAACTAACAGTTAGTATGTTGTTGGGTATTACCTATTTATTATTTGCTTACTTATTTTTTATTACTCCTATTTCAATTTTTTTATTAATTGTAGTTGAGTAGCCCATTTAGTCCTTTATGAAAAATGAAGTAATGTCTACTAGTGATCTGAAGTACTTGTATTTTTTTGATCGCTTTGGTTAGTTGCAAATGTTCTTTGCCCAAAAATCTTATAAAAGAACTCTAATAGCTCCTACAACCCTTGGTGAAGGTTGAAAAGATGATTATACTAATTTATTACCCACTTATGTAATTAGTTATTGTCGATATGTAATTAGTTATTGTCGATGATGCTTGTGTGTTTCTTCTGTTTTGTTTTTGTATTGAAACTTCTTGAGTAGCCCCCCCCCCCCCCCCCCGTCCATGGTTAACACGCGGAAATATCCCTGACTTTTTGAATTAGTCGAGGTTTACGTTATCTGTTCATATTTCTAGCTAAATTTATATGACGGTCGATGTTTTTACGGATATGAGATTTTTGTTGCATTAAATTTGTATTATTCGACGTTTTTAATGGAAAAGCTTCTGAAGTTGGAGGGCTTCTATGTACATTTTGGTAAAAAGGGAAGTTGTTAAAAGAAACTTACACATGGATGAGGAAAATCTCTTCTTTTAAACAAATGCATACAACATACAAGTTAATCCAAGCCATATAATAAAAAAATCGATCATTGAAAATAGTTTATACATTTGGGTATAAATACTTGTTATTGTTTTACTTTCTCTCCTTGTTTATCACTTTACATTCTTTACATTTTCTTCTACACATTTTTTGATTTTCTTGAATTGATTATTTTTTTGTTATTATTGTTACATCAAATTTTCGATTTTTGTTATAAATGGGTAGAAGGATTGACGATCATCAGAACTTCGATAGCCCAAATAATAACAATAATGGTGCACTTGAGGTGGATTATTCTAATGAATAATAAGTTTGTAAGGTTTCACACCTAATTTTCCACACATACTAAAATAAGAAAATGAAAATGAAAATGAAGAAGGAAAATCGTTTAAATTTATTATTCATTTCCACGACATTCCTCTTGCTCATTCTAGTCTTGAAAGTATGAGTTTCTTGATAGTATGAGTAGTATTAAAGGTGACGTTTGTAGTCGTAGAGATAAAAGATGAACGCTTGAATGAAATACAAATGAAGATCATCATGGATCATTCATATTGGTATCTTACCGATGATGAATGTGTAATTAAAGCTCATCGATTAGGTGATTCCACATGATGTCAACATTAGATTTCTTATAAATGGGGAAAATCTCATTAATGTTCGTGAATATGAAGTTGTTTTTTTTAATTATTGCCATGATCATGGGTTTATGTTTCCTCTTGCTTTAGACCTCGTCAAGTTTTTTCCAAATTACAAACTTTTCTCGTAACCAGCTTGCTCCCAACTTGTGGAGTGTTTTGTTTTTGCTATAATTTTATGAAGAAGTTTCTTTGAATATTTGATGATAAATGAATTCATCATTGTCGTTAAGGTTTCCAAGCAAAAGACCAATCGTTTTTCTAATTCTCCATGGAGCATATGCCAAAATTTTCACTAATCTACCAACTTATAACAAAATATCAAAGAATACATTTCTTTTTAGAAAATCCTCGTATCGGTGGTAGTTGAGTTTCCAAACTTAAGTTTGTCCTTCTATATAAATTTCTTGTTTGACTTTATATTTCATGTGCTTTATTGTTTATATTTTATTTTATTTTTCTTATCTTTTATTGTTAACATGCTTTGGTGTCAAAAGGGAAGACCGTACACATGGGTTATACACTAAAATGTTGAATGAGTCTTTCAACTTTTCTCATTCTTACTCTTCTATTATTGTGCCCGAGGAATTTATTTGTAAGTTTATGTTCGAGTGTTGATGTATAAGGCAGACTCTACGTTTGTGCTTCCTCTAAGGTAGATACTCTTAGAAAAATCCTCCCTAGTTAAGAAGGACTTAAAGAAAAAAAATCTGAGGAAAAAGGTTGTTGAGATATGACTTTGGGAAAAAAAAGGTTGCTGGAAAACGTCTTCCAAATGGAATTGTATAGTCAAAAGGGCCAAAGTTAAGGTAAAATATATGTTGTTCATTCAAATATTACCAATGCCGAAGTCGGGGTTGATGACGTTTGTAAAACAATTGTTATGGGTGTTCTTGGCTTGGACAAGTTATATGGACCTTGTGCTAGAATTATCGAGGAAGATGCTGAAGATGAGGAAGATGTTGTTCCATTTAAGCGGAGAAAGGCTTTGGTGGTGAGACGTAATATTTTGGATAATATTAACAGTGTCACTAAAAACAAATTAAGTATTAAAAATGAAAGTTGTATAACTTTGACTCATTTAGCCGAGCAGCAAAGTATTTCTTTAACTTCCAACCTTCTTATGCTCTCAATCAATATTCAGTCTTATAGCATGCTATTGAGATAAGTATTTTTGGGCTTCAACTCATGCCTCATCTCTTCCTAAACATTTTCCTTCTAAGTATGTATATTTTCCTGAAAATATGGCTGAGCCAGACTGATTAACCATGAGCATCCTATTTCTTATTCTGATAAAAAAGTTGTTAATTTTGATAGATCTACATCGAAAGGACCCTTTGATTTTTATAGGAAAAATACAGAGGTCATGTTTGAATATATGCCAAAGACTATTGTTAAATATAATATATAATTGCATCGGTTTTTGAGTTCTCGACTCTTGAGACTTGTTTAAGCTCCACCTGCTCGTACAGAGCAATTAGGAAATGTAACTCTTTCAAGTATTGAATAATGATTTTTTTTTTGCATCAGTCTACCTTGATGCATAGTTGACAGATTTATTTTCTGTAAGTATTTGTACTCTCCTAGCTCTACAGATATTGCCAGCCAAAGTTCTACAATTTCAATTTGGTTTTAATGTTGGATGCTGAAAATTTGAATTTCATAGATTGATTTATGTATTCTTTGTTAAATATATGAATTGGAATCTTGCTCCCCATCCTTGGTTATTGCTTTATTCATCACTTCTAACTCTCCAAGTGTCTTTGGGATCGTTCTTTGGAGAGATTGGTCTATCGAACTAGAATTTCATTAAAAACTCTACCTGTGTCTGGGATTTAATTATCATTCTCGGCTCAAAGTTAATATCATAATATCATAATTCTAGTGATCATTTGGTGAATCTTCATAATAAATCTGAATTTTGTAAAATTTTGCCAAAGGAAATGAAGTTCTAACGAAAATTGTTTGCTTTTGAAAATATGATCTCATTTTTCTAGCCGCAACTACTAGTGTTAAATCAAGTTTCTTTACCGATACATATTTAGTTTCAAGTGCTAGTATAAATTTATTTACATAGTATACTTCTTTGGAATTCATATCTTCCTCCCAAATTAGTACTGCATTGACTGCATAGTCCGAGACTGGAAGGTATAGGTGCACCATTTCTCCTGGAAGAGGTTTGGTTAGTACTTATGGGGAAGCCAAAAACTTATTTACATTATTGAAAATTTAATCACACATTGGATTCCATTAGAACTTCCCTGATCCTCTCAAGATTTGAAAAAAAAAGGTTTACACTTGTTCGAGTATATTGACAATAATCTATTAAGTGTTTATAGTTTTCCGGTCATGATTTAGACTTATTTTTCATTCTTTAATAGATCAAATGTTTCTAAAATTCTAAAATAAGCTGGATTCATCCTATATCCTCTTTCATTCACCATGTAGGCCAAAACGGTTCCAGACCGTATGCCGAAAATGCACTTTTATTGATTCAACTTGAGACTCACTCATCTAATATTACCAAATGTCTCGGTTAAATTTTCTTAGGTGATATTCTCCATAAAGGCTCATTACCAACATATCATCGGTGTAGGATTGAATGTTACAACCTAATTGAGTTGCAAAGATCTTGTTCTCTAGCCTTTGATAGGTAGCTCTAACATTTTCCGGTCTGAAAGGCATTACTTTGTTGTAATGTAGCCCTTTTTTGGGGATAAAATATAGTGTGGGTCTTGTCATTCTCAGACATGTGTATTTGATTGTATCCTGCAAACACATACATAAAAAATAGTATTTTGTTTCCAGATGTTGCACCTCGGTAGTGGAAATAAGTTTTTCAGACATCATTTGTTTAAGTCTATTAAGTCGATACACGTTATTTACTTATCGTTCTTCTTATTTTCCAAAATAGGATAAGATATCTTCATTGTATATTAGATTTCTCGTATGTATCATATTGCAGTCAGTCTATCTACTTCTTCATTGATCATCTTTATCTTTTGTCGAAAGTAATATCTCATTTTTTGAATGATATGCTGAAAGTTGTTGTTGATGCACAACAATTCATGTGTACTATATGCAAACATATTCAAGTTACTTTTCAAATCTAATACCTAAGATTGGTTGGGATATCTTAACTGATCTTTAAGGTTTTTTATCCTTTTATTATAACATCTTCTGCACCATCCCTGGCTACACGAACCGAGGTCCTTCTTCCGGGTCATTCATCTGTTCTAAGATATCCATTTTTTCTTCTAGTTGCTATGATTTAAGTGTAAGTGATGTTACATAACATTCCCTGAAAGTATTCTGATTTTCTCTAATTATGACTGCTTAGTCGTTGATTGAGTATCTTAAGTATTAGTGAACCATATATACCAATATTCATGCGATCAAGCAAATACATCTCTATATAATATCATAAGATAATATTTTATTTACTACCATGATTGAGCATTGTACCATTTTTTATACAATTTCTCGCCAAAGCAATATCCAGAGTTAGCTCTCTTAAGATCACCATATTTACTCTAGTGAAGCTAATTATTATTCTTTGAATTAGGGTCAGTATTAGGGCTCCTCTCATTCTTTCTTAGGTACATCTATATAGGATGTTTGCTGAACTGCTAGCATCGATCATCACTCTCATGATTTTACTTCGAAAAAATCAACCATTATTAATACTGCATTGCTTCATGGGGATGGTATTTGGGTAAAAATATGAGGACGTCTACCCTTGACACACAACTTTTATTTCTTATGCATACCTCTTCCTTAATTTTTTGGAAACTTCAGAATATGGATCTCATGAGGTGATCACACTAATTATTTAGTTGTTCAGACATGAGTCTATGTACATTTCTTATATTTTGGCCATTAGATAACATTCATATCTCGTTCTCTATGTTTTTTGTTAGGTCGAAGCTTGTTTTACATGTTCTCTAGAAACTTGCTTCGATTCTTCTCTTTCATTCTTTTTAACAAACATGTTGAGTTTTCCTTCATAAACTAAACTTTGGACTTGATCATGAAAATTCCAATAATATTTAGTAAAATTATCAATATCGACGTGGAACTTATAGTTGTTATTACTGTTTTTAATACTCATTTCATTCATGAAAATTCTGAAACCAGTTTTATTTGATTGTACTTTTTTTCTTCTCATAGAATGTCGAGAGAGTTTATGTGAGCTCTGTAAATGGTCCTACCGAAGGGTAGTCAATTTTCTTGCTACTGTTGGTGTTGTAACCACTTTTAGATTTCCCTTTGTAACCTTGATTGTGAGTTGTTTGTGGCATGGCTAAAGTTGAAGCACCGTTGTTCCTTGACGTATAGTTCTTTGTATTTATTGAAGCCTTGTGTATGTCTTGTTGGCTAAAGGGAATGTAGTTGGAGTTTCGTTATCCCTTGTTTTATTTGATGTGGTAACTTTATCCGCTTTAATATACTGTTATACATGGGATAGTAAAGTTTCAAAATTTATAGTTTTTCTTAATTATTGCACTAGAGAGTGAACCTTCTTTAAATCCCTACCTGAATACAACTATGGTCACGAGTTTGTGGCAATCTTATAGTTGAGATTTAATTTCTACGAAATACTTGGTGTATTCTCTTAGAATTTTATTAGGAAGTTTCTTGTAATATATTATATAGTATTCATCTTCCTTAATCACATTGGTACCTAAAAAATTATTCTTAAGCATCTTATAACTTTTGTTGCATATTTTTTGGAACTATCGAACCACTATATTTTTTTAGAGTGTCATGGAAAAAACATAGACCTTTATCTTGTCATCAGCTTTATACTGTAGCATCTCACTATTGAAAAACTGAATGTGATGCTCTAGATCTCATTCTTTCTAGTACTTATCCATCTTATAATTGTCAAATAGCAATGGAATAATGTTATATAAAATATATAGAGCAAGTGCAGACTCTTCATCAGGCCAATAGACTTTATCCACATCGAAATTATTCATGAATGGTATGCATGTTGGAACCTCATTCCTTGCCACTTTTCACATAACAGATTTGCATGTTACTTTGGCATGGCTCACTGATATCTTGGGAATTGTTGGTTTAGTTACGCCTGGTTCTTCCCTTATAGGTTTGGTTGGGTTGTATCTTATTGTGCCAGTGGATAGCCCTGATTCTAGTTTTGGTAAAAAGGTACATCGGTTAGTTTTTGTTGTTATCTCTGTGTAAAGTTTGGAGAAAAAAATATTTGTGCTCCAAGGTTGTTTAGAGGTATCCGTAATTGTGAGACTGAGACTTGTTATTAGTTAGGGAGAATCTCTGGTTGGGCAGCTTAGGTCTGCTGGAATCTCGACTGAATCTCTGAGAACTGTTGGTGGATCTTCCTTGGGATTCTCTCTCAAAATTTCTTGTTATTAGGGATGAGTTTCATAGTAATAGACTTAACTTGGCCATGGATTTTCCTCCAACCTTTACAAACTAGGTTATCATTATCGAGGGCGTTCCTTGTATTTTAAAGAATATACGTCCTTCTATTAGGAAGGGGAAGGAGAAAGCTCTTGGCGTTTCTCTTGCACTGGAAAGCCATGATGACAAAACGAATAAATTTTTTTATAATTTAGATCTGTTATATGGGGTGCAATAGTGAAGAAAATTCACTGGGTATAGATGCAATTATATTGAAACAACGATGATAATATTCTACGGAATGGTACTATGTGATAAAGTCAGGATTGATGATCCAATTAGATATGAGCAAACACCAAAAATTATGGTTGATACTATAATTAAAGAAGTTCCCCTGCCTCTAACCACTTTTAATATAGATGAAGATGTTGTTGTCATTCCTCTTGAGCATATGGTTGAAGTCTTAGACACACCCCAAGCTACAAATACAAGGAATCCAATAGAGTTAACTAATGTTAAGAAGGCCAATAAGGGTAAACTTTTAAAGTATTCCCTTGTTGCCATGACTCAATTTTTTCATGTAGAACTATTGACATAAGTATTTTGCCACTTAGTTTCTTTTGTACGATCGAGAGGACTGCAAACTCATATTTATTTATTGAAGTTGACCATAAGAAATATAAATTTAGACATTGATCAGAATATTGTTTGTAATTTTCTTCTTATCTATGCCCTTTTTTTGTAGAATTTTATTAAATGTGTTTTATTTAATCCACAAAGCTTGTCAGAGTCATTTTCTAGCAATTTTGAATTTTTTGCCCTTTCTTGAGGTTGTAGTTGAGTTTTTTCGGAACAGTCAATAGGTAAAAGTTGCCTTTACTGAAAACGTAAAGCACTTGAAGGCTGAGGTTCACGCTAAAGATAAAGAAAATAAATGTTGCGTATTGTGCTTGAATATGTTAAGGGAAATATTATTAATACACATAAGAGTTTAGCAATATATTGAAAGCTAGGGAATAACTTGATGTGTACATTGGATATTAATTTCATAATTGATGCAACAATTTTCGGAGAAACTGGGAAAACATGTTGTCAATCTAAAATAGAAAAAGACTTGAAGAAAGCGAAGCGCTTGAAGAATGATGAATTGATAAAAGAGATGGAAGTTGTTTGAGATTTGGTTGCTAACATGGCAAAAATATTGCTTGTGAAGCTAGCTTAATGGTTGAATTTCATAAAGAATATCTAAAAGTGGAATTGAATTATCTATGAAACTATTTCACGGTTGTGTACAAACCAAAATATATTAGTTTTCTTATATAAGGAAACTTTTAAACATAAGAGGAAATGGGAAGTGAGTGATACCTCCGCCTCTTAACTTGAAGACGAGGTTGTAAATAATTTTATTTACTCAACCGAGACTGAAGATGTATTACCTTATCTTGATTTTATTTTTAATATTATTTTCTTTCTTTGTCATATTGATATATGAATATCATTTTATATTTTGTTTTCTTGTCTTGCTTTTATTTTTGAATGAGTTCATGTTTTCTACTTTATTTTTTGTTGAAAAGTGTGTTGTGTAAGTTCTAGATTACAGTTTTTTGTTTTACTTTTGTTGTTTCTCTGCGGACTTGAAGCTTTGGTGCTTGGACTACAAGAATAATCTCAAACTAGAGATATAGATATGTTGATCAACTGAAAACTTAGTGATTTAATATGTCATTCAATCCTTGGTTTGGAGGAGAGAAATGCATTACCAATATATTTTATTGAATTCTTATTTAACTACGAGAGACCTTAGTGTAACAAAAAAAATAGAAAATCCTCAACCCAAAACAGGGCAATGCACTTCTACTAGCTTTTGTTAAAATGTTATTGAACCGTAAGATTCCTTAATATATTTAAAACTCTGGCAATCCTCAACTTGGAGGAAGACAATATATTGTCGAGATTTCATTATTCCAAGTGAAGTGATCAGTTCGAATGTAGAGAGTTTTTTTTGTTAAAACTCGTGGGCTCCTTAGTGTGTAGGACTAAATTTTGAATCATCGAATCATTTTTTTTGGTGGGAGTATTGGACTCTTTAGCATTATGGATTGCGTTTAGACTTATTGAGACATTTTTTATATATGGGTCTATGTGCACTTCTTAGGGTTCAAGGTTATGTTTAGGTCGTCCAATGCTTATTATTTTTATTGAGAGGTACGTGTACTCCTTGAATTGATTAAGACTATGTTTAAAAGACTTTAATTTTCTTTGTTGAGAGGTACGAGGACTTCATGAATGCTTAAGACTACGCTTAAAATCATTCAAGACTTAATTTTTTTTATTCTGATGTATGATGATTTCCTGAAACTCTTAGGACCATATTTTGAATAAAAAATACTTAGAAGTTTTTTAAAAATATTTTATTAATAATATGGACCTCATTAAAACATTAATGCACTATCAGGATAAGAAATAGTGTACCTAAGAATAAAACAATTTAATAAAAAATTATCCGTTTTAGTTGTAGAAGAGGTATATGAATCTATGTTATGCTTATGAACTGTAAAGCTTCATATTTTCTATGTTGTGGGGATGCCAAAGTGGTTTCATTCTTCATCTAGGAACATGTGTGATATAGAATTGACATCAGCTCATATTCTATATTACACTTCCAATTTGGAGCAAGTGTGTCAAGAGTTTTGCCTTTGTGCGAATGAATATGAAATTTTCCCCAACTTCAAAGCTTCACAAGCAAACTTTAGAGTTATATATGTTTCTAATGATGGTTTTGTAATGTTTAATCTTAAGTGACCCTTCATCATCTTCTGTTAAATTACATCTAGTTCAACTTTCCTAACTAAGAAATTTTTTCTTTCATCATTTGTTGATATTCTAAATGAAGGCATGCCATTTTATATTATGTTTGTGTTGAGTCTGGTAGTGCAAGATTTACTTCACACTTGATCCAATCTGATTTTCGGTCAGTTGAGAAATTAAAAGAGACATTTTTAAAGGTTAAATTTATTTCCACCACATGTATTTTTCTTTCTATTTTATTTTTTTATAATAAATTCCTAACAATTGGATCTTACATTATTAGGCTCCACAAAAACTTTACTAGTCTCCAAGTGGGAGATTGTTGTGTATGTGTTGAGTCTGGTAGTACAAGATTTGGTTCGCACCTGGTCCAATCTGACTATCTACTCGTTGGGAAATTAGTAGAAACCTTTTGAGATGTTTAGACTTTGTTTTATTATAATTTTTTATTAAGAATTTTTTTATCATGTTAAGGTTTTGTCTTTTTAGAATTTTCCCCTAATCTCTCGCGCTTTCTCTCTCTCTCTCTCTCTCTCTATATATATATATATATATATATATATAGTCACCCGGTTAGGATTTTGTATCATTGTACTCCCCTAAACAATTTGTTTTAACATTCAGTAAAAAACTTGGTGAACCAAGTAAAATTCTTGTGCTTCTTATTTCCATTTTTGATTTTATTTATAGCATTGATACTTAAAAGTTGATATTGGCACACTGGCTTCCATTCCAAAGTTTAGGGTAAAAGGTGTCTCAGTTGTTGTAGTTCATGAAATAGTGATATATGACCTTACGACTTATTTCAAGAAGCCATATAATTTCTCGGTTGTACCTTCCAGCATTCTTTTGATGTCATCAAGATTGTTCTTTTTCTATCTTTGACTTACCTATTTTCCTATGGATGAAAGGTATATGAGAATGTTTTTATTATATCTTTTGTTCGACAGAACAACGACAAACGATTATTTAGGAACTTTAACCATTTTTGTTATGCTGAATCTTTATATCCTATGTCTACAACATATTTAATTTTCATGAATATAATAACTTCCTTTATCGTGATATTTACAATTTGAAAAATAAATTACAACCACCTAAATGTATTGTTTGCCTTTTGAGGATTTTGGTAGGGCGGCTACTAGATCAAGGCCTCATATATCGAATTTAATTTCTTATGATATGATTTTCAGAAGAAAAAATGGAACTTTAATTGAGCTAGTGAAACTCTGGCAATTGTTATAGTTTTTGACAAATTTTTTTGTATATTCCATGATGGAGGGTCACTAGTATCCTTACAAGATAATTATTCTATGTAACGCTTTGCAACTACAATGAGAGATTCGTTTCCTATCACAGAGTTCTTCTACAATAAATGATGTTTTTTTGGATCCGAGACATAAAAGCAAGTGTCTAGTAAGGTCATATATTTATATATATATATATATATTGCCAGCTATACATATCTTACTAATCTGATCTTGATGTATCTAGCCTTAGCCTTGTATTCTGGAAGTCTACCTTCTATAAGGTATGCCTTGAAATATGACCACCAATCATCTTCTTCTTTAATTGTCATTATCTTCATTGCTGAAGCATATGCTAAGATCCTACTTTGCAAAGTTACTAAAGGATTTTTTGAAGTATCACCCTTGGAATTGAATTAGCACAGGCCAAAAAATGCATCGAATGTTACATTTTTTGTCTTGAGTACTTATTTAAAAGTAACTTGATCAAATCGTGCTGCTTGGAGGTGAAATTTCTTCAGCTATTGAACATTATTGTACCACGTCTTGATTGAATACAAATTGAGAATCCGTTAGGAGATTTTTCCTACTAGTTATACAAATATTAGCGAGTCTTAGTCCATCTATTGTAACCTTATAACCTGCCTAATTATTGGAGGTAGATAAGCCGAATTCGATGGAATGGGAAATTGTCGTCCTAAAAGAGATGTTAATTGTGTTCTTGTTCCCGATCCAGTGTTTTTTATTATTTCATTTTTCCAAAAAATTTATGTTCATTTTTGGTGGTCTGCCAAAGGTAGAGTTTTTTCGGGTTTATACTCACTTAGGAGGTTTGCTAGGGATTGGGCCTTGATTAATATTCGTGACTCAAACCTAATATCAAAATCTCCTAACTTTACTTATCATCTTGTCAGTCTATCATATATGTCAGGCATTTGCAATATGTTATTTGGGGAGATGGGGTTCTGACTACTACAAATATTCCAGGAAGTGAGACCTAATTTTTCTAGTCTTTGATATTAAAGCTAAGGCAAGTTTCTTTAGTTATAAATCATGTGTATACCAACGTAATATATAGCTTATAATGTATTTTTTTTCCCTAACATCATACTAGTTGTGTATTATGACACAACCAAATACATAATTAAAATATCAATCGGCTTCGGCTTCGGCTTCGGCTTCGGCTTTGTCAGCATTTCTAGTGAGGCCATGAATTCCTTCATTTTTTTTAAAACTTCATTAGAGGAAAGAGATCAATAGAATCTGCAAACAATTTTAAGTTTTTGAAATGAGGCTTGAAATTTATCTAAAGATCATGAGATAAATACGTTTAGAGCAACGAATCTTCCTTCCAAAATCTATACTTCATTGATGTTTCAGGGCGAATCTATTGTAGCCACATTTAAAAGGTTTGTATAATATGTTTCTATCATTTTCTCACTGACCAGTATCCCATGATCTTTCCTGATCACATGTCGAAGGTTCACTTCTATGGATTAATCTTTAAGTTACCCTTTTGGTGTTTGGTAAATATCTCGGTAAAGTGTATTAGGCAATCTTCATCATGATTACTTGTTACTAGCATGCCATCAATTTAAGTTTTTAATTTACGAAAAGGTTGTTTGAGAAAGTCTTGTTGGCCAATCTCTAATATGTACCCCGAATATTATTGAGTCTGAATGACATAACTTTGTAGCAATAAAACCCTCACTTTATGAAGAACGTGGTATATTTATGAAAAGTGCATGCAAATAAATCCAAGTTTTTTTAAAACAATAATTACAAAGCAATTTTGTAGTGGGTTAGTAGGTCATAGTCAAGGCATATGAATATTTTTCTACTTTGATGTACTCTAGGTTGTCCCCCAGCCCGACTAAGTAAGGGGCCTATTTGGATTCATCCATATCATCATAGATGATTGGAGCCATAATAATTTTTATTCCTTAAGTGCCAGAAGGGCTGAATAACATTGTCTTGACATTCTTTGATTGATCATAATCCGACCAACCTTTCCATTAAGTACGTATCGAATGCACCGATGTACTATTAAGATTATGGCGGGAATCTTGTCTAACTTGGACTTGCCAAAGGTTTTATCATATAAAAAAGGTTCATCTACTGTCATGAGTAGACACTGAACCTATTTTTTGTATTTCTTTTGGCTTAAAACCACATCATCTTTAATTATCCCATGATTGAGTGTATATCTCGATGTAACCAATAAACACCTTTTTGGATGGTGTAAGAGTCACATATCTTATAATAAGCAATTATGAACAACATATTGATACCAATTTATAGAATAACCTTTTGGACTTCCACTTTCGCCATCTCAGCTACAATTATAACTGCATCCTCATCAAATATAATTTTATGGATAAGGATTTCTATATAGGTGTGCAAATGTTTGGTCTTATTATTGTATGTCTATATCCTCTATATGCATATTCGATAATTTAATAAATTAATGGAGATTTAAGATGATAAAAAAAGTTTATAAATAAATTTATGATAGTAAATTATAGTATAAGCAATTTAAGTTATATATAAGTTTTTAAATTATTTTTAAAAGTATAACATTTTCTTGAAAAAACATTTCCAATATAAAAGTTCAAACAAAGGTTCATAATTGTTTTTCTTTATCGTGAGAAGCAATAGGGTTCCCGTAACGAACAATAATGATGTCTTCACTGTGGTATCATTGTAGGCTACGACAATAGAACATCATATCGCGTCTACCAACTTCTAGAAATTTTTACTAGGTCTATCAAGAATCTTTCACGACGGGCTAAGCTCTTTGCTATGTTTCTTCATATGCCTCAATGAGTAGCATGCATTAGCACAACGAGCATGCATCCAGCTGTTTAACTTTTTTATATTTTATACATACAATACATTGTACGAATCATCTTACCACACATTTGTTTTCCTTCAGAAGCCTTTTAAAACCTTAATTTGTCACTTTAATTATTGTACATCTAATAATTGAATTAATCGATCTAAACATGTCTTCGTAACTAGTTTTTGTTATCAATTTATATAGCCAAAATTCCGACAATCACGCAATTTATTAAATGAAATCTCTCATCTTCCCACTAAGATAATACTTATGTATAAATTAATATATGTTTTGATTTGATTTGAATGTCACCTTAGTGTAAAGATAACAAATATTGGATTTTCTTAAATTCGTAACTTTGAACCGACTGTCCCATATGAAAAAATTGACAACGTCACACACATAAATAATTTTACTCATTCGTTTATCCTCGGTTTTGCTTAGCATTATTTTGCAATGTGTGTAATGCTGGAAGAACTTTACTTGAGATGAAATCATTCTTACATGAGAGGTGACATCATCTCTAGATGTTTATAAATATAATTTTTATAGTGTTGTCATTGTCTTTGGAAACATATGTGACGTAAATAACAACTTGCATTAAAAAATCAAACTTATCTTTCTATGACGACGCCCATTGTATACCACATCCCTAATGTAACTATTTTACCTAATAATTTGTTGCTACTCACTGTAAAATTTGATGAGTATATGATTAATAATCATGAAACTGGATTAAAATTTGTAAAATATTTTTAGTCTCATTCTTCTAGATGTTGAGTTACAAATTATTAAACCAACAGCTTTGTAAACAAGTCATCCATTTTTTACTAGAACGCACATACGAAAATGATATGATTTCATCTTGATTTAATTGGGTAATGTACTCATCTTGAAATAATTATACGTCTATACTTTCCATTATAGAAGTCATTATGGCTTGTACCAATAATGGTTTGCCTATCACAATTTCTCTGTATTATCATATTCCCCTTTGAAGCGAATAATATTTCCATTTTTATGTCTCTCACTCAATCAATTTCATTTTCCATTGTAACCATCACTATGAACAAATACTTTATAGTTGAATGATATATACATGTCTATTTTCTAGAACCTAAAAAACAATCATACCTACAAAAGTAAACACATATTTTATAGTGGATTTGTTATTGATTAGGTTGGTAAATTAACCTATATCTCTGTATTCCTATAGCAAATTCGGAATACAGAAGACCCAAAAACCTTTTCAATAATATTAAAATGTTCTGTACTTGAACTAAAAGTGAAATGACTTTATTTACTAATTGTGAATTAAATATTAGCCTTAATTTATAAAATGTGTACGTCGAGGTTTCCAGTAGTACTTAGCATATCCCAATTGGGTAACTACTCATCTTTTATCATTTGTGCTTTTTAAACTAAGAGGAAAATGGCTTATATTATTTTCATGCACTTAAACTTATAAATTTCAACATAATGAGATTCACTTACATGTATAACTTATATTATTTCAAAATAGTTTTTTTTATAATAATATCTACCCTTTTTAAATCTTTCATTTGAAAGGAAATCTAATTTTGTTTCAATAATTTTTGGCATATCATTGCTTAGAGTAATTATGTCATGATAAAACTCTTTATGTCATTTGTTATATGCTTGGTTTAAACCATATAATGATTTTACAAACCTATACACTTTTAGTTCATTACATGGGAACACAATCCTCCGGGAAGGTTTATGTACAACTCATCGAGATCTCTATTTAAGAATGATAGATTAGCATCCATTCGAGGAGCTAATGAATTGATATGATTTTGGCTCTCACAACTATAGGATATGTCTCTATATAAATCTATTTTTCTTACATTTGGCTACCAATCTAACGTTGAATGCATGAATGATACAAGTTCGTGTGACATTTAAAAAAAAATATCCACTTGAAACCAATTAATTATAAACACAAAGATAAATAAACAAAATTGATTAATATGTTTAGACATTAATGAATCCATCTTATCGTTTATAGTCTCTCCCCAAAATTAATTGTTTTAAGAAAATATTGTCTTTATGTAAAATATAGCTCGTTTTTTTGAGAAAACACCATTAGAACTTTTTAGGTGACTTTTTTCACAACATCTCTCCATCAAGGGACAATAAATACTTTAAGACGTCTCATCAAATCCTAAAAATTTGAATATTTTAACTTTTTGAATCGTACAAGATTCATAAGATTGCTCGACAACCAAAAGTATTAATTACAAAAACATTTCATCATGTTTGGCATCACCTTAGCTCTTATTATCACTATATAACTTTGACTCAAATAATTGTATTTATCTATATTCAATAGTCTTGTTAGACTATGAATATAACAACCTATAATTTTATTTATTTATTGTGTATTGAGCAAAAACATATTTTCTGGAATTGATATAATTTTATTATATTTGGATTCATGCTCATACAATATGAAAGTCATCTCACACTTTAAAGTAACTATTATTTAACTTTTTAAATTTTCATAGCTTATATGAAGATATTTTAGTTTTCGTAAGAGAAATACTAATTATAATATTGCATAATATTTAACTTGTTTTGTCCACAAGTTAATATGAATCTTAGAATTAACTAACATGTATTACACGTCTAAATTAAAGTTCCATATTTTTCCTAATAAAATCTGCATCGGTATTGCACAAAGGGGAACAAACATTGTATATAATGTTATTCATAAAAAGTACAAAAATTTAAGATGCACTCTCCTTATTACACAGTAATTTAATCTTACTCGTTTAATTGGTTTTCAATTTCAATTTTGATTATTCCAAACACATCCAAAAAACCTTTATTTTTATTTTTATGTTTTAGCAATTTTTTTTATCTAGACATAATTCATGCTTTTCAACAAATCTATATCACAATTTATAAATCATATTTTAACTATTTTTGTAATCGTATTATCTTTTATGTACACATGTTTACTATACCATAATATATCATTATTCTGCAAGCGAGAGTAAACATATTTAAGTTTTTTTTTGTTAACAAGAAGTTTTGTAGTATATTGTTTGATCATTCAGTTGCAGGGATACATTTCCATCAAATGCACCATTTTGGACATAACGAATCTCTCATATTCATACACCATATTTACTCCGGCCTAGACACTATATGTTCAAATTGAATATACATACATGTGTGAGAGATATATTTTTCTCACTTGTATACATTAATTCGACACTTTCGTATTTTTTCACCTTGGATTTTTTGGTGTTGCTTATTTGTATCTTATTGGTTCTCTTATTTGTTTAATTAATTTGAATAAACAACTTATCATAAGCAAAGTGTATGGATGTACAAGTGGTGTACTATCACCTCAGGGTTTTTCTCTTCTATATCATTGACTTCTGCTACTATAACCATAATCTCATCATCCACGATATTAATGTCCTTATTATTTTTGTGAATGTTATAATATCTTACTAAATGACCATTTTGCCATAATAATAGTAATAAAGTTTTTCATTAATTTCGAAATTATTCTTGTTTTTTATGCCAAGTGCATTTTGAGAGCAATTTTATTCTTTATGCTTCAGAATATTTACACTCTTGAAACTTTCTACATTAAATTGTTTCTTATGTTTATCGCATACACAAAATCCACCTTTAATCTTGTTTTTTAGAATTGGCTCCATACTATACCTTTTAAATTTTTGAATGATCCTCTTTCAATAATATTTTCAAGAATAATTTTTTGTTACCATGATTATTCCGATTTAGATTATTAATGAAAGTGTTATTTTATTGACACAAATTTTCTAAATATTAATTGAAGTTTATAAATTTGGGAGAGAATAAATTTTTATATAATAAATTATAATACTCAGACATAATAGTTCTGGTCGGTTTTGTATTTCTCCTCTATAACGTTACAAATTTAATTGTTGAAGTCATTTGTGAAAATGCCGTAAAAGCGGTTACTTTTCAAAATATATATTTTGACATATCAAATCGTCTCTTCCGTGCTTATGCTAATTCTCATTAATTTACTATCTTTATGGTGTCGACAATATTGGCTAAAAAAAATTCAACTTCAGATACAAAAATATAATATATATATATTAAGTTTCGTGACAAAAAAAGACATTTTCTATTTACATAAACATAATGAAATCTAATTTTTTATATTGTAAAAACAAAAATGATTTATAAAGTTTAAAAAAGAATTACTAAAATTTTGACAAGAGGAATTATCTTTTCATTATGGGTTTGAAATATGTAAATTATTTTAAAAATCACTTATTTCTTAAATTATTTAATAAAAATTAGTTCGATACTTAAACATTTTTTTATTTTATAAAACAATTTCACTCGATACTTAATAAAAAATAATATAAAAAATTATAAACCAATATTTATTAGTATCTCCATAATCTATAATAAAAACAAAAACTAAGCGTGTAGCGTACCCATAATGACTATTCAAATCATCGATGAATAATTATAATAAATTTATAATATTTTTTTTACAATTCACCTTGATAATACAAATTATTTTTTATGATGGTAAATTATAATTATAAATCTGATGGAATAAATTTTAATCGTTAAGACGATAAATTAAACCAGTTTTGAATATTTAACGTCAGTTTAAAAAAAAAATGTTGTCTCAACCAATACATATCGTATTGTATTTCTATAATATAGAACATGCTATCCAACTCATTTTACTCCATATTTTTTCATCTCAAATATATTCTTATAAAATTTGTTTTTATACTTAAATGTTACACTATATCAATTCTCCATATTTTATTTAATGAAAATTGTAACCAACCCTTTTGTTAAAAATAAATTGGATCAGAAATTTGATCTTCAAAATCCTTGAATTATATTGATTTGAATAATAGTATGCCATTTTCAAATAATGGCCTTCATAAGACATTACTTTACACCGAAAAAAAAAAAAACTAAATCTAAAAGTGAGGTTACCACCGAATATTAGATTTCTAAACACTTTAGTTAGGTAATTGCAAACCTTTAACTTTATTAATTTTGACTCATGTTTGAAAGTTTTAGTATAAAATAAATCTGAATTAAGACAAGCTATATTTTCTTTCTTATTTATCGAATTATTTACCAAACTATTATGTTTATACATGTTCATAAGTCGCCTTAAATATTTAGCAATTTTAATCTGGATATACATTTTTTTAAATCAGGTTGCTGTTTTTAACCATTTGTGAACTATTATAAGTATAACAACCATTCTATTTTGTGTGATTGGATAAAAATTAAAAAAATTAAAAATAATATTTTTTTAGATTTTTTTTTTATTGGTTTCTCCTCCTTTTTTGAATTTGGTGGAATTTTTTTTTTGTCTTTGTCCGTTTGCTAATAATTTGTACAACGTGGTTATTGGCAATGGTCGAATACTTCCTTCTAGTACGATTCATGGCTCCTCCCTACCTCTCTAGCTTCGCACTGTGGCACCGATATCATTAAGGATTCCCGGCTCAGAAATAACCTCAAGGTTTCGGATATCACCATTGATGGTCATTGGAATTTGCCTTCAAACATCAGATCGGCCAGAGCTAAAAGTCGTTCTAATCTTCCGAAGAGCAACAACCTCATCCTCACCATGCTCCATTTTAACATAATATCCCAATATCTCCCTTTTTTAATTACGAAGACTGGCTGCAACAACTTCACAATCAAGGATACCTATAACGTTATTCGTACGCCTGCCTTTGTTGCGGGGTGGACTGTTTTAGTATGAAATAAATTTAATATTCCTCGTCATTCTTTTATTTTTTGGCTCGCTATTCTAAAAAGTTTTTTTTACTAGAGATAAGCTTTTCAGTTGGGGGTATCAATACCCAAACTGATTGTGCCTTATATAACTCTGTTTATGAAACTATTGTTCATATCTTCTTTAACTATAGTTTCACTCATAGTATTTGGACCAAATTGGGTTTCCCTTTTTCGCTTCGTGCTAGCAATTTTGGATCTGCGAGGCGTAAAACTGGTCTCTGATGTAGCCCAGAAAGTCAAAACAAAAGCTTTTTTAATTTTATTTTATTTTATTCAAATATATTATGTATTTAAATCAAATCTAATTATATTAAGATTTTATTTTATTTTATTTTAGAATATTTATTTTATTTCCTTGTATTCTAATTTAGGGTTTGAGAAGCTATTATATAAAGCCTCTTATGTCTTAAGATATTTTAAGTTTTTGGAATAATATATTTTTTATCTCTGAAATTTTCACTCTTTGTTACCCTTATAATGTTACCCTTGAATTAGGGTTTCATCTATCGTTGCTTCTTCTTCTACTTCCGCCGCGTCATCAGTTTGGTATCAGAGCCTCAGTTCCTGCTACGGGTCAATCATGTTTCTGAATCTTTATTTCATCTGATTCAAGGTCTAAAGGAGAGAACAACATACGGCCATGAAGATCTCAAAGATCGTTTGGTATGCGGGAGACACACTAGGCGTTTCAATGACGATCATATTGACCGGTTACTGAAGGAGTTTAAATTGGCTACCAATTGTCGAATCAAGGTAAAAATTACTTATCGAGATGTTGTCTCAGTCTATGAAGAGGTTTTCAAAACCATTTTTTTCATCAACTGGACATGGGGATGTTGTCTTCAGGCTATGAAAAGATTTTCGAAACTATTTTTTTCCTTCAACTAGATGGCTTCAATGTGACTTCGAATAAGGAACACTCGAGAAGAATTTATCTTATTCCGATAAGGTCAACAATTATAATTTCCAATGTGACGAGTGAATAAAATAAAATATAGAATTTAGGTTCTTGATGGTGATGGTGCTGTGAATTGGACGAATTCTTGTCAACCAGGAGAGGATGATGTAGCCCAGAAAGTCCAAACAAAAGCCTTTTTAATTTTATTTTATTTTATTCAAATATCTTATGTATTTAAATCAAATCTAATTATATTAAGATTTTATTTTATTTTATTTTAGAATATTTATTTTATTTCCTTGTATTCTAATTTAGGGTTTTGAGAATCTATTATATACCTTAAGATATTTTAAGTTTTTGGAATAATATATTTTTTATCTCTAAAAATTTCACTCTTTGTTACCCTTAGATTAGGGTTTCATAATGTTACCCTTGAATTAGGGTTTCATCTATCGTTGCTTCTTCTTCTACTTCCGCCGCGTCATCGCGGTACCACGTTTGGAAAGAGAGAAACTCAAGATTATTTGGTTCCCCTGACCAATGCCTCTCTAGTTTCTCACCGAATCTTCTTCAATCTTCGGTTCAGATTCCACAACACCAAAATTTGTTGGTCTATGTAACTGCTTGTATTATTATTTATCCTTCTATTTTATTTGTAGGTTCCCTTCTCTTCGATCTAGTTCGTTGATTTCTATTGTTGTGGACTTTTTTGGAGTATTATATATCGGTTTGATTGATCCTTATCGGGTTATGTTAGTTATTCTAGTTTATTTATATTGTTCTAGCATTTCTAGTTTGTTTGATTTCACCGTTTTGTTTATCAATCTCCTTAGGTTGATAATATTTTTTCGAGATGTCCTAATACTTTTGTGAATATTTTTAATTTATTTAATATTTTTTTCCCACAAAATAGTATTTTCATGTGATAGACAAGACCCTGCAACCCGATAACCAATTAACTTATATCTGAAAAACAATATAGTAATAGGAGGCCAAATTATGTATATTCGGTATTAACATTTATTCCCTTTAGTCCATGCTACACACCACCATTAGACACTTTAACGCTCTTTTAATATTTTTGTTTTGATCTCTTTGTTCGGAAATTCTTTCCACTTTTCCTTTTTCTTTATTCTACCAAACTTAATTTTATGGGGCTCAGTTACATGAAACGTCTATCAACATAAGATATTTTATATTCTGGCAAGCACATTTACCTTATGCATTTCAATGACAATACAATACTATTGTTGCATGGCTTTTCAATTTCCAATGCTAAACAATTAGTACTAATTACATAATTAAAGAGATCCATTGCTCATGTTTTACTCAGAATTAACATAAATCCACACAAATCTATTGTTTTTTGAATTGTGGTAACATGTCAAAGCTCATAGTGCGAGGATTTCTAAAAAAATATAGTATAAATTTAATATTTCAAATTTCAGTTTTGCTTTAATTTTTGGGGGTCGTGTAGTGGCGGTTTTTTTAATAGTTTGATAAATAAATAATTACATAACATAAAAAATAATTATATAAATTTAGAATAATAGACAAATTATATAGTAGGTCGATCGATTTTAAAAAAAAATTGGATTCAAGCATTTACACCGAAAACTAAACCATAAATTTTAGGATTAATTTATAAAAATACAAACTAGTCAAAAGTCATATAACAACTTATCATAAAGCTAAATTACAATTAGCAAATATACATAGTAATTTAAAAAATATATAAAAAATCACACTTTGAATTAATTATTGATCGTTTAAAAGACATTTGTGGATCTAGGGTTTAAAATTGCATGTTATATGATTGATTAAGGATTAAAACTTGTTAGGTTACGTGTTGTAGCAATGTATGATGTTTTTGAACCAATTCAAGGTTTTAATATGATTTTTTAGATCGTATCACCACGATGGAGTAAGCCCAAACTTTGTCAAAGAAACTAATATTTTTCCTCTACGACTCTCCCTGTTGTTGCAACGACAAACGCTCCATTTACGCGTCATTTTTATGGAACCTCAATTGGTTTTTGCGGTGACAACTTGAAGCATTGAAGAAATGTTGTGGTTGATGCAGTGAGAATCACCTCATTGTAGTTTTGCACATAATGTTCATTTTTTGGGTAATTATTTTATACTTTCATCACACTGTATCATCATACTGGAGTATATTTTGTGTATTTCTTTGGTCTTTATATTTTATGTGGATAACAAGGTTAATATCATCTTGATTTTATAAAATATACCATGAAGCCAACATATATTATCAAGTGATCCATGTTGGTGAACTGATTTACATAAAGTTTGATGGGTTCATAATTAATGATATTACATGTATTATTGGCCACAAATAAGGTTAATGTTTGACATAAGTAATCATGAGTATGGCACTATTCAAGGTTTGATCTGAATTAGTATTAAATATTATAAGTATATTATAAAGTTTGATGTCAATTAGGATTAAATATTATATCGAAATATGAAAAACCATCCCCAATGAGGGTTTTGTCAAATTAAGTCGATTGGAATGGGATCAACAAGTGATTTTTTTCAAACTCATATAAGTATATGTTAATATGGTTGCCTTAAAGTAAATTGTTCGCAATATAATGATATATTTTACATGTTAAATCATGTTTAAACATTTTTAAAAGTTCATATGTAAATGTAATGTTTGTTGTGTGTACTATTGTGATTAATCTAACAAAAGTGAATACCTTTAACTCATTGGGAAACTAGCATCCTGCTTTAGACAAGTCAATGTTTTTCAAAATGAAAGATGACATGAAAATGTATTTTAGTTGTCATGATTTTGACCAGCACTAAGTACAAAACAACCACGCTCATTATGGAAGATAATTCTCTTGACAAAAAGAAACAATTTGAAGAGTGAGAAAAGTCAAAGAAATTGTGTTTGATAATCATAAAATATCAAATATCTTTGGTATTCCATGAGACTATCCCAACTGAGATCACTCATGCACTTGAGTTTCTCATATAATTTGAGAAAAACTATATAAAAAATTGATAAGATGGAGATTCATATACTAATGTTGCAGTTATCCATCTTAACATTTTATGGAAAATGGATAATAGGGAAGCATATTCTTGAGATTTTAATGATAGTTTTAAATTAAAAACATTATTGATCTCTCCAATTAAATTGTGGTAGAGGTTGTGTTTTAATCTTATCATCGATCTATTACGAGTTTTATGAATTCTTATAATTGTCACTGTGAAAATTGGTAAGTTAATGAATTGATTTCTCATGCTACTCAAAAGGATGAAAAGTTATAACTAGAACGTCTTGAGGTGTATATGGTAAGTTTTGTATATGGGAAAGCAAAAAATAAAAATTATGATGAAGTAGATGATACAACTTCTAATTAAGAAGTAATGAAAACTAATAAATCACCAAGAAAACATGGCATCTCAAAAGAGAGTGTAAAAAATACCAAGCTTATATGAAAGTTCAAGATATTCTCACAACTCTAGTTTGTTCATAAGTTAACTTGTTTTTAGTTGCAAAACATATATGATGGATTATACGACTATAACCAACCATGTTTGTATTTCTATGGATGATGCGATAAGTAATTGAAACCCCAGTAATGGTGAAACGTCTATCTATACAACAAAAGGTAGTTTGTGTTTAGTTTCTGTCATTTTTTATTTTTAGTTGTTGTTTTTAGTGGGATTTTTTTTGTATTTTAAACATGTATGTACCTTTTTTATAAGGAAAATGATATTTTTTCTTGTATGAGGTACCTTTGGATATTCACGTTTCTTGAGAAATAATAAAATAATTATTTCTTTACATAATATTATGATAGACGCTAACGATGAATGATAAGTTGTATTTACTAAATACTATTGAACATCATAAAAAGTAATATATATATGTATATAATAAATTAAGTTAAAAATTCAAAAGGTATTTGTCATTCAACTCTACCATTATGATGATAGGTATGATTAGTCATTCAACTCTACCATTATGAATTTAGGTTGAAGCACTTAAATGTGCTACATACATTTTAAGCATAGTTTATATAAAAGTAGGCATTCAGACCATACATTAGATTTGCGTTGGGTGCAAGCCTAGCTTAAAGCATATGCATGTTTTAGGACGTCCATCTAAAGTGAAATCTTATTAAACGACTCAAAATAAATTGAACTTTAAACAATTAGTTGTTATTTCATTAGATATTCTGAATATTAAATGAAGTTTAAGTATCTTGATTTTGCACTAAAATATATACGAGACAAAATATCAAGGTTCTTTGATAATGTTAAGTTTGTAAAGAATAATTAAGGAACAAGTTTATATTTTGAGGAAAAATTTATAGAGATTCATGAAGGTCCTAACAAAAATACTCAAGTATTAGATGATTTGACTTCATTTCCAATTATTTCACTCTTGTTAGAACATACAAATACTCAATATAATGTTTTTCCTTAGTATATGGGACAAAGTTGATTGTTGCAAGAAAATCAAACTATACTTTCTAATGAAGTGCAAACTCAAGTAATAATTCTTTTAGGAATGTCAACTAGAGAAAATAATAATGTTATATCTTTGGTTTATGTAGTGTATTTTCAAGAACATAAAGATTCATGTGGTGTAGCAGTAAATGATACGTTATGTTCCCATATAAATTAGTGTTAGAAAAGAATAATATGGATTAATGTAAGATATTGCAGTTTTTAGCTTATCTTATTACATGAAAGAAAGAAGTCGATTGATTGTAAGTAGATTTACACAACCAAACATGATTACATGGATAACATGAAGAGATATATAACAAAATATGTGGATAAATATTATACTCAACGTGAAATAATTGAGTTTTAAAAAAATATCTCCAGTTTTATCTAAAAACTTTCTAGGAAAATCATGGTAATAGTTACACACTTTAACCTAGAGCTTCATCAAATGAACGTAAATATTGATTTTTATAATGGTGACATTGAGGAAAATATCTATATAGTGTAGCTTGAAAACGTTTTAATCAGTGATACAAAGTTGATGCTATGAAAGCTTAAGAAATCCATACATAAGCTCAAACAAACTTCTCGACAATGGTACCATAAGATTCTTGAAGTAATAGTCTCTTTTTATTTGAAGATGATATTCGTTGATGACTATGTGAATCAAAAGTTTTTTAGGAATAAGTTTGTATTTATAGTGTTATATGTTGATGACATATTGGTGGCTTACAATTGTTATATGTGGAGATTTAATTTCGGTATTACGAATCCCAATTTATAAGGATCGTTGTCGTAAAGTTTTGATAAAATCTCAATATATATAAAGTATGTTGCAGTGTTACGGAATAGAAAAATACAAACCATTTATTATCCTTATTATAATAAAAGATAAATTAAGTTTAAGTTGATGTCCAAACAGAGTTTGAAATTGAAGAAATACAAAAGATTTTCATATACTTAGACAATTGCGAGCCTCATGTATTCTCTAGTTTATAAAAGGCCAAATATTTCCTTTGTATTGGTTAGTTATTGGCGAGTTATGTAAGAAATATAGAGATATATTATTAAAACATATTCAAAATTATACTATGATATTTGTAATAAACAAAAGGACATATGCTGACATATAAAAATTTGGATGATCTATAGATTATTGAATATTTGTACTAAGATTTTGGTGATTGTATGGACACAATTTGTAAGAACTTTGGAAAAAAAATATTCATATTAGATTGAGTTGTAATATCGTGTAAAGTTTTAAAGAAAATACTAGTCGCATCATCCATCATGGGAGCAGAATTCATTGCACGTTTTGAGACGTGTAACTATCCATTATAATTACGAATTTGTTACGAGACTATGTATAATGAAAGTATATAAATATCAAGTTTTTGTCTGTTAAAATAAGGCAAAGTCGTTAAATTAACATAAGGGACATCATGAAAAACTTCATGGTGGAAGATCATCGTACTAAATCATTAGTACATATAATTTTTCATAAATACACCATTAGGGTGGATAACATTTCCATTATGTTCGACGCAATCGGTAGGAAATTGAAAATATAGAGGTTTGGCTAGATAAAAGGTTGTATACTCTAAAATTGATAGAGCCGAAATGATTACCAAGTTTATACTTACCTGGCCGAATCTAGGTCCCTGCAAAATAAAAACATATACCTGAATCTAGAGCGGTTGGATCCTTGGAGCTGCTTGTTAAAGATTCGACTTGAACACCAAATGATTTTGTTGGAGATTTGGCTGGAACACTGGTGGCGACTGGTTTTGAAACACAGTCGTCGGCTGTAGAAATCAAGAGGAAGAAGACAAAAAGAACTGTTGGATAATTCTAACCCTAGGTTAGATTAAGGGAGACTTTAAAGAAAATTAAAATTGTATTCAAAAAAGTCTGAGGCAAAACTAGGGTTCGAGAGCCTTTTATAGAAGTGCTCGAAACCCTAGCCCAAAATTACATCTTTTTTTCTTATGCAATAAAATAAAGCCCAGTCCAATTTCAAAGCGATTGGAGCTGGTTAAGTATTTTAATAAAATCTAAATAAAATAGGAAAATGCAGAAAATTTACTAAAACAGCAAAACGAGGGTTTAAACGATTAAATTTAGGGCCTGGACTTCATCACTTTGTGATGCTTTCGAAAATTGTTGGGCTTCTCGACGCGTTCGATTTGAGTGGTCGCATCGCCTAATTCTGATATCTGGGCCCCAAATAAAGCCTGTTTCCGTTTGTCCAAAAGGGCCATATAGTCATGGGCTTGTGCAACTACATCAAACACCACATGATGATAATAGAGATTCTGTTGGATTCTTGTTGGTACTGGTGGAAACCGCTAACCATTCGTTTAGACCTGAATGTTTATTGGTAGTCCTATGTTTTTTTTACCAAACCTATGAGTCAAGGATCATTGCTCTCGGATTTTCTCCTCTATTTATTCACTAATGGGTTTAAAACATAGGTTTTGCTCATTCAAGTGCTTATGTTCTAGCAATATAATCTTCCACTATTGTTTGAGGATCTTCTTTCTAATTCATCCTTATTATTTTCAGTTATGGATCCCGAGGAGGGAATCTTGCGCATGTTGGTACTTGTCTTGTGACCCTCTTATCATGAAGCTCGTGACGTGATCGTTTTTTTCATATTTCTTTATAGAAACTGGAGCACCGATCTTTCTCGTGGGGTTAGAGTGGACACGATATCTTGGAAAATTTAAAAGATTAACCTGCATCTCACAAAAATCCATCTTTATCTCCATATTCTAGATATTAGACCTCGAATATGTTGCGGTTGGATCACCAATTATGGTAGAGGATCTCGTTGGTCATTCAACAAAATAATGCATTTAGTGTTGGGGTTTGTCGATGTTTTTGTTTTTTTTCTCCTTTTACTATTTTGCTTTAAGTTGGGGGTAATGCACCTCTTATTGTCATGTGGGAGATGTTGAAAATTATCACTCCTGCTAGAGTATCCCTCATTTGAATTGTTTTGGGCCATCGGTCTTGGTTTGGAGGGGCATCATACGATTATTTGTAATGTTCTGATATCGCTCTTTAATTATGAATCATATGGTATCATCTCTCTCCTCTATTTTTTCCTATTAGACTTTTCCTTTAGGATATTAGATCTCAGTTCTCAAGTGAGGAGTAATAGTTTGAAACATATTCTGTAAAATCTTAAACTTATTCATTTGTTCTTACGTCATCGCCTGCACTAGCAGTTGGACATCTAAGATATGTGCGGTGGAGGTAATTGGAGTGATTCAATACGGAGGTTACTTGAACTGTACCTCTACTTCAATAGAATGTCTGAATTTAGAATTTGTCATATGTCGCTGCTACATAAACATTGTTCACTATAATTTGAATGATTTATGCGGTTTAGCTCTTTCTTTTTCATCGTTACCATCCAGAATATTCTACTTGATCTCCTCTTCCATGAAAGTCCATATGTAGAACTAATATTTTGATTAAACTTTTGAGACCAATAGAAAAAATAAAAAAATAATACTGAAAAACTATTAAATTTCCCCTTCAATCGATTGAAATCACATAATCAGTAGTTGTGACGAAAATAATCAAATCGTCTCATTGGATTCAGATTTTGATTTGGATCTATCATCGATGTTAATATATGTATCTGATATATATATATATATATATATATATATATATTAAATTTTGGTGGTTTTATAATATTTTATTGTCAAATTATTTAAATGAATTTATGATCGAAAAAGCAAACTAGAGAGGTACAAAAGTGTTTATTAAAGGGAAAATGGATTTGGTTGTTGTGGTTATTATCGGATATGGCTCGTCGCGATGGTTTTTAATTAACTATTTTTCTAGTCGTTGTGGCGACGAAGCATTTTAATGCACTGTCTATGAAGCTCATCGCAAGAGAACTTGTTGTTATTGGACAACATCATTAACTGTTTCCTCGGCACCTTGAGAATTATTTAGCGTCGTAGTGACATTGAATATGTGTTTGTTCAAAAAATTCATTCTTTTCTAGAGAAAGTTTCATTTCTTATGAGATAATTTCTGAACAAATGTAATTTTTTATAAGAGTTTGTTGACCATTACTAGCGAGGATACCATGATAAGAGAAGAAGATGACAGAAATCATAATTTTTCCAAATATTTAAAACAAATATATTACTCATTTATCAAATATTTTTAATTGAATTTTGATCATGAGATTATACACATTACAATAGATAATTTTTTATACAAGAGTTTGCGATGATAAGATGGTCATTTTGTGTCTATGCGTAGACGATTTACTTAGATTGAATATTGACATCAAATAAATTGTGTAATGAATAAGTTCTTATCTTTTATATTTAAGATAAATATTTTTAAAGATGTAGACACTATTTTGAAATAAAAGTCTTAAAAAATAATGAGTCTTTTTTTTATCTTAAATGATTATTAGTATATTAAAAAGGCACTTCATAAATTTAAAAACCTGAACTGCAAATATGACACTTCTCTCAGCTCAAAACTAAAAAAAATGAGAGACGAGTAAAGACTCTATTAGAATATTTTATTTTTATAAGAAATCAGACATGTCGATTTATATACAAAGCATATATTTTATTTGTGGTGCGTAAATTAACTCAATTTACTAGTAATCCAATTATGAACATTGGAATACGATTAAACATATTTTTTAGTACTTGAAGAATACAAAAATGTGACTTTATTATTCTAATTATTTAGGGGCACTTGAGAAATACACAAACGTAAGTTAGATCACTAGTCTAGCCAATAATAAATCGACTGCGAGAGGGAGGGATGTGGTGGAAGTGGTGTTAATTTTTGTAGAAGATGTTCTTTCTTGAGATAAAAGAAAATAAATATCTCATTCAATTTTGGAATTTGAGTTCCTAACGTTGGTTGCAACGAGAAATAAGGTTGAATGGTTTATATTTCTATTGCTAAAAATAACATTCACTTTGAAGATAAACATGACAATCCAAGTAAGTTATGATAGCCAAACATTTATGGGTATAGCCTACAATGAGATCTAAAATTAGAAGTGTAGATATATAAGTCTAACATGAGTGCGTTAAATAATGACTTCATAATGGAAAAATACCGGTCTCATATGTGTATTTTAATAAGAATATGATTCGTTTACCAAACCATTGGCTTGATAATCTGTAAATTTAATATCTATAGAGATGTGACTAAAACTTGTAAACTAATATTTTGTAAATAATGACAACCTAATTTGACTATAGAGAACCTACACAACAAACTTTTGATAGGTAGCAACAAGTTATTTGTGAATGGTTTCACAATATAAAAATCGAGTTCTTATGTGATGTGTGATATATGCTAGTTATTATTGTAAAACATAAGTTCAAAGAACTTTTAATACAATTTGATATACGTGTGAAATGTATTTGTATATATAACAAAAGCATTTTGTGAAATGTACATATAATAATTTCAAAGTGACGTGGCATCTCATGAGAGTATTAGTTCCTCTCAAGTTATGTTTCTCAAAATGATTAGAGAGAATGGATAAAATAATATTAAACAAAGGTGTAGACAAACAATATGCTAAAACGATTAGGTGTATGAGATTGTTACTTAGGCCACATAGAATATTGTTCGAAGCTATAACTATCCAAGATTCCAGTTTAACTTAGTTGTCATTGTTAGGTGCGACCAAAGTCCCACATCCCACATCGGGTAAAATATGGGAAGAAAGATCAGTATATAAGTTAAGAATACATCTCTATTAGTGTGAGGCCTTTTGGAAGTGGGCCAAAAACAAAGTCGTGCGGGCCAGTGGGCCCAAATTGGACAATATCACACTAGTATGGAGATCATAATATTCTTACTTATATACAAAGGCGGAATATGCGAACCCCGTATTCCCTACAAATGGTATCAGAGCACCAGGATATACAAAGGCGGAATATGCGAACCTCATATTCTCTACCAATGGTATCAGAGCACCAGGTATAGATAGAACGCGATGTGGTGGGTGTGATGTAGGTGAAAATCTCAGATGCTGAACATGATGTACAAGTCATGCTCAAGATGATTGATCTGCTCTAGAGATCCTAGTTTGGAGTGCCCGTGGCTCATCAAACGGTGTGAATTGATTAGAGTATATGAAGACAGTGGTACTTGATTAGGGTGACGCTAAGGAACAAGACAGTATGGTCTAGTAAGAGATGAGCAATAACTTCCTTAGTACCTTTATGGTTCAAGTAACCCCAACCTGATTAGAGTTGGCGGATGGAAGTTAATTGAGAGGAGGCTAAAGTGGTACTTTGTTCGAGAGGAGGATTTGTTAGGGTGGCGACCAAAGTCCCACATCCCACATCGGTTAGACATGAGAAGGATCAGTGGTATATACGTTAGAACATATCTCAACTAATGTAAGGCCTTTTGGAAGTGGACCAAAAGCAAAGCCGTGCGGGCCAGTGGGCCCAAAGCGGACAATATCACACTAGTGTGGAGATTGAATTATTCTTACTTATATACAAGATGGAATATACGGACCCCATATTCCCTAAAAATGGTATCAGAGCACCATGCCAGACATAAAGCGATGTGGTGGGTGTTGATGTGGGTGAAATTCTCAGATGTCGAACATCTTACCAGAAGCCAAGAGCCATATTCAATGTGAATGATCTGCTAGACAGATGAAGCACATGATGGCTCAGCAAGCAGGTGGCTTGATCAAGGAGCGACGCAGTGTCATCTATAGATGAAGTGTCTAATAGCTTATCAAGCAGGTAGCTTGATCAAGGAGCGGCACAATATCATCTGATAGTGAGCAGATAGATCCTCTCTAAAGCTCTAGAGTTCAGGCGTCTCTCCACCTGACTAGAGTAGGCAGATGGAAGTCAATTGAGAGGAGGCTAGAGTGGTACTTTGTTCGAGAGAAGGATTGTTAGGTGCGACTAAAGTCACACATCCCATATCGGTTAAACATGGGAAGAAAGATCAGTATACAAGTTAAAAATACATCTCCATTAATGTGAGGCCTTTTGAAAGTGGACCAAAAGCAAAGCTGTGCGGGCCAATGAGCCCAAAGCGGACAATATCACACTAGTGTGGAGATCGGATTATTCTTACTTATATACAAGACGGAATATGCGGACCACACATTCCCTACAGTCTTTACACTATGGTAACATTCAAATCGAACTATATTTTTATGTACAAAAATTATCACAATGAGAAGATAAGAGATCTCATTTAATCGAATGGGGGGATAGTTGAATTCTTGATTAAATAAAATGACTGGAATCGCTAGATTTGAATTATCATAATGAACCTAATATCGGAGGAGTGAACTAGGGAGATATAATTGTGCTTATCCAAGGTAAAAGAGACCAATAAAAGACCGAGTTATTGTGGTACGGAGAATGGTTCATCGCAACGTCGTGGAGTATAGTTCATCACAACGATCCGTAATAGACCATATTTTGTTTTGAGTTATCGTGACGATGAGGATGGTTGTCACGACAATCATGGATATCGGCGACCTTTGTAGTTGGCCAACGATCCTAGGGCTTTACCTCGCCACAACAATGACGAACAAATACTTGTTCGAAAAAATATGTTTTCTAAAAAATATCATTTTCAATTAAATTTTTTTGTCAATCGGATAAAAAATTTGGTAAGGGTTTGTCGAACATTCTAAATATAGCCTATTAGGTTAAAAAATAAAAATAAGATAAATATGTCTTCTCAAAACAATTTCGTATTCGTCAAAAAAATTCGATTGAAATTTGATTTACAGTAATGTATATCCAACTTAAAAAATTGTTATATAGTATAATATTTTTTTAAAATAAATAATAAAAATTAATTTTTTTTATAAAAAATACATCCAATACATATTTTAAATTTCAATTCTTTTATGTTTTTCTATAAAAGAAATAAAAATTATAAACTAAACTTGTCTTACTATTCTTTAACATTCTTTTATTTGTATAAAGTATATTGATCTATTATGTAATTATGATCATTGTCAATAATAAATACAACATCACTTTCAGCTCATAAGATATTTAAAATTGGAATAAGCATGGGCGACGTGTTACTTTATTGATTGCTTGTATTACTAATTATACATATATATGGTGGGGATACTTTTTTGTGGTGAGAAGTTTTTAGAACTCAGTTAAGTTTGATGCCTTCTTTTAGAAGAATAGACAAATCAAATATATTAAATGTTAACATATATCATGCTTGAACACTATTTGGAGAAAGTAGTAAGACCGTTAATTTTGCATCACTTTTATATTCACGTCCGGTCGGATTGGATGATAAAAGAAAACGACTTTAGTCTCCATTTATTTTAAAAAAATTATAAATATAAAAAATGGTTGGTTGGTAAATATTCTAAATCCTAACCTTTCATATTAGATTTAATTCCATTTAGTAGATTATGCCATATTATTTTTAATTTATATACACATGCACAACTATTAACTTTATTATATTTTGTTTGGATTTATTTCGGTATAATTTGAATAGAGCATGAACATCTAATATAATTCTTTCTAATAAATCGGTTGGGTATCATAAATTTATTGAATAAGATTCAAATAAAATTAAAAAAATGCAATTTTTTAAATTGGAGGTTTTAAAACTAAACCGTCAATTTCAAAAAATTAGAATTTAGATTAGCTAGGATTGATTATCATGAATTTTTAGATTCCATGGACGAAGTTGATGAAAGACTTTTCAAGGATAATTAGATCTTTAAAGTCCGGAGAACTTCAGAGGAAGAAGTTTTCAGAAAAGGTGGAGCTCGAAATCGCTGATTTTGTAGTAAATTTCAAGACTCTTTATCGTTGATTTTGATCCGAGATTTTTATTCTCTAGTAGACGAAATATTCTGGTTTCTGCTTTGAGTTGATTTGGTTGTCATCTATGGAGTTGGAATTGGCGGTAGATTTTAAGATGCATTCCTGAGAAGAAAGATGCACAAAACAATCTAATAAGGTATGTATTTCTACTGAATAATTTGAAAGCAACATATAACTGATATCAAATAGTTTATTATCAGGTAGAATGAGGTCGACGCTTAGAAGTCCCTCATATAGCTAGTTTCTAGACTATCTAGAAGAACAATAACTTTTAGATGGTTGAGGATATTGTTTATGTCGAGATCAATCTTGTATTTGCATTTTTTTTCCATTTTGCGAGCCGATCTACTGCTCCATGCTGCTCCATTTTTCATAGTTCCCTTGCCCAATAGTCCAGTAAATAAAGCTTTCTGCAATACTTATGTGATCCAGTAGTCTCTTCCAGATTTATGATATTTTTTTTATTAGGATGACTTGCATAGATGAGCATTGTAGCAGTAGATATTATGCATAAAGTTTGACCATAAACTCTTTTTTCTCTAAAGTTCATCCATAGTTTACAAAAGTATGTAAGTTGTATATCTTCAAATTTTCTGATGTTTAATCCTCCTCTTATGTTTAATCCTCCTTCTTTGTATGGATGGCATAACTTGTTCCAACTAGCTCATACCATGGCTCTATGGTTTTCAGATGTGCCCGAGAGGTATCTGTTGCAGATTACTTCAAGTCTTTTGATGATAGAGTTGGGGAGAAAGGTGTGGGAAGTTGATATCCATCACACTATTGATTGTATGAGTGTTAGTCTTCCTCCAAAGGGTTATAAGGTATGATCCCAAGCTTGAATTTTCTTTCGGAACTTTGTAAGTAGATCTTCATAATGAATTGAAATATTCATGTTAGAGATGGTAGCCCCTGGTATTTTATTGGAAAACTTCATTGGTTGAAACCAATAGTATGATGGATATCATTGAATCTAGAAATTGGAGAAGATGTAGGCAAAATGTAGAAGAATTTCTCCTTGTTGATGAGCTGACCAGTTTGGTCCTTGTACTGTATAAGAAACCTGTATAGCTTATTAACACTAGATTTTGAGTCATTGGTAAAAATAATTAAATCATCATCGAATGATAAATAGGGTATAATGATGTTACTAGATGTTTTATATCTCAAATCAGAGTATTCTTGGAATAGTTGTTTTAGTCCTATTACCATATACTCTTGAGCCAAGATGAACAAAATAGGGAAGAGAGGACCCTCTTTATCTGATTTTATTGGTAGATTTAAAATAGCTATTTTCTTCTGCATTGATTATAACTGAGAAGTGAACATTATTGATTAACTCTAATATTAGATTTTTGAACCTGCAATCTAATCCAAAGGCAGTTAGTATTTGCTTGATGAATGTAATTGTAAATCTGTTAAAAACTTTCGATAGATATACTTTAGGAATAATATTTCCTCCTCTGATTCTTTTATTGATATTATAGGACAATTCTTTCATAAGGAGAATGTTCTCATGAATACTTATGCCCTTAACAATTCCACTCTATTCCACATATATGAGCTTAGGGAGAAGGGCGGAGATTCTATCATTTATAATCCTATATAATATTTTGTTGAAACGTTACAAAGACTTATAGGTCTATATTCATTCTAAAATTTAGGTTCATCCTTTTTAGAAATCAGGCATAGCACTAGCATACACCCCACTAGAAACCTGATCATATTTGAAGAATACTTTACAACACAACATAAGTCTTTTGTAATTATATTCCAACAATCATGGTAAAACTTAAAATTAAAACCAAACACACCAGAAACACTGGTGGAATTTAAAGCATAACAGTAAAAATATCCCGATGAGAGGGTAAATTCAATAATATAGTGTTATCTTTAACAGAAACTAGTTTATGAATAAAATATTTAATATATGCAAAGTCATTAGAACTAGAATTATCTGTTAGTAGAGATTTGAAGTAGTCTATTGCTGAGTTTACTAGATCTTGAAGATCTTGAATCCAGGTGTTGTTAACTTTGATTTTTGTGATTCTATTTTTCCTTCATTTATTCTTAACATAACTGTGAAATATGTAGTATTTTTTTCCCATTCTTTTTCCAGTTTATGTTACATTTTTATTCCACATAGATTTCTTCTCTAACAAACATTTGCAGTAGGGTTGCATTAGTTTTAGCAAGTTTGCTTTTGTTGTCTTGAGTTGGTGATTCTCTGTAATAGATTTCATGAAATTTAACTTCTTATTCTGAATGGGCAATTGAACATCTAATCAAATTGGCTTATTTCTCATGTTTTATTTCGATGGATCTGAAATTACATCATATTCTAAACTTTTAGACTATAATATCATCATATCGTATCAAATTCATTACTTATGATATAATATAAAAAGCTATTCCAAAATTCAATATTTTAAAAGTTAATTTATCTAACATGATAGAAAAATATAGATCATTTTTAAAATAAATATTTTTATGATATTAGCAAATTTTAAAAAATAGTTGATATTAGTTCAAATAATATGTGAATTAAATTAAAAAATGTTTATATTAATTAAAATTATATAAGTAGCTTACTCTGAAAATATTTTGGTAAGATATATATTAGAATCTGAATTTTTTAATATTTATTTTATTATATTAATATTTGTTGTCATTTTTTATATTACAAAAATCATAAAAACAATTATGAAAAGTTATCGCTTAAGTTAGTGAAAATATTATTAGAAAACAAAAATAATATAAATATATCTACAAATTTTAGATGAACAGTAGAATTACTGAAATCTTGTTTTCAATATAAATAACAAAAAACACAATTAGAAAAGAAAATATTTTTATTATTTAAAAAAAGGATAAATTTTTCGATATGTAACCACCTTTTAAACTTTAAAAAACAAATAATTGGTAACTATGAATTTTGACGTAAATTTATTCAATAATTACAAAGGGATTTAAAAAAATTATAAAATTTTACTACAAATATTTAATTGTGAGATAGTGTGTAGTGACCAATTTTTCTATTTACAAATTTTTACAAAAACAGTTATATAGATATATGTTCTTTTATGTGACCATAAATTGTGAGAGAAGAACATTTGTATGGGTACAAATTATTTTTAAACTTTAGAAGTAATATGACAAATCATGTTATTATCGCATAATTATGAATTTTACATATGTTGTTCGAGTTTTTATCTTACGATCAACTTAATTTTTAATTATTTATTTTAATCAATATTCCTAATTAATATTTTTATTTTTATAATATTATTTAAAAATGAACAAATCAATATCAATGAAAAACTATAAAGCAGTAATTGAAAGAAAATTTATTGCCGCTCTAGCAAAATCTTGAGCATCAATGAAGGATCCGCCACTAAAATCTTCTCTAGTGACATCATCTTCATCAAATCGAGATATACATGTGATAGATGAAGAAGAAACTCTAGAATCAAGACCAAGATTAAAAGAATCAAACCAACGAAAAGCTTCAACCGAGAGAATACGCAACAACATAATAAGATTTCCCCTTCTACCAAAGAAATACGAAGAACCCCTATAATATCTACCTCAGGGATATCAGGCTCAACCCGATATTTGACAAGTCACCACCATTCCAGATTCAATGGCAGCAGTCACCAAACAACTTCAATCAAAAGTCAAGGGCAACAGTCACCAAACAATGTCACTTTCCAAGAAAAATACAACTTATAGGTTGTCAAGGAAAAGATAAGTCTCCGCTTCTATCTACTTTTAAATTCACCTTAGCTGCAAAATTTTCTTTTGGTCCCCCCCCCCCCCAAAATAGAGGATATTAAACATTCTTGTAATTATTCGAATTAATTAGGAAAGTTTAGTTTATCTTTTTGTGAGACAATAAACACATTTTAATATAATTTAATCATAAAAAAGACTTTAAAAAATTATGGAAACGCAATGTATGGTTTATAACCAGTTTTCTTTAAGACCGCTAAAATGGTATCCTGGATTCAAACCTAGTATTGAGTGCCCTATAACACCAGTTTGGATTTCTTTCCCCAAACACCCCCAAATATATGTATGACCATGATATAATAAGTAATATTGATAAATCCATAAGATCTCCTCTCTCAACTTGGGTTCCACCAAAAAATTGAAGAAGCATTAATTACTATAAAGCTTGGCTCAAACTAGATATCTCCAAATCTATACACCAAACGATATGGATAGGATTTAGGGACATATATGCTTATTGGTAAAATATGTCACACTATTGTCTAACATGTAAAAAGCTAGTTATAAATAAAGAATAATTTCCTTAAAAGATAATCAACAAACAACTAAATACACTCAAAGCAATAACCCTAACCCATATTTCCAAAAGGAAATACGGGATCAAAACTTAAGTCTATAATTGTTCCAAACAATCAAATTCAGCATAATCATAAACCTTATACTACATCTTTTAATAATTCAGATTGTAATGGAATTAAAAAATGAAACTGGAACAATAAAACAAAACCTATATCTACATAAATCAGTCTAACTCTAATTATAACCAAAATTGATAACAACATGAATAATGATCTGTACAATGAACACCATTACGAAAAAAATAAAACAAATTAAAATGAATAAATTATTAAACTTGAATCCAAAGAGGTTTCAAGTAATGAAATATTTTAGGTCATTCACACACTAGAATTAGGTAACATGTTCAATTCATCAAATGAAACGAAAATATTTGAAAACTACCAAGATTCACCTAAAAATTATCTTTAATAAGCTTACCACTGTCTCCAACACTAGAAAAAATGTTGAAAGGAAATATATGAAAATATCATAAGTTGAATTTATTTTAAAAAACAAAAACAAAAAACCACAGAAGTCCCCTAATCTCAAAGGTTGTGCACTTTAAAGGATTATCTAGGTCCTATAATTCGCTCTTCAAATGGCTTAATATGTCCTAAACTAGAATACTACATCCTGGATTGCTAATTGGGTATTAAAAAGTAAAAAAATGTAAATTTTATATAAATCAAGCTCCGACTCCATTAAGAGCAATATTATATCTAGAAAGTCTAGATATTGCTTAAACTGTTCTTCCTCTTATTTTTGCAGGATAAGAGATGTTTCAATATAATCAAATCTCTCTCTCTCTCTCTCTCTCTCTCTCTCTCTCTCTCTCTCTCTCTCTATCTATCTCTCTCTCTCTCTCTCTCTCTCTCTCTCTCTCTCTCTCTCTCTCTCTCTCTCTCTCTCTCTCTCTCTCTCTCTCTCTCAATTAAGTATAAGATTTTCATGATATTTACAAAAAATACTAAGGAAGGCTTCAATTATGAATTCAGAGACAATTGGAGTTTTTGGAGTTGAGGATAGGATTGACAACTCAAAGAACCAAAGCTTATACACAAATGGTAGATCATATGCTCTTAAATGTACAAATGTTTAGTTCAAAGAAAAATTTAATAGCTATAGTTTTGGAGAATTACGAAATATATAAAATGAGACAATAAATCGACTCAAAAAATGTAACTCAATATTATTTCTACTCATGAATAAATGTTTACTCTGCTTAAAAAATCAATATCAATAATAACATCGGGATAACCGATGAAACAAATATCAAACGATAACACTAATGTTGGGTTATTGAAAAATATTAACCACACAAGAAAATATTTGACGTGGTTCAGATTGTGAATTATTTTACAGTCATGACATCATACACTGTGTTTTATTATCAATATGAGGTTACAAGAAGACTCTCGAATACTAATCATTAAACATTCAATCACTCAGATTTGTTACAAAACACTCTTCTCGACTTACAAAGAAACATGAATCTCATAATGCATATTAATTTTTTTTATCTCCTATCATAGCTATATCAAAAGTCTTTAGATTTTTCTGTCTAAAACCAGAGTTTTCTCTCTTTATATACCTCTTGAGCCGGTTTCTCCTGATATTAACATCAAGTATCCTCTTAGCCTCTCTCATGTCCTTTACCTCAGACTTTGTTTTATGTTAAATTTTCACTTTTTCAATCATCTTCCTTCTTTTCTAGCTATTAGGATGTCATTCACATACAATTACTATAAGATTTGTGTCCCTCTATATACTTAATTGATCATATGAAAGAATCAAATTGTATATTCCTAATGTTGTTCAGATTTGTCTCTCCAGTTATTTTTGTATATAGAAAGGCCTCTTCAGTAAACACAAATCTCATTCATTTCCTTTTTTAGAATGTTTTGACTGAGCCATGCAAATTATATATTCTAATTCACCATGAAAGAAGAAAATAGTAACATCCATTTGATCTAACTTTATCAATCCTAGACATAATTAATATTATAAAACTTATTGAGGTTTGTTTCACAATCGACCCAAATATCTAATTGAAATCAATATCTTATTTTTTTAGTAAATTTATTAGTCATCAGCTTCCCAACAAGAGTCCACGTTCATACTGTCTTGAGAGATTTGAGTTCTTCCCTCGTGATATTAAGCCACTTCTAATTATCACTGCTCTTCATAAAATCATGATATCTCTCAGGGTAAAAAAAACGTCTGTTATATTTCAATCAATAAAGCTTAACAAATTGCATTAGCATAACCATACCGTTGAGGAGGTCTACTTGGTCTTTGTGCTCTATATCTTGCTAATTTATAACTATCAAGATTATTTTACGCCCACGACTAATCATTCAAATGACCTCGAACACCACACCTTCACACATCTTCAACCCCATGTTGTGGCTGAACTTCTTATACATGAGCCGAAGCTGGACCATGTCCTAAATCATCTTCGACAGAAACATCCCAAGCTTCACTCCACCGCCTTCTTAAATGATACATGCTTCTCATTGAAAATTGTAACCCTACTTGACGTCTAGGTTCAAGGCGCCACAACTTATACTCTTTTATTCATTCCAGATTTCCAAGGAACAATATTTTTAGTACTCTCGACCAAAACGTTTTTTTGGTTCTCATATGTGTATGTAGCATATTCGAGCACTCTCAAATGTTACAACTGATGTTTTTTCTATTATAACCATCTTAAGGAAAAACAAACTTTAGCACTATAAACAGAATCTTGTTGATGATATACACAGCCATTGTCATGGCTTCTCCCCATAACCTTCGGCATATTCTAGTTGTATGAAACATGATGATCTACACAACCATTATCATGGATTCTCCCCATAACCTTTGACATATTCCAGTTGTATGAAGCATACACCTAATATTTTCTAGCAATGTTCAGTTTGTTCTTTTAGCAAGCCTATTTGATTAAAGATTCCTACTCACGGTTCATTTTCTAGTAATGCCAAACTTTAACCAATAACTGGTAAACTCATTGTTCACATATTCCAAGTCATTATAATTCTGAAGCTTCTTCAGTACTTTCTCGATATGATTATCCACCAAAATCTTCAAGTTTCTAAGAGCATCAAATATTTCACCATTCGTATTCAAAAGTACAACTGATATTTTTTTAGAATAGTCATCTATCGGCGACATGAAGTACCTCGCACCATGTATGATAGGTTCCCATACCATTCTTGAAAAATATGAATGAAGATAATCAAGCACTCCATTGGTTGTATGACTACTAGGTAGAAACTTTATCCTTTTGTTCTTTCTCATCATACAACCTTCATAAAAGTTCATATTTTAAATTATGATAACATCCAAAAATCCTTGCTTGATAAGTTCACCAAGGCATCGTCATTGAAATTCTATAACTAAAGACGTCACAACTTGGTTGAATATTTATCTATACTAGACACACTCTTTATCACTACATAGCCATCACGAACTAATACACAATTAGTCCTATAGGCTTTCATAGCAACAAGGGAGCCTTATAAGACCCTAAGTCTGCCATCTCGACCCTTATAGGTAAACCCTTTATCATTTAACATCCCAATAAAATTAAGTTTACATTTAACTTTGGGCATATATTTTGAGTTATTAATCACTCTATCAAGTTATTTGCCCAGATTGAGCATAAAGTTCTTCCCTATTTGACATTACATGATTCATCATTCTTGAGGATGGTCATTCCTCCTTCAAACAATCTCAGGTGTTCAAACCAATGTTTATTGGAAGTAATTCGAATCATATGTTCGAATCCAACACCCATTTATTGTTGTACATGCATGAAGAAACATCTATCGAACCATCAACGTTCTCATAATCATTTGATACCATTACAGCAACTCCGGTTTCGGTCTTCAGAATATTATTGCCTTTTTATTTTTCTATACAATTTCTACTGATATGGTCTTCCTTCGTGCACATCATCTCCGCTTGAAGCCCTTTCTAGTTTTTTTAAACTTTGAACCATAGTCTTCTCTTCTCTTGTTTGAATAACTTCTTTATGTGCGATCCCTCACACTTAGTCTAAAACCTTCAGAGTCACCCTTTAAAACCATCTTCCCTTGAAGATCTCTTGAGTTTAAAGAAATCTTCATCATTTTGTAATAGATTTTTTTACAGATCATGGTGCACATAAAGAGCTTAAAAGACTTATTATGTGGCCCTTGTCATCTACATTTATGCCAACTACATTTAATTCAAGAATAAAAAAAATTAAATCATCTAGGTGTCTTTGGATCTCCTTGATACCATTCATTGATAGCATTCTAAAGTTGTTTCTTAAGATACAAACTATTCGCCAATGATTTCTTCATGTAAATCACCTCCAGCTGATTTTATATCCCTAGCTTTGTAGGCTTCAGATACATCATACAACATTTCATCTCTCAAACTCAATTTAAAGGAACTATGAGTTTTGGAAAGTACCGCGACATAAGCTTTTTTATATTTCATATCAATGGGAGTATTTAATCCCTAATGTAGTAGTTAAGCTTTTACTTTAATTATCTAGAGGTTAAATTCATTTTTTTGTTAAATTTCTCTAGTTTAAGCTTCATGGAAATCATCTTTCTTGGCTTTATTGTTTCAAGGTCACATCTTTTTTCCAACCTTCGCATCGCTAATCAATCTACATCTCTTATTTACTGCTCCACGCTCTACGTAATACTTGTTGAGAAATCATTCATTCTAAAAAAACTATCATTATGTTCGCCAGAAACATGAAAATAAAGAAAAACGAAAAATGAATCGAGCACACAAGACAATATTCACTGTGGTTCGGAATGTGAAGATCCTACATACACGGGCAACAAACATTCTGTTTTGTTATCAATAGGAGGTTAGAAGAAGACTCTCACAAACTGAACACTTAATCATTCAACTCGGCTTAAAAAACATGAATATTAAAATGCATATTCATGGGTTTATCTTATACCTTAACTATAAACAAAGCTTCAACCTTTCTCTCTATGAAATGAGAGCTTTCTTTAACTAAAAAATGCAAACTTGCTTCTCGTCACTCATGCAACGCCATGAAATCCTATTTGCTTCTTTTATTTATAATCTTCCTAAGCAAAACCCTTGCATTAATTCTGATTTGACGGTTCAGATAAAACCCTAATACTTCATGCGCTCCATATTGAATCACTTTAGTCAACGAATATAATATATTCATAATCCAATAAACGTTTTAGATTAAATGACTTTCATCGACGACTATAATAAAACTATAATATAATAGTCAATTCAGATAAAATCTCTTAATCAACGAATGAGATTAAAATCATATTTAGAAACATATATGAAAAAGCCTAGTTTCACTGAAGAGCAAAACACAACGGTGTTGAAGCTTTGGGCTAGGTAGTTTGGGCAGACTACTTTGGATCAAGTTATCGACAACATGCTTTGGTCCAATCTGTACACCTTATGTCTAGTAGAAAATAGTCAACATTTTTCCGTCTAAGAATGACCTTATGTTCCAACAAATGTCTTTGCACCTAAGTTTTAGGCACAACTTTATTTTGAGAGAATCCAACAATTCTTGTCCTATATATTTTTTAGATATTTTAACACGGATGTTTCACACACTAGACCTATATTTATTGTTTTATCTAGTCGTTCATTTGTTTCTGGTAAACAAATCTACTGTTTCAGATCTAGATCTTGAGTTTCATTGTTAAGAGATCAGCGCAAAAAACAGTGATTATTACTGTATTTATGTTCGAAAATCCTTATTTCTTTTGCGTTTGTTCCTAGTATTATCATGTTTTTTATTAAAATATTTACTTTTAAAACTTTGTTATTTATGCAAGTATTAGTTGTAAGATTTTGTTTCGGTACAATCCACAATTGTACTATATAGTCTCAATTTATCAATTTATCTTTGATAAACTGAAATATTTGACATATAAAAATAATTAACATCCATCAAATTAGTCAACACTAACCTTCAATAACATTTCATATGAGTTCATCGTATTTAATTGTCATGAAATTAAAACTGCCGTGAATCCCGAACAAATAAATTTAAACCAGAGGAAATCCCTAAATTAAAAAAGTATCCAGCAATAATAAGTAAGTAACAAATCAAGAAATAGTAGCATTAGGCTAAAGTTTATTGGTGTGGTCTCCATCAAGAAGCTGTCATCTCAGGTATTAGCATTAGCTTTTAGCGCATCACTTAACTTTCTTTTCTGTCTTATGAAACCACATCAAACCATCTTTAAGATGCCAATCATTTCCCTTTTCGATAGATAAATGAGAACGAGGGACAATATCTCTTGTGTCAATTACCGTTCTCATACTGTAAAACGAAATGATAAACTGTTTAATGGTAAGTAAACTGTACTAAGTGAAACAGTTACCGTATTATATTGTAAATCGTATCAAAATCATATCAGTATTACTATTATTATTTATTTAAAATCCCCAAAGTTGTTTCGGATAAATGATACGTTCACGGAGAACAGGCTTAAAATAATTCGATTTAGAAAGAAAGTTAATTTTTTACTTACTTAAAACAAGTTTATAAATTACGACAAGGAGTACAAAGGCATAATAATTTTGTAATATATTTTTTCTAACTCAAAAAATATATATCTGCTATTTATTTTTGTTGAAAAGGCATTAAAATATAAAAGAGGTTTCACAAATATATGTGATATATTCTAAAAAAATCAAAGGAATTGACTAAAACTTGGCCGAGCATTACAACAATTTAAGTTGTAAATGCTAAGATCGAAAAAATCAATCTAAACTTGGAAAAATAAGAATAACAAAGCAAAACAGAAGAGCTAAGACATTCGAGATAAAAAAACTAGACATCACAGTCGTCAACGACCAAAAACAGCAAACTAAAAGGGATAGATGTGTGCATCAGCTAAAACGAAATTAAGTTACAATTTTAAAGAGATTGGATTGGCCAGACCACCTTGGTACTAAGAAATCTAAAGCAAATGTCAGAAAGTATGCGGTAAGAAACTGCAGAGGCGAGGATTTGAGAGGAACTCAAAATTGTAGCATTCCTCTCACACCATACGTGGTAGAAAACATCGTCAAAACAGGCTACACCAAAGGTATCATAAATTGGACGAAGGACAGTTAGATGACTCAAGGGTCCAAGAGACTCAATTGTAACTATATCTTAAAGAAAAATCAAGCTTGGAGCTTGTAAATTCCCATAGGCTCTAAGTGAAGAATGGCGAGGAATATTATATATATGCCATACTAACCCCGCCCACCAAACACAGGGGATGGTCGTACGAATAACGTTATAGGTATCCTTGATTGTGAACTTTGTGACACCTCTATTAGCATTACAGTAGTGAACGTCGTTGTAAAGGATGTTAGAGGGAGGGAGATGAGATGTTTAATCTATTGGTAGGTATGATAGTTTCGAGCACTAGTGGAACTTAAATGAGAAGGCCAATCCAATGATCGTCCCAAATGGTATCGGAGAGCTTGAGGTTGCTAACAGACAAAAATCATGAATAATACTTAGTCCATAATGTTTAACAAGAGAGGTTGATATCAATCACGGGTCAAACCAGATGGAGGTCTTCTCCCCGTTACCAATCACAACCCTATAGAGATTGCTAGCGAGAGGCCTAAGAGTTAGGATTTTCCTCCAAGTCCACGAGGGAGAAGAGTCGGTCCTTAAATATCATAAGTTTTTACCTTTAAGCTTCTCATAGTAATCCAGTCACACTAGATTGAGTTTTCATGATTACTAACTATGGACCATAAATTTTTAAAGACGGTCTCTTGATTCCAGGTTTTTAGGTCTAGTATCCCAAGGTTGCCCTCTAACAAGGGAAATGTTACAACAGACCATGCCACTTTATCACCTGAAGCCTTCATCTCATGATCAGACTAGAGGAAACGAAAGATAGACTAAGAATGTTATTTAAAAACGCTAGTGGGGAGAATGAAGATTAAAGACCAATAAACCTGCCCCACAAAAAGCACAGTTTTAATAAGTTGAAGCCTCCCTAGATAAAAGACATGGTTGGATGTCTATGTAGCCATACGGCTAGTGTGTTTTTAGAATGAGTCAGAAGTCATTATGAGAGATTCGACCTGGCAGTAGAGGGACACCAAAATACTTAACCGGGAGGGACCAAAAATTGAAACCAAGGATATTGGTCGGATCCATCTTAAGGGATGGGTTAACCCCCGATAGGAAGATATGACTTTTCTAGGGGCTACGTTTAAGGCCCGGGAGGACAAAAAAATCATTCAAACCATCAGTGATAAGATTTAATGAATTAATGTCACCACAATAGAAAATTACCAAGTCGTCTGGGAAGCAGAGGTTTAGAATCTTAAGCTTATGACCCTTCTAGTAAAATTTGAAGTTATGATCAATACTTTTTTTCTTAAGAATACTAGACAGAACTTGAATGACCAAGACAAATAAGAATGAGGTTAAAGGATAATCTTTTTCTGAGACCTTATCTCAAAAATAATTTATGAATCTATGGGAATTGTAAATAAAAATTAAAATTATTACGGTGAAATCACCTATTTCTCTGCTTGCTGTGAGGTGGTACTAAAAAAGTTGAAATTACTCTGTGAAGTTATATTTTTATCTTTTATTTAAAACCCTATATAAATATAATTAGAATTACTTTGTGAAGTTAACATTATTTTTTTAGAATTTTTTTTTTGTTCTTTTTTCTATCTACTTTCTCTTTCGAAATAATTTTTTTCACCTAAAAGTAAAAGAATTAAAACTAAAATTAAATAGGTTAATACTAACACTATGAATTAAAATGTCATTTCTTACCTTGAAGGCCACTTAATCATATATCTTAAGATTTAATAACTTATTTGAAAAACAAAATTATATCTTAGTTATTAGAAAGGTTTCTCAAATCACAATGAGTCTTTTGTTATATTATATATTGATATTGTTTTTAATTGGTATTTGTCTTTAGGGAATGACAATGTACTAAAAAATTACATAAAGAGAGAAAATTAAAAAAAATGTTAACATGTTAAAAACAATCGATAGAAATCAATTCACTAATGTCATGGCAGATATGAGGTTGAGTGTTCGCTATGACATGACGCAACTGCCATAGTGTGGGTCATGACACGACCGTCATTTATCTGGCGAGAAATGTCATCTTTTTTGTCAGAACAATGGTGAGGAACACCAACTAGACGTCATCGTCTCGCGGAATTGAATGTTTTTTATTTTTATTTTTATTTTTAAATTAATGTTTCAAAAAATAGAAAGATAGATAGGTGTATACTTTTTCTATGTCCATGTTGGTCCGTAGAAAAACAAAATTTGTTACTATTTCAGTCATGATTTTTAAATCTTATAAAGTTGGAAAAAAAAGAGTTATAGTTAATTTTGGTTTTAAACTTTTACGGTTTTAATGAATTTTAGGAAGTAAAATATTATATTGGAGTAAATTTTTTGTTTTGAAATTTCATGAAGTAAATACGGGAAGTAAAACGATATTTAATAATTTTAAATATTTTTCGAGTTTTTTTATAAGTTGTAGTTTTGTAAATACTAAAACAATTGAAAGTATAACTTTGCCGAGTAGTTTTAACTCTTTTTTAACAATTATTTTTATAAGTTCGTAATTTTTTTAGTGAATAATTTTGAAATTTTTATCGTATCATGTTTATCGTATATAATCGACTTGTTGTTAAGGAAGAAAAATAAATTCTAACACTAAAGCACAATGATTATGGTATTTGAAATTTGTTAAAAGGATTACTTATGGTCTATTTTAATTTTTCAACATTTATAAAATTGTCACTAGGAAAGGTAACAATAAAACAAAGACAAACAATTTCACGAAGTAATTTTGTACTTTTTTAGCAATTTCATAATATAAAATCTAAAAAGTTATATTTTATTTTTTATTTAAACTTTTTAAATTCAAATAAAACTATTTGCTTATTTATTATATCTAATATATATAACATATCATATTTTATAACATTATTTTAAAATTATATAAATACATTTTTTCAATAAAATATATATAATTTTGGTAAGTTATTATGTAATATGACTATGACCTATTTAATATTAATCTATTGTTTCGTCTAAAACTTTAAAGAAAACAAAAGACATTATATTTTTAGTTATATATATATATATATATATATATTAAAGATTTGGACTCACGGTTTATATTATAAATAAGACTTTTTGGTATAAATAATATTTAGAAATTTATTTATTTTATTAAAAAAAATTCCCTTTCTTAAAATTCTATATTTAATTATATTCCATTCAAATCAAAGATATTTGGATTGATTTAATGAGAACATCAAACATCAATTCACATTGTCTAAAAAAATGACATTTTTTAAAAAAATTATTCCGCAAAAGATTTTTATATGCACAAAATACTAAATATTGTATTATATTTTCATCCACGTTAGCCGACGACTGAATTCTAATTAAAAAATAACATCGATCATATTATAATAATAATAATAATAATACAAAAAAGCATACAAATGATATTGGTCGTATAGAAAAGTGTTTATAATTTCAAAAATAATAGTGAATATGCATCCAAAATGCAAAAGGATGAATAGGATCAGTCGTTCACGGTCTTCATCCGTCGGAGAATTTCGTTGAAACTGATGATGCAATGAATTTTGTGATACGACATTATTGACCTTCTCCAAAGAGACCAACGAACCCATTGATTTCATACAAAAATATTAAGGATAAAAGAGTCGAGAGAGCGACTCAATCATGAATCGGTTAGTATATGAAAACGATACCACCGTAGACAATAATGTTTTTGATCTAATGAGAGGAGTATAATTTGTTTTTATCGTTATCATTGCGAGAAAACAAAACGGAGAACATTGGTGCTAGGTTCAACTCTACAAATTATCCGCCGAATAACCATGATGGTTTACCAAATGGTTGGCATTGTGATATACTGTTGTATCTGAGCCAACACTTGGTTAACATATGAAAGCTCAAATCGAGGGTATGTCAAACTATGCTTATCATGGTTTGAGCCGGGGAGTAAGGGAAAACTTAAATACAATTTTGTAGTGCTCTCACTAGCTCTGGATATCTTTGAAAGAAATTTATCACCAAAGTTTAATAACTACAAAATGGATAAATATGAGAAAATGAAAATCATTATCACTGTATTGAGTCAAGTTTTCTCGATATTTTCTCTAGATATTGTGCTTACCTCGTTTAACTAGCTGCATCTTAGCTTGATAGATACATTCAAAACAATATGGATATCATTCTAGGACTAATTTATTGGTTATAGAGTAATTTGCGAATATGAAAATTACATTATACAATGGAAGAAAAAGTCAAATGAAAGCCTTTCGGAATATACAAAGTGATTTATCCGAACTCAAAATAGTTTCAAATATTTTCATGAAATTGTTACATGATTTATCTATGGGCAAATGATATTTCTAGGTTTCTTACCCAATGATATCATGAACAAAAATTCTTTGAACTTCGACAACATTATAATGCAAGTCGAAGCCTAAATAAAAAGTAGAAGAAATAGCACACATAAGAGGATATAACGCTTTTCATTTCTATTAACCCACTGCTCAAATGGTCAGACGTCTAATTACCAACTAATTCATCTTCTTCTATGACCATTGTGTACGAAAGAAAAAGTATCCCTTGCCACTTTATACAGCAATTTAACAATTGTATAGTAAGAATTCAGTATAATTACATGTCATATGAAAACTCACATTAGTATTAACCAGTCATAAAATTTTATCATGATTTGCACATAAAGGTTGAGGATAGTGTGTCCATTGGAAAAATGTTATCTTCCACTAAATTCGTGAGCATCCCCACAATGAATTAGTTAAGTTGTTGCTCTCGTGTCTGCACCGTTATGTGTCCCACCCCACCTTCACGATAAAATTTATTTTTTGTTAGTCTTACATGTTTTATTTGGTGCTCCTGCGTTGGCCCACTTCTCATTTATCCAACTGTTTGTGCCACACTTTTTTATATCGGTCATCATCCACCCCAAGCCTTAAGCCTTTCTTGCATTCACAACGTAGCATGAGTTACCTTGCACACACTAAGAATCAATATATTTTTCTCTTGCATCCGAGCTAATTTTCTTTTGTTTTCGACTCACTCACACTCTCGATAGGCCCCCACAATGAGTTACCTTACGTGCTCCCTTACAGCTAATAATTAGTCGCACAAAGAGGATAAATAACTATCATAATTTGACTACCTGTATTTTTTATCATCCCATCCTTTGATTCCTTCTAATACAATTTTTAACTATAGATGAGAGATACACAACAGAACTAATAAACCGAATTCATTATTTAGTGTCTTATCATTATAAACCATAAGGTTATTTACTATAATTTATAAATATCATATTATATTAATGTAAAATATATTTGTAATAAAATATATATTACATTTAATCATATAAAAAATATTTGTTATATATTATATTTTTTCGGTCGGTTCGGTTGAAACCAATTTTTTAAATAAATAACCGAATCGAACCGAACTAATTTTCGGTTTTTAAAATACCAATCGAACTTAACCGAATATATTTAAAAACCAAACATAACTCACCGAATTGTTTCGGTTAGGTTCAATTTTTGCTCACTCCTACCACTCATACAAATTTTTTCAGTAAGGAAAAATAGTCGCGACCTTGTACAAATTCTGAAAATAAAATAAAAATATAGTTTTTTCTTGGACGAGCTAATACTCATCAAATAAAAGAAGTCATTTATGTGATTTAATAGTTGGAAATATTAACACCCATGATGGACGTTAAAATAACCTATAGCTGTTGTGAATTAATTGATTGGGCCACGTCATATTTAATTGAAAAAAATATAACAACTTTGTATGCAGTAGCATGTGAACCTTAATGTCAAACATGTAAACAAAAAATATATCTTATTCGTTTATGTTTATACATGGGTGATTGGTCTCTTTGGTGGTTGATATTCTAATAATAATATCACCCAAGATCATCCATGGTGAGATTAGATATTTTAAAGCCTCATGATCTCATAAACATAAATCTCGTTCATAACTCAATCTAATAAAAATAAAGTTAAATCCAATTTTATGAAATATATGGACACATCCAAAACTTATAAAATACATAATTGGATGCAGAAAATATACTTAGTTCTCCATAATAAACTGTTAACTTTTATACTAATGTCGGATCCTCCATTACTACCCCAAAAATCCAGAGGTTAATTTTCTAGATAACAATGACCCAACCCGATGAGACGAGACTTTAATATAGATAAAACCAATTTTTCAATTATAATTTTCACACTATTACAAAATATATTATACTTTTATAAAAAAATATTGATAACTTTTTATAAGTTCACTCAACAATTCAATCAAATCAATAATATAGAATCTTGTTCGAAACCTAATATATTAAAAAAATTGTTGTATAACTACTGAAATATATAATAGCTCACTTTTAATTAAAAAGTGCATATTTTTTGTCTTCAATAAATATCATTATTTTTATTTTTTAATAAACATTATCAAAATATTTTGTTTAAAAGTTGGCTGAATTTTATCAAATAATATTTATCACATTATTAGCATTGTATGTAACGTAAGGTATCCAGAGAGATCAATTTTCTCTTAAGAAAAAAACTTTAGAAAATATAAATAAATATATATTAGTCGTATAGCATGTCAACCATCAAATAAGTATAGTCGCTTAATGAACGGGGTGAGTGTATTTGATAATAATTTGTTGTATGTATAAATGAATGAGCTACAACATTCCCATCTAGCAGAAATCATAAACATACAAAATCTAATTAACGACTTACGATTTCCAAAATCGTATCAATCACGCTTAGAAATCAGAAGATTTGGTTAGATAGAGATTAGTCAAAATTGTAATATGTTGGATGTGTCAAACCATGCTAAATAGTATTATCATATATCGAGAAGAATTTCGCTTTACCGATCTCACCATCGATGATATTTCCTATCAAAATGCACAAAGCACTTCTCATACCATAAATAGATGAACTCATTAACATAATGTATGATAATCACCTATTCTTTCTCATGGACGTCTACTTCAGATACAAACAAATCTAACTGTGTTTTGGTTGATTGAGATGGTATAATATTTATCAATAAAAAATATCTAAATGTTACAAGATGATGTTTTTTAGTTTACATATTGTTAACGGAAAATTATAAAAGGTTAGTGAATGAAATATTTTCCAAGTAGTTAAATTATAACATAAATGCTTACATTGACAACATGTTTGTGAAACCAAAAATTATATCGACCATATATCCGACCTTTGAGATATGTTATTGAACTTACTGAATTTCAATTTGAAATTAAATCTAAAAATAAGAGTGTGTGGTTAGGAAAGTATCTTGGTTACTTGGTAAGTGAATTAGGAATCGAAAGTGAACTCCCTAAACCCGTTGCGCTAGTAAAAAAATTGTCGTTCGAATAAAAAATATATTTAAATTAGTATAAAAGACAATTATTTTGATAGGTTCACTTTCAAGTTGTTATATAAATGATTTTTTATAAATAGTAAATAAGATCAATATGCTACAGTGGTTGGATGAAGGCATTATTACATCTAAATAAAATTAAAGAGTAATTAGCTTTGCTAGAATACTATTAAAGTAAATCTTTAGTGAGCCCTCTTATGTTTACTATTTCTTATCCAATCACATGTTTTACATCTTATGCACCTAAAGACATAATTGAATGCTACAAGTGGTTTATTATGTAAGTAAGGGTTTACTCAATATCAAAGCTAGATACATGTAATGAAATATATTGTTACTTTTTTTTTCATGGTGGCTACAAATAGGTGGTTGTACTTTCCATGATATTCGGTCTCGTTCATAACTCTTTCTCATTTAAAATTCTAAAACCACATATTAATGGGTGTCTTACTAGGATTTTGGTTGAATAAAAAAACATAGACATTTGTTTTGAGGCTAATATATTGACTAACGTACAAATTTAGCTAAATTTTCTTATTGTATTTTAGGCCAAATGACCATTAAATCTGAAGAATGCACTGGGCCCTTGTAGATTTTTAAGATTTAATGATACATCTAATATCTAAGAAGTAAAGGTGATGTAAAATTAATTTATTCATTACGAGAAGTATTTCCTCTGTTTATCCTATTTTGTTTCAGCACCTCGAATAATTAGTTCAAATTATAGGTGGTCACCGTTGTATTAAGACTACCAAACTTTTGCGGAACAAGTATGTTATAAAATTTTAATCATTCAAACTGTTATGAATGATGGCCTCATACATGAGTGACACTGCAACTTAGGTCGTTACATATTAGATATCATATGCCCAAACCAATAGACCAACCGTACAAAACATGAACTAAAGACTTTGTAACCGACTTAAATGATAATTTGAGGTTCGAACTATGCGTATACTTCTAAAATATGAGTTATATGTCATAAACTTCAGAATAGTTTGACGAGGTATGCATTTTTAGTTAGTACTAAATATCAAAAAATTATAACATGACATTTTCTTCATTGTTATGGTCGAGATTATCATAATTAATTCTTAAAGATATTCACAATATGGAAGATTTTGAAGGCTATGGACATAAGATATTTTACATCCATGAATGTTGTTGGTTGGGTATTAATGGTCGTGAATTATGATCGACACCTAAACACTAGTTTAATGTCGTCATGCATGCAAATACTTTGGCAATATATTATATCTCTCCACGGTAATACCTTAAACAAATACCACAATTGTCATGTTCAGTTGTTAGGAACACAATTTAGTTGGACCCTCGAGATACTGAGGGGTTGATAATACCTTATGGTCGTTGTTGATTATTTATCAAAGGGGATGGAGGCTAAACTCTTAACAAATATAAGAGTTTGTTAGGTTATTAATCGTTTTGAAGTTATTTATGAGTAAAAACATCCAAAACATCCACATGAAGACCTTATAATGCATACAAGGAATAGTACAAGACTTTTTGGAACTCTTCCATCATCAAACCAATGGCCAAGTTAACGTAAAAACTCATATTTTCTCATAAATAATTTTTTAGACCCTTACTTGTGGTGTAAGTAAGTTGCCATAAACTTTATAAGAATGTTTATGCAGTTACTATACAAACTTTAAACTATAGTTGGAGACATATTATACACTTTCGTATATAATATGTATGTGTTGTTCACGGGATAAATATTATTACTTCATTATGAATCAACAATTACTTTTAATATACCAACATAGTATGAAAAAGAGTTAAGCTTGATATAATTTGAAAAGGTGAGATAAATATTACTGATGTATACAATATTGTTAAATTATAATGATAGGACTACAAAGTTCATCATCAGGCTTTCCGCTTTGGGGATCTAATTTTATGATGATTATTTTAACATATAAAGGATCGTAAATCCGTACACTCATAACTAATTGGAAGGAACATGGATTACCATGGAAATTATCAAAGATAAAATATAAAATGTGTCTGATATGATGGAAAGTTATAACGAGGAACCTACATAACAACCATGAATAAAATAAATTATATTATTTAATATATATAAATATAATTATTGTTTTTTAAATACCAAAAAATATAGGTTAATACATCTTTGAACCCTTCAAAATTTCAACCAATCAATAAAAATACATGTTTAAAACACTAAAAATACTAATACGCCATTGATGCGATATCTGGGAACCTTAAAGAAACCAAAAATAAATCATTGAAAATACCAGTTCTACACCATGTATGACCCCAAACGCGATCCAAACTATGCAAAGAATAGGGTCATGTCTAAAAATATTTTATTATCATCCAGTATATTATTAAAATTTTACATATCCTATAAGTTTTATATGCCACGATTGACAGTCTAGTAGGTCAAGGGTTAAAAATGGCATATGAAGGGAATGATGCATCAGACGTGTGAAACAATACTGTCATTCTTCGAGAAGTAATTCACATAGTAGGATTCGTCTGTCCTAATATTATTTATAGTTATTTTTTTTAATAATATAGGAAATATTTTGAAGGGTGAGACTAACACGGAGTCATATCGTCAAAGACATCAATAATCACGCCAACAATCATGGTACAAACACCATACATCACGTAATAAGAGTACCTGGCTTTATTTCCCTAATTGAACCAACATTCTCTCTAAACCATTTCTTTTCAAGAAATAGCTTGACAAATAGGACCTATAGTATGAAGTTGAAGTATATATTTACTCGACCGTAATTTATATAAAAAATATTATATGAGAATATCGTGGAAAAATTCAACCATATAAGATGGATAAAGGATGAAATCGACGATCCTACATATCAAGTTTTTGTAATGATGACATGTTGTAAAAGATCTTTTTCTTAATGCTTAAAAAGAATGCTCAAATATAATTTAACCAATTCTCTTCAAGTCTACTCAGATGTTTGACGATCTCTTGACATATTTATTAGGTTAATTTGTAATAATCACAACCTCTGTTTTATGACATGACTATTACAACCTCTATCGTTGTTTGACTTTTGACAATGATAACCTCTGAATAGTTGTTGGACCTTATAAATACACATTAATCGAAACCATAAATATATATAAATAAAAATAGTATGGAATTTTGAAGTGTGATGGTTTACATAGATAACTCAATTAATATTATATACAAAATAGATTATGAAAGTATGTGTATAATGTCATCGTTTCGGTCATCCTAGATAATAGGATTGATTTTCATGCATATATATATGAGGGAAAATTGGATATTTATTCATTGAGGTAGATGCACAATTCCATACAATACAATTTTAAACAAACCATGACCGAAGTAAATACACGTTGTAGCATTACCCATTTATCATTACCTTTATTATATGGCAAATAATCAGTTCGAGACCATTCGAAATGATTAAAAAATCTCATTTGAGTGATACATCATTTCTATTTTATAAATTTATATATTAAAATGAACATTGGTTGTCATTTCTTGAGTAAATAAATGATTTTGATAAGGCTTCTCATTTTTTCAAACACACAGAAGAAGTAAAAATTGTTGGCCTAGATAATTGTAGGACCATAAAAATGATTCACACCCTTACTTATAAGTTATTGTAATTTATAGCACAAAATTTTGATGGTCGTTTTTGGAGGACCAAATATGTAATAAAGGTTTCAAGTGATATAATATGTCATTATTTTTCGGATCATTCAAAGTTATGTCCTCTCAAACAAAAATATATTATGATTTTCTCACGTAAAAAATAAAGACTACAGTTACCGAGGTTTATAGGATCATTTGTGTTGGATACATACATGAAGCACAATAATTTTTATCGATGTATAACCTAATAATAATGTAAAACAAAATAGAACATCGATATATATAGACTTAAACAATTTTAAAAATCGTACTCAAAGAAATTTTTTCTTTTACCACAAGCCGATTAACTCACTCGCGTAACGTCAGACAACCGCCTCATTTTTCATGGATGTATAGTTTGTATACAACCAAATTCATATGCATCATGATGATAAAAAAATGTACAACTTTAATAACTCAAAAGGGTCGACACTTGTATCATGTGATGTAATTTCGTCTCAGGAATACCATAAGCAACTTATAAAATTTTTGGGAACATGGGGGTCCGGTCCGCATATTCCGTCTCCGTATATATGTAAGAACACAACCGATCTCAACACTAGAATGATATTTTCCGCTTTGGCACCCGAAGGCCCTCACGGCTTTGCATTTGGTCAACTACCAAAAGGCCTCATACTAGTTGAGGTATGTTCTTACTTATATACCATTCATCCTTCCCATGTATTACCGATGTGGGATGTGAAACACTTTGGTCGTCACCCTAACAAATCCTCCTCTCGAACAAAGTACCACCTTAGCCTCCTCTCAATTGACTTTCATTCGCTCACTCTAATCAAAAGTTGAGGTATGTTCTTACTTATGTACCACTGATCCTTCCCATGTTTAACCGATGTGGGATGTGGGACTTTGGTAGCCACCCTAAAAAATCCTCCTCTCGAACAAAGTACCACCTTAGCCTCCTCTCAATTGACTTTCATCCGCTCACTCTAATCAGAAGTTGTTCCACCTAAGTAATAGAGCTTTTACAACGGATATATCTACTCAATCGACCATCATGCGCCTGTTCCTTAGCTCCACTATCCACTCTAATCAAAAGTGTCACCGCTTGATGAGTCATGGACGCTCCGAACCAGGATGTATAAAGTAGATCATTCACCTTGAGCATGACTACTGGTTCATCATGTTCGACCTCCGAGAATATTACCACCATCATGTTCTGTCTCGGCCTGGCGCTCTGATACCACGTGTTAGGAATATAAGGGCTCGGTCCACATATTCCACCTCCGTATATAAGCAAGAACAAGACGATCTCAACACTAGTATGATATTGTCCGCCTGTTCCTTAGCTCCACTATCCACTCTAATCAAAAGTGTCACCGCTTGATGAGTCATGGACGCTCCGAACCAGGATGTATAAAGTAGACCATTCACCTTGAGCATGACTACTGGTTCATCATGTTCGACCTCCGAGAATATTACCACCATCATGTTCTTTCTCGTCCTGGCGCTCTGATACCACGTGTTAGGAATATAAGGGCTCGGTCCACATATTTCACCTCCGTATATAAGTAAGAACAAGACGATCTCAACACTAGTATGATATTGTCCGCTTTGGCGCCTGAAGGCCCGCACAACTTTGCTTTTTGGTCCACTTTCAAAAGGCCTCATACTAGTTGAGGTATGTTCTTACTTATATACCATTGATCATTCCCATGTATTACCGATGTGGGATGTGACACACTTTGGTCGTCACCCTAACAAAAATGTTTGTAAAGAATATATACTAAATTACAAACGTACAATTTTTGTTGTAGTTATGAGTATTTTTATGACTCTCTATCGAATCCAAGAGACAAATCTAATTTATAAATTTATAGTTTATAAAATATACTAAAAAACATTAATATAAAATAAAAAAAAGTTATTGGTCGAGGGGATCTAAATTTGAGGTTTTATTGAATAATTAAGTAATTAAAAGAAAAATAGTTTTGAAATTTTTAATGTTATAAAAAAGTTTTGGGATTATTTCAACATTGTTAACAATTTCTATGTTATTCATATAATTTAAATTAAACATAATCTTTTGATCATCTGAAACTAACTATTTTGTATTGTTGGTTATATTTCTAGTTCCATAACTCATACAATTGGGTCATAAGAATTAAGAATATAGTTCGGATTTTACCGGTTCATGACTGTAGCATACTACTCATTTAACCCAGTAATACTGGTATAATTCAGAAATCGACTTTACGTCACAGACTCAGTCATAAATCTATGAATATGCAATTAATATCATTATATATAATCTGAAGAAAGCTTAAAAAAATAATTTTCTTTTAAAAAATTAAACTTCATATATACTATTTACTTGAATATTTTTTATTGTATTAGCATATTCTAATTGAGCTACTGATCTTCTTTCAATTTTACCAAGTTTTAAACTATGATCAAATGGTGTATGTGTTTCTTTAAATTTAGATGCTTGAACTTATTAAGTACCTTCTCAATATAATAGATTGACTTAGGGAATAAACATCATTATTTTTAAATGCTTTTATTTCTAAAATAATGTCTAATTCATTAAGATATTCCATGTTAAAAGATATAAACCTCGTTGTTTCAATAATTTATTTTATACCATTTTTAGTATAAGCAAGTTATCTATCTATAGACATACAATATTTTAGACCCTACAGAAAGTTGCATACATCTAAATGAGTAACGCCTATAACAGTTGATACAAATAAAGAATCTAGTAAAATATACAACTCATGTCTAGTGGAAAAATCAAAATTAAAGAAAGCATAATGGTGGAGGACTAACTTTTTGAATTCCAAGTGCACGTACATAGTAGCTACTTCTCATTTAACCTAGTCTTCCACATGTCGGAGACACACACAAATTCATTTTTTTAGATTTTACTAATGTTAGGGTGGCGACCAAAGTCCCACATCCCATATCGGTTAAACATGGGAAGGATCAATGGTATATAAGTAAGAACATACCTCAACTAGTATGAGGCCTTTTGGTAGTGGACCAAATGCAAAGCCGTGAGGGCCTTAGGGTGCCAAAGCGGACAATATCATACTAGTGTTGAGATCGGTTGTGTTCTTACTTATATACGTAGGTGGAATATATGGACCGAACACGCATATTCCCAATACGTGGTATCAGATCGTCAGGCCCAAATGGAACGCGATGGTGGTGAAATTCTCGGAGGTCGAACCAGACGGAACGTGATGGTGGTGAACTTCTCGGAGGTCGAACATGAAGAAGTTAGACTCCATGCTCAATGTGATCTTCTCTAGAGATCCTAGTTCGGAGTGCTTATGGCTCAACAAGCAGTGTGGCTTGATTGGAGTGGCGCTAAGGAACAAGACAGAGTTGTCTAATAAGAGGTGAGCAATAACATCTGTAGCGCTCTATGGTCAGGTCGTCTTCCAATTAGAGTGGGCGGATGAAAGTTAATTGAGATGAGGCTAAGGCGGATGAAAGTCAATTGAGAGGAGGTTAAGGTGGTACTTTGTTCGAGAGGAGGATTTGTTAGGGTGGCGACCAAAGTCCCACATCCCACATCGGTGAAACATGGGAAGGATCAATGGTATATAAGTAAGAACATACATCAACTAGTATGAGGCATTTTGGTAGTGGACCAAATGCAAAGCCGTGAGGGACTTAGGGTGCCAAAGCGGACAATATCATACTAGTGTTGAGATCGGTTGTGTTCTTACTTATATACGGAGGTGGAATATGCGGACCGGACCCCCATGTTCCCAACAACTAATATTTGAAAGGTCGACAAGTATTGACTGAGACTTCACCCATCAATTGTGTTCATGGATAAAATCTCTTCACAATAAAGTTGAGCTACACATTCTGGGACAGAATAATGGCTGTCATCAATATTTTCCAAGCTTCCGACACAAGCTGGCTAGGTCAGATTTGGTATCCTTAGAGAATTTTAGCAAATCTCGGCTTAGAGGAAACCAAAGCCCCCATCTCGAGGTCATATATGAAAAACATAACTTTTTCGGCATACACATTTAAGGTATATTTACCCTTTATTGGGAACTGAACCTTTACGTTCGCTAGAATTTTATAAACTTCTAACTTTTAACTTTAATTGGCCATATCGATATACTTATAGCCGTCACGCATCATACTTTATATTTTGGCGCGAATTAGGAAATTCTTAACATGCCTCAACATGGTTGGTCAACTCATTGTTACAAAACTATGGCGGTATGACATCTATGACGGTAGAAAGTATGTTGTCATGATCAAGGTTAGGATGACATCAATAGGAACAACACATTCTTGCATTACTCTATTATCTGACTTGGCCTTTTAGCATGTTCTCTGCAACCCCGGCGCCAATTCATTTTTTTTGGTCGATTGGGAGATAAGATAAAAATGATGCACTTATACTTAAATTCTAACTATAAAAAACATTCCCTTAATGGAGGTTCAAAATTAACATCGAAAAAGATAAAAATAGCCCTCACCCGTTGAAGCTAACTTCAACGACTCTAATATCAAATATCATTACCTCAACGGATCGCCAATAACATTTTTGAATTAATTACAGTCATGTATCAATTCAAAAGAAAAATAAATTTGTATATCTATTATTGTTACATGTATCTACAATTGACCTCGTCACAACAGATATAAGAAACCTTCATTATTCAATTTTTTTTAAAAAAAATATTTCAACAAAGTCATACCTCTGTCTTCTGATAAAATATTTTTCTATTTCTTTGCCTATTGTGGATCATTCTTTTATGCATCCTTCCGAAAGACTGAGGGGTTCTACTTATTATACCTAGAAGCATTCTAAAATAACATCAAACTTATAAGTGATCCTTTTTATTTGGACAAATGTTCTAACATACCTAGCAGCATATTGTCTGTTAGACGTTCTGTTTTTACCTACGATGAAATATAATATTTTTCCTCTATGGAGGTTTTGGCAAATGAAGAGTTTTTAGCGAGGTATGAACATGATCGGCACGAACCCATCTGGAGATGCCTCTGAAATTGTCTCAGGTTAGATTGAGATGAGCTCATCAAAAGACAACAACAACATATCTCAAGACTCTTAGTAGTACGGAAAAATATAGGATTTGGTACGGTTCGGCCTCCAACCAAAACTATGAACTTTCAACCTCAAGAATGAAGTACACAAATAGATTTGGTTGTCCTTGCAATGCAAAGATAGCAAACGTCTTGAGTGTACTATAAATCCTAATCTTTTTTCGACTATCTCGTAAAAACTAGAGTTCCAATGATAAGGATAACAATTTAACCCTATTATAGCTTTGTTAAAGAGCTAAGCCCATCGGACTTAAACGAAAAAAAAAATGAGAAACTTAGATGAATACATGTTATCAACACGATCACCAACACGATGGTGTTGCTAATGTTAGATAGTTAGTATAATTTATTTTGTAAACTAAAAGTAATGATTAGCCACCTCAATTGGTACTAAAACAAATGTAACACAAATAATTTTTTTTAATCTACATGTCCAATATCAATGCCTAATCATAAATTTTAATAGTACTTTTTGTAGAAAATGGTGTTTCGTTTCCGGATAATCTCTGAAGTCTTGTAAACAATTTCTTATTGAAATATTTTTGGGGTTCTCCAAAAATTTCAATTGGATAAAATCAGAGATATATACTTTGAACAGAGAGGATGAAAAATGATATGATCTTCTTTTCAACAGAACCCATATTTATAAATTCGACCAACCAAAAACAGTTTGGAAGTTAGGGCAGTTAGGGTATCTTAATTGGTTTTGTAATAAAACGGCTATAATTTAAAATTTGAATAAAACGGTCAAATTTTCAATTTCGAAATTCTGTTGACTTGCAACAATAGCCGATTTAACCAAAATAAAATAGCTCGACCCCAGCTAGGGGCTCCGCCCCTTGGACCCCGCAAGGGGCTCCGCCCCTTGACCCCGCTAATCGTGATATAATATAACAAGCGTGCACTCCGCACTCTACGACTTGTTTGATAATATATCATGATTAAATTAGTCGACTAGTCGATCCAATTACACTAAAATAAATAACACTTTTTTCTATTTTGTTTTTCTTCCAACCACATTTTATATTTTGCCGATTTCCTAATTTATTATCATTTTATTTTGTATAAAAATGTATTCCATGTAACAAGCACACGGAATAAACAGGTATTAGTACCGTATTTTATATTTTTTTACTTTTTATTGTTCGCATAACTATTTAGGTTATTGGATTTGTCAAATCAACAAATTTCAAATAGTTGTATGGGTAGTACTCCCTCCATTTCGTTTTAGAAAATATTTAATATTTCAAATTATATAACGTATTTCTAAGTCTAAACCATTATTATATTAATTTTTATCTATTAGTTAGGTTAGTTTTATTTATTTTGTTTAGAAGAGAGAGAATGGATAAAATAGTTTATATACTTAAATATGACCTCCATACTCACATTAAAATCTTATGTATTTTAATTAGTGTGTTTTTATTTTAAACGTCTAATTTATACATGTCATTTTAAAGAAAAGATACGGATATTAATACAAGTAATAATAATTCTTTTATTTGTAAAAAAGAAAAAAAGTAAATTAAATTGATTGGCTACGGCAATTAAAGTAAGGGAAATGACACACTAAGTACCTTTTAACCAAACCTATTACAACCTAGTACCCAAAAATGGGTTAATGCTACCTTAATACCCATCTCATTAAACATATCCACTTCTAATACCTTTTCTTTTTTTAATACCAAGATTACCCTCAACCTAGTATATAAGGTTGATTTGTGAAAAATTAGGGTTTTTTTTGTTACAGCCCCCATTCTATTTTTGAATTTTGAAATTCAAAACCTTCACTCTTACTCTTCTCTCTCTCCTCTTCTTCTCTCTTTCTCCTCTTCTTCTCTCTCTCCACCGGCGAACCATACAACCACCGTCGAACTAGTCTTAATCACCGGCGATCCATATAATCGCCTTTTCTGATTGTTCCGATCACCGGCGAGTTTCAGAATTCCGGTTTGACGTCGTCGGCTTCATCCAGAGTCTCCTAGCTCCGATTTTGCACCGTCTCAGCTGGTCGAGCTCCGATCTTGCACCGTATCTCAGCCTCCTAGACCACCGTATCTCAGCCTCATAACAACTGATTTAAGTTTCGAAATCGTAGCCAAAAACGGTACATCTTTCAGGTCAGTAACAGAGCTGAGTTTTTAGTTTCAAAATCGTTTTCCATTTTCGATCGTGAAGTATTTCCAGACAGTGAAAGCCTGAGGATTTAACTGTTCTTTACGACCTCAAAAAATATATGGATCTACAGTGAAGAAGTTTCGACCTCTGCAGGTGGGGAGAAATTACATATGTGCCGACTGGAAGCAAGAGCTTATCACATTTTCCCAGTTTCTGGAAAGGGTTCAGTCCAATGATTGTTCTTCTATACCACCTACTTATTTAGCTCAGCATCCATTATTTGATCAGGTTTACTCTCTTCTGTCGTATCTTTTGATTTTTTTAAATTAATAGATAATTATCCATTACTGACCTCTTATTAATTGCCAGATAGATGAGCTGAGGAATGACATATGTATACCTGACTACTGTTTCTCTGGTGGTGGGGAACTTCGATCGCTTAATGCCTGGTTTGGTCCAGCTGGTACAATTACACCATTGCACCATGATCCGCATCATAATATATTAGCTCAGGTATAGTAAAACATTCAGTTGCTTTCTATGCAGTATTGAAAATCCAGAATCCAATTTAGCTCATTTAATTAGATTAGGTAAGCCTCAAACTGATCTTGAGTAGGTCGTCCCACGTACAGCCCTATTAACATCTCTTTTGTCAATCAACTTCTAACTGACTTTTACCCTCTTTTTATTTGTACGACTCAAAATTTGACCCATTAATTGATTCTGCTCAATATAATCTAAGTTAATTGCAGGAAACTTATTACCATCTGCTTCTGCTCAATTCAAATCATCCAAACCAGCTCCGATCACATTCCGGTGAGTAATTTCATTTTTCCACCTATGTTTTGAACCCTGATATTTATATGGATACACATTGCGATTTGTCGCCTGCAATTGTATGTTTGATGTTGCTAGATCACTGCATAGACCCTGATAGGTTTGATGTGTTTGTAGATTAAACTGACAGCATACACCCTGATATCTTAGTTATGGCATGTTGCTATATGTGTTGATAAATAGACCATGACTCTTATAGTTTAGGTACGTGATATTGCTATATGTTTTAAACTATTTCCTCTTGCTGCATACACCCTTATATGTTAGCTATAATAGGTTGATATATGTGTTTGAAACCAGACCAATAGTCCAAATACCCTGATAGTTTAGGTATGACAGTTTGCTATTTGTGTTGAAAAATATCTTGCAACTTATATAGGTATTGTGGCTGCTTTTTGAAATAAGTTTCCATTTTCGATCTTAACAATAGATTCACTAGCGTAGCTAATGTATATTAATGGTAAGAAATCGTTTAGTTTCTGTTTCTGGTCGAATCAAAGCATCGATACCGGCTCTGATTACATTCCGGTAAGAAATTGCAGTTTTCCAGCTCTGTTTTATACATTGCGATTTTAGTGCATATCTGATTGCTAGACACTATATTATTTATCAGTTGCGATTTATGCCTTGTATACAGTGCTAGATACAGCATGAGACATTGCTAGATACAGCATGAGACATTGCTAGATACAGCATGAGCTTTCGAGGTATTTATGGGTAGTTTCTTTCGAGGGAGCTTCAAGCTGTGTTGGGTACTGCAAAATGGGAGGTGCAAAATGGAGATGGAAAAGGGAGTAACTGAAGAAGTGCCGTTTTCATTCCTTTCGTTACCATAGTTCATGTACCTTCTTTAAGTTATTGCATTGTATATATAAACTGACTCACTGTTTCAATCCAATTAAGCTGTTGTGATTCAATTCAACATTTTGATTATGTTATAGCCAGTCCCGTTGTGGTTGATGTTTCAAATCGGGGCATAATAGGAGGTCATGTGATGCTCCGTTCTAAACATTATTTACCGACTTTTTTGTAACATTTTACATTTCAAAGATAAGCACTCCTTATCTTTCGACTTATGTTTTGTACACTTTTAACATTTACATGTTCCATGTCTGTTTCTTTCTGAATATGATATCTATTCACTTATACATTGCTATCTATGCTTTTATACTCTGATAGCCACTCTATTCAACATTGATAGATTCTGGATTTTGCATCTAACAGATACATCAAAGTATGTTTACTGTTTTCGTTTACATCCATCTAATACTTTACTTACATTTGTTAAAGATGTACTTCAAATCTTTCATGCCTGATTCATCTCAAAGATAAGCACTCCTTGTATTTTGACTTACGTTTCTTACACTTTTAACATTGACACGTTTCATGTCTGTTTGTTTCAGACTCTGATATCTATTCATGTGTACATTGCTATATATGCTGTTACAATCTGATAGCCCCTTTATTCAATTTTGATAGATTATGTATTTTACATCTAACAGATAAATAAAAGTATGTTTTATGTTTCGTTGTTCATCCATCTGATACTTTTCTTACATTTGTTCAAGAGGTTTATCACATCTTTCATGCCTGATTCATCTCAAAGATAAGCACTCCTTGTATTTTGACTTATGCTTCTTACACTTTTAACATTGATACGTTTCATGTCTGTTTGTTTCAGACTCTGATATATATTCATGTGTACATTGCTATCTATGCTGCTACAATCTGATAGCCACGCTATACAAATTTGATAGATTATGTATTTTATATCTAACAGATAAATTAAAGTATGTTTTCTGTTTCGTTGTAGATCCATCTGATACTTTACTTACATTTGTTAAGACTCTGATATGTATTCATTTATACATTGCTATCTATGCTGTTATACTCTGATATCCACTTTATTCAACCTTGCTATCTATGCTTACATCTTATACATTAGGTCTACATACACTGTTCTTTTAAATTTACCATAACTCTGATATCTTAGTTTTCCAACATTGCTATTCTTTTAAATAACTGCAAGTAAAACTGCTTCCTTCAACTGCACAGGGTTTGTGTTTCGTTACAGTCCAAAAAAAGCATAAACAAACGTTAAACACAACAAAATATAAACCAACAGTTCCATGATACTACATCGACATGTTCAACCCTAATCAGAATCATCTCCATCAGATTCCTCCGCCTCTTCTTCCTCTTCTTCTTCTTCCTCTTCCTCCGCCTCTTCTCCACCAGGTTCAAACCCATGGCGTCGGACTGTAAACTATACACAAACACTGATAGATAATGCAACCAATATTGCTAGATATGGACCAACCCTACGTAAACTCACAATGCTTACAACAGCAGCCACATACCTACGATACACGACGTTACAGCATTCTAATCGACACAACACCATTCTAACCAACACAACTATAACCTAAATATGTTATGAAAACTTACCGCGTAATATACGAAGTTTAGAACTGGATGGTCCAAAACATCGAGATCTGTTGCTTTATCAAAAGCACAACAGCACATCTAGAGCATACAAAACATTAGAAGCCACAGTTAGATGGTCTCAACCTGCTTTCTATAGCATTTGAGAAAGCAAGTTGAAAAAATGCTACACAGTTCAATCTGCATCCAGGATATACAAACACTTTTGTATGAGGTATTAATTTAGGTTTTACCAAATATAATAAAGATTTCGAGTCATAAAGTATCTATAAAATTAAATATTTCAGCAGAAACTGTAGAGCATGAGGGAACTCACCATGATGCATCTGACAAGGAAACATGAGAAACATATGGTTGTCACGTAACCGACCTACCAAACCAAGAAAAAAAATGAGAAAAGAAGAAGACGAAGCTAAGTGGTTTTCAGAAACCACAACCAATTTAAGGCCCACAATACTCGATGACAAACCTCCAACCCTGGCAAACTTCAGATTTCCCAGAAACCCATTTAGATAGGAAGGTGGAACCGGGTGTAACCAATCACAACCACTGAGAGCACTTTCCTGCACAAACTGATCCAACTTTTGAAGGTTTTGAGCTATCTGGTTAGTTACGGCGACAAACACAGAGAGTAGGGAAGACGGCGACAAAAAACGTACCTGTTCGACGGAGACGGAGGCGGACGATGGTGCTATCGATGCAGTTACGGTGGCCGGAACGTTCGGTATCGTTGACGGGTTTGGGTGACCGGAACGATTACAGAAGACGGTTCAGTCGTAGAAGACAGACAGTGTTGGAGGAATACCTGCTCGACTGTGTTTGACGGAGTAGGCGGCTCGACGGAGTAGGTGGTGAACGGTGTTCTCCGGTTCGATTGATTGATCGGAACTGCTCGCCGGTTACGGTCGCAGGTTCTGGTTTGGGTTCTGGTTTGCGATGAAAACAGTGGTTAGTTTTCGTCGTTGGTTCACCGGTGGGTTTCAGTACTGTCGGAGGAGGTTTCTTCCTGATCGTCGGTGGTTCGCCGGTGGTTGTCAGGAATATCGGGCGACTGGGTGTCGCCGGTTACGTGAGTTTCAAAAATGTATTTTGGTTTCGCTCTCGTAAAACGTGTTTCTCTCTCCACAAATTTAGAAATGTGAAAGTGGGGAGAATTGGAACCCAAAAGTCTGATTAGAAGGTGAAAAAAGAGGGTTTCACCAAAAACAACCCCTTTTATACCCTAGAGGGTATAATTGTCCAAAATGTGGCTTTAGATAGTTTATGAAACTAGTCCAAAAACGGGTACCATCTTGGTATTTGATAGCAATTATTTAATATTCAAAAATTTATTGATTCAAAAAAGCCACGGATAAATTAGAACATATAATTTTTTCTAAAGCGACTCTTATTTAGGAATAGGAGAGTAAAACGGAAAGGAGAGAGTAATATAACAAGTGATCATCTAATTAAACATAAACCGATCACTTATATCGTAGTTATTCTTATATACTCATACGTTGAGATTATATTTAAAGGAGTATATACGCTGATATCGAGATATGTGATGGAGTATAGACGTTGGGGTTGGGAACATTCGCACAACTTTTATAGTTTGTCTGATGCAAATAAAAAAGTCTGAAACCGCATTTTAACATAATTATTCAAAAGCTAATCGCATGAGATTCAAAGCAAATACCAAAACCCTATAAAGATTTTCTTCCTCCTCTCACTTTTTCTTCTTTGCCCCACCAGTCACCACCACCTTCTAATGCAATTGTTGCTTTGCTTTATAATATTCCATTAATTCCCTCTTAGTAGTATCTTTTTCATATTTCGCATTAGTACTATAATTCTTATCATCAAGTCGTAGTCAAGAATAATACATGGATTTGAAGACGTGGCGTGTAGATATTGGCCGAAACAAAGATAAAAAATGTAATCTAATGAGTTTTATAGGAGGAAAAAAAGTTGTAGGACACTAATAAAATGTGGTGGTAAAAGAGGAGAATGACATAACCTATTACTTACAAACTTATTGAGGTAGGGAATACTACTTTTTTCTAAAAAAGAATAATCATATTTTGTTTTGCACTCTTTATTCTTTTAAAGTCTACAATTCGTGTGTGTATATATAATGCAATATTCCAATTGAGAGAGTGTGGAAGGGTACCTAGAGTATCCTAGCTTTAGCTTTAGGGACAGCAGAATTCAACCCTTAGGCAGCCTCCGTTTCCCTTCTATTGTATGGTTATTGTAATATTAACTCATAAGATAACAACAAAGAATTCATCAAATAAACAATAAAGATTTTGTGTCTTTTTTATATAGTTCAAACCACTAAATAAATAGAAAATAACATTTTTAGAAAATCGCGGAATATTTTTTTTACTAGAATTTTAAATATAAAAATTAAATACAACAATAATACATATAACAAAAATAATCCGGGATAATGTTCTAAACAATTTAAAAAATGAACCGAAAAAGAATAAATAAGACTTTAATAATCTATCTCAACATAAAAAACACGGTGATCTAACAAAATAGAAAAGAACATTATAGTGATTTTGGAGACGATACTAGAAAAAACAGGCTAAACACTCTTAAAAACTAATTAGAAAAACTAAAAGATTAAACAACTGAAAAAACTAAAAAATTAATTGAAAAAAATTAATAGATTAAATATCTTAATTATTAAAAAAAATGAAGATTCAACATATCATTAATGTCAACAATTATTATTTTCCAACTAATCTTTAATACAAGATTATTCTGTATACACTACTAAACAATTAAAAAACATCAAAAGTCTTTTTCACCAATTTATCTTTATTATCTTTCTAGCATGGTATCAGAGTATGTTTTTCGATCATTTGGGATTTAGAAAACATTCATCTTCCATAAGAAAATTTGTTTGTCAAACTATAGTAAACACCCAAATTGTCAACATTCAAATTCAAAAGCACAAACCAAAATGTCACGCAACCAAAATACTCCCGATGAATTGACATTACAAATATAAAATATGCTAAGAAATTGATTGGACAATCAACAACCAACTGAAATCAGTTCTAATAGCCTCTTAATTGCTTCGAACTCAATAATGAAAATTACTATTTGCGGGCATGTCTTATGAAAAGAGCAATTTGAGGAAGAGTGCCTTCACAACACATCACTAGTACACCAGCGAGGACAACAGATCCAACATTTGAAAGATATGAGAAATCTAACTAAGTTGTGTTTACTTGGATCATTCAAAACATAAACCATCTTTGATTAATCATGGTGCACAATATCTGACGGCTAGAAGCTTATGGAATGGATTAGATGTAACATACAGTAGCGATGAAGACTCGTTTCAAACATATGAACTGCACAGAATAGTTAGTACAATACATCAGGAAAGTGGCACTCTTGAAACTATACGTAATACTTTACAAAAAATTGGATGAGCATTAATATGAGATCACCAAATCTCATAAAGGATCTTAAGGATATAACCATATACAACAAAGTTATATATGAATAAAGGCTGTACTAATTTTTTACAACCATTGATGATAGATGTGAAGTAGTTCAGATAGACATATTGAATTAATATATCATTCATTGAGTTAAATTAACCTATGCAATGGTGGGAAGAGAGATAATCAGACCACAAATGTTGAATCCACCAACCAGCAATGAAGTTATTTCATCATCAAAAAAAATCAGAATAGGACTAGTATTAAAATCAGTAGGCTTTAACAACAAACCAGAATCAGGAAGAAATAGATGAAATGGTTATTCAAAATATATTGGGAGATAGTAGAAATCCTCATTAGAGGAGGATAAATTTAGGTTAAAATATACACATTGTAGAATGTCCAACCATTATAATAAGACTTATTTTGAGTTTTTCGGATACCCGGAATGATGGGAAGATAACCACAAAAGATTCAATGCACATGTTGTTAATAACATCCTAAAGGTTACCTCAAGCAGTGGCAACAATCAAGAGAAAAAAATATAAAGGAGGCAATAATAGTAAACACAACTTTACAAGAATAAAACATGGAGGCGCTATCAATATCCCTTAACTCTCTAAAAGTATTATTTTCATTTGGAATATATTGATAATAATATATTTTGCAATATGAATCTACCCCAACATGAAACCAAATCATAATCCTATCAAACTCAATCTAGCTCCTAGAAAATAACATAATGGATTTTGGATTACGGGGCTACAGACACAATGACCTATGACCTATCAGATATTATTAATCAAGTACCACCTTCAAAGGCTCATGTTGAAACTTCAAATGATGGTTTAACCGAATTCAAAAGAGAATGAACTATTGATATTCCTCCAAAGTTAAAATTTAAAAAAATGTACGTTCCATCATTATCTTGCAAACTCTTTCCTTTGAGTTGTGTAACACACAAATGAGATAATTAAGCATGGTATTAAGCATTGAAGTCTTTACTACATTGATGAAGTGGTTCGCCAGGGAAAAACTTTACTTTCTCATAGGACATCTAATAGACAAATTTAGATATGGACCAACGTTTAGGCCACCCATCTATTAATTATCTTTGTTTTCTAATTTCCTGTACTTTTTAAGAATAATGATACTCATTTGCATATGAAACTTATTTTTTTGGCAAAAACGTCATCGAACTTCTTTTAGTCCAAGTAACATTCGAGTTCAATCTATTATTTCTTTGATACACTTATATATGCTGGGAGTTGCACTGTATTTTTAAAAAAATGGTTTTTAATATATTTTTATATTTTTTATGACTATTCACGCATGACTTGCGTATATTATATAGAATTTATCTTTTGAAGTGAATGGGAAACTTGTTGGGTTTTTTTTCTCAAATGATCCAAACCCAATTTAGACAAAAATTCAAAATTATTCAGTTAGATAATAAAGTGGAATATGTTAACCATGATATGCGAACCTTTTTCAAAAAAAATGTCCTTATCCATCAAACATCTTTCTCAAATACACCTCAAGAAAATGGAGTGTCAGAACGGAAAAAATGATTCTTTTTTTCTATAATAATTTATTTTAATATTCTCAACCATTTCTGGCTTGAAGTCATTCACACATCAGTCTATCTATTTAATTATTTACGCACAAAAAAATTTGGCCATAAAACTCCAATTCAAATCTAGAATACCTAAAAAAATATACCATCTACCCTAACTCTCCCCATAATATTTTTGGTTGTTCTATATTTGTTCATGTTCCAAAAAGAAATTTATCTAAAATTGATCATTGTTCTATAAAATGTATATATATGGGTTATACACTTCATTAAAAGGGTACCACTTTTATAATCAAGTCAATCATCGCATTTATGTCATCATAGATTCTAACTTCCTCGTGTCAGGTTTCTACTACCTTACCCAACCTCGTATTTGGGTGAGGATCATAAGTGACTCACTAGGTTGGATAAGTTCCCCGATTCTTCCAGATATTGTATCAACTGAGTCACCCGTCAACCCAGAATGAACCAATGAAATTATACCTTCCAATGATAATCTTCAAATGATGTCATACAAGATGTAAGTCAACCATGCAATCCATCTGCTTATTTTGTAATTATTGATTATGTAAATGTTAACACCAGTGCAAAATTCCCGAATATATATATATATATATATATATATATATATATGTGTGTGTGTGTGTGTGTGTGTGTGTGTGTGTGTGTTGTTTTGTATTAATAGTGCCACATACACGTAACCCATCTAAACATGTTTTCCGAGCCAGGAAAGATCTTGTGAGAAACTTGGTTAGAGAGAGCATATTAGAAGAGTCCAATATATCTAGTACGATTCTCTACACATAAAATTCAAAACACTCCCCAAGAAGTGACACAAAATAAGAAGTGGAGGTTGGTCATGAATATCGAAATATATACCCTTTTAAAGAATGATACTTGGGAGAAATACAAACTTCTAGCAAGAAAAAAAAGCGATCTGATGTAAATAGGTCTTCACAATCAAACACAAAGTTGGTGGAACCATAGAACGATACAAGGCTCAACTTATGGAAAAATAATACTCACAAGCTTACACCATTGATTATTCTGAAAACTTTTATCTAATGGAAAAGATAGATACAATTCGATTTTTATTCTCACTTGCAGAAAACTAAGGCAACAACTTCACCAGTTCGATATTAAAAGTGAATTCCTCCATAGAGACTGGAAATAATAATTACATACAGAAGCTTCACCAGGATTCACTAATGGGTTTCAGAAAGATAAAATATGTTGAACTTGGAAATAACCGTATGGGTGCAAACAACCCCCACGAACATGGTTTGGAATATTTATTGTGGTAATGAAGTAGTAGGAGTATAAGGAGTATAAATAGAGTAACTTCAATCATACTTTGTTTCTGGAAAGAAGAGGTAATATGGTCCCTTGTTTGATAATATATGTATATGTCATGATCATAACAAGAAGCAACACTGAAGAGATTACAAAGCAAAGGAAGAATTTTTTTCATATAATGTGAAATGAAAGATCTATGGGAGTTAAATTGCTTCTTAATACTTGAGGTTCTACGTTCCAAAAAATGGATCTTTATATCCAGAGAAAGCATATTCTTTATTTACTTGCACAAAAATAAATGATTAAATGTAAATCAGCAGAAACTTCAATGCAGGTTAATCATGTTCAACACTAGAACTAAACATGTGGAAGTAGATCGATACTTTATAAAGAAAATAAAATAAAAGATGGTATGATTGAACTTCATTTTGTGAGATCGGAGGATCAACTAGCAAATATCCTTACAAAAGATGTAATAGGAAGAATCTTCACTTAAACTTTGAGCATGTTTAGTATTAGAAATCCGACTATTCAACTTGGAGAGGAGTGTTAAAGATTAATTGGGGAAGATCAATAAATTAATTAATTGAGAAGTCTAAGAGATTAATTAATTAAATCAGAAAATCAATAGATTAATTAAGAAGACCAATAAATTACATATTATCTTTATTAGAGAGGAGGACCAGAAGATTCCATATATAAACAATATCAATAATTGTTATTTCCACCAAATTTGATTTATTATCTTTCAAATACATAAATTCACAACAATTTAGATCTCAAACCACAAAGTCTACAACTGTATTCCCAGCATCTAGATAAGACAACCTAATGTGAAACTAAAAGAAATATAAAAATGAAAAGATCATCACAAATCATTGATCAATGGGTAGATAAAAACACAAACACGTGATATATCTAGAATAAAATATAAGATATGGATCTAATTATCCATATCTATTAGTTTTGATAGCATATGAGACCAGTTACAAAATCAAGCCTCTAGATGAATGAAGCCAGAGATGGACAAGAGTACCGTCGTAAAACTTGAACACACATGGGAGGAAAACTGAAAAAGAGACCGTAGCTCAAAACTCATCGTGCTCTATATACCTGCATGTAGGGGAGTTACAGACGACTAACAAGAAATTCAGTATGTTAGATCTGGCCTGATGGAGCGCCACCAGCACCAAACAAGACGACCATTTCTAAACAATGGATCTATAAAGAGAGAATAAGCATCCTATATCTTGAACTACATAAATAAATATCTAGAGAAATGAGAGAGATTAGACTGCAAGAGAATACAAATTTTTTATATGAGATAAGTATCGACCTAATATAGTAGAGATGAAGATCGGCATATTTTGGTGGGAGAGATATCGGGTGGAGATATTTGGTTCTTGTTTCATCTAAAAATACAAATCTAGATTAGTTTAACTGAATCGAATTATTAAGTTAAATAAAGAAAATTATTTATAAAAAAAAAATTAAACTCCAAATATTGAAAGGTTCTTATCATTAAGTTCTTGATACTCTCTCAGACATAAATCGTGTGATGTATTTTAGGTAATTAAAGTGTTTGAAATGCTAACTCATCAAAACCTAAAAATAATCACATTTTATATTGTGAGAACGTTTTCATTATAGGTCACCAATGTTATAAAATAGAGTAGGAAATAACTTAACACATTAGAGGATGAGCAGAATTTTCTGAAAGTCGCCGGAAATAATGGTGAAACTTGAGACACATAAAGTTATAGTTTACAAAAATAATTATGATTATCACTCAATTGCTTGATTTTTGAAAAATATTATTTTGGAATATAACAAGATTTATGAACTTAAATACAATGACAACCCAATTTAACTATAGAGAATCTAAATATCTTACCAAACCATACTCATATCTTAGACTTATATGTCTAGACTTCTCATTGTAGATTCCATTATGTGTTCTACCTAATGTTGTTTGACTATCATAATATTACACTATTTTCATATTCCCCTTAGAGGTGAATGACATCTTCAACAAGATATCTCTTAAGAATTAATCTTCTTTACATGTTGCGACCAATGCGATGAACTCAGATTTCATAGTTGAACGGGATTTACATGTTTATCTTTGATATCCAAAAAATAACAACACCTGTAAAAGTGAACATCCACCCTGTTATCGATTTTTTATCAACTAGACTGGTGATCCAACTTGCATCTGTATATCCTTCAAGTACCCCAGAAAAGTTAGAATATTAAAGAGTTATGTCTTTGATCTTTTTCAAGTACCCCAAGATCCTTCCAATTTTTTACGATGTTTCATACTTAGATTACACGTAAATTGATTTATTTTACTTACAATAATATATATATATATATATATATATATATATATATATATCGTCTCTATTACAGAGAGCTACATATATTAAACTTTATATTGAATTAGAATATTTTAATTGATCTACTTCTCTTCCTTCATTTTTTTCCAAGTTTTAAACTATGATCAAGTGGCGAATGTGCTTATTTTGAATTTAGATGCTTGAACTTATTAAGTACCTTCTCAATATAATGGGATTGACTTAGAGCATATAGTGTTTATTTCATTAAGTTCATTCATCTTAAAATTAAAGGACACAAACATCTTCATTTTAATAATCATTTTTATACCATTATTTACTATAAGAAAATCATCTACATATAGGCATACATTGACTATTATATCATCACAAACTGTTTTATATACACATTTATTGCTCGTATTATGTATAAACTTATCAGAGAAAATTCCATGATCAACCTTTCATGCCACTTCTTAGGTGTTTGCTTAATACCATATAATGACTTAACAAGCCAACACACATTAGACTCATTTCGCAAAAGTACCAAACTCTCAGGTTGTTCCATATAAACCTCGTCGTCGAGATCTCTATTTAGTAAAATCATTTTGAATCCATTTGGTAAATCTTCAAATTGTATACCGATGCAATTATAAAGAGTGTCTTCATGCTTTTGGTTCTTGAAACTAAAGTAGATATGTCAAAATAATATATTCTCTCTTCTTTTCAAAAATCTTAAGCTATTAATATTGCTTTAAATATTTGAATGGTACCATCAGTGTGGCATTTATTCGTAAACATCACTTACAACCATTTTTTCTTGATCTCTAAGGTAAATTGAACCAATGCCCAAATGTTACTGGACATGAAAAAATTCATTTCATAATTTATGGGCTCTACCAAAATACAAGATATTGGGACGTTATTTCTTCCTTATAAGATTTAAGGTCATCTTCCACAAAAAGATCTACCAATTATTTTTTATTATTATTTCTTCACAACTTCTTTCTACCAAATTGAAGGAAATATTATGAGAGACTAATTGATCGGATCCTAAACTTTTAGGTATTTCTTTTTACTCTTATAAGGTTCATGCTTTTGATCATCAGCTCAATATGCTTCTTTCAAAGTCTTTACCACGTTTTCTACAACATCATATACCCTTTATCGCTAAATAATTTAGATTAAGAAAACTCCACCTCTTATGATTCAAATACCACATTAGACTTCAAGTCTAATATCCTATAAGCAATTTTATTGGTTGCATAACCAATGAACACACATATTATAGCATTAAAACCTAATTTTATTCTTCTTAGATCTGTGTTTTTATAAAAGGCTAAACACCCCACACTTTGAAAAAGGGTTTCTTTATTAGTCAAAACTCATATGGAGACATTTCGGTTTTAAAAATTTGACATGCAGTTAAAATAGTTTCATCTCATAAATTAATATAAATTTTTAAAGTAACTAGCATGATATTGGCCATCACAATCAAAATTTAATTTTTACGCTTAATCAATTTATTTTGTTTTGTTGCATTGTATAAGGCGTCGAACATTGATGAATTATCCTACACTCTTCACAAAAACTAGAAAATTCTCTAAAGAAATATTTCCAACCTCTATCACTACGCAGGATTTTAATCTTATTGTCCAATTGATATTTTATTTTCACTTTAAGGATCTTAAACATGTTAAAGATCTCATTCTTATATTTAAGAAAATAGACATAAGTAAATTTAGAGTAGTCATCAATGAAAGTTATAAAATATCTTTTATCCAATGTGTCAGTATATCATTTAACTCACATATGTCAGTGCGTATTAAGTCTAAAAACTTTGTGCATCTTTTTACAGATTTATTTATAAGGTTTCTTTAATCATATTTTATTCCATAAACAAAATATTTTTTTCTCTTTGAGTAAATTTTAGAGGTTTTTAGCCACTTCGGCGCATTTGAGGGTCTTGTCAACTCATGTTTCTCGAGAGGAGTTGGTCATGAGTCACGTGGAGATGGGTGTTGAATTAAGCCTTGTTTGCTTAACTCTTTATAACTTATACGTTAATATACTATACAAATTTTGCATTTTATTTACAATCTTTGTTTAGTTCTTTTGTGCTTGTACATCTGCCTTGTGAATATAGTTATTTGTGACCTTTGTCCTTTGCTTGAGGTTGTAGTCGAGCCATTTGAGAGAAACCGAGAAATAAGTTGCTCATGCTGAAAAATAGAACTGTTTATAGGGTGAACTTTATACTAAATTTGATATTGAGGAACAATTGAAAGCCGAGTTAGACTCCATGAAATAAAATCTCGTTTTAACACAAAGAATTATATATGTGTTCTAATATGTGGGGATATCCTTCAAAACCCTTTAGATACTCATGTTATGTATGTTGTACATCTTCAACAATGTTGCAGATACTGCTGAAGAGAATTTGATGCTTGCAATCTATCAAGAATATCTCAAAACTGACTTAAATGATTTTGGGTCATATTTCATGACTAAACATAGTCTATAATATGTTGAATTAACAATGATCTTTAGTGAAGATAACATTTTTCAAATTCTATAAAACGTGGAATGAAGATGAAGTTTTCATTTATTCTTCTTAAAATTGAGAGTCCAAATATGTATAATTCACCCCCCCCCCCTCCCCCAAAGTCATTGGCAATGTTACGGGTTCTTCTTCTTCAGGTGTTGGGAATGAAGATGAAGTTTTCATTGTAACCGAAAGTGTATGTGATCTTTCTTCTACCAATAAAGACAATGTTACTGTTATTTTTTGTTATTTATTTTGAACCCCAAAATCAAATTTATTTATTTATTATATTTATGTACATGCTTTATCATGCGATAAATTCTTTGAACTAAAGTTCTCATATGGGTGGGGTATGTTGATTTATTAATGTTGTTTCCTTCATTTTGATAAAACGTGTTTTATGAACATTTCTTTCAACTTTTATTTTCTAGTATTTGTTATAATATTTATTTTTATTTTCTCTTTTTGTCTTTTTGTCTTGTTTTAATTTGTGACGTTGTAGTTTTAATCCCTAGTTATAGTCTCAGACTAGGGATACATACTTGTTCAACCTTGGGATTTATAAATATGTTGTTTGATTTTTAAAACAAGGTAATGTATTAAAGGCTCATACAATTATCATCTTGTAGGAAAGCAATGTATTTTCAAGACTTTCTTCTCCCAAATAAAGTCATCAATTTCGAATGTGGAGACTTTATTTTTGTTTGTTTGCTGGAATTCATGGGTTAATTTGGTGTAGGATTGTATATAGAATCATCCATACACTTTATTTTTTCAAGGGTTTATGATTCCTTAAAGTGTTTAGAACTATATCTATAATCATCTCGTTTTTTTTATCTCTTTAGGGGTTTAAAGACTCCTTAAAATATTTACGATTGCATTTATAATCATCCCATACTTATGTTTTGTAAGGAGTTCATAAACTCTTTTAAGTTTTTATGACCACATTTACAATCATCTCACATGTTGTTTTTGTTTAAGTGAGGTCTTCAGAGAGTTATTGAAGTGTTTAGGGCTATGTTTAGAATCATCCCACACTTAGTTTTTGTTTGATTGAAGGATTTAGAAACTCTTTTAATATTTTTATTGATATGTTTTGATATTTTGAGACTTATAATGAAAATGGAAAAAGCTTTTATTAATGACTGATACCTCAGTAAAACCTTCTCGCACCATTGGGGGTAGAAAATATTATATCCCAAAATGAGAGTTTAGAAATTATATAAAGTAAATATACAATGTACAATTGTAGTAATTGAAATTATAGTAGTCGAAGCTATGTTATGCTCATAAGTTGTACAACTTCAGATGTTCAATGTTCCACAGATGCCAAAATATATATCATTTTCATCAAGCATGTTTTATGTACCATGCTTGACCTTAGATTCTTTTATTTAAGGGTCTTCTCAATTTTCGACCCAGTTTTCCTACAGCTATGTCTTTAGTATGTAGAAACATTTTACTAAGAACTTTGTCTCCCCTGCGAAGCTTTATAAGCAAATTTTTTAATTTTATATGTTTCTCATATGATTTTTTAGTGCTCTGACCTTATGAGAACGTTCATCATCTTCTTTTTTATGACATAAAGTTCAGATTTTCAAGCTTCAACGTTCCTTCCTTCATCATCATTGATATTCTTTATGAAGGATTAATAGTTTTGGATAGTACTACTACTTTCATTCCATATACTAAGGCAAAAGGTTCTTTGTTGTTGCAGTTTTTGGAGGGGTATTGCATGACCATAAAACTTGCTACAAGAAACCATGTCACTTTCATGATGCCTCTTTCTAGCATTCTTTAATGTAATTATTTATTTTATTTTTATGACTTCCACTTGACTATTTACATGTGGGTGAAAATACAAATAATTGTATTTTTTATACCTTCTGGTCTGCAGAATAATGATTATTGGTCATTTTAGAATTGTGTTTTATTGTCTTTTGTGATGATCCTCAGAATCCCATATTTGTAGAATATGTTCCTCTTTAGAAAGTTGATAACTTTCTTTACTGTGATTCTTACTAAAGCTTGTGCTTCCATCCATTTTTGAAATAATCAACATCCACCATGTTATATTATTTTCCAATTGGCATTTGGTGGGCGTCTTACAATGTCAATGCCTCATATGTTGAATGAAATAACCTATGATATTGTATCTAAAAGGGAAGCTTTAACTTGTTGAAAAATTAGAAAAACATTATAGGTGTTATAATTTTTTACAAACTTCTTTGCATATGCCATAATGGTATGACAATAATAATTTTGCAATAGGATCCTTCAAACGTAACCCTTTATAGACACAGTTGACACTTCTTTCTCTATCATGCAGTTCTTCCACTATAAAATTTGCTTCTTTAGGTCTAATACATCAAAGTAAATGTCTAGTGAGGCACTGTCATGACAAATTTTCGATTGCCTACACATATTTCATTGACTTCATCTTAATACGCGTAGATTTGACTTTATCTTCGAGAAGTTTGACTTTTATAAGATATGATTTGATAGGTGACCTCCAATCTACCTCTTATTCTTCTCCATCAATAAGCATAACCCATGATTTCAAAATAGTTAGTAAAATCGTGTTTGGTAGAATGATTGAGGGCTTTTCTTAGAGGAACACTCCTAGTGCTGAATCTGCACGGGCAAAAGAAGCTAGAGCTTCGATAGTCGCATTCTATACCTTTGGTACTTGCTGAAAAGTCAAATGATCAAATAGTGGTACATGGCGGTGAATTTTTTTCAAATACTAAATTAACTTTACTTTTTTAGATTTTGTTTGTCCTATGGCTTGGTTGACCACCAATTGTGAATTGATAAAGAGTTTCACTTTCTAGCCCCACGAATGTCAGCTAGCTTTAGCCTAACTATTACAATCTCATACTATGCTTCATTATTAAAAGTAAAAAACCCAAACTTGATAGTATGGGTCATAGTTTCTCCTGAAGGAAGTATTAGTTGCACTCCTTCTCCAAAACCCAAGTTATTACTTCCTCCATCTATCTAAACATGCCAAGTTGATTATAGTTTGTTTAACAAAGATACAATCTTTTTTTTATTGAAGCTTGTTAGGAAGTCTGTTAAGGTTTAAACCTTTATTATTGTTCTTAGCTCAATTTTGATATTGTAATCCTCTAACTCTATCGATCATGTGGTTAGTCTTTTTGTTATACCGGGATTCTACATTACAATGTTTTACAGAGAAAGAGTTCTTACTATAATAGTGTCAGCATAAATATATGGTTGCATCTTCCTAGTCGCAGCTACTAGATATAGGGAAACTTTTTCTAACTATAACTAGCGGGTATCGTGTCGAGTAGGGACTTACTAACATAGTAAATGACCATAGATATGATTCTTTCTTATCTAACTAAGAATACATTAACAATATAAACTTACTCCATTTTGACTTTGATAGTATTTTTATATATTGTTGAAAGCCTCATTGCAGTATGAGGTCCAATTCAATATTCTCACCTTTTCTAGGATTTAAAAGAAATATTGGCACTTATTTAAAGAACATGAGATGAATACTTTCAAAGAAGCTAAATTTCATGCTAGCATATGAAATTCTTTCATACTTAAGGAAGGTTCCATTGCATCAAAATTTAAAAGGTTTGTATTGGTTTTTTATTAGAATCAATATACTCAGCTGGAAACATGGTAAGACAAGGCTCATCCCATACCCGCAAGGACGAAATTCTAAATGAGTTGGTACCGGAACATGAGTAAAATCGATATATTAATCTCATCTTCTCCCATTAGCAAAGAGGACCTAGTCTCGCATGCCAACGGGCGCCTTTCTACTCCAAACAGATGGTCGTTGGCTTATTCTATTAACTTTTCGTAATGAGTGCCCATTTTATTTAACAAGTGATTGTTAGCATTACAACGGGTGTATGTGGCGGATACCCCTTGTATGAAACGGCTATGCAGTAACAATATTTGGCTAGTTGTTGCTACCAAATAAGCGTATGTATGTAATAGCAAATACCCGTTTGATTTATGACTAGCCATCGGCTATGTTTATTTAGTTTTTCCTAACACATGCATCCTCTATTAAAAATGGACGCCCGTTTAAGGTGTAAACTAGTAGTTTTTATGATGGTTTATGTTATCTATCTTTGTAATTCAACTAATAACATATTATTTATCTTGTATCTTACAATACGTTGTATACTTATAATATATGTGTAATATTTTTTTATAGTATGATCATAGTATTATTATAGGTATGATGATTATAATAGAAGTGTTATTATTGTTTGGTTATAGTATGAGTGATATACTTATAATATATGTTATAAGTGATGTTATAGTTTGCTTATAACATAAATAGTATCATATGTGTGATAAGTGTATTTGTAGTTATATTATACTATCATTTATACGCTTGTATAAGTGATATACTTATAATAATACTGATTTACTTATAGTATATATGATATGTGTTGTTATAATTATACTAATAGTATAAGTTATATACTTATAATATAAGTTTTTGATTTATAATATATGTGTGATATGTGATAAGTGTTGTTGCAAACTTAAACTATACGATTGAATAACACAAAAACAAATTATTTACTTAAGTTGTTCACAGTTTATACTCTTACGGATCAGGAGTTGTACAAATGTTATTAGTTTAAAGTACACTATTATAAATTCACTAATAAATTTTGATTACTAATCATCTTCATTTTGGAAGTCATCGTATAATCCATATTCTCTAGAGTATTCATCTTCACTAGCTTCCTCATGATTTTTTTTGTATATCACTTAGTATATCTAACATGTAATTTTGATATTCTTCATTGGTGTATTCTTTATCTTGCATCATATGATTTTTTGTAGTCTAATATTTTATTGTAACACATACTCCAATTTCTTGGTTCCTCGGCTTTGATCATTTTTTTATATATTGCACCTTAGTCATACTAAATACATATTCATTTGCCGTCGTAGACATGCATATAGTAAGAATCTCATTGGTTAACTTAGAAAACATAGGAAAAATTTCAAACTTGGCCTCCCACCACACTAAGACATCAAGCAGGTTTACAATAGTATACGTAACAAATCGAACGGACTTGTCAAATATTGGACCAGTTCATATGAATATTGCGAATTTTTTATGGTTCCGGGATATCTTCAATAACTCTCACCAACTGGTTGTAACAAGACCTTATTTTTACACCCATATTACCATAAAAACTCGAGTACATAACTTTATTATTATTATTATTAGTCTAGTATTTTAAAATATATAAATTAAAAATTATATACAAATACGATTCAATATATATTTATGAGAAAACATGACAATATTTAACATGATCATAATTATCAACTGTAACATTATCATAAAAATGAGAAACGGATTTATGAAAGAATATTATTTTAGATTAGAACTTAAAATGCACTCAATAGCATAAGCGTGTCGGATCAGATGAAAATACTAAATAAATTTCATTTCCATATAGGGCACTATTTCAATACATACGTGATTTGACCTATTTAAATTAAAATGAATGGAAAAAAATTGACAATACACTCGAGGGCCATATGAATGTTAGGATTATATTGTATTAGAAAATGTCTTGAGTATACTCTTTAAACTTAGAAAGAATATGCATTATTTCGTGACAATATTTCCAATATCAAGGCATGAGAGGATTTTAATATCCCTATTGTAATATCTTTCGTCATCGTTCATAGGCATATGCAATTCATAAAAATATTTTATTTCTTCCATAACCATATAAGCACGTACACAAATAACATAAATAGAGTTACATCTGGTTTCAAAATCTATAATTAAATTTTCGAATGGCTTATTTTATACTTACCATAATTTTTATATTCAACTATTTTAGAAATATCCTTAATGATAAAGTGAGCAACCCGTTTAATAGGCGCAATATATTGTTTTAGTATTCTCTTTATTCCATCTTTAAAGATGAATTGAAATAGTTATAAACATCTAGTATGAAAAGGTTTTTATTCTGGTTTGCATGCAAGTCTAAGTTTATCAATAGCAGACTTATTAGCGGGTTTTATCAAAATAAAGTACCATAATTTTGTGAAAAACAATAAAACTCATTCATGCATATTATAAGACTTTTTGAAATTTAAATGGAATTGTGTTGGGAAATAGAATGAAAATATATAATTGTGTTTTAAGTATCCAATCTTTATCAATTCAATGTAAAGTAGTGTACATAATATATTAATCAATATTTTTTTCAATATCACTAGTTAAACAAATTCTTTATGGTAACAATGCAACTGTATTACTAATAATAGATTTTTCGTTTTAAACTTTTTCACCAATGAATTTCTCATAGAAGTTCTTGAAATAGGATTGGATTATTCATTAACCGCTAGACTAATCTATTTTATATATATTCATACGTCGGTCAAACAAAAATAAAGTGTACTACCAAAGGTAAATTTCATCATTTTGAGATGATTGTGTTTTGGTCGAATACCACTAGGTTTGGGGTAAGATTATCATGTTGAACATTATTATATATGTCTTTGTCAAAGGCATATCATTCATATTATCTATGTCTATATAGTCAATATTTCCATGTTGAACGTTACAATAAGAGCTATAAAGTTACATAATTAGGAAAACCATTATACTTTTACCTCTTACCCTTAACATTTTTTGATTTTAGTGTTATTTTTTACAAACAACTAATAAATAAAAAAATTAAAGCAACTAATCACAAAACTAAGATAAAATATATTGATTCCTTATAATCACCAATACCACTACTTAAACACGTCGAAGGAATTGATCACCAATAATCCGCTCGCAAAATTTTACAAAACTTGTTGGTAAAAATCCTCGAACAGATGAGGCGTAAGAATTTAATAAGGGTAAACAAATGAAAGATGGAAAATATAAGAACTTTGATCAAGTAAGAGATAAAAAAAGAAGCGTTCACTCAGATGGTAAAGAGATGAGGAGTGAGAATAGTGAGTGGACACTCTCTATTTACAGAAAAATTCTAAATGCTAGTTTTTTTAGTCTCGCTAAAACAAGTAACTAATTACATGAATCATGAATCATTTTCACTACAATGGCCATTTTAAAAAATGTAACAGGTTTTCTCTTGCAGTAAATGATGCATGTCTGGTATGACGATTCTTTTTTTAAACACATACAAGGAACATGTGTCAATTTGTAGAGCAACAGATTTTCATATATGCGGAACGACTCTTTTTTGTTAAAATTTTCATTGATGGGGTAAGGATGGAGTTGGCTAAATGCATAATGAGATTGATCAATTGTGTGAGAGGCATATTTAGTTAGATTCTAGATTTGAGACCTTCCAAAATACCTATAATGACAACCAAGAGTGTCAACACGACTTCTTACGAAAAATTGGTGAAGGTTCGGGATACAATTACTTTATCATCACATTTTTTGTTAAAACTCCAACTTGTCTATCTCCACTTACAGAATCCTACACCTCCACCATCACAATCGGGAAATCCATATTTCAACAATCAGAAAATGTGATGACTTTGTTTTTTCTTATTTTATTCTTTTTTTATCTTGTTATGTTTTTTTCGTTCTGTTAATCTATTATATAGATTACTTTTATGAATATTAAAATACTTTTTATTTTTTATTATTATATGAGTTTATTAATTAAACATTTTTTATTTTTTTATTACATATAGTTTTGTATTAGTGTATGAATATAGATTATTCCAAACCTTGTTAAATAGTTGTAAGTATTGTATGAATATAGGTATACAAAATTCTAATCACTTTAAACATAAAATATATTTAAATATCTAATAAAATGAAAAATAAGAGTAACAAAAATCCCACAAACTTTGAACACTAATTAGTTCATTGACTATCCACTTTTGTGACATATAGTTCCTCGACTAAATAACATCCGGTTTTAGTCTCTAAAGTACTCACTTTCGTGACATATAGTCATTCAACTAAAATTCATCCGGTTTTAGTCCATTAACTATATGTTTTGTATAAATTTAGTACCTCGTATATGTGTGGAGGACTAATTTTATCAAAAATAAATAGACAAATGACTAACTTTATCAAAAATAGTTACTCGATGAACTATCTGTCATGCAAATGGATAATCAACACACATGGAGGACTAACTTTATTCCAAATAGATATTCGGTGGACTAAAATCAGATGTTTTTTAATCGAGAGACTATTTGTTAGGAAAATGGATAGTCAAAGCACTAATTACTGTTCAAAGTTATCCAACACATTGTAGTAATCTAGAATAAAAAAATATTTTGATTTTTGGATAAGTTGAAAAAAATGATATCATGTTTTATATGTGTAATATATTTTTTTTTGTTACGCAACTTAACCATACACGTGCCAATGACAGGTCGTAAGCCTGGCATATTTTGACAAATCTGATATGAGACCATGATTATGTGGGTTGAACCGACACACCAATACATCATGACTAATTTAATCATGTTTTTATCATTCGTGAGAGAGTGCCATGACGGCATATCGTGATTGGACAATCGGTATCTCGCTGTAATGTGAATTGTTAGACGCCTCTATATTATGCTCTTTACATTAACCTTATATCCTATAAATTTTCATGATCATATGTCGAATATGCACTTTTCTAAATTAACCTTTAGGTTGACCCTTCTGAGATTGGAAATTCTTTTGGTAGGATCTATCAAATAATATTAATATTGGCCTCTATGGACAAACATATTATCAATATAGGCTTGTAAGGTTCAACCAAGTTGGGTTGAGAAAACTTTGTTAACCAACCTCGAATATGTAGCCCTACTATTTTTTAGCCAAAATGAGGTAACTTTTAAGAAATGTAGTACCCTCTTTGTGATAAATATACTATGCTTCTAAGCATTTTTGTACATAAAGATTTGGTTATTACCCAAATATGAATCCATAAAAGAGAGAATCTTATTTCCCGAAGTTACATCAACTAGTGAATCAATCCTCATATAAGAAAAAAAACACATTTGGACATGCTTTGTTTAAGTCTATAAAAGTCAAATAAATCATCTATTTTTTGTTCTTAATTCACCATCATTGGGTTGGTCATCCATACACGGTAAATCGCTTCTCTAATGTACCATATTTAACTGAATTAATCTATCTCAACCATTATTACTTCAGTTTTTTATTGGACAAATGATCTTCTCCTTTGTTCGATTGACCGAAACCTACTATCTATGAAATAGCTTATGATACATTCCATTAGTATGGATTATTGTAGCATTATGGGCATTCTAAGAAAATATATCCAAATTCTTGAACAACAAATTAAGTATTTTATACCTGAGTCTGGTTGGTATATCTCGACCAAGGTGAATGATTGTTTTTTATTTATTTGCATGCACTCTACTTTTTTCCTAGCTCAATTAAGTGATGAGCCTCTTTAAGGACGTCTATATCATCAAGGGATGATATGGAACCATATTGGTTGATATTTTTTAAGGAATATGGAAGTTGCACAATATTCTTTTGTTGTTCTCTGATTTTTTTCTTTTCACACCCACCTTATTATTTACTATGTAGAGAAGATATCGATACACTGTTAAAATTACGACATATATCTAGTCCAACTAAGGCCTTTCCAAATTTATATTATATGACAATAGCGTATTTATTATCATGAACAAGTATTGACCTTCTTTTTAAATTCATATCGTCATAAAGCCACATTTAAGTTTAATTCTCCCCCAACTAGAATGTCTAATCCAATTAACCCACTCAAAACCCTCTAGGAGAGTGTAAGGAGTGGGGCACCTCGTATTTTATCATATATGATCTTGAAAAATACGTTGGACGTACTGGTTAGTGTCTATCATTAATTTTTTAATTATTATCTCAACTGCAATTATTATCGCATATTGGTGTGGTACGGAAACTCCTCTAAGGTCATCATTAGTAAAGTCTAGTAATGGATAAGAACTTATGTACATGTAGGCGAATATTTAACTTCGGTATTGTACTTAGATTATTACTGTGCCTCTTTCGAAAAACTTAGTGATGCCTAATAGTGAGTCCTCTCCTGTTATTCTACTGATAATTTTTTCGGTTTGGATATAGGTCCAGATATGCTTCCAATCTGTCCATAATGGCCATGTTTTCCAAATCTTTCGGTGGTCCAACAACTTTCGTAACTAATGGTTACTCCGTCTTGTTAGATGTTGAAGCTCAATCGTAACTTGTGTCATCTCATATATTGTCTTATTCCTTGAAAGTTCTAGAAATTTACCTTCATTAATAATATTATATATTTATTCTCTCAGGGCATGATAGCCTCAAATATAATGACCCACATAATTGTGTAACTTACAAAACTTATTTTTATCTTTCATCTCCCTCGAATTTCACATCTTCTCATGATGGCAAAACTTCACTACATCTTTAGTTATTTCCTATATTACCCCAAAGTTTTTATTAAGTTCTACGTAAGGTCCTCGGCTAAAGCGTTGTAACTTTTTTCTATTATTGTAATTGTTGTTGAAGTTCCCTCTTGGGTTTCCCTTTAAGACTTGAGTTTGATTGTTATATATCGGCCTTACCGAGACTTCAGTTGAGTAGGGTTTGAAAGATGGAACTGAATGCTTTGTTGCCTCAACATGTACCCTCATAAGTGGCTCATTGGTGTTTTCCAAAGAATATTATGAAGGATATGCATTTGGAACTCATGTTATCCTAACTCCTACACTTTCATCCATCTTTATGTGGTTGGTTGACTAACTCCTACAGTTTCATTCATCCAGATAAGTCCAATTTAAACACCTGTTATAGGTAAAAGAAATGAAACGAAAGCAAAATAATAAAAGAAATTTATGAAGTTAATAAAATATCTTATTTGTAATATAAAAAATGTTTATTTTATTATTTTGCCTTCGTTTCATTTCTTTTACCTATAACAGGTGTTTAAATTTGACTTATCCGGACCAAAACGGAATGAAGTACCTGATTCCGTGTTAGATTAATAAAATTTGAATAATAAGAGAGTGAGAGTATACAGCTCGACCACTGAATTCATGAGTAATATTAATAAAATAATTCACTTAAGAAATGATGAAGTCCATTAGGATTTGGAAATGTCAGGCGCAATAGTCTATTTTTTAACTTTTGAAAAATATAAAAGTAAAAGATTGAATTAGGATTAGTTGGTTGTCAATTCACAATCATTTTTCTCTCTACAATGCTGAACCGCAATTGCACGTTTCAATGTAGTAAATAAGTAGTACTAGTGAAATAACTATCCATTTTTGCCTTTTACGATAAATTAACAAGTTATCGGTCTGAATAAATGAACCAATACACATTAATATAAATAGATTTTTGTTCGGCTAAGTAAAAAAGTAATTCACATTAATATAGATAGATTTTTGTCCGGCTAAATAAAAAAGTAATTCGTGAAAACAAAGATATTATTGTAGGATTATATAAAAATGGTTAAATTTGTTGAAGATATGTATCAAATAAAAACTATTGAAATCTTATGTAAAATTTTAGTTGTTGAAATAATATATTGATTCTAAAAGCTGAAATAGTAGTAGAAGACTGGTGACTAATATGGCGAAAGAAATATATAATGAGCCAAAGCAGGTTGGTCTTAATCAGGATGGTCCAAAATGAGCTAATCTGAAACACCACTTTGATCTGAAGCGAACTAATCTAAAATATCACTTTGATCTGAAGCGAGTTGGACATAGTATCACAGTTGGACCGAAGCGGAGTATTCTATTTGTTAGGTCTCCTATATTAATTTTGGGTTTTATTGTGTTCTTCATATATTAATTAGATTCTCCATATCAATTGAGTTTTTTTTATACTTATATTAAGCTTGGGAGATCAAATGTAACAAGAAGTATCTGAAAAGCCTACGAAGCTGGGAATATGAAATCGGGTAGAAGTGATTAATATGAAAAAATCATTCCCAAACAGATTGTAGAAGCAGTTTTACACGTTGTCTATGGATAGTACCACATATATCTGAAGGCGCCTAGATTATTAAAAATGAATCATACTCGACTTGAATTTAGTTGTTGTGAATATGGAGGAAAAAGACCAAACAATAATCCTTATAAGTTCTTTGTCGAAGGATTATGAACAATTTATGAACGCCATACTCTATGGGAAAGACTCAATTACGATGCTGAAACCAATAGTGCCTTGAACTATAAAGATATTCAGAAGAAGAGTGTATGAAAGGTGACTCTGAAGGGAACATACTGATTGTGAGGGATTGTTCGGACAAGAGAGATTCAAGTAAGATGAGAGGAAACTCTCGTTCAAAGTCCAAACGGGATGCGTCAGGCTCAAAAGTGATTTGTTGAGTATGCAACAAGAAAGTATATACCATTCGAAACTTCCTGGTATGAGAAATACAACGGCTATCAGAAGACCTAATTCAAATATTGCAATAGTGTCTGATGAATGTGAGTATGTTCATGGATAATGGCGTATTATTCTTGTAGGTACAACGTTAAAGGAGTGATGGGTTCAGGTGCATCATTTTATAGGTTTCCTAATAAACATTGGTTTTAAGATATGTGAATGCTTTATGGTGGAATTGTCATCCTCGGGAATAACGAATTCTGGGATGTCAGAGAGATTGTAACGGTTTTTCTCAAGTTATCTAAAAGACTTGAGAGAGCAATTAACAACGTAAGGTTTATACTCAAATTTAAATGTAACCGTGTTTTTATTGAGATCTTAGACGACGAAGGGTTTACCTACGGGGGTAGAGATGGCAGACTTAGAGTTTTGCAATGCTCCTTTGTTGTTACAAAAGCTAATATAACTAATATATGTTAGTTCTCGAGGGCTCTATATTAGTAGGGGGTGTGTCTATTTTGGTGAAAAAACTCTGCTAGGTTTCAAAATCATCGGCTAGGGTATTTAAGTCATAATGGACTCAATGAACTAAGTAAATATGGGTTGTTAAATAGTACCAAAATTTAGAGGTTGAGATTTTGTAAAAACTATGTATTAGGTAAGATCAAGAGGGTGAAGTTTTTTTCCATCAACCAGACATTCAATAGAGTACTTAATTATATTCATTCAGACATTTGGGATTTAGTACGGGAACCTATCATAGGTGGTGCAAGGTACTTTATGTTGATTATTGAGAGACTGGATCGAACACTGCTCTAACGGGGTAGTTATATGCCTTATATATCTGGAATGGCTCGAAGGTTCATGAGAGAAACTATGACAACTGTTGTATATATCATCAATAGGATTCCATATATGGGGCTTAAGTTTCTTTGACATCAAGAGGCCTGGACTAGTGAAAACCTGAGTATTCTTACGTGCTACCTACGCACATGTGAAGTAGGATAAGCTTAAGCAAAGAGTACTGAAATGTTTGTTCTTCAACTATCCTGAATTAGTCAAATGGTATAGGTTATGGTGCCTTGAACTTGGAAATCAGGAGTTTGTGATAAGCAAAGACGTGGTCTTCAATGAAGAAGGACTTGTCATGAATAAGGTGATGGAGATTCAACCTAATACTGACGGGAAGATATGTGATATTGATAATTAATCTGATCTACAAAGTGAAGCTAATGATGTTTCTGGCGAATATAATTTGGGGCATGGTTCCGCTTCGGGTCGTACAAAGGAATTTTAAATATTGAATGAGTCTGAAGCAAACTGAGGGTTTGTTGTCATAGGGCCTTTGAATGATTATATGAGAGAGAAACATGAGATTGATATTTATCAGTTGACGAGGGATATAATATATAAACCAAGCAAACAGTTCAGGCATAAATTTATCGATGTAATTAGTTATGCTTTATCAATTGAAATACAATCATATATTTTTAAGCCCGAAACATATCATGATTCAATCAAGAGAATTGATAAATAAAAATGGTTTACGACCATAAAAAATAACTAAGATCTCTCAAGACGATAAACACATGGATTCTTGTGAAGCATCTGAAGGGTCAGAATTTGGTTGGGAGTACATGAAAGATATTCAAGAGAAATCTAGGTATTTATGGTGTTGATTTACCCAGGTATAAATCTAGACTCATGGCTAAGCATTTTATGTAAAATGAGATTGTCATTTTAATGAGATATATTCGTCGGTTGTGAAACAAACCTCCATCAGGGTTTGATCATCAATTGTTGCTAGTATTAATCTTGAGAAAAATCAAATATATGTTACTATTTCCTTCTTGTATGCTAAATTAGAAGAGACATTTTACACGTATCAATCTACGGCGTTTGAATAAAGGAATGGAGGTTATATGTACTTGTTGGAAAAAAACCCCTTTATGGGGTGAACAGTCGTCGAAGTAGTAGAATAGAAGATTCAATTCTTTTTATGAGATCCATAAAAAATGTATGCAACTGTTATTACAACTGTATTGATTGGACTATGAAGACACGCGTGGAGAGAAAATACATATTGTTTTTGTATATGGATATCATACTAATAAATTGAAGATATATGAGGAATGATGAAGTGGTAAAGACTGAGGTGAAAGAAGAGTTTGAGATAAAGGATATGGGAAAGGCTAAAAGGATACTTAGTATTGAGATCAAGAGGAACAAACTGAATGGGCATATATTCTTATCTCAGCAAGAATATATAGAAGATCTTAATGAAGTTCTCGATGTCTAAAGCAAAATTGGTTGGAACTTTGATTGGTTCCTATATCAAACTCAGTATCACTCATGCACCAACCAAAACAACATATAAGAAGTCCATGCTGAATATACATTATGTCAATGTTATCGGTAGCACTATGTATGCTATGATTTTCACGAGACTTGATCTTACCTACGATTTATCAAATTCATTTCATATCCAGGAAAGTCGCATTAGCATGCACTCAAGTGGCTCATGAGATACTTGAAGTGTTGTAAGGTTGTGTTTCAATCAGAAAGATACGGGTAATTTAATACTGAAATGATATATGAACTCATATTATGCAGGTTGCCTCGACATAAAAAAGTTTACTTCGGTTTATCTGTTTACTGTGCTTGGAGGAATGGTTAGCTGGAAGTTTTGTATACAGAAGGTTGTTGTGTTATCCTCTATGAAATCCGAGTGTATGGCTGTTATGAAATCCATGAATGAAGTTTTCTGGTTGAAAGGATTTTTAAGTTAACTCATTAGTATGGAGAAAAATATGGTTTTGTTCTGTGATAACACTAGAGTTATTCATTCAATCGAGAAACATAGGTCTCACGATCAAAGTAAACATGTAGACACTAAGATGTACTTTATCTGAGATGTGATGGAGAAGGATCAAGTGATTGTGGCTAAGATTACGAGATGAAAAATCCTTCAAATGCTCTGACCAAGTAATTGTCGACTTCAAATATCACGAAATACATGAGACCGGTGTAAGTCTGGGATACATATGAGATGGTCTCTAAAGAGTAGAGCATTGGATGCAATAGATAGTGGATTTACTATAAGCCTAGATGGAGAATTATTAGGTGGCTAGAAGTAACTCGTCAACAAAGCACGTCTGAACTAAACCAAAGAGGAGTATTATATTTGTTAGGTCTCCCATATTAATTGGGTTTAGGTATTCTATTTTGGTCTTCCTATATTAATTATGCTCCATATATCAATTAGGTTTTTTATATTAATTACGATTTATTTATGACGTTTCCTATATTAGTGAATTATGAGTTATTTCAGTTGTTGAATAATGAGACTTAATCAGGAGCGTCTGGTAAAGAATTAGGGTTTCTCTAAACCTATAAATAGAATAAAATATCATTTTGCAATGTGCAATGCTATGAGGCGATGAGTTTCATGAGAAACATATTTCCTGAGTGAGTGAAATAGTTTTGAGAGATAAGTAAGATGAAAGATAAACACTGAATAGAGGGTTATGTGAATGACTTCATCATTTTTTAAAATTTAAACCACTTTAACTTTTGTCTTCTGTGCTTGGTTTTATCACTCTTTTTATTTATTTTTTGTTCGTCTTGAACATGGTAATTAGATCATTTTTTTGCAGGCTCATTTAATTGTACATTGGTTTTTACATCGGACGAACAATTGTGGTTTCCCCAACAATTTTGAATACATATAATTTAACAAATAATGTATATATAACTCATTCGACTATATGTTATATATTACCCACACTATAGTGATATGTTTAAAATATGCTTATTTATTGAGGGTATCCATACCCACAATTTCCCCTCATGATATCTAGGTGTGCAACAGAAATATTTTTGATTTGTGCTATGAGATTGATGAAGATGAGAGTTGAGGATCTTCCAACAACTTTTGAATTGTTGTAAGTACAATTTTTGAAAGGAAATTATTAAAAACCTAAACGAAACCTTGCAAGAAAATGTAAGAGAGAAGAACTGAAGTTTTTTGAAAAGTAGCACGAATATGGGAGGATAATGAACTAGAATTAGGAGATAGCATTTTATATTATGTACATGTTATTTTATTTTTTCTAAATCATTCTCTCATTTTCTAATCTTGCAATAATTCATGGTAGATTAACTAATGCATGTGACCATAATCTTTATCGGGCTTCTGAATTCTAATATTGAATTGTTGGGCCAAAATACCCTCCCTTTAAATATTCTTTATCCCAACTGATATTCATACAATATTTATAACATCATAAGATAATTATATTATAGTTATTATTATTATTATTATTCGTTGATTAAATACTTCAATTCATTATTTTAATTGAACGGACTACAACAAGCATGGATACCATAAATTACAAAGAATAAAACATTCTAATTTAGGATTTTCATAAAATCTTTCACTTAGATCATTCATGTGTGCTAAATTGTATCCATCTAAATTGTGCATTATATATCATTGTTGTTCATGAATAAACTGAACGTATATTCATGTCAAGAGATAGCTAACAACGAACCAAAGAGTTATACAATGACTTATAATACGTAATAATTCTATAATAAATTACATTTTCAACTATCACCTTAGTGAACCTTGACATATCATGGAGTGTAGCATGATAGTTTAACTCGACTTTGTAATCAACACGTCTGAACTACTCAACTTGTGGCCTATTATGAAAAGACGATTCATTTTTCAGTACTTCATGATAACTCAAACTGAATTAAAATACCTTACCACTTCAATCATGAAGCCCAATAAAGGTTTTGTTTGTACTAAACGTCCCTAAATTTGAAAACTGATTTCATTTCAATTTTAAATTGAAATGAAATTTTTACTAAAATCAAAATTGCATCTCACTGAATCTGAATGTTATCTAGACTAAGAACGTCCACGTGAATGTTATGTTCATGAAAGGCTATGAGTGTTGAAATCTTATTAGAAAGAGATGTAAAAAAATCTTTCTACTTTACTGTGATCTCGGTTGAATTAAAAATAATTGTTTTATTTGCTCTATTTTTATTTTCTGGATTATAAGGAACCGAATGTGTTTTCTTTATTAAATGTTACTGAGTGTGCTATAAATTTTATTCTCATAAAATATGCAGGTCTAAATCACAGTGTAACATTTACTTACCTAATACAATCATGCATTTAATTGATCTCCTTAATCATCAAACTTTCTTTATGCTATTATGCAATGTTGGATACTCAATATTGGATGAGATATATCACATGTACAATAGCTCATCCCTGGAATCAGTTGAGTATTCACTTAAGATCTCTATAATGAATTTTATATCATATTCCACATTAACCATGAGTGTGCAGAAAAAGTTCAATTGTCAAAGCATATAAAATCTTTTATATCTCTTAAATTTCAAATATGTTTTGAGATGTTTGACTAAAAAGATTTATTGTACTAAATATGTTAGACTTTGCTTGTACTAGACGTCCCTAAAAGTAAAAATTTCTTAAATAATGCTTTTGTTATGTTAGAACGTATTATACTCATTTTATTAGTTATCTCCCTATAAACTTCGGTTAATAAAGAGTTGTTGTACATCTGAATTGTGTAGAACCGAAACATTGAGTCATGATATTATTTACCAAAACTGCCATACATTCCTTAAGTAGTAACCATCTATGAACAAAATATCTTATATCTATATTTTTAATAGGAATATTATAAACTGTCTAAGTTTATTTAAAGAGTTCCACTATTTTTTATACGACTAATTTCTTTAATTTGGCATGTTCATTTGATTCCATCATATATGAATAGTAATGATACTCAAGGGGTTATGAAGCATCTTATCAACTAGATTGTTCACCTCTTTTTGAGAGATATAACTTGAATGCTTTTGATCAAGATGTATCAATTATCCTAGTATTTAAATTTGTTTTGCTAAGTGATGCATAAGTTTGGATAATATCAATGCATAATATATTAACTGACATCCTTAGCGAAGACGTTATATTTAATTTTTTACAACTACTTTATACTTTAATCATCAATAAATATGTTTTACCATCACTTTATTGTGGTGATTCCATGCATCTATTGAATGAAGATCAAAGATACCTACAATATGGATATAAATTAAGATATAAACTAGGTTTACTCAAGATTTTAAACTTGGTGCACCATAATCATTCTTATTACTTAATATATATATACATATATATTAGACAAATTTAATTTATAAGTTTTTATTGGTATATTCTGAATTGTTGGGACTAAACTGCTCGATTATTCAAAATTCTAATTGAATGATCATTCAGATCTCTAAATTTTAGGTGGAATAAAAAAAATCACCTAAATCGAATAACTGAGCACCAAGATATGGCATTCTGAGATCAATAAACCATACTGAGATCAATAAGCCATACTGGTTTTTCACACTCGTTGTGAACACCCGAAAAATAAAAACCCACTTTTATTCTAAATTATGGATTAATTTTTCAAATTTTAGGTCTAAAACTTGATCGTGTAATTAGATTAAATCATTTTCTTATAATTTTTGTATCATCAACTTTAATTTAATTCTTGATTTGCATCAATTCCATATTCAACCACCTGAAAAACTGAAGAATCAGAGCACTTAAATTTTTGAATTTTAATAATAAAATTTACAACTATATAGAAAATATTACATGATATATATTAACTATTTTTTCATGGAGTATCATCATATTATATGGTTGGATTCCTAACCTTTATTATGAAGAGTATTCCATTATCAAAGTTTGAAAGATATCCATACGTTCTTACCAAATGAACATATCATTCTTTTTATTATATCTGAATAATTTGGAATAAGTTACCTAAGATATAATTATACATTATACTCACAAAACCTAAACTTAATCATTTTATATATAATATAATGAGGGTGAATTTTATTAGGCTGGAGGGTCCATAAAGGCATTCATATGTACCACACTCATCATAATCATTAGCTGAGAAAATAGGTATCAATGTGTTATAGATTAACTATAGAGCACATACTTTAAGTTTACATAATGTAGGTCTATGTCATATCTTAGAATCAGCCAAGCCTTTTATAAGGTTTGTACCTGACTGATTTACGGTAACTGAACGTATTTTTCAACACTAAAAACACAGTTATGCATTAGTATGGTGTGTGTATGTGTGTGTGTGTGTGTGTGTGTGTGTGTGTATGTGAATGCAGCAACAATGTCATACAATATGGGTTCACCATCTAAAAATATGTGTGGTAGTCTTCCGCCGGGGAAGCTTACAAACACAACAACAGTTCTATAAGTTCGAGGCCCCAAACCTATTTCATTTCATGACTCACCTGATATTTCCCATATAGATGAGATACTAGGTCCACCAATTCATCCTAAAGAATGGGTATCTGAATGCTCATATTGTAATGCATACTAATGTGATCAGATCTTTATTTTACTGGATAAGAACAAAAAATATTGTAGCACAATACACTTTGAGGGTCTAAAGCAGTTCAACGATGTGATGTCTCCCGTCAAGTGCTTAGACATCTGAAGGGGGATGAATTTTAATCAAAGTACATGTACTTTTAAAATAATCCTTGGACATGTAATATATCACCTCGTACATTTCAGAGTCCAAGTGTCATCAGTTTTGGGTACTTACATGATGTCATCATGTAACCATATATTTTAATAATTAGATGTTCTTCAATATGCAGATAATAGGGCTACAAAATTGTAAACCCCTAAACACTTAGCAAAACACCCAGACATGACATACAAATAACATAACTATTCATTCTAAATGTGTCAAACATGCTACATAACACAAGAGAAACATGATTTTCCATCATACATATAAAACTTAACTAAACATGTTATATACATGTATACATACATACACATAAAACTAAAATTCTCCGAATTGGTTAGCTCCAAGTCTGTATGGGGTTCTGTGCACCAATCACACTTGAAGCATAAAAAATAAAACTACAAATATAACATTTGTTGGGCTGAACTATTGGTTTATTCAAAAATTTAAATGAACGATCATGCAGTTCTTTGAATTTATGTGAAATCAATAGAAGAATCGCCTAAAATTGATAATCAAACGCCAACTTATGACCTTATGAAGTTAGACACCCAAAACCGGAAAACAAAATATCACCTACAGTACGAGTTCCTCGTGACCACATTAGGGTTGGTTAGGGTGAACAACACCTGCAAAAATTTTACCTTGGAAACCAACCACTTAGTCATGGCGAACTCAAAGGTTCTGAAAAAACTAAAACCCCCAAATTATTCTGAATTAGTGGTTCATCATTAACTTCTCAAAATCGAACTTGCACATAAATATAAGGCAACACATAAACATTTATGTACCCTCGACCACACAAACAAACCCCTAAATATTTGATTCAACATCCGTGTACCACATACTCATGCATATGTATCTAAAAATAAGTTTTAAAGGAGTTAATTTCATAATTCTCATTCATATACAAAAGGCGAATCGGAGTCAGCTTTAATACTACTTGTTAGAACATGTTTATTGATCGAGAGTACCCATACCCATCATTCTAATCCAGGAATCTAATTCATTTACTATTTAGAAACGAAAATAAGATAAACTAATGGCTTAGTGGTAGCCATGATTTCCCCTCGTCGATATTTAGGTTTGCAACAGAAGTCTTTGTGATTCCTACTTTTATATTGATAAAGATGATAGTTGAGGATCTTCTGACAACTTGTGAATTGATGAAAGCATACTCACTTAAGGAATATGATTCAAACCCTAAACGGGACCCTGCAAAAAAACGAGAGAGAGAAACAAAAAAAGATAAGAACCAAAGCTTTAAGAAAAATGGCACGAATATGTCAAGATAATAAACTAAAGTTAGGAGATAGCCTTTTATATTAAGTGAAATGAGCTTCACTTAATTGGATTAAAGACTTTAAATTCTTCTGATTTACTTAATTAGTCACATATCGTTTTTGTTTTTATTTAAATCACTCTTTTACTTTCTAATCTTAATAATTCTTTGTAGCTTCACTCGTGCCAAGAACCATAATAATATTGAATTGTTGGGCTAAATGCCCCTCCTTCTAGGTACTCTTTATCTCAAACAGTATCCACGCATTATTTATAACACCATAAGACGTATATGATTATTATTATTATAAATGTAGGACCAAAAAACTAGATGCGAGAGCAAGGTTAACTAGACTCGCGAAAAAAAAAATGAAAAAAAATATGATACATAGATCTAGTTTTGTTCGGTCTTAAAAACAAAACAAATTGTACTTTCAAATTTATTAATTTTCCAAATTAAAGTTTAAAAATAAGAATTTTTCAAAATTTAATAAATAAATTATAAGGAAATGACATCAAAGTACATACCAACAAACTATATTGTCATCTAATACCCAAACTATCATTTATACTCAATTATGACTCATCTAAGTATATAACTCACATTCAATACTCAATTCTTTAATAATACTTCAAATATACATGTTTCATCACCAACCACATAACCACTTATAATTCTTGAACCAAAGTTTTTTTTCCTTACTTTCATATCGAGGCTCAGAAAAAAAAATCTGAAAAGACCATCGACTTTGTTTTTTTAAGACGAACAAAACTAGATTCATTGATGATATTTTGTGAATTTTAAAACAAAATCACAAGTAACATGCTAGTTCAACCATGAGAGTTCTATACATTTTCAACCATGCGCGTTTATTGAAAATTAATCATGAGAGTTTTTTGAAAAAATAACAATGTTATTTGTTTGATAAATCAACCACGCTACATCTTTGGAAAATCAACCATGTGAGTTCTTTGAAAAATTAAACATGCGAGTTCTTTGAAAAATCAATCCTACTACTTTTTTGGAAAATCAACCATGCGAATTATTTGAACAAAACTAAAAAAAATCAAAAAAATCAAAATGGATCTATTTTTGTTCGTCTTACAAAAACAAAGTCGATGACACTTTATGATTCTTTTCCCGAGCTATTTAAAATTTAAAAAAATAAAAAAAAAACAATTTGTTCAAAAAATATAAAATGGTCAATTGTGATTTTTCACCATAATAAATGTATCTATTGGTTGTACATAATTTCTAGATATTGTGTGATGATGAGGTAGTTGAGCGTATATTTATGGATAATTTTTTATAAACTATATAAATATTTAATAATTTTATATAAAAAATAATTTGGGTACAATTTTATTGAAGTTTTTAGATATTAAAAGATTGCGAACGAACGCGTATCTATTTCTAAGAATTCAAGTTACTTACTCTTTACCTATATAAGATTGTAGTTTAGAAAGTTTATATTTGCGACCAATTGAAAGATTGCAGGCAAAGAGAAAGAGCAATATATAAGGACAATAATTGAAGTTTATGTTCGATAAAAGGAAAAGGGGTTGTGATGTTTTTCTGGGACATCGTGAAACAACAACAGACAGAGTATGGAGATGGCGTGTAAGAAAACACAAACTCAAAGGATACGGAAAATTTGTGATTCCGATGCTCCAAATCATACCAATTGTTGCATCCATTGTTTCTGGGATTCAAATAGTGCCAAGTTTGGTCACTTCTTTTATCCGGATTTGTTACCCGGGAGACATTTGCTTGCACCAAATAAAAACTCTACATACCTTGTAGTAGTAGTGACCCCAATTTCCATTTACTATGTATAGGATGCTTGAATCAAAATAAATGTAAGTATAATGTTTTGTTTTTTCTTCAGTACATTGGGAGGGAAAATTATATATACATAGCATGAAGTACAAGAAGTAGAAAACAGAGCTGAATTGGGTAAATGTTAAGAGTTAAAATATATGTATATATAAATTTCTAATGTTTGATCATATATATTATAAAATTTGAATTCTAATGTTTAGAGTTTTAATTATTTGAATATTAACGTTTAATATTGTACTCTTCTCTCCTATTTTTCAGCTTGTTTTTAAAACTTTGTATAAACATTATAAAAAAACTAATAATTTTAAAAAAGAATCAATTCGTGAAAACCAATATATTACATTGATATACTAAAACAACATTTATAATTATATTATTATTTTTGTCCGAAACGACATAAAATCCGGTAAAAAGAATACCATTTTTTATTAAACCGCTAAAAATAAGAAGTTATTATTCTTTTTTAAAAATGTTTTGCTGGTATATTAATTATGACAATTCTTTTATAATTTTTTTACTTCAAAATGGTTGGCGTTAGAAAACTAAAACTAAATTTATCGAAATTGACGGATTAAGTTTATCAAAATCGATTAGTCGAGTGACTAAATTTATCGAAATCGACAAATCAAGGGACTTCCATTAGTTGTTTTGAAATCATTATATGAAAAACTCATTATAGTTGTAAGATGAATCATCGATTTCAACTTCTAAAAATTAAAACAATTTTTAATATAAAAATGTAGTAATACAAAATAAAAACATTGTGTTTTTTTCTCTATATATAAAACTAAGATCCAATTTTTTTTTTATTTGCGAAGAATTCTTCAACTATTTATCAATTGGTCTACCGATTTCAAAATGTATAATATCTTATTATTTTGTTAATTTTTTATACAATTAGTTTTTCAAATTTTAAAATATAAAACTTTCATCCCAATTTAATTATCTTTTAAAAATCATAAAGATTGCTAGTTACTTTTTTTATGTAAAGAAAATTATTTAAAACCCATAATTATATAACATAACCAAATTAAAATATGATAATAAATATTTATAAAAATAATATTTAAAATGGAATGCGTGGAATATTATAGTAGGTTTTAGATTTACCTCTTTTTTTAAAAGTTTGCTTTTTTTTAATCTATGGGGTTATATTTTCTTTTCGACAAATTTATAAAATAATATGATATTTTTCAAAGTTGGAATAATATATATAACTCTCGCTTCTTGCCATCTCTACCATAGATCTTTGTGGATAAATTTGGTAACAGAAAGCTTCAACTCTCCGAAATTCAGATTTTTTTTAATCTTTTGGATTCGCTGGTAAAGTAAATATTTTCTCATTCGATTCTTGACATATTTTTTTTAAATTGGATCCCCAAGAAGATCTCTGCAAAATATGAAGAAGAATTGTTTAGGCTATAGATGAATACTCTACGAGGGTACTGAAATGGTATCTCTATTTTAATCCAAAAATGAAATCATTAATCATTCCTACCTAACATTTTCTTACATTCCTGAATACCTACTTAATGAAAGGTATTATAAGATTTTTGACCTCTACTATGGGTAAACCTCTAAAAATCAGATTCCAAACAAAAATAGAGCAAAATAAAATGGTTGTCAAGTTTGGATACATCTAGATGTTTTCAAAGCTCATACACATAAAACATGGGTAGATTTGGAGACAATGATGGTTACTGGATAGACATTCATTACGATTATTACTCTGCTTACTGTCCAAACTGTTCACATTTGGGTCATAAACAAAAGATTGCAAAAAAACTACATAAAATCAAAGACAAAAGTAAACGCAAGCAAGACATGTCTCTATTAAATTATTCAAATCAAGATGGTGAAAGGATTTCAAAACTAGAGTCTATCATTCTAAAGGAAAACAACAAAAATCACCAATCTAACAAAAAAAGATGAAGATACAATAAGGAATGATAATGAAAAACAAGATCTAGAAGGAAACCTACAAAGTAATATAAAGAATGCTCCTTCCAGGAAGACTCCTTCAACTCTTCCACTTTAATATCAGATAGTTCTCAAAAGGTAAATTAAATAGAAGGAATGGAAGATACAAGAAAATAGGGCTAAAAGAATTGGAAATCATTGGACTTAAAATATTGATAAGGTACCATCTTTTCAACATCTAATAATCATGAGAATCTAGAAATTATCAAGTGTCACATAATAAAATATGGTTGTTTTGGAATGATGGTTTTAGAGTTAAACTATTTTAAATCATGAACAAATCATTCATGTAAAATTTAAACATCGGTCAATGGACAAGTTTTTTGTTATAATTACCGTATATGACAAATTCTTTATGACCAAAACATTAGATATATAGAAAAACTTAAGCAATTTATCTGACCTCTCAATAGAATGACCGGTAATGGGCGATTTCAACATCATTTCCAATGTCCATGAGCATATAACTTTTATTTTATTATGCCTGAGAATATAGACGAATTTAATAATACAATTCTTGATTGTAATCTAAGAGATGCGGGTTTCACATGTACAAAATATAATCTGACCAATAATAGGAAGTGGAAGAGACTAGATAAAGCTCTTCTAAACACTACATGGTCTAATTAGTTTGAGGAAACTAAAGTTGAACACCTAGCTAGGATTGGTTCAAACCATACTTCTATAAGTATTTCTCTATCAGGTGATTCAAAGAAAGTTAGATCATGTTTTAAATTTCAAAGCATATCGGTTTTACACCCTGAATTTCTTGACATTGTTGAGAGTAATTTGAAGTCTGATATGAAGAGGCTTCATATAATTAGATTTTGCAATAAGTTAAAAACATTAAAATATAAACTAAGGGCCTTGAACTGTGAAATTTTTGGAAACATATTCCACGTCACTTTACAAGTAGAAGAATAAGTAAAAATTTTAGGGAAAATATTTGAAGAATCTAATAAGACTTATGCTAAAGTAAACCTTTCGAAGGCTCAAGTTGTTCATCTTCAATTTCTAGAAAGATAGGAAGTTTTTTTGGAACAAAAATATCACATAAATTGGTTAAAATATGGTGATAAAAATTCATCAAGATTCCACCAATATGTTAAAAAATAAGAAAAAACAAAATCTTAGGAATCTTGGACAACAATTTATGCATAGAAGATCAAGTTTTATTAGGTAACTCTTTAGTTAAATACCTCAAAGATATTTTAGATTCTTTTAATCTAGGTGAAACTTTGGAGTTACATAACTTCATTCTTAATCGTCTTAATTATGAAGATAATTCTATGATATTGAGGAATCTAACTCGGAATGAGATCCATGACTTTATTAAGAGTTTAAGTCCTACAAATGTGGCATGTCCTGATGGTTTCAATGATATGTCTTTTTTAATCTTGTTGGAATATAACTTCTAACGATAAAGGTATATTTGCTTCTCATGTTAGCCTTATTCCTAAGAAAGTGCCTCATAAAACTTGGAAAGATTATAGGCCTATCAGCTTATTAGGGATAAACTAAATACATATGATTCATGTTACGCAAATGGTGAGTCTTCGAATGGTGGTCTGATTAGGGATAGTTATGGCAACATTATTGCTGGCTTTGACAAAAGTTATGGTAATTCTCTCCCATAATTGATGAAGCGAGGACCTTGTTAGATGGATTATTACTTACTAAGGTTAATGATATTAAGAAATTAGACATATAAACTCATTCCGTAGTTTTTTGAAATGCTAGAAAATAACAAAGCTCCAAGGTATCTTAAATTTCTTATTAACTCATATATGATTATTAAGCACATTTATAGAGAACAAAACTGTGCAGTTGACTAGCTGGTAAAATGAACTTTTAAATGCAAGATGACTCTTGATTTTAATCAAAATCAAGCCCTAAATGAGCTTAAAGCCGTAACTTTTCTAAAATGTCTATGTTTGGGCTACATTAGACCCTCTGAATAACTTAAGTATATTAAAATTTAAATTTATCTACAATTATCTCACTACAAAAACAACATCATATTATGTTCGATCAATAATCATAGTTGATATAACAATATGAGGCATATTATATATAAGGGAAATTGCACCTAAAGTACCCACTAAACTATTCAATTGTCATATAGTACCCAAAAATGGGACAATTTTCATTTAATACCCAACTCAACTACCTAATTACCACCTAGTACCTAACATTATTTTAATACCCTAACTACCCTCACCATTCATGAACAACCACGTAACCAAAATTTCTTTTTCCTACTTTTTATTTTTGTTTTGTTTTTAAAACATCCGTATCTTTCAAACCAGAGCTCGAAAAAAATAAATAAAAGTACCATCGCTTTTGTTTTTAAAAAATGAACAAAACTAGATCCATTGTTCAGGAAATCCTAAGAGTTGCAAACAATTCGCATCTTATCATGAGAATTGTTCAGGAAACCCAGAGTTGCAAATAATTTGCATTCTATCATGAGAATTTTTCAGGAAACCCAGAGTTGCAAACAATTCGCATCCTATCATGAGAATTGTTCAGGAAATCCTGAGAGTTGCAAACAATTCGCATCCTATCATGAGAATTGTTTAGGAAATCCTGAGAGTTGCAAACAATTCGCATCCTATCCTGAGAATTGTTCAGGAAATCCTGAGAGTTGCAAATAATTCGCATCCTATCATGAGAATTGTTCAGGAAACCCAGAGTTGCAAGAGATTCGCATCCTATCATGAGAATCGTTCAGGAAATCCTGAGAGTTGCAAACAATTCGCATCCTATCATGAGAATTGCAAACACCTTGAAGTACTAGCGCGTATATTTGGTCGGGGGTATTTTTGTCCAAATTTCAATTCGAGGTACCAAGTGACACTATCCAAAAAATGGGTACCACTAGATAATTACATAGTTGAGAAGGTATTTCCTGGTAACTTTCTCTATATATAACTCCACTTTAGTACAAAATATTTTTATTATAGTATTTTCAGATGCAAAATACTTTAAATGAAACTGGAATTCAAAACCAAGGATAATACATGTATCAGAAAGACACCTATGTTGCTAATTTAAAAAAAGTCAGTTACTATGTCGTTCCTAGCTGATCTCATAATAAAATCAAAACCAAATAAGGCGGACTACCTCATTCTAAAATAGCTGGATTTCACAACAGTAGTTGTTACTTCTTTATTTGCACACTTAAAGCTCAAAAGTTAAAAACATATCTAAGTATTCATGAGAAGATTCAAATCTCTGAAGTTTAGGCAGAGTAGCAAAAGGCCTCACTAGTAACCAAAAGAAATAAATAACCAAAGATGAACTCTTACCAGCTTGAAGATGAAGAGGAAAAAGATGTTATGTATTAGTTTTTCTCAAGATATTGCTCTTTCTCTCAAACTGAGTGATGCGATAATAATCGATGAGGGTTCTTCAAATCTCCAGATTATTAAAATTGGTGGTCTCGAGGATCTTAGAACAATGGAGTTCATTGAGCTTCTAGATGTTGGTTCAGAGAATTTGATGTTTGGGTTCAGTCATTAAATAAAAAGTAATGAAACACTCTCTTTAGGAGTGGGCTATTGTTAACTGATTTCTCTAAGGTTATTGAATTGGGGAAACAACCAAATAATTAGCGAGGCATTAAACCTAGACCTAATCTAATTTTCTACATACTTAATATAAGGGTTTGGGCCTCTGCTCGATTAAAGCCTAATATTTTACTTAAAATGATTGAAATGTTCAATCCTTAGGCTAAAAAAATTATTGAAATGTTCAATCCTTAGGCTAAAAAAATTACCAATTTTGATTGATAGAATACCGATATTGTATTAAAATTGGGCTAGACCAATTTGATTCTAACCATAGCATTTTTCTTGAAGTATATATATAAGTAAAAAATAATTTAAAAAGTTACATATTTAATTGACGTTTTCAAAAATAAATAAAAAATTAAATGTCATTTTTCTATGACTAGAGTTGATATAGAAACTGATTCCTTTTTAATTGGATCTCAAATGACTATTAGACATATTTTTAAGGAACAAAACCTAACGACGAATTGGAATTCTAAGTGGGTTCTTGAAAACAAAGTTAAATTTTAGTAACTCTCCTCATATCTTAAAGCTAAAGGTGGCAAATGGGTCAATCTAGGACCCGCCAGACCCATTTAATAATTTATGCCGGGTTGCAGGTCTGTTGGATTACTGCTTATGCAGGTCTGCCGGGTTGCAGGTATAACGAGCCAGGTTCACAGGTTACCCATTTAAGGTACCGCTTATCAAGTATTTTATAATATTATTTAAAATTAATTTGTATGTGTTAATTAAATCGAATTTCAATAATTCAAATATGTACCATATAAATGAACTAATTATTCTATTTATTATATTTTGATTTAAATACTATATTATTTTAATCAAAATTCTATAATCAAAGCAATTATATCGTAAAATATATAATTGTAATACGATTTTGATATTGTTTGATTATATTTAGATATTTAAGATATTTTATTTAATATTAGGTAGATACTAAATAAAATATATACATCTAATTGTATTTTGATTATAAATTTCAATATTATTGAAAATATTTTTACGATTATAAAATTAATAATTCGATTGTCTTAAACAAGATATCGTAAACAAGATAATTGTAATATGATTTTGATATTGTTTGATTATTATAGATATTTAAGATATTTTATTTAATATTAGGTAGATATTAAATAATATATTCGACATATAATTGTATTTTGATTTTAAATTATTAGGTAGTGGTGTGGTTAATTTTTGTCTTAGGGTAAGTTTGTAATTTTTGTTTAGAGTTTTGTGGAAGTTTGTAAGTATTTAATGTTTGAGTAGAGAGTAGAGAGTAGAGAGAGAATTAAGCAGCCTGATTGTATTTAATTTTCATTACCCTCATTTAATGTTGGTGGTTGGGTATTTATACCCTTACATCTGGGCTTTATGGGCTTTCGGGTCATGTTTAACGGACCCGGGTCAAGTTCAAAGACTCATGAGCTCTTAGTAGGAGAGCAGGCAGCTTAGTCAAGTAGTGATTAGGTTTTTAAGTACTTTAGTTCTTGTTCGAACAGTCCAATGGGTGAGGTGTTCGAATTGTCCTGTCCGGTTGGGCAGACTTTGTCCTAACTGACCCTGTCCGGTGTGGTACCAGAATCCAGACTCATCAGTAGCCCCTTTTTTAGGTGTTTGTTCAAAAACCTTTGTCAAAATCTGAAAAACAGTCCGTTGTTAGTGACAGTTATATCCGGACAGGTTCTTCGAATTGTGTTATGGTTTTATCCGGACTGAAAAGAACTTTTGAATCTGAACGGGTTTTTTTTTGCCAAAGTTCGTGGGACACGTGTCTCTCTCTGGTTCGTTACTTTAGCCGTTTTTTTACCTTGATTTTCGCTCCCACCTTCTCTGAAAAGAAACCTCTTCATTAAATGAAGGTGACATCAGCACCATTTCTTAATCATTGCAAATCTTTTCGAATTCTCCTAGGAATCAAAACTTATTTTCGAGGTTTACTATAAATTGAAACACTTTTCCACTGTTTTACTATCACCTTCATTTTCACTTTGTTAATTCTCAGAGCTTTCTCTCTTAAACACAAGTTCTTCACTTTAGTTGTTTATGTTCACGGCTAGGAACGCTTTAATTAGAGGCGGGTGGCTCAATTTATCAGAACTAGAAAAGGCACAAAAAGTTGAAAGGGAAAGACGCATTGCAGCAGGTCTACCTACTTCCCCCATCGACAAACCATCAACTTCAAACACTGAGCCTGACCAGGGTTCCTCCTCAACAAAAGGTGTCAAACCGAGGAGATTGTTTTAGACCAGTCTTTCTCCTATTATCTCAGGTTCATCGGTTCAAGAGTCAGAACCCACTGTTGAACCAGGTTTAACAGTTACTAGTTTCAAAAAGCCTTCCCAATTCATAGCCATGGGGTCAGATGCAGATACTTCTCCTAACAAGCTGGTCGATCGAAGAAAAGGCCGGCTGGTCAAAGGGCAGGCTTCCAAAGGCACCCCTTCGAAAACAGGTGCCAAGGATAGCAGTACAGGGTGAGAAGCACCCATAAAAGTACCCAAGGACAGGCTGTCCGGACCGGAGGCCAGTGGCTCAAGCCCCCAAAGAGAAACCATCATATCAGAGCCCCGGCCGGAGGCCAGAGTCCAAGAGAGAATTGAAGCTCATCAGTCCGGAGGTCAGGCCGAATCTACTCCAAGCTTCCCCCTCACAAAGACAACTGAAAACCCTTCCTCTATAATGGAGGAAATAATGGAGGACTCTATCGAAGAGGCTCCATTCGAGTCTGAACCCTCCGGACAGACTAGTGATGCAGCTGCTGCCAAGAAGGACAAGGGCAAAGAGAAGCTATGCCTTAGGCATCCAGACTTACCAGAAGTCCTTGAAGGAAAAGTGGGACCTTGTTTCCACAAGTTAAACGTTAAATATCTTCTTGCTTTACAAAAAATCAACTATGCTTTCATCCATACAGCCGAGTTGGGCCGGATGCGTACGAAGTGGGGGATTCCGGAGAACGTAAAGATAAGAATCCCCATAGACCCTGAAACCCCCATGGACTGCAAGCTCAGTGAAATAGTCATGTTCACTGAGCTTTTTAACTGGGGTTTAAGGTTCCCCTTAGATCCGGAAATAGTTAGGTACTTCCACCTCATCAAGCTCTACCCCAGTCAACTGAGCCCCAACACTTGGTACACACTTATGGCCTGCATCATGGCCTCCAGGCTCTCCGGGATTCCTTTACCAATGGACGAATTCGCAGCTGTGGTCAGTCTCTGCAGAAACCACCACATTCCCTTCTATCACTTCAACATGGGTGATAATTATAAAGAAGTGGATGATCTGATTGAGTCAGAGAGGAATTGGAGGACTCAATTCTTGTTTGTAAGCGGCACTTGGGAGAATGGGAGGAAAATCAAAGCTGAAGTCAACCCGAGTCTCCTCACCAGCAGATGGAGGAGTGATCGTAAGGATCCTACCTTACATTTTTATTTTAATTTTATTGAATTTTCTTAAACTGACTAGTCTTGTCTTTTGTCTTAACAGAGATGCCCAAAGACTTCAATGACTATCTAAAGGCCGGGCAGACCACTTGTACCAAGATCAACACTTGGGCTGCTGAAAAGTGGGGGAACCGGTTTCATGATGCTTTTACAAGAGGCAATTTTGCAAGGTCTCACCTCTGGAATACTACTGGCCGGATGGACTTGACCTGGGAAGAACTCACCACTCCACCCCCTCCGGATGTAGTCCTTAAGAGAACACATGTACCGTACGGGTCATTATACTTGCCAGGTCGAGCCAAAGCCCCGAGTAAAATGAAAGGCAAGAAGGGGAAGGGCAAGAAGGCTGCAGGTGAGGCTAATCCTGCTGATGTGGAGGAGGCTGCTCCAACAAATCCAGAGGGGCCAGCCCCAAGCCAGATCGACGCTGCTCTGCTAGAAGCAGTAGAGCAGGAGAGTGCTAGGGAAGAGGTAGGGTCTCCTAAACCCCCAAGGGTTCCCAAGAGAGACCAAAAACGTGGAGCGGAACACAAGGAGAGGGAGGCCAAAAAGAAAGAGACCTCCAGGGGTGACGAACTTTCTCTCCGGCCCCCGGAGCCCCTCCCCCATGTTGACCCTACTGACCCAACAAGAGCAGAGGAGATCCCTGGTGACTTTCGAATTGACGAGGTTGGAGGAGGAGACCTCAGCATTGATGGTGTTGACATCACAGGGCTTGATGGACTTGGTGACTATTTTGAAAACCTCCCCAGGGACGACTTTGCTGGGCCTTACCTCCCTCCGAGTACTTCGAACACCGTTACTTTTAATGGTAAGACTTTTACTAATTCAAGTGAAAGTGAAGCTGTAACTCACTCCATACTGAGTACTGTCCAGCCAGTGTTGGTCCTGGAGAAGCAAGTACGAGGTCAAGCAGCAATCATCACCTCCCTTAACTCTGATAAGGAAAAACTGTTTGGCGATCTCCTCACTGCCACCCAAAATATTGAGGTTTTGAAGGGAGAAAATAAGGAGCTAAAGAAGAGCCAAGAGAAGTGGACCACAAAGGAGGCTAACTTAGAGGATACCATCAAAGACCTCCGAACAAAGCTGTCCGGGTTGGAGAAAGATCTCACCTCTTCAAAAGAGGAGGCGAAGGCCAAGGACCAAGTTATTTACAACTTGACTAATGATAAGATTGCGCTTGAGAACACAGTATCCAAGGCTGCAGAGGAAAAAGCTGAACTGCTAAGGGAGCAAGAGGCCAAAATTCAGGACAAAATTGATGCTTATGCCAACAGTGTGATAGACAGTCAAGAAGAAATGTATGCTAAGGTAAAGTCGGACATGGTCTTGCTTTTTCATGAGAAGTTTCCGAAGAGGAATCTGGGAGACTTATGGACTTTTGTAGAGTATCCAGACCTCCATTTTCATACAATGGCCGAAGGTGACAGGCTTGGCTTCTCCAGTGCATCATCGTCTGATGATGAAGAGAACACCGGGGAGAGTCCAAACGAGGAGGAGGACGATCCAAAGAAGAAGAAGACAGGTGAGGCTGAGTCATCTTCAAAGGCTCAGTCTTAGATTATGAATTATCTTTTCATCTTTTATGTTATCTATCTGAATTAAAGTCCTTGGAAGGCCAAGGCATTTTTGTAATGGTGTCCGGTATTTGACCGGACATGTATTTTGTTCTGTTTGACAATTTAAAAGTCATTGGAAGGCCAAGGCACTTCGGTTATTTCAATGAACATCTTTGTTCAGCACAATTCTTGCATCCTTTCATAGTTTGTTTCAATTTGGGTGGCTAGTGTTTAAATAACCCTTAGTTATTTCATAAGCATTTTAAAGTGAGAGTGTTTAAATTCTTCGATGATAAATGTTTAAGTAGTCATCATTCATTTAATTCAATCTGGATGGTATGACAAGAAACAAAGTAAGAACACTTCGAATTTTTAAGAAGGCATCAAATTTTTTTTTAAAAGCCTAGACACCTCAATAAAAGTTCCTCGCGCCACCAGGGTAGGAAAGAGTATGCCCCCAAATATTTACATGGATCTTTAAACAAGTAAATATTTACATAGCTGCTACTCCAAGTACATCCGGAGATGCTCAATATTCCAAGGGTGGTTCAAAACCCTTCCATCCTTGTCTTCTAGCCAATATGTTCCAGGTCTAAGTCTTTCAATGACCATATAAGGCCCTTCCCAAGTTGGGGCCAGTTTGCCGAGCAGCTTCTCTTTAGTGTGCAAGAAGAATTTCCTCAATACCTTGTCCCCCGGCTGGAAATCTCTTCTTTTAACTCTAGAAGAAAACCTGCTTCTCATCAAACCTTGATAGTGTGCAGCTCTAAGGTGAGCCTTAACTCGTTTTTCCTCTATTATGTCAAGCTGACCTCTGATTGCCACTTCGTTAGCGTGTTCGGAGACGTTGTAAACTCGAAAGGAGAGTTGCTTCTATGGGAGCTATTGCATCCATCCCATAGACCAAGGCAAAGGGTGACTCATGTGTTGCAGCCCCAGGTGTAGTTCGGTAGGCCCACAAAACTTCTTGTAAATAGCTAGGCCATTTCCCAGCAGCCCCTTCCAAATTCTTCTTTAAACCGGACAGTATAGTTCTGTTAGCCACTTCAACCTGACCATTTGCTTGTGGGTGGAAAATTGAAGAGAAACAATGTTGTATACCCCTTGAGGCACAGAAACTCTCCATTTCCTTGTTGTCGAGCTGTGGCCCATTGTCTGTTGTTATCTTTTGTGGAACACCAAATCTGCAACAGATGTTGTATAAAATGAATTTTATGACAGCTTTTGATGTTGTTCCTGCCAGTGGGGCTGCTTCAATTCACTTCGAAAAATAATCAATAGCAACAATTATAGTTCTGCGTCCTCCGGATGCCATAGGAAGAGGTCCCACCAAATCCAACCCCCATCGAGCAAAAGGTATAGGCTCAGAAATTGACTCTAAAGGGATGGCTGAGACATGAATTTCATTACTATATCTCTGGCATGGATCACACTTTTTCACCAGCTTCTTAGCATCTTGCATTATAGAAGGCCAATAATAGCCAGTCAGTAAAACTCTCCTTGTTAGAGCCCTGAATCCACAGTGAGCTGATCCCTCACCATCATGCAATTCGGAGAGGACTACTTGAGACTCATTATCTCCCAAACATCGCAAAAGAGGCTTACTGTAAGACTTTTTATACAGAACGTCCCTTAGTATGATAAAACCACGAGCCTTGTGCTTCATTTTTCTTGCTAGTGATTTATCCGGAGGCAAGATGCCATCAGAGAGATATTGCAGGAGAGGAAATCTCCAATCTTGAGGTTGTTTTATTTGTACATCGAGAATTTCTTCCTCTTTACCCACATCAAGTCGAATGGAAGGGCTCTCCAGCACATGGATCCAAGGATATGACTCAGTGTATGCTATGGTTGCCAATGAATCTGCTAGTTCATTCTCTGTTCGGGGTATATGCTCATAAACAATGCTTTTGAACTTAAGCGCCTCATTTTTAAGAAGAAGTAGGTACTTCACTAGGTGCTCTTCTTGGCCTTAGATTGACCTTGCGCATGGTGAATAAGAAGCTGGGAATCACTCATCAGCTTTGGTGTGATTTATTTTCGTCTGAGGGTAAGATTGTAACTTTTATTTAGAGTTTTGTAGAAGTTTGTAAGTATTTAATGTTTGAGTAGAGAGTAGAGGGAGAATTAAGCAGCCTGGTTGTATTTAATTTTCATTACCCTCATTTAATGTTGGTGTTGGGTATTTATACCCTTACATTTGGGCTTTATGGGCTTTCAGGTCATGTTTAATGGACCCGGGTCAAGTTTAAGGACCCATGAGCTCTTAGTAAGAGAGCAGGCAGCTTAGTCAAGAAGTGATTAGGTTTTTAAGTACTTTAGTCCTTGTTCGAATAGTCCAATGGAGGTGGTGTTCGAACTGACCTGTCCGGTTAAGTGGTCTCTATCCGAACTGTCCCTATCTGAAGTGGTAACAGAATCCGGACTCATCAAGCTTGACTCTTTTGGCCCCACAAATATAAGCTAACTTCAAACCAGCTATAGCTGCTTCGTATTCGGACTTATTGTTGGAAGCCCTAAAAGCAAAACATATAGCCTGGTACATTTTGTCACCATACGGAGAGGTCAAGCACACCCCTGCACCACATCCCATAGTACTCGATCCACCATCCGTCTGGACGAGCCAGACCTTTTTATCTTTCATCTCAGTGGGTTGCTTCGTATCCCTATCAGAGTGTAATTCAACTAAAAAATCAGCCACAACTTGGGCTTTGACTACTGTTCGAGGAGCAAAATTAATATCAAAGTCCCCCAACTCGACCGACCATTTAGTCATTCTACTTGAAATGTCTGCTTTCTGAAGAACATTCTTCAAAGGAAAGGATGTCCGGACGATAATAGGATGAGCCTGAAAATAAGGCCTCATCTTCCTTGCAGCAATTACCAAGGCTAATGCTAATTTTTCGAGCTTTAAATATCATTTCTCTGCATCTATCAAGCTCTTGCTGATGTAGTACACCGAATGGGGGTAATTATCCACCTCTCTTACCAATACAGCACTGATGGCACAACTTGAAACTGCCAAGTATATGAAGAGTGTCTCTCCATCAACAGGTTTGAATAAAGTCTTGGGAGAGGACGGATGTTTTTTAATCTCATTGAAGGCCTCGTCACACTGTGAAGTCCAGTCAAATCCCTTTGCACCCTTTAAAGTTTGAAAAGACGGGGCACATCTGTCTGAAGATCTTGAGATGAACCGATTTAAAGCAGCCAACCTCCCAGTCAGCCATTGTACTTCTTTAACATTCCGAGGAGGCTCCATTTGGAATAAAGCATTAAGCTGGTCCGGATTGGGCTGTATCCCTTGCTCGCTTATTATATAACCCAGGAATTTCCCGGACTGCACTCCGAACACACATTTTTCTGGATTTAGCTTCAAATTCACTTTTACTAAGTTAGCAAAAGTTTCTTGGAGGTCCTCCAAGTGTAGTTGTTCATCCACACTTTTCACCATCATGTCATCAATGTATACTTCCATATTTCTTCCAATTTGATCAGCAAAGGCTTTGTTCACCAATCTCTGATAAGTAGCCCCAGCATTTTTTAATCCAAATGGCATCACCTTGTAGCAATGAAGACCCCTGTCAGTGAAAAACGTGGTGTGCTCCTGATCCTTCGGATCTACTTGAATCTGATTGTACCCGGAGAAAGCATCCATGAAAGATAGTAGTTTATTCCCAGAAGTGGAATCTACTAGGTGATCAATCCGGGGGACTGGATACAAATCTTTTGGGCAAGCCCTATTAAGATCTGTGAAGTCAATGCACATACGCCACTTGCCATTTTTCTTTTTCACCAAGACCGGATTGGCAGTCCACAAAGGATACTGAGACTCCTTTATATGCCTCATTTTCGTGAGCCTGTCAACTTCTTGAACAATAACATCAGCCTTTTCCTTGGAAAAAAACCCTTCTCTTTTGTACCACAAGTGTTATGTCCCTCCGAATGGATAGGTGATGTGATATAATATCTGCCGGAACCCCTGTAACATCAGCATTACACCAAGCAAAAACATGTTGATGGTCTTTCAGAAACTTCAACATTTTATTCTTCAGTTTGGATGGCATTTTGGACCCTATCTTAACATTTTTTCCCTCTTCCAAAGAATGTGTTTCAACTTCTTCAACCGGTATCAACACTCCAGGGGTCTCTCTGGGGTCATCAACCTCACCCTCAACCCCAGAAATCCCCTCAAACTGCTATTCTTCGTTTATTCGAACTGCCCCCAACGTCCGTGGAGCCAGCGCTGTAGCATAACACTCTCTTGCAATATTTTGACTGCTCCGGACAACTCCCACCTGTCCTTAAACAGCATATTTCAAACATTGGTGGACTATCGAGGCCACTGCATGCATCCTAGAGAGCCAAGACCTCCCTAAAATAGCATTATAATAAGTGGGACAATCCACCACAATAAAAAGAATCCTGACCATCTTTTTAAAAGGGCCCTTGCCCAATAAAACTTCCTCTTTGAACTCCCCGATCACATCTGCTAAGCTTCCAGTGAAGCCCACAATTGATCTGTCCGAACGCTGAATTACGGCTGGATTTTTCATATTTTTGTAAGAGATTAAAAAGAGGATATTGGCTGAACTCCCAGTATTCACCAAGATTCGTCTTATGTCATTGCCCCCAATAGATGCTCCTATGACAACCGCATCTTCATGAGGGCCAGCTATATTTCTCAAGTCATCCTCATCGAACACAATGAAGGGAAATGGAATTTATGACTGATAGGAGGTCATGCCTCCTTCTAGCTGGGTGGCTAAAGTATGAACGTGCTTCTTTCTTGAAGAAGTAGTAGGAGCTGTCATAGTATCCCCTCCGAAAATTGTGAGTGACTCAAAAAACTTAATAAGCCCGGAGACTGTTTTACAACGTTCCTCAATGGCACCCACTCTATTCCGAGTTGGATCAGGATCCAAGTACTATGACTCTACATCAAATCTTTCAATTATAACCATAGCTCCCTCCGGAGCAGCATTACTTGGACCAACCCAATGAGCATTATTAGGCCTATTTCCTCCTCTTCTTTTGACATATGCCCCCAGCTTTCCTCTCTCGATTAAATTCTGAACTTCTTGCTTCAAAGCTATACAATCGTCAGTGGTATGGCCAGTATCATTATGGTACTGACAGAAGGAATTGTTACGATGTTCCCTAGGAGATTGCAATGCGGTCGGCCTTCTATAGTGCACTTCTTCCTTTGTTTTGTCATAAATAGTGGCCACACTTTCTTTTAACTTCGCGAACCACTCCGGTTAAACCCAAGGCCCTCTCTTATTTTTAGATTTTTGACTCTGGGCAAACGCAGCTGGCTGAGATTGAGCTTTAGCCCTGTTATGTCCCTGTCCGGTCTCCCTCGCCTTATTTCCGGACGGATTTTGGTTGGGGCTTGGTGCCACCGGGGCAGACCTCACCTGCTTGTGCATCCTGGTTTTCTTTGTTTCATCAACGTTGATTTGCTTTCCAACCTGATTCAGCAGACCTCCCCAAGTCATGGTGTTCTTTCTGGTCACTGAATCAGCTAAATTTCCAGGGTTTAAGCCCTGCCTTAAAGATGTTATTGCTACCTGCTCGAAGCAATCAGCCAACCCGTTTTTGGTGTTTACAAATCGACTTATGTATTCTTTCAGTGATTCGTTTGGTTCTTGGGCACAATGGATTATTGTGTCTCCATTGCCCTTCAATTCCTTACTCCCAAAAAACTGCCTTCGAAAGGCCACCCAAAAAGTATCAAAATTCTTGATGCAGCCTTGTGGTAGGCTGTTATACCACTTTAGAGCACTCCCCGTAAAGGATTAGGATAATGCTCTACACAGCAATTTGTCGTCATCATCGAAATTCATCATGAAGTTTTTAAATTGTTCCAAGTGGTTGTCCGGATCTTTACTGCCATCGTATTTCTCCATTTTTGTGTTATCGAACCTCTTAGGGAGGTTTCCGGACAGAATCTTGGAAGACAATGGAGATTGTCTCCAATTCCGGCCACGACTGAAAACAGTATCCTCATTGGGAGTTGCAAAGATACCTGGTTCACCATGGAAGGCAAAAGGATCCACCAGCATCCGGTCTACATGCCTCCGGCTGTGAGATGATCCTTTGCCTATATGCCTCTTTAATTTTCCATGTCTATCTCTTTTTCTTGAATATTTCTTTACTAACTTTTGTTTCTTTTTAGATCGGCCCTCATCAATGCTGGAGGACAAGGATTCTTCAACTCCATCCTCGCCCGAGGAGCTACCAGAGGACTCTGAACCTGAGTCAGAGCTCTCCACTGGCTTGGACCGGTGAGACTTTTTGGAGCTAGCATGAGTCTTCTTGGTGCTCACATGGGTCTTCGAAGGCTCATGCTCTCTAGGGTTGTCGGTATGATGAGAAATTGATGCCTTTGATTTCTCTTTTATGCCCATCTTTGCCTTCTCTGCCCTCAGAGCTTCTATCTCGCCCTTTAACCTATCACGCTCCTCGATGGTGTATTCATCATTTTCACCCACCACTTCAAGCAAAGCTGGTGGTACTTCCGGGGCGTCCGGATTCATTCGGACTGATTTTTCCTGTCGGTTTCGAATGTTTGATTCAGGCACTATCGTGCTCCCACTGTGGTCGCTAATTTGGTGTGGTTTATTTTTGTCTGAGGGTAAGTTTGTAATTTTTGTTTAGAGTTTTGTGGAAGTTTGTAAGTATTTAATGTTTGAGTAGAGAGTAGAGAGAGAATTAAGCAGCCTGGTTGTATTTAATTTTCATTACCCTCATTTAATGTTGGTGTTTGGGTATTTATACCCTTACATCTGGGCTTTATGGGCTTTCGGGTCATGTTTAACGGACCCGTGTCAGGTTCAAAGACCCATGAGCTCTTAGTAGGAGAGCAGGCAGCTTAGTCAAGAAGTGATTAGGTTTTTAAGTACTTTAGTTCTTGTTCGAACAGTCCAATGGGTGAGGTGTTCGAACTGCCCTGTCCAGTTGGGCAGACTTTGTGCGAACTGATCCTGTCCGGTGTGGTACCAGAATCCGGACTCATCAGGTAGTTCTTTAGATCTTTAAGTTTGAAGTGTATATGTTTAGATGATTTAAATAGTTTATTGTATTTTTGAGTTTTACAATATTTGAAGTATAAATTTAAAGTTTTTAGAATTGTATAAGTATATGCATAAACATAAATTACTTGTAAATAACAAAATAAAAATTGAAATTGAAAGAGATTTAAATAACATTTAATATAAGCAAAACAAACAATTCATTAATAATAAAAACCAAACAAGTAATATAGTTGTTCAAACAAATAAAAAAGAAAAACATTACAATGAAAATGCTTAATACAATCAAATGTAAAAAAACTAAGGAGCTTCATTGTTGTTGTTGTTAGGTGGTGGACCTTGCAAATACATGTTCTTCATCATTTGTCGCATGTATTCATATTGTTCCGTTTGAGAGTTTGCAAATCATTCATTCCATTGATCTTGTCTATCATGCCACTGGTTGTATTCACCATGCCACTGTTGTAGGTGACCATGCTGCTCGTTTACCCCTCCCTGCCACTGCTGTAGCTGGTTAAGCTGCTCGTTCACCCCTCCTTGCCACTGCTCAAATTAACCCTGCCAGTTCGTATATTGAGAATACCACTCCATATGTTGAGTATGCGCCCAATGGATATACTCGATCTGTTGCTCATGCGAATACTCAGCAAATTTGTGGTCGGAACGTCTTTCTTATCGTTGTAGTCCAGAAGAACCACCATGAGTAGCTGGATCGACAGGCGGCTGAATTTGTTGCTCAGAAGGTGGATTTGGAGGTTTGGTAAGATTGTTCGCAGCCTATATATCATTCAACGATTGCCTATGCTGAAACCATGCCTGCCATTTTGATATCAACTCTCTATCCCAAGTGTATATCTCCTGTAATTTCAAAGAGTTTCTACCTATAACACTACTTGGCCTAACCATCATCGGAGTGTACATACTCACATCAACCCATTTTGTAACAAGAAAATGACTCAATATCATCCCATAAGGTAGTTTATCCCCCCAGACCTCATAGCCATATTTCAAATCATCAAACTAGGCAAACTAATTCTTTCCTCACTTCGTATGATAAAGGCAGTTAAAAATGTTTGAATATAGGAAAGTTACGAATCATTGTTACTAGGAGGAAGAAATAAACCGTTTATCAATTTCAAAACTAATTTTCTATAAGCATCCAAATTACTTCTTATAGCTCGGAATTTACCGTTAATTTTTGGAGCGTTCAAACCACAACTCAGAAGCTCTACTGCTTCTTTGTAGGACATAGGTCAATCAGCACCCCAGCCCGAACGAGGATAAGAAATGGAAGGTAATTTTTCACCAGTATATATATCGTTGGTTGGAACGAAAAACAGATCTTCAAAATCAGTTTCAAATAAACTATATGCAACATCATCAATTAAACAACTCATTCCTAAACCTCTACCATGTGAATCATTCTCAATTAAACGTGCGGTGGTATAAAACTTTCGTACTAATTCGATATACCATTCACAATTGAATCTAGCAATTCCCATTCAATCTACGCCACTATTAGGTTTAATAAGTCTGAATTTTTTGTTGTATACCTTCAACTTGGATCAGTTCATCGTAATCCAAATACATACCCGCCCAAAATTTGGTTACACCTCGTGGTGCTAGCGAATTACGCACGCGAACCTCCCCTTCGTTGTGATGTTCGATTGTCTCGCTATCTGATTCCTCCACCTCTTCATACCCCAAATATCTTTTGGTATTTTCTCTTCGTCTCCCGGATGATGAATCATCTCCTCCACTCTTCCGGGATTGCTTTGATTTGCTCGAAAATATTCCGATAAACCTGTAGGATTTTATTTGTGTTTGAAAATTAAAAACAAAATTTAAAGAGAGAATTGTAGCTAATTTAGAGAGAGATTGATGGTGTGAGTGAATGTAGGGGGTGGGGGTCTATTTGTTGATGGTCTGTTACCGATCCGGATGGTTTGGAAAATTGTCCGGATGGCCCCCAACTGCAAACTCACAAACTCTCTAAATCTACTCTACATCTCTCTAAATCTCTTTACTAGTTCTAGAAATTCTATAAAACTCTACTTTCTTATTTTACATATTGTAGTTCTACTTTCAGAATAGTTCGATTTTTTTTCTGCAAATTGTTTCTATTTGATAAAAACACTTAAATAACATTGGGATAACATTATAATAGCTCAATTAAGAGCTTCGTATAATTTATCAAGTTATTTACTTGTTGTAGTTATTTAAATTAGTTCTTTTAATTTTAATTTTATTAGTTGGTATTAGTCTAAATTTAGTTTTTATTATTTGTGATATTAGTTTCGATTAGTATTTTATTGCATATTTTAAAAAACGTTTTTTTAAGTTTTAAAATGCCTTTAAAACGTAGAAATACTAATGCTTACCCACCCGCTAATGTGGATCTCAATACCGATGATGATTTTCCTAGAGACTCCCTAGGCATGGGCATTCGGTTCTTCGGTTCGGTTCGGTTCGGTTCTTTCGGTTCTCGGTTCTTTCGGTTCTTCAAAACTAGTACCCATTTAGGAACCGAATAAATTTCGGTTCGGTTCGGTTCTTCTAATTCGGTTCGGTATGGGTACTTAACTCGGTTCCAATCGGGTAGTTTTGGATACTTTAAATGCTTTGCAATATCAACATATATATAAAACTCTTTTCACACTTTAAAACAATAAAACTATGTTAGATTGTAAGAAAAAATATACTAAATATAAAAAATATTCAAAATTAATATATTAAAGAATAACATTAGTAATATAAAGAAAATGGAGAGATGATATCAAGTTTATTAAATTATATAAAGGTTGATATTTTGTTATTTTATTTATACGCATAATAGTTTGTAAATATTTCACCATTTTAAATAAAGTATGTTGTCATTTATTAAAGAGATCATAATTGGAGATCAATGATAAAAGACAAATTTAAAAGAATCTAACTTTGAAAAAAAAATTCAAAAGAAGTCAAAATTAAAGGTTAATACATAGCTTCAGTTCCTAACGGGTACCCACGGTTCTTCAATTCGGTTCGGTTCGGTTCCGAGAACCGCGGGTAATTGAAAACTGGAACCATTCGGATATTATGAAAGAACCAAATCTACTTCGGTTCGGTTCTTTCGGTTCGGTCCGGTTCGGTTCTTTCGATTCCGGTTAATATGCCCATGCCTAAGACTCCCCTCACATTGACACACTCTCCTTCCACGAAATTGGTGGTGGAAGTACTAGTGGTGGATCGAGATTTCATAAGAAAATATATTGGATTTGGAAACACTTTAGTGTATCAGATGATAGTTTATCCACTATTTGTAAAGTGTGCAATAAAAGTTATCTTTATGTATGAGGAAATAGAAATATGGGCACTAACATTATGGTAAAACATTTTTAAAAACATGATATATATGATCCTTCAAAACCCAACACATATAATATTTAGATAAACCCTCAAACAGGTCTTCCTTTTGAGTTTAACCACGATACGTATAGGGAAGAAACAATAATTTATGCAATTGATAGTTTACAACCATTCGATTATACGGATACTTGGAGATACAAAAATTGGATGCAAGTTGGGGTAAACCCACAAGCGAAACGCATTCCACGTAGCTCTTTGCGATCGCTAGCCTTTAAATATTTTAAAAAAAAACATTATTGAAACTATGTTAACTTTGTCATGGAATGTTTCAATTACTAGTGGCATAGCTTCTTTTACTGATTTTGATATGATATGTGTTACCCTTCATTGGATGGATCCCGAATGGGTACTCCAAAGGAGAATTGTGTGGTTTGAATCTATTGGTCAGCATAACGCACAATTAATTAGGGAGAGTATGGTTGAATGCATGAATATTTATGGCATTAAAATAAGATTACATCCATTTTGTTCGATAATGCATCTGCTAATTTGAGTGCTATAAAATTGCTTAAAGGAGATTGCACTCCAATTTTTCCTAAATTGTTTCACACCAAATGTTTATGCCATGTACTTCAATTAGTTGCGAAAGATGGAATAAGGATGGTTTTGGAAGATTATATTGCTCTTATTAAAAATGGGATCCTATTTTGCACTATCACCGCTACTAAAAAAAGAGCTTTTAAAACGCTTGTTATTGAAAATGAGAAACAATATAATAAACTTATATTAGATTTCAAAACTAGATGGAATTCTACGTATACAATGCTTGCACGTGCTCGTGTTTTTAAAGAAGATATTGTGTCGTTTTATAATGCATGTTATCCTCAAAAAGTTATTGAAAATCAACATTGGAAATATTGTGCACACATGTTAAGATTTTTAAAACTTTTTAAAGAAAACACTCTAACCTTTTCTTCACAAAATCAACCTAATGCTCATTTGGCCCTTTTCACGATTACTAATCCTGTCATGCATATGAATGAATTTAGATCAAATTTTGTATGCGTAGATATGGTGCCCCAAATGGAATTCAAGTTCACAAAGTATTTTCATCCAACCCCTATGACTTATTCAATTGCTTGCATTTTGGATCTTTTTTCACGAAAAGATCAATTTGAATGGCTAGTTAGATGCTTTTATCAATCCGTACAGTTTTCTGAAACTAGTCCACCGGAGGATCCAGTTGACCCAAAAGGGTATATTGTCAGCGTGTATGATTGTATGCATAATATGTATGATAAGTATGTTGAAAGATATAGATTAAATACACCTACAAATGTAAGAAGTAGTAACAATAGGGGTAGAGAGGGAGATTTTCTACTAACTATGTTCAAATGACAATGTTACGAAGCAATAAATTTACAGAAACTCCTCAATCTGATAATGAGCTGTCTAGATATTTGAGTGATTTTACAAATTTTCCCGACCGTGGTATTTGAAGATTTAGAAGCGCAGATGCGATCCAATAGTCAATAATTTGAAGATCCATAACTTGGCTGAAAGCACACTCACTTGCAACTGTAGACATAGGTATTGCATTGCATACATCTATTTAACAAACCTGCAAAGAATATGATACTCTTCGGTTTTGGTACTCCACCATCTTATACTTATTCTGATAAATATTTCTCTTATTGTATTTTTTTCAAACTAATGACATTACTTTACTTAAAAATGCACTTTTTACAACTTCAAGAAACTTTTATCGCATTTGACCAATCAAATTTTGTACTTATAATAAATAAATAAAACTCTTTATCACATTTAATAATACCCAGTATTTATTATAATGAAACGGAGGAATACATCTTGTAAGAGTATACTATGCATTTTAAAATAAACATAAGTAAAATCAAGAATATAGACAATTAGAAGACGGATCAAACTTCACTCCTATAAATTAGTGGTTGCTAGCTTGAAGCTTATGATCAGGTTTAAAGAGCATTCTATTTCTATTCTTATTTTTATTTTTATTTTTATTTAAAGCAATGTTAAGAAAATAGGAAATAAATGAATACCTGCATGTAACAGTACCTGCATCGACGTGGGGGAAATAAAATCCCAAGACCCTGCACTATAATTTGGCGTGTGATTAAAAACTACTACTTTTATTCATAAATTTCAAATCCCGGAGACGGTGACAATTAGCTATAATCCCAAGAAGCTCAGGTACTGTTTTTACCTTATCACTTTACTGTTTAAACACTCTACTACTCTGACTTACTAATTTACATTTTAATCCTACTTACAAACATTACTTCCCTTTTAACTGTTGACATTGCTCTTATAATTTGTTTTGTTGCCTCCCGAGATTTTAGAAACAATATATTAAAAGTGACTAAAATTTAGAGATGCATGTTAAATGCACCTCATAATTTTTGGTTGATAGTAAAAACATTGAGAAACAGATGTTTCACGGGCACATTGACAGAAAGGATTCTTCTGCGTCTCATGGACACAGGTTACTATAATAACAATAAAAAAATTATCTTCAATATAAATTTGTGAAAAAGTAATCTGCTTTACCTTCTCATTTTCCCTTGTATGGATGAAATCACAATTTGATTGTACCTGCTCATTTTACAACTATTTCTTCTTGGAGCATTTGCTAGACTGTGACTATTGAAGGGATTTGTGTAGTCAAAATAAAGCAGTTGTCTAGCAACCTGAACTATATATCTTTTGACTTACAAAGTAACTACTGAAAACAATGGATCTAATCTCATGGATCCATCCAATCGTCTTAGCTCGAAAAAGGATTTACACGTACATAAGAGTAACATTGTGCGGTGTAAATGACGGGCCTTACTCTTTAAACAAACATCTGTCTAAGGTTGTTGTTTTCTCTCAGCTCCATTGGTCTAACACGAAGGCTTCCTATTTTTTAACAAACATCTTTCTAAATTCGTCATTTGATTTTGGTGTCTCATCTACCTCCTCATTCTTTGGTTTGATTTCTCTTACACCGAGTGGTCTAACATTTCTCGGCACAAAAACTGATGGTTTTCCCTTGAGTTGGACCCTGCCATGATCCGGAGCAGCAGAATTTTTAGTCTGAGGGGCCTCAGGATCTTTTGAGGGTTCGTTTGATTCTTTGGAGACAGACTTTCCAGCGGCTGTATCACTTGCCTCTGCTGTCAAGTCAAATACTATATCAAGCCACAACTAAGCATAGTAAATATCACAAGAACAAGGATCGTGTTCAGATTCCCAGACTTATCTATCACAAAATCAGGCTGATCGAAGTTTACACAGCATAGACTTGTTTGATAGGAAAGTACAGAAACTAGCCAACTAATATAACAAAAAATACGCAACCACAAAATCCAAAGTCGGTTTTGTTTACTCACTAAGAAATTTCTATCCGATTGCTTACCATGTTTTCCAGGGATTTCACGGCTGCTAGACCCCTTTTTCTTTGGATTTGAGCGTGCTACACTCAGCTTCTTCCCAAGTAGCATGCCTTTATTCTTAGATAGTGCTGCAGCGAGGTGCTTGTCATCAATAAAGTCTATATACGCCAGTCCCTATAGATATCACTACTAGGGTTACGGTATATAATCTTGTCAAGAAAACTAAAAAGCGTAAATAGCAATTTGTATCCATTGTAAAGCAGACATTGAAACCTATTACTAATGAAATACTGAACAATGCCAATGCCAATGCCAGAAAAAGGCAGATCCTTAGAGCAGGCGTATAATTATTGGGCAACCATGCTAAATGGCTCGGATAGACATTTAGCCTGTTAACTGAATGCGTATAAGTGAAAACATTTGAGCACTATGGCATGAACCTACAATGAGACTGATACCTCTGAGCTGCTATAGCAGGTAATCATGAAGCTGTAGATTTAGATCTTACAAACAAGTTTCCCATCGATGCCATGCCTTATGCAAATTTCAAACAGATTTTAGAAGTTTTAGCCCTCTAAAGACAAACAGGTGAGTAGCTTGCCTTTAGTTTTATACAAAAAGACAGAAATGGGAGAGTGAAATAAGGAAATATAAGAAAGAGAGAGACCCTTGATTTTCCAGTAAATTTGTCACGTAGAATCCGAATAGACTCAATTCCACCATTGTCGCCAAAGAATTTGCGTACGTCATCGTACTTTGCCTGCCAACATTGATACAAGCCCGTTTAACACAAAACAAACAAACAAAAAACTGTGTAGTTCTAGTAATTCTTAAAATTTAGAGAGAAAATTTGAATGTTTACCGCAAGGTTGAGATTGGATATAAATACAGTGCAGTTATCCATATAAACCTTTGGTTTTATTGAGCTGGAATCTTCTTTCTGTACTTCATTTGAACCTTCTGGTTTACCAATCTCTGTTTCGATCTTCTTCACATCATCTCCGCGAGCAACATTTTCTGATGGCTCTTCTACTCCCTTCAACTTTTGACCTTTATTTTTTGGCCGCTTGGCAGGGGACTGTTCATCAATTATGCTTGGTCCGGACTTTCTCTTCTCACGTACCGTTTTCTTAGCTGGAAGGTCTGTCTTATCGGTTGAAACTGCAACAAAGTTGGATTCCTGCTGTAGCTTAAAGAGTCGCAGCTCTTCCAACCGAGGCATAACCTAAGAGATACAATAAAACATTTTTTCCGAGTTAACAACAGTAGAACACAATGTATAATTCCAGTAGGACTTTTGCAAGTACGGACAGGTCATCAGATTTTCGGGGTAACAAAATTTAATCAACCGAATTCATTCTAATTATAACCTAGGTACTAGAACGAATTACAGTTATTGGGTGAATAAGAATGACTATAGTACACTGTCGTCATTGGATCTAATGTAGTTAAATTTATTAAAATGTAAATAATTCAATCTCTGATGACAAAGTATACCAGCATCGCTCATTCAATTTTGAACAGCCAGTTGGGTAACAGGAAGCTCTTGTTAGTTGTTAGAAGGTCATTGGCTTCTGGCTGATATATATTGATCACATAGACGCTAAAAATACAGTTGAAGAGGTAATCTGTACCTTCTGCACTGCACGATCCAAATCTTCCAGTGTGGTATACTCCTTCTCAAATCGCAACCAAGCATTGCATATGTCCTGAATGATTCTGTTTTTAGAAAAGCAATGTATCATCTAATCCACAGAAACATGTAGAAACACCCTTACCCTCCCAAATGAAGATACAAGAGAGTTTCATGGGTGGAAAATATCGCCAAGATTTTATATTGACAATCTTGATGTTTATCTTTTGATATATAAGCCTTCTTCGCAATATTCATTTTCTTTTAAATTGCAGAAAGAACTGCTATATTACCATAGAACCAGAATCCTCAGATCTCAAAAGATTCAAAGTAATTAACGTATTTCATACCTAGTTTAGCCCACAAATTACTGCCTCAGACATTTTGATTCAACTTAGGGGGGCTAGAGAAACAAAGAGCAAAAAGCAGAGAATATATTCTATGGGCCAGAAAACAATACAAGTTTCTTGGTCAATGGAGGTGAGAATAGATAATGCTATCATATCGCACACCACGAAAATAAAGCATACCTCTGAACCAGTCCCAGCAAACTTTTTACTGTAGCATCTCCTGTAGATTGTCCTTGCTTCATTTATATTTCCTAGTTCAATTTCCATTGCAATATAACCTTGCCAGGCTTCAAGCATTGAGCCACTGCGAAAAAATGGAGCACATCAGAGAGTTTGGTCTATTTATGGTAGCTTGTATTATTTTTGCTGTAATGCATCGGAATAACTATTTAAATCTATATACCACATTAGTTTGGTTAGATTCGACCCTAAATTTAATAAAATATGTAGAATGCCATAATCCTTAGCTCTATAATCCAGTCAAAAGATCAAAAAATAAAAACTAAAAAAAAATTGGTAGTGAAAAATAAGCGATCGCAAATGACACAAGGCAAAAATAGGCCAAACCTATTCTTGAGCAAGCTTTCCCAAACACCACGAGCTGCAACCAGATCTTTCCCTAATTTTAGTTCTAAGCGGGCCCAATAAGCATGCAAATGCAGCAAACCATTTGTATACTTCATGTGTGGAGATAGGTAGTCTGCTGCTTGCTGACAAGATAGACATCCATAGTCAGGCTTAAGAAATTTAAAGACCAGCTTATAGTCTTTTAGTGATGTAGGCTCTAGACTCATAGAATTACGAAAATAAATAAAATAGGACTAAAGTAATCAAACCTGAAAAGTTTCCCTAATTAATGAATAATCTAAAACCTCTCCTGCACCAGCCATCAAAATTCTTCGCCTCAAACCATCTATGCGTGTGAGATACACATCTAGGTACTGACAAAAAAAATAAGATAAAGTAAGAGAACATTGCAATAACAGGAAAATGAATTTACATTCAGGTAGTTAGTGTAGAGCAGCCATCTCTATACCTCCTCAAGGGTTGAAAAAGAGCATTGCAAGGACTTTCCAAAGATCTATAGATAACGAAGAACAAATATAAGATCTCAGAAATGACATGATCAACTATAACATCTCACTGGTGTTTTAATGTATAACATAATGGACGGGAAAGACTCTTAAGAAAAACCGGGAAAGTAATTATTCAAACTTATTCTCTTTCATGCCCGTCGAGCAAGTGGATAAGTGACACTTACAGTGGATATCTCTTCCTCAGATGCACGGCCACGTTCCAGAGAAAGTAAATATCTAACCCAAAGTTCTCCTACCCAGGGGCAACTTTTTGTGGCTCTGGAATAAACATCCCTCACCACCTTGCCAGCCTGAAGGAGGAAATGATTATTATTGTACTGGAAATAATCTCCGCAGCATAGAATGGCAACAAAATAAAGGTAAAAACCTTCAACGTTTTATCCAGATGGCGAGTATAATCGAGCCAGAGATCACTTGAAACGGGAAATACAGAAATAGCGCGCTCATATAGAAGTTGAACTCGAGCAGGATCCCCAAAAGAGTTTTCAAACTTTAGGTACGTCTGCAGAGATACAATGCCCAACAATACCTCTCAGAAATAGCAGAGAAATATAGCAGCTTACTGTGTAGCATTGGGAAAGATGACTCACCAACATACGAGTAAGTAAATATGAAACAAAAGGAACTAACTTCTATAACAAGCCTCAGTTTATATAAGACACTATGATAAAAAAAATGCAGCCTACCATGAACTCCTGAAATTTGTCAGCCTCTGATAAGTCCTGCTTAGATATTTGTTCTTCGAGATGACGTCGAGCATTATAGACCTCCAATGCCTTATTGTATGCTGGATTAATATTAGAAAAGATTCCATCCAGATTGCTGGATTTAGCATCAATATCATTCCCTTGTTCCAACTCCCAATCCTTGTAAGCTTGAAGTGTTGTATCCAAATCAGCTAAAGGGACGGACAATTGTCGGTGGAATATACTTCGTATACGTGGGACCTGCTTTTCCTTTGCCTGTAAATCAAGAATAATGTTACACGGACCAGGGTTAGGAAGTAAGAACCAAAGACTAGAGTCACTAGAGGTGTCTTAAAATTACAACGACATGAGTTATCAGGTATACTGACCCTAAATATATAATTAAGTTAAATGCCACATGCGTATGCACCAATAAAAGTAGAAAGCGCCTGGCTAATAAAAATTATCTATTACAGCACTCCAAGTGAGGCCGCAGAAGTAGAATGCAATCTTTGGTTAAGGCTGAAGATTTAAATCCCAACAATTGGTTCGGTTGGTAAAGTTATTTGACTTCTATATTCTTACATTTTTGTAACACTTTGCTCTAACTGCTTCATCAAATCACAAACATCCACTCTGATTTTTCTCATACATTTTGACAGTGCCCTCTCACCCTTTTTTATGATATTGTTTTTATTATAATTAAGAACATTGAAGGCTTCGTAATGTATCATTGCAAGTACAATGCTTGCAATTTTTTGTTACTGGCCACTGAATATACAGATAGATTGGTTTGATTAACATGTGAGTTAGGGTTTATACGGTTTCCAAGCTTACAAAAGTGCTATATTGGTTTGGTTAAGATTATGCTACAAAACCAAACTGCACAGACCCGTGATGATACATTGATTTTCTAAAAAGGGATTAAAATTCTATCTCTGGTATGCCTGATTAATAGAGAACTTACAAGAGACACAGAGCTCAAATGCCAAAATATTATGTCCATCACAGACATTATATCGCTATATTGTTCTAATTAAGGTTATGCTACAACACTGAACTGCACATGATATATTGATTTTTAATACAAAATAATTGCAATTCCATCTATTGTATTCTTGTTCAATAGAGAAGTTCCATGAGGCAGAGCTCTCGAAATCGAATATATTATGTCCACCATGGAAATTATTTCAGTGGCTGAAGTAAGGTGAACCATTGGTCAAATTGACATCGTGCTTCAGACAAATCACTAAATAAGTAGTATAGGTCTTAACATAGTATGAGCTTCCAGTTCTACACTTGTGATTCAATGGGTTTCCTCTTTGTTAAGCATGAAAACAGCATCATTAAACGCCTACTGTTTAGAAGCCATGTTTACAATGACTGTAGAGCTTCCTATGAGCAAAACCCATCATAGTTACACATTGATAGATGAATACTTGAAATATGCAGATGGAAGCACCAAAACACAGTTATTATGAGTTACTCAAGGCAGATGATCGAGTTAGTAAATTAAATCTAACCTCCTTGTCAGTTTCATCAATGGTGAGAAGAACTGCTCTTTCAAAGTCCCTGTATGTTTCCCATATTTTACTGCCTTCCGTGATATGCAGACCGGCAGCAGTAATAGCACGCTCAAATAAATTTCTCGCCTTTGAAATACCACTAGGTGAGCATCCACTTATTGATGGATCGTTTTCTTGCACAAAATTCAGATAGTCGCACCACAAAGATACAGACTGCATCAGGAAAAATGGCAGTCAGTTTTAACTTTAGCAGTAATGTGCACAAGACTCGGGGTGTGTTCGACCATTGACACAAATACGCATATAGTTAATGATAAAATACGAGCATAGCCAAACAGTTGACATCCACCATTTCAAAGCCAAAAAAGGTAGGATAATAAAGTTCCTGAAGGCTTAAACTTCCAAGCCAACTTCAAGGAAGCTCCATCTTAATCATGTATAACTCCAAGAGAAAACCACTAAAACTTTATAAGAGAAATCAAATAATGTAAACATTCCGAAGTAGTTTTTCATAAAAAAAAACATATGCTCTTTAGTCACTTCCTTATTGCTAGATGTACAGTGAGGACCAAATTATTCTAGTAAGTACTATAACTCAATGTCACTCACTATGCTTGCTTTTAATAACAGAGCAAATGATGTTAGGCTTTGTTATTCAATCTAAACATACATGATACTCAGAGACACCTCGCTCATACAGCTTCTCGATTTCTATCACAGCCTCTGGTCTGCAAAGATAGAGCAAACAATAAGACACAGAGTATGGTTGGCATGCCAGGATCGAATGAAGTAGGAGACGAAGGGGAGACAATGTGAATACCCAGTAGAGAGAGATGCTTCATCCTTGGCCCATTCTTGCCACAGAGTAGGGCTCAATGGAAAAATGGCATTCATAGCTTCTCTTGCTTCCCTTAACTTTTCAATTTCACCCATTTTCCTGAGAAGCTTAATATACTGAAAAAAGAAAACATCAAATTACAGTACGAGATCTACACAGCAGATAAACGAGTAATACATACAGATGTAGTAGCATACAGCTGACTGATTACCTCAAGATGAATATCGTAGTTGGAGGGATTTGTGGAGAGCTCTGATTCTAGGGCTTGAAGTTGAAGGTTCTGTTGAGCTTCTCCGTCAGAATCCGAGTCGGAGTCGGAGTCGTCGGATTCCTCCGGGTCGTCATTGGTCATCGATTGTGGTTGGGGGAGATCTTCTTGGTGTAGAGTTTTGTCATCCATTTTGGGATTCTGGGTTTTCGATGGAGCTTACTCAGCTTAGGATGAATGTATCTAATTGCAGCAGGAGTCCAGTTCAGGTCATTTACAAGGCCTGAGGTGTTTAACCTCTGTGTTTTTGTTAAATGTTTCGCGTGGTAAAATATTTTATTTACCCCTGATCCAAATGTAGATATAAAATATAAAAAAATCAAATTTATTTCTTTAAATTAACTTTAAAGCTATTTGAACAAACAAAAACAACAAATCTCAATTTGGTCAAAAAAAAAAGTTTAAATTAAAAAACACAAAAAAAAGTAACTTTTATTTTATATTGTTTAAATTTTTATAATATACTTTTTAAACGTTTAATAAATATCAAAATTGTTCTTACGGTATTTGAAACATATTCCAAAATTAGAAATAAGTTTTATAAAAGATAATACGAAGACAAATAGCTAAATTCAAGATCTACCATACAATATCAAGATAATAAATATTTAGAAAAAAAAATAAGAACATCAATGGAATAATCCAGAGAACCTATATTTATATGATAATATAGTGCAAAAATGCAGAGGTAGGACGGGAGGAGAACAAAAAGTTATTGTATTTTTCTCCTTTCATACGGGTATATTACTGCGTCAAAAAATGGTGGTTGTTAAAGGGAGGCCAGTACGACATCTCTCTAATCCACGAAAGTTAGTTAGTGTCGATTATTATGACCCCAAGCTTGGAACTCATAGTGACCCATATACTCTTAGTGAAGTATTAGTTATAGATATGATTGATGAATTCATCACGAGCATTGCACAACACATATTTCGGAAGGGAGTTTAATCATTAACAAATAAGTTTGTCTTTAGTTGGTATTTTACCATGGATTGCAAGCCATAAAATAAAAGAATGACATGGTATATTGTACTTATGGACCTTACATTACAAATTCTAAAAAGTTTTCTATGCAAAAATAAAAGAAAGAGGGCTGGAATCTACACATTGATTTTTTTGCAATTTTTGTGGAACCGTATGCACCAAAAGGTGCCTGTACGGCTCCGAAGGAATAGAATTTTATCCTAATCAACCGACTTAATCAACGAACTCTGTCACCTGAGACAGAGGTGGGTGTACGAATGGCGTTGTAGGTGTCTTTAATTGTGAAGTTTGTGTTTTCACTCTTCGCAATCCAACAGTGGACGTCGTTGTAGTTTATGTTATGAGGAATGAGAGAGCGAATGAGGTTGTTAATCTCATATAGGTTGCGATAATTTCTAGCACTAACAGATCTTAATTAGGATGGATAGTTCCAGAGTCCATCAATAATGATGCCTAGTATCTTAAAATTATTATCAAGCCTTATATTGCTCATTATCTTTGCGATAATATTGCTCATTATCTTTGCGATAATATTGCTCATTATTATCAAGCCTTATATTGTCCACTCATTTATTGGCTAAATGAGACTTGAACATGCAGCAAAATAGCACCAACGTTATTAAGAGTACTTATGTTACAACGGAAGAAGGTTACATATATTATAACGAAGAACACTTATATCATAAAAAATGGGGTTAGACACATCCTCGAAATATATAGATCATACAATAAGTCCACAATCGGATACCATAAACCTTATCCCGATGGGTTTCCATCTACTTTACCTTTGTATTGAGACGACATGTTGGACGGAGAGAACTATCATCAACTTAAGCATCATACACTCTAATAACTTGAGCTTCAAGTGTATTTACTTATTGTTTGGTGTACACCATCCAACCTCCCACCCTAGAATGAAGTTTTCTGACATATCTTAGCTAATCGCTCATTCGAGAGACAACTAGAAGAAACAACAAAATCAACGTCACTGTCGGATAATTAAGAGGTCCTAGCAGAGGAAGCAAACAATATATCAGGAAAATATTATACTTCATAGTGCAAAACCTCCTCGAAATGAGGATTAAACTCCACATTGGGATGGATAGGTTCGGATAATTTTGGAAGTGCCCTTCTGCCTAATCTGAAGGGGTAACTCGGGCATCTTCTACGTTAAACTTTTTACGAATAGTAAATCTAAGTGGACCATGACTCACTTGTATGCTGACCCGTTTTTGTTTTGGACTTTAAAGCCTGACCTGAATCCAAAATCTGACCCGAACGACCCATGGGTCATAAAATAAGTGTAAAAACCCCAACCAACCTCATTTAATAGGTTGGACTTTATATAGAGAAATTAATAGTTACTACCCACCTCTTTTATCTCTCTACATTCTAGTCTTGAAATTAATATGCTATTAAACAAAAGTATTTGCCCAAAAATACCATTTAATTAGAAATAATCCTCACCAAAATGACGATCACAGTGGGAGGTGATGGTATATGAACTTCAGATTCAAAACCAGTGAATAAAGTAGTTCGGATGGATCCCAATATACAAGACATTCCACCTCCAGAGGTTGAAGGTGTGAGAGAGAATAATGAGCTCACTACTGTATCTCATATAAATCATAATGGTGATGAAAAACAATGCAGGATGAACGTGATCAGCTAAGGGGTGAGATTGAGACTTTAAGGGCTTAAAAAAAGCTGAAAATAAATAGAAGAAAATTCAGGTGCATATGCACTCCACCCTACTGATAATCCTATAGAAAATGAGCAGCCGGTGAAGACTCATGTCAGCTTTAAGAAAACACATCGGTCTAAACGAGTTGTGAGCACGACATCAGAGTCTTCGAATAGTTCATCCAATGATTCAGACCTTGAAGAATCATTCTCATCCAGTAGTGATGAAGGCCGTCTAAAGCAGAAATTAAGATTTTCCAAGAAACATTTAAGAAAAGGCATATGCAAGACAGAATTAAAAAGTATCAAGGAAAAATAAAGGGTTCAGTCGATCACCATATTGATCGTTTGTTGATCGATCCATTTGCCTTTCAATCTGAACCAAGTATTTTTGCTACTCCCAGTGAAGATACCGTATTTAGTCATAACCAAAATTGGAGATAATCACCATGGTCTTCAAAAATCCTCTCCAGACATCTTCGAAAGGGATTTGACAGTTCCAAGATAGAGAAGTATGATGGAAGCAAAGATCCATACAATCATCTCGAGCAATTTAAGAAAAAATATCATGAATTTTGATGATGATGACAAGCTGGTATGTTGAGCCTTCTCATAAATCTTTATAAAAAATCCCTTAAATGGTACAACAGTCTCCCTCAGGGGTCTATATAGAATTTTGACATATTTTGGGTAGCATTCCGGAGGCAATTTGTATGAATTAATGAGCTTAAAAGGAATGGTGATACGATTATTCATTGTTCCCAATAGCCAAACGAATATTTGAAAAAATATACTAGTAGGTTTGTAAATATGAAGAATGGGCTAGCTGATTGTTTTAAAGAAGTAGCAATTTCCTCTTTAAGACAAGGCTTGAATCCGGGTAATTTGGCCGACTCAGTAACTCGAAAAAAAATGATGACTTTTAAAGGGCTGTTAAATCAAGTTGGAAAGCAGATTACTGTTGAAGAAACTAAGAACTCTAGAGTGCCTCGTCAGAACAGATAAGCCACTATAGTGTCAATTTCACCAACAACAACTTGATCCAATCGGTCCAAGCAGAATCATTCCAATCAAAACTAACAAGTTAGAAGTAAAATGGGTTTATGGATTCAACCTAAATGGTTTGTTGAGTTGGGAGAGAGTGTAGCGACAATTTTTACAAGACTAAAAATGGTGTGTACTTTAAAAGGCCAGCCCCATTGCAGTCCCCTAGAGAAACCCGAAGTACTCGTTTCTGCAAGTATCATAATGATGTGGGCCACGACATGCATGATATTATAACATTAAATCAATAAGTGAAAAATCTCGTTGAGAGAGGAAAATTAGGCTCTTTTGTTAAAAAAATAAGAGGCCATGAAATCAGATAATACACAATCTAATGCCAATACTCCCCGAACGAATTCTTCAACAATCCCAGGAACATTCAGATAGGAAGATGCTATGATGATTGTTGAGATATTTTATGTGGATTTTGAATACCTTGATCCCGATCCAAATCAGAATCAAGTGGGGTGATAGTGGATAAATCTGCTACAGTTTCCGATCTGGTGAAGTTTTTGAATCATTAACCATATTTGGGGGACACAGTGTGATAACACCCTCAAGTTGTTCAAGAAAAAGGCATGTTAACACCTTGACTATTCAGTTGGAAGGAATAATGCTCATCCATCTATATCAAACCCCAATTCCTATCATAGTCTTTGATGAAAACGACTTAAGAGATATTTCAGGGCCACATGAAGATGTTGTGGTGATAGGGGCATCAATTGGGGGTAATGACATACGTCGAATCTTGATTGACATTGGTAGTTCGGAAAATATGTTATTTCTGAATACTTATAGATAGATGAAAAATCCCACGGTTATTCAGCGATCAAACACAACGATTGTGGGGTTTACGGGGAGTTCGACTGATGTCATTGGTGAGTTTGAAGAGGAAGTACTGATGGGTAGAGTACCTTTTAAATAATGGTAAATGTATTATTCCTTGTGGTTGACTGCCCAACATCATACAACGCTATATTTGGAAGATCTTAACTTTCTAAGATGCACGATGTGGCCTTTATTGTCCATAAATTTTTAAAATATGTTGTGGGTGCACAAGTGGGTATTGTTCGAAGCAGTCAAAAAGTGGCTAGAGAATGCTATGTAACAACTCTTGCCTCAAATTCATTAGAGACAGTCAAGGCTAACAAGGAATAACAACTACTGGAGCCTTCCACCGATGAGAATAAAAAAGATAATCCAAGGGAGGCTCCTAGTGCTAATACCCATAGAAGAAGTTGAAATCCATTGCCTAGCTGAAGGCAAAAGTGTTAGGATTGGTTATCAAGTTACCATTGAGTTTGAAACAAAAGTTATTGTCTTTTTGTCTAATAATCTACATGTGTTTGCATGGTGCAATAATAATGTAATTGGGGTGCCAACTGAAGTAATTTGCCATAGATACAGGTGGATCTGAACGATCAAGATCATACTACTTTTATCACGAACAGAGGGCTTCATTGTCATAAGTTGATGTCGTTCGAGTTGAAAAATATTAGAGCTACTTATCAACGGTTGGTAAATAAAATATTTGCTAGCATTGGCAGAAATATTGAAGTATATATAGATGATATGATGGTGAAGAGCCTCGAGGAGGAAGAACACATATCCGATCTTCAAGAATTTTTATTCTAACTTAGAAGCCATCTGAAATTAAACCCGGAGAAATGTATTTTTGGGGTCTGGTCTGACAAGTTTCTAGGATATGTCATAAGTGAAAAAATGATACAACCGATCTGGATCAATTAAATTCTCTATTGGCTATGGATTCTCCTCAAGTATTAAAGAAGTCCAGAGACTGACCGGGCGGTTGGCTGCAATGAATATGTTTATTTCAAGATCATCAGACAAGTGTGCTCAATTTTTTCAAGTTTTGAGGAATAATAAATACTTTAATTGGTCTCTGTAGTGTGATCAAACATTTCTTAAAATTAAAAAACATTTGTCTTCACCCAAGACGTTATTCAAACCTATCCAATGGGAGAAACTTTATATGTACTTAGTTGTATCGGAGTATGCCATAAGTGTTATGTTAGTAAGAGAAGTGGATAATTATCCCCGTCTGGTGTATTACATAAACAAGAGTTTGCTGGAAGCAGGAAAAGGTAATTAAAGTTAGAAAAATTAGCCTTGGCATTGGTAGTAGCAGCCATAAAAATGAGGTCATATTTTGAAGCACATTCAATTACGGCTCGAACATCTTTTCCTTTAAAAAATATTCTATAAAAAAGCTGACATATCGGATTAAATGACTAAGTGGTCAGTTGAGCTTGGAGACTATGATATTGATTTTGCGCCTCAGACTGCGATCAATGCTCAAGCTATAGCTGATTTCTTAGTGAAATTTCATACTAAAAGGCCTTACGAACAAGTACAATAAAACAAGTCTAAGAAATAGTGGTTAATCCAAACAGACGGTGGGTCTAGTACAATGGGACGTGGGGCTGGAATTTGTTTAACTTACTCTTATGGTGATATTATATATCAGGCTGTATGTTTTGGTTTCAGGGCATCAAATAATGAATCAGAGTATGAAGCGGCCATTGCTGGGTTAAGACTAGCTCAATATATGGAGTAAAGAGGGTCTAGTTAGTAAGTGACTCTCAGTTACTTATTAATCAAGCTTAAAGGCTATCTGAAACTAAAAAAGACCAGTTAATAAAGTATCTGCAAGTACTAAGGGAAGTTGCCACAAGTTTTAAAAGCATCCGGTATGAACATGTCCATAGATCGTAGAATACTATGGCAGATTATATAGCTACCATAGCATATTCTAAAGCATACTCATGGATTCTTATGCAAGAATGTCCCTCCATAAGCTCAGTTCAAAGAGGCTGAATCTGAAGAAAGTATGAATATATTTGGCAACAATCCAAAGATTGGAGGTATGAAATACATCAATTTATTTCTGATGAAGTTTACCTTCAGATAAAGTCTTAGCTAAAAAGATCAAGTACAAAGCTTGTGGTTTTTTGGTATTAAGGGAAATTCTTTATAAAAAGTCTTTCAGCAGACCTCTCCTACATTGCTTAGTTTTTGAGAAATCTCAAAGTGTTTTATCTGAATTGCACGATGGAGATAGATCAACACATTGTAGTAATAAGGCCTTAACCAGGAGAGTTTTGTTAGCATGATACTATTGGCTTATTATAATGGCAGATGCCGAAGATATGGTTAGGAGATGTGATCATTGCCAGAGATATGTTAATGAAATCCATACACCAACAGTTCCTATGGAGTTAATATATGAACCTATACCTTTCGATAGATGGGATTTGGACTTAGTTGGACCTTTTCCCATGGCGTTCAGAGGTTATCGAACGATAATAGTGGCAATATACTATTTCTCTAAATTGATAGAAGTTGCCTCACTGGTTGGGACCACTTCTAAGGCGGTCATAAAATTTACCCTATTCAAGATATGTTGTCGATTTGGAATCCCCCGGTGAATTACTACGGACAATGGGCCACAATTTGACAATAAAGATATGAAGACGTTTTGCACTTCCGTAGGAATTCAAAATTGCTTCTCTTCTTCTTTCCACCCTCAAGATAATGGGTAGGTTGGAGTTGCTAATCAGACATTTTTAACAAGGTTGAAAACGAATCTAGAAGGAGTTGCAGGGAAATGGTCGAGTTATTTGCAAGAAGTATTGTGGACCTACCAAACTACTCCATGAACGGCCACCCAAGAATCTCTCTTTGTCCTTGTTTATGGGATGGATGCAATCACACATATAGAAGCTACTTTGCCATCATTCAAGATACAAATTATTCTAAAAAGGCTAATAAAATGGTAGTAAGGAATCAGTTGGATCTGATTGAAGAAAGAAGAGTGAAGGCATATTTAAGAACAACACACTATCAGGGTTTAATGAGAAGTAGGTTTGCATCCGGATTAAAAAGAAGAGATTTCCAGTTAGGGGACAAAGTATTAAGAAAATTATTTTTGCATACCAAAGAGAAACAATTTGGAATACTAGCTCCAAATTGGGAAGGCCCATACATGGTCTATGAAAGTATCAAGCAAAGAACATATAGACTTTAAGATAAAAAAGGCAACATGTTGAAGCACCCATGGAACGTTGAGCATCTTAGGTTGTACTTATAATAAAATTAACTTGTAAATATTTGCTTTTGTCATACTTTAATGTGATTATTTAGGGGCATACTTTTTCCTATCCCGGTGGCGCAAGGAGGTTTTAAGGAGGTGTCCGATTTTAAATCAATGTTATCTTATGCCATTTTTAAAGGTTTTGGTGAGTACGAGAGATTATATAAATTAAATATCTATTAAACACCTTCATCCTTCAAATGAAGTATATTTGAAGTGATCAGATCTATTAAACACTTTCATCATTCAAATTAAGTATTTTTGAAGTGATCAGATTTATTGAACACTTTCATCCTTCAAATCAATTATATTTGAAGTGATCGGATCTAATAAACACTTTCATCCTTCAAATGAAGTATCTTTGAAGTGATCAGATCTATTAAACGCTTTCATCCTTCAAATGAAGTATCTTTAAAGTGATCAGATCTATTAAACACGTTCATCCTTCAAATGAAATATCTTTAAAGTGATTCAATGAATTAAGCGCTCATTAAACACGTTAGAAAAATTAAAAATTGATGAACTATTAGACATAAAAAGAGAAAGATATACATACGAAGGGAAACTTAACATTAAAAATTAATCGGATTATATATGATCCACCGTCACACAAAATGCTTTGGCCATCCAAGGACTTTAGTCCTAAACATAAAAAGTAAATACAATAACCTTAGAGCTTGTTCCCTTCGATTTTTTCCTTACCATCATCTTTCTTGGGACTCTTGGTATCGGTTCTTAATTTTTCGTCGGTTCCTTCATCAGAATCACTCTCACTTGGTGAATAATAACCATGTTTATCACCATCTGGAATAATATGAAAAGGTATCTCATCATATGGTATGAACTTCCACAAAGGTCCAAGGTTCTTATTTGGAAAGGTCTCATGAAATAGCAAAACCATATCCGATTTGATACCTTCATCCCTTTTTTCCAAAGAATCCACAACACCAGCATAATACTTCTCTATTATTGCAACTATATCTTGAGCTTGATTTTTCTCTAGAGAAATATTTTCTTCTTCTTTCTCTTTAAGAAGTTTCTCTAACTTCTATTTCTCTCCGGATAACGTGCTGATAGTTCTTGCATTGGTGGTTTGTTGTTCATTCAAAGACTTGATCTCATTAGAGGTGGTAATTTCTAGATCGGAATGCTTAGTTTGGATGTCCCCTTGAGAAGTCATGGATTGGCGCAGTTTAGTGCTCAGTTCCTCTTTCTCTTTATTTAAAGCCTCCATAATTTTTTGTTCAGATGAAAGAAATTTCTTCAAATTTTGGTTGTCAGCGGTGAGAGAGGTTATATCCTTAGCCTAATCCCTGACTTGTCTTTCCAGATCGACTATTGGCCTGATGAAGCCCAAGACTACATGACCCAAACTATCATGCTCACTCAATACCTCAAAATATTCACCATTATAAGTTACAACGTTGGCTATTGTTGTATAAGGAAAGGTGTGATCGAAATCATCCTTATCAAGGTCACTGAAGTACATATTACGAAGGTCATCCATGTTAACCTCTCTTTCAATAGCTGGCAGATCAGTTGTGGGAAACAATGGAGAAAGAGGATCAACTGGTACCTCTTCTTATGGAGGAAACGCAATCGGAAGAGTAGGAGGAACAACCAAAGGACGAAGGATTATTTATGACCCTAAGCTACTACTTCTTTTTTATAGCCATTCGGCCAATACCTTTGTTGCGCCTCTTGTGAGCTTTCATATTAGTTTGGGGCAACTGATCTGATCCCCGGGATTCTCCAATTGTTGTGGCAACTGCCTATAACAAAACGACATTGAATCATTTAGGATTCTCCGAACTAGCTGCTTTGGGAAACTGATGAGATAGGTCAACTTCAGCTTTCTTTTTCTTATTATTATTCATCTTGTCCAGATGGCTATGAGCTTTATTTCAGGCTCGTAAGTAGAGTTTGCCATCCTTCGCCTCAGTTCTTTTAAGGATGACATCCCATGGAGGGGGAGTGGTCAGTTGTTCCCAAAAAAGGTTTATGCTTCCAGTGATATTTCACAAGTGAGCCCTTAACATGTTTCCAAAAATGAAACAATTGTGAAATCCAAGCCCCCAATTCTCCGATGCCCATTGATTTAACTTGCCAAATGTAGCCATTTCTGCCTTTGAATGCTCTTAGAATTTTTTTGAAAATACTGCAAAGATACATAATATTCAGTTTTGTATATCAACATAAAGTCTAAATACTAATAAAAATCCGAACAAGAGTTACCTGAACTCTTCTAATATCTAGTTTATTGGCTAGGATTTGACTTGTACTTTATCTTTTTTCCATTATCCCAAGCTCTACTTATGAAATAAAACTGAGTCCTCCATGGTTTCTCAGCCTCCAACAGATCGTTCACTACTTTGTAGTCGTTTTCCATGTTGTAATTGATGAGTTAGGATTATTCAGTCACAACTCCCTGTGTTATCCAGACAAGGGCAATTCAGACTTAACTTACCACTAAAATATCCCGACAGGACAAAAGTAAAGAAATAACTAAACACTTTTTGACTAAGCTATGTCCTAATCAGCTTAATAAGTAAATAGGTCCTTAAACTTGACCTGGTTCCATAACTTGACCCGAAAGCCCATGGGTCCTTAATTAAGGGTATAAATACCTCAACCACTTTCATTAATGAGGGTAATGAACATTTAATACAACCAGACTACTCAAATCTCTCACTACTAAACACCAAAACATTTAATACCCAAAACACTTTACAAAATTACCCTCAATACGAAATAAACCTCACTGGTAATGATAAAAAAAGATTTGGTGGTTTATACACAAACTAGCCATGACAACAAACTGCTTCATAGGCATTGGGATTTTTTACAATCTAGAAGCAATTATGCTGGCTAGCATAGTATACCAGACATTCAGGATGAGCTGGCTTGGGCAAAGCTTAATTAGATGAAAATCTGACTATTTTCGGGTCTAAGGGGAAACGAAGACCCCAGTTCAGCACCTCGGTGTACCACCATCTCATTAAATTTACAGTCCATGAAAGTTTCCGCAGTGATAGGAATCCTCACCTTATTAGACTCCGGAAAGCTCCATTTTGTTCTTATCTAATCGAATTCGGCAGTTTATGTATACACGTAAGATATTTTTTGAAAGGCCATTAAATATTTCACACTAACCTTATAAATGTTGAGCCCAACTTTCCTTTCCATGCACTCCGGAAGTGACTCGCTATTTGGTTGTCCCACCTTTCCTCTACTTGTCTGATCTGATGCGGTATTCCCAGTATGAACGGATATCTCTAATGGGGTATTTTCCCCACTATCATCCATATGTTCTTCATTATAGTCGATCGTTGTTCGACCAATGTAGCATTTATAGCTTATTTTTCAATTTGGGTGGCATCGTTAAGGGGAAGTAATGGATTTGGGTCCACAAGAGGTTTGGAAAGAGGTTTTAATGCCTCTGAACTAACAGTTTTTGAAGTAGGAGGGGTATTTTTTAGCCTGGGAGATTTGAGTGACTCTTTGAGGTGTAGTGTTCTCAGTGTCTGATCCCATAACGATGAACGATGAGAGTTTCTTTAAGGTTGAAGTTTTCTTATCCTTATAAAAGGCATTATGGGTATTTGAACAGAAGACTCGGAATTTAATGTGGATAAAGTTGGGGTGAAATGAGTTTTTCAAATTACTGAGGTTTTGGATGAGGATGAACTCTTGTCCGACTCTGTTATTGTCTGGCTAGTTACTCCACTAGAAGAGGCAGGAATTCCAGATGTGGTTCTTGCTTCCTTTCTTTCTTTTTCCAACTCGGACAAATTTAACCAACCTCATTTGATCAAAACAATTCTGGTTGTGAACATATAAACTCTCAAACTTAAAATAAAATTGCAAATTCAAAGTTTTCTCTCTCTATAAAGTTTTCTTGTTCTAAAAAAAGAAACAATAAAACAGTGTTAAATAAAGGTGAAAAACACTTGAGTGATTTACCTAGGGGAGATAAATTGTTCAAGTAATGAGTAAGGGCTATTAAGTACATCCTAATTAATTTTTGAAAAAATAGGTGCAAGTCCAAAGGGAAAAACGGCTGAGAAGTCGAATCTAAATAAGACACGTGTTGTTTTCAAATTTCTAACCTTTGGTTAGTCCATCTGCAAAAATAAAAATGCTTCGGATCCGGTCAGGATCTACTCCTTGGAAGCAACCTTTTCGAAAAACACTTCGAATGTGATCCATGTTTTTTCATTGATAACTTAGCTCTTCCGAAATATGTTTGAAAGACCTAAAGAGGCTACTGATAGGGTCAGATTATTTTGGAAGTGCCATTCTGCCTAATCTGAAGGGGTAATTCGGGTATCTTCAATGTTATTTTTTTTACAAATAGTACATCTAAGTGGACCATGACTCAGCTGTATGCTGACCCGATTTTTTGTTTTGGACTTTAAAGCCTGACTTGATTCCAAAGTCTGACTCGGACGACCCATGGGTCATAAAACAAGTATAAATACCCAAACCAACCTCATTTAATAGGTTGGATTTTTCTAGAGAAATTAATATTTACTACCACATATTTTATCTCTCTACATTCTAGTCTTTAAGTTAATATCCTATCAAATAAAATTCTTTGCCCAAAAATACCCTTTCGATTAGAAGCTCTCTAATATTTCAATATAGCCCAAGTTGTCTCGATGCCCCTCTCACGGTACAATTTTCCTCTCTCTTTGATTTGTTGAGAGGCATCAACGGGAGAACCAACAATGACGACTTGGGAAGGTGTAAGATAACACTTGGAGGCCTCGCCTTAATCTAGACAACGATTGTGTTTGGGCTCAGAAAATATAAAGGACAAGGAAAATGTGAGAGTATGATTGACGAGAACGGTCACTCGGTCAGAATTAGAGCCTCAAGAAGAAGCTGCAACCCTCCATCAAAGGCCGTATTGAGGACTCGCATTAGGAGGTAGGAAACTCCAAATGTTGAACTCGAGGAAGTGTTTTGGGTAACAAAAAATTATAAAGTAGTGTCGAGGAACCGCAGTGTTGAAGCCATTATTATTGCGTAGTATAACCAAGTGGAGGAGGAACCGTGCATTGAAGTCCCTCTCACGAAGAACTTTAGCACGCCTAGATGAAAAAAGTAAGAAAATAATGTTAGTAAACAAAAAAGAAATAAACCAAGGATAAAAAATTATGTCTCAATACATACTAGGCATGGAAAATGCGGTGGAAACACGGCCACCAAAGAAAAATGACCAATTGTTGTTCATAACAGAAGCTAGGTTTCCATATTTTATTAGATTGAGACAAACCCCTAACCACAACGAGATGTTTCTCAAAGTGGTAGAAGAGGTTTTTTTAGTTTGCTTATGAAAGAAAAAAAAGGTAAACAACTGGATATTAGGAAAAAAGGCTCAAAGTACCGCATAACACTCTAAAAGCTATCAAAAGACGCCACATGTTGGGATTAAGTTGGGACATAGAGAGATTAACCCATGATACATACTCTGATGTGAACGGATCCAACGGTAGCCGAAGACTATAATGAAATGTTGAATGGAAAAAGACCATCTTGTGGGGGCAAATGTCTCGGAAAGTTTTACCAGGATATTGGACCCGAATGACTATATCATCCAGAATATTATTCTCACAATAGATCTTTAACTCATTGGCAGTATTGAATATGGAGGCAGACGAACGATGCCCCAAACTTGACACCAATTATCATTGCAGAAATGAATCCCTTCGCTAATAGGGATGTAACGGTAGTAATCATCACGGATTTCTGGGTTTTCTCTGGACAGACCTTTAAGAGAATCAAAGCTACGAGTATCATCTTCCATTCAGAAATAAATCTTTCATGTTTCGCCTTCTTCCAACATAATTCTTAAAGAGATGTATTATGTAGTGACAGGTACCATATATGTTTACGATGTACCTACATACGTATTGATGGATTTTGGATTTACACAATTATTTTATCTAATATAAATTTCTATGGAAATAAATAAACCTAAAGCAATTGAGTAATGAGTTGATATTATTAACGTCTTTTGGCGATGTTGTGGTTATAAACCACATATATAAGAATTTATCTATAATGTTTGAATGTGGATATTAGTAATGAACTAGAGAAAATAAACAAAAAATTAATCATTAATTTTTTTAATTAAAGTAGGTGAGATCAACCCAAAATATAATATTTACTTAACCAATTAAGATACTAGACTAATGTTGATTTTTTTCTAACTCATAAATACAAGTTGGTATGTTTTTCAAATGTCTATTATTATTATTATTATTATTATTATTATACGTTATGTTTTACATGTATATGTCACGTTTAAGCACGCTTTTAGTTAACTGTTATATGTCAATGATCATGTGTTTTATGTGTTGTTTATTATATAATACCTATAATTCATAAAACAATAAAACCTCGCTTTGGTATGTAATTTTTTACAATAAATTGAGGTCATTGAATTGTATATGAACTGTTGTGATCATGGTCTGGCATTAAGGACTAAGAAAGCGAAGGACCTCACTATATAAAAATCTCAAAAAGTAAAGAAATAATTTGAGATGTGGTAAAAGTCACATAGGTTGATCTTGTAAATCATGAAATAGTGAATACTTTTGGAATTTCATGGGACTGTTCTGACTTAAGTCATCTATGCAATTAAGTATCTCAAAGTAGTTGAGAAAAGTTTTGACGATTCGTGTTTAATGTATGCCATTATTTATTTTCAGTTGTTTCTTTCTAGTGAACATTTATTGTCTTTGAAAGATATCAATAAGGATTTGATATGTTTTATGTAAGAGATGTCTTTAAAGATGTATATGAATAATCAAATGACTATTTCTTTATATGATAATATTGTATGAACTAGATATTTAAAAATGAATTATAAGTTTTATTTATAAAATAATATAAAGCATTTGAAAGAAGTAATGAACATACTAGTATCCAACAAACTAAATTAAAAATCTGAAATTAGGTAAACTTTGACACAAGCATATGATTAATAACGTAAAAGGAAAAAATGGATAAGCTTTAGTTAAAAGGTTTATTAAGCCTACTTTATTATTCATAATTTGGTACGTATATCGAATGTATCAAACATAACATACCAAAATGAAAAGACTAGGGTCATATACAATGGAATAAATCTTAGAATTGATCCATACCAACATATGTCGACTGTTCTCTAATTAATGGAACAAACAACGGTACTTCATATCATTCATATGTGACTTCTTTTGTTACATATACTTTTACATTATTCGTGATAAATAAGTAGTCCTAAAAAAGTTCATAGTTTCTAAGACCAAATTTGAAAAACAACTTAGTAAGAGCATTAAGTGCGTTAAATATGACCGATGGTAGTACACCATGGCATATATGACGGTTGAGGTGAACAACTTTAATGATCATTTGTTAAATACCTGAAAGAGTGCGATATAGTTCATCATAATACAAAGTTGGTTTTTACTAATATAAAAAATGCGTATATGAGAAATAAAACGTATGTTTAAGGATATGGTATTAAACTCGACCACTATCACTTTGGGTGAGGTTATCAAATGTGAAACATATATTCTCAATAAAGTTTCAATAAAAGCAACCATAATGACCCCAAATGAGCTTTAAATTTGGGTGTAAACCTAGCTTAAAACATTTGTATGTTTGGGGATTTCAATCTGAAGTAAAGTCTCATCGGGCGAATCTAAAAAAATTAGACAATAAAAGAGTTAATTGTTAGAATATTCAGTGTATTAAGTTTCCTTGTATAGGCCTCTAAGTTCTCTATATATTGAGAGCCTTACTATTGGTCAATTCTTGAATTACATCTCTAATGCATCAATAAAATAAAAAGGAACATTTTCTAATAAACACAAAACCCCAGCCGCTTCCTGCGGCTACTTCTCTCTTTGTTTTTTAACAAAGACAACAACTGAGATGCTACGTAGAACATGTGCATGTTAACATGGTATCAGAGCACATTTGATTCTGGGAATTCTGAACATCCTCAACAAAGATGGTTGGCAATGAAGTCGTGGTCAGTCAAATCCCTGATGAATTAACAATGCAGATTGCTGCCATTCTAAGAAATGGTCTCGGAACACAACAACAAACAACTAACCCCGAGAATTTATCCCTAGGGATTAAACTCGATGGTGACAACTATGCCCTATGGGCAAACCTGATGAAGAAAGAAATTGGGAGAAAGGGGAGAGGTTCTCACATTACAGGGGAGCCGACACCTCCATCCAAAACTGACAAAACATATACAAGGTGGGAACAAGATGATCAATGTGTTTTCACACGGATTATCCATAATCTTGAATCCAGCTTGGTGAATAATATCTCGCAATATCCCACTGCAAAATCCCTCTGGGATGGGTTAGCCACCACATATAGTTCTGGTACAGATTCGTTATAGGTGTTTGACCTTCATAAGAGGGCTAATTCATTAAGGAAAGGGTCCGATACACTAGAAGACTTGTGGAACAAACTGCTGCACATCTGGATGTCTATAGATAGGCGAGATCCGAACCCTATGAAAGACCCGGAAGACATTCAGATCTACAATAATAAGACTCAAGAATAAAAACTCTATCAATTGCTAATGGTGATTAATGACAAGTTGGAACCAGTCAAGAGAGATATCCTGAAAAAGGATCCTCTTCCTTCCGTGGAAACAGCATATGCTACAATACGACAGGCTTAATATACTAAAATCAATTTCTTCTGATAGTGACTTGATTGAAATTAGAATGGGTTTGGCTGCTAAAGATTCTGCACAGAGGTTTAAATTCCGATCCAAAGAGAAAGGAGATAAATCCAAGTTGTATTGCACTCATTGTGGGATGAAGAAATACACTAAAGAGACATGTTTCCAGCTGGTTGGCTATCCAGAATGGTGGGAGGACGGTCATAAGGAGAAAAATAACCAGCGTTTCAGATCTAATGTCAAACGGGCTTCGTCTACATGTGGCGGTGAAGATCCGACTAAAAATGAGCAAGGAAGTGGTACTAGTTTTGGAGGAATGGCGGCGAACTCCTATGAAAAACTTGGAGGTAAAGGGTTTGAGAAATCAATGAATTGGATCTTTGATTGCGGGGCTACAGACACCATGTCTTATGATCCTAAAGACTTCGATGACATGTCATCTCCAAAGAAGTCCCATATTGAGACTACTAGTGGAGAAATTTGTGAAGTCAAAAGGGGAGGTTCAATTATTTTTTCGGAAAAAATGGAAATTAAAAACTGCCTCTACATTCCTTCACTATCCTTAAAGTTATTATATGTTAGTCAAGTGATAAAACAACTCAACTGTGTGGTTCTTATGTATCCATTTTTTTGCATTTTACAGGACATTCGTACGAAGTAGATCATTGGGCGTGGTACTGAATAAGGAAGTCTCTATTATGTTGATGAGGTAGTTCATAAGGGACATGCCATGCTTGCTCACGGAACAACTGAAAGGCAACTTTGGTTATGGCACCGACGACTTGGTCATCCTTCTTTTAGCTATCTTAAGAGTTTGTTTCCTAGTCTTTTTTTTGAATAATTCCATTCATGAGAAATGCGAAACCTGCATTCTTGCAAAAAATCGTAGGGTCTCATTTAATCAAAGTAATACTAGAGTTGATTATGTTTTTTCACTAATCCATTCTGATGTTTGGGGTCCAACACCAAATTCCACTAACAATCAAATCAGATACTTTGCTTTATTTTTGGATGATTTCTCAAGAATGACTTGGATATACTTTATGAAACATAAATCAGAAGTACCAGAAATATTTGTTTGTTTTCACAAAATGATTTTGACTCAATTTGAAAAACAAATACAGATTCTCCGTTCTGATAATGGAACAGAGTTTGTCAACCAAACAATGCATACTTTTTTCAAAACAAATGGTCTTATCCATCAAACCACTTGTCCAAACACACCTCAACAAAACGGTACTTCAGAACGAAAAAATCGTACTTTACTTGAAAAAACTCGTGCTATTATGATTGAATTTAGAGTTCTTCATTCTCTTTGGCCAGAAGCTCTTGCTACAGCTACGTATCTTGCAAATCGTCTACCAACCCGATGTCTAGGAAATAAAACTCCATTACAAATGCTTGCCACCCAAGTTACAATTCCATCTGTTATGACCTTACCACCTCGTGTCTTTGGTTGTCGATGTTTGTTCATATCCCTAAAACTAGTCGAAACAAACTTAATCCTTGTGCTGAAAAGTGTGTATTCGTTGGATACGATGTTCATCAAATGGGATATCGGTGTTACAATCCGGTTACTCATCGAATCCATGTCACCATGGACTACGACTTTTTAGAATTCGATTATTTTTTTGACCACCAATCTCGTGCTCAGGGGGAGAAAGTAAGTGAATCACTCGACTGGTTGCTATATGGAAGTTACTTTGAGGATATGCCGACATAGTCGGTAAATAGCGCCACCGAACACGCCTCTTTCAACATAAAGGAGACTGACGAGGCAGTTCTTACCACCAATGATTCTCCCGAAGACAATGTCCAACAAGAAATAAATGCCATGGATACTACCAACGAATCAGCCGAAGAAAATGTCCATCAAGTGGTAAACAATTTACAATGTCATAATTCACAAAGTGCTATTGACCATGACATTTCAGGAAGTTCATTTGTTGAAACTCAAACTCCGGTTCTTCCCTCAAGAAAAAATAGAGGGGTTCTTCCTGACCGGTATTCACCGGAACACGTTCCTCGTGCTTCTACATATCCAGTAAAAATGGACAGGAAAGGAATGACAAAGATTGCAAAGGCGTTTTCAGCTACTATTCTCTCTGAACAAATCCCTAAAACGGCTCAAGAAGCTAAGAAGATGACTGAATGACATAAGGCAATGAATACCGAAATGGAAGCTTTAAAAAGGAATGGTACATGGGAAAATTGTGTGTTACCACAAGGGAAGAAAGCAGTCGGGTGTAGATGGGTGTTTAATATAAAATATAAATCTGATGGAACCATTGAGCAACACAAGGAAAGATTGGTTGCCAAAGGATATACACAAACATATGGTATAGACTACTCTGAAACGTTCTCTCCGGTTGCAAAGATTGACACTATCATAGTTTTACTTTCAATAGCCGCGAATAAAGATTGGCCTCTTCATCAATTTGATGTAAAGAATGCTTTCTTACATATAGACTTGGAAGAGGAGGTATATATGGAACCCCCACCAGGGTTCTTTGATGGTTTTTAAGAAAATGAGGTATGCAAACTGAAAAAGGCATTATATGGGCTCAAACAGTATCCTCGTGCTTGGTTTAGGAGATTTAGAATGGCAATGAAGCAGTATAGCTACAAACAGAGTAATGGGGATCATATATTGTTTTACAAAAAGAGAGGAGAATTAGTCACTTGTCTTATAATATATGTCGACGATATGATTATAACGAGGAATGACGAAGAGGAAATTAACTCTCTTAGGAAAAACCTCTTCAAGGAGTTCGAAATGAAAGACCTTGGAGGATTGAAGTATTTCCTAGGAGTCGAGATTCTTAGGTCACGATGAGGGATTTATATCTCCCAACGGAAATATATATTGGATTTATTAGCTGAAGTTGGCGTGGTGGATTGCAAACCAAATAACACTCCTATGGTTGTGAATCACAAACTAAAGATAATTGAAGGGGGCATACCAGCGAATAAAGAAAGGTACCAAAGGTTGGTGGGAAAATTGATTTACTTGGCTCACACTTGACCCGACATTGCATACGCGGTGGGAGTAGTTAGCCAGTTCATGCATCATCCTCAGGAACACCATATGGAGGCATTAATGAGGATTATTCGATATCTCAAATGCACACCAGGAAGAGGCATAATTTTTAAGAAAAATGGCACCTTGATATTGAAGTAATTACAGATGCTGATTGGGGAGGGAATCCTAACGACAAATGATCAACTGCTGGCTACTTTACTCTTCTTGGAGGTAACTTGGTGACTTGGAGGAGTAAGAAACAGAAAGTAGTATCACTGTCAAGTGTTGAATCAGAATTTAGAGGAATTGTTAAGGGGATTACTGAGATACTTTGGTTAAAGAAAATAATGAAAGAAATCAGATCCCCTCTGAAGTGTCCAACTCATTCAATGTGCGATAATAAAGTTGCGATTAAGATTTCAGAGAACCCGGTACGACACGATAGAACAAAGCACGTTGAAATAGATAGGCATTTCATAAAAGAAAAGATTGAAGATGGGACAGTCGAACTTCCGTTTGTTAGATCTGAAGACCAACTGGCAGACATCCTAACAAAAGCAGTTGCTGCAAGAACATTCGAATTAGTTTTATCCAAGTTGGGTATTGGTGATCCCACTACACAACTTGAGGGGGAGTGTTAGAATATTTAGTGTATTAAGTTTCCTTGTATAGGCCTCTAAGTTCTCTATATATTGAGACCCTTACTATTGGTCAATTCTTTAATTACATCTCTAATGCATCAATAAAACAAAAAGGAACATTTTCTAATAAACACAAAACCCTAGCCGCTTCCTGCGACTACTTCTCTCTTTGTTTTTTAACAAATACAATAATTGAGATGCTACGTAGAACATGTACATGTTAACGTATGTTTAAGGATATGGTATTAAACTCGACCAATATCACTTTGGGTGAGGTTATCAAATGTGAAACATATATTCTCAATAAAGTTTCAATAAAAGCAACCATAAAGACCCCAAATGAGCTTTAAATTGGGTGTAAACATAGCTTAAAACATTTGTATGTTTGGGGATGTCAATCTGAAGTAAAGTCTCATCGGGCGAATCTAAAAAAATTAGACAATAAGAGAGTTAATTTTTATTTAATTGAATATTTTAACCATTGAGAGGGCTTTAGTTTTATGATTCTCCAAATACAAATATGTTTTGAGACGAGAATGTTAAGGTTCTTTGAGAATATTGAGTTTTGAGGGGAAATTTGAGAAGAAATTTTCATTGTAAAGAATAATCTAAATAGATTTATAAAGCTATAACAAAGATAAGTGAGTCATCAAACCAACATATCGGCCTAAATGGAGGTTGTTGGTGGATTGATGATCAAAGATACAATGATCATAAAGCCAACATATCGGCCCAAAGAAAGATTGTTGGTGGATTGATGCTCAAGTATTAAATGATTAATATTAATGTCAATTATTGAAGTCTTGTTAAGACATCAAGCCACTCAAGATGAATATTATCATCAACATATTGAACAAAATAAAATTGATAAAAAAAAGGTTCAAACTTTTCCTCCTCAGGAACGTGTAAAGTTTAAAAATAGTTCCATTTAAGTAGATCCATTAGATACATGAGCGACGATATATATTTGGTAGTATAGTGTATATTCAAGAACATAAATATTCACTTGGGTAACAGTAAATGATTCAGTGTGTTACTACAAACTTATGAATAGTTTTTCTTACTTGTTGATCAATGCTACAAAGAAAGAGTATAAGTCAATGCAAGAGAACGCAATTATGATTCTTACACATTACCTTAAGAGATGAATCTAACTAGTTGTATATGAGGTGACAAAAACCAATCTAGATATTTATGGTAATATGGAGAGGTATAAAGTGAGAATTGTGAAAATAAGGTATATACTCAACATATATACATTGAATTTAAATAAACCTTTTCTCAAGTTTCATGAATGAATCAGTTAGAAAAGTCATGACAATAGCAGCACACTTAAAATTAGTGCTTCATCAAATGGATGTTAAGATTGTTTTTTGAAAGTGACATTACAAAAACGTTATATGTGGTGCAACCTGAGAGCTTTGTAGTTATTTAAAGTTCATGGTATGTAAGCTTAAGAAATCTCTTTGTGGGTTCAAGCAAGCTTCTCAACAATGGTATCACAAGTTTCTTGAGATAATAGTCTCCTTGTTAAATATTTTAATGTATCCAATCAGTCATTATGGTTAAATAATTATTTCATCGTAAAAGGGAAAGAAAGTAACCTAAGGTTATGATATGCAAATAATTCTAAAATTAAGTGGAAAGAGCTCGTCTAAGTCCAAATACATTGACGTAAAGTTCATGTTTGCTAAAGAGAGAGTTTGCAGATGTCAAATAAGCATAAAATACATCAGCAGACACAAACTCCATGATAACATATCATTTTACAAAAACAGTATTACATGAGAACACCCACTAGGATGGATGTAGTTAATTTAAAGGATTATTGATTTTTTGTAATGAAAATCGATTTATAATACAAATTTAATTATATACACTTTGGTTTATTGCGATATATGACTCACTTAAAATTTATTGACTTTTTTAACTCATTAGTAGATCTTCTCTTGAGTAAGATTACATTACATGGTCAACCCAATGTGGTACATATTCATCATCCATGTCGGTGTGGCTGCTACTTAAACAAAAACCCATTTTGACAAGCTTTAAATTTGTTCTTGCTTTTGTTGGCTTTTATGTAAGGAGATATGGTATGGTTTGTGTTCTTATATACAAAAGCAGATCCAGAACTAAAATTAAGGGTAAGCAAAAAAAACTTATATATACAAAAAAGTAACAAAAAATAAATGTACAAGTATTACGATGAAAAAATTGTAAGATATTTGTGCTATAAATTATGTATATTTGTGCTAAATTTACGCGAAATATACGAAAAATGTGCTAAAGTTGCACAGAACATACGAAAATTTGTGATAAATTTGCACAGAACATGAAAATACTATAACGCATTAATCTATATCTAACTACATGGTTTAAGCATCAATATATACCAAATTATATGGTTTGAACATAAAATCGTACTTAAATAAGTGATAAGCACATGAAATACTTAATTGCATAATCAATTTATATCTAACTACATGGTTTAAGCAACAAGTAACAGTTAAATAAGTAGTAAAACATTAATTACATGATAAAACTAAATATAATTTTTATATGTTTTAGGGTAGGACATAGCATACATGCTAGTTTTTTAATCCGCTCATGCAACACCGTGTTTATTTTGTTTATTTCAATTATAAGACCATCCGCAACCGTGGGTATATTTCATCCCTCAAAAGTGTGCCACATCAGCGCCACGTCAGAATAATCCCAAAATAATTCTGTAAAAAATCTCACTCCACACAGTAGAACATATTTTATCTTACAGCATACCCCATCATATTTTTCTCTCTTCCACATCATTATACCTTATAATATCCTACCATATATGTTTTTATTTATATTTCTTGTTATTTAATATATATATATATATATACATTAAAGTTATATATATTAAAATAAATAATTTTCATTAATTAACAATTATATATTTTATGTATAAATATAAATTGTAAAATTAAAATAATTAATAAAATAATACATAATTTATAGTCAATTTAAATTTAGGAAAATTGCACCTAAAGTACCCACTCAACTATTCAATTGTCATCTAGTACCCAATGTTTGATCAATTGTTACGTAATACCCAACTCAACTACCTAGTTGTCACTTACTACCTAATATTATTTTAATACCTTGACTACCCTTAACCCATTATATAAGCATAATTTCTGTTTTCTTTCTATTTTTTCTAGCTTTTTGACGATTTGAATTTGTTAGCCGCTCTAACCACCTAACCCTACGAACCACCACGAAGTACGATTGAAAGCACAATTCTGATGATCAGAGTGTTAGAAGGTCTGTTTATTTATGTAGTTTGTGTCAAACAGGTCGGGTTCGTGTCAAACAGGTGTTTAGTGTTGGATACAATTTCGTGTCAAACAGGTCGGGTTCGGGTCCAACAGGTTTTTAACTGGTCGGGTTCGGGTCTTTGAACCTGACATGAATTTCGGGTTCGTGTCGGGTTCGTTTCACAGGTTCTAAAATTTTGGGTTGGTCAAACCCGACACGAACACGACCCGAAACCCGAAATTGACAGCCCTATGTAGAACTCTAAAGTATTGCATTTTCAAACTAATATCACGACTTTTTTTAGTTACTTTTACGTTTCGCATGCTAGGATGGGAACTATGTAGAACTCTAAAGTATTGCATCTTCAAACCAATATTAGGACTTTTTTACATTTCATATAATAGGATGCGAACTGTATGAAACTCTAAAGTATTGTTTTTTCAAACGAATACCAAGACTGTTAGTTAATTTTACGTTTCGTATGATATGATGCGAACTATACGGACTATAAAGTATTGCCTTTTCAAACCAATATCAGGACTTTTTTAGTTACTTTTACGATTCGTATGCTAGGATGCGAACTGTGTAGAACTTTAGAGTATTGTATTTCAAAACAAATATCAAGACTTTTTTTTAGTTGATTTACAAACAACTATCAGGAGAGGATGCGAATTTTACACAGTTCGCATCATATAGATATACACAAATCGCAAGACAGGATGCGATATGTTTGATGTAGTAATAAATAATTTACACTTTATTTTTGGGATTAATAACTAATAGCTTGTTCGGTGCAGGGTAAGGTATGTCCAAATCACGAGTTTGTATTTTTAAATATGGTCACCAAACCGCAATTGTGCCTTTCACGGAGTTTGAAAGCTTTCAAAGTATCCAAGCTTATGTGGAGAACACATGGGAAGAGCTTGTTACAGGTGACTACCTAATTACCTACTCCTGCGGGGATCACAATAATTGTTTCTTTAATAACCAGAAGGATTTTGTTGGGTTGGTGTTATATCTTGATTTGAAGCGTTTAAAACGGGTTAGTTTTCTCATAGAACAACACGTCTTCGATAAAGGTTCTGGTCATAAGTGTTCTGGTGAAAAAATTTACGGTGATAAGATCTCTGGTGGTAAGGATTGTGGTGTAAAGCGTAAAGAGCGTAGCTTGAGTTTGGGAGAACCATCTCCTGATCAACTAGTTATCGGGGAGAGTAGTAACGGTTTAGTTAATTCTGAACAGAGAAAAAAATAACTTGCTACTGCTGGTTGGGCTGATGCTATTACAAGAGTGCGTCAAGCTTTTGAAGAAGGTGCTGCAGGTCTCAGGTTATCTTTGTGCATGTTTGGTTTAGAGCATGGTTTTGCTTTCAAATACCTGCATAACACAACAACCAAGATCACCGCTTATTGTGAAAATAAGTTCACAAACGGGTGCAAATGAAGGCTTTATGCATCTATTGATTCCAGCACTAGCTTGATGACGATCAAGAAGTATGTTCTGCACTATACTTGCAGTCCCGTTTTCTCCCAGAAGCATAAGCGGCACAGTCATTTGACATCAGATTTGATTGCAGAGGAAATTCAGGATTCTCCCCGGACCTGCCATTCGTTGACAGCCAAAACTATATAATCGACTGTCAAACAAGATTACGGTCTTGACATCTCTTACTGTTTGTCATGGAATGCTTTAGAGAAGGCTAGGAGGGGAGTTTTCGAAGATAGTTCAAGTTCTTTTAGTTTACTAAGCGGATACTCCAAATGATTAAAGAGCCGGGATATTACTTCAGACTGCCAATTGGAGTTATCAGCTGGAAACCGATTCAAGCGTTGTTTTGTAGCATTCGGTTCGTCATGTCAGGGTTTTCATTCATGCCGTCCAATGTTGTTTGTCGATGAAACCCACTTATATGGCAAGTACAAGGGTACCTTGCTTACTGCCGTAGCAAAGGATGGCAACAACGATTAGTTACATTTAACTAGTTAATCTGAATGTGTTATGATGTTTTGTTTGAAATTTTTATGCAACAGTTTGCATCCTATATTTTGCACACCATTCTGATGGGATCCTGATATTTGAGAACGATTCGCATCCGAGGCTTCGAATTATGTAGTGTTGTTTAGGTGATGACATTTCGCAATAGAGGATGCGAATTAAGCGATGAAATTTTGAGCAACGGTTCGCATCCTATATATGCACACCATTGTTGTTGGAATCTCGATATTTCATAACGATTCGCATTCGAGGCTGCGAACTAATCAGTGTTTAAAACTATGATTAATTCGCAGCTGGGTTTGTACATAGTTCGCAGCGTGTAATTTGAGAATGAATCTCAGGGAAGCATGCGAACTGTTTGCATTTTTTAAACATTTAAGTACTGTTGTAGTGTTCATTTGATCTGCCTTTTTCCAGGACTCTTCCCTGTTGCTGTTGGTGTAGTTAGCATTGAAGATTGGGATAATTGGATGTGGTTTTTGGGGTGTTTGAAACCCCATTTATTGGATCGTTAGATCACATTTATTTCAGATCGTCATTCTGGTATCGTTAATGCTGTTTCTGTCTTGTATCCAAACTGCTATCATGCGTACTGTTATTTCCATCTCATGCAGAATTTGAAAGCAAAACTGGAACATACTAACAGAGACTATAAAAAAGGATGTTCAGTTTCTTCCATCGTCTTGCTTATGCTCCCAGTCGAGAGCTTTTTAAATATATACTAACAGTTTTTCTATGTGAAAGTGGTGACAGAATTAGTCATTTTCTTGCAAATTTACCCCCGAAAAAGTATGCGCAAGCTTACGTAAAAGGGAAACGATACGGCTCTATGGCTTTTACTGCGGCATAGTCGTTTAACAATCAGATCAAAAAATATTGCGGCCTACCGATTGTTGAGTTTATTGACTGGATTAGATTCTTGCTTATGAGTCAAGTTTCAAGAAGATACGAAGAGGGTCTCAGCAGAATGTTGACATGTGTCGAAGTTGGGTAGTAAGTAAGTCGTCATCCGCCATGTTTGAAGGGTTTTCAAATCCTGTGGCTGTTGTTAATCTGTGGGATTTCAAATGTTCTTGCGGATCATGGCAACAAGAGTGTTTTCCATGTCCTCACGCTTTAGCGGAAATACAGTATACAGACCAAGATCCTTTTACCGTAATAGAGCCCTTCTTTACGGTTAATAATTACAGGGAAAATTACTCTTTCAGCATACCAGCTATAACGGATTTCGGGGAAGGATCCAACGCTAACGATCCTTCGTTTGTTGAAGTTCTGCCTCCGAACGTTAAGAGACGGTCCGGAAGGCCTAAGAAAAAGTGAATCCCATCTAGAGGAGAAATCTCAACCAAGCAGTTGAGGTGTGGTCGTTGTTCGAAATCAGGCCATAACAGGAGGACTTGTGATGTTCCAGGTTAAGCATAATTTTTTTACAGTTGTTTATTCATGTACACATTTTTTTTTTGATTTGTTTTTATTACATTAAAGGAATGCTAAGTGTTTTGAGTTGCATGAAATTCGCATCCAGTATTGCGAATTGTGTACAATATGTTTGATTAGGGAGTAATTCGTCGATCTTAATAGATAAGGAGTTAATTGTAAACGGGAGAAGGGAAATATGGCCATTATTGTATTTATTGTTTATTAGGAAACTATTTGTAAACAAAGTAGTCTGTAAAGGACTAATAGTGAAATAATACAAGACCACCAAGGGCATAAACGGGACCCACCTTCCCCACTATAAAAGAGAGCCCATTTATTCTTGATCGGTGGACAATTGAATATTATATTCTCTTTCTACTTTCTCTCTCTACACTTTGAGCTCTAGTCACATCAGGTCCAAGATCCAAGATCATTTATCCTAGTCATTTATTCTCTCATCATTGGCGCCATCTGGGGGAACACGTGATACCAAAAAGGAAGCTTTTTCTTTGAAAATCACGATTTAAACTCGAAGAATGAATGACGAAGCAGCTGGGGAGAGGGTCGGGAGAGAGGTGGCCCGAGCCATTTCACTGTCAGAAGGCGAGTAAGCTCCGGGTCGGGAGTATTACGCGCAGGGTCGGGATAAATGGTCGACTCTTATCATGACCAAGAGACAGTTACTGGAAGACATCACAAAGCCGAACGCTGAAAAGAAGCGGGCTTTAAACGATAAAAGAATTCAAGAAGACAAAGGGAAAGAGCCGGTCATAGACAACCGTGGAGAAGGCTACCCGACTATTGACCATCGTATCGATGCCCGACCCGTTCGATATTATCGGGAATCCCGCCCAGACGGGGAGCAAGATGGAGGAGCAGAGCGATACCAAAAGGATGACCGGAGTGTTTCTGCTAATTACACTTCGGATGATTCATCGGGGAAAGAGTACCGACGCAAGAAAATGCTAAACAAACGCGCGCAGAAGAGAAATTCCCGATGGAATAGGGCACCACGATCCGACTCACCCAAATTCAAGAAGGGTAGCACCGATAAAAGAACGCCAGTTTCGTTTGAAAAAGAAGAGATGTTGACGGGCAGCAGAGAAGAACGGGTAGTCCTACCCCAGGTCTAGTGGCAGCCGTCGAATAACCAGACCCAAGAGTACAGGGTCGGTAACTAGTTCGCCAATCCAGGAGACGGAGGATTGTATGGAGTCCAGACCGAAGGGCTTGGGGGCAGATCTTTCGGATTTGGAATGAATTAGAGATCCTCACCATTGTCAGACGAAATATTATCGGGGCATCTCCTGAAGAGGTTTGACATCTCCAAATTAAAAAAGTATGACGGTAAAAGGGACCCGGATAATCATTTGGAGGCCTTCAAAAACTTTATGCTGAGTTTCGATAATGACGATAAGTTGTTATGCCAAGCTTTCTCGATGGCTTTCAAGGATCGAGCATCCAAGTGGTATAACCGGCTACCACAGGGTTGCATAAATTTTTTTTGGAATGTTCTGGGTGATATTCCGTCAGCAATTCGTGGGAAGCAAGAGTTTCTGAGCCAACAGTGATACGATCGTCAACTGTAAACAAAGGCTGGAAGAGAGCCTCTGGGATTACACCAGGCGCTTTATCGATGCAAAGACCGATTTTGATCATTGCGAAGAAAACGTGGCTCTGACAGCATATCGCCTAGGACTACTCCCAGGACCGATGAAGCAAACAGTCACTAAAAAACAGGTTTTTACCTTTTCCGCCCTCCTAGCTCAGGTGGAAAAGCAGATATTGATAGAAGAAACCGAGGTGTCCGAGTTGGCGGCACATATTCAGTAGAGTGCACAAGCATCGGTCGTTATAAAGCAGGGTGTCCAATCTGGCTATGCTCAGCAAGTCAAGCCAGTTAACACAATACCACCGACCTCGTCCGCACCCATCAAGCCTCTGGCGTCCCAGGGCCAAAGACCAAAGTAGACCAACCAGGTGGTTTCACGGCCGATTTCTAATAAGTGGATCCGACCTGCTTACTTTGCTGATTTGACAGAATGCGTGTCCTCAATATATGAAAAGACTAAGAAAACCGGGATGTATCGGAGACCCTTCCCCATACCAACACCTCGGGAACATATGAACATTCTCTACTGAAGATACCATGAAGACGTGGGACACGATACCAAGGATTTTATCGCTCTCAAGAAGGAGATACAGATGCTAATAGAGCACGGAAACCTACTCGAGTATGTAAAAAGGAAAGCGCAGCAGGGCGTCACTTCGAAAGAAATCGTGGTGGTGCAGAAGCCAGAGACGACTATGGAAATTTCTGAAGTAACCGATCGTTTTGACGTCTCCATCGAATACCTCGATCCCGATGTAAGCCGTAACCTCATCGGGGTCATTGAAGAAGAAGCTGCAGAAAGTAAAGGAAACGTGAGGAACCTCTGTCAGTTTTTCGAATCGTTGACTATTTTTGGGGGTGATTTTATGGCAGGGATTACGCACTCTTCCCGAAAGCGGTATATTGTGAACCTAGATACTCAGTTGGAGGCTCGGTCTTATCCCCACTCTAAAGGCATCCCTTCGCCGATTTTATATTTTGACGACGACGACATGCGAGACATAGCAGGTCCTCACGAGGATGTTGTCGTCATCGAGGCGGCCATTGCAGGGGAAGAAGTCTGACGTATCCTTGTAGATACCGGGAGTTAAGCAAACATAATCTTTGCATCAACGTTCGCTAAGTTTAGGACCCCCTAGTAATTACACGTTCGGACCTAACTATCGTAGGGTTCATAGGGTCGGCTGCAGACGTGATTGGAGAGTTCGAAGGTATTGTTCAGTTGGGCCGCGGGCATTTCAAGAAAGAGGTCACCGTCTTTTTCGTAGTGGTAGATGCTCTGACCTCTCACAACGCAATCTTTGGCAGATTATGGCTGTTACGAATGCACGCGGTGACTTCCACTGTTCATTAATGTTTGAAAGACATGGTCGGGAACAACGTCGGGGTGGTACGAAGAAGCCAGAAAGCGGCAAGAGAATGCTACCGAGCGGCTTTAGCACGAAAAAGGGACCAAGAAATGGAGCAAGCGCGGGACTAGCAGTTAGCGGGACTTCCTTTGGGGTCGCTACCCATCGATGATCCCAGGGAAGCTCCCAGTTTTTTAACCACGGATGAAGAATGCGAGAAACACCAGTTTACCGAAGGAAAAGTTCTACAAATAGGGACTAACTTGTCACCAGACTTTAAGAGGCTGTTGATTTTATTGCTGCAGGAGAATTTAAATCTGTTTGCATGGTGCTCAAAGGACGTGACCGGAGTCCCCGAAGACAATGTCATTCACAAATTGACCATCAACAAAAATGTCAGGCCCGTCTCACAAAAGTGTCGGGCCTTTTCACCGGAAAAGGCAGAGATCATTCTGAGAGAGGTTGAAATAATGCTCAGTGTCGGTCACATCAAAGAATCAAGTTACCCGCTCTGGACGTCCAATCTCGTCCTGGTTAAAAAGAAGAATGGTAAGTGGAGGATGTGCGTGGATTTTACCGACCTTAATCGAGTTTGCCCAAAAGATCCCTTCCCGATGCCAAGAATTGACCAGTTGGTGGATTCGACGTTGGGAAACAAGTTGCTCTCTTTTATGGATGCATATACCGGCTACAATCAAATCAAGTTGAACCCAGCTGATCAAGAAAGTACAACGTTTGTCATGGGCCGAGGCTTATACTGTTATAAAGTTATGCCTTTTAGGTTAAAAAACGGCAGAGCAACTTACCAAAGGTTGGTGAACAAGACTTTTGACTGCCAGATAGGGAGAAATATGGAAGTTTACATCGATGATATGCTAGTGAAGAGCAGCACAGATGAAGACCATCTCGCCGATTTTAAGGAAACCTTTGATAATTTAAGGGGGATAAATCTCAAGTTAACCCCGGAGAAATGTTCTTTTGGGGTAAAGTCGGGTAAGTTCGTGGGATTCTTTGTCAGCGAAAAAGGGATCGAGGCATACCCGATCCAATTGCAAGCACTTACCGACATGACACCGCCTAAGAATGTCAAGGAAGTCCAGATATTAACCGGGCGCCTAGCGGCCCTGAATCAATTTATCTCTCGTTCATCTGACAAGTGCGCTCCTTTCTTTCAGGTCTTGAGAAACGCTAAGTCTTTTGTTTGGACTCCCGCTTGTGATAAGGCCTTTTTAGGGATCAAGACTTATGTATCGTGCCCAAACCTCCTAGCGAAGCCCCTGACAAGGGAGACTATTTTTCTTTACATAGCGGTTTCAAATTTTGCAGTAAGTGCGACACTGATTAGTGAATCGGGAATGGTTCCAAAAGCGGTATACTTTGTGAGCAAAAGCCGATTGGATGCGGAAACACGGTATTTGAAGCTGGAAAAAATGGCCTTGGCTTTGGTAACCGCAACACGAAAAATGCGCCCATACTTTCAGGTCCACCCTACCATCGTTCGAACCTCGTTTCCACTCAAGCATGTTCTTCAGCGACCGGACATGTCAGGCAGAATGTCTAAGTGGTCAGTTGAGTTGGGCGATTTTGATATCAACTTTGAGCCAAGAACGGCTATCAAAGGCCAGGCCCTGGCTGATTTCATAGTTGAATGCCATTCCGACCGACCTGATCGAGAGGAGCCGCCCGAGAAAGACTAGCTAGATGAGTGGATTATCCGAACCGATGGTGGGTCGAACATCCATGGGTGCGGTGCGGGTGTCCAGATAATCGCCCCTACGAGCGTGAGTATGCATCAGGCAATCCGATTTGGTTTTACCACTTCTAACAATGAAGTAAAGTACGAGGCAGCCCTGGCCGGTTTGAGATTAACACAGGTATGCGGGGCCAAGCACGTACGTCTTGTTGGCGATTCTCAACTTTTAATTAATCAGGCTTCAGGAGCATCGGAAGCAAGGAAAGAGCATCAGGTGCAATACTTAGCATCCTTGCAAGTGTTAGTTGTGTCATTCGCCAAAGTAACATATGAGCACGTACCTAGGACCAAAAATGTGATTGCCGACTCTCTGGCGTCGGCATCCTGCTTAAGCAATTATCCCTAGATAACCGAACAGGAACACCCGTCGATTATGAAGAGGGCAGAGCTGGACAGTCGACCAGAAATCGCCTGTCAGATATCCTCGGTAGCGATATTGGATTGGAAAAGATATATTATAGTCTTCCTGGCTGAAGGACTTTTACCAGATGATAGCACCACCGCTCGGAAGGTACGGAATAAGGCCCGGGGCTACGTTTTGTTGGGAGAGATACTATATAAAAAGTCTTTCAGCAGGCCTCTGCTGCGATGCCTGGGGGCTAATGAGTCACAAATAATTGTCTCCGAGTTACATGACGGAGAAGGCGCAGCCCACTGCGGTTATAAAGCACTAATAAGGAGAATCTTCCTCGCCGGGTTTTATTGGCCCACGGTAACCGCCGATGCGCAGCAGATAGTAAAAACGTGCGATACCTGTCAAAGATTCGCAAATGCGATTAATATGCCCGCGACTCCGTTAGAATCAATCTCCGAAGGCCTGCCTTTTGATAGATGGGGAATCGATTTGGTGGGGCCATTACCGATGGCATCCGGTGGTAGACAAACGATTGTGGTGGCAGTAGATTACTTTTCCAAATGGGTAGAAGCTGAACCGTTATTGGGAACGAGGACTAAGGATATCACCAAGTTTATTTGGTCGAACATCTGCTGTAGGTTTGTGGTACCTCAGAAGCTCACCATGGACAACGAACCTCAGTTTGACAGCAGCGAGATGAAATCTTTTTGTACAACCCATAGAATCCGGCAGTGTTTTTCCGCCCCTTTCCACCCCCAGGCGAACGGACAGGTTGAAGTCACGAACCGAACCATCTTGGATAGGCTCAAAAAGAACCTAGAAGGAAAAGCTGGTAAGTGGCCAGATTACTTGCAAGAAGTATTATGGGCTTACCGAACTACATCGCGAACAGCGACTAAGGAATCACCTTACGCCTTGGTGTATGGAATGGATACAGTCACCCTAGCAGAATTAATCTTCCCATCTTTTAGGGTCGGCAATTATGATGAGAACAAAAACAGGGATGGCAGACGATTAGCCCTAGACCTAATAGAAGAGAAAAGAGGCCGAGCTCAGCTAAACTCTTTACATTATCAGACTTTAATGAGGAGTCGGTATGCGTCAAAAGTGCATCGGCTGGAGTTCAAAGTCGGGGACAGAGTTTTGAGAATATTTTTTCTGCATACAAAAGACAAAAGCCTCGGCAAACTAGCCCCAAAATGGGAAGGACCGTACAAAGTAATATAAAGAGTAAAGAGTGGAACCTACCGATTGCAGGACAAGCACAGACGCGTATTGAGGCTCCCCTGGAACATTGAACACTTGAAGATATATTTGGAGTAATTTTATCTATCTTTGTAATTTCTTTGTAATCATTATTGTTTGTGGTCGGGGATGTACTCTTTCCTACTTTGGTGGCGCGAGAAGGTTTTAACGAGGCATCCATAGCAACCGATCTTTTCAATCCAACTTTTTTGCCTTTGAAATTCAGACGTGTTAGAAAAGGGTCCATCAGCTGACGAGCTGATAGACAACTTTTGGCAATATCAATCAATTGACAGAACCTTAAAAGGGGTTTTTGGTGTTTAACCGATCTACAATTATTCCCGACCCTAAGGGAATTTTTCAATTAAACATTGATCAACAGAACCTTAAGTGATTTTTTCGGTGTTTAACCGATCTACATTTTATTCCCGATCCTACGAGAATTTTTCAATTAAACATTGATCAACAAAACCTTAAATGGATTTTTTGGTGTTTAACCGATCTATGTTTTATTTCCGACCCTACCGGAATTTTTCAATTAAACATTGATCAACAGAACCTTAAATGGGTTTTTTTGGTGTTTAACCGATCTACATTTTATTCCCGACCCTACGGGAATTTTTCAATTAAACGTTAATCAACAGAACCTCAAATGGGTTTTTCAGTATTTAACCGATCTACATTTCATTCCCGACCGGATATAGATTTGCAAAAGCATAGTGGAAGAAACGTCACAATTGTAGATATAGATTTGCAAAAACATCGGTTACACAAACAGTTTAAAAGGGTTCTACAGACCCAAAGATTACAAAATTTCAATACAAAAAAAGAGGGGGGGGGGGGGGGTAGAAGTCAAGCGTCCTCATCCTCAGGCTCGGTTTCAGTGTCATCCGACTCTTTGTCCTCGCAGACCACACCGGCAGGGCGATCGACTTCGGGAACATCTAGCCACATGGACCCAAGGGGAAGGTCGGGGAAATGGTGATGAAAGTCAGCACATAAGCGACCTTAGCCTCGGTCATCTCCTTGTCCATCCACTTCTGGAACTTATCAGCAAAAAGGGCATTAGCATTCTTCAGATCGTCAATTTCTTTCACCAACTGCTCAGCTCGGTCGTCTCGGTCTTTTCTGACCCGCGCCAAGGTTTGTTCGACCTTCTTCAGCTTTTCTTCCAAGAGCTTTTGTGCTGCCCCTCTCTTTTTCACTTCCTCTTCAAGCACGACCACTTTCCCCTCCGCTTCCGTCAGTTTCTGGCTTAGCTCCCCTGCCCGCCACTCTTTTATCGCTAACGGCACGAGCATATTATACAAAGACAAGGACCGTCTGTTATCCGCAAAGGAAAAGTATGAGGACTCCCAGGCACTGACAACACAGGAGCTTAGTACCACTTGATGACGCCATGACATCTTTTGACGCCTTTGAGGGACAAGCATCGTCATCATCGGGGATCACCACTACAAGATCGGCTACACCCGCACCCTTGACCTCTCCAGATTTCTCAAACAGCGCCGGGACGGTTGCATTATCAACAAGGGCAGAACCAGCGGCAGATCTGCCCTTCTTCTTCGAGCGTTTCGATCTTTTGGCTTGAGCATCATCCGCCTCAGTTTTTTCCTTCCGCTTCTTGTTCAGCTCCTCAGACTGATAGGCGTCGCCATCCCCAACAACAACTTCCTCTCTTTGTCCCACCGCGTCAACTCTTGGAGCCTCGGTATTCGCCTGCTCGGCCTCTTTGTCTGATTTGGAACGCTTGCTAGGAGCCTTATTGCGCTTTGGAAGAAACAGGTGTGCATCAGGCGCATCTGTCTTCGCGACCAAATCCACCAAGCTGGGTGGCTGGCGCAGCTGCTCCAAGGTGAGCGGTTCAGAAGAGCAATGCCAGAGGTTGCTCATAATAAGGTTCGTGTTCTTGAAGGCGCGACGGAACGCCCGACCCAGTTCCTCCTAGCAAAATCCTTCAAAATCTGGAAGGTCACTTTGCCAGGTTTGAAGTAGTCATTCTTCAACTCCTGGATAAACTCCTTTGACCTGCACAAAGGGTCGGTCTATTATGTTAATACATATATATATATATATAGTTACCATCAGGAACCCAGGTCCGCAGCAATTGCCTCGGGTTCTCTTTGGTATATGGGCGACCAATTTCCCAGCAGCCACTAAGGAAGACAAACCGATGCTTCCAACCTTTGTCGCCTTCGAGGAAGTCATTTACAATCTTCCAAGTATTGGCCAAGGAAGAATAGAAGAAAGGTGACTTGGGAGATTTCGAGAGCCCTGACATGGCAATGTACTCAGTCATCGGCATAACCCGACCCGAGACAGCGTATACCACACGTATACCACACGTTGGGCGTTAGCTGTAAGGGACAGATGCTAAGGGTCTTGAAATACAGAGCAATCTCAGGATCCAGAGGAAACCTGATGCCCCAGTTGAAGAGCTCCGTGAAAATAACGATCTCCCGCGACCGAACATACACTGGCGTCTCACCAAGAGCGGGAAATCGTACAGTGACGCACTCCGGGATTCCCCACCGGATCAGAAGCTCTGCCTGTTCCGCGGCAGAGAAGTAAAGGTATTTACCTTCAAAGAGAGAAATGACGTTGTCCCTTGGCAACCGGCGATGGTAGGTTGTAGTTATGACCGCCTCAATCTCCGCGGGAAGAGGCTCTTCGGGAGGAGCACCAGTGTTGCCAACAACGGCAATACCTTCCCCAGCAGCCAAACAGTTTGCCTCTGGCTTTTCAACATCTTCTGCCAGGACCGCATCAGGTTTAGGGGGGCTGGCCGCGGGAGGGTCGACTGGTTGGGCAAAAGGTTTTGTAAAACTGGAGCTACTTCCGGTACGAGCGAGTTTCGATCTTTTTCGCTGTTGACGAGCACACTCGATCTCCAGGTTTTGACGGTCCAGATCTCGTTGGGTCACGCCCAGATGGGTACGCGCGATATTGACGCCGGTCTGATACCCTTGTATGGTGGGTGTAAGCTGGACTATTTCAGGAGAATTACCCCCCCGCAGGCGAGGTCGAGGTGTTTGAGTCTCCCATAGAAAGAAACCTAGCTTTACCTTGACATCTAGGAAGAAAGGGGGTCGGAACAGTATAAGAATTCACCGACGAAGGTGTCGGGTGGTCTAGCTGAGTAACCGGGGAGTGTGGAGAGCTGCGACTAGAGGGAATAACAATGGCTTCGGGGGTTTGAGTGCCAGACGGTTCGGGTATAATAAAAGATTCAACAGGGATTGGATTAAAAAGGACAGGGTTATGGGGAAACGGCACAGGCGTAAAGGGCTTTGTGTCAGAACTCCAAATAAGTCCCGCAGCTCGGTACTCTTGAGCACGATCACCAATACTGGCCCAGTCGACAGATCCAAACGCAGGCTCTTTATTCTTCTTTGCTTTTTGTTTTAGCTTTGGGTTCTTACTTTTCATAAACCTTGCTTTCTCTCTCTCTAGAATAGTCCAGACAGCACTTTCTCTCTCTAGAATTCCTCTGAGAGTGATTCTTGCAAATGAGGTATTTATAGGCACCCTCACTTAACCGCGGGAAGTCGAAGGGCCTTTTGGAAAGATGTCCAAACGACGAAAAACAGCGGGAAGTCGAAGGGCCTTTTGGAAAGATGTGCAGACGAGCACGCTTTGAATAATCGGACGACACGTGTAGCTTTTGCTCAGGCTAGCATCATAGGTTTGCATTGACTAGCTCTGATGGATACGCTAGTTGGGATTCATATATCTAAAGCCTGATTACCCGTTTGAGCCCATGGGGAATCTGTCAGTCAGGGTCGGTAGCAGACCCATGATAAGGGTTTTAGCATCTGGACGATTCGCAGCCGTCCCAGGAGAGAGCGGTCAATTGGGGAACCATAGGGCCATTGATACCGAGGCTGCCCGGTCGTTTGGTACCGGGGCGTAGGGGACAGAGGCGTTTCGAACCAATTCATTTTACGAGTCTTCATTCCCGACGCTCTTGAAGACTGGAGGGCTACTGATAAGGGAGTAATTCGTCGATCTTAATAGATAATGAGTTAATTGTAAACGGGAGAAGGGAAATATGCCCATTATTGTATTTATTGTTTATTAGGAAACTATTTGTAAACAAAGTAGTTTGTAAAGGACTAATAGTGAAATAATACAAGACCACCAAGGACATAAACGAGACCCACCTTCCCCACTATAAAAGGGAGCCCATTTATTCTTGGTAGGTGGACAATTGAATATTATATTCTCTTTCTACTTTCTCTCTCTACACTTTAAGTTCTAGTCACATCAGGTCCAAGATCCAAGATCCTTTATCCTAGTCATTTATTCTCTCATCAATGTTGATATCATGTTGCAAACATCTATCAGGTTTCCATGCGATGTGTGTGAAATTTCACCACGATGCGTATCGTTAGTAAAATCATATCAAACAATTATCAGTATTTTATGCTGCGAATTATGTTGAGCTCTAACGTAATGTTTTTTCAAACCAATATTATGACTCTTATTTGCTTACGATTCGCATGCTATAATGCGAATTGTCTTCAACTCTAAAATATTGCATCAACAAACAAAATATCACAATCCACATGCTAAGATGCGAATTATGACCAGAACAGATATCAGGACTTCTGGCTGCTTGTGTATCGCATGATATGATGCGAATTGGGAACAACCAGAATTCCTGATATTTGCTCACACATTGCATGGTAAGCTGCGAATCGTGCTTTTATAAAAATACCAGGACTTTCAGTGGGCTGCAAATCGCATGGCATGCTGCGAATTGCATGAAAATCAGTAATATTGATAAACAAGTAATATATCAAGTTATGATGCGAATTGTTTGCAAATGGTAATTGGATGCGAATCGTATATATGATTAAAAGTGTGTAAAAAAATTGGATTACAAAAAAGAGAATTACAGTCTTCATGCACTAACAAATGCTCACACAAATCACTACATCTTATTAGTGTTTGTTAGTTACATTCCAAAAAAGCAAACTAAAAAAGCCAACTCTATCAGTCATCAGTAGAGGATTCTTCACCATCTTTCTCCTCTGTGTGGTGATCATCAGGCTTTTCCTCTTCCTCTTCGTTATCTACGTCCATCATGCATAAAGTTTTTGTCCTTGATGGACCGGCTTCGATGTTCCTCTTCATTTTGTTGTTTGAAACCTCTGTCTTCTGAGGTGGAACCTCTGCTGGGTGAGGTACAGCAGCAACAATTGGAACCTCTTCTGGCTGAGGTTCAGCAGCAACCATTGGAACAACTTCCACTGGTTGAGAGTCAGCAGAGAAGTAGTCCTCTATGTTTAAATCAAGGACAGAGACTGGGCTGTTTGGTGGTGCTACTGGCATGATCAAGTCATCACTCCAGTTGGTGGTTAAGGATGACCAAGAGTCACCTAGAGAACCAAGTGAACCAGAGTATGAGTATGTGGTGGTGGTTGTGGTGGTGGAAAATGACATGATTGTTGGAATTTGAAGAGAACAAGAGGTGTTTTAAAAAAAATATAGAGTTTGTTTTAAAATTAGCCTCTGGTTACCAGTGTTATTTATACGGAAAGGAGGGAGACTGAGCTAATGAGGTGGTGGTGTGGCTATATTAATCATTACATAGCCTCCATATCCAATGAGCAATTAATGGGCTCTGGACCTCTGGTGATTAGATTGTTTTTTGAGTGCTTAATGTCGTTAACGGTTACCAAGGCATACGCCATAGCCTGTTCGTATTCTTGAACGATATATTTTGAATTATTTATTTTATACCAGGAGTTGATGCAAACTGTTGTTTAATATGATATACCAGGAGTGGCTGCAAATTGTTCAGTGATAATTAAGCATCTATCAGGTTAGGATGTGGATTGTTTCGTGAGAATCCTTTTTTAAGATATAATAGGAGTTGCTACGAAATGTTTGGTGGGAATTGTTCGAATATTAACTAACCCTTATATATCAGGGTATCATGTGAACTGTTTGATAGGAAATATGTCCTACATATATTTGGGAATTGCACATTTCTGAAATTTTAAAAAGTCTATGTACATGAAAAAATACTGTGAATGTATATGCACACCAAAAAATTACAATCAATGTATTTACACCAGAAAACCATAATGTTTTACTTCGGATCACCCGTACTTCACAGTGTCTTTGTCGTTTAAGAAGAAATCAAACATTTCTGCTTTGAAGGCAGTGACCATATCTTTGTCGTATTTTTTCTGCACATATCCATGCTGGATAGTATCTCTTTCGTATTTGCAGACAAAAATACCACAGTCCAGGGTGCCAGGTTTTTGTTGTGGGATTTTTCTTTCATTTTTCACCTTCCACCCTGTGCTTGATTTAGGTATGAATCCTTTGTCCACCAAATATTTGATCTGGTTATAATAATTACTGTTAGGAACCAGTACAAAAACTTAAACAGTTGTTACCACACAATTCACATCATAGGCTGCAAATTGTGTGACAACCAATCCAACATGTACATGTCAAGCAATTCACAGCATAGGGTGCGAATTTTTTGGTATTCAATCCATTTTGTCTGCAATGATTTCGCAGCCTATGTTTCGAAATGTGCACCAGCCAAAATGATTCGCATCCTAGGCTGCGAACTCTTTTATGGATACGCTGCGAATTGCAATTGATTTGCTCACATTTTACAGCATACCTTGATCACATTTCGCAACATGTATTGATCATGCATATTTTAAAATGTGTTTAAAGGTAAGTTAATAATTGGGGATATTACCAGATTGATAGGTGTCCTTGTGGTGTGGTCTATCGCTTTCAGTTTAGGCAGAAGTGGGTTGTAGTTTGTTACCGACCTGCCGTCGACGTCAATGACTAGCAACGTCCAATGGTTTATCTGGTCATTTGTCTCAGTGTATATTGGAATGATGATGATGTTGGGGTTTTCGGGCGCTTTGCTAAAAGCTGCGTCCACCAAATTTGTTACTTCCCATCCTGATTCCATTTGATACTGCATCCAAGTGTCAGTACATTACAATGAGAACATTTTCTGAAACATTGAAATTTACCTTAGCTAAACTTACTGTAGTCATGCCCAAAATTATTACGCTTTCATGTAACACTCCTTGAAGTGTTTGGCATGGAACTTTGAAGTCTGCTTCTACAAGCATCTTTTGAATCCAAGCGTCCACAACATAAGAAAGGAGTTGTTTATTTATGTTAAATATACAAGACATGTTTAAAACATTAAAAACAGAATTGGTTGACAATTGGATACCTCTACGTTCAGCTCCAGTTCTAAAGGTAGTGCCATCGCATCACTCGCTTGCACTCTAATTCCGTATGTAAATTTGGACTCTGGTAACTGCCATACTACTAGATCAGGGGTGTCACTCTCGTAGGCTTTAACTAACTATATTTTGTGGTATTCTTCGACAGAGATACGGTCAGTTAATTTTGTTTCCTTTGGCCAGCCGTTGTATTCTACTTTTGGCGGTTCCCGTTCTGTTATAATTATCTATTCCTCTTCCTCTGCCACTGGAGGCTGTGTTGGTGTCAGTAGATTAAAAGTAGGGAAATCTATCTCTTTACTTGGCTCGATCTTAGTAAATAACAAAAATCAAAAGAGAGTCGCAGTCATTATAATGATAACGAACCCAAACGGTTCGCATGCTAACATGCGAATTGTTTGGTTCCAGCTGAATATATTTCAAGGTATCTATCAGGATAACATGCGAACTGATTGAGGTTCCACTGAACAATTCGCATGCTATCCTGATATTCGTTTGTATAATTCAAAATAGATCCACACAATTCTCATTGTATGTTGCGAAATCATTTAAAATAGCCCTTACCACACGGGCAGCGACAACCAATGCCGTTGACTTGTTCGGCATAGGATCTGGATTGTGTCGGCAGAAATCAGTAAATTCATCCTCCGACATGTTCTCCAAAGATCGTTGTATTATAGAATCATAATATACATTATCAATTTCATTTAAAAATGTCTGTGTTATCGTTTGACTCTAGAGCTTGCAGTTGATTTTTTACTAGTGCTACAATTTCACGCTGGCTTAGCAATTCTGACTTTGCGCACACTACCGTTGGTCTTTGAGGTGCATCTCCATATGTGGTGTTGTCTTCTAAGGATGGTCATTCCTGGCTTAGTAGTTCCATCTTCTCAGAGGGATTGACATGTTCTGACTTTTACGGCGCTATCTTGTGTTAGCCTTTCTCTCTTTGCCAAGGCTATTTGTTGCTGCTGTTGTTGTTCTTATTGTTCTTATTGCTGTTGTTGTGAACTTGTGGCTGTTTCTGTTGGTGTCGTTGTTGTTGTTGCTGTTGTTCGTGTTGAACTTGTTGTTGTTGCTGCTGTTCGTGTTGAACTTGTTGTTGTTGTTGTTGTTCGTGTTGAACTTGTTGTTGCTGCTGTTGTTGGTGTTGTTGTTGTTGTTATTGTTGGTGTTGAACTTGTTGTTGTTGCTGTTGTTCGTGTTGAACTTTTTGTTGTTGTTGGTGGTGTTGTTGTTGTTGTTGAAGGTGTTGTTGTTGTTGTTGTTGTCTGTCGGTCTCCTGTTTCATACAAATTTTCAAATAAAAAGGTGGAAGGGTTAAGCATACTATTATCATAGTTGCGAACGATTCGCATGCTGACCTGATATTTGTTTGGTCAATCTTAAACAAATCGCAGCTCAGCATGTGAATTGTGAAATAACCAATCAACTATAGTAAAAATAATTCGCAATATACGATGTGAATTGTTCAGCCAGGACTACACAACAGTCCTGATATTTGTTTGATATTATCATATCATGTGATGCATTGTTTGAATATGTATTCAACTAGAAAACCCCGCTGAATGTTTTAAATAGATACACTGACTTTGCTTGAATATTTATACAACAATAAATATTATTATAGGAAACAATTTCATCAGAACAAATAAATAAGATATTTGAATCTTAGTGAACTTTTGATCCACTTACATCTTCTAGGATGTCTGGTTCTGCCACTTCTATCTCCTTTGCCCTGTGAAGTACGAGCTGTTAGTCATTCGGAGGAGACTCGTGTCTTTCTTTCTCCGTCTGTGTCTCCGTCTGTACATAACCATTTTTTATACTGAATAGATCAATATTACAATTAGAAGGGCGACGCAGCCGATGACTCTATCCAGTTTTTCGATTGCTAAGAAACTCTTGATAGACTGTCGAAGCTTGTACATTATTGATCCGGACCAGTCGTAATTAATTATTTTGCTAAGGTCTTCAACATAATAAACCGTGCTCCAACCCAAGATATCTCTAGATACGGAGTAGAATAGGGTGGAGCACAAAAACAGTATCAACAGCCTCGCAACGTCTTCCAACTCATGCTCCCCCTTCGCTTATGGCATATTCTATATCTGCTTGTAAAACCAACGACAACATGCTATGTTAGAAAAGTACAGCATCCTGCTTTATAAGATGAAGTCGATTTTACATGTACCTTTATAATGGCATTCGTTATTGTTTTAGTATTTTTCGGTCCTACTTTCTTGCCAGTTTTACCCATGAAGTATTTCTTCATCATCCTCGATTCGTCTTTCTTGTCGGGCGCGTATTTGTTGTGAAATGATCCAGTTTTCGTTAACCGCATTTTCTCTACGCCATGCTTCATCCCGAATATGACCTTCACATCGTATTCAGTTAGCTTTACAAACTTTGAGCCAATACGGAAGGTGTCCTTATCGACAGAGAACCTCTCGACGAGATACTGAATGATCGAGTAGAATTGCTTCTTTGGCAGCTCTGCCTCGTTACGGATGTCGAAAGCCGTTTTTAAAAGCATGTAGAAGGGTGTGTTTCTTGCAGCTTCAATGTGGGCACGAGTAATACGGTTCTCTTTAAGAAGCTTCAGAAGGCTCACCAACCCTGATCTGTAATAGCTTGTTTTTGTTGTCATACTTCCTGCACAAACACAAATCAGTTGGAGTGTCACACACCTCACATCACAAGCTGTGAATGTCATATCTATCAGTTTAAAGTGTCACACGATTCGCATGACAAGCTGTGAATTGCCTATTCATCAGTAGATTATTTACAAGCAATTCGCAGGCTGGTCTGCATATTGTTTGCAAATACAAGCTGCGAAATGCATGACATACAAATTCAATCAAGCTGCGAACTGCTATGAAATATAAACAGATATGAAGCTGCAAACTGTTTGCATCCTGGTGATGAAGATGTGAACTGTACTACAGCGCACACTTACAGCATGGGAACTGCTCTATTTTTTACATGCACGTTGCAGGGATCTGAGAAATATCGAAACAACACCAAAATCAACAATCAACTACCTAATACACATCTAACATACATCACAATTCTCAGGAAAGTATTAACATTACATGCAACCAAACTTCTACCCTGTGTTCGACGATAAACCCAGAAACTGACCAACTATCGTCACTAAATACTTCATTCCGGTATAAAAAATAACGCCGATTGTGAAACAACAGAAAATAGTGGTTCGAAGTCATCAAAAACGTAAAAAAGTACACTTTCCACGATAATGCTTACCTGGTTACTTCTAAACAATGTATTATTAGCCGGTCGGAGAGGACTTGACGGCAACTTTCTCGAAGAGAAGGTGGTTACTCGTTGAACTGAGTAAGAGACGGTGACCGGTGCGATTCCGTTGAAGGTGCGAACGGCGACTGATTTCGAACGGTGGGAAGTTGTAGGGGTTTTCGGGTTTGAGAGATAGAGAGAGTATCACGAAGTCGAACGATTTCTGGTGGTTTCTAAAATTATACGTGTTTGGGTTTGTTTAGGGTGATGGGAAGGTGGAAAAAAGTGGGTTTGAAGTGAAAAATAGGTATATATAGTCAAGGGGTAATTTTGTCCAATTTTTTACTCGAGGTACTAAGTAACACTATCCAAAATTTGGGATGCTACCGGGTAATTAGTTACTTGAGTGGGTATTTACCGGTACTTTTCTCTTAAATTTAAATTAACATAATATATAATATATTTATAGACCTCACAAAATTATAAATCATGGTATAATTTTTTTATTTTTGTTAAATACAAAAATGTTCCAATAATTGTTTAGGAAATACTTGATAAAAAAACTTAAAAAATTTCGGGGTCCGAATCAAACAAACCAAGTCTCTAGTTATAGATCTCAAAAATTATAAATCATGGTATAATTTTTTTTATATTTCTTGTACTTACTAAAATATTCCAAAAATTGTTTTGAAAAAACTTATTAAAAAAAACATAAATTTTTTTGGTGTTCGAATAAAACAAAACAAAACTCTATTTATAGATCTCAAGAAATTATAAATCATGGTATAATTTCCTTTTTTAACTTACTATAATATTCGGAAAATCATTTTGAAAATATTAAATAAATAAATAACTAAAAAAAAATCGGTGTACAAATCAAACAAACTAAGTCTGTATTTGTAGATATAAAAAAATAAAAATTAATGGTAAATTTTGTTTATTTTTTTACCAACCGTTTGTTTAAAAAACGATTTAAAAAAAGTGAAAACGTGCAACATGTTCAGCATGCCAAGTGGCATGCTGCAGTTGGACAGAGCAAAGATGCATTGGGTGCATCTTTTAATGCCACATAGGACTCATATATACCCTAATATACTATACTGCACATCATAATGCGCATATGCGCTTGGTCTAAAATGAATATCACTCAAGAAGAATTAAAATAATTCTTAAAAACCTAACTTATAATAGCTCATATGTCAGTGGCGGATCTAGGAATTCAAGTAGGGGGGGCTAAAATTCTCGTCGAATTATATCTCTAACATTACTATCATAAATTTTAATAAATTCGCGTAGTCCCGGATCACTCACTATATATTCATTCAAATGAAATTCTACACTATCATCATTAGGTATCATATTATTATTACTCGAGCTACTTGAAGAACCAACACTATTCTTTGGTTTTTTTCTAATAACGCTCCATTATAAGTCTATAAATAAAAATATCTTATTATGATATGATATTATTATATATATATATATATTTAACAATAAATCTTAATGTATCTTAATATATTATTTTTAAAAGATATATAAAATAAAATAAAATATAACAAAACCAAATTTAATATCTTAAAAAAATATTTTAAAATTTACATAAAAGTAAATAAAATTTGTTATAAAAAATATATAAAATTTGTTATATTTAAGATATTTTTATTAATATATTATTTTTAAAAGATATTTAAAAAAATAAAATATAACAAAATCATTTAATATATAAAAGATATTTCAAAAGATACATAAAAATAAAATGTATAAAATATACTTTTGACAAATGGATGGAAATAAATTCAATTTTAATATAAAAATATATTTTTAAATACATATAGATAAAATCAAAATTTTATATAAACATTATATAAAATTAAAATCAAATTTGTATTAAAAATAATTTATAATATAAATATATAATTTTATTTTAAAAAACTAACAAATATTTCCATATATATATATGGTCTTTAAACAGATTAAAAAAATAATATTTTATAAAAATGAATATTAATATATTGGTAATTAAAAATTATTTTAAAAAATATAAACAAATAAAATGAAAATGATTATTTAAAATATACTTTAGAAAATAATTAAAAAAATGATTTGAGTAAAAAAAACTTTGCTATCTAAAACTAAGGAAATGTATTTTCACTTTCCTAAGTCACCACAAATCAGATCATAAAAAAATATTGATTATCAAATGTTTTAAGATCAAAATAATAATAAAATTTCAAAAAAAAACAAAAAAATATACCTACCTTGAAAAAATTATTTGGTGAAACTCCTTCGGATTGTGTTCTTTCTTTTCCCCTTTTCTTTAATTTCTTTGATTTAAATTTCGTTTTCCCCCTTTTCTTTAATTTCTTTGATTTAAATTTTGTCTCGTTCATAAGCAGCAACTAATATCTTTTTCTAAATCAAAGTAAGAGATAAAACATATCAACATACTAATTTTTAAATTAAAGTTTTTTCTACCATTACTTTAAATTTAAAAAATTCCTAAAAAATAATTATTATCTTAAATTTTTACTTTAATATATTTAAATAATTATTACCTTAAAAAATTATAATATATATTTTAGGTAAGGGGCGTAAAATTTTTACTTTAATATTATTTAAATAATTATTGCCTTAAAAAAATTACAAAATATATATTTTAGGTAAGGGGCGTAGAATTTTTATTTTAATATCATTTGAATAATTACTACCTTAAAAAAAATTATAAAAGATTTATTTTAGGTAAGGAGCCCTACGCCGCCACTTATAAATATTTGATTGAAAATAATTCAATGGAAATGGCTTATTACTATAAATATTAAAATTTAATCACTTTAGACCTAATCTTTCCAATGTACTTATTATTATTAGTTATTAGCCTGTGGAGTTAGTGATCTATGCAGACCCCACCCCCACCACTTACCAACGAATAAGGTGTTGTACAATCATGGTCCTGCATCTTCTTGAAAATCAAGGCTATAAATAATAGTACGAGTAACGCTTTGTAAGCTTATCCAATAACTTTGAAAGTTATAAGTTCTATGAACTTGTACTTTCTTTGAATGAGTTGATTCTCCAGATCCATGGAAGTATATTACCTTTGTTTATTTGATAAATTATATATGTTATGGAACTTAAATAATAAAATACAATTAAGAGAAAATAAAATGGTAAATGTTTTTCTTATATAGAGTATTTAGTCTGGTCACTGCAAGTTTGGTTGGTTTTGTTTTGCTTTTTAGAGGTTGTGCTGTTTATATTTTTTATTTTTCTACTAAACGAAAAGCATACTATTTGGTCCGGTAGCGGTTGGTTTGGTAGTATTTTACTGTTCCCAATCACCTATTGACAACTACAAATACAAAGACCTTTATTTTCTTCCAACAAAAACGCTAATCATTGGTGGTTCATTTTAATAGCTTTTAAAATCTGGATAATAGAACCCATGCTACACTGGATAGGGATGGTTTGTGTTACGTTTGTGTTAAACTTGTGTTATATTTATGTTATATTTGTGCTAAATATACATGAAACTTATGAAATTTTGTGCTAAATTTGCACGGAACATACAAAAATTTGTGCTAAATTTGCACGGAACATGGAAATATTATAACGCATCAATCTATATAACTACATGGTTTAAACATGTTAGAATATATAGCTGATGAAGCAACTAGGAGAAGAAAAAATATTTAGTCTTATAATATTCAGTATATTATAAGAAAAAATATCTCGTGCGAGATAAGAATTGCTACTAAAGGAAGAGTTTTCCTTTAGTAATAAAACTCTTCCTTTAGTATTTACGCACGAGAATTTTAAAATATGAATGTTAATAATAGTACGCTCCAATAAAAACATGGAGCTTGGAGGATAGTCACAAATGGTTTGGTCCGGAGTTGTATAGTCGGAGAAGAAAACATAGAATAATTAGTAATATTATTAAATAACAAGTTGGTGGTTATCGCTCCGAGTTTTGACAAGATCGGATGGTTATCGATCCAATTAGCAATATTATTAAATAACTCGTGCGTAAATACTAAAGGAAGAGTTTTATTACGCACGAGATAAGAATTGCTACTAAAGGAAGAGTTTTATTACGCACGTAAATACTCATGTTCTTCCGTTTTTTTTTTCTAAATTTAACTTAATTACATTCAATAAATTGTTTAGATATAAAATTTTACTAATTAAACTTAACAGTCTAAAGTTTATTGTATTTTTTTGTAAAATATTTTAATACTACAATAATAAATAATGTTTTTTTTAAAATAAGAAATTAAAACTAAAATAATTATTACAATAAGAGGTTTATATCAATAGGTATGCCATCAAATATAAATTTTATCTATAACTACTAAAATATGAATTTATTTACTTATTTAGTCCAAATTTAAATTTTAAATACAATTTTATTTTTAAGAAATTGGGGTTTCGAGAGAAAAGGATATGAAGAAAAAGAGAATTAGTACTAAATATCTTAAAATGTGCGATATAAATATAAACCGTAAAAAAGAAGCGGAAGCGGACTCCATATATGGAGGCCCTGGGTTACACAAAATTAATATCGTGGAGAAGAATTGGTTCAATAATTATGCATTTCATTCGAGTCCAGTCTAACCCAGGGCCAGCATAATTTTGTAGAGGACTGGAGCTGGATGTAAAAAATTATTAAGAATGAGGGTTAATGAGGGAGCTACACGTGGAGAGATAAAGGGATGTGGTCCTCTAAAAGATAACATTAGGGGTGTTAAACGTGTTTGTTAAATTGATTCCACCCATGTGCATGCATTTAGCTCTTGTCTGTCACTATCTTTTAGATTTAGATTTATATTTTTCTTTTCCTTTTGTTTTTGTTGTTGTGTGTGATTTCTAGGACGTTCTCACTTTTCACGCTAAATAGGTAGCTTTCTGTTTAAGCAATTCTATAAAATACTCTTTCCACTCATACCCATTCTATATAGAAATAATTATATTTCGATTATAACTGTTTTTATTTTTAATATATTACCTTCAGTTATAGTATAATTTACTAATCCAGTTATTATTATTAATATTCCGAACAAGTTTATAATATTTTTAAAAGTATATAACTTTTTCATTCTAAATTACATGGGGTTTTAAGGTTATATACTATATTTTATGGAAGTTAATAATTATTTATAAAGAACAAAAAATAGATTTGTTTAACCATAATAAATAATATTAAATTTTGCATTGATATGCGAGAACAACCTGCATTGTAGGATAAAAATTATTTTCTAAAACGACATGTATTTTGGGACGAAAGGAATATCAATTTCATAAAAATATAAAAATGAATTAAAGAAAAATGGTTCATACAACTTAATATACTGAATATTATAAGACTAAATATGTTTTCTTCTCCTAGTTGCTTCATCAGCTATATATTCTAACATGTTTAAACCATGTAGTTATATAGATTGATGCGTTATAATATTTCCATGTTTATTTTCTTCCAACAAAACCGCTAATCATTGGTGGTTCATTTTAATAGCTTTTAAAATCTGGATAATAGAACCCATGCTACACTGGATAGGGATGGTTTGTGTTACGTTTGTGTTACGTTTGTGTTAAACTTGTGTTATATTTATGTTATATTTATGTTATATTTGTGCTAAATATACATGAAACTTATGAAATTTTGTGCTAAATTTGCACGGAACATACAAAAATTTGTGCTAAATTTGCATGGAACATGGAAATATTATAACGCATCAATCTATATAACTACATGGTTTAAACATGTTAGAATATATAGCTGATGAAGCAACTAGGAGAAGAAAAAATATTTAGTCTTATAATATTCAGTATATTATAAGAAAAAATATCTTGTGCGAGATAAGAATTGCTACTAAAGGAAGAGTTTTCCTTTAGTAATAAAACTCTTCCTTTAGTATTTACGCACGAGAATTTTAAAATATGAATGTTAATAATAGTACGCTCCAATAAAAACATGGAGCTTGGAGGATAGTCACAAATGGTTTGGTCCGGAGTTGTATAGTCGGAGAAGAAAACATAGAATAATTAGTAATATTATTAAATAACAAGTTGGTGGTTATCGCTCCGAGTTTTGACAAGATCGGATGGTTATCGATCCAATTAGCAATATTATTAAATAACTCGTGCGTAAATACTAAAGGAAGAGTTTTATTACGCACGAGATAAGAATTGCTACTAAAGGAAGAGTTTTATTACGCACGTAAATACTCATGTTCTTCCGTTTTTTTTTCTAAATTTAACTTAATTACATTCAATAAATTGTTTAGATATAAAATTTTACTAATTAAACTTAACAGTCTAAAGTTTATTGTATTTTTCTGTAAAATATTTTAATACTACAATAATAAATAATGTTTTTTTTTAAAATAAGAAATTAAAACTAAAATAATTATTACAATAAGAGGTTTATATCAATAGGTATGCCATCAAATATAAATTTTATCTATAACTACTAAAATATGAATTTATTTACTTATTTAGTCCAAATTTAAATTTTAAATACAATTTTATTTTTAAGAAATTGGGGTTTCGAGAGAAAAGGATATGAAGAAAAAGAGAATTAGTACTAAATATTTTAAAATGTGCGATATAAATATAAACCGTAAAAAAGAAGCGGAAGCGGACTCCATATATGCTGGCCCTGGGTTACACAAAATTAATATCGTGGAGAAGAATTGGTTCAATAATTATGCATTTCATTCGAGTCCAGTCTAACCCAGGGCCAGCATAATTTTGTAGAGGACTGGAGCTGGATGTACAAAATTATTAAGAATGAGGGTTAATGAGGGAGTTACACGTGGAGAGATAAAGGGATGTGGTCCTCTAAAAGATAACATTAGGGGTGTTAAACGTGTTTGTTAAATTGATTCCACCCATGTGCATGCATTTAGCTCTTGTCTGTCACTATCTTTTAGATTTAGATTTATATTTTTCTTTTCCTTTTGTTTTTGTTGTTGTGTGTGATTTCTAGGACGTTCTCACTTTTCACGCTAAATAGGTAGCTTTCTGTTTAAGCAATTCTATAAAATACTCTTTCCACTCATACCCATTCTATATAGAAATAATTATATTTCGATTATAACTGTTTTTATTTTTAATATATTACCTTCAGTCATAGTATAATTTACTAATCCAGTTATTATTATTAATATTCCGAACAAGTTTATAATATTTTTAAAAGTATATAACTTTTTCATTCTAAATTACATGGGGTTTTAAGGTTATATACTATATTTTATGGAAGTTAATAATTATTTATAAAAAACAAAAAATAGATTTGTTTAACCATAATAAATAATATTAAATTTTGCATTGATATGCGAGAACAACCTGCATTGTAGGATAAAAATTATTTTCTAAAACGACATGTATTTTGGGACGAAAGGAATATCAATTTCATAAAAATATAAAAATGAATTAAAGAAAAATGGTTCATACAACTTAATATACTGAATATTATAAGACTAAATATTTTTTCTTCTCCTAGTTGCTTCATCAGCTATATATTCTAACATGTTTAAACCATGTAGTTATATAGATTGATGCGTTATAATATTTCCATGTTTATTTTCTTCCAACAAAACCGCTAATCATTGGTGGTTCATTTTAATAGCTTTTAAAATCTGGATAATAGAACCCATGCTACACTGGATAGGGATGGTTTGTGTTACGTTTGTGTTACGTTTGTGTTAAACTTGTGTTATATTTATGTTATATTTATGTTATATTTGTGCTAAATATACATGAAACTTATGAAATTTTGTGCTAAATTTGCACGGAACATACAAAAATTTGTGCTAAATTTGCACGGAACATGGAAATATTATAACGCATCAATCTATATAACTACATGGTTTAAACATGTTAGAATATATAGCTGATGAAGCAACTAGGAGAAGAAAAAATATTTAGTCTTATAATATTCAGTATATTATAAGAAAAAATATCTCGTGCGAGATAAGAATTGCTACTAAAGGAAGAGTTTTCCTTTAGTAATAAAACTCTTCCTTTAGTATTTACGCACGAGAATTTTAAAATATGAATATTAATAATAGTACGCTCCAATAAAAACATGGAGCTTGGAGGATAGTCACAAATGGTTTGGTCCGGAGTTGTATAGTCGGAGAAGAAAACATAGAATAATTAGTAATATTATTAAATAACAAGTTGGTGGTTATCGCTCCGAGTTTTGACAAGATCGGATGGTTATCGATCCAATTAGTAATATTATTAAATAACTCGTGCGTAAATACTAAAGGAAGAGTTTTATTACGCACGAGATAAGAATTGCTACTAAAAGAAGAGTTTTATTACGCACGTAAATACTCATGTTCTTCCGTTTTTTTTTCTAAATTTAACTTAATTACATTCAATAAATTGTTTAGATATAAAATTTTACTAATTAAACTTAACAGTCTAAAGTTTATTGTATTTTTCTGTAAAATATTTTAATACTACAATAATAAATAATGTTTTTTTTTAAAATAAGAAATTAAAACTAAAATAATTATTACAATAAGAGGTTTATATCAATAGGTATGCCATCAAATATAAATTTTATCTATAACTACTAAAATATGAATTTATTTACTTATTTAGTCCAAATTTAAATTTTAAATACAATTTTATTTTTAAGAAATTGGGGTTTCGAGAGAAAAGGATATGAAGAAAAAGAGAATTAGTACTAAATATTTTAAAATGTGCGATATAAATATAAACCGTAAAAAAGAAGCGGAAGCGGACTCCATATATGCTGGCCCTGGGTTACACAAAATTAATATCGTGGAGAAGAATTGGTTCAATAATTATGCATTTCATTCGAGTCCAGTCTAACCCAGGGCCAGCATAATTTTGTAGAGGACTGGAGCTGGATGTACAAAATTATTAAGAATGAGGGTTAATGAGGGAGCTACACGTGGAGAGATAAAGGGATGTGGTCCTCTAAAAGATAACATTAGGGGTGTTAAACGTGTTTGTTAAATTGATTCCACCCATGTGCATGCATTTAGCTCTTGTCTGTCACTATCTTTTAGATTTAGATTTATATTTTTCTTTTCCTTTTGTTTTTGTTGTTGTGTGTGATTTCTAGGACGTTCTCACTTTTCACGCTAAATAGGTTGCTTTGTGTTTAAGCAATTCTATAAAATACTCTTTCCACTCATACCCATTCTATATAGAAATAATTATATTTCGATTATAACTGTTTTTATTTTTAATATATTACCTTCAGTTATAGTATAATTTACTAATCCAGTTATTATTATTAATATTCCGAACAAGTTTATAATATTTTTAAAAGTATATAACTTTTTCATTCTAAATTACATGGGGTTTTAAGGTTATATACTATATTTTATGGAACTTAATAATTATTTATAAAAAACAAAAAATAGATTTGTTTAACCATAATAAATAATATTAAATTTTGCATTGATATGCGAGAACAACCTGCATTGTAGGATAAAAATTATTTTCTAAAACGACATGTATTTTGGGACGAAAGGAATATCAATTTCATAAAAATATAAAAATGAATTAAAGAAAAATGGTTCATACAACTTAATATACTGAATATTATAAGACTAAATATTTTTTCTTCTCCTAGTTGCTTCATCAGCTATATATTCTAACATGTTTAAACCATGTAGTTATATAGATTGATGCGTTATAATATTTCCATGTTTATTTTCTTCCAACAAAACCGCTAATCATTGGTGGTTCATTTTAATAGCTTTTAAAATCTGGATAATAGAACCCATGCTACACTGGATAGGGATGGTTTGTGTTACGTTTGTGTTACGTTTGTGTTAAACTTGTGTTATATTTATGTTATATTTATGTTATATTTGTGCTAAATATACATGAAACTTATGAAATTTTGTGCTAAATTTGCACGGAACATACAAAAATTTGTGCTAAATTTGCACGGAACATGGAAATATTATAACACATCAATCTATATAACTACATGGTTTAAACATGTTAGAATATATAGCTGATGAAGCAACTAGGAGAAGAAAAAATATTTAGTCTTATAATATTCAGTATATTATAAGAAAAAATATCTCGTGCGAGATAAGAATTGCTACTAAAGGAAGAGTTTTCCTTTAGTAATAAAACTCTTCCTTTAGTATTTACGCACGAGAATTTTAAAATATGAATGTTAATAATAGTACGCTCCAATAAAAACATGGAGCTTGGAGGATAGTAACAAATGGTTTGGTCCGGAGTTGTATAGTCGGAGAAGAAAACATAGAATAATTAGTAATATTATTAAATAACAAGTTGGTGGTTATCGCTCCGAGTTTTGACAAGATCGGATGGTTATCGATCCAATTAGTAATATTATTAAATAACTCGTGCGTAAATACTAAAGGAAGAGTTTTATTACGCACGAGATAAGGATTGCTACTAAAGGAAGAGTTTTATTACGCACGTAAATACTCATGTTCTTCCGTTTTTTTTTCTAAATTTAACTTAATTACATTCAATAAATTGTTTAGATATAAAATTTTACTAATTAAACTTAACAGTCTAAAGTTTATTGTATTTTTCTGTAAAATATTTTAATACTACAATAATAAATCATGTTTTTTTTTTTAAAATAAGAAATTAAAACTAAAATAATTATTACAATAAGAGGTTTATATCAATAGGTATGCCATCAAATATAAATTTTATCTATAACTACTAAAATATGAATTTATTTACTTATTTAGTCCAAATTTAAATTTTAAATACAATTTTATTTTTAAGAAATTGGGGTTTCGAGAGAAAAGGATATGAAGAAAAAGAGAATTAGTACTAAATATTTTAAAATGTGCGATATAAATATAAACCGTAAAAAAGAAGCGGAAGCGGACTCCATATATGCTGGCCCTGGGTTACACAAAATTAATATCGTGGAGAAGAATTGGTTCAATAATTATGCATTTCATTCGAGTCCAGTCTAACCCAGGGCCAGCATAATTTTGTAGAGGACTGGAGCTGGATGTACAAAATTATTAAGAATGAGGGTTAATGAGGGAGCTACACGTGGAGAGATAAAGGGATGTGGTCCTCTAAAAGATAACATTAGGGGTGTTAAACATGTTTGTTAAATTGATTCCACCCATGTGCATGCATTTAGCTCTTGTCTGTCACTATCTTTTAGATTTAGATTTATATTTTTCTTTTCCTTTTGTTTTTGTTGTTGTGTGTGATTTCTAGGACGTTCTCACTTTTCACGCTAAATAGATAGCTTTATGTTTAAGCAATTCTATAGAATACTCTTTCCACTCATACCCATTCTATATAGAAATAATTATATTTCGATTATAACTGTTTTTATTTTTAATATATTACCTTCACTTATAGTATAATTTACTAATCCAGTTATTATTATTAATATACCGAACAAGTTTATAATATTTTTAAAAGTATATAACTTTTTCATTCTAAATTACATGGGGTTTTAAGGTTATATACTATATTTTATGGAAGTTAATAATTATTTATAAAAAACAAAAAATAGATTTGTTTAACCATAATAAATAATATTAAATTTTGCATTGATATGCGAGAACAACCTGCATTGTAGGATAAAAATTATTTTCTAAAACGACATGTATTTTGGGACGAAAGGAATATCAATTTCATAAAAATATAAAAATGAATTAAAGAAAAATGGTTCATACAACTTAATATACTGAATATTATAAGACTAAATATTTTTTCTTCTCCTAGTTGCTTCATCAGCTATATATTCTAACATGTTTAAACCATGTAGTTATATAGATTGATGCGTTATAATATTTCCATGTTTATTTTCTTCCAACAAAACCGCTAATCATTGGTGGTTCATTTTAATAGCTTTTAAAATCTGGATAATAGAACCCATGCTACACTGGATAGGGATGGTTTGTGTTACGTTTGTGTTACGTTTGTGTTAAACTTGTGTTATATTTATGTTATATTTATGTTATATTTGTGCTAAATATACATGAAACTTATGAAATTTTGTGCTAAATTTGCACGGAACATACAAAAATTTGTGCTAAATTTGCACGGAACATGGAAATATTATAACGCATCAATCTATATAACTACATGGTTTAAACATGTTAGAATATATAGCTGATGAAGCAACTAGGAGAAGAAAAAATATTTAGTCTTATAATATTCAGTATATTATAAGAAAAAATATCTCGTGCGAGATAAGAATTGCTACTAAAGGAAGAGTTTTCCTTTAGTAATAAAACTCTTCCTTTAGTATTTACGCACGAGAATTTTAAAATATGAATGTTAATAATAGTACGCTCCAATAAAAACATGGAGCTTGGAGGATAGTCACAAATGGTTTGGTCCGGAGTTGTATAGTCGGAGAAGAAAACATAGAATAATTAGTAATATTATTAAATAACAAGTTGGTGGTTATCGCTCCGAGTTTTGACAAGATCGGATGGTTATCGATCCAATTAGTAATATTATTAAATAACTCGTGCGTAAATACTAAAGGAAGAGTTTTATTACGCACGAGATAAGAATTGCTACTAAAGGAAGAGTTTTATTATGCACGTAAATACTCATGTTCTTCCGTTTTTTTTTTCTAAATTTAACTTAATTACATTCAATAAATTGTTTAGATATAAAATTTTACTAATTAAACTTAACAGTCTAAAGTTTATTGTACAATAATAAATAATGTTTTTTTTTTAAAATAAGAAATTAAAACTAAAATAATTATTACAATAAGAGGTTTATATCAATAGGTATGCCATCAAATATAAATTTTATCTATAACTACTAAAATATGAATTTATTTACTTATTTAGTCCAAATTTAAATTTTAAATACAATTTTATTTTTAAGAAATTGGGGTTTCGAGAGAAAAGGATATGAAGAAAAAGAGAATTAGTACTAAATATTTTAAAATGTGCGATATAAATATAAACCGTAAAAAAGAAGCGGAAGCGGACTCCATATATGCTGGCCCTGGGTTACACAAAATTAATATCGTGGAGAAGAATTGGTTCAATAATTATGCATTTCATTCGAGTCCAGTCTAACCCAGGGCCAGCATAATTTTGTAGAGGACTGGAGCTGGATGTACAAAATTATTAAGAATGAGGGTTAATGAGGGAGCTACACGTGGAGAGATAAAGGGATGTGGTCCTCTAAAAGATAACATTAGGGGTGTTAAACGTGTTTGTTAAATTGATTCCACCCATGTGCATGCATTTAGCTCTTGTCTGTCACTATCTTTTAGATTTAGATTTATATTTTTCTTTTCCTTTTGTTTTTGTTGTTGTGTGTGATTTCTAGGACGTTCTCACTTTTCTCGCTAAATAGGTAGCTTTGTGTTTAAGCAATTCTATAAAATACTATTTCCACTCATACCCATTCTATATAGAAATAATTATATTTCGATTATAACTGTTTTTATTTTTAATATATTACCTTCAGTTATAGTATAATTTACTAATCCAGTTATTATTATTAATATTCCGAACAAGTTTATAATATTTTTAAAAGTATATAACTTTTTCATTCTAAATTACATGGGGTTTTAAGGTTATATACTATATTTTATGGAAGTTAATAATTATTTATAAAAAACAAAAAATAGATTTGTTTAACCATAATAAATAATATTAAATTTTGCATTGATATGCGAGAACAACCTGCATTGTAGGATAAAAATTATTTTCTAAAACGACATGTATTTTGGGACGAAAGGAATATCAATTTCATAAAAATATAAAAATGAATTAAAGAAAAATGGTTCATACAACTTAATATACTGAATATTATAAGACTAAATATTTTTTCTTCTCCTAGTTGCTTCATCAGCTATATATTCTAACATGTTTAAACCATGTAGTTATATAGATTGATGCGTTATAATATTTCCATGTTTATTTTCTTCCAACAAAACCGCTAATCATTGGTGGTTCATTTTAATAGCTTTTAAAATCTGGATAATAGAACCCATGCTACACTGGATAGGGATGGTTTGTGTTACGTTTGTGTTACGTTTGTGTTAAACTTGTGTTATATTTATGTTATATTTATGTTATATTTGTGCTAAATATACATGAAACTTATGAAATTTTGTGCTAAATTTGCACGGAACATACAAAAATTTGTGCTAAATTTGCACGGACCATGGAAATATTATAACGCATCAATCTATATTACTACATGGTTTAAACATGTTAGAATATATAGCTGATGAAGCAACTAGGAGAAGAAAAAATATTTAGTCTTATAATATTCAGTATATTAAGTTGTATGAACCATTTTTCTTTAATTCATTTTTATATTTGTGTTATGTATTTTTAACTCTATTCACTGTAGCACAAACTTATTCGGTGTAGTTTTATTTATTTTAGGTCAATAAACTTTTGATCGAGAAAACAAAATCCATTCCTGGAGCTACAGTGGAAAACAACAAATTCTGTGTTTCTGTACATTATCGTAATGTGAATGAAAAGGTAAAAAAATGTTCAATTCTACAACCATGTTATTAAAATTTTAATTGATTTTAAAAGTTTATTAATTTTTTTTTGTCTTTTTCAGAAATGGCCGGTACTAGCTGAGCAGGTTAAGTCTGTCCTCAATATGTACCCAAAGCTAAGACTTTCTCAGGGAAGAAAGGTAGTAAATTACTATCTTCTTATTGCTTACTTTGAAATTTTTTGTCTTGTAATAATATTTTGTGCCAAACAGTCCCTTACATTGATCTCAATAAACAGGTGTTAGAAATCCGACCTACTATCAAATGGGACAAAGGCAAAGCAATAGAGTTTCTGTTGGAATCATTGGGTGAGTGTTATGGTTGTAAACGTGTATAAAGCATATTATAAACATATTTTTTTTAACAAAAATTATATTTTATAGGGTTTGGAAACTCTAAGGACGTTTTGCCGATCTACATTGGTGACGATCGAACCGACGAAGATGCATTTAAAGTCTTGCGCGATAGAGATCAGGGTTTTGGAATTCTTGTTTCAAAAGTTTCCAAAGAAACACATGCTTCTTACACTCTACAAGAACCTGAAGAGGTGAAATGTTTTTTGAAACATTTGGTTGAATGGAAGCAATTGAAATATAAAAATGAATTAAAGAAAAATGGTTCATACAACTTAATATACTGAATATTATAAGACTAAATATTTTTTCTTCTCCTAGTTGCTTCATCAGCTATATATTCTAACATGTTTAAACCATGTAGTTATATAGATTGATGCGTTATAATATTTCCATGTTCCGTGCAAATTTAGCACAAATTTTTGTATGTTCCGTGCAAATTTAGCACAAAATTTCATAAGTTTCATGTATATTTTTGTGTTATGTATTTTTAACTCTATTCACTGTAGCACAAACTTATTCGGTGTAGTTTTATTTATTTTAGGTCAATAAACTTTTGATCGAGAAAACAAAATCCATTCCTGGAGCTACAGTGGAAAACAACAAATTCTGTGTTTCTGTACATTATCGTAATGTGAATGAAAAGGTAAAAAAATGTTCAATTCTACAACCATGTTATTAAAATTTTAATTGATTTTAAAAGTTTATTAATTTTTTTTTGTCTTTTTCAGAAATGGCCGGTACTAGCTGAGCAGGTTAAGTCTGTCCTCAATATGTACCCAAAGCTAAGACTTTCTCAGGGAAGAAAGGTAGTAAATTACTATCTTCTTATTGCTTACTTTGAAATTTTTTGTCTTGTAATAATATTTTGTGCCAAACAGTCCCTTACATTGATCTCAATAAACAGGTGTTAGAAATCCGACCTACTATCAAATGGGACAAATGCAAAGCAATAGAGTTTCTGTTGGAATCATTGGGTGAGTGTTATGGTTGTAAACGTGTATAAAGCATATTATAAACATATTTTTTTTAACAAAAATTATATTTTATAGGGTTTGGAAACTCTAAGGACGTTTTGCCGATCTACATTGGTGACGATCGAACCGACGAAGATGCATTTAAAGTCTTGCGCGATAGAGATCAGGGTTTTGGAATTCTTGTTTCAAAAGTTTCCAAAGAAACACATGCTTCTTACACTCTACAAGAACCTGAAGAGGTGAAATGTTTTTTGAAACATTTGGTTGAATGGAAGCAATTGAAATATAAAAATGAATTAAAGAATAATGGTTCATACAACTTAATATACTGAATATTATAAGACTAAATATTTTTTCTTCTCCTAGTTGCTTCATCAGCTATATATTCTAACATGTTTAAACCATGTAGTTATATAGATTGATGCGTTATAATATTTCCATGTTCCGTGCAAATTTAGCACAAATTTTTGTATGTTCCGTGCAAATTTAGCACAAAATTTCGTAAGTTTCATGTATATTTTTGTGTTATGTATTTTTAACTCTATTCACTGTAGCACAAACTTATTCGGTGTAGTTTTATTTATTTTAGGTCAATAAACTTTTGATCGAGAAAACAAAATCCATTCCTGGAGCTACAGTGGAAAACAACAAATTCTGTGTTTCTGTACATTATCGTAATGTGAATGAAAAGGTAAAAAAATGTTCAATTCTACAACCATGTTATTAAAATTTTAATTGATTTTAAAAGTTTATTAATTTTTTTTTGTCTTTTTCAGAAATGGCCGGTACTAGCTGAGCAGGTTAAGTCTGTCCTCAATATGTACCCAAAGCTAAGACTTTCTCAGGGAAGAAAGGTAGTAAATTACTATCTTCTTATTGCTTACTTTGAAATTTTTTGTCTTGTAATAATATTTTGTGCCAAACAGTCCCTTACATTGATCTCAATAAACAGGTGTTAGAAATCCGACCTACTATCAAATGGGACAAATGCAAAGCAATAGAGTTTCTGTTGGAATCATTGGGTGAGTGTTATGGTTGTAAACGTGTATAAAGCATATTATAAACATATTTTTTTTAACAAAAATTATATTTTATAGAGTTTGGAAACTCTAAGGACGTTTTGCCGATCTACATTGGTGACGATCGAACCGACGAAGATGCATTTAAAGTCTTGCGCGATAGAGATCAGGGTTTTGGAATTCTTGTTTCAAAAGTTTCCAAAGAAACACATGCTTCTTACACTCTACAAGAACCTGAAGAGGTGAAATGTTTTTTGAAACATTTGGTTGAATGGAAGCAATTGAAATATAAAAATGAATTAAAGAATAATGGTTCATACAACTTAATATACTGAATATTATAAGACTAAATATTTTTTCTTCTCCTAGTTGCTTCATCAGCTATATATTCTAACATGTTTAAACCATGTAGTTATATAGATTGATGCGTTATAATATTTCCATGTTCCGTGCAAATTTAGCACAAATATTTGTATGTTCCGTGCAAATTTAGCACAAAATTTCGTAAGTTTCATGTATATTTTTGTGTTATGTATTTTTAACTCTATTCACTGTAGCACAAACTTATTCGGTGTAGTTTTATTTATTTTAGGTCAATAAACTTTTGATCGAGAAAACAAAATCCATTCCTGGAGCTACAGTGGAAAACAACAAATTCTGTGTTTCTGTACATTATCGTAATGTGAATGAAAAGGTAAAAAAATGTTCAATTCTACAACCATGTTATTAAAATTTTAATTGATTTTAAAAGTTTATTAATTTTTTTTTGTCTTTTTCAGAAATGGCCGGTACTAGCTGAGCAGGTTAAGTCTGTCCTCAATATGTACCCAAAGCTAAGACTTTCTCAGGGAAGAAAGGTAGTAAATTACTATCTTCTTATTGCTTACTTTGAAATTTTTTGTCTTGTAATAATATTTTGTGCCAAACAGTCCCTTACATTGATCTCAATAAACAGGTGTTAGAAATCCGACCTACTATCAAATGGGACAAAGGCAAAGCAATAGAGTTTCTGTTGGAATCATTGGGTGAGTGTTATGGTTGTAAACGTGTATAAAGCATATTATAAACATATTTTTTTTAACAAAAATTATATTTTATAGGGTTTGGAAACTCTAAGGACGTTTTGCCGATCTACATTGGTGACGATCGAACCGACGAAGATGCATTTAAAGTCTTGCGCGATAGAGATCAGGGTTTTGGAATTCTTGTTTCAAAAGTTTCCAAAGAAACACATGCTTCTTACACTCTACAAGAACCTGAAGAGGTGAAATGTTTTTTGAAACATTTGGTTGAATGGAAGCAATTGAAATATAAAAATGAATTAAAGAAAAATGGTTCATACAACTTAATATACTGAATATTATAAGACTAAATATTTTTTCTTCTCCTAGTTGCTTCATCAGCTATATATTCTAACATGTTTAAACCATGTAGTTATATAGATTGATGCGTTATAATATTTCCATGTTCCGTGCAAATTTAGCACAAATTTTTGTATGTTCCGTGCAAATTTAGCACAAAATTTCGTAAGTTTCATGTATATTTTTGTGTTATGTATTTTTAACTCTATTCACTGTAGCACAAACTTATTCGGTGTAGTTTTATTTATTTTAGGTCAATAAACTTTTGATCGAGAAAACAAAATCCATTCCTGGAGCTACAGTGGAAAACAACAAATTCTGTGTTTCTGTACATTATCGTAATGTGAATGAAAAGGTAAAAAAATATTCAATTCTACAACCATGTTATTAAAATTTTAATTGATTTTAAAAGTTTATTAATTTTTTTTGTCTTTTTCAGAAATGGCCGGTACTAGCTGAGCAGGTTAAGTCTGTCCTCAATATGTACCCAAAGCTAAGACTTTCTCAGGGAAGAAAGGTAGTAAATTACTATCTTCTTATTGCTTACTTTGAAATTTTTTGTCTTGTAATAATATTTTGTGCCAAACAGTCCCTTACATTGATCTCAATAAACAGGTGTTAGAAATCCGACCTACTATCAAATGGGACAAAGGCAAAGCAATAGAGTTTCTGTTGGAATCATTGGGTGAGTGTTATGGTTGTAAACGTGTATAAAGCATATTATAAACATATTTTTTTTAACAAAAATTATATTTTATAGGGTTTGGAAACTCTAAGGACGTTTTGCCGATCTACATTGGTGACGATCGAACCAACGAAGATGCATTTAAAGTCTTGCGCGATAGAGATCAGGGTTTTGGAATTCTTGTTTCAAAAGTTTCCAAAGAAACACATGCTTCTTACACTCTACAAGAACCTGAAGAGGTGAAATGTTTTTTGAAACATTTGGTTGAATGGAAGCAATTGAAATATAAAAATGAATTAAAGAAAAATGGTTCATACAACTTAATATACTGAATATTATAAGACTAAATATTTTTTCTTCTCCTAGTTGCTTCATCAGCTATATATTCTAACATGTTTAAACCATGTAGTTATATAGATTGATGCGTTATAATATTTCCATGTTCCGTGCAAATTTAGCACAAATTTTTGTATGTTCCGTGCAAATTTAGCACAAAATTTCGTAAGTTTCATGTATATTTTTGTGTTATGTATTTTTAACTCTATTCACTGTAGCACAAACTTATTCGGTGTAGTTTTATTTATTTTAGGTCAATAAACTTTTGATCGAGAAAACAAAATCCATTCCTGGAGCTACAGTGGAAAACAACAAATTCTGTGTTTCTGTACATTATCGTAATGTGAATGAAAAGGTTAAAAAATGTTCAATTCTACAACCATGTTATTAAAATTTTAATTGATTTTAAAAGTTTATTAAATTTTTTTTGTGTTTTTCAGAAATGGCCGGTACTAGCTGAGCAGGTTAAGTCTGTCCTCAATATGTACCCAAAGCTAAGACTTTCTCAGGGAAGAAAGGTAGTAAATTACTATCTTCTTATTGCTTACTTTGAAATTTTTTGTCTTGTAATAATATTTTGTGCCAAACAGTCCCTTACATTGATCTCAATAAACAGGTGTTAGAAATCCGACCTACTATCAAATGGGACAAAGGCAAAGCAATAGAGTTTCTGTTGGAATCATTGGGTGAGTGTTATGGTTGTAAACGTGTATAAAGCATATTATAAACATATTGTTTTTAACAAAAATTATATTTTATAGGGTTTGGAAACTCTAAGGACGTTTTGCCGATCTACATTGGTGACGATCGAACCGACGAAGATGCATTTAAAGTCTTGCGCGATAGAGATCAGGGTTTTGGAATTCTTGTTTCAAAAGTTTCCAAAGAAACACATGCTTCTTACACTCTACAAGAACCTGAAGAGGTGAAATGTTTTTTGAAACATTTGGTTGAATGGAAGCAATTGAAATATAAAAATGAATTAAAGAAAAATGGTTCATACAACTTAATATACTGAATATTATAAGACTAAATATTTTTTCTTCTCCTAGTTGCTTCATCAGCTATATATTCTAACATGTTTAAACCATGTAGTTATATAGATTGATGCGTTATAATATTTCCATGTTCCGTGCAAATTTAGCACAAATTTTTGTATGTTCCGTGCAAATTTAGCACAAAATTTCATAAGTTTCATGTATATTTTTGTGTTATGTATTTTTAACTCTATTCACTGTAGCACAAACTTATTCGGTGTAGTTTTATTTATTTTAGGTCAATAAACTTTTGATCGAGAAAACAAAATCCATTCCTGGAGCAACAGTGGAAAACAACAAATTCTGTGTTTCTGTACATTATCGTAATGTGAATGAAAAAGTAAAAAAATGTTCAATTCTACAACCATGTTATTAAAATTTTAATTGATTTTAAAAGTTTATTAATTTTTTTTTTGTCTTTTTCAGAAATGGCCGGTACTAGCTGAGCAGGTTAAGTCTGTCCTCAATATGTACCCAAAGCTAAGACTTTCTCAGGGAAGAAAGGTAGTAAATTACTATCTTCTTATTGCTTACTTTGAAATTTTTTGTCTTGTAATAATATTTTGTGCCAAACAGTCCCTTACATTGATCTCAATAAACAGGTGTTAGAAATCCGACCTACTATCAAATGGGACAAAGGCAAAGCAATAGAGTTTCTGTTGGAATCATTGGGTGAGTGTTATGGTTGTAAACGTGTATAAAGCATATTATAAACATATTTTTTTTAACAAAAATTATATTTTATAGGGTTTGGAAACTCTAAGGACGTTTTGCCGATCTACATTGGTGACGATCGAACCGACGAAGATGCATTTAAAGTCTTGCGCGATAGAGATCAGGGTTTTGGAATTCTTGTTTCAAAAGTTTCCAAAGAAACACATGCTTCTTACACTCTACAAGAACCTGAAGAGGTGAAATGTTTTTTGAAACATTTAGTTGAATGGAAGCAATTGAAATATAAAAATGAATTAAAGAAAAATGGTTCATACAACTTAATATACTGAATATTATAAGACTAAATATTTTTTCTTCTCCTAGTTGCTTCATCAGCTATATATTCTAACATGTTTAAACCATGTAGTTATATAGATTGATGCGTTATAATATTTCCATGTTCCGTGCAAATTTAGCACAAATTTTTGTATGTTCCGTGCAAATTTAGCACAAAATTTCATAAGTTTCATGTATATTTAGCACAAATATAACATAAATATAACATAAATATAACACAAGTTTAACACAAACGTAACACAAACCATCCCTATCCAGTGTAGCATGGGTTCTATTATCCAGATTTTAAAAGCTATTAAAATGAACCACCAATGATTAGCGGTTTTGTTGGAAGAAAATAAAGGTCTTTGTATTTGTAGTTGTCAATAGGTGATTGGGAATAGTAAAATACTACCAAACCAACCGCTACCGGACCAAATAGTATGCTTTTCTTAAGCGTTTAGTTTAGTAGAAAAATAAAAAATATAAACAGCACAACCTCTAAAAAGCAAAACAAAACCAACCAAACTTGCAGTGACCAGACTAAATACTCTATATAAGAAAAACATTTACCATTTTATTTTCTCTTAATTGTATTTTATTATTTAAGTTCGATAACATATATAATTTATCAAATAAACAAAGGTAATATACTTCCATGGATCTGGAGAATCAACTCATTCAAAGAAAGTACAAGTTCATAGAACTTATAACTTTCAAAGTTATTGGATAAGCTTACAAAGCGTTACTCGTACTATTATTTATAGCGTTGATTTTCAAGAAGATGCAGGACCATGATTGTACAACACCTTATTCGTTGGTAAGTGGTGGGGGTGGGGTCTGCATAGATCACTAACTCCACAGGCTAATAACTAATAATAATAAGTACATTGGAAAGATTAGGTCTAAAGTGATTAAATTTTAATATTTATAGTAATAAGCCATCTCCATTGAATTATTTTCAATCAAATATTTATAAGTGGCGGCATAGGGCTCCTTACCTAAAATAAATCTTTTATAATTTTTTTTAAGGTAGTAATTATTCAAATGATATTAAAATAAAAATTCTACGCCCCCTTACCTAAAATATATATTTTGTAATTTTTTTAAGGCAATAATTATTTAAATAATATTAAAGTAAAAATTTTACGCCCCTTACCTAAAATATATATTATAATTTTTTAAGGTAATAATTATTTAAATATATTAAAGTAAAAATTTAAGATAATAATTATTTTTTAGGAATTTTTTAAATTTAAAGTAATGGTAGAAAAAACTTTAATTTAAAAATTAGTATGTTGATATGTTTTATCTCTTACTTTGATTTAGAAAAAGATATTAGTTGCTGCTTATGAACGAGACAAAATTTAAATCAAAGAAATTAAAGAAAAGGGGGAAAACGAAATTTAAATCAAAGAAATTAAAGAAAAGGGGAAAAGAAAGAACACAATCCGAAGGAGTTTCACCAAATAATTTTTTCAAGGTAGGTATATTTTTTTGTTTTTTTTTTTGAAATTTTATTATTATTTTGATCTTAAAACATTTGATAATCAATATTTTTTTATGATCTGATTTGTGGTGACTTAGGAAAGTGAAAATACATTTCCTTAGTTTTAGATAGCAAAGTTTTTTTTACTCAAATCATTTTTTTTAATTATTTTCTAAAGTATATTTTAAATAATCATTTTCATTTTATTTGTTTATATTTTTTAAAATAATTTTTAATTACCAATATATTAATATTCATTTTTATAAAATATTATTTTTTTAATCTGTTTAAAGACCATATATATATATGGAAATATTTGTTAGTTTTTTAAAATAAAATTATATATTTATATTATAAATTATTTTTAATACAAATTTGATTTTAATTTTATATAATGTTTATATAAAATTTTGATTTTATCTATATGTATTTAAAAATATATTTTTATATTAAAATTGAATTTATTTCCATCGTCAAAAGTATATTTTATACATTTTATTTTTATGTATCTTTTGAAATATCTTTTATATATTAAATGATTTTGTTATATTTTATTTTTTTTAAATATCTTTTAAAAATAATATATTAATAAAAATATCTTAAATATAACAAATTTTATATATTTTTTATAACAAATTTTATTTACTTTTATGTAAATTTTAAAATATTTTTTTAAGATATTAAATTTGGTTTTGTTATATTTTATTTTATTTTATATATCTTTTAAAAATAATATATTAAGATACATTAAGATTTATTGTTAAATATATATATATATATATATATATATATATATTTATATGTAATAATATCATATCATAATAAGATATTTTTATTTATAGACTTATAATGGAGCGTTATTAGAAAAAAACCAAAGAATAGTGTTGGTTCTTCAAGTAGCTCGAGTAATAATAATATGATACCTAATGATGATAGTGTAGAATTTTAGTGTAGAATTTCATTTGAATGAATATATAGTGAGTGATCCGGGACTACGCGAATTTATTAAAATTTATGATAGTAATGTTAGAGATATAATTCGACGAGAATTTTAGCCCCCCCTACTTGAATTCCTAGATCCGCCACTGACATATGAGCTATTATAAGTTAGGTTTTTAAGAATTATTTTAATTCTTCTTGAGTGATATTCATTTTAGACCAAGCGCATATGCGCATTATGATGTGCAGTATAGTATATTAGGGTATATATGAGTCCTATGTGGCATTAAAAGATGCACCCAATGCATCTTTGCTCTGTCCAACTGCAGCATGCCACTTGGCATGCTGAACATGTTGCACGTTTTCACTTTTTTTAAATCGTTTTTTAAACAAACGGTTGGTAAAAAAATAAACAAAATTTACCATTAATTTTTATTTTTTTATATCTACAAATACAGACTTAGTTTGTTTGATTTGTACACCGATTTTTTTTGAGTTATTTATTTATTTAATATTTTCAAAATGATTTTCCGAATATTATAGTAAGTTAAAAAAGGAAATTATACCATGATTTATAATTTCTTGAGATCTATAAATAGAGTTTTGGTTTGTTTTATTCGAACACCAAAAAAATTTATGTTTTTTTTAATAAGTTTTTTCAAAACAATTTTTGGAATATTTTAGTAAGTACAAGAAATATAAAAAATTATACCATGATTTATAATTTTTGAGGTTTGTTTGATTCGGACCCCGAAATTTTTTAAGTTTTTTTATCAAGTATTTCCTAAACAATTATTGGAACATTTTTGTATTTAACAAAAATAAAAAAATTATACCATGAGGTAAGGTTTTTTGATTTTCTAGGTTTTTCTTTTTTATTTTTTTTTCTTCTTGTCTGAATAAATATAAAAATCAAGAAACCCATTTATGTATATGTAACTGTTTGTTTATGATTTCGGATTTTAATTTTGTATTCTTATGAATCTGTAGAGACTTGAAGAAAGAGAAACAAAGTATAAAAGGAAGAAAGAGAGAATAAAGCTCAGTCGCAGAAGAGAGAGAAAAGCAAAGAAAGAAGGAGAAATGGGAGAGAGGAGAAAGTGTAAAAAATGTATTTTATAAAGTAGATTAATTAGATTTTATTCTATGTTAAGGTTGTAACGTGTTAAGTTAATATAGATGATACTAATTATCGAATAATTTTGTAATCTTTTAAAATAAAATTTTATTTTTAATAAAACTTAAATTTAATTTATAGATTTAATTAAATTTATAATATATTAAATTTATTTATAGATAATGTTGATTGTGTTCATTTATAAAACTAAATTATAATATATTTAATTTATTTAATTTTGCATTCAATTAAAATTTATTAAAACTAAATTATAATATAAATATAAGTTTAATTATAGTATAATAAAGTTAAATTATAATGTAAACATTTTATTTATAATAAATAATTAAATTATAATAAATATTTAAATTTAGAAATTAAATTTAAATTTGTAAATTGTCTCCACAAATTTATTTATAATAAAAACTTAATTCATAAATTGCGAAAATCAAATACATAGTGGTATTAATTTGTTCGAAAATAAATTTTCGAAAAAATAGCAACCGAAACTTGAAAACACATGCAAAATAAATAAAAATACAAGAAAACACAAATAACAAAGAAACAATTACGATAAATTACATAGTGAAATTATTGAAACCAGAACTTCCACTTGGTCCATCATTTCCATAATCCGTTCCGTCGTTAAATGAAGGTCGATATGTAGCGTGCTCGATGCGTTCACGTATATTTTTCTTTTTTTTGGTCCAAAAGCTTTTCGAGTCCGGAGTCATATTGGTGGTATCAACATTCATGATGCTACAATCATTCGCCTCTTCCACTAATCTATAAGTATCTTGCATATGTCCTATCTTAGTCCGTGTAAGATCATTCGCCTCTTTCATGAGTGTGTTAGCTTCAGCTAGCATTGCTAGAATCTTAGCCAAGCCTTCAGTCCTTTCCGCAGATGCATCGCTATCACTTATCTTTTGTTTATTTTTGTTCCGACGAGCATGATTTCTACCCATGGGCCTATTAATATCAGTAGCGGGTGGATTGGTATCAACTCCGAGATCACAATAAGGTTGTGATTCCGTAAACTGTTGTTCAGAATCCGTATCAATAGGACGAGGCTGGTTGGTTTGAGAAGTATGAGAATTTGATGTTGTCGATTGAAACATCACAGAATCCTTTAAAATTTCCCAACATGATGGAATTGAAATTTTTTTTCCACGGGCTAGAGTTGAATATAAGTGTACTTTGAGAATTTCCTAAATGAAAAATAATAAATAAATTAGTTAATATTAATATATACATGAACATTAACAACTGCTAAATGTTGAAATCATGTGTAATAAAAATACTTACTTGATCCGCTATGTTAGTTCCACTAACTGGTGCTTTTTCAACTTGCTTGATCGCTTGGTTCCATTTGTTAACCGAAGGAAAAATATGTTTTTTGCAACGATTGCTAAGACCTTCGTCAGTTCTTTGTACATGGTTGATGTTGTTATCAACATCTCCTAAATATTCATACATTGAATCTTTGATTTTTTTTTTCCAAAAACGACTTTCGGTTTGTTGCACTCCTACACATGGATCTTCAGAAATTTTTCTATAGGCTTTGCATAGAGCTATATCTTCGTTTGAAGTCCATTTTTTTTTTATTTTTTTGGTAGAAGATAAAAAGTTTTTTCGAGAGAGACTATTATTTTCCTTTCGGATAAATGTTTCTGAAATGTTATGAATTAGTTTGGTTCGAATCTTGTGTATTTATGTCATTCAAGATATAATAAAACACCCACTAACTTCCACCAATCTATCAAAACTTTATTTCTGATTTGACAAAAAGCTTCCACCAATTATCTTCAGTATAATAAAACACCCACTAACTTCCACCAATCTATCAAAACTTTATTTCTGATTTGACAAAAAGCTTCCACCAATTATCTTCAGTATAATAAAATACCCACTAACTTCCACCAATCTATCAAAACTTTATTTCTGATTTGACAAAAAGCTTCCACCAATTATCTTCAGTATAATAAAACACCCACTAACTTCCACCAATCTATCAAAACTTTATTTCTGATTTGACAAAAAGCTTACTCAATTATCTTCAATATAATATATACACCCACTAACTCCACTCACCACAAATGCTTCTATAAATACACAGAATCCATAACTTCTTCCAATTCAAAACACTTGCCACAACTTTTCCAACTCGAAACATTTCTCACAACCCTTTTTCCAATTCAAAAGACTTCTCTGATATTTTTTCAACAAAATGAGTTACAATAAACCTGATTTTTCTCGTATGCTTTCGGAATGGGAAGCAGGTTTTGAAGAGTCTCAGAGTGATATTCAAAATTTTGTTAACGTTAGTAACTTAGTTTGAAGTCAGACTATGACATATCTTGCAAAAATGTATACGGAAACTGGTACGGGAAATTCAAGTGGTGAAGCTTCAAAACCTCGTGGCTTCGATCACCGATTAACCTTCAAGAGAAATTATTCTCTAAAATGCAAGAATCATACCGTAAGGACGTTGAAAGAGCGTTTGGTATTCTACAATCTCAGTTTTCCATAATAAAAAATCCTGGCCGCGGATGGAGTACTGAACATCTTTCTAATATCATGATTACATGTGTGATATTACATAACATGATTGTGGAAGACGAACGTGAGGAGTATGCAGACGAAGATTCTGACGACGATGAAATTGATCCCGCCATATCTCGTCGAGCACGAGCACGTATATATGAATGTGGTAATGTGGATATGGACAATAGGAGTGGAAATATTTCACTTGAGGACTATATGATTCGTCATCGGTCAATCCGCAGCGAAGTATTAAACAAACGGCTCCAAGATGATCTTGTCAAACATGTGTGGTCCGAATGTGGTCGACATGAGTAGTATTCACTGTTGTTTATCTTTAAAGTTTTTTCAAATGTTGTTTCAGTGAAATGTTTTTAATTTAAGATTTTTCCAATGTTGTTTAAGTGAATTGTTTTTAATTTAAGATTGTACTATGATATGTAAGTTTAATGCTGGTTAAGTTTAGTTTGTAACCCTTTTTCATTCGGATTCTAGTTTTTTTATTACACTTTTTGCAGTTGTTTTTTTAACAATTGTTAATTGTGTTAAAAATTCAGCTATATAAATATTAAGTTGACAATACAGCATTAAACATTAAACATGAACATTTAAACGCAAACTAAAAAACGCCATAAAAATATAACACAACATTAGACGTGAATGTAAAACAAATATAACACAACATAAAGTTTAATTAAAGTCATATCATTCGTCAATGGTAGAAAAAAACACCCGGCGGGAAAAAACAAATGAAGTGAAGGTTTCCCGCCTCAAAACGTTTTACGCGGGAACAAAAACACTATTTCCCGCGTATTATTTTAGAATTGAACAACCGAGTTTGAGTCTATAAATACCATATTTCACTCTATGAAACTAAACATTTTAGTTATAACAATGGGTGATTCAGGCTGGAATGTGCACGAAGATGCAAGCCTCCTAAGCGCATTTGACTTCGTCAGAGGTACGATGCAAGAGGAGATTCCAGGTTTCGTCGATGCGGTTTTGTGCAGAATGTTCTTCAACCACGGTAGGGAGGCATCGTGTCCGGGATGTTTAATGCCCCGACCACGCGGACGCGAAGAAGTCGCCAATAGGTTAGCTTATCTTAAGCCAATGACTATACAGATTGAGTCACTGGCTTACGAGACCCGTTTACATGTCCAATATGTATTCAACATGGGATCCCAAGGTACAATTACGCAGGAGATGGTGTCACATGCGACGCAGCAAAGGGAGCAAGAAATAGCCGACGCAATAGCCAGCGCCGTTGAAACGTACTCAACTCCCGAAGGAAGTAGTGATGGAGAGGAATATTCGTTCGAGAAAAGATTTGAGTATGGAATGAACTATCCGACACCGTAAAACTAAGTGTGAAATGCTAACTCAGGGTTAGCTTATCTATCATTTGGTTTAAGTTATGTGCTTATGTACTTCTAGTTATGCAATGCTTTTGATTTAAGTGTAATGTTTTAATGAAATCTGGCATTCTCGGTCTTTTCAAGATAATTATTGTATATTATAGTTAATGCAATCAGTGAAATGTCACCCCCGTAGTAATTTCAAAGGGTTAAAATTTTCAAATTTATGAATAAAATGACATTTGCTTAACACCATTGAATTAAAAAAATATTAATATAAGTTATTAATTAACAATATAGGTTTAATTATTTATTATAGAATTAGTAAATGTAGGATGATAATGTAAATACTGAGAGAGTGAGATGGAATGAGAAATTAAGAGAGTCAAATGAATAGTTAAAAAATAAATATTATTTTATTGTAAATAAAAATTAAACACAAAAATTTATAACATAATTTTTTTTTTTGGCGAAAAGACTCTTATATTATATTAAAACGAAATAATAGTCTAATACAACTAAAGGACCAGACAGGCCCAAGATCAAATAAACAATAACCTGATACTTAGCCTCTCCAAACACAAAACCCTAGATTCACTCCCAATCCTCTCTCTCAGACCAAATCGAAATCACGCCCAATTGAAAACCTAAATCAACCCTCATACAAATCGAACAAGCACCCAATCGAGCCAAATCCACAAGCCTTCTCCAATAGACTCGATCGATCGATCCAAAGCAGCAATCAGAAGCTCAACCAGGATCAATGTAACCGACGCCAAGACTCTCCAGTGTAACTATAGCCAAAAGCTCCACCGGTGCATCAACAACCTTGAACGATTTGTCACCGTTCGCCTTCAAGGCCCACCTCGATATCCAGTCGGCGGCCGAATTCTGAGTACGCGATACATACCGGAGAGTCATCGAGTGATGAATCAAACTTCTGCACACCGACAGCATCGAGAGAGAAGTCTTCACACCAAAGGCAAGAGAATCAATTAGAGACTGGCAATCGGACTCCACATCGACGTTCACCAGGCCGTTACGACGACAGTAAGAGACGGCCTCAACCATTGCTAAGCATTCAGCTTCAAAGGGTCCGACTTTGCCAAAACAGAAGCCCTAACCAAACATAAGATTCCCAAGGTTGTCTCTGACCAAAAAGCCTCCACTGGCTTCACCGGTGTAGCTGCACGCTCCGTCAACGTTAACCTTGAGTCTGCCAGAAGGAGGAAACTCCCACTTCAGGTACCGCACTCTATGCTTTCTTCTGTAAATAGAACTACATCCTAGAGCCAAGCCCGCCCTGTGTAAACCTGACCAATGAGTCGATTTTAAACCAACATCAGCATCAATACCCTTTATTATTCTGTTAATGCTTAAAATAGAACTTTCAAATCCCTCATAGGACCCAGAAAACTTAGAAGCGTTTCTATTACGCCAAATAGTCCAACAGATAATCTGTGGGACTAGATGAGTAATATGAAACTTGCCTTTAGAAACCCAGAACCAGGTATAGAACATGTGACTGATGGTCATAAATCTACCTATAGGAACCTTGAAAAGAACACCATAATAGTTCCACAGAGACCAGGCATACCCACAGTTGATGAAGAGATGATTCTTCTCTTCACAACTGTGGCAAAACTGGCATTTTGAGACTAAAGTAAAACGCCTTTTCAGGAGAACACTGTCAATTGGGATAAAATTCTTTAACAGTTTCCAACAAAGAAACGAAAACTTGCTTGGGACTAAATGGCTCCAAATCTTCTTGAAAATGTTTTGCTTAGTGTGTTTAACTCTGATAATGTCCCAAGTTAAGTTAGTTTTAAAAGTTTTATCTTCAGAAACAGTCCACTCAATCCTGTCTTCCCTTCCCAGATCAAGCTTCACACACTTAATGTGTGAAATACGATCTTGGGATAAGAAGTTAAGAAGAGTGAAGTTCCAATTTGTGTCCTTCCAAAAGGTTTTAACTTTAGCAGGAAGAATCCAATTTCTGTGATCAGAATGAGAGACTATAGGAGACATGCCATGCCAGGCATCTCTCTAAAAGTCTACATCACCATTACCCACATGCCAGTGAATATAACCATCAGCCTGAGCCCAAACAGCAACTAAACGCTTCCAAATAATAGAGTCAGAAGGGCTACAACTAGCAATAGAAGGGTGACTATTCATACAATAGGTATGATACATTAAATCAGACCAGAGAGATTGACCTTGTCTAAATAAAAACCATAATTTGAAAGAGAAAGTGGTTTGAATATCAGACAGTGACTTGATGTTCAAACCACCTTCATCATAGGGCTTACATAAAGAGCCCCATGAAGTCCAATGAATGGCTTTGTCATTAAAATTAGATCTCCAAAGGAATTTATTGAAACACAATTCAATTTTATTCAAAACAGACTTAGGAATTAAGGTGTTCTGCATCCAATAATATACAATTGGGTGAAGAACACTCTTAATGAGGGAAAGTCTCCCCCCAAAAGACAAAGACTTAAGATCCCAAATTTGAATTTTATTGTAAATGGCAGAAATTAAACTGATAAAATTTCTTCCCTTATTGATTGCAGAGATATTGATGCCCAAATATTGAAAATGAGCATGGTCCAGCTTGAAACCAGTAACAGCCTTCAATCTTGAGTTAGCAGCCAGAGTCATCTTTGTTGAGGTAATTATTTTTGTTTTGTCCTTATTGATCAACTGCCCAGATGCAGACTGATAATTATCAAGAATGTTACTCAGGCTAGCCAGAGTAGAAGCTGCACTGTTAGAGAAGATGACAATGTCATCAGCAAAGGCAAGACAAGGTAACATATAATTTGATTTAAGATAGTATTTCATAGTAGGATTAGAAGTATATGCATCAGAAAGACCTCTTAGGAGAGCCTCCTCAGCAAGAATGAAAAGGCTTGGGGATAAAGGATCCCCTTGCCTTAAGCCATTCTTCTGAGGGAAATAACCAACACTACTGCCATTAATCAGAATGGATATCATGACATTAGAGATCAGAGACTGAATAAGGACCATTAGCCTACTAGAGAAACCAAATTTGTCCATAACCTTAATGACAAAGGCATGAGACAGTCTGTCAAAAGCCTTTGTCATATCCAATTGCATAATAATATTCCCCTTAGAAGGTCTCCTGTTGATGTTATGTAACATTTCCTTAATAGTTAAAATATTGTCATGAATGAGCCTATGTCTCACAAATGCACCTTGACAATTAGAGACAATCTTAGGCAGAATAAGAGCCAGTCTAGTATTGATAAGAGAAGAAATCAATCTGTTAAAAATCGTACAGAGACTAATGGGCCTAAAATTACTCCACAAGATAGGGTTAGATGACTTAGGAATCAGACATATGCCTGTAGCAAAGATCCCTTTAGGAATAGCCATCCCATTAAGATAAGTATTGATAGCCAAGCAGAGATCCTGACTAATAATACCCCAACAAGACTTTATAAAATGACAATTGAAGCCATCAGTGCCAGGGGCACTATCCTGCTTCATAGCCATAACAATAGCCCACATTTCCTCTTTAGACACATCCTTCAAAATACTCTCATTATCATTAGAAGTAACAAGAGTAGGAATGCTATTAAGAACAGAAGTATTAATGACATTATCCTCACAGCAATAACTATCACCAGAAAAAATAAGCTTAAAGTAGTTCTCAGCAGATGTAGCAATATCAGAGCTATTAGTCAGCCAAATGCCCTTATCCTTGATCCCCAAGATAGAGTTCTTTTTCTTCTTCTGGTTAACATAGGAATGATACAACTTAGTGTTACCATCCCCATTGCTTAACCAGGAGTTATAGCATTTCTGCCTCCAATAGATCTCCTCATTATTAAGGGCCTGCATAAGTAAGTTATTAGCCTTATTAAGCATATCATTAGACTCCCTAGTGTTGACAGTCTGGTGATTGATCTCCATATTGGCCACATTTTTCATAGCTTGCTCCACATGGCTGAAAATATTACCAAATTTGTTAATATTCCAACTTTTAAGAAAGTTTTTCAACCTCCTAAGCTTGTACCAGAACACCATGTTACTTTCACCAGTACAAATAATATTCCAATTAAGAGAAACATCATGAATGAAATCTGGATGATTAGTCCAGGAGTTAATAAACTTAAAGAAACTTTTCTTCTTAGTATTAGTAATAAGACTAGACAAAGTGACAAGTAAAGGAGCATGGTCAGAACAAGTTCTGACCATGTGTAAAACCTGGATTTGAAGACTGTTAGCTATACCATTAACAAGTAATCTGTCTAATCGCTTCCAAACCCTTTTGTTACTCCAGGTATAAGCAGAGCCAATGAAGCCAGGATCAACCAGATTACAAGATCTGATGAACTCATTGAAGTCATCAGCGCTAGTAATATCAAAAGAGGAACAATTCAGCTGCTCATCAGCAGAGGAAACAGCATTAAAGTCACCAGCCAGTAACCAGGCCTTGCCATCCTGAGGTAAATTAAGTAACTCACTCCACAAATCCTTACGCTGCCTACAAGTGTTCTTAGCATACACAGATGTTAAATAGCCAGAAAAATAAGTGGTATTGATCTCCAGATGGAGAAATTGATCATGATCACAAATAACCTGCACATTAATCTCACTAGACCAAAAAACCCAGATTTTATTAGAACAATTAGAAATCCAACAGGAAAAACCAATTTTCTACGCAATTTTAACAATTTTATCAATTCTGGCCATAGGCTCCTGTATAGCTATGACCTTCACCTTATGGTGATCAATGATATACTTAAGTCTAGACAGAGTAGATTTATTGTTAAGACCACGAGCATTCCAATTTAAAAACTTAATCATTCAGATAAAGAGTATGTATTATTTTTGTCTCTCTTGTGAAAAGATTTAATGTTTAATCTTTTCTTGTTACTTTTGTTTGCAGATTTTAACCTATTGCGAATAATGGAAGTGAATCCATCATCAGAAGAATCGGGAGAAGCCACCTCAGGGGAAGGGTTACAACTCCCCATGTTGCTTTGCTTGGGAGAAGATACAGACACCTTAGCAATCTGAACATGATCAAGACCCTGAAGGGCACCAATCAAATCCAAGTCATGCTTCAAGGAGTCCCCAACATTACCAGAGTCATTAGCAGTTCCAACAGCAGGATCAGCTCCAGGGCTACTAGGTACCTCAACAGACACTTCTTTAGGAGCAATCATAGATTTCAGCCTTCTAGTATAGACTTTTAGGAAAGTATCATTTGTAGAGTTTTTACTTGTATCTTGAGTAACAGGCTTACTCTTAGTATCAACCTTGTTATCACCTTTAACATTAATAATATCATTGTCTTTGCTCAAGCCTTTCTTGCACATCCCAACATCATGTCCCAAATGATGACATGTTTTACAGTAAAGAGGAGCATTCTTGTAACTCAGACCAATCCAGTAACCATCATGAGCACCAAATTGCACCCAGACTTTCCTTTTTAAAAACTTAGAGACATCAATTTCGACTAAAGCATAACATGCATTAGACTTAGCCCTAAGTTTATCAGGGACAACAACCTGATGAACTGGGCCTAAAGATTCAGCAAGTTCATGAATCAAAGCCTTGTTATACATAAATTCTAAAAGATTCTCAAACCTGACCCAAAGCAAAACTATTGGGCATTCAAAATAACGACTGTTTTGTGGGCACCACTTGATTATCCTCATGATCTTGCCATCCACACTCCAAAATGTTTTAGCCCACAGCCTGTCGACATCTTCCATTAACGAAAACTCCACAAGAATCTGTCTGGAGTCTATAGTAGCATATGTAAAACAACCCTTGAACTTAAACCCATCAAGAAAAGCCTGAAAGACTGCCCTCTTGGGAATACCAAGATTGAATTTAACAACCAAAGTGTGCCTAGATTGAGCCACCAACGAGGCTTTGACATGTTGAGGGAACCGAATAACATTATGGTCATCATAACTAGTAACCTCCATCGGTTGTAACATAGAACAATCTGATTTGTTCTTTAAAACATCAGCAAATGAACTTTTACCATCAGCCCAAACATTGCCTTTACCATGACTCAATGAAACGGCGTCTTTAGCACCATTCAAAGGAGGGAACTCTTCTATATTCGACATAACGAATCACCAAACAAAGTCTTTAAGAGAAGACTAAACGCAATCAACGAACCAATCCAAGCCTCCAAGAGGGAGGCCCTCAACGGATCACCACTAGCAGCAACACTCACAGCAATAACCACTACCAAGAGAGAAGAGGAGAGAAGAAATAAAGAGAAAAAGATTGGAGATTTCTTGAAGATCAAGAAAGCCAAAAACAAATCTTGGAGAAAAGCTCCATTTTCATCTAGTTACAACTACCCATCAATTTATAACATAAACTTAAAATAAATAATCTTGTTGAATATTAATATCAATTACTAATTAACAATATATGTTAAATTATTTATTATAGAATTAGTAAATATAGGATGATAATGTAAATATTGAGAGAGTGAGATGGAGGGAGAAATAAAGAGAGTGAGATGAATAGTTAAAAGATAGTGGAATTGTTTGAATTGAATTTTTTATATTAAAAGTCTCTGGAATAGTAAAACAACGGTTAGAAGCTGTGTGGCAGATCTGTAAATAAATGGAGGTCTCCGGGACTGGACCAGATCTCCGGAGAGACCTACGATTAGAGATGGCCTAAGTTCTCTATATATTGAGAGCCTTACTTGGGTTTGCATTATAATAATAAAAAAAAGATTCTCTAATAAACACAAAACCCTAGCCGCTTCCTGGCGGTTACTTCTCTCTTTGTTTTTAACAAAGACAACAACTGAGATGCTACGTAGAACATGTGCATGTTAACATGGTATCAGAGCACGTGTGATTCTGGGAATCTGAACATCCTCAACAAAGATGGTTGGAAATGAAGTCGAGGTCAGTCAAATCCCTAATGAATTAACAATGCAGATTGCTGCCATTCTGAGAAATGGTCTCGGAACACAACAACAAACAACTAACCCTGAGAATTTATCCCTAGGGATTAAACTCGGTGGTAACAACTATTCTCTATGGGCAAACCTGATGAAGAAATCAATTGGGGGAAGGGGGAGAGGTTCTCACATTACAGGGGAGCCGACACCTCCATCCAAAACTGACAAAACATATACAAGGTGGGAACAAGATGATCAATGTGTTTTCACATGGATTATCCAGAATCTTGAATCCAACTTGGTGAATAATGTCTCGCAATATCCCACTGCAAAAGCCCTCTAGGATGGGTTAGCCACCACATACAGTTCTGGTACAGATTCGTTACAAGTATTTGACCTTCATAAGAGGGCTAATTCATTAAGGCAAGGGCCCGATACACTAGAAGACTTGTGAAAGAAACTGCAGAACATCTCGATGTCTATAGATATGCGAGATTTGAACCCTATGAAAGACCCAGAATACATTCAGATCTACAATAAGAAGACTCAAGAACAAAGACTCTATCAATTGCTAATGGCGATTAGTGACAAGCTGGAACCAGTCAAGAGAGATATCCTAAAAAGGATCATCTTCCTTCCGTTGAAACAGCATATGCTACAATACGAAGGGAAGTGACTCGATTGAAATTGGAATGGGTTTGGCTGCTAAAGATTCTGCACAGAGGTTTAAATTCTGATCCAAAGAGAAAGAAGATAAATCCAAGTTGTATTGCACTCATTGTGGGATGAAGAAACATACTAAAGAGACATGTTTCCAGCTAGTTGGCTATCCAGAATGGTGGGAGGACGGTCATAAGGAGAAAAATAACCAGCGTTTCAGATCTAATGGCAAACGGGCTTCGTCTACAAGTGACGGTGAAGATCCGACTAAAAATGAGCAAGGAAGTTGTACTGGTTTTGGAGGAATGGCGGTGAACTCCTATGAAAAACTTGGAGGTAAAGGGTTTGAGAAATCAATGAATTGGATCTTTGATTGTGGGGCTACGGACACCATGTCTTATAATCCTAAAGACTTGGATGACATGTCATCTCCAAAGAAGTCCCATATTGAGACTGCTAGTGGAGAAATTTGTGAAGTCAAAGGGGGAGGTTCAATTATTTTTTCGGAAACAATAGAAATTAAAAACTGCCTCTACATTCCTTCACTATCCTTAAAGTTATTATATGTTAGTCAAGTGACAAAACAACTCAACTGTGTGGTTCTTATGTATCCATTTTTTTTGCATTTTACATGACATTCGTACGAAGGGGATCATTGGGCGTGGTACTGAACAATGAGGTCTCTATTATGTTGATGAGGTAGTTCATAAGGGACATGTCATGCTTGCTCACGGAACAACCGAAAGGCAACTTTGGTTATGGCACCAGAGACTTGGTCATCCTTCTTTTAGTTATCTTAAGAGTTTGTTTCTTAGTATTTTTCTGAATAATTCCATTCTTGAGAAATGTGAAACATGCATTCTTGCAAAAAATCGTAGGGTCTCATTTAATCAAAGTAATACTAGAGTTGATTATGCTTTTTCGCTAATCAATTCTGATGTTTGGGGTCCAGCACCAAATTCCACTAACAATCAAATCAGATACTTTGTTTTATTTGTGGATGATTTCTCAAGAATGACTTGGATATACTTCATGAAACATAAATCGGAAGTACCAGAAATATTTGTTTGTTTTTACAAAATGATTTTGACTCAATTTGACAAAAAAATACAGATTCTCCGTTCTGATAATGGAATAGAGTTTGTCAGCCAAACAATGCATAATTTTTTCAGAACAAATCGTCTTATCCATCAAACCACTTGTCCAAACACACCTCAACAAAATGTACTTCAGAACGAAAAAATCGTACTTTACTTGAAAAAACCCGTGCTATTATGATTGAATCTACAGTTCCTCATTCTCTTTGGCCAGAAGCTCTTGCTACAGCTACGTATCTTGCAAATCATCTACCAACCCAATATCTAGGAAATAAAACTTCATTACAAGTGCTTGCCACCCAAGTTACAATTCCATCTGTTATGACCTTACCACCTCGTATCTTTGGTTGTTCGGTGTTTGTTCATATCCCTAAAACTAGTCGAAACAAACTTAATCCGTATGCTGAAAAGTGTGTTTTCGTTGGATACGGTGTTCATCAAATGGGATATCGGTGTTACAATCCAGTTAATCATCGAATCTATGTCACCATGGACTGTGACTTCTTAGAATCTGATTATTTTTTTTACCACCAATCTCGTGCTCAGGAGGAGAAAGTAAGTGAATCACTCGACTGGTTGTTATATGAAAGTTACTTTGAGGATGTGCCGATAGAGTCGGTAGATGGCGCCACCGAACACGCCTCTTCCAACATAAAGGAGACTGATAAGGCAGTTCTTACCACCAATGATTCTCCCGAAGACAATGTCCAACAAAAAATAAATGCAATGGATACTACCAGCGAATCAGCCGAAGAAAATATCCATCAAGAGGTAAACAATTTACAATGTCATAATTCACAAAATGCTATTGACCATGACATTTCAGGAAGTTCATTTGTTGAAACTCAAACTCCGGTTCTTCCCCCAAGAAAAAATAGAGGGGTTCCTCCTGACCGATATTCACCGGAACACGTTCCTCGTGCTTCTACATATCTGGTAAAAACGGACATGGAAGAAATGACGAAGATTGCAAAGGCGTTTTCAGCTACTATTCTCTCTGAACAAATCCCTAAAACAACTCAAAAAGCTAAGAAGATGACTCAATGGCATGAGGCAATGAATACCGAAATGGAAGCTCTAAAAAAATGGTACATGGGAGAATTGTGTGTTACCACAAGGGAAGAAAGTCGTCGGGTGTAAATGGGTGTTTTATATAAAATATAAATCCTATGGCACCATTGAGCGACACAAGGCAAGATTGGTTGCCAAAGGATATACACAAACATATGGTATAGACTACTCTGAAACGTTCTCTCCGGTTGCAAGGATTGACACTATTAAAGTTTTACTTTCAATATCCGCGAATAAAGATTGGCCTCTTCATCAATTTGATGTAAAGAATGCTTTCTTACATGGAGACTTGGAAGAAGAGGTATATATGGAACCCCCACAAGGGTTCTCTGATGGCTTTCAAGAAAATGAGGTATATAAACTGAAAAAGGAATTATATGGGCTCAAACAGTCTCCTCATGCTTGGTTTGGGAAATTTACAATGGCAATGAAGCAGTATAGCTACAAACAGAGTAATAGCAATCATACCTTGTTTTACAAAAAGAGAGGAGAATTAGTCATTTGTCTTATAATATATGTCGACGATATGATTATAACGGAGAATGACGAAGAAGAAATTCGCTCTCTTAGGAAAAACCTCTTCAAGGAGTTCAAAATGAAAGACCTTGGGGGATTGAAGTATTTCCTAAGAATCAAGGTTCTTAGGTCAAGAGGAGGGATTTATATCTCCCAACGGAAATATATATTGGATTTATTAGCTGAACTTGGCATGGTGGATTGCAAACCAAATTACACTTCTATGGTTGTGAATCACAAACTAAAGATAATTGAAGGGGCCAAACCAGCGAGTAAAGAAAGGTACCAAAGGTTGGTGGGAAAATTGATTTACCTGGCTCACACTCGACCCAACATTGCATACGCGGTGGGAGTAGTTAGCCAGTTCATGCATCATTCTCAGGAACACCATATGGAGGCAGTAATGAGGATTATTCGATATCTCAAAGGCACACCAAGAAGAGGCATAATTTTTAAGAAAAATGGACACCTTAATGTTGAAGTATTCACAGATGCTGAGGGAATCCTAACGACAAACGATCAACTGCTGGCTACTTTACTCTTCTTGGAGGTAACTTGGTGACTTGGAGGAGTAAGAAACAGAAAGTAGTATCACTGTCAAGTGTTGAATCAGAATTTAGAGGAATCGTTAAGGGGATTACCAAGATACTTTGGTTAAAGAAGATAATGAAAGAAATCGGATCCCCTCTGAAGTGTCCAACTCAGTTAATGTGCGATAATAAAGCTGCGATTAAGATTTCAGAGAACCCGGTACAGCACGATAGAACAAAGCACGTTGAAATAGATAGACACTTCATAAAAGAAAATATTAAAGATGGGATAGTCAAACTTCCGTTTGTTAGATCCGAAGACCAACTGGAAGATATCCTGACAAAAGCGGTTGCTGCAAGAACATTCGAATCAGTTTTATCCAAGTTGGGTATTGGTGATCCCACTACACAACTTGAGGGGGAGTGTTAGAATATATAGCTGATGGAGCAACTAGGAGACACACTTTTGCAAGGAGAAAAAACACTTAGTGTTAGAATATTCAGTATATTAAGTTTCCTTGTATATGCCTTTAAGTTCTCTATATATTGAGAGCCTTACTTGGGTTTGCATTATAATAAAAAAAAGATTCTCTAATAAACACAAAACCCTAGCCGCTTCTTGGCGGTTACTTCTCTCTTTGTTTTTAACAAAGACAACAACTGAGATGCTACGTAGAACATGTGCATGTTAACAAAACATCAATTTATACAAAACTATATGGTTTAAACATAAAATCATCTATACCAAACTATATGATTTAAAAATATAATAGTACTTAACTAAGTGATAACCACATGAAATACCTAATACTTAATTGCGTGATAACTTTATACCTAAATATGGTCTAATTATATGGTTTAAGTAGTGAAACATTAACTACATGATCAAACTAGATATAATTTTTTTATGTTTTAAGGGTGGCCAAATATGGGTTAAACAAATTTAAATTCATTCAATCAAACCAAATAAGTTCATTAAACAAATTCAAACGTATCAATTAAAATAATTAAAAAAATTAAAAAAAAATTAAATATCATATAAAATCAAATAAATCATTTAAACATAATCAAACAAATAAATGTATTTCAGATGTTTTCTAACTAAAATAAATTAATTTTCTTTTTATATTTTAGGGATGTCCATGACATATATGGCTATCCTCTAAATTCATTTCTGGATAGACGCAAGGTGGTTCTTGTGGTGGTCCAGGAACCCACCTGATTCTTTAAATAACATGATAAGTTCTCAAATCTCATGTTAATCCAGTTACCAAACAACAAACTTAAGTTCTAAACTCAAAAATAGATATAATTGGACTTTTCAATATATCAATATAAAAATATAATAACATATCTATATTATCTTAATGTAAATACATTATTTATTTCTTATTATACATAAAATACCAATCTATATTATTCTAATATAAATAAATATATTAATTTAAAAACTAATATAAATTTATATATAGATTTGATACAAATTTTTATTAGGTATATTATTTATTTTTGAATACATAACATAAATCTAAATCAAAATTGAAGTTTTGCTACATGTTTTATGTTATTATTTACTATACAAAGATTAACATTAGTTATAGGGATAACAATTTGGGTGTTGTCCGGCCCGACCCAACTTGGTCCCGCCGGATTTTATATGGTTCGAACATCGAACGAACTGGGTCCGGATTAAGAAATTGTAACTACAACCGGGTCGGACCGGGTTCGGGTTTCTAATTTGTTCGACCCATTTGGGTCCGAAAATTATAAAATATATATAAAAACTAATATTTATATATATATATATATAATAACAATAATATATATATATATAATAAATCAATATATTTAAAATAAATTAAAAATATATTAAAATTAATGTTCGTGGGTCAGACCGGTTGACCGACAGACATAAAAGGACGGGCGCGGGTTCAAAAATGTAAGCCCAGAGCGCGTCGGATCGGGTTCGGGTTCAAGTGTCCAAAAAACAGGCTTGGACGGGCCGGTCCGAACTCGGCTCGCTGACGGCCCATTGTCATGCTTAATTGGTTCATCTATGTTTTTTCTTAAGATAGAGAGGTGTAGAGTTCAATTTAAAAACAAATAGACCTGAACACATCATAATTTTTATTTTGCTTTGTTAAGTTTAAATTTTATTGTTGATTGAGTTTTTTATGTTTGGATGCATAAATATTTTTTTATCATTTATTATATATATATATATATATATAACATATCTATATTATTTTAATGTAAATATATAAAATACCAATTTATATTATTCTAATGTAAACAAATGTATCAATTTAAAAACTAATAGACCTGAACACATCATAATTTTTATTTTGCTTTGTTAAGTTTAAATTTTATTGTTGATTGAGTTTTTTATGTTTGGATGCATAAATATTTTTTTATCATTTATTATATATATATATATAACATATCTATATTATTTTAATGTAAATATATAAAATACCAATTTATATTATTCTAATGTAAACAAATGTATCAATTTATATTATGAATGCATAATATAAATAAAGTTTTTGGCTTGATCAATAAAGAAAAAAATAAGAATTGTGTTAAAATATGCTATAAAAATCATAAGATGGATTTTACAAAGGAGCTTGGTAATGTTTGTATAATTGAAACCGTTAGTAAAATTGTAAAAAATTGGAGATAATAATTTTTTATTATTAGTTGATGAATCTGGAGAATGCTCTGGTAAACAACAAATGGTTGTTGTTTTGTATTTTGTTGATGAGAAATGGTTTGTTATGGAAATATTTATTAGAATAGTTCATGTCCAAGAGACTAATACAATATTCGAACAAATACTCTTGAAAGTTTGTTGTGTGGATATAAATTGTTTATGTCTATAACTAGATGACAAAAATATGATGAGGCAAGCAACATGCATGGTAGATCTGGAGGTTTGAAAACTTTGATCTAAAATGACAATCCTAATGCTTATTATGTGCATTGTTTTGTTCACCAATCGTAATTGGCAGTTATTGCAGTTGCAAGTAGGGATGACAATTTTTTCCAAACCCGCGGGTACCCGAGCCGAGCCATGGGATGGGTTATGGATTTTAAAAACTTCCCACGGATGGGTTGTTGGTTTAAAAATACCCAACCAGAACCCGATCCACTAGGTAATACCCGACGGATATCCGTTAAATTAATACTATATAAAATATTATATTATTTGATATTATTTATTAAGCTTTAAAATAAAGTTATTAATATTAGTATCTATATTATGTAATAGGGATGGCAATGGGTCGGGTGCATGTATAGCTAAACCGTAACCCATCCTGTCTATGTTTCTCCAAACCCATACCCTAACTCGTCCGGTAGTAATATTTTTTTCCACACCCAAACCTGACGGGTTCGGGTACCCATCCCCGATTCAAGTTTTTTCTTTTAATTTGATTAAAAGTATTATTAGATCTTCTAGAATTTGATATTAATTCCCAAAAATAAAGGAAACATGTTGAAAAATATCAAATTTAAATATGTTAGTAAATCTTTTTTAATAATTAATATATGGTTTTGGTATATGTTAGTAAATATTTTTTAATTTAATTAATAATATTATTATTTGACTGAAAAATGAAAAATATTTTCAAAAGAGATATTGAAAAATCAAATTCAATATTTAAATGTAGAATGATATTTGTCAAAATATACTAGAATCATTATAAGTAGCAAATATCTTGTTTAAATGTAGAATGATATTTTGTTTAATTAAAAAATTTAGGATGATATTTTTCAAAATACACCGATTATTCTCAGTTTTGTAGAGAAAAAAAACAAAATATTTGAAAAAAACAAATTAAAAAATTAAATTAAATGTTTAAATGTAGAATAATACTTTTCAAAATATTATATATATATATATATATATATATATATATATATATATATTAACAAATAAAAATTATTTTTAGCATTACATAATACAAATACTAATATCAATATACTAATATCAATAGTTTTATTTTAAAGTCGGTTAAATAATATTAGATAATTTATTTATTTTATATAATATTAATTTTATACTAATATCAATAGTTTTATTTTAAAGTCCGTTAAATAATATTAGATAATTTATTTATTTTATATAATATTAATTTTACGGGTACCCGTCGGGTATTACCCAATGGGTCGGGTTCGGGTTGGGTACCTGTAAATTTTCAAACCCCTGGAAAAAATTTTAAACCCATAACCCATCGGGTCGGGTACCCGCGGGTTTGGGAAAAATTGTCATCCCTATTATGTAATAGGAAAATCAAATATTATTTGCTAATGTATACTATATATTTTTGAAAAATATTATTTAACATTTAAATATTAAATTTAGTTTTTTATTATTTTCTTTCTTTTAACATAGTTTTTTATTTTTCTCTGCAAAATTACCTAGCTCTAATATTATTAATTAAATTTAAAAAAATACTAACATATACCAAAACCATATATAATCAGTAATAACATTATAAAAATACAAAATATTTGTTAATTACACTAGATATCATATATTTTGAAAAATATATTTCTACATTTAAACATTAAATTTGATTTTTCAATTTCTCTTTTTTAAAATATTTTTTTATCTAAAAATATTATTATTTATTAAATAAAAAATACTAACATATATCAAAATCGTATCAATTATTAATAGATAACAAAATAGTATTTTATATTTAAATATTAAATTTGAAGATTTATATTTTTTTAAAAACAATTAAAACTAATACTCTATTTGTTTTCATTCTTAGTGAAGAATTTTTAAGTAGGGGTCTTAATACTCTATTTAAAACTAATCCTTCTATCTGTTATAATTCTAGATGCTCAATGGTTATCCCTAGTATTATGTTTGCTGATGATATATTGATATTCACTAACAGTAAATCTAATTCTATAAATATTCTTAGTGGTTTTCTTGACTTGTATCAAGCTACTTCTGGTCAGACTATTAATAAGAATAAAACTAAATTGGTTGTTTCTCTTAAGCTAAGCTAATCTAGGATGCGGGATCTTAAGTTGCAGACTATAGGGGTAACTATTTCTAATAACAGTAAGGCCAGTGTCTTTTTGCCTATTCTTAATAAAATAAATGATAGAATTGCAGACTGGGATAGTAAGATTCTTTCTTATGGTGGTAGGCTATCCCTAATTACTAATGTTCTTTTGCCTATTGCTCATTATTGGCTTCAATGCTGCGATTTGCCTAGGTCTATCATTTATAGGATTGAACAGACTTTTAAGAGGTTTCTTTGGAGATCTAAGCAGGATCAAAAGGCTATTCATTGGTCTTCTTGGCATTACATTTGTAAGCCTTTCAGTGAGGGAGGGTTAAATGTTAGGTCTCTAATGGATGTCCAAAATTCTTTTTCTCATAAGCTTTGGTTTATGTTTAGAAAAATGAATGTTTATGGTCTAATGTTATGAATAATATCTATTGTAAAATATCTCATCCTCTATATGCTAACATGAAAGGCTCTCTTATGTGGAAAGATTTTGCAATATAAGGAGTCAAGCAGATAAGAATATAACCTGGGTGCTGGGCAGAGGGAATATGGATTTTTGGAAGGATTCCTGGCTTGGTCTTCCTGCTATTGCTACTGAGCAGAGCATAACCTCGTACATAAATGTTAAAGTCAATCATTTTTGGCATAATAATTCTTGGTGTTTAAATAATATTCAGGGAAGTTTAGACCCTGAAAGAGTGACTAAAATCAAAAGCACTTACATTACTGATAAGGAGGATGTCATTTCCTGGACACTTTCTGATAATGGTCAGTTCAACCTGAAGGATACTTGGGAGCATTTAAGAGATAAGTATAATTGTTCGACTCTCTATAAAAAGCTATGGAGTTCTAAAGTTCCTAGGAAGTTTTCCTTTTTAACTTGGAAGATTTTGCAGGGCTTTATTTATGTTGATTCTATTATGATTAAAAAGCATTTTAGTTTGGCTTCTAAATGTGTTTTTTTTAGAATTGTGAGGATATAAATCATTTTTTTGTTAGTTGTCCTTTTGCCTGGCAGTTGTGGAATTGGTTTGGTTTTACTTTCAGAGTTAGTATCAGGAGAACTATGGTTATTAATCACATGTTAAGATGCTGGTTTGGGTTTTCTAAGGCTAAATTTCATATCTCTTGTCTTATTCCTCAAATAATTTGTTGGATGATTTGGAAAGTCCGGAACTCTATCTATTAGTATTTCTAGGGCTATTGATAACATTATTGCAATTGTTAAGGGATTGGACAGTAATGGTAGTTTTAGCTATAAGCATTTGTCGGGTGTAGGTAATGCAGGTGTTATGCTGGGATGCAGTTCTACAAAGAGGAAGATTAGTCCTGTGTACCTGAAATGGATTCGCTCTGGTGTTGATCGGATCAAGATGAATGTTGATGCCTCCTGCATCTTTAACGGAGAAGCTGCTGCTGTAATTGTCTTCAGAGATTGCGAGGGTGCCATCACGGCTGCTTATGGTTTTCTTTTGGGAAAAGTTTCACCTCTTTAGGCGGAAACTTTATCTCTGCTTCATGGTCTTCCTATTTGTTTCAAGAACCGGTGGAGTTGTGTAGATGTCGAGTCCACTCGCTCATTCTTATTAACCAGCTCTCCAAAACATCTGGGTCTGATTTCGATGACCGTAACCTGAGCTATTGCAGGAATCTTCTGGGTAGCAGCATGTCCATCAAGCATGTTTCAAGGGTCCAAAACCAGGCAACCGACTGGCTTGCCAAGTGGACCCTTAAATGCAAGCAGAAGACCTGCTACCACCAGCATAATGCTCCTCCAGCCTTGTTAGCGATTTCGTTCCTTGAAAGCCTGGATCTGGGGTACCTGGTCTCGTAATCGGGACAGAGGTGGTGTTTTATTCGACGGCTTCAAGGAGGGTTGTTGTGTTTGAATGCTTGGATCGTGGTTATTGATCAATGTGGCAGGTGTTCATGGGGTTTTCTCTTAATCTCGATTCTGAATGATAGATTGAAGTGGTGATTGTGATTGTAGAAGGTGCTGATCTCCTCTATGATGCACTCACCTTGTTCCATCTTTCCTCTTTAAAATTGAAGGAAAAAGTACTGAAGGCGGCGTCGATCATGGTGAGAAGATCAGATTGAGAGGCGAAGGAGGGTAGAAGAAGAAGTGTTCTGTGTTTCATTTGTTTTAGGTTTAGGGTTTTCTTTTGACTACCCAATCAATTTTGACCGATGGGCTTTACTTTTGGTCTTTTGGGCCTGTTATTGTTTCGAATGGTTTTTTTATTAATAAAAGGTAATATTTTGATTAAAAAAACAATTACTAACATAAGTCAAAACTATGTATTACTTATTAATATATAACTATATTATTAGGTTCTGAGTGATTTTTTTATAGAATTGGCTTAAATCTAGAGATGAGGGATATTCTTTTTTACAACCATAATTTCTCAATGGGTACCCGCAGATGAGTACAGGGTCGGGTAGTCATAACTTTAATGGGTATCCGCAGATGAGTATGGGTCGGGTAGTCATAACTTCAATGGGTATCCGCAGATGAGTACGGGGTCGGGTAGTAATCCCAACCGATACGGATTAAGGATATGAGTTTCAAAAAATATAGACCGAATAGGTTATAGATTTAGCTATACCTGCACTCATCCCGATCCATTGTCTTCCCTAATTGCAAGAGAACTCGTTATGTGACATAAATTCGATCCATTGTCATCCCTAATTGCAAGAGAACTCGTTATGTGAAATAAATTTTTAATGTTGTTACAAATGTCATAAGATACATGATACCTTTATGTTCCTAGCTATGCCAGTGATGGTGAGACATTTATACATGTTTCGATGCTAGCTATGCTAGACATTCATACTGGTTGATGGGTGTTTTGTTGGATATCTAAATTGTTCTTTTGCTTCGTGGAGAAAGATCTAGGATGGTCATGCAAAATGTTTTGAGACTGTTGGAACCAACAATTGTTATAGCCATCTTATTGACTTATCGACTTATATAGAAGAAACCATGTTAATGGACATAACTTATCTCGCCAAAACTAGCTTTGTAATGAATAGATGAGCTTGAACTAGGTATCTTACATGCCACATGCTTTAAATGAAAAAGCAAAAGAACCATTTTATTGATAACTCAAAAAACTGAACCGAAACTGTGAGTATCTATATCACATGAAAATGCACGAACTATGCATCAAGATAAAACACAACCGAACTGATTATTTAAAAACCTTCTATGAAAAGCAGGTACCGGTGGAACAGACTTTTTGTGTTCTTAAATCAATGTTAGTTACTACGCGAGGCTCTTGAATTTGACAATGCATTCTAGTGCTCGCTCAAACTCACTTTCTTCCAACGCGATTGTGAATCGGCAGTAACCTGGTATTCCGGTCCATGTACCACTGTTAATACATAAACCCGTGTGCCTCACGAAAGCTTCCCTGATATTAGAGTCGTCAAGCTTCACTTCATATGTTCCATCTTTAGGTGGAGGATGGCTAAGCTTTATGGTCTTATTAAGATATGCACTTGGCTTTGCCACCATTGAGATACCAGCGCAGGGCAGAATAACATCCCACCCACACTTCTCAAGTACCTACATTATATAAGTTTACATGAAAAGTTTATTCAAAAAGAGTTTTCAAATATCATATAGTTTAATAATCAGATAACCAAATGATCACTATTTACCTCTTTTAATCGCTTGGACCTACTTTCCAATTGTTTTATTTGTTCTCCAATAGCATTGAAAAGATCTCCAGACTTCTGTTCTTTCAGAGCCAGCAACTTCTTTATTCCATATTTGACAGTACTATGAGGTTTGCTTAATCCTGGAAAGCTATTGAACGCATCTATTAGTCCCTTGTCCAACACTAAGAAGCCAACTTTAAGTGCTCCACTAAGTAAATTCAGAGAAAGGGATCCAAGCAGGGATAGGGAGAACGACGGGTTACAAGACGATCGCAGTTTTGATAAAGCGCCCTCCAAATTCCACCCACCATAGCCCTTAACATTGAACTCCAACCCTGAGAATGATGTATCAATAATAACTCTTGCCCCATATTTCGCACATGTGCCTAATATAATTTCCATTTCTTTGTTGCTATAAATTAAGCCTGTCGGGCTGACTGTTGGACCAGAAATGTATACCCAAGGCTTCTTCACGGTCTTAAGTACTTTGACGAGTGTGTCTTTTGTCAGCTTAAAGCCATCATATGACTGGGTCGGAATACTGCATACATCTGCTTTTAAAAATTTAGCAGCAGAGACATAGATCCCATTTGATCCGGTAGGGAGGCATAATGTTCCATTTTCTTCAATGCAGCAAAGAACTAGCTTATTAAACAGAGCTTGAGAATAGTCTGCGTATATAAATCCTGTACCACTGTCACTGTGGAAGCCGTACTGACTCTTAACAAACTGTTTAATACTAGGGGTGATGTCCACTTCTGATTCAGTTACATTCTGCCTTGCAAAACTTTCAAAGATTGCAGCCTTGCAAGGAGATGGTATGGGCAAAAAGCTTTGATCAACATCCATATGAATCAGGGAAGTATTCTCTACTTCAGTGATTGACAGCTCAGCATTGTCAAGGACTGAGATGGCTGAACTAGTGAATCCAATCATTTCTCCTGATTTGGCATTATCACTTTCCCTCTGCAAGATAATTTACACAGACCAGTTTAACAAGAAACTATTTCTTCGATGAAAAGAGAGATGAATATGACAGAAATAAGGTCCTGCTTAATAAAAACACAATGTGAAAAACGAAAAGTATGCTTTAGTACTTCTACTTAGTTGAGAAATTAGCCTATAGGAAGTAATGATATTGTTTGTTCAGATCTCTGCCTCGGTCTTCAGAATAGGGCATATAGTTAATTAGTATTAGGTAATAAGCTCATGAAAAATATACAAACGTCCGACTGGGAGTACAAGGCCAAAAAAGGAGAGAAAACTACAACGCCAAAAGCTCTTGGCATGCGACTGAATAATTCTTTTATTCTCAACACCTTTTAGCTCTAGATAGATTATAGGATAACTCAAAGAATTCCTAAAATCTTGATAGTCACAAATTGGCCCTGCACCTGCCATAGGGGAAGTTAAATCCAACCGGCGCAGATGTATAAAATTGTATTCGTCAAACCTAAACTTATTGACTCACTAGGAAGCTAATGGAATTGAGTGGTGCGTCATGAAGTCAGATATATAACATGCAATAAACAATGATAACCTAGAAAAGCCGTTACAAACAAACCTCATCAGATGGATGCCGATCAGCAAGCTGAAAAGCTAGAAGCTCGTGAAAAATACATCCATAATAGTTTTGACTGATTATAGCCGTTTCCCCTTCTAATACTTCAACAGTTTTGGAGAAAGCCTTTAAAATGGCATCGTCTTCTGAAATAACAAAGGCCACTTCCAAATCTGAATAAACCTGCAAAATTTAGACACGGTCTTAGAGACAGCGTCAGCTAGTTGTTAACAAAACAAAATTATGTGATTTTATTTGATAATAAGTTTGTGATTAATAGATAATGAGGTAGACCAGAAAGGGAGGGATTACATTAGTAACTCGCTGAGCTTAGCAGTAACGTTTGAATGAAACTTATACCTGATTTTTTACCAGTCCACAAACAATTGCTACATGCGAGGGCAGTGTATTTCTGGCAAGATACTTCAGTACCCCAATGGAAGTAGGGAGACTGGATAGCTCAAAGTTATCAGATATGTCTATGAAAAGACGAGATCCGATTTCCCTTGTGATATCAATTAGGTGCACAAAAGCTGAACTAGTAATAGCCTCGAATTGAGCCATCCCTGTGACCACCACCTGCGGCTTCAGCTTCTTGATCAGCTCAATCATCAAATCAGATTGGTGAGGTGCTTCAATAACTGTTAGTTTATCTTCTGACGGTTCATTACTTGCTGCATCCTACAACCATTTATCAATTGGTGTTTTATATTTAGCAAGTAATTCAAGTTTTGGATTACCAAATATCTACAATGATTATAGTGTATGGCAACAACTTGTAGAAACTGCATGCCAAGCTGTGAATAATTGTTTGAGTATAATTTTCAAATATATGAAAAGTAATAGTCACAAACACAAACTACCTCAATTTCTAAGGAAGTTAACCAGCTCCTGGGCAGATGCCGAGTTAGCTCTTCATCCACAATTGCAAGACGAGGAGAGAATATGCGAAGTGCACTTTCAATCGCCACTGCTCTTGAGGGGAAGACAACAAGATTCTTGCACAATGTAAGAAAAAAAGTCAGATACGCAGCCTAAGTTTTGTACCATAACAAACATGTTGGTCTTCTGTCCACGTGAGTTTGTAAGGAAATTTCAGATTCAGAGGAGCATATTCTGGACATAGCAAATATGTATAAAGAAGCCACTTCAGCCTTGATATACCAGCGCAATTGAAGTTTTAGCTTCAGACTTATAATCGTCACACATCGTTTTGGAATGTAGCACAATACCATCTACTAGAGAACTATCACCAGTATCTCAACAACTGTAAAATTTAACAAATAGTTTCTTTGAATCCATTATACTTTTATGTTGTTTTCTCACTGAGTGTATATAGTTTTGCCACAATATATCATTTGTTACAACTACAAATGAAAAAAATAAATAGTTTTACACTTTTATACATTTCATTAAAATGTTTGCAAATTATCTTTTATCAAAAGGCCTAGATTATATCTCTGTATCCTTTTCTTCTCGGGTTTGTCTCACATGGTTTTAAAAAATGCAATTAGTAAAGTGGAAAAGTACAGTCTGATAATAGAGTATAAAGTGCATATTCTTACATCAGCAGTAAGTGGAATGCGGTGGTATGTTTTCATAAACCCCGCAATCAGGTTACGGAATCTTTTGATACCAGCAGGTGGCTCAAATGGAAAGTAAGAGCTTGCTTTCAATACACTGGCAAGATAAGCTAGGAAAGGAATCTTCTCATCAGCAACAGAATCATCTTCGAACGACAAATCTAATGAACTGCTGATCTCTTGAAAGCCAGTTTTCAAAAAGTCAAAAATTATCTTGACCTGTTGATTAAAAAAATTATTTAATATCCTTTTTTTGGTGAAAGATACTATTTAATTTCCTTTTGGTTGAACATAGATCAATTTTTTAACAAACAAGCTTAAATGGAGTTCATGCCTGAGTTGGCTGACGGAGTTTACAGCTGTAAACTGATAAAGCATGAGATATGCGACCACCAGCCTTTCCATAGGCCCAAGCTGTTCGAGCACAAATGGGTTGGTCTCCAGCGAGTCCCATAAAAAACTCAAACCTGTGAGGACTATTTTTCTCGATCTCAACCAGCGCTGAAATATCTGTATCAGCAGCCTGTAACAAGAAGTGTTAGGAGAGTAAATTCACAAAAATAAGTGATCCCTGTCTAGTTTAAATTGTTTGCCTGTAGTATTTTAGTCTGCCAAAGCTGGGTGACATTGAAGCCACGGCGTTTGAATAAGCGTCTACAAACACCTTGTCCCGGACGTCCTCCCATATTGAAGATCATAATCCCCATAGGTTTGATCACAGATATCCCTTCTTCAACTGCCCTAGCAATGAGACCTAAGCCAAACTGATCTTCCACAAAACCCTAAATAGATTTAAAAAAAAAAGAGTTAACATAAAAGGTGGTGCAATGGTAGCTATTCAATAATTTCGCATGAAGTAGTTTAATTATTTCGAGATTTTGTAGCACATAGCTCTATTATATAACTCTGTTAATCATCCACAACTTTCGACAGTGTGATGAAGGAAAAGTAAAATATTAATATCCAAATGAACAAAATAAACTGTGATAAAATGGATGTACAACTAGAGTAGATGAAAGGTTTTAAACCAAAATATTTCTGTTGATATTGTAAATTTATTTTTATTTTTATTTAATTTCAGATTTTTATTACGCATCAAGCAAGCTCAGCTTGAAGGGTACAGGTACTGGTAAATGCATACTTTGTATTTATATTTTAGTAGGAAAAGTATATTTTAGTCTCACATGCGAAAATGCTGTCAAAGAGAGGAAATTGACTGGGTGAAACGCTAACTTCACCAGCAATCCTTATATTAAGTAGGGTATAATTACTTAGAGTACCTCTTACCTGAAGTGCACAATAATTACTCAAGGAATGTAAAAATTCTTCACTAGCATTTTCCGTAATCATCTTAGACATAGCATCTGGATTCGGATTAAGAATCTGTAAAGAGAACAAAAATGAAAAATCACCAGGGGTTCATGGAGTGGTCTTAAATAACAATCTGCTTATCCTTGCATCATAATGTTAAAAATCATAGCCTGTGGTTTGAGATGGTACCTGAGGTATGCATCCAACAATTCTCTCAAGCTGAATTTCATTATCTTTAATGTAGGAGAGTAGATCAGACTCATAGAACTCTACCCTATCCAGTAGGGTTTTCTTCTCCTCATCGTATATGGGTTGGCCCTTATCATCTAGAGCATTTAGGTATAAGTTTATTGAAGAAACTTTCACTGCTCTTGGATTAATATCAAGACCATACACCTGCGGAAATTCAATTTCCCTTCAGGACTTATATCGGTCACAGAATCAATAATGATCTACTGAATATAAAATATATATAATGCAACTGTTTCACACATAAATGCATCATACAAATATTAAATTGATCTATGATGTTGATTGTGGTGATGTGAACTTTTTAAACGCGAAGCACAATAAAAGCTGTTAAATTAAGCTTTAGGACATGGCCTGAGCTATAATATATGTTTTGTCAAAAGAAAAAAAAAAGGTTCCGATATATAGAATTATATAGTAAACATGGATAAACCTTTGAAGGCAACCACTTATCAGCAATGGCAATGGATATCCATCCATTTCCACACCCAAGCTCAGCAACAGTCTTGTCCTTAAAGATAGAGTCTGGATGTCTATTAAGTCCTTCGTAAAAAGTGAATGACCAATCCTCTGGGATAAAAATACTTGGAATCACCATCATTGTCAGCTTTTTTCTACCCAGGTGGCCTACATGTGGTAAGTAAAGCGTTATAGCAGAAAGATCCATTACCATGAGAAGCATGTTTTATCCATATATTATAATGTTAGTGATAATACATGATAACATAGCTCCAGCAATAGAGTTTAACTTCAACAATTAACAATGCATGAGGATATGATTAGCCAGATGCTACATAAGCTACAATTCAAGATGTATTTGAGAGCTATTAGACTCTAAAACTGAGAGGATGTACTTGAAAAAGCTATGATCTCTACACACAGATTTTTATTTATTTTAGCTTTAAATTTATTTTGTTTTGGGGTTTTTCCTTAATCTAGCTGCTGATTTAAATTTATTGCTTCTTTTGGATGCTAAACTAAATTAATATGAAGAAACTTCTTTGAAGTACGAGATAGGTTCTAAAGTAGATGATCGACGAATTCGGCATCTTCATACCATCTTTATCGGGCATCTAAAGTAGACTATAGCAGTAACATTTCTTTGTCCTGTTCGAGTTAATTATGTAAAATTACGCAGTTCATATTGCATCCAGAGAGAGATCACATCGACAAATAGGTAGAGATATGGGCCAGAATAATAATAATAATAATGAAGGAAAAAACGCTGTTTTTATTTGATCTAATCTTCATATCCAAGTTCTTAAGATAAATAATGTAAGAACAAAAATAAAAGTCGCTAAAGAAAGGGATGGGTAAGTTTGGCTGGTAGTTCTATTCTTTTGAAAGTGACAATCACGGACAATTCAGAGTTCTTCTGGGAAATAGCACCAATAGAATGAACCTATCAAGATCGCTGCACTAAATGACAAACAAAACAATAGAAGGAAACTAAAAGAAACGTATGTAGCTCAATCACAAATATTCATCCATACACATCTTTGAGCACTAACTCGACTAATCGAAACAGAACAATCGATCATTGATTACACTTATGGGCAACAATAACGCATTTAGCATCTAAATTACACTAAATAGTTTAATCAAAGGAGCTTAGGCGATATCTGCCAGATTATGGTATCGAAATCAAACTAAATAGAGCTTTCGAGTGTAATCAAATCACGAATTAGAAACAATACGATTCGTGGAATCGAAGGAGTTAAAGTTTGATATGTATATACCTTCATACTGTGCGAGTTGAACGTCCTGGATCTGGAAGTGGTAGGTCTCGAGACATTGATCGGATGATCCGACCTTGTTATGGAGCTCTGTGAGGAAAATTCGGGAATCGACTCGGGTTTCCGGGTTCTCCAGCCGCTCCAGTAGTGAGCGGAAAGCTCCATAAGCTTCGTCACCTGACTTCTTACACTCTAGTAAGAAATCATCTACTGTGATACTGGCCATCTTACTTGGATTCCGATGAGATTCTTCAAGGAAAGAGAAGATTGAGAGAGAGAGAGAGAGAGAGAGAGAGAGAGACGGAGGGGAGTGTATTCTATGGTATTGGTTATATAGCTGAAGACGAAGAAGGAAAACTTCTGATTTTGGAGAGAGAATCAGAGATTGTGTTATAATATTGAAGTTACTAAAGGTTCTTCCTTTAATTAGGACCCAATTTGATCCAGAATTATAATATAAGTAGCTTTAATGTCTTTATTATTATTTATTACTATTGTCGACATGGAATCTCCTTTATTTTTGGCACGATGAATCGAAATTTTAACATTACTTGTCAAGTTGTTGTTTTAGAAATATAATAAGACAAAATTATAACGAGGAATTTTTTCCTTCATGTTTAAATATGGAAAAATACAAAATTTTAAAAGGGAATTTCAGCTCGAACTTTAAGCAGAATGCTGCATAAGAATGAAAAAAAAAAAATCTATCTTTTCTCTTCATAAATAGTGTTGTTTTATTGTTCTATTCTAATCTAATCTTTTCAATTTTTTGAATTTTTTTTGGTGAAAATTCAAGAATTTTTCTATCTAATATTTTGGAATCGATTTCAGCATCTAAAATTTTGTATTCTTTGAGATTGCTCTTTTATGGAAGATTTTCCGGCTCTTCATTCTTCGATCAGCAATCTGCTTCAAAAAAGAGGATCAGAACTCAATGATATGCTTCCAATAGTTCAAACCTATCTGAAACAAGTAAAGACGTATGTATGTTAAAACTTTATGCAATCAGAAAGAAACAAATGAATCTAAGTCAATGTATATTCATCATAAAATGGATCATGTATTTGTTCAATTCTCTCAATGTGTCAAAGACTCTTTGATGAAACAAATGAAATTCTTTTATTGGCAAGTTCAACCAGGGTATCCCCAAAAAGCAAATAATCAATGATTTTATACAGAAAATAAAACTCAAGAATAAATGCAACATCTCTGTCTGGGATACTATACACATGCTTCTTGAATTCTCTTCTAAATATGATTTGTGTTGAAACCTTCATAAATGGATTCCAGATTTCAATACTAAATTCGAATGCCCTGTAAGCCCAGTTTGGATCAAATTTAAAAGAATTCATGAATTTGTGTTCAATGAAAACATAATCTTCTCAATAGCATCAATTGGTAGCCCTCTGAAAATCAAGATACCAGAAAAGAATAGGTCATATCACAATTCTTGTTTGGTTTGGGTTGAAATAAATTTAACTTAGAAGATTCATCATAAGGTTTGGGTTGATTTTGGTGAAAACCAGGGATGCTGGATAAGTTTGAGCTACAAAAACCTTCCTAAGTATTTTGATAAATATTATCATATTGCCCATAATAACAACTACTACAAAAAGGTTAAAGGAAACAATCAGCAAAAAAACACATACATTACGAGTGTTGGCTCTGATGCTTTTCCCAAAGCTGAAAATGTGAGGAACGGAAACAAAGAGTACAAACAAAATTTAAAGTCAATCATTGTGGATCATAATCAAGAAAAGGATTTTATTTCTTCAATCAACAAGAATCTTTACACTGAATTTATTTATTCCAACATTAAAAAGGATATCTTTGCACAAAACAATGCAGCCAGAACTCATAAATATGATAAAATAAGGGATGCAATTCAATCCCTGGAAAAAGGTTACAATTTAGAGTATGAAAACACGATCTTTGATACTACTACTCCAAACAAAGAAAGCATAGGAAGTTTTCCAATAACACCGACACACAAGATTAAATAAACTGTAACTGAATTCCAAAAAGTATTGAACAAAAAACTAAAAGACGCCAGAGGAATGAAAAAGGCTAACATTTTAGCTATAAAATCTCTGAGGTTTTTAGGGACTAGAAAGAAAAACAAATCCATTTCCAGATGATAAAGATTTTGAACTGGAATATAATAGGGATTCACAATAATTCTATTGTAAGAATACTCAAATCTATCATATCAAATGATCAAATTAAGCTTGTCGCAATCCAAGAGCCTCTCATCAATGTGGATAACATGTTTACTACTGCCTCTAAGATTGGTTTGGAAACTTTTGTTGCAAATTCTACAAATAATATATATTTTTACTAGAATAATGAATTTAGTGTTAAAGTTCTGTTAAACCACCCTCAGTGTCTTCACACTGAATTTTTTGGGATAAATATTAATAAAAGCTTTCTACTACCAATTGTATATGCAAAGTGCTAAAGGTAGAATATGTTGGAGCTTTAGAAATCTCTGAGAAACATCTCGACTACTGCTTCTAACAAGAAGTGGATCATAATGGGAGATTTCAACATAGTCACACCTCGTGATGAGTAAACTGGTTATCTTACATACTCTATGGATATCAGTGAAGAGTTTAATGAGATGATAAGAGACTGTAACCTGGAAGACGCTGGTTATTCTAGCTCTAAGTACACCTGGAACAAAAATTCTAAATGGAAAAGACTTTATAGAGTTTTATTTAACTCTGCCTGATCTAATGTATTCATTGAAACTAAAGTGATGCATATGGCTATAACATGTTCTGACCATAGTCCATTATGCATCACCATTAGTAAATAAAGAGAAAATTATCACAAAAGCTGTAAATTTCTTGACATATGGACTATGGACGACGAATTTCTATCTTTTGTTGAGAAAATGAAACAATGATTTTGTTGGTTACCCCCTCTTTGTTTTCTGGAAAAAACTAAACAAACTAAAACATACTCTTAAGGACTGGAACATAATTCACTTTGGTAACATTTTTGATAAAGTCCAGGAATCATAGAACAATGTAAAAAGTATGGAAGTTCATCACCAAAAAGTTAACAGCTCATAGTCCAAAATTGAGCTATTTAAAGCTAATTTCAATCTCATTCTAGCTCTTAAAATTGAGGAGACTTACTGTTTTCAGAAGTGTTATACAACCTAGCTAAATAATAGGGATAAGAACACAAAAGTGTTCCATAGTTATGTCAACAAAAAAAGAATAAAGAATAACATCAACAACATAAAAGAATGAGACAATTAAATTACTGACAATGAGCTTATTAAACAATCAGTTACTACTTATTTTAAAGATATCCTTATTGACATACCTTATTATAGCAAGAAAGAAGAAGAAAATATAATGGATAACTCTATTTTTATAACATTCTTAAACTTGTATCTAATGATGATAATAATTATCTCATGTCTAATCCTAATGAGTAAGAAATTCATGATATTATTACTAATCTTAATACATCAAGTGTTACACGTATGGATGGATTTAATAGCTGCTTTTATAAGACCTGTTGGAGTATAATCAGGAGAGATCTCTGTTGTGGAATGTCTGATATCTTAGTTGGCAAGAAGATTCTCAAAGGTATAACGACCACAAGTGTGTGTCTCATTCCTAAGTCCTCAAATCATACAAATTGGAAGGACTACAGGCACATTTATTTATGCAGCCTTCATAACAAAATAACGTCAACAATTACTAACAATAGAATTATAAAAATTCTTCATAAAGTCATTTATAGTGTTCAAGGTGCATATCCCTAACATTTCCATTCATGATAACATCATTCTAGATAAAAAGCTAATTTATGACCTTAACAAGAATAAAAAAAGATATTAGTATCATAATACAAGTTGATATGTCTAAGGATTTTGATAAACTATCTCACATATTTATAACAAAAGTTTTAGAGACTTTTTATTTTTCTCCTGCTTTTGTTAAGTTGATAAAAACCCTTATTAGCTCTATTTATGTTTCAATGATTATCAATGGAAATGTTTTTTACTATTTCAATACGAAGAGGGGGTTGAAATAGGGAGATCCCTTATCCCCTAGTCTCTTTATTTTGTATGAATAGGTTTTAATGAGAGGGTTGTATAAGTTATTCAATTCCAATAAATCAATGTAATTTTCAGTTATAAGTAAATTACTGATTCCATGTTTGGTTTTTGCGGATAACATTCTTATCTTTACTAATAGTTTGGATTCAACTATTAAAAATCTTGGAAAATTTCTCCAAACTTATCAGAAGGTTTCAGGTCAAGTAATCAATAATGAAAAGACTAAAATTATCATGTCTTCTAGACTTAACAACACAAATATTGTTGCCCTCACCAATCTATCGGGTTTTAGTTTCATTTCTTTACCAACTCATTACCTTGGCATCACTCTAAATAATAATAATAACAAGGAAACCAACTAAAATAATCTAATCAATAAGATAAATAGCAAGATAAAGGAGTGAGAGAACAAGAACTTATCTTTTGAAGGAAGGTTAATCCTTATCAACTCGGTCCTCATGGAAATTCCAACATATTGGACTTAGATTTTCTCATTACCAAGATGAATAATTACAAATTGAGAAGACTTTCAACAAATTTCTATGGAGATCTACAAATAATAAAAACATAATCTATTGGTCTTCCTGGTCTGCTTTGTGTAAACCTTTGATTGAAGGGGTCTTAACATTCGTAATGTAGCTGATTTACAAGATACCTTTGCTTGTAAACTATGGTTCAATTTCAGGAAGAACAAGATATTATAGGCTAATCTCATGTAAAGTATTTACTACAAGAAGCTTCATCCATTATATACATCATACACTAAAGCTGGATCTCATACTCAGAGAAGATTAGCAAAAATAAAACAGATTATTGAGCCCAACATGGGATTGAATTTGGGCAAAAAATAAATTGATTTTGGCTTGAAACCTGGTATGATCAATCCCCTCTCATTATTCTGAATGATAACTGGGATACTTTATGGTATATGCATCAGAATGTGAAAGAGTTTTGGAAAGAAAACTCTTGGGATAATAACAAAATTAAAGTCTTCCTTACTCAAGATACTATGGAAAAGATTCACAAGACTTCTATCAATATTAACTCTGAAGATTTCATTATTTGGAATCTATCAAAGGATTCAAATTTTAGGACAAATGATACCTGAAATCATATAAGATGCAAGGAAAACAATTCAAATCTGTTTGGCAAAATATAGAATTCGGTAACTCTTATAAAATTCTTCTTTCTGGTTTAAAAACTACTGCAAAGTTTCATTCATGTTGACACATACAAAGATGACACTTATTTATGGTTTCAAAATATCAGTTCTGTTGTAACATCGAATCTCTTGAGCATCTTTTCATTAACTGTAATTTTGCTTGGAGCATTTGGTGTTATTATGTTGATCTATTTACAATCAAAATAGAAAAGTACATGACCATTGCTCATATGGTTAGAGTTTGGTTTTAGTCTACTCTTTATGATGTTCATGTTAGAACCATTATTCATATAAATATCTTATGGGTAATTTGGAAAACTAGAAACAATGATAAATTTAATGGAAAGAAATAAAGTACTAAGTTTACTATCACATATATTAACTATATAATTTTTAGTCTAGATCAATCTAATAGTCTAGGGTCTAATTATTAGAGGAAAACTTAAAATCTGCAAATGAAATCGGATGTATAAGCTACATTACAGTTAAAAGAAAGTCTTGTAACTTGAAATGAAGTCCTCCTAGGCCTGACTATCTAAAGTTAAACACATACGCTTATTGTCAGCTTAATGAAGACTCTGGAGATGGTATTATCATAAGAAACCACTCTGGAGAAATCATTATTGGCTTTACTAATCTTTATGGCAAATTAAATTCAATCATGGCTTAATCTCGAGCTCTTTTTTATGGACTGCTGATCTGCAAGAATAATGGGTGGTATAAAGTTGAAATTGAAACTGATTCAATGTTGTTACTTAACCTACTATCAAATGGTAACTATCCTTGGCCCCTTAAACCAATCCTTCAATGTTGTAGAAACTTAATAGCGCCTACTATGTCTATATCCCACATTTCCTAGGGTCCAAAATAAAGCTATTGATTAGCTAGCTAAATTAACCCACAAATGTAATATGAAAAATAAATTTTCAAATTATCAAGATCCAAATCCTTTGAAAGCTATAACTTTTTTAGAAAGTTTGAATATGGGTTAATTCAATTTCAAAGAGTAATTTCTCTACCAAGATCCTCTCTTTACTCGGAATCTGAATTCCTTATAGCTATTGTCGAATTTGAATTTGTAATCTTATTGATTCGGGTTATGAGTACATATATTAGTACTTTTATGCTTCTTAGATGATTCTCGTCTTTGCTTTCGAATCTGAGTTGTGAAATTTCAGAATTGTATCTCTGTTTTTCATCTGATTGATTTTTGCTCTTTATGTTAACATGGCAGCAAGCTTTGCTTAACATCAACCAAAATTTTCATTGTCTAGATTGCAAGTACTTAAAGAATAAATTGCATAAACTCTAAGATAAATTCCCAAGATTGAATCGTTTGTGTCTTAAATGATTGGAGTTTAAAGGATATGCCATCTATGTTTCAAGCATCTAAGATCTCGAACGATTTCTTCTTAACCAGATTTTGTTCGGCCTCTTCACATATCTAATTCATTTGCTAAAGTGGTCTCTTATGATAATACCACCTCCAGATTTTGTCAAATTAACAAAATTGAAAGCATGAAGTGAAATAAAATACCATATTTTAAAAAAATTGATTCAATTTTGAAATGAGGTATAAAATTTAAGAGTATAAATCAAATCAACTTGCACTTCCGATAAAATAAAACCAAACTAAATTTCTAAAATATATTATGAATAAAAAAAATCCAATTTTTAAGAAAATTATTCGATATTTTTTAATCTAATCAAGAAATAATCAATATTTTCAAGGAAAATTTATCATATCTTACCTAAAATATAAAATATCTTTACTGAAATCTTATAAAATTTAACATGTCTTATTTAAATTTAGTTACTTAAATTTTTAATAAAATCCAATTTGTCCTAATAGTATTTCATAAAAAAATAACAAATTTGTTAATTAAGAAAACTAAAAAAACTAACATATCTTACCTAAAATCTTATTAAATGTAATATTTTTTATTTAAATATTAACAAAATCTTACACGTATTAACTATAACTTTCATAAAATCTAATATGGTTTAACTAAAATGAGGTTCAAACACAATAATACTTTATAAAAAGTTTGAGCAAATTTATTAAAAATAAAATAAATTCATGTTAACAAAGAATCAAAATCTTTAAAATATTTATAATGTCTTGCTTAAAAATCTCATATTAACTAAAATCTTATAAAATCTTAAAATATAAAAAAAATCACAAAATATATCATAGGTTCAAACATAGTATTTCTTAAAAGAAAAAATATTCTCATAGATTTTTTTGTCTGCATTAAAAAATAGCTAAAATATTAAAAATATAATATTGTCAAAAATCTAAGTTGTCTTAACTATATATAAAATCTAACATATTTTACTTCGAATCTTAATCAAATCTAATATGTGTTAACTAAAACAATATATTTCATAAAAAATTAACAAATCAATTATGATAAAAGAAGAAAAAAACGTATATACATTAAAAAAATGAAAAAATTGAAAAAATAATAATAATCTAACATATCTTACCTAAAATCTAATATGTGTTAGAAAAATCTTATATATGTGTTTAATCTTTGCAAAATGTAATATCTCCAAACTAACATCTTATAAAATCTAACACGTGTTGTATTTTTTAAATATAAAGATATATATAATTTTTTTCTATTTAATTTAGTTAATACACTTCGGTGGATACTGGATACTCTAATATAAATATATGAACACCCTTAAGGTTGTATTTGTTTTCCACACATTAATGTTTCTTGAAAATTTTCAATAAAAGTTTTCTTTCCTACATTTGTAAAACAATTTTATATTTTTTATATTTTATGTGTTTTCGCTTATTGTGTTTTTTTAATTATCATGTGGATCATTTTTACTTCTTATGTTTTTTTAGTAAATGTATATTTTTTGTAAGTAAATATTGTTTTTTATATAAAATGTTTTTAAAAGTAAAAAATCCTTATTTTTTACAAGTAAAATACATTTACTTTTGAAATTCTTGAACAACATGTTTATTCATAAATAAAAAAGTATAAAATATAATACTTTCATAAATTAAAAAACACTCGTTTTCGCAATTACATTTGCAATTACAACACAAATCTGCTTTTCGCATTAAAAAAATAACAGGTTGTCTTGCTATAGTAGTTTTTTTCTTGCAGATATCATTAATCATTTACCTTCTCTAAATAAGTTATGTTCGAGTATGACGTTTTATTTTCAACCAAAATATTCACCGTAACAAAATGTCAAATTCTTTATTAGGCAACCATAAACCTTAGATTATGCGTGCTATATATATAGAAAGATAGAGAATTTGGTTTAAAATAATAATAAAATTGAAATATATAAAACTATACAAATTGTATCACATTCGACCGAGATTAAAACTAATACATACGTGTGATATCCTTTATTGTGTAATCAAACCAAATTGAAAATATACAAATTGTTAGCTTTTCTCGAGTGCAACAGAAACAAAACTAGTTGACAATATTTTTATATATATATATAAGGGTAGTATAAGTATTTTGAAACTCTAACTATTAATTAAATTAATGATGTATTATTTCTTGAACGATATATAACGATTACAGGTGTATCCAATATTGATAATGATTTCATCAAGTTGTTGCTTCTAAGATTAGGTTAATTGAGGGCAAAATACCTAAATGAATTTATGAAACAAAAGTCATTGGATGATGATAAGGTACAGAAGGTAAGCTTATGTGAGAAATGTGTGATGGGTAAAATCAAGAAATCTAAGTTATTTACCATCAACCATACAATTCATGATGTTCTTGAATATATTCATTATGACTTATAAGACACGCAACACATTGTACAGTGGGACTGTTATGTATTTTATGTCTCTAATTGATAAGTATTCCAGAAAAAGTATGAGCTATGATTTTGAAGTGCAAAATTAAACATTTGATGCCTTTAAATATTAGAAGAACTTGGTGGAGAATCAATACATGAAGATGACGACTAATCAAATACTAACAATGGCTTGGAATTTTTGAATGAACCAATCACTATCTACTACTATAAACGTGACATTGGTAGGCACATAATTGTGAAAGAAGTCCTTAAAAATAGTATTGTTGATATGATGAATCAGACCTTACTTGAGAGAGTGAGATTTATGATTTGGATAATTGGAATAAATGATAAGTTTTGAGGATAAGTTGTCTAAACAACTACATAAATCATAAATATTTCATTTGGTTTCAAATGTGCTCAAAAGAAGTAAAATGGGAAGAAACCAGTGTTTATGCACATATGAAATCGAACAAGTTTCAACCGAGAGTATTAAAGTATCAGGCCGGTCCGTAAGGGTTTTACACAAAAGAAATATATTGATTTCAATGATTTTTTCTTATTGGTTTTCAAACAAACCTTTAATAGAGTTACATTTTCAATTGTTCCAAATTTTAATTTTGAGTTGCATCAAATGTATATATATGTATTACTTTATATATGAAAAACTAAAATAAACCATTTAATTATATAACCTCAATAGTTTGAAAATGTTAAAAAAAATTATGTATGTTTGACGATGATACATTTATATGGGCTGAAGCAGTTACCGAGATAATGGAATAAAATACTTTGACTTATTCATGAAGCCAATCAATTATGTAATAAGCTCTTATGAAAACTATATTATTTTAATGGGAAAACACACATGGAAATATAAATTTTATTACTATTGTATGTTGATGGCATATTTATAGTTTGAAAAAACATAATAAGGATTGGAACCGTGAACACGTAGATTTATAGAGTATTTGAAATGAAAAATGTGAGATAATTTAAGAAGATTCTTGGAATATACATAAAAAGAGTAAATAATATGTTCTCAATTATATCTAAAAAATAATTCATATAGAAGATGCTCATGAAGTTTGAAATGTCCAAAGCCAAACTGTTTAGGTTGTATTAGTGCTCAATCCAAACTCAACATCATTTGATATATGAAGTTTTTACAAGATATATATTACTCAAATATCGTCGAAAGTATCAACTATGTTTTGATTTGCATTAGTCATTATCAAACATACTTAATTAATAATTTAAGCATATTTATGACTGATCCATGGCTAGTTGGAAAGCTAGTCTACAAACTTTTATGGACCTGGCATCTATATAAGTTGAATATATGACTGAAACTGATGTAACGAATAAGTCATATGGTTAAAAAAGATTGTTAAGCGAGATAACTATCATAGAAATAAACACCTTTATTATGGGATAATGTTATTGCTAGTCAGCTGATATGAAACATAAGTTCTATAATATCATAACAAATGTAGATTTATAGCTTCAATACATCAAGAATATGATGGAGAAAGAACAAATGAATGCTGAAAATATTATAACTGAAGACAACCTTCGAGATACTTTGACATATGTATTCATAGATTCAAATTTTGCTTACTATATGGAACTTGTTCAAGTTTGAGATTTGGATGGACTGCATGCTTTCGGGAAAAAATAGTTGGAACAGCAGGGCAATGAATGTTAAAGCCATTAAAACCTTAGGTGAAGAATTATTGAATGTAGGTTATAAGTGACTTGAAAATGGAACACGAACTCGACAAGAATACATGGTCTTGGCTTAAAGAGTTCAATTACTGTAAAGAATCGGCCTCCGAAAGGGGTACAACCATTATAGGTCCCGGTCTTGGAGTAGAGGAGTTCAACCATTGTAGGGAGTTTGACCTCAACGTTAAGTTCAATTTTGGCATTGGTTAAATCTTGGTATAGAAGTTTTGGTCTTGGCATGGGTTAAGTCTCGCCATGAGAGGTTTAAATTCGAGTAGCTTCAAGTTTCAGCAGGTTTCTAAAAATCATCTAAAAATACATTTGATATATTAGTTTAGATTTTAATGGACACTAACTAAGGTGCTAGTGTGGTACAAGTTTGTATAACTAATTAGGAGTAATATTTGATATAATAACTGTTAATATGAATATAATACAAGCTTGTTACAACTGTTTGGTATGATATTTGATCACATCCATTAATCTGGATAACAATACAAGCTATCGTAACAACCTTGGTTTGCTATTGTGAGCAAGCATAGTGCATGTTTGTTTGTACTAATTTATTCGTATTTAAGATCCTGACATGTGCGTGCGTGTGTATATATAATAAAGTAACACTTGCGCACAAAAACTAACAAATAACGGAGAAAAACACTTGTTACAAACATAACTTTTAGAGAAAGAAACAATAGTAGGGAGAGAAATCGCTGAAAGAATTGGTGATTTTATAGATCGATAAATTGTTAAGACAAAATCACGAATAAAACTAGTGAGAGTTAGGAAGACATCACTAAAAATTTGATACTCTGTTTTGAGAAATTTTGAACCGCGTGTATTTATTTAAATTATGGACTCTAGTAACTTTTTGTAATTCTTATATTTTAAAATCAAATATGTTTATGTGAATGTAGTATCGCTCCATAATCCGAAACGTGTAAATTATATGTTATTTATTTCATTTATGTTAAGTTTTTTTTGTATCACTTGGAACTTAAATACAAAAACTGTGTTAATTTTAAATGTATAAATCGAAATACTAATCCAAATTTATTTATAAACATATTTAAAATTTGATATTATCGAACTATCAACAAATCAATCTAACAAATATATATATATATATATATATATATATATATATATAATTTCTGGCAAATCTTAGAATAATATTTTTAAAAAGTTTATAATAATATAAACCGGCAAGTATTGGACTATAAAAACAAATAAAATAAATAAAATAAATATTCATATATATTGAATAATTAAAAAATAATTGTTTCTGAAAATATTTTTGAAAACGTTTAACAGATTATTCGTTTTATTTATTAGTATGAAAAATGAAAATCTCAATAACTTGAAATTATTTTTTTTATCCTAAATCTTAGGATATGTTAATTGTGTTAAGATATTAATCGTTGTTCAGGTACATATCGGGATTAGTAAGTCTATTTGAGTTTTTAAATGTCTATTACTAAGTTTCTGAATGTCTATTGGAATTTGGAACCAACTATTCGTGTAGTTGGTTAGAATTTTTATAATCACCAATGGAAAGAGGAAAGTAAAATCCAAAATATAGCCTAGACTATCCACCAGTTCCCAAGTAGGAATTGAATGAAAGCAGCAGTAAATACTCGCTCGGCGTAAATGCTACGGAGCTACAGACTGAACTCGCTGTAAACCCTATCACATAGATAAAAAAAAACAAAAGAAAAGCGATCATGCAGAGTAAAATGATTACTTCCACTGGTTCGTACTTCAGAATCATAGGAAATGTTCATTTGTGTCGCTAGCAAAGGGTACATTCATATTGATATAGTATTCTTTCTTCTGCGGTATTGAGTGATTGAAAGATCAAGGCATTAAAAAAAGGAAGATAGACGCTTTCATAATTCAGGACCACTAATTAATGTCTCCCATTTTATCCCTTGCTTATGTCTTAAGCATCGTGATAGTTTTATTCGATTGCAAATCAATCGAACAAATTTCATGATGAACCCATGTTTACTTAACATAATGAATTCCTGCTACATCAGAAGTACATAAACATATATAGGTAAATGTTTGAAAACAGAAACAAGATAAGCCTTGTTCTGTTGACAGAGTTGGACTAAATAAAGCATTTAAAGGGGTGTTGGCCCTTTTTCCATTGCGTAAAATAACATAAAATAAACTGATCTAGAAAGAATTTGTTATAGTTGAACATCAATGCATAAATACAGCAGATTTAAATTCGGCAGAGTTCTGTCTGCATGTAATGCTTAAAAGACAAGACAAGTCCAGGTAAACGTAAACTTATACACGTTCCAAATCTTATAACAATTAACAGCTTATTAAACACGCACATGAAGGTGAAACTGAAAAGATCAAGGCTCAACCTTCCATCTGGTACTTAGATCTACCACCTGCAAGATAAGTCACACTAAGAATTATGCATACCGTAAGCAGCATATACTCGTTAAAAATTTAAACTCGGTCAACAATAAAATGTAGAGAAGTAGCATGAGTTGGAACGGCAAGTTTGATCCTGAGTTGTAACAAAGCAAAAGGGAACTCTAGCACATAGTTTGAGCACACGAAAAAGACGTAAGTAAAACGTGGCAAAAGCTGCATGCATGCTTTATTATTTTTCATCAGCCAGCACAAGTAATAATCTATAGCCAGAATACAAAAATCCTTGTGACAGAACTTCAACTATAATACAACAAATATTTACTGTCTAACTCATTTCGTCTATTAGTTTAACATCAGAGAGCGGTATTGCCTAGCAACTCACAGTAGAGTACAAAAATAAGCCAAGCTGACAAACCCACTGAAACAGGACAGTTGGTTTTTCAAGAATTAAGACATGGTTTAGAGATGAAAGTCTAATAAAATTATGTTTTTCAAGTTCAAAATTGAAAAGTGAAAGCGAACTCCTATCATACACTTGGGACAAAATGTGCCACACAAATTTGCTCAATCCCACTGAAACACGATAAAAATCTAACTAATTAAATAGTTTTGTTTTTTGTCCGTTTTCATTTCAGGTATTAGTTGCTAACAAAACTATGTTTTTCAAATTGAAAATTGAAAAAGTGAAAGCGAACTCCTATCATACACTTGGGATTAATTGTGCCACACAAATTTGCTCAATCCATACATACAATAAGTTATATGCAAAACCGGGAAACGAGCTACCTAACTGAACCTAATTTGAATTGTTGGTTTGGTTTACCATTTTACCAACCCACTACAACAATTGCGCTTTCAGATTCGATAGAAAACCATCCAACGACCTGTGAGAACATCCCCTACCTCGAAACTATACCTTCAAATGACTCAGAAGAAAAGGTACCAAATTCTCTCATTTCTATATAGTATAGGGATTGCTATTTATTCATTTTGTACGGGCCAATAAACCAAACACCACCATCCCTCCGAATTACCCACCATATTCCCCTCCCTACAAGGGGTACTTCAATTTGCACTTAAACCCAAGCCATCTTAAAAAACACAAAGTGACCACCACTATGTCAAAAAAAAAAAAAACGGGGACACGTATGGCTTATAATTCGATCTAGCAGGTCCATGTTCTTTATTTTACCAGCTGAAGTCACACAGCATTTCAAGATAGCATGATAATCGTGCGCTATCAATAAACACAGACTTCTGCACAGAATCTACAGATAACTCCTTAGCAATTATAATTACTCAAGTCATCCAGAAATAAATTTTATTTGTTTAGGTTCACACCCATCTATAAAAATCTTTTAAAATTTCAATCCCATCACAAAAATTTCGAAGAACAGTGGTTACTTGTATCCAATAAATTAATTAGTACAGCAACATAAGACCTTCTCTATATTGAAGGCCAACAATCATCTCTTTGTGTTTACCATTTTTGAAAGCGAGGGTTAAAGTTCCTGTCAACATATATACAAATAGCACAAAATTCACAGTGGGAAAATAATTTTTGTCAACATATATACAAATACAAAAGATAAGAAATGATTTCAAACTATAATGAAATAAACAAACTGCACAAAACATAGAGCACAAGATACAAAATAAGGTCTTGTTGATAATTAGACTCGTCAATTTAGTATGCAACGATCCACTACTCAAGTTTGATAGATATTGTCAAGAATTTCACTCTGTCAGTGCCAACTATAAACTTATCAAATGTTGCATATACACTAATGACTAATCCATACATCTTCTATACCCAAACATATCAAACACTAGACCTAAATCGATAAAGACTGATCATTGTCTAAGCAAAACAAGCCAATAACCCTCAAATCCCATAACAGTGGTATTTCAAGACCTCAATTTAAGGCCAATTACTGGGTCATTAAACAAGTGCTACATTTACACGATCGGAAAAAACACAATTCAATAACAGAAAACGCTTACTTCTTGAGAAATCAGAATTTAATAAATCAATCGAATAAATGAAGAATTTGGAGACATCGTATCACCTGAATACTATATCGTAGTCTCAGTGGGAGATGGACTGAGTGGAGTGGTGAGAGGAAGAAGGGGCGTAAAGCTTGTTGTAGATTTGCTCGCCGACAAGGTAAACACCGAAAGCGACGATCCCGATTCCGAGACCAGGAAGAGCTTGGCGCACCTGGTTCCCGAGCATTGGGTGCTTCCTCCACTCATCCCTTCTCTTGAAGAACTCGCCTGTTGGCCCTAATGGTTTCGCCATTTTCAGCTCTCTTTAGAATCTGTTAGTTCCTTTGACTGCCAAGGTAACGAAGGGGTGGGTGAGTTTGGGTGATTTTAGTGATGGACTTTATCGACATTTGTGGGCTTGGGCTTGGTATTGGAATATTGGTTTGCTTCATTTTCTTATAAGATATCGAGTGCCGATCCGGCCAATTCCCGGTGAGATGGTTCCCTTTTTTAAATCGGATAGTAGACTCTAGAATCATCATCTTTCTTCGTTTGCCAAAGCTATTTCCTCCATAATTTGAAATCTCTAAAACTAGTGAAACATAATTTTATTATTTTACTCTTGTTTTGTATTCAAATTTAATGTTAGGTGCCATTAATGAAATAGATTATCATACTGTATAAAAACATAAGATTAAACCCTTTTTAATCCTACATATCTGATTTTGACAACTTAAATTAACCCTAAACCCCAAAACATCAATTTTGTTGAAGATTGAACGTCGTTCGACCATGGAAAATCAAGAATCTCATTCCATACAGGAAAACAGCAGTAAAGCACCGGATAAAGTATTTTAATGTCGTTTTTTTACGTTTTAGAATACAGTAATTTGAGCACTTCCCGATTTCAGCATTCACGATTCAAGAATCTCACATGATTTTTTTTTATGCACTGAGCATGTGATTCCGAGTGGGCATCTCGGAATCACATGCTTTTTTTTAAACCGAGCAACAGCTGATTCCGAGAGGGCCACTCGGAATCAGCTGTTGCTCGGTTTAAAAAAAAGCATGTGATTCTGAGTGGGCCTCTCGGAATCACATGCTCAGTGCATAATTTTTTTCTAGAACAGTGATTTATCCCAAGGCGAACCCAAGTCGAAACCCTAATCGATTCTAACAAATAAATCAAACCTCAGTCGACACCCTAATCGAATCTAGCATAGAAATCTAACAACAATCGAAACCTTAATCGAATTTAACAAAGAAATCTAACAACAATTGAAACCCTAATTGAATCTAACAAATATATCTAACTTCAAACCTTTATCGAAAAATGAAGAATGAGTTTTTTTCTCCAAGGTTTCTCTCTCTTCGAATCTGTTTTGTAAGGTAGTGATAACGGTGAAAAATGGGTTTTCTTCTTTGTAAGGTAGTGATAATGGTGAAGAATGGGTTTTGTTGTACTCAATGGGTAATGGTATGTTAGGGTAATGGTTTTGTGAAGAAAAAATCGATAAAAGGGCAAATTTGTAACTTCATTTATGGAGGAAATAACATCATGGAGGTTTTTTCAAATTATGGAGGAAATAATAATTTTCATGGAGGAAATAGCTTTGGCCTTCTTCGTTTTACACCAAGTCTAACATCCTTAAAATAACTATCATAGGATAGGTCACAAGAGGGTAAAATTTGTCCGAACTGGTTTGAATCGGAACCAACTTACATCTGAATATTGAACATATTGTGTATGGATATTAAAATTGGAAATTGCTAAAAAAAAACCAAAACTACTCCTTACAAAAATGTCATTAACCAAAAAACCCAAAAAACCCAAAAAACTCTTGGAAGTCTAATTAATTACAAGTCATGTCATTTTAGAGTCCAAACTACTCCATAAAGTTGTAAACATAATTTCAAACTTCATCTTCTCCGAACCTACTAAAATAGAAACTTAACAACCAACAAAACCCATTTTTTAAAAAAATTCAAAACCTTTACAACATGGACGGAAAATAGTCGGAAGCACTTCTCACGCAGAGCAGCATGGTCGTCGAGGAGGTACATTGCATTTTCCTCTTTCATTTTCGCGAAAAAATAGATTTTTTGAATAAACCCGTATCTGGTGTTCTTCGCCACCCTCTGGCGTGGACGACAGGCCGTACGCCAATGCAAATAAATTGCCCTTTTCATTTGGTGGGTAATCCGCTAAAAGGAGACGATAAGTGGGCTCTTAGTGTCCTTTCCAGGAAGCACAGTCACGAACCGATTAAGTATGCTGAAGGACATTTGCAATGGTCCAAGTTAAAACGGAAGGAAAAAGAGCTCGTTGATCTTTTGACGGTGAACGGGACAAGACCGCGACAAATATTTGGTGCTTTGAAAAAGGCCGATCCGGAGAATACTTCAAATATCCGCCACGTTTACAATCACCGTCAAAGAACGAGGATGGTTGAAAACGACGGTCGATCACAAATGCAATGTTTGTTAGTTAAATTACAATTGCACAAGTACAAGTATTGGGTACGGACGGGGAACGACGGCTCTAACGTCATAACCGATTTGTTTTTCGCACATCCGCTTAGTATTGATTTACTACGGATCTTCCCATGCTTGCTAATCATGGATAGTACATATAAATTTATTTGTTACGGAATGCCTTTGTTCGAAGTAGTCGGGGTAACATCGACCAACAAAACATTTTGCATTGGTTTCATGTTTATGGTGAGTGAAAAACAAGACAACTACGAATGGTCATTGGGATGCTTGAAAACAGTAATGGAGGAGAATGATTGTGAATTAATTTGTGTTATCGTTACGGACCGCGAACTAGCCTTGATGAATAACATCAAAAAATTATACCCTAACGCTAGTCACATATTATGCGAGTGGCATATCAACAAAAATGTTAGCGGGAGAACGAAAAAAATGTTTGAAGACGGAAATGTGGCTAAAATTTTTTTGGCGGCTTGGAACAACGTTATTTCATCCACTACCGTTGAGTTGATGAACGAGAGGTTGGCTAAAATGCGGTCGGTGTTCAAAGAACAAGATAAAGCGGTGGATTATGTGGTTGACTCGTGGATTACGCTTTATAAAGAGAGGTTTGTTCACGCTTATACTAACAAAATCATGCATTTCAATAATCACACCTCTAATAGGGCCGAAAGCTCGCATGCTACATTGAAAAAATATGTGGGATCTAGCCGATTGGATTTCGATGGGTTTTTGGATAAAGTGCATGGCTTGTTAGCGATGCAACATTCGACCATTAAAGAATCGATGGAGCTTAGCAAGTGCCGTCTAATTCACAAATTTCAAGATTTCAAACCGTTCAAATTTTTACGGGGGTACGTATCACCTATTGCATTGGCGATAGTATACGATAACTATGTTGATAAAAGCGACGGTGAAAAATCTCTGTGCGTTTGCACCGATTGTACGATCCATGGGTTGCCGTGTTCGCACAAACTTGAGGCAATCCGAAGAGTGGACGGCCATGTACCTACTCGGATTATAGATGAGCATTGGAAGAGACTAGATATCATTCCGCGAGTTAAACTCACCGGTGAAGAATAAGTAAAATTTAATTTCGCAAATCTAAATGTGAAACTTGAAGAGTTTGATGTTTAAGAACAAAGGCATTGGCTCAAAAAATTTCAAAATTTTTTAGATCCTTCGACTACACTCCTTTGCGAACCCCTCGAGAAGGTTAAAACCCGTGGTAGAACTCCCGTACGTGTTAGAAGTCGTGGTCATGGACGGGGTCGAGGTCGCGTTAAAGGTAGCAAAGTCCAACGTGATTATTCTACGAAAAGGGATACTTCGTATCACGAATATGTCGAACAAGAAATGTTCGAGTCTCACGATAGTGCCGAAACTCCACGAGTGGTAACACCCGCCGCTAGTATAGCAACCCCGGTCGGCACTCTCGGTAGCACCGCAAGAACGATCGCCGTACATAATCCTACTAATTTTGGAGCAAAACCGCCAAAAAATATAGCAAAACGGGTTCAATGCGTTGGTTTAGGCACTCCGGATGCGTCGAACCACATCAAGGCTATACCGTCATTCTCGGCTAAACCATTCCCGGCTAGATTAGCAAATGTTTGGACTTGAGATTTTCAAAAGACATACCTCAATATATGTGTCCTTTCATAAGTCGAATTAAAAATGTAATGCCCGACGGTAATTGTGGTTTTAGAGCCATCGCGCATGGTATGGTCGGTAACGAAAGTGGATGGCTAATGGTTAGAGAAGCTTTGGTTCACGAGCTAAAAAGCGATCGGGAGTTTTATAAACGGGTTACATATTACGACGATGAAAGCGAAGTCGATAAAGAGATAAACCGGATGACTTTTAATAAAGAGAATGCACCTTTCGCAAATTGAATGTCCTTGCCTAGTTGCCGAAAACTAGTCGCGACTACATTCAATTGTGTTTTCTATTGCCTCGCTCCCGGTGGAAGTACGACTTACCTACCGGTGAAAAATGCACCGCCGAGCGATGGTTCTTTAAAGAAGATCGGCGTGGCATTCGTCAATAAAAACCATTTTGTTCACGTGAGTAAAGAACTTTAACTTTCACACGCATTTAAGCATTTATTTTGTTAACGCGCATTGATATTGAATGGGAATTTGTAGGTTGACTTGGTTAAAGGGTCACCCATACCGACTATAGATCCCATGTGGATGCGAACGACGAGAAAAGACGTTATTTCTTGATCGATCCCTTTGCTAGATAGAGTCCGTATATTTTTAAGACTGCAAAATCCCACCCCGACACATTCCGTTGAACATGATGATCCCATAGTGGACTTAACCAAAGATTGAATTTATTTTAAAATCGAATTTATTTTGTGTTTGGTTATGTTGTTTTTTTGTAAACTAACATTGTGTTGTACCCTTGTACCCACGTTCCATTTTATGTCTATTTTTTTTAAAAAAAATTGACTTCACAAATTTGAAAATGTAGTTTTTCGCCAGTCGAATGACGTAACTGACAACGCTCACGTCAATCGTTGGCGTGAGACGACCTCCCTACGCCAACCGATGGTGTGGGCATTGTCCCGTACGTCATTCGCTTGGCGTACGCGACTTTTCTGGAGCCTTTGTTCCAAAAGAACAGAGGCTCAAGAAAATTTAAGCCTATTCCCGCCACACGTTGGCGAAAAGGGCTACCCCTACGCCATTGTATGGCGGCAATAGGGTAAACCCTAATATAAAATTTTAATTTTTTATTTTTTTTTAAAATTAACTACTATTTTAATTTAAATTTGAGGTAAATTTGATGTTATTTTAAATCAACTATTTTTTAAATCAACTGTTTTTAAATCAACTGTTACTTAAAGTTCGAATTTAAATTAAATTGTTATAACTACCACCAAAACAAAAACTCCTGCCAATAAATACTCCCTAATTTCCAATGTTAATTTTATTATTTTTTTTTAAAAAAAAAGCAACTGTTATTTTACTTTAATTTGAGGTTAATTTGAGGTTATCCTCAAAACAATAACACTTAAACTTCTTAATATGTAAACTTTGGACTTCGTAAGCCTGCGACTCAATCTGTATAGTCACTGTTTTATGATAAGCTAACATATCGAGCACTTATTCACGTCCGCGTGGTCGGGGCATTAAACATCCTGGACATGATGCCTCCCTACCATGGTTGAAGAACATTTTGCACAAAACCGCATCGATGAAACCATGAATCTCATCTTGCATCGTACCTCTGACGAAGTCAAATGCGCTTAGGAGGTTTGCATCTTCGTGCACGTTCCAGCCTGAATATCCCATTGTTATAACTTAAATGTTTAGTTTCATAGTCAGATTCTAGTATTTATAGACTCGAAGTCGGTGGTTCAATTCTAAAATAATTAGCGTGAAATGGTGTTTTTTGTTTCCACATAAAATATAGAAAATAGTATCGTACGAAAAACCGGGACCCACCAATAACTCCAATCGGCATAATGACTCCTACCAACACAAAAACTCCCGCAAATAAATACACGCCAACAATTTCGTGTTGTAATATTTAGTTTCGAATCGAATTTATTTTGTGTTTGATTGATTATGTTGTTTTTTTGTTGTAAACTCATTTTGTATTGTATTCACGTTCCATTTTGTGTTCAACATTATTTTAAAAAAAATTGAATTCACAATTTCAGAGGTAGACGTACAAGCTGAAACACAAACTAAAACATAAAATGGACCATGACCTGAAAAATTAACTTGGCATAAACCGAAACATCAACTGAAATACAAACAGAAATACAAACTAAAACAAAAAAGTGAGCATAAACTGAAACATGAACCTAAACACAAACTGCATTAATAACTCAAACTTATCTATCAGGCCAGTTCCATTTCATCACTTTATTTCTTCTTTGTCATCCTGGTAGTCACTGATTTCCGCTAAGCGGATGTTGATAATGTCAGAACGGACCGCATACAGCTGATCATCTGTTATAGAATCAGTGACCTGGTAATTGAACCGATTACATGCAACACGACGTTCAAGCTCGGTGAGGCCAGAAACTGGATGACGACGGAATGTGAGTAGGACTGACAACCTAGCTTTCACCTCATCAACAAGCCTTGAAATCTTTGGCGGATGGACACCATCCCTTCCGTATAAGAAGTACATCTGGCATAGCAATGCCTTAAAGTATGCTTTACGCCCCTCCTTCATGTGCGTGTTGCCAACTTCGATCGATGCTTCCATCAGATATTGATCTTCCAACTTATTCCATGGACACATTTTTTGTTCGGTTTTTCAACTTCTTTACCCTTCTATGTGTGGATAGAACGTATATTTATAGATAATTTTGTTTTTGGATAACGTAATCCAGTTAGACGAATTAAAACGTGACACGTGTAAATTTAGGGGGACGACGGACGAACGCCTAAATTACTCGGTGAAGTTGCATAGATTATTAAATTCAACCGGGACCCACCAATAACTCCAACCGGTATAATAACTCCCGCCAACACAAAAGCTCCCGCCAACCATAGTGGACTTAACCAAAAATTGACTTAGCAAATTCAAATATATAGGTTTTCGCCAAAACAAAAACTCCCGCCAATAAATACCCGCCAACAATTTTAATCCCCGCCAAACAATCCCGCCAACGCAATAACTCCCACCAAAAAATAACTATACTATATAAATATGTCACAGAATACAATATTCATAATAGAAACAAATAATCTACTTAAGAAAAAAAACACAAACACTTTAATACATAGAGTTTACAACTGATGAAGACTATCATATGCTTAAGGCGGTGAAGGTTGTCCACCGACAAATGGGGCAAGATAGTAGCGATGCTTTCTTCGACCGTCTCCTATGTCAGATTTATTTCAACTATGGGCATTTAGGAGTAGGAGACGTTCAAGTGCGAAGTCGTGACGAAATCAAATGCATGTACCGCTTCATCCAACCGCTCACTGCTCTGCTTTTCCAACCAGCTAGAATTAAGAAAGAAATAGCTTTAGTCTGGAACATGACGGTAGTAGACTACATCACCAGGGATATGGTGGCGTATCTGGAGGATAGGATTGCGACAAGGAATGAGGAGGACGATTCGGATGACAATTTGGGATACGATTTCGACAACTGATCATTTCACTATTTCTGTGTTTGTGCCTTCGAGTTGTTATGTTTAGAGTAGTTTGTGTTTAAATTAAGTTACTCCTGAATGTGTGTTGTTTTATGTAGTACTACTATTTCAATTATGTTTGAATTGTGTTTGAATTATGTTTCAACTCTGTTTCAATTACGTTTCAATTATGTTTCAATTATGTTTCAATTACGCTTCAACTTTCCAACTTTCCTTCAATGTTCTATATTTTTAAAACAACCAAAATATCTAAGCAATTGCCAAAATACAGAAACGTTAACTTCAAACTGAGTAACCGCATAGTATGTGTATCAAAAAACAAACAAACCATCAAACAAACCGACACGAGAGGCTTGCAGAAAAAGTAAGAGGGAAGTTTCTCTCTCTAGAAAGAAAGCTCTGCCTTCTCTCTAGACGCTTTTGCTCCACGCTCTCTCCCTTGCCCCACGCTCTCTCTCTTCCTCTATTCCTGTCACTTTCTTCTTGATTTTACTATCGAATCCACCGTTTCCTCCTTATTCTAAATCTATTCCAAGATTCTAGCACTAAAATACAGCCATCCTTACTGTATCGATTGCTTTCCTGGAAGAGTTATTATTGGGAGAAACAAAAGGCCTCACCGACGCTCTGGTTTTGTTCTTCGAAGGAATACACAACTGGTTTTTATTTTTCGAAGGAGTACACAACTGGGTTTTATTCTTAGAAGGAGTACACAACTGGTTTTGTTATTTGAAGGATACTTAACTGGACGTTTTATCCTTGGAAGAAACAAACGGCCCCATCGACTGCTTCTTCTGTTCTTATTTAATTAAAGATTTATATTCATCAATATATTAAACTAGTTTGGACGATTTTCATTATCGTGAAACAGACCTCCTTCATCCTTATTTGTTCTTTTGCAAGGTTTTTTCTTTGCTATCTGGCAGGTCTGTTGTTTATGTGATGTTACCTGTTTAATCCATGGAGGAATCAACGCATGGTGACAATCAGATAACCAATAAGCAGAAGCCCGATAATAAGAGAAGAAGGAATGTTCCTAAAGTTTCCGGTCAGACTCTTGTTTGTGCTCTATCCTCCACTAATGCAATAGTCCCATTCGACCCATCAATTACTCGAGAGATGTTATTCGACGATAACATTTGCGATGACGAACGCAAATTAAGCGACGGACAAGAGACCCCTACTATTAGAAGAGATGAAAGTCATGCCGTTACAGCCTCCAGTGGTGGCCGGCAGATTGATAGTAACCGGATAGACGATTCGGTTGGGTTTGTTCTCTCTTCTCCGGCGACTATGGCTGTTGAGGAGTCTCTGCTCAAGAAAGATGAAGGAACAGTTCGCTTGAAGTCTGGAAGGAGAAAGTGTTGGAATATATTTATTTAATATATTTATAGACTAACAATAATTTGGACCGATATGCTAAATAAACATATTCGATTATTGTCTTAAGGAAGTCCAAATTAAAAGTAGTCGAGTTAATTATTTAATTAACTAAATTGGACTTATGGGTAAAAAGGCGTTATGGGCTCAAGTGTGGTAACCAGGTTGAATTTGGGCACTGTGATGAAGAGGGCCCAAATCTCAACACTTAAGCCTGAATTAATAAATCAGGGATATAAATTGAATTATCAATTTATTGGGTTATGGTCCCGGACACAAGGAAGTAACATAGGATGGGCTTTACAATGTTGGGCTTCACATTGTAAAATCTATAAATAAGGGGCTAGGTTTAGGTATTTCATCACTCTAAACCCTAATCAGAAAAACGGCCGCTTCCTTAGTGTCTGGAAACCTTTTCCTTCTTCTCTAATCTGATTCTGCAGGTCTCTTAGTTTCATAAACGGAATCGCCGGAGAACGTGGAATCACTAAAGAACGCAAAAGAACTGTAGAGAATACTAGATGGATAGCAGCAATAAAAACGCATGTTTTTCGTAATCGTAAAGAATCCATGTCATTGGGATTATGTGTTAATTGAATTGGTAGGGCATGGATTTAGGGATTGTATGAAAAGCATGTTATGTGATTTATTGTATTGAAACACATGTTTTATTATCAGTAAATTGCAATTTTTATAGTTTGGGATTTTATTTTTATTTTTCGGGTAAAATTAGGGTTTATTGATGTCTGGAATTTTTCTCCCAAAATTAGCATCAAATCAACCCTAAAATAACGAATAAAATCAAAATTATTGGGACAGTGGCTCATCGACAGCTTAACCCCTGATGTTAACGCTGATCGAAGACTGTCCGCTGATTATCACGGTAACCGAACAAAAAAAAAATTAATTATTATTATTATTATTTTTTTTCGAAAGTACATATTTTGTTCGGAAATATATATATTGTATGTAAATTATTTCACAAGTATGTTGTGTTTGGCATGCAATTTTTTTTGTATGTTTATTTGTGAATTAAATTGTGTGTGTGTGAATGATTAAATGACGATGCATGATTAGGGTTTCGTAGACCGGTAGGTGAAACTAAGAAATTAATTTAATCGGCCCTCCGGAAGGTTAAAATTAATTTTCTTAAGGATCCTAGGCTTCGAAAAGTTCGGGGATTAATTTAAATTCAAATATTATCGGCCCTCCGGAAGGTTCACGTTTGGGTTTAAATTAATCATGAACGGGAGAAAATTATTGAAAATGGTCTTTGTGCTGATTTTAATTTTAATTAGATGAAATCGGCCCTCCGGAAGGTTTCATCGGTACTTAAGGATAAATTAAATTCAGCCTTACGATTTTTTGATTTTAAGTAAGTGAAATCGGCCCTCCGGAAGGTTTCACCGGTACTTAAGAAAATCAAATTATGGTTATTTTAATATATGTAAATGACATCGGCCCTCCGGAAGGTCTCATTGGCAATTAGAAAATTAAAATAATGATCATAGTATTTTTCTCAAACTCATAAAATTTCATGTTAATTTGATTTGCCCTCCGGTATCTATTATCAAGGAATTTTATGTTTTACATGTATTTGTCATGTTTATGCATATGTTTTCAGTTATATGTCAAGATGCTAGATGTGCTTTGTGTTGTTTGTTCTTATTATAGTATCCATGGGTTACAATTTGTTGGGGACTCGTCCACCAACGTTGGATTGTTCGGACTTCCAATTGTGGAAGGAAGAAATGTTGCTGTTTTTATCTGTACATGATTACGACTATGCATTGTTAACTCCCAAACCATCTCCCCTTAGTCCGGAAAGTACACCGGATGAAACTAAGGCTGATGAAAAGTGGAAAGGTCAAATAAGTTATGCATGGCGCTATTGTTACAGGGAATAGCAGTAGCATTGCGTGGGGCTGTTCCTAAAGGTGTTACCACTGCCTCGGTCTTTCTCACGGAGATTGAGAAAGCCTTTGTCAAAAATGAAAAGGTAGAGATGCAGCGTTTGCTCATCAAGCTAGCTACCAAAAAGTATAATGGCAAAGGTAAAATCCGGGAGCACATTCTGGGAATGTTGATGATTGGCCAAAAGTTAAAGGCAATCGTTTTAGACTTACCTGAGGAATGTATAGTGGGATTCACATTTCATTCGCTGCCAGACCAGTTTAAGTATTTCCAGTCCACCTATAACTGCATGCGAGAAAAGTGGAATATCAATGAATTAATTTCCCACGCTGCACAGGAGGAGGAAAGACTTAAAGGCACAGCGCTTGAGGCTAATGTGATTACATCACCAAATAAGGCAGGACCTAAGCGGAAGGCATATGGCAAAGGACCGGGTCAAGGTTCGGTCAACAAGAAAGGTATAAGGCCCTGGACAAGTTCATAACTTTTAAGACCGAAGTTGAGAAACAACTTGGTAAAAGCATTAAGACCGTTAGATCTGACCGTGGTGGTGAATACTATGGTAGATATGGCGGATCGGGTGAACAAAGTCCAGGTTCCTTTACACAGTACCTAGAGAAGTGTGGAATAGTCCCTCAATACACTATGCCTGGTTCACCTCGCATGAACGGTGTATCTGAGAGACGGAACCGAACACTAAAAGATATGGTTAGAAGCATGATAAGTCACTCATCTCTACCATTATCTCTTTGGGGGGAAGCCATCAAATGTGCCGCTTATATACTCAATCGAGTACCCACAAAGGCTACTGTTAGGACTCCATATGAGCTTTGGAACGGGCGTAAACCTAATTTAAAGCATCTGCATGAGTGGGGTTGTCCAGCTGAGGCGAGGCCTTACAAAACTCAAGAAAATAAACTGGACCCAAAAACAGTTAGTTGTTTCTTCATAGGTTATTCCGAACATTCTAGAGGGTTTAAGTTTTATGATTCTCTCACTGATACAATATTTGAGACAGGAATGGCCAAGTTTCTAGAGGATGTTGAGTTTGGGGGGAAGAATAAGGGAACATATGTTGATTTTGAGGAAGAATCCATAAAGATTCATGAAGGTTTAATAGGGATACTGAGATATCTGAAGATTGGGCGGTAATGCCAATCATTTCGATCCCATTAGAACAAGGTAATCCTCAGATTAACACTGATGCTCCACTTGAGGGTTCTAACCAGGATACAGAGATTCAGGTAGAACAAGAGGAACCTCAAGATAATTTTCCACAAGGGAATCAAAATGACATCGTTCATAATGATCAAACTCTACCTCCTCAAGAAGTGCAACAAGAGGAAATAGTGCCATTAAGAAGGTCCACTAGAGAAAGGAAGAGTACTATAGGTCCAGAATTTATAGTATATCTTCAGGAGCATGATGAGTTATGTGCTGGAACTGTAGATGATCCCCCATCCTACAAACATGCCATGGCAAGCTCTGAATCTCAAAAGTGGATTGACGCTATGAAAGAAGAGTATAAATCAATGCAGGATAATGCGGTATGGGATCTTGTCCCATTACCTGAAGGGAAAAAGGAAATTGGTTGTAAATGGGTTTACAAAACCAAACGCGATTCCTTGGGTAATGTGTAAAGACATAAAGCACGTCTTGTAGCGAAAGGTTATACTCAGCGTGAAGGGATTGATTTTAAAGAAACTTTCGCTCCAGTATCGACGAAGGATTCCTTTAGAACAATCATGGCATTAGTTGCACATTTTGACCTTGAGCTGCATCAGATGGATGTTAAGACCGCATTTCTCAATGGTAATATTGAGGAAACGATCTACATGATGCAACCAGAACACTTTGTAGAAAGTAACTCAAAAGATCTGGTTTGCAGACTTAAGAAATCCATTTATGGGCTTAAACAAGCTTCTCGTCAATGGTATCACAAATTCCTTGAGGTGATAGTCGGTTATGACTTTGAGATCAACTCGGTTGAGGATTGTGTTTATCACAATTTCAGTGGGAGTAATTTCATATTTCTTATATTATATGTGGATGACATATTGCTTGCCTCGAACAATAAGGAATTGTTACACACTACAAAAAGATTTCTATCAGACAAGTTTGATATGAAGGATCTTGGTGATGCCAGTTTTGTGTTAGGAATCCAGATACATCGAGATCGTTCTCGTGGTATTCTTGGATTATCACAAAAATCATACATTAAAAGTGTGTTACAACGTTACGGATTGGCAGGTTGCAAACCCCTAAGTACCCCTATAGCAAAGGGTGTCAGACTTAGTCTGAGTCAATGTCCTAAGACAAAACTTGAGATTGAGGAAATGAAAACGGTCCCTTATGCTTCTGCGGTTGGGAGTTTAATGTATGCTCAAGTTTGTACTAGGCCGGACATTGCCTTTGCTGTAAACATGTTGGGGAGATATGTTAGTAACCCAGGAATGGATCACTGGAAAGCAGTTAAAAGAGTATTCTGATATCTGCAAGGAACAAAGGGGCACATGTTGACATATAGGAAGTCGGATAAACTGGAGATCATCGGGTATTCCGACTCGGATTTTGGTGGATGCGCAGACACATTAAAAAGCACGTCAGGAAACATATTCTTATTGGCTGGAGGTGCAATATCCTGGAAAAGTGTAAAGCAAACACTTATTGCATCGTCCACCATGGCAGCAGAATTTGTTGCATGCTTTGAGGCATCAAACCAGGCACTATGGCTGCGGAATTTTGTTACTGGATTACGCATTGTACAAGGGATAGAAATCCCTATGAGGTTATATTGCGATAAAAATTCCGCAGTGCAGTACTCTAACGGCAACAGGAGCGCGTCTAAATCCAAACACATAGACATAAAGTTTCTGTCTGTTAAAGAAAGAGTACAGATGGGTCAGATAAGTATAGAGCACATCGGTACAAACTCCATGATAACAGATCCCCTAACAAAAGCGGTTTTGCCTAAGGTTTTCCAGGGACACACCATCAATATGGGTGTAGTTGATTTAGAGGATTGTTAGTTTCAGTGGGAGAGTTTGTAATAGGATCTGATGTTATATATTGCAGTATTGTGCACATTAAAGTTTATTGCAATATATATATGCTTGGAAATATTTATTGATATTTGTACGGTATTGGATCTCCAAAAGTAGGAACCATTTAAGAGTAGATATGTACGATTACAAGCCATATTACTCTTATGCCACGCTCCATAATTGGCCCAAGTAATTGATTGATAATGGTAATGTGATTACTGTTGCATCCTATTGTTCACATTACGAGAAAGAGGTCTTTAGTCCTTTATTGTTATCAGTCATGTACGGGGTTGTACCGTTTGTCCATTGACAATGAATATAGGGATCCCATTAAAGTTGAATATGTATTCTTGAGTAGCATATGACGGTCCAAGTGGGAGATTGTTGGAATATATTTATTTAATATATTTATAGACTAACAATAATTTGGACCGATATGCTAAATAAACATATTCGATTATTGTCTTAAGGAAGTCCAAATTAAAAGTAGTCGAGTTAATTATTTAATTAACTAAATTGGACTTATGGGTAAAAAGGCGTTATGGGCTCAAGTGTGGTAACCGGGTTGAATTTGGGCACTGTGATGAAGAGGGCCCAAATCTCAACACTTAAGCCTGAATTAATAAATCAGGGATATAAATTGAATTATCAATTTATTGGGTTATGGTCCCGGACACAAGGAAGTAACATAGGATGGGCTTTACAATGTTGGGCTTCACATTGTAAAATCTATAAATAAGGGGCTAGGTTTAGGTATTTCATCACTCTAAACCCTAATCAGAAAAACGGCCGCTTCCTTAGTGTCTGGAAACCTTTTCCTTCTTCTCTAATCTGATTCTGCAGGTCTCTTAGTTTCATAAACGGAATCGCCGGAGAACGTGGAATCACTAAAGAACGCAAAAGAACTGTAGAGAATACTAGATGGATAGCAGCAGGCAAACCCGTAAATATTCTTGATTTTATGTTTCTTCTATAGATGAATCTATCAAAAGGGTTTTATTATTTTTTCCGCGATTTGTTATATATTATTTGATGCGATTTCGGATAATATATAACAGAAAGAAGTAGAAAAGCCATAAACCACCTCCGGCGACCGAGACACCCCTTCTGGAGCAGCCCTTGGGAACCGAAATAATCCCGACGATCCCACCACCGCAAGCGGCAGCTCAATCAATTTTCGGACGTCCCTCCGGCAACCGAATCCTTGCTGCCGGCGTTCATGGAAAGCCTCACAAACAGCCGTTAGGAATGGAATTAAGTCCGACGAACTCACCACCGCAAACGGTGGCTCAATCACTTTTTGGACACTCCTCCGGTGACCGAATCTTTGTTGCCGGCGTTCATGGAAACTCACCCAAGCATTCAAGGGGGCTGTCCAAAAGTCGTGAGCTTTCGAAAACCAAAGCGTCTGCATTGAATACCTCAGAAGCATGCGCCATTAATGCCAATAAAGAAAGCCTGCTCGCCTCTTCAACTGGTGCAATTTTCAGTTTTAAATCCCATGAAGGCGTGAATTTGCATGGATTTGCATGGAAATCAAATTGATTCACAGTGTGTGAATTTGCATGGAAATCAAATTGATTCACAGAGTGTGAATTTGCATGGGAGTGAACTCCATCCCATTAAAGAGAAGCTGCATGGGAATTTGCTGAATAGAAAGACTGCAGTGTCTACTGCTCCTAAAGATGCAAACCTGCATGGGATTAGAATAAATTATCAGAATGATAATTTGCATGGGGAGAGTAGTAATTATCAGAATGAAAATATGCATGGAAAAGAAAAACATAATGAAGACGCTTTTAGAACGGTTCCTTCAATCGATAACAGTAACGGTTATCAAAATGACAATGTTTTTGGAACTGTTTTTCTAAACGGGAATGGTAAGGAGAAGGAGAACAGAAACATCTCTTCGACCCCTGGAGCTGCTCTTTTAAAACCATTTAAAGCAGGTAATGTGTGGCAGAATCCGTCTTTAAATAAAAGTGATCACACCACGTCCGCGACACATAATCCGCCTAAATCGTTTTCAAGCCTATTTCAAGGTTCACGACTAGAATCGAAAGGGTTGAAACTGCAATTCTTTGCTCCTCCTACTAATGATGATGAAGACATCACCCTCGACCAGGCGGACGAAATTCCGCTTATCGAGACTTGGGGACACTGCCTGATAGGATGTTTCACCGGAAGATTCCCTGGTAAGATTGCTCTTGACTTAATAACTAAATCTTGGGGTATTGGATGCAGGGTTTCGCCTTACGGCAAAGGATGGACTGTTTTCAAGTTCTCTAGTGAACAAGATTTGCTAAAAGTCCTTCATGGTGGCCCCTATACCATCTATCGGAAGACGCTCTTGTTAAAACAAATTGAGAGAGGAACCATGCTCACAGACGATCTCTTCACAAAGATCCCAACTTGGGTTGTGCTCCGGGGCGTCCCCTTGGGTTTCTGGAGTGAAACCGGTCTTAGCAAGATTGCCTCCAAAGTGGGTAAGCCATTATATAGTGACCAGTTTACTTGTGACAAGTCCAGGATGAACTACGCACGTGTTTTGATTGAGATTGATGTGAGTAAAGAGCCAGTTACAAAGTTTGGTGTCAAGTTGCCTTGTGGGAAGCGCTATGAACAAACGGTGGAGTACGAGAACTACCCGATGTTCTGCCATGTCTGCCAATGTTTTGGGCACAACCACCTATGTTGTCCACCCAGACCAAATATCAACACACAAAAAAGAGATGCAATGAAAGGAAAGGCATCGCCACAAAATGGGGAACATACACAAACCAGTGAACACGGTGACAATCGGAAGGCCCATGCAGGGACTAAACCTCAGAAACAAACGAATTCTAGCAGTCGGCCGAAGCATACTTCCAATCAAACTAAGCCCACTCCCAAAACCGGCTCAAAAGACAAACAGACGGCAACTAATAGCACACTCCAACACAAGGGAGGTAACATGTCCAGCGCAACCGAAACCTTGATTGACACTCCCATGGCACATGCTGATGAATTGGGTGAACCACCAACCTTGAGCAACCCCATGGCAGATACTAGAGATCGGGACGAGCCTTCTGACCTGCCTTGGCAAAAGGTACAAAGCAAAAAGACAAAGAAAAATGTGAGGCGCGGAGTGCCCATAAACTCCTCGGTTGATAAATGAAGCTTCTTACTTGGAACATCAGGGGTCTTTGTGGGCGGACTGATCAAGGCGCTTCTCTCTCCTCGGTTTGTAAGCTCATCAAACAAAAATCTTTCCCCATGTTTTGCCTTTTAGAAACAAAATTCTCGCAAAAGCGTTTAGATAACTTCATGACCACTCGCTTCATAAATTGGAATCATGTTTCTAACCTTGATGTGATAAATGGAGGGCGTATCATTGTTGTTTGGGATGCTAGTAGAGTGGCTTGTACGATGATAGAAATTGGAAGACAACACATCCACTGCCATGTCCGATGCAACGTCACTCAAGAAGCTTTCTACGTCACTTTTGTTTATCCTTTGTATACAGTGCCGCAAAGGAGAGTTCTTTGGGAACACTTAACCATTATTGGAGCCGGAATTCGGATACCGTGGATGATTATGGGCGAGTACAACACTTATTGTGCTACGGGAGAATGCATTGGGGCTGCCCCCCTTCGAAACAGTGAGTTAATTGACTTAAACAACTTTCGAGTATCTCACGGCCTTTTTGATGCACCTTCTACAGGTCCTTTTTTCACTTGGACAAATGGGAAAGTCTGGTCGAAACTCGACCGTGTGCTTATCAACCATGGTTGGAGCGATAAGAACCTTTTATGCAAAGCCTCGTTCCTCCCGATGGAACCTGTATCCGACCACTGTCCAGTTGTTGCCTCGGTTGTCCGGGAATTTCACCATAGTTGCCGACCCTTCAAATTCTTCAACATGTGGCTCGATCACCCCAGGTTTGCTAGCATCATGGAAAGTAAATGGGGGCAGCTTATTGATGGGACGAAACAATATATACTTGCGCAGAAACTGAAATCCCTAAAGCGACCTTTAAAAGACTTGAATAAAGCTGAGTATGGGGGCATTCTTGAGCGTATGGCTACTGCAAATTCAGCCTTTAAAGAGGCTATCTCCTCTCTGATGGATAATCCTGAAAATGTTGCTTTGAAAGAAGAGGTTCACAGGTTGCAGGCTCGAGCAAACTTCCTCCTTGAAGCGGAGAAGAGCTTTCTTCAGCAGCGCATGAGAACCACCCACTTGGTTGACGGAGATAGAGGTACGAAATACTTTCACAGTTTAATAAATCGGGACAATGCGAAGAAAAACATATCATATATTGTCCGTGAGAACGACACCCGCACCACTTCCCCGACGGAAGTAGCCTCTCTCCTTGTTGATTTCTACACGCAGATCTTTGGCACATCCCGACAAAATTCCCCTATTGACCCATCGGTTATGAGCTATGGTCCCCTTGTTGAGGAACGTCAGTACGAGCAACTCATCAAACCTGTTGAAGCTGATGAAATCAAAGATGCCCTATTTGGTATCGGGAATGACAAGGCTCCGGGACCTGATGGATACACCTCGGCTTTCTTCAAAAAGAACTGGGAGCTTGTGGGAACTGATTTGATTGAGTGCGTTTGTGAGTTTTTCGATACCGGTAGCCTCCTCCGCGCAACGAACCACACCATCATTACCCTCATACCGAAGAAAGACAATGATCCTAAGGTGGGCGACTTTAGACCAATTGGGCTCACAAATGTCACTTATAAAGTGATAACGAAAATATTGGCTAACCGAATGGCTCCCTTACTTCCAACTCTAATTGACAAAGGACAAGGTGCTTTCGTGAGTGGCCGAAATCTTGTTGATAATGTTTTCCTTGCCCAAGAGTTGGTAAGAGGTTCGAACCGCGCGAGAGTTTCTCCACGATGTATGCTTATGGTGGACCTTCGCAAAGCTTTCGACACAGTCTCATGGGACTTCTTATCGAAAATCCTTCATGGTATCGGCCTCCCTCCTAAATTTGTGGGTTGGATTCTTGCTTGCGTTACTACAGCATCCTTCTCGGTTTCTATCAACGGCGAGCTTCATGGCTTCTTCCGTGGGCAGCGAGGCTTAAGGCAAGGTGATCCCATGTCACCCATCTTATTCATAATTTGCATTGAATATCTATCTCGGTTGCTAAAGAAGAAATCGAGTGATCTGAGCTTCAAATTCTACCCGAAATGCGCCCGCACGCATACCACTCACCTTGCTTTTGCCGACGACTTGATGCTTTTTTCAAAAGGGGACGAGATATCGGTTAATATTCTTATGGATTGCTTGAGTCATTTGGAGGATGTTTCGGGTCTCTCACTAAACCCGTCAAAGTCCACAATATACCTTGCCGGCGTTAAAGGAATAGTCTATGATCAGATCATGGAGAGAGTCGGATTTGAAGTTGGCACGTACCCCGTTCGCTACTTAGGGATACCCCTCGCTCCAATGACCGTCTCTGTTACCGACTTTTCCCCTTTGACCGAGGCCATTTCGAGCTACATCCATAAATGGGAGCACATGAACATTTCCTATGCTGGAAAACTTCAGTTGATCACATCCGTGCTTCAAGGGATCGAATGTTTTTGGTTTCGTGCATTTCCCCTAAATTCAGCGGTCCTAAACACCATCCGTTCTCTTTGCCTCAAGTTCTTTTGGGGGGGTAGACCCGCTCGGATCGCTTGGGACAAAATTTGTAAACCCAAGGATGAAGGGGGCCTTGGGCTTATGGATATCAAAGTTTGGAACCGTGCCCTTCTTACCCGTTCAATCTGGTTATTTCATTCGGGATCCGAATCGTTATGGGTGAAATGGGTGCACGAGTATTATCTTCGAGGACAAACTATCTGGGACTACCAAAGACGGGATAGAGACAACCACCTTATTCGGAAGCTTCTTGATATCAGGGACTCTTGGATCCATATGTTTGGGGGCCGAGACAGTGCCATCCAGGGGCTTGAAAGTTGTACTTTGGGCGGAAAGTTGATCACGAGCCGTGTTTACGAAGCCATGAGAACTAAGGGTGAAGCATGTCCGACTCTATCAAAGATATGGAAGAGATTCATCCCACCAAAATACACTTTCACCGTCTGGCTGGCTTTTAACCGTCGTTTGGCCACGAAAGACACGTTACATTACATGGAATTGCCTAACATCAGTTGCCCTTTTTGTAGGCAATCCGATGAATCGAGTAGCCATCTTTTCTTTGCATGCAGGTTCACTGGGGAAATCTGGAGTCGTATCCGTGCATGGCTAGGGATTACTCGCGCAATGACCACGCTTGATAGTGCGCACAAATGGATTAGAAAGGAGCACCGGGGCACATCCTTCCGATCCCGCGCAGTAAACCTTGCCTTCCAAGCGACTGTATTCGAGATTTGGCGCGCCCGCAACCGGCTAGTGTTTGATGAAGAGACCGTCACCCAAGACACGATTGTCATTCGAATCACTCTCACGACACTGAAGATTTTGTTCCGTCTATATCCGCGTTATCAGCTCACATGTTAGAGTATTTTGTTTCATTGATGTACTCAGTTCTCTCTGATTTTCTTTGTAATAGTCCATTAGGGCCGGTTCTAGAGACTTGTATTCTTTTTCCTTAGACCGGGTTTTCACCCACGGGGTTTTTCCTGGTTAAGGTTTTTTAAGGAGGCAAGTGCTCTAGACCATCAAAAGGCGCTTTTGGACATCGTTTTACCATTTCATTGTACTTTGCAGAGAGATCTTTGAACTCTCTGGACGATTGTAACCTTGTACATCATATATATACAAATCCACATTTACCTTAAAAAAAAAACAAAAAAAAAACCGACACCAGTGTTAATGTATCATATAAACAGAAAATACATCATACTGTCTAAGCAAGTCTCCTGGCTGTGGACAAAACATCGTCATAAGCCCCAGCCAGACGATCAAAATCATGATCAAACTCACCAACTCCAGGAAACAACGAGATCCTGCGCATACCAGCACACAAATTTCGGATGATAGCTATCTCTCGATCCTCATAGACATAGTCATCGAGCGAGTAGATTGCGGTGTTGATGAGGTCTAACCAGCTAATACTCTGATGAAGGAGAAGGTACTCAGGCTCATAAAAAGACTCCATCTCGTCTGTCACCCTCGCTCCCCGATAAGCCTGATGCAACTTGTTGCTCTCCCGGTGCTCCCAATCATCTGGATCGAATGCATACGCCATCGTCTTTGGTATTCTCCTTGACTTCAAATGCATATCTACCAAAGGATGCGCGATACCCCGCTAGACACGGCCAAACTTCCGCTAAACTCGCTATGGATAGTATCCCTGGGAGTGCTCCACACCGCATATGACATTCCGAAACTACACTATATCTTCGAACGGGAAATGATCGTGTATAGCACGATAAGGATCAAACAATACCTGCAATACAAACGGATATGAACATAAACACATAAAAAATCAGTTTTGGGATCACTAAAGAATAAGACTTACATCGCTCAACGGAGATACGAAGGTTCAGCTTCGTCCGAGAGTCAAATACTACTGCAGCTGTATCCCATCTAGCAATAGTGGGGTCGCGCTCAGTGTAAGTGGAGCGAGTAACAGGACAGAGCATGACAAAATGATCCCGTATCCACGTGTCCAGCAAACCGATACGTCCGGCCATAGTCCTCGTGTCGTGAAGGGAGGCCTCACCCAGATGGTGGTACAAGTAAGCGAGAACAGCATTACCCTATGAGTACCTACCGACACCCTCCGGAGTCAAATCGCGCAACAAAAACAAATACTTGTAATTAGAGTACATGTTCCTCTTATCCGGGAATATGACTGTGCCGAACATATGCAATATGTAGGCGCGGGCAGCCGCAATCACCATCGTATCCCTCAGACCAGGGCTGTCATCGCAGAACTCTGGCCCACTAAACCTACTCCGGAGCCATTTAAACCCAAACCAACGCCCTTGCATTTCTCAACCTCCGTCACGAAGAATAACTCATCCACCATAAGCAGTTCAGCGCACTTGTGCATGGCCAGACTCTTGTCAGATATATCAGGAAATACAGCAAGCTCACCTTGAACTGGGAGTCCCAAAATGGTGTGGACGTCGTCTAGAGTAATCGTCATCTCTCCGAACGAGAAATGGAAAGTATTTGTCTTTATATGCCACCGCTCTAGGAAAACCTCCGTCATGTTGGAGTGTGTCTGCATCTGATAGAACGGCTCTATGAGACGACCAAACAGAGTGGCGTCAACTACGACGCGTACCCTAGTCTGTGCAGCCAAACTCCATGCTCTATGACTAGGATAATGGGCATACAACCGCATCTCTCGCTCCTGAAAATATTTCTTCCAATTAGCATAAGACAAAACAAATTAGTCATAAAATGTCAAATTGGAATTTCGATATTACCTCTCCCATCCAAATATGGTATGCAGTGTGAGAGATGAAAGCCTTGCCGAATAGCGGTGGAAATCTGGACGGATGAGGAACTCTACGCTGCCCTGTAGGCGGGGGAGGATGGTGTTGTCCGTGGGAAACGGAAGCAGAAGCTGAACTCGATCCGGACGCATGCGGTCTGAAAACTATAGGCAGCTCATCCATCTCGGCAGCTAAAACGGGCTGACCAGATTCTCGTACCCTACTCTGCTTTTTTATTCTCCTCGTCCGCGAGCCATCCGCAGACTGTGCGTCGTCGCCATGATCCATCACCTGAAAAAAAAACGTACTAAATATCAAGTTTCGTCGAAAACACAAATTGTCATGCTGGTAGCGTTTTAGACAAATAATAGCATAAACTAGGCTAACACACACCAAAGAACAAGAATAAACCGGTCTCTGGCCATTCCGGTGACCGGTTCAGCCAGCGCCATCACTGCGGCGTAGGTATGATGGTGTACGCCATCACTGTGGCGTACACTCTTATACCTACACGATAGTGATGGCGTGTGCCAGGGTCCCTACGTCATCGATCTGGCATAGGGACCCTGTTCTTCGCCCCCGTGTGGCGAAGAACGGTACTAGCCTAACTAAACCTAACTAAACTATCTAACAACAACGAAATCAACTTACAGTAATTGTTTCGATTCCGATTCGGCGATTTTTCTCGCCGGTGTCGATCAGGTTCCTTCCTGTTACTCCGATTAGGTTTTCCGGTGACGATTTGGGTTTAGATGGGTGGTGCTACAGTCGTACTCAATGCCGGTGGGTGTGGAAAAGTCGCCGGTTTTGGGATGGGTTTCGGATGGGAGAAGGGGTGGGTTTCCTAATGGGTGTCGGTGGGTGTGGGTTTCGGGTAGAGAGAGAAGCGACAGTTTAGGGGTGGGTTTTACATTTTAGGTTTAGGTTTGTTTTACTTTTTAGGTTTAGGTTGGGTTAATTTAGGTTAGGTTAGACTTAAATTTTAGGTTTAGGTCAGTTTTAATTTAATTTAGTTTATGTTAGTTTTCATTTTTAGTTATAATTTTAGTTATAATTTTTATAATTTTTTTAGAGAGAAGGTAGAGCAAAGTTAGAGAATTTGAGTTTTTTTTAAAATTATGATAACTTCGCGGAGTAAATTTGACTATTTATACGATTTCTTAAAAGTAAAATTGTCAAACAAAATAACTTCACAGAGTAGTTTTTAAAAAAAATTATAAGAGACTTCAGAGAGTAATTTTGGCCATTTTTTTAGCAATTCCCATTAAAATTTTGATTGGTAAATACACGAATTATGCTTTTTCAAAATAATAACGATTTTCTTTATAGCCACCATTCTTTTTCAAAATCGAAGTAACCCACGCTAACATCAACTTTATGCTTGATCCAAAATGGGTTTGGATGTAGCCTTTAACCCATAACGAAAATTTTATTTTATTTTTTAAATTAAAGATACCATCTAAAAAAACACTATTATTAAAGATTTCAGTTTTTTTTTTGGATTGACATAGATTTTAAGAGCTTTCACGAGGAGCTCTTGCTAAAAAAAATCTATCGATGCTAGCTCTTTTTTCTATTTTGCATTGCTTATAGATAACTTTTTTTTTATCTTTCATCCTTATAATATTTAGCTTTAATCTTTTCCATCTTCTATTTTACCCTTATGATTTTTAGAATTATTTTGATTCTTTATTTTTTCTTCAACTTTTCTTTTCAAGATTTCTTAAGGAAACTGATATATACAGGCTTTTTATTTTATCCTGCACAAAGTTTGAAATTCTGCATTCATGTATAAGTCATGTAATATTACATTCTTTAAAACCATTAAAAACAAAAATTTATTGAATTTATATTAGAATATGAATTTTATATGGATTTGCTCCATATAGCGTGTGTAAGTTTATGCAACCAATGTCCATAGACATAACATTGATGAAGATGAGACTGACTTCTTGTATAAATTTCTTTTTAACAAGAATATATATTGAAAGATTGAAATGAAATATAAGAAACCAACAAGTATTGAAGTAAACTATTTTAAGGTATTTTATTATCTCAGTACTTGTTATTAAGATAAATACAATAGATGGTAGAAGATTATCTATGAAACATCATCCTTATAAACTTCTTTCTAAGCTTTCAAGAAGAGCAATTATTCTTGTTGCACTGGTATTTGATTTTTACTGTAATTTTGTTCCACACTTGTGTTTCAACTTTACAACTAGTGAGCTGCATAGTTTTCTTTCTTATATATATGGGCTATAATCATACTAGAAGTTATCAGTTTCCAACAACAATCTCTTTCTCAGTTGTCCACTACCAACTTATGATAATATGATGCAGAGTCATATGTTTTCCATTGAGAAAAAAATAAAGTTGTTTTAAACATGTGTTTTACGTTAGTGTTTTCGAAATAGTTCATTCATGTTATGTAACACTCTGTCAAATCTCTTCCATTTGTGATTGTTAGACCAAGTAAATTTTGAGCGAGTATAACCCATGATTATCCGTTCTCTTGAGTAAACAGCCAAGTCTCTCATACAATCCCGTAAGACTTTCATTTGTTCTTTTGTACATTTTTTATAAACCACATAGATTATAAAGTCTTTATCTGGTAAATCATGTCTTACTATAAGTGAAGAATCTGATATTGATTTGTTATCGTTTCCACTGAGAGCTCATCAATCCAAAATACCCACGTCTTATTATAAATATTAGCAATACCATCTTGAAATTCTAAAGTTTTTAGTAACTTTTTCAAGATTATCCACATATATCATGGGCTCTTTGGACTGCTAAGAAATCAACATTAATATGTTCTAATAATATATTTAATTCTCATTTTTGTTCATTCATTTATAATGTCTCAAACATTGTAACTTAAAATTGTAATAGTCATTTTGATGATCCATTGGTAGGTCTAACATAACTTTTATAATGAAATACTTTTGTAACATACCCTTAATAATAAAGAGTAAAATACCATTTAAGACCCAAAATCTTGACTATTATCCACTTAAGACCCATATTTTCATTATTCTCTGAGAAAGACATGTTTTAGTCAAATATTTACCATTGAAGACCCACTAATACCATAAATACACCTACTATATAATATAGAAGGCTTTTAGACCCATACTTCAAATTTCCCCCAATTCTCTCTCTCTCTCTTTTTCTCCCTCTACGTGAATATAACAACTCTAGGCAATTCTCCATTTCTTTTTTACTCAATAATCTTGTTTTTCTTTTATTTTCGTATGTTTTTTGTTGTATTTTTAGTTGATTTCGAAGTTTGATTTTGGATATCTGTTTAGATAAGTCGATTTGTTTGTGGTAAGTCAAATTTTGATTTCAGAATACTATAGGTACTCGAGATATGTTTTTGTTTCTGATTCTTGGTATTTATCTAGTTTTTACGTTGCTAATGTAGTTCATTTGCTATATTTCAGTTAGTTTTTCATCAATTTTAGTGTGTTTTTAGTTTCTGAGATTTTTGTGTCAAGTAAAACGATTCAGGGAAGAAGATGCAAAACGTTTGTATATGTACTACTTGTTATTAAATTACTATGCAATTATCACAAAATGGCTCAAGCACAAAACATATGCGAATGAAAGATTTAAATGAACACGGGATTTAACGGGGTTCGACAATTTGTCTACGTCCACGGGCGCCGACAGAGAAAAAAGTTTCACTATGGTAGAAAAGGTACAGATTTCAGATTGTGTTTTGTGTAACCCTAGTAGTCTATTTATAGGGAATTAATAGACTTACTAGACAATGGGCCTAATTGGCTCATACCACAAGACTAACATGATACTGTCACAACACTTATTTGTTAGCCGAACACAAATCTTCCCCTTAAGGCGAATATCCTTTCTTCACTATCAACAAAGAAACTTCTCTTCTTCTGACTCACCAAATGCCCCTAAGACATTCACTCTATACTGCGAACACTAATCCAGTTTAGGTACTCCCTAAACTTTCGAATTGATACTGCATTGGTCATTATATATGCTGGATTATCGTGTGTATAAACTTTCTTCACATCAACAATTCCCTTTGATATTATATCACGAATAAAATGATACCTGACATCTATGTGCTTTGTACGCTCATGATACATTTGGTTCCCTGTAAGGTTTATGTCGCTTTGACTGTCACAAAACACTTTTGTAGTAGTCCTATCCAAGCCCAAATATGCCACCAAACCTTGCAACCATATTGCATCTTTAACTGCTTCTGTTACCGACATATACTATGCCTCTGTTGTAGACAAAGCTACAGTAGCTTGCACTCCCAGCTAGAGTAAATACATATCCTGTCAGAGATCTTCTTTTATCCATGTCACTTGCAAAATCAGAATCAACAAAACCAACCAATGATCCTGCAACATCATTCAGCGATTCACCAATATCGGTCTTGTTAAAAGTTAAGCCAACGTTAACAGTAATCTTAAGATACCGAAGTATCTATTTCATGGCCTGCCAGTGTTCTTTCCCAGGACATCCCACGTACCTGCTAACTACACTAACCGCATGTGAAATATCAGGACGTGTGCATACCATAGCATACATGATACTACCAACTGCACTTGCATATGAAACCTTCGACATTTGTTCCAACTCAACATCGTCATTGGTCGCTCCTACTACAAACAACTTGAAATGAGTAGCAAATGGAATGTTAACTGCTTTAGCATCAAACATGTTGAATCGTTGTAACACTTTCTCAATATAGCTTCGTTGAGACAAGTGTAATGATCCTAAATTTCTATTCCTGATAATCTCCATACCAAGAATTTTCTTTGCTCTACCCAGATCTTTCATCTCAAACTCGACACTAAGCTGCTTCTTTAACTGCACAATGTGTGACATATTACAAGCATCAATAAGCATATCATCCACATACAACAACAAGTAAACATAAGAATCATCTGATATCTTTTGATGATACACACGGCTATCATATGGACTCCTCGTGAACCTTTTTAACACCATGAATGTATCAAAACGTTTGTACAATTGCCTAGGTGCGTGTTTCAAACCATACAATGACTTTTTCAGCAGACAAACTTTGTCCTCCATATTATGTTCGATAAATCCCTCTGGTTGTCTCATGTAGATTTTATCCTCCAATTCACCATGTAGAAACGCAGTTTTCACGTCCAGCTGCTCAAGCTCTAAATCTTGCAAAACTACTATGGCTAACAAAACTCAAATCAAACTATGCTTCACTACTGGAGAAAACACTTTATTGAAGTCAATTCCTTCATTTAGAGTAAAACCCTTAGCGATCAGTCTTGCTTTGAATCGAGATGCCTCAACCCCTAGATTACCTTCCTTTTTCTTGAACACCCATTTACTGCTTACTATCTTCTGTCCTTTAGGCAAGTTAACAAGCTTTCATGTTTGATTCTTATGAAGAGATTCAATATCTTCCCCTATAGGACCAATTCATCGGTCTGCCTCTGAACTCGCTATAACTTCTCTGTAGCTACTAGGTTCTTGCATCTCAACTTCTTCTGCAACTGACAGAGCATATGCAACTAGATTTGCATACTTTTTTGAAAATCTAATATCTCTTCTTTCTTTGCCCAATGCTATGCTATAAGGTTGTTGTTCTGATTCAGGCGTATTATCGTCACTATCATCCGATGCTGACGCTTCACCTCCTGATTCTGGATCCACATCAGAACCACTTGAATTATTGGACCTGCTAGGAACTGATTCTACTTCAAGCTCCACTTGTTCAATCACAACCGATCCTGATTTGACCATTTCTCATACTTCTTTCTGATTGTCTATCGAACCAAACTCATTAAAAGTAACGTCCCTACTAATGAGAAAACCTGGACTTTGGAGAGGTACACAATAACCTATATCCCTTCACTCCAATAGCACATCATAGAAATATGCACTTTTTTGCCCTCGGCTCAAGCTTACTATCTCTCACATGAGCATACGCAGGACAACCGAACACCCTCAAATGTTCATAATCAGTCGACGATCCAAACCAAATCTCAAAAGGAGTTTTACAATCAATAGCCATTGATGGAGACCGATTCACTGAGTAACACGTTGTATTGATAGCTTCAGCCCAAAAATTCTTTCCCATATCGGAATGCGAGAGCATACTTCGTGCCTTATCACAAAGCGTTCTGTTCATTATTTTTGTGACTCCATTCTGTTGTGGTGTTCTAGAACAAGTGTGATGGCGCACTATTCCCTCAGCATCCTATAACTCGTTGAACTCACGATTGCAATATTCTAACCCATTATCTGTCCGAAGACGTTTGATTTTTCTTCTCGTTTGCTTCTCAATCATCGTCTTCCATTTGATAAAGGTTAAATATACCTTATCTTTCGTTTTCAGAAAGTAAACCCACACCATCCTTGAATAATCATCAATCAAACTCATGTAGTATCTGGCTCCGCTCTTGGATGGAATTTTGTTTGGACCCCAAAGATTTGAGTGAATGTAGTCCATTGTCCCTTTAGTATTTCTTACAGCCGATTTGTTGAATTTGACTCTAGTTTGTTTACCAAACACACAGTGCTCAAAAAATCCCAATGATTCCGCTTTATACCCTTTCAACAAATCTCTTTTTTCTTAAAACAGCTAATCCTTTGTCACTCATGTGACCAAGACGTTAATGCCACAACTTATTTTGATCTTGCCTACTTTAGCTATTACTCCATGATGATGCTACTGCAGCATCACCCATAACAACACTCCCCTGAAGAATGTAAAGACCCTTCTGCAAACTGCCTTTCATGCATACCATTGAGCCTTTTATCACTTTGATTACACCGTCTTCTGCATGGTACTTGTAACCCCGAGAGTCTAGAGTCCCAAGAGAAATCAGGTTTCTATTTAACCCAGAAACATACCAGCACGTCAAGATTCTAACAACCCCGTCAAATATTCTGATTCTAACGTTACCAATACCACCAACAGTCAACGAATGAGTTTTGCCCAAAGTCTGAACTCACGGACAATACATCTCATCTACCACTGTTTTCACTATCGTCTGAATCGTTCACACCTTCAACAATGTTTGCTGCATTTTCCTTTTGATTTCCTTTCTTACCATTCAGTTTTGGACAATATCTCCTATAATGAACCTGCTCACCGTATTCATAACAGTTTGAGTGCTTTACCCTTGACTTGGACCTCCACTTATTCATTCTTAAAGAACTCTTTTTGCTTCTAGATCTTTCCCTAGTCATAAGACCTTCCCCTTCAGCTTGATTGTCTGGCTGTAACTGTCTCATCTCCTTTGATTTCAGTGCCTCTTTGATATCTGCTAGCGATAACTTATCCTTACTATACATAATGGTATCCACGAAGTTTTCATAGGGAGCTGGTAACGATCTCAATACAAACAAAGCTTGATCATCAACCTCAATATTGATATCTATGTTCTCCAAGTCCATTATAATTGATTTAAAATTATCTAGGTGCTCTGTTATGGACATATATTCTTTCAATCTGAAATTATACAAACGCTTCTTCAAGTATAATCGGTTTACTACTCATTTCTCTGAGTAAAGATCCCCTAGCTTTTTCCATGCGCAGACAGTAGTCTTCTCACTGCTAATCTCGCGAAGCACATTGTCTTTCACACTCATTAATATCCAGCACAAAGCCCTTTCTTGAAGATCTTGTTTCTCTTATTCTTTCATCTCTTCTGGTAACTTATTCTCCACAGCCTTCCACAGCCCTTGCAGTACCAATAAAGAATTTAGTTTAATATTCCACAACGCAAAGTTGGATCCCCCATCAATTTTTTCAATCATGTATTTTGTTGCTGTAGACGCCATTGTGAAACCCTAATTGCAAAAGCCTTAATTTCAGCACGTGGCTTTGATACCAATTTTGTTATTAAATTATTATACAATTGTCACAAAATGGCTCAAGCACAGAACATATACGAATGAAAGATTTAAATGAACACAAGATTCAACGTGGTTCGACAATTTGTCTACGTCCACGGGCGCCGCCAGAGAAAAGAGTTTCACTATGGTAGAAAAGATACAGATTTCAGATTGTGTTTTATGTAGCCCTAGTAGTCTATTTATAAGGAATTAATAGACTTACTAGACAATTGGCCTAATGGGCTCATACTACAAGACTAACAGTATATTGTCACAACACTTATTTGTACTGCCGAACACAGTACACTGTCAAGACACAATATCACTATCACAGACACAAAACTGTACTGCCAGACACATTACACTATCAAGGCACTATTCGACTCATTCATAACACTACTGATAGTTGCGAAACGTGTAATTCTTCTGGAATGGTAGATGCAAAACATGTTTTTAATAGATGTGAAACGTTATTTTCTCTTTAATTTTTTTTTACTTCAAAACATATCATGAGTGGTACTAGTTTTGTTCTTCTTAAAAAAACAAAACCAATGGTATACTTGATTTTTTTTTCTGAGTTGCGGTTTAAAAGATACAGACTTTAAAAAAAATTAAATTTGAAGGATAAACGAAGAAGATGCGAAACCTTCTTTATTTTGATAGATGCGAAACCTTCTTTATTTATTTTGATAGATGCTAAAACTTCTTTATTTATTTTGATAGATGTTAAACCTTCTTTATTTTGAAAGATATTAAACCTTATTTATTTTAATAGATGCAAAACTTTATTTATTTTGATAGATGCTAAACCTTCTTTATTTTGCTAGATGTTAAACCTTCTTTATTTTGATAGATGCGAAACCTTATCTATTTGGTAGATGCGAAACCTTCTTTATTTTGATAGATGCTAAACCTTTCATTATTCTGTTAAATGCGAAACCTTCTTTATTTAATAGATATTAAATCTTCTTTATTTTGATAGATGCGAAAGCTTTTTTATTTTGCTAGATGAGAAATCTATTTGTTTATATAGATGTGAAACCTTCTTTATATTGGTAGATGTGAAACCAGTCACTAGATGCGAAACCATATAAATGGGAAACGTGTGTAAAATATATATATTTAAAAAGAAAATTCAAAACATATTATGAGTGTTACTAGTTTTGTTCTTCTTATAAAAACAAAACCAATGATATTTTCGGATTTTTTTCCCGAATTACGATTTAAAAAATATGAACCTTTAAAAATTAAAAATAAAAATAAAAAATAAAAACATATGAATTTGTATTAGATTTTATAGGTAAATCTCCGTTAATAAAATGTTTTTATATATATTGACCCTTTAAAATTATATATATATATATATATATATATAATATTATATTATATATATATACGGATGGGTCTGGAAACACAAACAAAACCTACTCGGATTTGAATATACTATATATGAAACTGATAAGATGAGTCCAAATAAACTGACTCAAACCAAACTCAAACATAATATGTTACTATTTTTAAAAACGGTTTTTCTACGTACATATTTTGGTATAAAATAACAATTTTTTGGGGGAAATATTATAATTTTATTTTTATCTTATTTTATTTTAATATTAGTTATATTTAAAAACAAATTATGAAGTTATGCTATATAATTTTAGTTCTTTTTATAACTTTATTTTTAATTTATTATGATAGTTATTTTACTTGCACTATTTAAAAAAAATGAAAATCATGAAAAAAAAACTATTCATATAATTAATCTTATAAATTACCATACTAACCGTGACACTAACTAAAAATATGCCCAATCTAGTTTATAGATAATTTTTTCGGAATCATTTTTTGTGAAAATTAGAAAATATAAATTTATTTAGGACAAGATAATGGAAAGTAGAATAATGATTTAAAAGTCACGGATGTAAAAAAAATCACTAACAAAATATATTTATCGTATTTTCAACTTGTAAAAAAGATTATACATCAAAAATTGAATTCAAAACACCGACTTAAGAATCGATTCCCAAACATCGTTTCGGAATCAATTACTAAATATATATATATAACAACTGATTTTAAGATCTCATCTCAAACTCAATTGCTAAATTTAAATATAAAATAGAACAAGATTATGAGATACCATATTGTAAAAATATATTATAGCATGATTTCAAGACACCGTTTGAGAATCAGTAACTATGTATAAAAAATGATTCCAAGATGGTGTGTCCGAATCAATTGTTTGGTTATAAAAAATGTTTCGTTGTGAAAAAAATCTACAAATGTTACCATTTATATAGTTATTTTAGTAATTTATTAACATTTTGTGCTTAACTAATTAGGAGTCCGAAAGTGTTTTGGAGAGTGTTATTTTAGTGGGTCATACTTACATTTTTCACCACATAAGTGCACTATAAAAAAATTAAAACTTACTCAATGGATAACACATTTTGGTCGAGAGTTAACTTATATGTTAAGGATAATTTTGTACGATATTGGAAAATATATGAATACTCTAAAATTATTTTATTCTTAAAAGAGGTCTAAAAATTATATATATAAAAACCTAAAGGCATCTAGTGCCGAGAGAAACTCGACGGATAAAAAAACGAGTGTATTTTTAAACTTAAAGCTCATCCTATTAGACAATAAGTTATGGTATTTGAAAACTGAATACAAAAGGCATAATTATGAACGAGCCAAATTTTAAAAGGATGTCCAACAACGAGAAGATTTACTAAAATTGAAGAATTATTGGTGAAACAATTGTCTTTAGGTGGTTCACACCTTCATGATATTTTACCCGTGTTAGAGACTATTAATGTTAATAACGTTTCCAACGCGTATAACATTTATAATTTAAGACAAAAAATATGTACATACGCGAAATATTGTCAATCATAAGTTTAATTTTGTTGGATAAGATGAAAGAAATCAAGTACATTGAATAAAACATAATAAAACGACGAGTCTCAAGTAATCAATAGTTTAATTTTTGCACACTGATGTTTATCGATATTCTAAGGATATTTTCCCAAATCCTTATTAATATCCCATTATTATAATTGTTCGATGTTACGCCAACAAAGATAATTTTTTGCACCGCATTCGTTTTTCTAAGTCACAAAAATATGGGCAATTATATGTGAGTTCTGGATCATTCATGGTTGCTCATTAATGAAAATAGTTGTAGTTTACCTGATCATGACTGATATAAAACTGACATTAAAGTGATTGATAAAATAATTTTAAAAATGACATACGTGTTATGTAGATGACACATAAGCAAAAATATTATAGAAAATACTAAAAATTGTTTGCGGATGGTGATATATTCAAATGATATCTTAGGTTTTATAAGATAATTAATTTTTACGATATTATAAGCAAGTTGATTTCAAATATACACAAATGAAAGAATAATATGTATCATATATGATAAGGTTATGTGTCATTGGGACGTTAATACCTTTATAAAAAAGGTAAAAATGTATATCACCAAGGTGAATGCATCGATTGAATCTAACATTAAGACGTTGGCTAGATGAAGGTATAAAATAAAATATAGAAAGAGATCACCGATAAAATAGATAAGAAATAGCAACAACAAAATATAGAATAAGTCACAGCAAATAGAAGCATCAACAAAAGAGATAGTGTATGGAAGCCAACGTTACAAACGCATAACATACAAAAAGATTACCGTAAAAAATGACGAAGAATACATAGAAATGAAAAAAAAATAAGGTATTAGAAGATGGTAAAAAATATTAGAAGGCTCAAGATAGTTGCGATGTATCACTAAAATACTCATAGCAGTTAAAAGGAAAAATAATAATTTATGTTATAGATGACATGTTTTATAAGATACACGTGTCATCCATCTCGAATAATTAGAGATAAATCATCTATAAATAGATGATCCAATTATTGTAAAAATGGTTAATGTATTTGCTAAGATAATTATATTTTACTTTTACTATTGATCAATAATTAGTTTTAACTATTTGGCAAAACTCTTAGAATAAATTTACCTCGTCATAATTAGCATCATACGTAGGAACTCACTTTCAAATAGATCATCTAGTAACCAAATGGTGACTACTAGGTCAAGAGTAGATAAAAGATCTCTTAGATTTTATGTTCGCGGATCTCCGACAATGCGACAACAATAGTGTACAACAAATTCTACTTACGACACTATTAGTATACATGACACGTTATCAAATGTAAAATCTTAATGCTAATCAAACAGGATCGGGAGATGTGTTAGTTAGTCCAATGGTAGCAGCAAAACCACATAAAGAAACAACTATTGATATAAAACATGCTCAAATTTTACGGTGGGTTCTAAAAGTAATCATTCAAACTCTCTTTTTTAGCTTTAAAGTTACAAGTAATGAGATACAATTAAATAGTTACAAGAATAATATACTATAGTACCAACAAGATGAATAAAGTTGAAATTGTTTTAAAATTATGACCAGAACATGACAGTTGATAACATAAACAACTATTTTGGAAGAAAATGAAACTTTAGATGAAAATATGGTTAAAGATGATCTCACTCTTAAAAAAAGTTGTTTTGAAAGATCATAAATAGAGGGAATTTTTCCAAAAAAGATTGATCATTACAAGATCGATAAATGTGATGGTACAAAAGATTCAGAGCACTATTCTGAGTTGTTTTGTAATATCACATCAGGATTTAACTAGGACGATACTTTACTGTGTCAAGAATTTTTATGCCATTCATATGAACCATATTAGCATGGTTTAATAATTTATCATTATGATCAGTTAATAGTTCTGATGACTTGTGGACATCATTTTAAAATTACTTCATTGCTTACAAGGATTTCTAGTGACAATGAGATCACATTAGGATTTTTTTCCAAAAGACTGAGGAATTAAAATGGATTATGCTCAACAACTTATTAAAAACTGAGTGTGTATGAAGATTATAATGATAATATGGTTTCAACAACTTTTAAGAAATGTTTGCCTTGTGATAGTAGTCTGTTAGAATATTTGATCAAGTTCTTGATGGATTGTATGGAAGACTTGTTAGCAAGGATATAAATGTACAACAAAGTGGAAGATATGAAGAAATATGGAGTAGTACAAATTAAGATGACAAAAAAGAGATCGAACCAATTGGATAAAAAGATAAACAATACTAAGAGGATTTTTGAGATTATTAAAGACCTAGTGAATAACTCTCGTTTCTTGTATTACAATAATGGAAGCTCACGATTTACTCAATTAAATAAACATGTAGGTGTTGTTTATAATAAAATAAGATATATATTGAACAATCGAACTCAAATATTGATGTTTGCACCGGTCAATGAGAGAAGCTAACGATACTATTGTGTATATCACAATGACCATGGTTATTCAACAGGGATTATTTTGAGTTTAAGGATGAAATTCAACGGTTACTTGATACTTAAAAGTTGTTAGAATTTTTAAAACTGACAAAAAATAAAAAGGGAAGATGATGCAAAAGATGGAAGTCTAAAACAACATAAAAATGATAAACAACAAGAGTTTTGCACTATTTTTGAGGAGATATATTGGTGAGAACGAACAATTAATTAAGGAAGAGATACATAAAAGATATATAAATCCACCTAATCAATTAATCATCTTTTCGGTTACACATAAATCTTGCTTTAACTTTGTCGTTTACTGATAGTTATTTAAGAGGACTAGTGACATCTCATGAAGAAACATAGAAGACTATTACAATATTTTTAATGATAATTACTTACAAAAGTTCTTATAATATGATTTTAGAACGATATTGAATACATAAAATAAAAGTAGTAATGTCATCTTATCATCAATATGTGAAGTATGTGATAATGGACGAGTTTGGGCGGTTCAAAATAGTCAACAAACAACTAGATATTCTTATTTTTTTGTCATTATCTCGTGAAATTGTTGTGTCATAGCTGTCACATGGGTTTTCAGGGGATGCATCGACAAAAGAATCTGATGAACCCATGACAGTTATGAAGAAGAATGAGGGTGATGATCCGCATGAGGAGTTATATGAAATCAAATTATGGAAAATATTGAAGATTATTTGTTACCTGATAGAAGGATATTGAAGATTCGGGAACAACTTGAAAATGGGTTTAAAACAAACTTAGTGATTGTTTGAAGAAAAACACTAATGTCTTCCCATGGAATGTTTATAATGTTACTATAATTATGAGATATATTATTTTCTACGATTTAGTCATTGATAATATGTTAAGACAATTCCGGCATAAAAAATAAGGTATTTTCAGTTGAAATATTGGACACCGTTGTTAAGAATTTCGATAGATTGTTGAAGGTGGGGCGCATCAGAGAATCATAGTATCCAACATTGTTGGCAAATCTGGTGTTTATTATAAATAAAAATAGACGGTAGAGAATATGTGTCGACTTTATAGGTCTTATTCGAGCTTGTTTAAATGATGTTCATTTTACCTATAATCGATCAACTAGTGGATGCAACAACTAGTCATGAGTATTTACCTTTTTATGGATGCATATTCAAGTTATATTCAATTAAAACTCATTTAAATGATGAATAAGGTATCACTTTTACAATAGAAGAAGTGTTATATTGTTAAAGGTAAAGTTTGGTTTAAAAATTGTTGAGGCACTATATCAAAGACTCGTTATTCAAATTTTTTTCTAAAAAATTAGGAAAGAACATTGAAGCTTATATAGATGATATGATAATCAAAAGTAATGAAGCAGAAGACCATATAACGATGTTATTTAAAATCTTCAGGAATTTAAGAAAATATAACCTAAAACTAAATAAGTTAAAATGGTCATTAATGGTGAAGTTAAGCAGGATTCCCAGGTTTATGATAAGTAAAAAGGGGACTAAACCTAATCCAAATCAATTGAGAATATTATTGACTATGTCTCTACCTAAATCAATCAAGTAATTACAAATACTAATTGGTTGCTTAATAACATTGTTATGGTTTATCTCCAAAACATCAGATAAGGCTTGTTTAGTTTTTGATATTTTAATAAGGGATAAGAGGTTTGCTCAGAGTGATGATTGTACCAAAGTATTCAATGAGTTAAAGTAGTATTTAAGTTTGCGTAAGATTTTGAATACCTAAAGAAGAAGGGCCTCTATTTTTATATCTATCTGTTTCCAATTGTATCGTTAATGTCATACTTGTAAGGGAATAATATGGAATTCATAAACCAATTTATTATGTGAGTAATACATTAGTCGATGTAGAAACCAGATACTCAAACTTAGAAAAATTAACTATAGGTTTAGTTGTATCTACAAGGAAAATGGAATCATATTTTTAGGCTCATATGGTTGTTGTTTGAAAATCTTTCCCATTGAATAATGTGCTTTGAAAAGTAATTTTTTCTAGTAGATTAATGAGATGGTCAATGAGTTGGGTAAATATGAAATTTAGTTGCACATAGGACACCAATAATTGCGTAATTCATGGTTGAGTTTATCAATAAGTTCCAAAAAGAGAAAACTAAGATGAAATAATACAAATTGACGGGAAATGATTTGAAGGGAAAAAATTGGTTGTTTGAGTCAAAGAGGCTTCTAGTGTAAATTGTACTAGAGCTAGTGTTGTTCTAACAGTTCCAAGAGGAGATGAAATTAAAAAAGCTTTTAAATCCAAATTCTTTGATACTAATAATGAAGCAGAATATTGAGTGTGTTAGTTGGTATGAGATTAGCTCGTATTTGTGAAGTAAAGGTCCTTCGTTCATTGTTAGATTCATTATTGGTCTTCAATCATTCTTAAGGTATTTTTTCAATAAAACAAGAAAATACGATAAAGTATATGAAAGTAACAAAAGAAATGAAATGGAGTTTTGAAAAGGTTACATATGAGTAAGTTTCATGGTTAGAATATAGAAAGCAGATGTTTTAGCAAAGTTTGGTTGTGTAAATGATATTTTTTTTATAATAGTACATGAACTACCATCGCTTATGGTAAATATGCAAAATTGATAGGTTTTCTATGTTGACGATGATAACGAATGGCGAACGAAGTATATATTTTTCTTGAACAATGATATTTTATCATTAGACTAGTCGCAAGCTCAAGTGTTGCGTTTGGGTGTTGCAAAGTATGCTGTCTTTGATGAAATTTTATATCAAAAAAGTTATACGTGACCATTGTTAAGATATTTGGGAAAAATAAGAAGTTATGTTTGTTCTAAAATATTTACACTATGGATAATCATCAGCTCATTGTAAGTTTCGAGGGTTGATACAATGCTTTCTCTTAAAAGGATTTTACTCGTCAATACTTTCGGTTAATGCAAAATTGATGGTTGAAAACCGTGATATTTGCCAACTCTTTACTAGTACAAGCCATGTTCATAGTGAAGCAATGGATTCGAATCATTCTCGATATCTTTTATTAGACGTGAAATTGCTTTGGTATGACCGTTATCGATGGCGATGAGAATAGGAAATTTTTTAATTGTAGTTGTTGATTATTTCACTAGGGCGGCTAATGCAAAGATACTGGTAAAGATAAGGTCTCAAGAAGTTTGTGAATTTTTACCATCTAACATTTTAAGTCATTACGGGCTTCTATGTGAACTAATTATGGATAACGGCCCTCGATTTCAAAATGATATGGTGATAACTTTTTGTATGAAGTATGTGAAAAAATAGGCAAGTAGAGATTATAAATATAACTATTTTACATATGGTAAAGAGAAATCTATGATTTATGAAGGAAAATAACCATATTTCCTTAACAAAGTTTTGTGAGCATATCAAATAACTGTTAAAGCTGGAACGAGCGAAATACCATTTGATATGATGTATGAGATAAAAGTTGTCAGTTCAGTAGAAATTGTGTTTACTAGTACTTGGATCCAATATTATGCATCAGAAGAACGATGTGTAAACATAGATAAATATCTATTTTATAAAGGAACAACGAGATTAGTCCCACGTTAAAGTAATGAATTATAGGAGTCTGATGAAGAGCTGTTATAATACAAAACTGAAAGTCAAAAGTTTTTAAGAAGAGTACGATATGAAATATCTCATTGATTTGTGTTGTTTTTCAGTAACATCGTCAAAGTCGATAATTGAAGTCTTACTTGTGTCATTATTGGCATCATCTTTGTTTTTACCAACTTCTAAAGGTAAAGAAGTATCAGTTTTGAAGGAGGCACTGACAATTCTTCAAACTTCGACAATAACGTCGGCATAATAGGGAAATTTATGATATAAGTTTTTTATAGTCTTCAAAAAAGATAGTTTTAGTATGACTCCAAAAAGATTGTTCCAAGTCCATATGCTCGGTTATTTTTTTTAAGATTAGTAAACGATGTTCTTTTATCACTTATGTAGCTTCGTAAAAAAAGTCAATTAAGCTTTAATTAATTTTCTCAATATTTATTTTTTATATATTTCAACATTATCAACTTCACTTATGAGTTTGTTATTTCATTTTTCAACTGTTTGTTGAGGTTTTGAGTTTGTTAATTTCATCATCCGTTAACTTCAAATCATTTTTAAAAGTTTTTTTGCTTCAACTATCTGCCTAATATTTTCTTCGAATCATTAAGAATGGTATCTTGATAACTTGTTTTATATTTTAATTCTATTGATTATTCACCAGAGTAAATAAGATTTTAGTTTCATGTAAAATCATTATTTCATCGGGTGCAAATCGTCTGTCAGCGAACAAGATAAAGTTGAATGAACATAATAAAGTGTTTAAAAAAATAAATATTACTCAATATTAATAAGAAAAGTATGTTCGAAATAAGTTAGAAAACTTATTTACCTACATTTCAAGAAGTTGGAGGTTGGTAAGATTTGATGAGTATTGTTTAGGACGATTAAATAAAAAACGACTAATAAACGCTCATGGGTCTAACAATAATGAATCATATACAGAAGTATTTTATGACGGAGGAGTTTTAGCATTAACACGAGAGACTGAGAGATATCTGCTAGAACTAATAGGATAATACGATGTTCAGTAAGAGCGAGATGATCGCATGTGTCGGCAGAAGTAAAAGATTTATTGGGAATATATTTTAGATTTCCGGATAATCTATGAAGTCTTGTTTATCAACTTCATATTGAATTTATTTTTTGGGTTCTAAAAAATATTCAATCGAATAAAACCAGGAAAAATTCTATCGAACAGTGAATATAGATGATATTGTCTATGATCTTGTTCAACCGAACCCTGAATATCTTATATTTCGACCAACAAAACCGGTTAGTTAGTTAAACAAAACCAGGTAGTCAGTTACTATAAAAAAATAAACGGGATTTTATTTTGAATGAAAGAAACCGTCTAAATTTGAATTTTAAATAAAACGGTCAAATTTTCAAATTCGAAATTCTGTTGACTTGCAACAATAGCCTTTTCATCCAATAAAAAAAATTCCAAGATGACCTGTCAGCTCGACCCTAGCCAGGGGCTTCATCCTTTAACCTTGCTAATCATGATACATAACCTAACAAGCGTGCCTTTCGCACTCTAAAACTTGTTCGATAATGTATCATCATTACATTGGTCGACTAGTCGATCCAATTACACTAAAATATCTAACAAGATTTTAGTAACCGTTGGTTTGAATCTTTGGTTTAAGATGAGTTTTCTATGAGGTAAAATTTTCAATAGCTTACAATAAGTATATGTTATGAAAATACAAGAACATAAAATTAATAACATATAAAAGTTTATACACACTCTTATTATCTATCATCTTTCAACATAAACAACTAGTTCAGGTGATTTAGACTCATAGTTTCTATTGATATATAATTTGTTTCATTAAAGTTATGGTCAAACAACGATAGTGTGACTACACTTTTGAGTTTTGGAGTTGTGGAAATAATCTACTGAATTTTTTCAATAGGTATTAACGCAAGAGGTTAGAAATCTTAAAAGACATCTTTACCAAGACAGATAAATCAATATTACTAGTCATTATTCGCCAATTATTCGGTGTAAGTTGACTTTGGCATAATATACATAGATGAAAACGTTTTAAAATCTTATGATAAAATGGGAACCTAGTACCCCGCTACATCATCATATAGAAGAAACATACTTTATCAACAACAACATGGTGGGATGGTCGATTCGAATCTTAACATCATCAAGAATACTTCATTTAAATTGAAACAATTTTTCTTCGCCACCCTTATTATCAACATAAATAAAAATTTACGTGAAAACCATCGATCAAAGAATCCAACCTCGTTTTATTCATGTTGGTTAAACGTAGAAATAATGTAAGGAGTTGTAGTTTATCTAAATCTTCACCATCGTTTCTATTATTAGAATCTAAAGGCTTATCAGGCCCTTAAGAACGGTATTTTTTTTAATGATTATTTTTTCGGATTTGGTATTAGTAATAAGGGTCAGATCGATCTATAAGGGTTCGATATCCATATTAATTAGTAATTTATGAACTAGCATCATCTTCAAATTGACTACTACGTTAGTCATTTTTAGAGTCTAATAGATTGGTGCCACAATTTAATTCTCTAGTTTTGACATTTTACCCAGTGAACAAATAATAAAAGACGAATGAGAGATGATGGTGTATGAAATTGTTGTTTAAGTATAATTATCTAAAATAACTTTATATATGTTATCTGATTTAAACGTAACATAATTTACATGAGAAAAATGACAAAAATATATGAAGATTTGAAAGATGAATGTGGATGATGTCGTTTGTACCAAGTTAATAGAGAGAGAAGTTAGAAAGATAAATTTTGGAACTTAAAGATTTGAAAGGTATATATATATAATGAATGAATAACAATAATTGATCTAAAGCGAGAAGAGTAGTTCAGATGTGTTAGACACAAAGTGTGAGAAATGCATTGGTTCAAAATATGTATTGTGATGTAATTAATTCATTTTCTTTTAGATTAATTGAATATGGATAACATTTAAGAATAGAGGTAAACTAAAAGAAACTATAATTAGAAAGTAATATGAATTGTACATTTCTTATTTTGCTAATAGTTTGAAAACATATGAATATAGTTTAGAACTACAGGTTGCGGAAAAATGAAAGAATATCTTATAAGTGGATAGTTTTATGACCTCTTATAAGAAAATAGGAAATGGGCAAAATAAGTTGCATCGAGCACTAAAACGATCATCGTTTCTTATCTTCATTCCGATATTGAGCAACCCGTTTTTAAGGGCTTACACAAAATACCTTATCGGTATGAAGCCCCGGGAGAAGTTTTTAACATGCGTAACAAATTGTCCATTCTTTCGAATGTCGAGATCTGGCTTCCTAAGTCTGGTGAGACTCTCCTTTTCGTGGAGGAGAAATAACTGATAATCTTTCATAAATGGTTCGATACATGCCTTTGGGGTCCTTTTTATCTGAATATTATCATTTTTTGAACTATTTGACATGTGTCCTAGCCAAGCTAGTCCAAATATGGCGCACTTTGATGTTTTGTATTATTATCTCAAAACTCTTAGGATTTGGTTTCAAGGTTGATAAGTTTTTATCAGTGTGTACCGGGGGCCCCAACTCATTTTACCCAGCTTACTACCTATCTATACCAAACAAGTTCAAGGTAGTCACCGACTTGTTGGAATTATAGAATGAGTGAAAGCGTCATTTTTGCTTTGTTAGTGGATCCCAGGAGAAATGCGAGCTGAGCATAATCTGAGCCACTTGAGAAGTACCTGGAAATGAATAGTAAGGTCATAAGCTAACACACCCAGCCATGTCTTCCAAATTACATTTGAAGTTAATCAATTTTTTTTTGTCTCCATATTATTATTATCCGAATAGTTTTTATCGTAAGGTATAGCGTCTTCTACAAAAGGTCCTAAGGTTATATTTACCCAATTCCGTGTTTGGGCTCAAGTCAACTGGGATAGAAGATTTTAGTTTTTATTTATTGTTCATAACTTCACCCGGGCCAAGTTGTAAATCAAGACCGACCAGAAGCATGATGTTACTTCAACCGACCTTATAGCTGACTAAGAGTTGATGTCATTGATGGAACTCTCATCGGCTAATATTTTCCTAGCATCCCGTAGACGTGAATTAAGCAAGCATGTGAAGACGAAAACAAAAGAACCTCTAAATAAAAAAGTGAAGTCAATCACTTCCCCCGTTTATATCGTTTTGAAAGACGAAGAAATGAGAATCGAATGGGAAGGGGCCCTTCCAGGCGACAAATCAACCATGTGCTTGCACTTTTGCCTATTTTTTCTTCTCCGAAGCTTAAAGGGTCCAAAAATGGGGGAATGCTTGAAAGCTTGGGACTTAGGTATTGTTTTACGTTATGCCATAGAGGCTAACTCTTTCACGACCTTTACTAACCAATATTTACCGGATGCAATGGCGTGGATCACGACCCTTCAAATGAAGGTATTCATTTGGCTTATCATCTCTCTTTATAATCCATGTCTTCTACTCCGGTTCTGACTTTCTTTTTGCAGACATCGAGCACCACATTCAGTGTGATCTATAATACATTTGAGTAGAACCACATAACGCTTCTTGATTTCTATGCCCTCATAAAGTACTCAGACAAACATGTCAGAGATGTTGCGTTACCATAAAAACATGGCAGTCTATCTACCTGTTGAACAAGAAGTTGGCCAACGATGATAATGACAAGTTTATGGAAAATGTAAGAGTATTTCCTAACAAGGTTGAGAAACTGAAAATCCAAGCAAACAAGGTTCAACCGTTTGACACTGGAGTGAACCGCCTGGAGAAACAGACGACGATGACCTCTGACCTTCATAAAACTCGAAGGCATGCAAGAGTTGACAAAAACAATGCTCTTGATGTACTAAAAAAATAGATGCTCGCAGCTTTTTCCAAAAAGATCACCTGAAGAACAGTCATTGATTTTCAATAGAAGTTCCCTAACCTTCACCTCGATCTCTATGAAAACTTGTAATAGCTGAAAATTATGTTCCATACATTAAAGAGAATGTCAGCAAAAGACTGACATAAGACTTAATAAATGAATTCGACAAAAGGACATGACAACATAACAATATGAACTATGACAAACAAATCTATTAATGAATGACCGACTCCAAATGATATTTTATTGAGGATAGAAAAAACTTAAAGATATTACAATGTTTAGGTATAATGTGTCATATAGTAGAATTCTCATGATCGTTAAGGGGTAAAATAAGAATTTTATATGTCTATTATAACAGATGGTTGACATGTATTATTAAGACAAGCATGTCATCCGTTCCTATAATTTTTAGGGTTAAAAATGTTTATAAATAAGAAGTTCAATCAATTTAAAATGGACTGATTGATTAATAGAATTTATCTTAATTATTTTTAGTCTCATTTTTTTCATTCTCTTAATGAAGGAATTTCCTTCATCAAATGACTCATTGACAAATTCCTAGTCATTGTTAGTTTTTAACTTTTTAAAATTCTACCCTAATTGATTATTTACCATTGTTTTTAATCCTCAAAGGCATTGAACGCTTTGGTTTTAAAATTGAAAATTAGAATTCATACTTTCCTCAAATAATCATCAATTATGGATATCAAGTACCTAACATCTCATATTGCATGATGCCTTACAAGTCCCTCAAGTTCTGATGAACATATTCAATCACATATTAAGTTGTATAGTTTATAGTGGCAAACTTGACTTTCTTACTTTTTCCCATAATGTAATTCTCATAAAATTTTAACCTCCAAACTTTATCTACATCCATAATTTTTATTTTTTAAGTTTATTTAATCGTTTCTCACTTAAATGTCTTAACCTAATATGCCACAACTTGGTATAATCTTCTCAACCCTAAACACATCTATTACCACTACATGTCATTCAAAAACCATTTCACTATTAATTATATTAGCTTTCATAACAACTAGTGAAAATTACAGGACCTTAAGTCTTCAATATTCACCCTTTATAATTACACCTTCCCTCATCTAATATTTCAGTATATAAGAGATTTTTTTAACATTAGAGACATATATCACTTTTTTATAACTCTCTCAAGTTTTGTAGACAATTTTAGCCTTAAGCTCCTCATTCTTTTTGAAACATAAGATTCATTATTCGTAGTACGACTTTACCACTTTCGAACTCCTTTAGGTCTTAAAACTAGTATTTATTGGATGTCATATGGAATTATTTGTATGAGTTCATAACCCATTTATTACCATACGTGCAAGTATAAGTCATTAGTACACAAGTAAAGTCATAATCATCAGTAACCATTGAGATATCTCTAGGTTCAAACTTTTGTTGATTATATCCCTCATTCCTTTCAGGATAGTTCTTCCTAATATGACATTCTTTCTTTTGTAACCAATATTTCACTTTGGAACTAATGGTTGATCCTTTAGATTTAAATCTTGAGTTTTAGTTTTTTGTCTGAATTTTTCTTTCCCGAACCTCTCCTCACACTCGATCCATCTTCGGTAGACTCACTCTTCAAAACAATCTTCCTTTGAAGATCTTTTAAATTTAGAATACCCTTCACTTTGACATGGTAAACGACTGTTTGCCATACAGTATAATGTCAAATTAAATTCTTATACACTTTTGGTAAATAACTCAAGATAATTTTTTTTATTCTTATTGTGAACCTTGAATTCTATTGCATTCAAATCAAGAATGATGTTCTTAAAATCATATAAGTCTCTCTTATCTCCTTACTACCACCTATAGTTAGATTATATAACTATTTGTCAAATATAATATGTTTGTCAAAGATTTATTCAAGTAAATAAATTTATTTATAATCCCTATGGAAGTAGATTATTTATATCTGTTTAAGTACTTAATCATCTAAACTCATGATCAAAGAATTATAAGTCTCTCTCAAGAATTTATCAACTTTTAGAATCACTTAATTCATTCAGCTTCCGTTCTCTTCATTTTTGTAAGAAAAATACTCCATGATATACATAGGATCTTTGATAAAGTGTATATTAGTACAAACATATACTATACTCACAATAGAAAACTAAAACATTTATAAGAAACTTATACCAACGTTATGATCAATGACTATGATCAAATAGTACACAAATTAATTATAACAAACTTGTATGAACTTGATATAATAGCTATGAGATGCTTAAATTCAAACCAATATATCAAACTTATTTCTTAAAACATTTAAAACTTAGTAATACCCAAAGTTTAACCCTTTTATGAGGCTAAATTATTTTATGAGACTAAACCCCTTCTTGAGAAACCTTTAATGTTGAGACTTATCTCAAAACTAGAAAACACTCACATGTCGAGAATAAACTCATATTGAGGCTGGGTCTTTTATAGTGGTCGAACCCCTCATATCGAGGTCGACCCCCCTATAATGGCTGAACCATTTTTTACTAAAACTTATCTCATGTCGAGCCCGAGTTTCATCTTCAATAATTTTGAACCTACTTGAACATATACAATTATGTTAATAAAATAATGATATTACGTTTTTCTCTTATGCTGTGTGTTTTTATAATGTTCATGTTAAATTACTTAGTTATACAATTCTCATGTTGCATGTTATGAGAAGATTAAGTTGATACACATAATTGTTAGCACTTTGATTACTTGTGGGCTATGTTTTGCTATAAAGAAGCAACAACAACATATTTAGTCATTTGTTATATGATAATTACCTTTCCAAGCATTTTATTTTTACTCACTGAAAATTTATAAAAGTATGTATTTGTTATAGACCATTAGTTGTTAATTTGATCAAAATAATATATTTAATTAAGTGACACCACAAAGCAATAATGGATTGATATTAAATGTCCTGAAGTACATCTAATTAGTTGACATTTTGGGAGAAAATCTATTATAGTCATTGATTTTGAATTGTGTATAATTATAGGTATATAAGTTGAATGCATTTGTTTCGCAATCGCAAAATGATTAAAATATACATTCAGTTTTATATCTTAGTTCTTCGAATTGTGTAATATATAGGAAAAATAAATATTTAACCTTTACTATTTTTTTAAGTGTAAGATAAATAAGGTAATTACTATATACTTCCTCCAAATAATTATATACCCCCATTATTTATATATATATATATATATCTATATATATAGAATCTATTATTTCCAAAACGTTGTATACGACACTCTAGTTTCAAGCCAATCGAATAATAGATTCATCCCGTCAATATTATTTTCTAAAAAAACAAATTCCAACCAATATAAACGAGAGACAGTGGTGCGTTCATATAGATCATAACATGTTAATTGAAAATGTTTAATTCTATAAAACTGAATATTATTTTTCATGTAGGTTAATGAAATGATTCTCGTTCACATGAACAAATACAAACCATTTTTACTTTAGCGAGAGAGGAAAAATACATTTTAAAGGTAAAAAAGTAAAAAATCTACGTAAAGAAAATATACACACGATGTATTTAAAAACGACCATTGTGACGAAAAAAATACAACACTTGCATCCAGTTCTTGAAGCTGAAAATTATATCAAAGCATTTGAACCTCTTTCAGGTACTTCTTCATCTATTTTTTACGAGAATCGTACACACCTTCATACAAATACACATTCAATATGATTTCGTCATTATTCGTTCGCTCATATGTCGTAATATCTCTTGGTTTCTAGAAATGAAATGAGAAATAACTCTAAAACCACAATGACCCTCTATTTTCATATTAGTTATCTCATAAATGAACGAAATCATAAATAGAGGATGGTCGCGAAACAACAACTCTTCTTTAACTCCATATATAAGTTTTTGGTATTTGTATGATGCGTTATAAATATTACGTATGTTGGATACATTTTCGGATTTCTAACTCTTCAAACTAGCTAAAACTTTTTGAAGAGAATAACCATTGATAGATAATTTCTTAACGATTTGTTCTTCGACTTTTTTCAACTTTCTCGCTCATTAGCTTCACTCTAAAAGTTCACACCATAATTATTATGCTTTCCGCATATAACCGCCCAAGTCCATAATCTACTTTCACATACAGCAGGGTAAACCCTAAGTCTAAAATGACAATTATATTTTTTTACCACGCATAATCTTATCGTGATATTAAGTTTTTAGGTTATCTCATATACGACCTAGATTTCTCGCAAACAAACATTAATCTCGGAGCTCTGCTAGTCTTTCTATCATCGTAATAACTCCTAGTTATCACGTATCTACCACTTATATCCATACGTTATACACACTTCTCAAGTTTATGTTTGGTATAATTCTCAAAAGTTTAGAATACTTGCAAATTCTTTTCTATAAGTTTTGATTATATCTCATACAAAAGCTAGCAACTAGAATATAACTCAACCGAAAATATGAATCCAAATAAACGCAACTAATATCGGCACATATATTGGTTGACATGTGAATCCACTGATGACGACGAATCCATTCGACACTAGTGGACACACGTTCACCAATGTTGATCTGATGCGCCGACTTTGAATTTTTTAAAAATTCCTAATTTCAATTTTTTTATTCGATTTCAAATATAAACTTTACGAGCGATATATATATATATATATATACGAACTATTTCGAACTCGATCCAATTGTTCATCTTTTTATTTTTAAGTTTTATAAATGTTTAATATTAATTTTTAATTTTTTTAGATTTTTTTTCTTCATTTCCACTTTATAAAATATAGTTTGGAATATAGTAAATCGAAAAAATAATATAAAAAATCACTCTAAACAAATAAAAATAGCTAAATAATTTCATATAAAACTAAATTTTGTACTCAGCTTCCATCTTATTTTTATAAATTAATAACGTGATAAAAATTTAAAATTATCATAGACATTAAAACAATTAATTCCTACCTAATCAATTCCTTAGATTTGACTTTCATATTGAACGTTATATTCAGATTTCAAACTACATTAGATTAATCTTTTATTGTTTTTATATTTCGTTCGAAATACGTAATAAATGTAAGAGTAATGCTAATAATAATTAACCTTTTTTTTTTCTCTAAAATATTTATAATAAAAATCTAAAGGTAATTTATATATATAAAAAGTTAGTCTGCATCAATATTAATAAAAGTATAAGAAAATTTTACAGAAACAAATAGCCAAAGTGAATGCAATTAACCTTTTCCAAATTTTGTTCCGTAATTATCCAAATATTATTTAAAAATGTTTATAAGAAACATCTTCTGTAATTGCATTTATATATCGAACCGAATGCTTTTTTTTTATAGTCAAAGGATTTTAACTAAACTCTTTTTATAATTATATTTTTTATAATATATATATATATATATATATAATTTAATATAACTTTTTAACTTTATATTTTTATAATTCAATTTATTTTATAAGAATAATAATAAATTAAAATAAAACAATTACCATGATGTCTTTTTTTTTCTTTGAAATTCTGACAGCTAAACCTATAATCACTCTTAAAAGTTAAAACCCAACACAGTTTCTGTCTCTACTTTTTGCGGAAAACGAGAGACTATAATTTCTTTTTCAAAAGCTTTTTGGCTATTCAAACCACTGCAAATCACTTTGTCTCTCTCAAACCTTTTGGTTTTCAAATTTGTTTTTCTCTCTCTATACCGACAGAAACAGTAGAACAGAGTATTGGGTTCTTATGGGTTTTCAGACTTGGGGTTTATGTCTTAGTGTAGCGGTGGTAGCTTGTATGGTGTCGTGTGGTGTTGCAATCACTGAGCCCGGTGATGGTACAGTTTTCTCCTCCATGTTTTTAGGTTTTGATTTCTCTTATGTTTTTGGCACTGTGTTTTCTGTTTGGTTCTCTAGAAAATTTGAAGAGAAAAATTCTGAAAACTTTCAGACAATCCAGATATTAAGACATATACTCTTTTTTAAGATGAACCTTTACAGTCTTTTAAACTAAAGTTACACTCATCTTGAAGTAATCTGTTAGTAGTGCTGTTCTTATTAGATAGATGGATATGAATTCTCGGCTATGTTTGTAGGTTGTCTTAATTGCTGTCGTCTTTTGAATTTGATGTTAAAGTTATTATATTTGTTGGAAGTGTGTTATTAGTAATTATAAGTAGCCATTCATATAAGAAAGATGAATGTGGACTTTTCATCTCTAATGGTAAAAAAATTGAATTTTACAGTGACAGCAATTAATAACTTATATGTTTCTTTGGAATCTCCTCCACTTGCTGGATGGATTCCGTTCGGCGGGGATCCCTGCGGCGAAAATTGGCTAGGCGTTGTTTGCCAATCCTCCAGCATAACCGAACTGTATGTTGGTCTCCCTTTGTTCTCAATGTTTAATAAAACAATCTGCAAATACAAAATTTTGTATCGAATTTGATCAGCTTATGTTGCTTTTGCAGAAGACTAAGCAGCATGAATTTAGGAGGAAGTTTAAGTGATAGTTTTGGCGATTTTAGTTCGATTGTAGCAATGTAAGTATCATGAAATCTATCATTTTAAGTGATCTAATTTAATATTTTCAGTATCCTCGTAGTGTGTATTTGTCGAAAGTCTATTTTTGGGGCTCTACCGAATCGAAAATCTTTATTGAGGCTATGTCGAAGATTTCTATAATTGGACCAATAATAGTTGTCAACTTTTATCAATTTATTTTTCAATGATGCCTTTTGTTTGAGCAGGGATTTAAGCAACAATCATATCGGTGGAAGCATACCATTAAACTTGCCTCTAAGCATTAAGAATCTGTATGTTTTCAATCGAAATTTCTCATAACCGTAGTTTATCAAGACAATCTGTAATTAGCCCTTGATTTGTTTTCTTTCAGTTCTCTTGCTGGTAACCAGCTCAACGGAGGTATTCCAATTACTATAACCTTTCTAACCGAATTACTTGAACTGTAAGTCCAAATCAGAATTCTACATTTGATTTTCCGTTCTCTTATACAAAAAGTTTATTTTTTATTTTGTTTTTGGCCTCAGGTCCGTGAGTAATAACCTTTTAAGTGGAGAAATTACCGATAACTTTCACCTTCCCGGTTTAATAAGTCTGTAAGTATTTCTTTTCAGTTATGTTTTTTTTATATGTTTCCGTAGACCTGTAAAATATCGGTTCTTCGGAGTTAGGTAAAAACATTGACTCGAATTGGACCAGTTTATTTTTTCATGTCATGTTTGTGTCAACCCAAAATTTTGGCGGGTCGTATATATTTCAACCTTAATTCTAAAGCATAGTGACAACTATGGGTGTTAAATGCGTGCTATGAGTCGGGTAAAAAAACACAAGACCCGGTTCAACCTGGTTTTACATTGTGCGTGTTTGGGTTGATCGTAAACTATATATGGTCGTAAATATCACAAACATGTCCTTAAAATACCATCTTGGGTTTATGGGTCATGCCATCGTTTATGGTTGGGTAAAAGAATCACAAGACCCGGTCTGACCCCGTTTTTAACATTACGTGTTTGGGTCTTAAATATCACAAATATAACTTGAAAATACCGTGTTGGCTTAATGCGTCGTACCATATATTAACATTCCTATGTTTTGGTTTTGATTATATCTTTTGGTTGAGTAAAAGACATGACTTCGACTCCACCCGTTTTTTTACATTTTGTGTCTGGGTCGTATATCAGCAACATGACCTAAAATATCATATCGGGCCTATGAGTCGTGACATATATTTACAGTCCTATGTTTCGTTCTGATTGTAACGTTTGCTTGCTTTAAGGGATATGTCTGCTAATAATTTCACCGGTCCGTTGCCTTCTTCCATCGTGAATTTAACTTCCCTTCAAAGACTGTAAGTGAAATGCTTTATAGAAATAATCACCTGTTTGAAAATGTACTTTAGTTCGTGGTTTACAAAAACATTTATGAATTTCAGGTACTTGCAAAACAATCAACTTTCAGGATCCCTAGATGTTGTAGCGAATCTTCCCCTACAGAATTTGTACTGTTCTACCTTATTTTTACATAATTTTAGTCATTGTAGTAATTTATTAATGTTAATATTCGGCTTTAACTTTTATTTGCTGTTCAGGAATGTAGAGGACAATCTATTCACCGGACCAGTACCTCCTGGGTTGTTTAATATTCCAATTTTCAGGTAAACATTACAAGTATTGTATTCGGGGTCTGTTTGGTGCTTTTATGCTTATAAGCAAATGGTTGGCTTGACAAGGTCTGACTTTTAGCTTCTAAGAAAGCTAGTATTCCAAGCCTATTATAAGATTAAAAGCCTAAAAAGCTTAAAAAAGTAATTACTCTGGCTATATATTTCTCGTGATACCGATTCTTCGTATGCACGTCATCAGCAGAACTTTTACTTATGTTCTCATTTTTGCTTTATACATTCTATGTTTGCCTTAAAATTTGGATTTTTTCCCCTTACTATGTACTTAATAGCCTATAACTAGAGTCGAACAAACTAACTCTTTTACCCTTGTTATGAACTAGTTTTATAGTGTTTAAGTTGGACACCCGACACCACCTTAACCATTGAAAAAACAGATGGAAAGTTTGAAACTTTGCAAAAAACCAAGAAACTTGTTATACACGGAAGCAAAAAACTTATTTCCCTTCCCATATTCCCCCCATTTTTTCAGGATTTAAACATTATTAAATTTCTTCTTATATTACATTTGAGATGATTACTTTACTATTGCTGCAGAGCAAATGGAAATCTATTCAGTATAGCTAATACTACCTCGCCGCCGCCTTCTGTCTCTCCATCAGTAGCTTTCCCACCAGAACACGGTGAAAATGCTAATGGACCATCTTCTTTTATCAAACCGCAAAATTCTAAAAAATCAAGACACTTTTGGAAAAACCAGACGTTTGTTCTGATGGGCGTTTCTGGGGCAATAGTACTAATTATAGTAGGACTGTGTCTTGCATATAGATTGTGTAAAGACAAGAAGAAATTTATAAATTATCCGAATATCTACGATACCAATACATATGATGATCCACCAGATTACGGAAAATCTTCACAACAGCCAGATTCAAAGATGCAGAAAGGTAACTTCATTTTTAGACTAGGATATTCCTTCATCATTATCCTACCCCGGTTTCGATTCATGCAATCTGAAACTGATCTGGGACCTGATATCAGTTACTTTTTGGATTTTTTTATATAAATCTTGAGGTTTTAAGTATACTTATTGGGAAATGCTAATTGTCCCAAATTTTCCCTCCCGAAACATTTACTGTTTTAATCAAACGATTTGATGATAAAAAGAAGCTCGAATATGACCGGTTTCAATTATAAAAATTGAAACCACCTAGGTTTACTGGATCCGACCTGATATCAACTATTTTTTCAAACATATAAATTTTGAATTTTTAGATTCTTACCTGCCTCGGAACGTCTGACCTTCAATATTGTAATCTGTCCAAATGTCCTAACTCGAGCTAAATTTTAATTCGGAAGATTTTTATCTTCCGAACCAGGATTTGGAAGTAAAGTTCATTTTTGTACCTATTTTCTTCTGTTTTGGACAAAACCAGTCGGTCTGGTTGGACAATTTTTGCCGCTGATGTATTTCTTATAAGCTTCTTTTGACATGCTGTGTTTGATAGTTTCTCGTGAGCCTATGATGAAACCCATATATAGATATGGAGTGGACGATAGCGATATTGATATGACACATGTAGCTGCGAATCATAAGCCGCTTCAACCACCACCACGTTCCATGTTAAAAGAGACTACAAAAAATAAACATGTCATTCCTTCACAAGTATCTCGTGTATCTTCGAGCCAGAATTGTTTGGCTTCAGTTAACTTTTTCACAATCGCATCGCTTCAAGAATTTACAGATAGTTTTTCCGAAGAAAATTTTATGGGAGAAGGTATGCTTGGCAGTGTTTATAGAGCTAAACTTCCAGACGGGAAGGTAAAATCCTTCAAAACCAAACATAGAACAATATCATACTTTATATAATGCTAAAATGATAGTTATATATGCTTATACATATGATAAATTTATGTATATATTAATAAAAATTTAGTTACATTTGAAAAGTATTTTCCAAATAATAACTTTGATAATTGTTGAATTTCAACTAGTTTGGATACTAAAAGCATTCTTGATTATTTTTCTAGCTACTCGCAGTGAAGAAACTCAATTCCACAACTTCGAGGAAACAAGATAAGGACACTTTTTTCAATCTAGTGTCCACTCTCTTGAAAATAAAACACGATAATGTTCTCGAGCTGGTGGGTTATTGTGATGAGTATAACCAACGACTACTCGTGTATGAGTACTGTGGAAATGGTTCGCTTTTTGATGCACTTCACGTCCACGCTGAAATCCATAAAAGACTTACTTGGAATTTACGTATTCGACTGGCATTAGACGCGGCTAAAGCTTTACAGTAAGTACATAGAACTTGAGTCTTTATGTTTACGAGCAGATAACATAAGACTAAATTCATAGTTTGAATTCATAATCACAACTTGTGACATTTTATATTGTTCAATGTTTTCTAAAATATTTATAGTTTTAGTTGCTGAAAGAATATTGTTTATTGCACCTTTGAGAACTAAAGTTATATGTACCTTAAATAAGAGTCATTTTGGACTAACGTCATATACGAAAGGATTTAGTTGGTACAAAAGGGTTAAACTGTGAATGAAAACACTTCATGGGCCTTGTCTTTTTACTGGTGCAGGTATTTGCACGAGGTTTGTTCGCCTCCAATCGTACATCAAAATTTTAAGTCCTGTAATGTTCTTCTCGATGATAAGCTTAGTGTACGCATTTCGGGATGTGGTTTAGCTCCTTCATTATTTACTTGCTCTTCAAGTCAGGTAATTCATTACGAGACTTTTATATTGTGTTAGTCACTAGTATATTGTGCTTAATTTTTTTTTATGCAGTTGTCCGGTTACACGGCTCCTGAGATCGATTCGGAAAGCTATACTTGCCAGGCCGACGTTTATAGCCTTGGAGTTGTAATGTTAGAACTCCTCACGAGACAGAAACCCTTCGACAGGTTAGTTAGGAATAGATTTGGTAATATTGTATTTCAGCTAGGATCTGGTTGATCTTGTGATCCCAAAGCTGACCCATTGAGTGGTGGGTCCTATTTGGGTCGTCAGTATCATGACAAAACTCCGATTAGGGTCGAACAAGGTTTTGTAGTAGTTAATTGTAATATGTCCAAAACCTACCCTGGCCATCTGATCTGATTTCAACATATGTGTCCAAAAACGACCAAGTCATTTGTTTGAGGTCTTGTTCGCTGTGTGTTTCAATTTGATTCAGGTCATAATTATCCGGGTTCTATGCAGGACTAGACCGAGAGGAGAGCAGTCGCTTGCCCAATGGGCAATTTCTCAGCTTCACGATATTGACGCGTTATCAAGAATGGTTGATCCCGCATTAGATGGAGCTTATCCAATCAAGTCGTTGTCTCGTTTTGCTGACATCATATCGCGATGTTTACAGGTGAGTTTGTTTTTTCTATTAACACAAGGAAACAATTATGGCAGGAAAATCTTGTCCAACTCCGATTCAATTAAAATAGTGTCCAATCAAAATCTCGGTTTGGACATTTAGGCTACGTGATCAAGTTTTGACATAGGAAACTAACTAGTCCAGGATGGTACACATAAAAAACATGGTTGAAGACAAATCAGTATTTAGAAAACCAGTTTTGTTCCAGGTTTGTGCCGAACCAAATCCAGGTTCATATTTAGCTGTCCGGATCTGATGGGAAATCAGTTACTACAAATTTTCCCCTACCTGAATCCGGATGTCGTAACCAAATTTTTGCCACTCTTGGAACATGTTCCGAAAATAGAATGAATTAGTTTGAAAACATTAGATAACCAAAGAGTACGTTACTTATTTTAATTAAAACCCGATGAAATATAATGTTTGCTATTGCTTAGCAACCTACTCACACCTACAAATCTTTGTTTTTCCAGTTTGAGCCGCGATTCAGACCACCGATATCAGAAATTGTCCAGGACCTTATGCGCATGATATAAAGGAGGGTCGAATGTAACAGTTCGGGCTCTGATCGTTTTAGAATACTTCTGAAGTAACTTTGGTCTCTGCAGTGAGAGTGTTAACTAGTTTGTCTATGTCGCTTGATTCCATTTTTTTAAATATAGAATCTAATGGCATAGCCTCTGGTCCTGTACTGTTTTGGCCAGCCTTTATAATTTTTTATTGTTGTCAAATACTTGATATGGATGCTTCAAAATTTTATTTGTTTCAGTAATCAAAAATCTGTATATATCTTTTTACACTTGCACAATTATCGATTGTTGATCTTAAATGTTCAATGATTATATTTTTTTAATTAGGTTAAGCGGGGTTATTGAGCCATCGAATAAGGTAATTCGTTTAGTATGTGATCGGCCTAATAATGCTATGTAGGGGTGGAAAAAAAGTTTGATTACCGATTGATAAAAAGTCAATACAACTAATCCTAAGATAGCATAAAAAATAAAATATGCAAATAATAAAAAGAGAGAACTACAATTAATATAATCTACTAACCGATACCCAAACATAGGATAGTACCGAAAGATATCCAAATCTAACTGACTAAAATATCCCAGTATAAATAAAAATATCCCAGTAGTATAAATAAGGTCATTTAGATTAATTTTCCACTATTTTCTCCTCTAAACTAAACTTTTCGGCTTCGATTCTCTCTCCAAATTTAACTATCTATAAATTTGAACAGTCGTAACTGAAATCCATTCTCTAACTTAGGCAAATAGTTATCCGGCGAACCACCGGTTATCTAAAAACCTAAAAAAACAGTTCGTTGTTTAAAATACGTCCGATAGCGTTCTCTCGCAGTAGTCGGATTCTGGCCGTCGTGTTTGAAGCATAGGTAATTTCTCTTTCTAAATATGGATTATATCTGGTTAGATTGATGGTAGAAGTTCAAAGAACAGTATATATTGTTTAGTGTATTTGATGTTGATGTATCTGTATAGTAGCCGCGCTTCTGGTTATCGGGTTGATTTTAAGTTTTTTTGTTTAGAATGGGAGATGGGTTGGGGATAAGAATATGTTCGTCAAAAGTTTTGGTAGCTTAGAAATGGTGTGGTCTTGCTATGTTGTTGTACTACAAAATCGTTTTTTGTTGGTGGTTGTAGTTGTTCCTCGTCGTGCATGTGAAACGCATTTGTAAATCGCATTCAGGTTATGTAGTATTTGACAAACTCTAGCAACGTCTGTGTATCAATCGCATAAATGGATATATCGTTTTAGGTAAATCGTATAGGTGGGTAAGAAACGTATTAATGAATCACATAGTCTGCACATCTTAAACTTATAGCATTTAAAGAATGATTGAAAAAAGTTATATAAATAGCAAACACTAGAACATGATTTATTTCAGAGTTAAAGGTTATGAGTCTGCTGTTAAGATTGAGGTTCTCTAGTCTTTATGAGCATCATCGTCACCTTCAATGTCGCATTGCCTACGCTACAAAAATTAAGTACTTGGACTATTACTGACTCAAATTCTAACGATGTTCTTAGAGTTAGAGCTAAAAGGCTCTTATCATACATTACTTTATTCTGATTGTTTTTTTTTCACTGTATAAGTTGTCTTTGTATAGTAGCAAATGATTTATCTCACTTTTGAATTAAATTGAATAGACTAACCATAATGTAAAGTTTTTGGTTATTTTCTTAATTTCAGACAACCTTAATGCTAGCTCTATGTAAGTCCTCGAGAGATAAGTACAGTTTTGCTGCAGTAAGTATCATTTATCAGCTTGAGCTAGAAGCTTGTGTGTTGATTTGTTGTTTCTATTAGCCAATGCCAACCGATTTTATAATTTGTTGCTTGATGTCTAATAACTACATTATGATTGGAGCTACTAAGTTTCATCATGTAACATATAACTCAATTATTTCCACATGATTTGGATTTGAGATTGGTTTTGGGTAAGCATCATATACCATCTGATTGTTGGGATTGTCATTAATGTTGGATTTACTCCAGGTGACAAATGATACATTCACAAAAGTGGGTGGTGAGTTTTTGGTGATTAACTGAACATGCATGTGGAGTGCTATCTAGCAAAGTGTGGCCAGACGTTTCTGTTATGTTATTGTCTACCAATATAAGTGTTTAAAACATCTAGCAAACTGTGGTTATTAGTGTTTAAACATAAATTGTAAGAAGCGTATTAATGAATCACATGGTTTATATTATTGTCTAGAATCGCGCATGCATGTGTAGTGGTATCTAGCAAAATATAGCCAGACGAATCGCAATGTCAATTTAAATGAACACTCACCAATTCTATTTCTAGTTTTATGAATGTAAGGTGATAGCCAATATAAGTTGCATTGGAAGCCAAAAAGCATTAACGTGTTATGTATAACATCGACAAAGAATAAAATAGACCAAATCTAGCAAGCTGGTACATATAAAATCGAATACATATTGATGGTTAGATGTAGCAGGGTTATGCCACCAACTACAAACTTGTTAGTATTTAGCAATTTCAATATATCTTAAATCGCAATTGCGAACCAAGCTTACAACTAGAAACTATCTAGCAATATCAGTAATTTAACTTGTTCAAATCTAGCAAAACACGTATTTACATTCATATCGCAAAGTCATAAACCTTATCTAGAGACTTGTTTATATCTAGCAATTTCAGTATATCCTAAATCGCAATTGCGAATCAAGCTTACAACTAGAAACTATCTAGCAATATGAGTAATTTAACTTGTTCAAATCTAGCAAAACACGTATTTACATCCAAATCGAAAATTCATAGACCCTATCTAGCAACTTATTCAAATCTAGCAAATTAATTATGTCATCAATCGCAAATGCAAAATAATCTTACAACTAGAGACTATGTAGCAATGGTTATAAACCAACTTGTTCATATCTAGCAAAAGAAGCATTTACGTTGAAATCGTAATGAGATACACATATGTAGCAACTTGTTCATATCTAGCACTTTCTAAACATCATCCATCGCAAATGTAAATAAAGCATAAAATAACTATAATACATTGGTGATATTACTAAATCGCATCCTCAACAGACACCAATCGCATCCTCGACAAACAAAAATCGGTTCCCATTCGTGCAACTAACAAAGCTATAATTCGACCATCATAGAGCCAACGAAACCAACAAATTCAAAAAAAAAACTCAAGTATAACATCGCTTTAACCCTAGTTAAAACTCATAAATCGACATGAAAACAAGATATCATCTCTGTTCAAGAGAAAAACAAAGAACGAAGATACAGAGTCGTTGCCGTAAAATTGTAATTGAGTTTCAATATCAGGTCGAAATCTGTCTCTCAACAATAAATACAGGTGAAAGTAGATCGTGGCAGTTAAAATTCCAGTCAAGACCGGTGAAGTTAAATAACACGTACCAATTAATCCTGATAAGAACTATCTCTGGTGATCTGAAACGATTTAAATCCTGTATCGCTGGAGATCGGAAAACAAAAATTAATAGAAACGATGCCCTGAAAATTTTTAGCTGTAGATTTGAGGTTTTCTTTCTAAAACGGATCTTTGCTCAGGGTATGTGAGAGACGACTGCTTCTAAATTTTCAATTTGGGAAACCCTTATATAGTAGGTGGAGGGTAAATAAGGTATTAAAATTTTAATTTAGTATTGAATAAACTTATTTTAATGAGATGGATATTAAGTGAGCATAAGTCCAATTTTAGATATTAAATGATAATATGTTTGGTTAATAGGTATTTACGCTGTCATTTCCTTAATAAAAACGCTAATTACTGATACAATGATTTTATATTTTAAATTTATACTTTCATCTTTCCATATATTATATTTAGTTAGGAGTATTATTAAGTTGCTGAATCCTGTAATTCAGGTCGGTCTTTTATAGCGTTAACCCGATCTGATTACCTCCCAAGTGTTACAACCAAGCAACTATTTCCACTGTTTTTAGAGTGCATCCGAACTTCCAACAAATTTATGGGATCCAACCAAGCAATCAACATGGTTTTCAATTTTTCATAGGTCATCCGAACCTCAAAAAGCTCCAATAAACTTCATCAAAGATCCAGCCTAGATATGACACGTTTCGACATTACCTTTAGGTGTTCAGTATAATCAAAACCACACATTTTCCCCTTGTATAACCCCAAACACATATGTGGATTAGTATACTTATACATCAGCGGAATCCCTTAGAGAACGGTCTTCTAGCTCAGCCGAACCCTTACTATGTTGTACCCCTAGGAATACCAACTGATGTTTCAAAACAAGAATGTTGTAGCACATTCGTGCACCAACATGCTTTTCTGTTCCTCCGATAAACAAACAACAATTGGACCAACGTTGCTTTGGATGACGATGATGATTTGTCGAAAGAAGAATCCTTTATGGCTCCAGCATCCTCTATGGAGATTTGTTACCAAACTTCTTCCCCCACAAGATGGACACGTAAAATGGTAAAAAACATCAGTTCTACCATATCGAGTAGTTTAAAATTGAGATAATGGGGTTCGGGGTTCAAGACAAGATGAAATGGATAACCATTATAATGATTTTTTAAGTAACATATTGGTATGATTCAACAACACTCCCCACGAGATGCATACAAAGATTCAAAATATTGAGAAATACATTAGAAACCACTTCATAGATTCTAAGGTGATCAAAGAAAATGTAGACTACATCATCCACTACAAGTACCGGTGGAATGAAACTTTGGGAGAATATAATCAAAGGTTCGTAGATACAAAAAGCAAGCTGCGGGTCTGTCATGACTTGGTGGCGGTTGCGATATATAGATAATAAATACTATTAGAACCTCTATCGGCTTCCATCATAAAATAAAAGGCACCCAATTTTAGAGGCTTTGTTAAGCTGGTGGAACGCCATATCAAGATTAAGTAGATCTCTCGAGCACATATCGGTGGAGACACAACAAATTTTAATTACATATCCTCATAACATCTTTTGGCACACAACATAAATGATATACGGTGGCTCAGGTGAACCCCAAACTGCATCCGGAGGCCTCGATGAACAATAATGACTGTTCAGCTAGACTAATGAACAATAAAAGAGCATAAAGAGGCCCCAAAACAACTAGAACAGTAAAAACATCTCCCGACGACAAGACCGTCTGACTAGGGGACCTTTCACAAGATTACAAAAAATCTAAGAGTTATCTTTGAACACATTAAAGATATACTTACCTACCGAAGGCCAGAGAAATTCAATCCCATAAGGATTATAAATGCAAACATAAATTATGTAGTTTACAAAGTGACATTAGACACTATACCAAATATATTTAGATATATCATGATTATGTCCAAAACATGATTGATGAAGATAAGCTCTCGAAGTTTGTTATGAACAAAAATAAGAAAAAAACCAAGACACAGATACGTTGACCAAAACCCTCTGCCAAGTTATGAGAGGGAAAATCTAGCAGCATATGTTGAACCGAGAGCCTTGGAAAACAATGCAATCACCAAGCTCGAGAGGGAGGAATACCTGGATATGGACCCTAACAGACAATCCATAAGAGTCATTGTTAGATGGGATCCTTTTTATGGATTCATTAAAAACTTGAAAAATAACATGTGGATAATATGAAGGTCCAACACCAAGAACACATTTCATATCACCTTTACCACTATCCATACCCTATGTTGATATTTATCAATGATGACTTGCGAGACGTGGTAACACCCCAAGATGATATCTTTCTAATCACAACAGTGATCAAGCGAGTCACGATAGACATAAGAGGCTTCACTAACATCCTTTATAAAAGTATATATTGGATACATCACATATGCTAAGACGAAGGGTGCTTCAGTCTTAATCGATCTCAACAAATATTGACTAGATTCACTATTACAGATGGACATGTATTACGAGAACTTATGTTAGACTTAACCTTCAGGAGAGCATAGTTCCAAAGGAAGGCATGGTGCTTGTTCATGATAGTAAAAGTTCTCTCGTAATATAAATTAATTTTGGGCAGATCATGGCTGAACCAAATGTAGGTTTTAGTATATACAATTCATCATTCCTTTCGACACCCGATCAACAAAAAATAGGAATGGTCATATCGAATCATAAATATTTTAGAAAATATTGTGAAACATCTATTTCTCTAAAAAAATATTAACTAATGAGGGACCTAATCGCTTTGATATGGATGATTGGAGATAACACCCCCACCATAGAGAGCCAAAGCAAAAAAGTAGAAAGCATGCACATGTAAGTAAACAAGATATTACAGATTGGACATAACTGACCAACAAAACTAAACTGCACACTGCTTGAATTTGCACAACGTAATTTAGATACACTCACCTGGATTGCTCATGATGTCACCGAAGTCCCGAATGAGGTTATATGCCACAAATTGTCTATCAACAACAAGTTTTGAACAATCAAACAAAAATGAGTGTCTTACTCTTAGCAAAATATGGAAACCATTGTTAAAGAAGTAGAAAAACTTCATTTCGTTGGCCATATGCGGGATTTCCGTTACCTAGTTTGAACAACCAATCCAATATTGGTTTAAGAAAACTGTAAAATTGAGGATGTGTGTCGACGTCACCAATTTTAATAAAACTTACCCGAAAGACCCTTTCCCTCTATCGTAAAACCATTAACTCATATTCTAATTTATGGGAATAAAATGATGTCATTCATAGACAGACCTATTCAGGATAAGACAACATACATATGCATGAATATGATCACGAGCATACAACTTTTATCCGAGAATAAAATATGCGTTGCTAAAAAACGTATCCCTTCAGACTAAAGAATAGTGGATTTACACATCAAAACCTTATCAAAAGATTTTTTTCATATAACTTGGCCAAAATCTACAAGTATATATTTCGATATGCTCGTTACAATTGTTCAAGAATAAGATCATATGATTGAATTGTCCAAAATCTTTAGCAACCTCAGGCGCGTCAATTTAAAGCCCCAATTTAAAGAAATGTACTTTTGGCGTTCAGTCAGGAAGTTTTCGTGGGTTCATGATCACCATGAAAGGAATTGAAACCATTCCTAATCAACTTTCAAACCTGGTTGCCATGGACCCTTCACATAACACAAAAACGTACAAATAATGGGAGGAAGATTGAAAATGTTAAACCGATTTATATCTATATCTTTAAAAAATATCAACATTTCTTTCAAGTTCCGTAAGGAGTAAACGAGATATACTAGAGTCCGATTTGTGAGGAAGTGTTTCACAACATAAAAAGATTTATAGCTTCACCATAAATGTTAACTAATTCGAAGTCAAATGAGTCATTGTTCTATACTTGGCGATCTCAGATTATGTTATAAGCCACACGTCGATCTGAAGAGAAAGAAATTAGTCCAAGTCAATCTAGTATGTAAGTAAAACCTTATTTAGTGCTTACAATTGATACTTGCAACTGAATGAACTAATATTAACCTTGGTAATCGTATGATGAGGCCATAGTTCTAAGCTCATACAAGTATTTTCTAAAGATCATTCCTTTTAAGAAACGTATTGCACAAGTGGGATGTCTCTAGTATACTAACCTTGTTGTTTGTAGAGCTGCGCGACTACAAAATTCAATTCAAACCATAAACAATAATTTAAGCCCAAACCTTAACAAACCTCTTAACTGAGTTCAGTTTAAAGACCAAAACCTACCAACGAGCAAATTGAATCAATTTGGAAAGTCCGAATGGATGTTGGAGGTAATAACCAAAGCCCAAGAATATGAATCCAGCTAACATCCTCCACATGAGATATCTTAACACAATTGATCAAACTTGGTTTCCCAACTTCCAGCAAGGAAGTAAAATATGAAGCTGTTATTGAAGTCCTTCGATTGTAAGGATGTCCACAATGGGGATCGAATGCGGGTACCTATATATATATATATGATATCTGAACTAAAATAAAAAATCAAAACCTGATACTTGGATTAAACCCGACGAGTATTATAATTTTTATACCAAACCCGAACCCACGGGTTCAAGTCACACACATGAATACCCGTAGATGAAAATTATGAATAATGATCTGAACTGAACTAAAATTTAACGAATCTGAATCCAAAAATAAAATTTATAAATAAAATATATATATATATATACAATGATAATAACATTAAATCAAAATAAAAAATAAGGTAAATTTTTATACTAACAAAGAAATATTTGTTTAATTTATAATTTTAGGACGATTTTTGGGGTAGGTTTTAGGACGAGTATCTGTTGTAGTGATTTTGTGGTGGATATCCATAATATGATATACAAACCAGAAACCCAAACCAAACTCGAATGGATAATAAAAACAAAACCACAAACAACCTTACTATTGATTTTTTTCCAGGTAATCCATACCATCAGATCAATTCGGTTATGATATCCATATTGCAGATAAAATTACCATCCTTATTCGACTGGAAAAATTTATAGAGTAAGGTTGGCCCGACTACTTTCAAAATCACACATGGTGGTTCATCAATCACCGTCTAGACCGAAGCTAAAAAAGACTCTATCATTCAATACCTGAAAGAGTTTCAACGCCAAGCAACCCTATTTGATGACATCACTTTTGAGTAAGTCCAAAGAGAAAAAAATACAGTTACCAACGCATTAGCCTATTCAGAATGTACAATATTAGCACCCGCTAGACAAATCTTCCATCACCCTCCTTAACATCTTTCTCTCCATAACTTGCATTCAAGATTCATGGTCATTGAGGGGGAAGAAGTAGATAAAAAATATTGACGCACACCTATTATCAAATACATTACCAGAAGGAAATTGCTAGAGAGCAAGACCGAAGCTCAACAAATTAAAAAAAAATCGACAAGATTTGGGTGGATTTCAAACACATTATGTAAAAAAGGCTTCACCAAACTGTTTCTTCGATGTCTTGGCCGTGTTGAAACTTTGTCAATGGTGAAAGACCTCCATGCTAAAGAAGAAAATTCCGGTTATGGGTACAAGGCATTTCACAGAAGAATCTTGTTACAAGATTACTATAGGTCTACTATGATGAAGGATGCCAATAATAATTACTAACAAAACTATGTCAATATTCCTAAAAAATATATCCGAAACCATTCTTTTTTATAAATGGGGCTTGAATATCGTAGGACCGGTTGTAGAGGCTTTAAGAGCCAAGATAGTCTTAATTTTAGCGGTGGATTACTTTTATAAATTGTTAGAGGTGAAACAATTTGTGAACATCACAACCAAATACATTATAAACTTTACATGCTCCAACATCTGTCGCATATACGACATACATTAAATTATTATAACATATTTTTCTACTAAATTATAAAATGACCGACTCATATAGTTCTGCGATACAATAGGTATAAAGAAAAATATTTCTTCTTATTTCCATCTTCAAGTGAATGATCAAATGAAGGTAACAAACAAGACCGTATTGGATGACATAAAAAAGATGTTTGAAGTAACCGCATGCAACTGGCTAAATTTTCTGCAAGAAGTCCTCTGCCCTTACAGGATTACTCCGTAACCAGCAACATGCGAAATATCTTTTCTTTTGTTTGTACGACATGAAGACAGTGGTTCTAGCAAAAAATTCCATGCCCTTTTACAAAATATCAACATCCGAGGAAAAAAATTTGAGGAGAAATGAGCACCAAGCTTGACGTGATTGAAGAAAAAAAGGTTGAAGCCCACCTTCGGTCATATATTAAAAAACTCCGATACAAAAAAGATATAATTCCAAGTTTTGGTTTAGAATCTTCGAGGCAAGGGAAAAATTTATAAGAATAGTATTTCTCTATACCACATATAGAATTCTCGATAATTTGCCCCCCCCAATTGGTAAGAGTATTGCACAATCTAATTAAAGCCGAAAACATACAAATTACTGGATGAAGACGACAAACAAATTCGGCACTCTTAAAATATCAAGAATTTAAAGATTATCATATTCCATAAGCTTCGACTTTTTATTATGTACTCATATATGTAACTAATTTATTATACATGGGGTGTACTCTTTCCTACCCTGGTAACATGATAAGGTTTTCATGAAACACTTATCTTTAATAAATACTTATTCTTGCCATAATACGACTCTCAATTTATTTTTTCTTTGCATTTATTAACACATTTTACAAGGTAACAAGCCACAAATAATGTACAAATAATAAGACTGTGATGCCTAAAAGTAATATTTAGCACCCGCGGGGATTTGGTCGAGCTTCAACATGAAAATAATGGATAAGTCTGAACATAATATTCTCCCCTGAAAAGCTTTAATCTTAATACATATAAAAATAAAAAGTGATAAACCTGAACATAATTTTTAGCCCCTCAAAGAGCTTCGGCCTTTGTACATATAAAAATGAAAAAGATAAACTTGACATATTTTTCAACAAGAACATAATCTTCAGTCATAAGGTGAGCTTTATTATTATTCAGAAAAAAATAGAAATATTTCATGGAGTCCACGTACTCATAAAATAAATGTTTTAAATATGATGATTATTAAAATTAGCCCTCAAGGAAGTAATGCACCATTAAAAAAAATAAAAGAAGTTTGGTTATTTCTAGATATTATCCAAACAAGGATCCCGTGTGGTCCTTATTAACGTCTCAAACTTTTGGAACTGATCATCTGTTGGAATAACAGAGCACTCAAATAAACAATTCTTTTTGTAAAGCAGCAAAATAAAAAGACTATCCAACATAAGCACAAGTCAATAAAAATTGTAAGTGATAACATTCACTGCATCTATTGTACCACAAACATTTCCCCATCCAAATTGATTTTAGTTCACAAAATTTTACCCTAATAATAGGAATTTAGTAATCATATGACCTTAAGAGCTACAACGATAAAAAACCAAAAAATACGTTACAAATTTACTACAGGGGGTTCTATCCTTTATGTGCCACGAAATCTCGACCTTCAGCTTATCTGGAAACAATATCGTTTTCAATAACTGCATATTCGGCTCTAGTTTGGGATACCATAAAAATAACTTGGTCATGGTGCATAATCACCGCACAACAATATCACCTTAGATATCTGCATCTTTAGACATGCAGATCGACTATTGTCTCTCAACTTCCATGATATACTCGTACACTTTATAACCTTATTTTGTGACAGTTATAAGAGGATTATGTTCAGGAGAACTAGTCCACTTGCATGTATCAGGTTGCTCCTCATTAAGAACATATTTCTATAATTAGTCTAAGTTTATCGTGGGATACTCCGTATAAAACAACATCACAAGTCTTTTCTCAGCCTTATCCATTACATCCTTGGTTGCTTTAAACATTTCATCTTCAAATTCAAACACAAATTCAATATATTAGGCAAATAAAGTATTTCCAAGATTTTTTGGGCTAATGCCTCATACATCTACACACTCAAATATTACTTCTCAAATTGAGCCATAATATGTTTGACTTCCAGATACTCTTGCATTATTGATAGTTCAACATTAATATTATCCAACCTTTTTGGCATGAGGAAATGATTTTTGTCTAAACAATAATTATTCAGTGTAAGAATCTGAAATCATGTAAGACTTAACATAAACATGCTTTTGAAGCAAATGATGAATTCAGCTTTGGATTGAAGCTCAGACTTCAATACCTACCAGTCTCCCATTTATGTTTAGCCTTCAACTTTTTGTTGGCATCTCTCTATGTTTGAAAAGATGCCTTTAGCACTCTACTATCCTCAAATAACTCACAAATATCTTTTAAATTTAGCCAAAGATCATCCTTAAAGGTGGCATGAGTCTAGCATATTTAGCATAAAATATTTAAAGCATTGAGCATCATTTTTAATGAAAACTCAAAGATATTACAATAAATTTACACAAAATTTAAAAGGCAAAAGGTAGTTTAAAATTACCTCTACACCCATGTTCAACTATCTTTTGGCCAAATCCAAAACTAACCGATGGTTGGGAAACTTTTTCTTGCTGGAGGTAGCAAACAATTGGCTAAAAATCTCAAAAACATATTCGAATACAATCACATATGGTCCGTACATCCCATCCATATCCACCTCACGAGTTCCTTCATTTGGCGCATCAAATTTTCCCTAACCACAACGCATTTAACAATTACGTGAATGGATGAATGACTTAGATCAAACATATCAATGCCTTCAACTATCAAGGATTCAAGATCAATCACTAGCTCACAAATATCCAAAACTATAACATCTTCAGCTATAAACTTCTCAGTTTTGATGAGTCCGAATTCTGCCTCCTCTCCGGACAGGGACAAATCGGACCAAGCTCACCGGACCGAACAGGGCACTTCGAACACCTAGACTATCAGACTTTTCAAACTATGACAAAAGTACTAAAAAACCTAAACACTTCTTGACTAAGCTACTTGCCCTCCTACTAAGAGCTCATGGGTCTTTAAACATGACCCGGGTCCATTAAACATGACCCGAAAACCCATAAAGCCCATATGTAAGGGTATAAATACCCAACCACCTGCATTAAATATGGGTAATGAAAATTAAATACAACCAGGCTGCTTAATTCTCCCTCTACTCTCTACTCAATATGCTAAAACACCCATAAACCTCCACAAAATTCAGAACAGATTACAATTCTACCCTCAATCGAAAATTAACCACACCAAGTTTCAACAACTATATGATCGATATGATCTGACTCTCCGAACATATTAACACCAATCTCTATGGCTTTGGGTTCTTCACTCACTACCATAATAATTGAACTCTCACCTACCTATTTAACAATACTCACGACCTTTGGCTTCGTAGGATACACAATTACAACATCATGTTCGACTGACTGATTGGTCTTTACAATACCATCTTTATCAATCTTGGATTGTTTGGAAGTGAATGATCCCTTGCCCGCCTTTATGTTTTATTTTTTACTCACATTAAGCTCCAACATGTGAGTAACTTTTACATTATCTCGGATATCTTCTTTTTTATCTCATAGCTTGAGGTTAATATTTGGATTCTCCACATCAAGTGGGCTCCTTTAACAATCACAACCCATTTGGTAGAGGCATAAGGCTCTTCACTAATCATGGCTAATCCTGCCTCTATATATATATATAAAATATTCTCTAATGAAAGCAAACTTGGCATACATGTAGTCATAAAAATTCGACAAACAACCTCATCAATTGAGCTTTCACCCATATTCCCCTAAAAAAGAGGAACTAATGCTTTAGCCTCATATTGAGTTGTGGTTTTTTCTACATCATTGTACATCGCCTCTGGTATCTTTAGCACTACAAATGTCCTGACCAAAACTTCTATAGTAGGGGCCTTCATACTTATAGCTCCGGTAGAAGGGGCAAATACTTCCTTCTAGTACAGTCTTGGGATTCGGATAAGTGTTTTCACTCTTAGCTTCTGCAACCTCTGGGCCTCTAGAACCATAAAATAGTAGGAATGCATCCTTCAATGTACCATCTAACCTACCCCTCATGTTTCTCGTATGTACTATCATGTATGCAGCTTTTATTTTGGCCATTTTAATCGTCTCATTTTTCACCACTAAATGCTCCACAATAGATTTTCACCCGGAGATCGCCTAACTACAAGTCTCCTTTCCAAAGCACCATCTCATTTTTTATTTTTGGAGGCAACATCATGTTTTAAGTCCTTATAGGAGGAGTATCTTCACTCCTCAGGTTCAAGGTTTGCATGGTTTATATATACTAGAAAACCCAGCAATGATGGACATATGGGGCTATATGACACTGTTAACGAAATTCTCCAACATTATTAAAGATCGATAAGAATAGTGCCAATGTGCAGCCTCCCACACCATCCTTTCAGAATCAGATTCAATATTTGGTACTTTATCATCGTATGTATTGTAATGATTGAAACAAATATGAAATATAGTTAAAAGTATAAATCATATACAACAACAAACTCACAATTTAAAGATACAAATGGATGAATGACTCACTTTTGGAATTTTAGGTTTTCGTTTAACGCTATTTCTTATCTTTTCCTTCAGTCTTCCAGTTTTCAAAGACATATACAAATTATTTCTTTTAAATATTATTTGAATATGAAAAACCAACAAAGATCTTAGCATCATTTCTCATTATAAAACAAAAGTATGGATTAACACTTCGCCCATTAATTATGTTCATGACCAATAACCTCCTAACACTGAAATATTGATACACATTCTGGCACAATATGATGGTTGTCATCAATATTCTACTAACATTTAGTATAAGATGAATGGAGAAAATCTGGGTGTCTTCAAGAAACTTAACAAGTTTTGGCTTAAAAAGGAACCTAAGACCCATCTCGAGGATATATGTGAAGAACACGACCTCATCAACATACCCATACAAAAGAATTTCACCCTATATTCGGGACCCAACCTACCTGTTCATTGAACCCCCTAAATCTTCCAACATTTGATTCTGATCGGCTGCATCAATATAGTTTTAACTGACATGATTTATGGTTTATGTCTCGGCATCACTCAAGAAATTTTTCACATATCTCGTTCTGGCCGACTGACTCATTTTGGCCGGAACTATGGTAGTAGGAGTTTTGACTGAAATTATAGTAACAACATGTAAGGTTCTTTCATGATCTATAGTTGGGATAAAAATGAGCGGAACACCATATTTCTGCACCACCCTATCCTTTGGACCCTTCACTTTTTGGCTTCTCCTCTAAAACACCGACATCAATTCATTCTCTTCTGGCCATTAGAGCGATAATAAACCATATATCATGCTTTTACTTAGGTTTTGACTATCAGAATTATCCATTCACGATGGACCTCGGGCTTTAAAATTCTTTTTTTTTGCAATTTTTGCTCACAAAAATAGCCAACTAAGATGGTTCAATGTGTTTCTCAACAAAAAATTTGTTCAATGAATAAAATATTTCAACGTTTAATGATTAAGGGTCAATAATGCAAAATAAAACTTCAGTTTACAACAACGACGAAGAAAAAAAATAAAAATTGATTACAAGAGAACTATATTTATAATTTTAGGTGCGCAAAATCCAACCTTAGATATTTTTAAAATTTAATGACGAAGATCTAATAATATGGTAATGGTTTGTGTTCACTCGCATTGAAAGTTTCAGGTGAATAGCTCACACACGTGGAATTTTAACTCACTATCTATGTTTATGTCATGTGTCTATATATCAAGACATATCCAATGTCACTTCATATTAATTACAGTTAAACCCTTCAATTTAAACACCATCTTTAATTACGATCAAGTACAATTTCAAACGCGAAATATATTCGACTATCTTTTAACTTTGGAGGTACCAACATTCGTCTAGAAAACAACAATCAAGATGATGCATTTGGCTATGATAATTATGAATAATACACAACATCTTAGTAAGCTGAACTCCCATTACCTGCTATTTTTCATCTACTAATATAGATGTGGTGGATTATTTTTTCATCATTTAAAAGGACTAGAGGCTACTCTTTTATACCTAGATTTAATCCGAAGAAGTCTGAAACCAAGTTAAGGTCTTTCTGACTCGACTAGATGTTCCAATAAACTTATCAATATGCTACCCGTTAGATTTTTTTTTGTAAAAATGAGGTTTTAGACTATAAATGGTTTTTAATGAAACAAAAATAAGGCAAGGACAAACCAATCTAGAGACACCTATAAGGTTTTATTCAGCTAGAGTAAATTAAACTCATGAGAAGACAACACAATTGTATTTCAAGACTCTGTGGATTGGGACTAAAAATAGGTTGTAGTATGCTTCAACATCCAAACAAGAATTAAGAACGCTCAACTCCAAAGAACAATTGCACACACCAGATTCAATAGTCTTGGAAAAACAAATATAAAAAGAGTTCTAGATGTTCTTCAAATTCTAGTCATTCCTCGACTCTTTCTCAAAACCTAGAGAGACTATTGATAAAAGTAAAATTTGTCCAACCCAATTACCCGACTCGCTAAGAAGTTAAGCTAATTGGCCTGATAAGAAAGAAGAAGAAAAGTGTAGTATGTGCAACTACATGATCAACAACACGATTGTGATATTAATAGAAAATAGTTAATGCATACAATTTATCTCTCTGATATTCTCAAAAGATATCATGTTACTATAAACATGAGAAGTTCTTATCTAGAAATGATCTTCTAGAATAACAACTATTCTATTGCCTTACTTTGAACTAACATATTATCTTATTAATTACATATCAAATTAATATTTAGATTAATTATATATCTATATACATTATATTTTTTGTATTATTATAATATATTATTTAATTTTTAAAATGATAATATATAAATTTAATGATATAAGATTAAGAAGTAAAATATTTCAAATAGAGACGCCACTATGACACCCTCTGATTCCATACTTTGGGTGGAGAGTGATGGTGACCAACAATCTGGTCCAGGTCCAGTACGACAATTTTGAGTGAAAAACTTGTCATTGGATTAGGGGGATCGAGTCAATTGATTGGAATTTATAAAATATACGTTGTCAAAAGAGTTACAGGTGAGCAAGTGAAGTGAATGTACGATCATAATTGTTCTGATATGACCCAACACAGATAATGAGAATACAATATATCTTGATGCGATTTTAGTTCAGAAAAGAGCCGTCGCCTGCCACAAAATCATCCTTAAACGGTCGCACGCTGGTCCGAAAACTATGGATCCGAAAGTTATGGGTTCAAAAGAGACTCATAGATTAATGGAAGCTATTACTAACTCCCACCAGAATGCCAACAATAACAACGTCACTGTTATTCACTACAAAGAGGCCTACAATCACAACGTCGACAACATTAGAGATAACTAGGGATGACAATGAGTCAGGATGGGTAGGAGTATAACTAAACATGTAACCCATCTCGTCTTTATTTTTTTCAAACATGTCGGGTATTAATATTTTTTCCCACAGCTAAATTTGTCGGGTTCGGGTACCCGTCTATGAGTACCCAATGCTAGTTTATATAGCTATAGTTTTTTTTGAAGAACCTTATCACAGATTACAGTTACAATAATTCTTTGTTTTCAATTTTATTCTCTATAACTTTCACCAAACCTACGAAATTAATCCTTAGCTTTTTCATAGCAGTCTTGATATGATGTGATTTCCTTGGTAGATGCCTCCTTATTAATGCACCCTTTTTTTTGGCCTTACATGTCCGTTTTTAAAGTGTATGATATCCTTAAAGTTGTTGCATCGTACGGTGCCACACTCTTTATTCGTACAATATCATATGTGTTACCTGTACTTGTTAGGCATGTTGTTTGTACTGTCAGTGGCGTGAGAGAAAATGAGACCCAACTGTGGTGCATACAAATAATTGGTCATGATGGCATGGTTCGATATAAGACGTTTGTGTGCGTCTTTGGGGTGCGTCGGTTAGTCAGAGGACTTGGCTAAGCGACGTTTCCAGGTCACGCCAATAAAGGCAGCCTGTTGACCAATGGATTTAACCATTAGCCAAGTTTGGTTGCGCCACTTGGCGTGACTAATGACCAATGGACTTGGACATTTCCCAAGTCCTAGTCGTGCTTCGTGGCGTGGCCGATGGCCATAAGATTTGTCCCTCGACCAATTCTTTCTTGTTGTGTCTCATAGGGCGACCAAGGGTCAAAATATTTGATGATAGATTGGGTGATACATTACCACTAGGGTTTTATGAAGGCTTAGTCGTAAATGTCGAATGTTCAGTTGTATTGAGCTTGACCAATTGGCCAGGTCGAGAATATTCTTGCGTAAATGCAACACATATGGCACGAGTTCTAGGATCTTACTTGATATTATTCATTTCCTACTTAGATGACGTTTCGTACCTTATCAGTACTCTCCTTTGGTTTCTTACTCGGATTAAACTAAAGTGCCAGAGTCTTATAAAGCCCCCCGTTGCTTTGGCATCCTGTGTTTTTATTTCTAACAGACTTGGGTGTTTCAATATCATCTCTTGTATAAGCTTGTGCTGCTCCACTGATTTGTTGATTTTATGAATGAAAAATTTATCGGTATAGCTAATTGCCAGGTAAGGGGTTGAGACGTTGACTTGTGTAAAAAAAAACTATTGTGGTGCTTTTATTTAGATGAAATGATATTTCATAAGTAAATGACCCTCCAATTCGGACAAAGTACAACAAAGCAAGAATGTTAAAGATAATACAAACGTCGATGTTTTATGTTCCATAGTTTGTGGATCTTTTTTTTGCTCATGTCTTCCAACCAATAGGTCATCGGTCGGTTGTATTCGATCATCATGTATGGTTTCTCCTAAGTAGGGGAAACGTTTCCCACTTATGTCTGTTGGGTGTGATGAAATACACATGTAAGCACGAGTTCACTAACCTTAATGGGTTTGCACTTCGACTTTGAGTTGTAATGTCGCTCAATATTTTATTTCATGGCAAATTCTTTTAGATGTACTTTGTCATGAAGCTCCTCCAGAAAGTCTAAGTTATCCCATTCCTCTTGATCATTCATTATACTGTAGGTTACAATCGGTTGAGGCTCTAATCTCTACTAGAACCATAGCCTCCGCCAGTAAATAAGTTGGAAGGTTTTCCTGTTGGGCCTCAAGACATCGTTCAGTATGTCTGTTATGCGAAAATATGACAAATGTAATGCAAAGTAGATATTTTATTGATCAAAGAATAAACATATTTTGTAGATCATCTGTCTATTTATACTGTTTCATAGCAGTTTCTAATTGCCACTTATTATATAACTCCATTAATTATGCACGTAGAGTCACATTAATGCTAATAGCCCTAAAATTATAGCCATTACTCTAGTCCTCATCTGGTGTATAGGTTTACTAGTCAACCAAGTTTAATTTGATTACAACCATTTTTTAGTCGCTCGTTTTGATTACCAATCTTGATTGTTTTCACGGCTATGCATCTGCTCAGTGATTATATCTGCTTCTATTATGATTTATGTTCGGTTAAAGACTCAAATGTATTTATCTTTGATGGTGACTATTGTTCGGTTTCCACTTCTGTGCCGTTGGATAACCTGTTTGTACAATAAATAATTTGGTTTAGTATTTTTGCGTATCTTCGTCGATTCCATCTGCTCATATTTTTTTTTCTATATCACTCGATGAAAGCTTCCTTATCAGGGCTCCCCCTTAGTCTATGGATTATATGTTAAGAACATAAAATCGATGGAATAAAGATTTATGCAAAGCAAAATAGATAGTAAAAAGGTCGAACTATTCATATCGAACTATTAATTTATGACGTACGCCTCGTGACGTAGCATGTGAAATAATGGAGTAATTTAACTTCCAATAGTGCGATACGTGGCAGCTACCCGGTGACGCATGTGAAACGGTGCATCTGAAACAAAAGCTGTTATGATGTAAAATGACGCTTGGATTCCAATGAAACGTGCTCAGTAATTTATTGTGAGTGACAACTATTGTCATATTACGTGTGTAGTCTAGAATCAATTGAAATCGAAACAACATACTAAGCCGTGAAGTGCTTCATTGGTTTGAAAATCACTTTCCATTTGGAAGAGAAAAACAACTATTTACGAAAGCAAACACTCGTTGCCATTTTTATCGTTCTACAAGTCGTCAATAAAGAAAGTATGTTGAAAATTTAATACTCTATGATCCTATTTTATGATCTTGAATATTAGTATAGTATTATAACCATCCTAACTTGGTGTAGATGTGTTAGCCTAACTTGTTTGCACAGTGGAAAAAATCATTTTCTCGTAGTATTGCTCGTTGTTAACTATCCCAACGATTTGCTTGCTCTTATTCATCCTATTGGCTTATTGCAGTCGTTCTGGTGACCGTGATGGCACACAAAAAAGTGGGAAGAAGAAGGAGAAAGTGGTTACTGGTGATGGAATAGGATTAAAATATGAAGATCCTTCATTCATAGAGAGTTATTTTTCTCGATTGACCTCGAAATACGGGTATCTCATAGTGGATGGCCTTCTGAAACTTAGATCTAGATATGGGATACCAAGTGATATTATAATGAGGGTACCGATGCTCGATGAGCATCCTTATCAAGCAAAGGAAAATAAAACCTGCTTATACACTACCGTGTTTGATTAAGGCTTACGACTGCCATTACCCTCTCTGATTTGAGGCTTTGTTTAGCTTCATAAGCATCTGGCATACACAATTAGATGAAAATGGACGGAGATTCTTGCTTAGCGTTATATTGAGTCTTGTTTATTAGGTATTTCGGTCTATCTGGCGGATCTACTCGTCGTTGTGAATGTAGCCAAGTTGGAAAAGTCTCCATTTTTTATACCCAACTGAGTATGGTGAGGAAGATAGCTGAGCTTCCGACCTCAAATAAGAACTGGAACACATTTATATTCGTGTTGGGAAATTGGGGTCATGAAAGTGTTGTCATGAATCTTCAGTTAGAAAGACGGTGGAAAGCCAAGTGTAAGGATAAAAGATTTTGAAGTTATTAATCTAAGTGATCTATTATTAGTGTTAAATGAAATATTTTTAATTTTGTAGGTGAAGAGAAACATTAGAAGTGGTGCAAAGAAGGGCTATAAGAGGGAGGTGTAAATCCCTTTATCAAATTATCAGGTTTAGCTAGTTCGACGTGGTTGCAGGAGCCATCTCGGTTGTTTATGCATATAAATTTCTTAAAAGTTGGGCTGTGGCGTATTTCTGAATTGGATATTGTGGAAGACGTGAACGTGACGATGACTGATAGTGGAGAAAGCTAAAACAGAGCGGATACGGGAATTGATACTGTAGAGTTACCACGACTGTAATAGTGTTGGGGTATGGCTAGCAGTGCCCCAAAGTTGAAAAGTGAGGGATGCATAAAATGCTTCACCCATGCGAGGAAGAGCTGCTAACTATAAATGATGGTGGTGATGGTAGCCGGTAGGAAGATAACGTTGCCCAATCGGGAGATGAAGTGGTTAAGGAGCGTACTCGATGCTCTCCAAAAGAGGAAGAAGATTTCCCTCATTTGAAAAGAACTCATATGATTGTGGATACGATTCCACTAGCACAAATGAAGCTTCAGTTGGTAGATGAAGAACAGGATAATGGAGGTCAGGAACCAAAAAATAAGGGTACAAATGCCTCAGTTTCCGTAGCGGATCATAGCAAGGGCAAGGCCTTGGAGGTGATAGTGGTGGATAATGCCTTAGAGTGGAGGGGTAGAAGAGCAGAATAAATAAATTATTGAGGAGATAGCTCGAAGGATGGATCATTTTGTTAAGAATTTAGGTGTGCGACCCTCTTATAGTTTTGTGCATGAAGCATGCATGAGATACTCATTTAAAATATTTTGAGGCCAGAGTGCATGCCTGCAAAATAAAAAGGAACCAAGGCGACCCGAGATAATAAAATAACCGAGGAACTCCCTCATCTAAATATTATAATGTCACGCACTTCAATGCTGATGTTCGAGCAACTCAAATGATATCTAGAGTTTTCGTTTTATGATAGTATGCCAATGAGCGAGATACTATAAAGGCAGATGGAGCTCGCCATCGAGGTATTTCATGCTAATGTGTAGATATCATTAAAAAATAAACAAAAATAGGATACTAACCTTGATGTGAATGCAGATGCACCACAATTATGTTGTACTGTCTTACCGACGCATGTCGAGTATTGATTACCAAGTTGTGGAGAAGTGGAAGCCTGATGCTATTTGTTTTCAATGAACCATAAAGTTGACTAGCTTATTGCTCGGTTTTGTTTTTACTTTGTTATTGGAGATCTGTCTCGACGGCGAAACATGTGTTTATTAATGTTTATCACGCTATAAGAGATCCTTGCTAGGTCGAGCTCAATATGGCTCATTGCATAGTTTTGAGTGAGATTTTCTCTTTAACTTATTTATAGCGCCGATATTTCGACCAATTGTGTGGCCTAACCAGGGCTCGATACTAGATCAGTTTATTTATTAATACCATGTACAAGGTATTAGGCTCAGTATGACCCTTACTTAGCCCGTAGGCCTGACCAATTAACCCGTTTGTATTAATTGACTCAATGATACAAGATCAATATGGATCCTTACATTGCCCGTAAGCATGGTCATTGATCATTCGCAATTGTAAGGATGAAGAAATCTTAAAAAACAAACACACGCATTGGCGAAAATAGTAAAATTTTATTGAAGTAAAGATTCAGAAGTACGATGCCTCATTAAAAAAATCTCCCGCTCCAGTACGGGGGAAAAGAGCGCATTTTCTAAATTATAATGCATGGCGATACAATTTTAAGTGATTGATATTCCAAGGGTGTTTTAGGGCACGTCCCTCTACATTGGCGAGGCGGTATGCTTCACTGTGTCCCTTGGAGATGATGGTGTAAGACCTTTCCCAATTTGGTCCTAACTTGCCACTTACTTTATGAGAGGATTCTTAGAAAATCTTCTTCATAATCATGTCCCCTACTTTCAAATAATGGGGTTTGAGCGGGGCATTATGGTGACCTCCCATCAGACTTGGTACTGCTTGTACACGTGCTTGATCGTGCCTCTCCTCTACAAGGTCCACACTGACTTCTCGGTCTGTAGTATTGCTCACTTCATCATAGCTGGATATCCGGTGATTTGGGATAATAAGTTCTCATGGTATCACTACTTGACTTTCATAAACGAGGGAGAAAATTGTTTCACATATCGTGGTTCGTGGGGTAGTTCGGTATGCCCATAAGACCTCCGTTATTTTATCTGGCCATTTTCACTTAGCTCCCTCAAGCTTCTTCTTAATCTCGTCCAGAGGGTGTAGAAGTGCTGATTGATTTCATAGCGCTTATAGAATGTTGTGACTATAATATTTTGGAACTGAGGGCCATTGTCCGTTACCAAGATGCGAGTTATTCCACACCGAGCCAAAAATTGATGGTGAATAAAATCACCAATTTCATGGGCTTGAGTGCGGGAGAGTGCTTTGGCTTCTACCCAATTGGTGAAGTAATCCACTGCGAACAAAGTAAATTGTCGTCAATTTCCATAGGGAGTGGTCCCACTAATTTGATGCCCCATTTTTCGAAAGGGCAGGGGACAACAACGATCCGCATCGGCTCACTTGGAAGGCAAACAATGTTGGCGAATTACTGATATTTATGGCGCTGTTGAATCATTTATTCAGAATCATTGGCTAATTCCGGCAAGTAATATCCCGCTAAAAGAAAACAACGAATATGTTGCGATATCTGCAATGCACCCCGGTGTCTCAAGCGTGTAGATCGTGAATAACTGAGGTAGCTTCTACTTGATCAAGGCAATGGAGCAGTGGCCGTGTTATACTTTTCTTGTATAAGACGTCGTCTAAAATGCAATATTTGGTTGCTCGTAGCTGGACTGCCAGAGCGGAAACCTTATAGGTTGGCAAAATGCCATATATGAGGTATAACAAATAAGGTTGTCCCCAGTCACTAGCATTCTTAATTGTGCAGATGGTGTCGCTCTGAGTAAAATTTCGGTGGTTGGGAGTTGTTGTGTAAGGATGAGTGGATGCTCTCATCAGGCTACAGTTTTATCCAGGGCATCAACTGCGGAGTTATCCAGACGTGGCACCTGGTCATACATCACTTTGGAAAACTTGAACTCATATTCCTTGAGTACTTTTAAATATCCACGTATCCATTCCTTATTGGTGTCATATGTGTAGTTGGCCTGATTGACGACCACTTGTGGATCGGAACGGATGCAAAGAATATGGGCCATATATATTAATGCTAGCTTCATACCATAGATCACTGCCTCGTATTCCACTATATTGTTGGTTACTGAGAAGTTGAAGCGGATAGCCTAACAGACTTCCTCTCATGTTGGTAGCTTAAGTATGACACCAACACCTCATCCTGAGGTGCTCAAAGCCCTATCGATATCGACTATCCACTACATCTTCTTGGTCGCAAGTGTTGGTTCGACCCGAGAAGGTGCTTCACTGGAAGAGGAGAATCATGTAAGGAAATTGGCGATAACTTGCCCCTTGATTGCAGTGCATGGTTCAAAATTGATGTCATATTCTCCTAACTCGATACTCCATTTAATCAATCTTCCAGATGCATCAGGTTTTTGCAGTACAGTTTTGAAGGGGAAGAACGTGTGGACAATTATTGTATGCCCTTGAAAGTGGGTCGCATCTTATGCGCTGCTATTATTAGATCTAGTGCAAGCTTTTCCAGATTTAGATACCGGGTCTCTGCATCGACTAACGTTTTCCTTGTGTAGTAAATGGGCACTAGACACCCTCCGGTTCCCTGGTTAATACTAGACTAACTGAAAAAGATGAAATATACAAGTATAACAATAATGGCTCGCATGCCATTGTGCAGACGATATCTCTAGTGACGTGAGATAGTTCTTCAAAAGCTTCAAAGTTCGTGTTGTAATCCTCAGTCCATGAAAATTTCTTAGCACGTCGAAGTACTTCAAAGAAAGGATGGCTTTTGTTCGAAGCTCTTGAAATAAAATGGGACAGTGTTGCTAGATTTCCCGTCAGACATTGGACCTCCTTGATGTTCTTTGGTGGTGCCATCTTGGATGACTTCTTGCAAGTATGTAAGGTTGAATTTGATGCCCTTGTTACTCATTATATACTTTAAAAACTAACTGTTACGTACATCAAGATAACATTTTACAGGGTTGAGCTTTAAATTAAATTGGTGTAGCAAGTTGAACACAATCTAGAGCATCTCAAAGCTGCTTATCAGTTGTGTGTTTTGAGGATCATATGATCTATATATACCTCCATGTGTTGCCCTAAGTGCTCTTTAAAAATATGATTTACAAGAAATTGGTACGTTAGAATCGGCATTCTTTAGGCCGAACGATATCACAGTGTGGCGGTATAGGTCACACTCGGTTTGGAACTTCATGTGCTCTTGGTCGGATGGGTTGACACGAATCTTATTGTAGCATGAGTACACGTATATGAATAAAAGGAACTCACAACTGAATGTGGAATACACCAAATGATCGATACAAGGCATATGGAAAGCATTCTTGGGTCACACCTGATTCAGATAAATAAAATCAACGCACATGTGCCATTGACACCCTTAAGTTTTTACTAACACTGGGTTATCGACCTATACCGGATATCAAGCTTGTCGAATATGCCCAATCCAAGATAACTTGTCTACCTCAACACTTATGGCCTCATGTTTTTCGGTTTTAAAAGATTTTTGTTTTTGCCGCACCGGCTTGGCGTATGAATCAATTGCCAATCCGTGGAAAATTATAGACGAGTCTACCCCTGAAATTTCACTAGATTCCTAACAAAAAATATCCAAGTTCTGTCCTAACATGTCAAGTAATAAACATTTAAAGGTGGGATTTAAGTTGTTACCTAATCATAAGATTGAACCCTAGGCCACCAACTCCTCAATCGAGTTTGTATGGTCGACGTAGGGCTTCTCACTTTCTGTAGGGTCATGTACTGGATCGGGGGAAGGTAGTGTTATGTAATCATCTTCTTCATGCACTCCCTCTCCACTTAATTGTTATCGAATAAGCTTAGCTGGATCAACTGCAAATGCGTAACACGTCTGACCAGTTCGTTGACTACCTCTGATGATTCTGACTGCGCTCACAACTAAGTATTCAATATATTGTCTGAAAGTGCATGGGGTGGCTTACATCCGATTGGAGCCACGACCGTCCAACGATTGCATGGTAGAAGCTAGGCGCATTAGAGATCATTAACAATGTCTTAAGTTCTCTCCTAGTGGCCCCATAACCAACTGTAACCATGAGCTCGACCCCAACACACATTGGGATGCCTTGCCTTCATATCCTACTTGGATTCGCTAGGTGAGTTTGTAGGAAGGAACTTGTTGTATGCGATCGTAGCTAGCTTTGAAGGTGATATTGGCTGAACTGCCTCCATCAACTAAGACCCGAGTAACTATTACTCCTCCAATTTCCAAGTTCACTTTTAATGCAGCCCTATGTGGCGTCCTGGCCCCTTTCAAATCATCATAATTAAATACAAGGTCAGCAATAGGGTCTCGATAATTATGGTAGGGTGAAGCTTCGACCGCATGTACTTCGTGATTGAATCTTGCTCTTTTGCTAGATTTTGAGTTGTTGGTAACCTTAGAATGTCATCCAACAATGGTAAATAGCCACTGTTGTTTCCTGATATCTATTTGATTATCTTCATATGGTCTTTCTTCGTTAACTGGACAAATTTCATCCCTTTGTTTGGGCTGGCGATGGTGATCTTGTTGTTTAACGAATTGGATGAGCTAAGCGTCATGTATCAACCTTTGAATTTCCTCTTTGAACTGTCTATATTCATCAGTCGTATAACCGTGGTCATTGTGGTGGTAGCAGAATAATCTGTTTGACCTCCTATAAGTAGATGCACTCATAACTCGAGGGGGTTTGTATCTTGTTCCTCCTTTTATTTGGTCATAAATAATTGAGATGGCCTCGGTTAACGGTGTGAAACATCTAGACAAATTCTAATAATGATGGTCGACGAATGTTTTCCCAGCGAGGCCCATCACCCATCATTTTCCTATCATACAGTCCTCTTTTCGGATCAAAAGCATGTTTTTCTGGCGAATCTCTTTTTCTAGCATCGTCTACTCTGATGAATTGGTGTGCTCGGGCTAGAAAATCTCCCATATTTTTCAAAGGGAATTTGATTAGATCGGCGTAAAGTTCTCTTCGTTGATCGAGGTCTCTCTTGAGGGAGGTGACAACCATATTCTCCTCTAAATCTGGTAAAGCATTCGCAGTATGGACAAAATGCTTAACATAAATTATTAGCGACTGACCTCCTCTTTGGTAGAGGTCCATAATTGAGTCTCGTTCACGTCAGAGTTCCTTGTTGTCTATGAATCTTTATCGGAAGGATTTCCATAAACCTGTGCAATCATAAATACACCCTTTAGGCAGAGTGCTAAAATAGTTCATCCCATTAAACGCCATCATCATGTTGCAAACCTGCTCCAAATGCCTCTCCGGATCCCCTATACCATCATATGATCCACTCTGAATGGGTCGAAATTTCTAGGGAGTTGGGTCTCGAGAATATTCTCCATAAATGGAGACTTTTTTAGAATATAGGTGGACATTCTTGGTCGAACTTGATCGTATTGTACGTCATTGTCGTCATGAGACCTCTTTGGAGCATGGGTTTGCCCATCTAACCGCGGTTCATGGACTTTAAAAAGTCTTTTGTCACCGTTTTCTCCTTTTCCTTCTCGTCTATCCTTGTGCTTGGATGAGTGATCCCCTCGGTTAGCACGACTTTTATCTAGCCCTAAATCGATGCCCATCACGACTAGCTCCTCGCACCTTGGCTATCAATGCGTGCAATACGTTGTTCAGTCCCGATATGGTAGCGTGAGTGGCCTGCTTCTTGACGTCTCGCTCGCATACTACCCTATGTTGTTCCTGATATAGATGTTAAAGCTGATGCTCCAACTGATGGACTGTTGGTGTGATTCCTACAAAGCTGGACCCATAGCGTTTTGTAGAGCGAACGGTACAATCTCCGGTCTAGTAGTGGCTGCTGGTTGACCAACATAAGGTTTTGTTCCAACAGGAGTTGCCTCCACAAAATCTGGATTTGTGTTAGTGATATGAGGCAACTGAGTCTCCCCATCCGATTGATTCGCCGTATTTCACCGGTGATCCGTCGCCTTAGTCTGTTATGGAAATTCCCATTTGATCTATGATCTCGTTACTGTCATGGTTAAGAAATCTTACTACTAATTGTTTTTGTTAGACGTTCTCACAGACGGCGCAGAATTTGTTATTATAAAATATAAAAAATGTAATGACATGTATAAATTTTATTGATCAAGGAAAAAAAGTTACATATTTTGCAGATTATTTTCCTATTTATACAGTTTCGTAGCAGTTTCCAATTTCCACATATTACATGACTCCACTAATTATGCACCTAGATCCATATTAATGCTAATAACCCTAAAATTACGGCCATTACTCTAGTATTTATTCGTTACGTGGGTTGACTAGTCAACCATGTTTAATTTGATTATAATCGTTTCATTAGTCGCTCGTCTTGATTACCGATCTCAATCGGTTTTGCTGCTATGCATCTGCTCGATGATTATATATGTGTTTCCATTATGACTTCTTCTCAGTTTTATTCTTTTACTCGGTTAAAGACGCAACTGTATATATATCTTTGATGGTGACTCTTGTTTGATTTCCATTTGTGTCGTTCAGTAACCTGCTTAGTTTGTATTATCTTCATGCACAACCTTTACTCGGTAAGGCATCTATTCTGTCATTTTCCATAAGATGGCTTCGCTGTCCTTTGTTAACTTCGTTAGCAGTGTCGTCTTTTCCTGACGGGTTATCAGTCATCTTGCTAGGACATCGATTCCCCTTGGTTTGGCCTCGGTCATTCGATATTAGTTGTTATACAGGTGCATAACTTTAATCCACCTCGTGTTTGAATGATAAATAGTTCGGTTTGGTATTATTCGCATATATTCTTCATTTCCATATGCTCGAATATTGTTTTCTCTATCAGGCGATGAAGGCTTCCTTATCAATATCTACACTATTTATGGCATCATCTCCGGCTAGTTCCCTTTTGTATTTTCAATGATTTTCTTTAGGCAATCCATGATTATGCGGTTGGTCACTTCAACTTGCTCATTCTCATATAGTGATAAGGTGAGGAGAAATGATGGGGGATCTCACACTCAAGATAAAATTCTTCAATTTCTTCTTTGTCCAATTGCAACTTATTTTCAGAGATGAGGATTCTAAAGATTCTGAAGCGACAAATTATATGTTTTTATATAAACTTCATGATCTCTTTCTCGCTAGTTCAGTTCAAAGTTTATACCTCAAACTATTTGGTGAACTAGTCGACTACCACGATTAGAAACCCGATATTGCTTGGTCCAAAAGAAAGGGGTCCTACAAGCTCTAGCCCCCATTGATCGAATATATGACCCTAATATTGATGTTAGCTCGAACCCTGGTTGGTGTTAGAATTTGGACTATCACTGGAATATATCATACTTTTTAACAGATTCTTGGCATCATTCCGCATGTCAGGCTAATAGTACTCTAGCATCAAGATTTTGTGGGCTAGAGTTTGAACTCCAAGATTCCCACCACATGTAGATTTTTTTTGAAGAAGTATTTTGCCTCCGTTAGTCCCAAACATTTTAACAAAGGTTGGAGGTACCCCTTATAAAACAACTTCCCATCCATGATTATAAACCACACGACTCAGAACCTCACCTCTACACCTCTACTTTGTTGAAGGGTTGGAATCCATTGACTAAGCATCCCATGAACTTCGTCATCGATGTTGGTGAGGCTATCGTAATCGCATTAACAAATTAATCCGGTTTTCTTTGTATTGGAAACTGCATCTTTTCCGGTGCCTTTCTCGTGCTTCTCTTTGAGGCCAGATAATCTAGTATAGTGCTGTACTCTCGATTGATCTGCTCAAATGTTACTTGTTCAAAAGGTTGATGAGCTTATTTACTTGCTCTAAATATTTTCTCATCCGATTCTCTCTAGTCACATTGTCGCCTAGGAGAATCATTTCTCACTCGGAAGTTACTAGATGTGAATTTCTTAATTAATTTTAGCCCCACTATCATCGCCTCGTGTTCGGCCTCATTGTTTGAAGCTTTAAACTCGAAGCCAAGGGATAAAATTAATTCTTCACTTTATGATGTCATTATGTATACTCCTCCCGCATTCTCTCACACTGAAGGCTCCGTCCACTTATATCAACCATTCCGGTTTGGTACCCGCCTCACTTGTGGATGTTTACCTTACTTATTTGGATAAAAATTTGAAAAGTACCTACCCTTTTATTTCACTCTAAGGCATAAATATTATGTTGAATTCCCCTAACTTGATAACCCACTTAGCTAGGTGGCCCAAAACCTATGGTGTGTTTGAAACCGACCTAATAGGTAGGACTGTGAGCACCTGGATCGAGTAGGTTCGGAAGTACCACTGCAGTTTTTAGGCAACCGTTACTAATGAAAATATAGTATTATCAGAATTGGAGTGTCTGGTTTTGGCCCCTAAGAGAGCTTTGTTAACGTAGTAGATGAGGCGCTGCACCTTTTCTCTTTCTATTACCAAAGCAGTATTTACGACGCATGGAGACATCCCTAGATAAAAAATCAAAGTTTCTTGATATTCTTTGCAAATCCTCAAATATCATATTCTGAACTATGCTATCCTAACGTTGAACTTCCTCATTCAAAATCTCTCAATGACAACCACGACCAACATCCAGTAAAATTGATGATTTTTTTAGTAAAACATTAAATTTATGATACCAATTGGCGCCAATGATAATAATCATTATTCTAGAGGCTAGTTTTAACTAAAAAATGATATGAAAGAGAAGAAAATCGCATAAAATACAAGAAAGAGAATTTCTGTGTTTTTTCTTAATATTATCAAACTAAATAATTAATTAAAAGTCGACAAACCTACCGTTATCCTAAAAAAATCATAATATTTTTATACAAATATTTCTAAAAAAAATCACACCAAAATAAAATTTAAGATAAACTAATTTTTTTTTACAGAATAAGTTAATATTTGAAATAAGCTATTTATATCAAGAGTTTTGATAAATACGGGAAGAACTAATATAAGGTCGTGACTTGAACTTCTACCATGAAGTTTTTAGCTATTTAAACTTGTAAACCTATGAGAAAGAGAATTTTCGGGAATAAAATATTCGTCACCTGCAAGAATGACGATGAATCCTTTATTTTTAATGCATAATGTGCTCTTTATATCACAATGATCCTGATTTAGATAACAATATATTTGCCTTGATGAAATATTGGATAAATAGTAGATAATGGGCTAGCATAAATTCATACTCGAGCACATAATGATTCTTCCATTATCATTAGTCTTCATAGTCTTAGCAAGAATTTTTAGGGATAAGTAAGTGAAGTTGGAAGTGTTCATAGCATTTGGGTGGCCAAAGGTATGTGGCGGATCAAATGTTGTTGAAATGTTAGAGTACCAATTGAAGAAGAGAATTAGAAGAAGACGGTTCATGAACTCCTCATATTTTACTTTATCAAATCAGGGTTGATGATGTCATAATATATGAACAATAATAAGTATATAAGGATATATATGCAATTATATTTATAGAAGCATGAACTTTAGGGTGTTACAAAGAAAAAAACCCCAAACCAAACTATACTACCACCTAATACCCTAACTATCAATAATAACTATTTAGTCACCAATATGGTGGATTAACCCTCACCTAATACCCAACCTCAAATACTCATGCTTCATCACATGTCACGTATCATGTTAAATATCAAACCTCTAAAGTCCGTATCTTTCAAAGTGTATCTCGAGAAAAAAATGTCCAAAAATACCATCGATTTTATGTTTTTAAAGACGAACAAAACTAGATCTATAAATGATATATTTTTTTAATTTTTTAATTTCCCCCCATATTCAATTAGGTTGGTCTCACACTATGTTTGTCTGGTCTTGCATCTTGCACTTAGACATGTCATGGTCTCGCATAATGTAATAGATGGATGCAAAACCAGACATGATGAAATATAAAGATGCAAGATATGTACTACTAAGAAACGAAACACGAAATGCGAGACGATATAAGAGACATGATATAATAGAGAGATGCGAGATAAACATGACGTAATATAAAGATGCGGGACATGTATTAATAGAAAGATACGAGATAATACATGATGTAATAGAGAGATGCGAGACAAGATGAAAGACAAGAGATGATAGATGAGAGACGCGAGATGAGAGACAATAGACAAATACATGATTTAAGAGAGACGTGCGAGTCAAGATAAGATATGATTTAATAGAGACGTGCAAGACAAGACATGATGTACTAAAAATATGATAAACATATACTAATAGAGAGATGTAAGATAATACATGGTGTAATGGATAGATGCAAGAAGAGACGAGAGACGACAAACGAGAGATGATAGAGAAAATATGATGTAATAAAGAGATGCAAGATAATGCATGATGTAATAAAAAGATGTGATGTACTACTAGAGAGATGCGAGACAATACATGATGTAATAAAGAGACGCAAGACATGTACTACTTGATGATAGAAGATACGAGACGAGCCTATTTGAGCTTATAATATATATATATATATATATATATATATCATTCATGGATATAGTTTTGTTCGTTTTAAAAAACAAAGCAAATTACACTTTTAGTTTTTTTTCCGAACAACAATTTGAAAGATACGAATTTTAAAAAATAAATAAAAAAGTAAAAAAGAGAATATGTAAATTATTTTGGATATAATATTTGGTTGAAATACCTATTGATAACTTCCAATTTGTAGGTGCTAGCTGGTAATGAAAAATTTGGCTGGTTAATTCTTGATAACAGGAATGACACTTAAAGAAAGGGGTATCTCATTTATGACGAAACAATTGACCACTTTTTAAACCTTTAAAATTTCGATTTAAAAATCTTAAAGTTTTAGTATATTTGATAAAGTTTTTTACCATAACGACGCCATTTTAGAGAAACGTTTTAAAACCGTTTAATTCTTGGAGAATAGTAAGTCTTTGAAAGAATTTTTTATTGAAAATAATACGAAAATAAAAAAATAAAAAAAAGAAGAGATTATAAAGTCCGAGGACTAGCCGATGGGAAAATAGAAGAAAGATTGAAACTAATGAGCAGAACGAAAAACCTAAGGTTTGATTGTGAGTCTGAGAGCCATTGTAATTTGTTTTCTTTTCAATTTATAAGAATCATGAATCAGGTTGGATTTTGGTTTTATTATCTTGCTAGTGATTCAAGTCTTGAGTCATATTTCTATAACGAAGAGGCGATAGGAATTCGATTTAATTATTTTAAATAATAAATAGTCTCCAAACTACAATTTTATTCAAGATTCTAGAGAAAGAATATTTGGTGCCAACTTGTTCTATTTTCGGTTGGATTGTATATATTGGTAATGTTTATTGGATCATTTCTTATGATCAAGTTACAAAATTAATTAGTTAGGGAGGACGAAATCAATAATCAATCGTGATTTATGATTAGCAAAGATTCAAGATTGAGTTCTTAATCTTTAGAATTAGATGCCTTTTTTATCTTATTATTTGTGAATTCATAGTTTTTTCATTGCTTAATTATTCTTTAAGCTAATTAGCTATAAATTAGCTATAATTAACAAGAAGTAGATTTTGGAAGGATGACGATAAATTAGTATTCCAATTCTTCTTTAGCCTTTGTGTTATTTTAAGATGAATTATGTTTCTTGAATAACCAGAGGAGATATGGCGTTATTTTGGATTCCGGTCCATATCGAACAAAATCGGTGGAGATTTAGTTTATTACGAGAAATAAAAAAAGAGAGTCAAATGTCTAATTTTTTGTCTTTTTTATTCTAGAATAAATATATGTCGATCTTTTTAACTCTTTTCTCACTAGCATGTTGTGAATCAAAACGTGATTTGTTTATAATTATTTAGACATGTGAAATTTGTTGGAGTTCATAATTGATAATAAATCAAATAGTTAACTCAAACATTTAACACTCAGTTGGTTATGGTATTTTATTACGTATTTACATTTATACACTCATTGTTTTATACACGATACTCCATATATATTTCTACATTAAAAATAGATTTATTGACGAATACTTATTAACAACGTGATTTGTATTACAAATTAATACTGCCATTATTATATACATATATTAGTAAACAAGATTTGGTTGTTAAATTTATATGTATTACAATAAGTCAAAGTTTTAATAGACATAACTGTACAACAAAATCGTCTTTTGAGTATGATATTTATATGAGTGTATATATTAGTAACTACTAATAACATGTGTACCATGACTATGAAGTATTGTATGTGTGTCAAGAATGTAACCTAAATTGTAAAGGCATGTTACAGTGCAAAACAAGTTATGTGATATAGAGAATTGTGTGCATAATTGTGTACACTGAGTTGAAAAAAATACACGTTAATCAAAATTGTATGTCATTCATAAAATAATTGTGTAAAGCGAAGTGAAAACAAGACACTGATCATTAAAATAATAAAATATTTGCAAATACTCGTAAATGAATACTAAAATATATAAATGAATACAATAGTGTGATATCACTAAATATTTTTAAATATTGTGATGTACTGATGCATGAATTTTGAAGCTAAATGTTATCCTTAAAGAGTAAGCTAGTAGAGGCTATACAATAGAAGATAGCTTGTCATATCTCTATGTAGAATATTCAAAATTTCTTGCTACAAAGACAATTATAGATGCTTGAATATTTAAAAAAATATTGTTGTAACTTGAATATAATATGTAAGATGTTATATTTTCATTTACTTTATTTATAATATACTTTATAAGATCTTTTATATAAATGCTTCAAAAAAGTTGCAAGAATTCTTCCAAAATTAACAAAGTAAGGTTCTCAAAACTAAAATTAGTATTAACATGGTTTACAATGTTAAATTTAAGTTTTGAACAACTTTGGTACTACATAAGCAAGTGAAGCAACTGACTGTAACAGTGAGGTTCAATTAATTTGAGTCTGGGCTGGTTCCTGTGAGGTCAGGTTGTTGGTTAATTCTTACATGATGTTGCATCAATCATTGTTGCTACAACTTTTAGGATGTTAGTATCGCCTATATTACTCAATGTTATATCTTGAAGTCGACGAAACCTGTTCGTAATAACATATAAACATATATGCATTGATTCAAAAAAAGTTAAGGAAATTGTTTAGTAGACGTTAGGAAAGGGCAAAGAAAAAGTTACCAGACACCAACTACTTCAACAATACAATAACATGAGTTCTTCATGGAGTGACAATCTAAAAAATGTAGAAATTGTCAAGTAAACATGTCACAAATAACTTATTTTACTCATTGAAATTCAATGTCTAAGTTCTCTATAATCGAATAAGTGTTGGTTAGATGGTACTTCAGGGTATGTTGGAAAGTACATGTAGACTCTATGGTGAAACTGGATGGTCGTTTGGATCGTAAGCTGCTACTGGAGATATGAATGAATTCCATGTTATAGTTGGATATCAGTTGAATTTTATGTTGTAGTTAGACGTTTGGTTGGAGTGTATGTTATAGCTAGGCACATGATAGAACCCATGCTGATGTTAACAGTTCGGTAATGAATCCATGATGGAGTTAAACGTTCGACTGGAATCCATGCTCTGTTGGAGGTTTGGTTGGACTTCATGTTACTATTACACGTTTAGCTGGTGGAACCCATGCTCCTAGTAGAGGTTCGATTGGAATCCAAGTTGCGACTGAAGGTTCAAATGGAACTTAGGTTGTGAATGGGACCCAACTTACTTCTGAAAGTTTGATTGAACTCCATATTGCAGTTAGAGGTTTATTTGGAACCAAAGTTATGGCTGGAGGTTCAACCAGAATCCAGTTTGCGGCTGAAGGTTTGGCTACAATTCAGCTTGCGGTTGAAAGTTCAACTGGAACATGGTGCCAGAGGTTTGAATGAACTCTAAGGATAAAGGTAACATACTGGTCTTGAAGCTAGGTTGGGTTGCCGGCTGCAAATATTGGTCTATGCTCATGGACAAAAGTTTTTGATACTCAGGCTCTTGTCTCATTGATATCGGTAGCATGGTCTCTTTTGTTTTTCTAAATTATGCTCGATCTCAGAAGTCTTTGCTTATGTTAACTCTGGATTATGAGGACTAAAACTTGTATATGTTGGAGGCCTTTCCGTGGTCTTTTGCTATCACAAAGCTCTTCGCATCATCCTCTTCCTCCTCCCGACAGTCAGCCAATTGTTGGATTACTGGTTTCATTTGTTGTGAATGAATGATCAACAAAACATGCAATATTTTTAACATATTAGCATGCTCAACATACAGGTCTTGCACCAACTGCTAGAAAATTGGGGCCAAATTCGTTAGGGCCACAAACAAAACATGTGGAGCGAACATAGGTCTTGCACCAACTGCTGGTAGGTTTGGCTTGACTCCAAGCTAATGTTGGGTATTTTCCGAGGCTCCATGTCAGAAGTCGTGCCGGTCACAAGACCACCATGCACGCCGGTGAGAGAAGGCGTGAGGAGCTTGTCGAAGACAACACTGGTCTTAGCTCCTCACTTAACTCAAAACCCTAAACGACAGTATGTGGCTGCGTTTTCTAATGGACCGGGTTTGTTCAGTTTGACATGGGTTACTAGTTGGGTCAAGTTATATACAAGCATGGGTCACACAAAGCACTGAAGCCCAATCTGTGTATCAAGCCTTTCAAGGATAGTTTTATTAATGTTACCAAACAAGCTGTAACAGTGTGTAGCTACCTCACATGGGAATATTCCCAAGGTTGTTACACTCTCACTCTACTATATATGTCTACATGTATTCTGTACAAGTTTTCTAAGAATTGAGCTATACAAATTATACAAATCTCTATCTCTTTTTCTTCTCAAATCTGACTCTCCATATTTTAGTTGCAGGTTCGGTTGAACTTCAGGCTGCTGGTGGACTCAAATAGATTACAAGTTACAGCTGAACTTTTACGTAGACTTCAGGCTGTTAGTTGGAGGTTCGGTTGGACTCTATGTTGTAGCTTTATGTTTGACTTTACTCCATGTTTCAGTTGCATGTTTGGTTGGACTTCAAGTTTCAGCTGCGTATTTGATTGGTCTCCATCCTTACCCTTTGGATCTTTTTATTTTCAGTGAAAAGTGGGGATTGAACTGTATAGATCAATGAGATTTTTTTTGAATAATAATGAAATAATATTAGTGTCCCCCTTGAGTGGGTGGAAACTAATCCGATCCACAATTGAAGCAGAACTTTATCATCGAAATCGAAACCATAGTTAAAGCTTCATCTGAAACCTTTATTTTGAGATGGTGAATAATATTCGTCATTCGTTCTCATCATCAATGACTCCTATCGTATTTTTAGCTGGCAATATTTTTACAACATGGTAAAACATTCTTCAAAATTGATCGTCTTTATTATTATTTATAATGATAATTTGATATTAGAAATAAGAATTAAATACAGGATATCAGTTATTTAACATTAATAATATAAAGAATGCAAAAAAGATTAAAATGTTAATCATTAACAATAAGAAAGTATAATCTCTAACACAAATATAAATATGGAGATATAATATTTATTTAAGTATTTTTATATTAACAATTTTTTTAAAATAAGAATGGTTGAAAACTTTGATAAATTATTTTACTAACTTTTTTTTACAATTAGCTACCATTTTAATCAATTACATAATTATATGAAATATTAAGCTAGCTCAAAAAAACATTAACCACGAATTTTAATCAATTATATAACTAATGAGAGTACTAAAATTAAGATATCAAAGGTAAGTAATGTATTACGATACAAGATATTTGATATAGGAAAATAATATCAATTGTCATTGGTGATCAAAAGTAATAAAAACAATATAATGTTTTTATTATAAAAAGCTGTAAAATATATAAAAAATTATTTACATGAGATTAGGTCGTCTGAGTGGGTCTGATTACAATCCAGGGCTAAGCTTTAAAGCAGACAACAAAAATTTAAAGTATAATGAATAACATATTACGAGGGAAAAACGACCTTTGTACAGTGGTAGCGGTAATGAAGATCAGAAAGGACATGATGGGCGATACTCGAGCTCAATGTTTGTTTGTTTTTGAAAATTCTAGTGTTTCTTTCGGTATAGATGCAGTATACAATCCAACAAAAAGTTGTGGCCACAATTGGCCTTTTTTATTTTTAGGTGTAGTCCAAGCACTCGCCTCCGCAAGCCAAGAGGCCCAGGATGTAGTGTTTGAGTTAATGAGAAGCTTTCGAGTTATGGCCTCCCATATATAAAAGTAAAATGACAGAGACTGAGGAGATGCTCCAGCATTTCTGGGAAATTAGAATAGAGAACGCACTCAGATGGGGTGTCGAGCCCCCAATCAATTAGCTTATCCCAAGTAATGAGCTTGTTATGACTAACCATCCAGGTTATAAAGAAGTTCCTGGGATATATCCCACTTGTTCCACACCAAGGATTCTCAGCCGACTTTTCCCCTAGATGGTCTAAGAGCAGCATAGGTATTGTTGATGGTAAATACGGTTTGGATCGGTTAGAGATCCAGAGAAAAATGTCATCAACTTCTGAAACTGGAAGGAGAGCACTTAGAGTGTTCCTAATTTCAGTAAAATGAGGTTAAATGTGTCTACTTAGGACCCTGACGTGGGAGGGCTAGACCTATCTTCCGTTGCAATGGAGATCCGCTACTCGAAATATATTGTGAAAACGAGCTAGATTTATAATGCTGAGACCAAAACGGTTTATGATGGAGGTTGGAAAGAGCCATGGATCATACAAGAAAAAAAAATATCTTTTCCATTTCCAACAAGAACTTTATAGAGGCCCGCAAGTTGGTTGCGAAGCTTTAGGATCTTTCTCCAACCCCAACTGGCATTGGAGGGAAGGGGGAGAGTCTATAGGCTTTTGTTTTTGATTTTTTCAGCAAAGGTCCACTGGGTCCTATATTTTTTTGGTTAATATGGACCAAAAGAGCTTCAGACAGTCGCTTGATTCCAAATTTTTAGGTTTGGGATTCCAAGGCCGCCCTCATCTGCAGGAAAAGTGAGTTTATCCCATGCGATCTTTGCCTCCGAGATCTTCAACTCCAAGCCGGACCAGAAGAAATGACAGAAAAGTTGAGAGAGTTCATTTAGGACTCTTACCGAGAGAATGAAGATTGATGAATAATATACCTGGCCGGCAAATAGAACTAATTTGATTAATTATAACCTACCAATGTACGAAAGGTGTTTTATAGTCCAAGAGTTTATACGATTTGTAACTTTTAGAAAAAGAGGTCTGCAGTCGTTCTATGTGAGTCTAGAAGTGATGAGTGAAACTCTAAAATATCTAACAGGTAAGGAGCCCTCGTTGAATCCGAGGAGGTTCATAATTGCATTTTTTTGTGCTTGTTGAAGTCCCTGAGAGGTAAATTTAAGTTTTGTTCGGATTTAACTGAAGGCCTAAGAAGAATGTGAATACCTTCAAACCCTCATGAATGAGGTTGATTGACTGAGTGTTGGCTCGACAGAAGATCATAAGGTCACCCACAAAATAGAGGTTGATGGGAGTATTATTGAGAGAACCTGTATGACAATGACAAAAATATGTCGGAGATGGGATCTCCTTGTCGGAGGCATTTCTCCCCCTAGAAGTAGCTTGTGGGCGTACGATTAACATAAACTACGAATGAAGGAGTAGTGATACATTATATGATCCAATTTATCATAGTAATAGGGAAATCCATGACAATGAGGAAGTCCAAAATAATTCTTCATATGATATTGTCAAAATGTTTCATTAGGTCAATCTTGAAGGTGCATCCTGGTCCCTTTTGATTGGTCTAATATCCATGCATAAGGTCTTGGGTGTGGAAGATGTTATCGGTGATTGAGCGCCCCGGGAAAAAAACCGATTGGGAGGGGTCAATTAGAGTTGGGAGGGTTAATTTAATTTTGTTCGTAAGGATTTTGAAGATAATCTTATTTATAACATTGTAACATAAAATATGCCTGAAGTCAGAAGGGGAAGATAAAGATTCAGATTTTGGAATAAGCGCTATAACGATTTTGTTCCAATCCGGTTTCATTTTTCTCTATGAAAAAAATGCTTGACCCCAACACAAACATCCGACCTAACTATCAACTAGCAAGATTTGAAAAAGCCAGCACTAAATCCATCAAGTCCCGAGGCTTTGTCATTGTCGATGTCAAATAAGACAGCTTTTTATTTCGTCATTCATGTCGGACTTATCAGAAGTGGAGATCTAGATTTTGATAAGGTCTCTGATTCTATCAAGGCCAGTGTAGCTTTCGGGCTATGGGCGCCCATGAGGTTATGGATATGATTGAGGAAAGTAGCATAGATAACTGTAAGGATGGAGCTAGCAGTACCGTCGAGGGTGGTGATATACAAGATTTTGTATCGAGCACGACGAGCCCGAATGCTATTATAAATTTTTTTGGCGTTTTTATCTCCAAGCTTTAGACACTATTCCCTAGATTTATTTTTAAGGAAGGATTCCTCAGCAAAACTGTAGAAGATATAGGTTTTTGTAGCCTCCCACTTATCGAAGATGAGAGAGCTATTAGACGGGTTTGCAGCAAGGTTAAGCTGGGCCTGAGCAAGTGCAGATTAAGCTTCATTTAACCTGTGAATGATATTTCTAAACTCCCGTTTTTTTAGGGAGTTTAGGGAGGGAATTAGACAGGATAGCCTGATAACAATGGATTTCATTGGTAATTTTCTGCAAAGGAGATTCCAACTTGCTGAGACAAGGCTTCAAAACTTCGGATGGAATATCCACAGATTAAAAAATTTAAAAGGCTTAGGGGTAGCTATAAAAGGGGTGGAAAATGATGGAAGTGTGATCAGAGGTACGAGGACGGTCAAAATAGGCCTACTAGTTTGGAAAGACATCGTCCTAAAGGCCATTACTAGGGATCTATTTATCCTAGACGATATGAGGTTTTCGATTTGACGTTTGGACCAAGAATATTGGAAGCCAATGGAACAAAGATCATCAAGGCCGCATATGCGATAACAGTCATTGAAAGAAGTAATAAAACTATTCTAGTGGGTTTTTGACCATGAGCTTTCATAGGCGATGTGAATAGCATTAAAGTCTCCAATGAAAATATAAGGGTTCGAGGCATTGGTCTGGGAAATGGAGCACAAATCACTCCAAAAGAGCTGATCTTTAGAAGGCTCATTAAAGTCATAGACAACGATAAGATTGAGCGTTAGGTTCTTTGCAATCCAAATCCCGCTATAATTCATAAACTGGGGGAATAGAACATATTGTAAACGATTGGGTTCCAAGCGATCTAAATTTAACTGTAGTGGTGGAAATTATGGTTTGCATGGTAGTGCCACCAAGAAAAAATGGTATTCATTATAAGGTTTACATTTAAGATGTTTACTTTGGTTTCAAGCAGACAAATAACATTTATTCTATTGGAGAAAACAAAATCACGCGTCCTTTCGACGAATGAGGTAATTTAAACCCCTCACATTCCAGCTAGCAATACACATATAATTAAAATTATTGATTGTTATAAGGTTTAGAAAATAGACTAATACATCCTATGGGAATCCCCGTACATACTTGTTCTAACTAGTGGAGAGTTCTTTCCGGTTTGGATTCTAGACGAGGTGATTTCTGTGGAAAATTGTTCTCTTTCATTATGTCCAATCTGACCGGCTGCAGAGCTATTGTTGGAAATCACAAGGAATTTTATACAGTCCAATATGTTCGTCATAGGGCGGAAGTTATCGTAACTTGGTGGTGAGGCAGAGTCACTATCACTCGAATCGGATAAGACGACAACAGGGGGTTCGGTTTTAGTCAATGGTTCTTTTTTGGGTCTTCATTGAGGGGGGGGGGGGGGGGGGGGGTTCTCTTGGGGGGTTCCAAGTTTTGTAGACAAGCCGCGGTAGTATGTCAGAAAGGAGGAGCAACGCGAGAAAATGATGGGGAGACTTTGGAATTCTACCTGAATGACATGCTCTTTTCCAAGAAAACTTATGGTAATGGATGATGTGAAAGGGGCTGAGGCTTTCATGATTACGCAGATCCTTGCGTAGTTTAGTATTGAGCGGCTTGCAGTATGAGTTCCCACACATACTGGGGATATGTCTGACATCTTTCAGTTCCCACACAGACCCATTCAACTTAATATTCACAGTACCTTTACCAATAATATCACAAGGTTGATCATCACCAAGATATACTTTTCCAAGGTTACCAGCGACATACCTCTCGAAGTATTCTTTCTTCGAAGTCACGTGAAACAATGCTCCAGAGTCTAATACCCAAGACTCTTCCCTGTTTTCTAAGGAGCATATTAACGCATTATCTCCTTCTGAAGTGATATTTGCCTCTGTCTTCTTCTCCTGGTCCTTTGGTTCTCTCTTGCACTGAAATTTAAAGTGCCCGGTCTTCCCACAATTCCAACACTCGATGATTCTCAACCCCTGGGAATTTTAGGATTCCTAGACTTGGACCTCTAGTCTCTTGATTTGCCTCGGTAGTTCGATTTACCGCGTCCATATACTCTGGTTGAATTTCTTCCTCTCGATTCCGTATGTAAGACTAATGAGATTGATGACTCACCTGATTCTCTCCTTTGAATCTATTCACTGTGAACTAGGTCATGAACATCATCAAATTTCAACTTATTGCTTCGTGACGAGCTACTCACCGAAATGACAGTAGCATTCCAACTATCTGGTAGTGAAGACAACATCATCAATGCTTGTATTTCTTCATCAAAATCAATTTCAACTGAACTCAACTGGGTTGTGATTGTATTCATTTAATTAAGGTGTTGAGCTACAATAGCGCCTTCCATCATTCGCAAATTGAATAAACGCCTCATCAAGTGAAATTTTTTAGACGCTGATGGCTTCTCATACATACTGGAGAGAGCCTTCATAAGACCCACCATGGTTGTTTCATTTATGATGTTAAAAGCAACATCACGAGATATCGTCAATCAGATGAATCCAAGAGCTTGTCTATCAAGAAGGGTCCATTCTTCATCTTTCATACCCTCTGGTTTCTTTTCTGAGAGGGGTTGATAAAGCTTTTTCTGGTACAGATAATCTTCAGTCTGCATCTTCCAGAACCCAAAATCTACACCATCGATTTTTTCGAGTCTCACCTTTTTTTCGTATGTAGCCATTGCTCCCACTCAAATCTGATTTCCTTTGGATCGCTACCAGTATGGCTCTGATAGCAGTTGTAAGGGAAATATGCTAATTTCCTATCAAATCAGATCAAAATAAAAAAAGGAAAGCATAAAAATAAAAGTGAAATCAAATGCACAATTGTTAACGGTGTTTAGCAAATTATGCCTACGTCTCCGGATCTGCTGCAGATCAATTTTAATAGAAGAACATAGTAACTCTGCCGTTTTTTTGGGTGAATACACAAAAAACCCTAACTCTAGGTTTTGTAGAGACTGCAACACTTAAAAGGGGAAAAATATTACAGTCCTTAATGTGTAATTTATGACCCACTAAAATTACACTGTATTTTCAATTCACTCTAGTTCTCTTTAATATGTTTAGCATTTTGCCTCATCTTCACTGTCTTTTCATCTAGCATCTCTTCTATCCAATAATAACATGCTGAATAAGGCAGGATTATTATGTCAAAATAACATATATATCCTCTCTTGACACCTTAGAAGCACGTTTAAAACTCCATGAATCTAAAACAAAAAAGAGGACTTTGATTCTTAGATGCTCAAGCTAAGGTAGGTGTCTAAATAGTGATTTTCTGCCGACACTGACCAACAAGCCTGTTCATCTCCTGTTACATATCTACTTATTTTTGTCAAATATAAAACATTACACTTCTGTATAAACTCTTCATTACTGAATTTTTTTAACGAAGAAGGTATCCGCAACTTTAATTTATATATACAATAATCAGTCATTTCAACGTAAATAATATCTTCAAAATCAAACATATTAGAAAATATGCTCTAACAAGGATACAGATCCAAAGAGATACTCCAACCATGTCCATCTGCAATGTAATCAATATACATATAATAACATAAATATTACAAAAAATAAAAGTATGGCGAGACGTACAATCGAAAGATAATTAGAATCTCACATTTTTTCACTCATCATTTGGGTTGATATCAAATGGTTTCATACGATTGCAAAACAAAAGCAGAATAAAGCCTGATAAATTGGTTTAATTAGGTAAAGTAGTAACAGTTAAAAGCACACTAAATACACATTTCTAGACAGTATATAGAGAATCAACCATGCCTCCAAAGGGGTAGCCGAGTTGATTGAGTAAAGCATACTCGTGATCAAAGGTCATTATTTCGAATCCTTTTACATAAACTTTTTTGGCTGAACTTGTTATCTGGTGTGGTTAACTTCTGGCGTTGGTTTGCAGGTTATTGTGCCAGACTGAGGGTTTCCTTGTGGAGTTACAATTTTTCTTATTACAGCTTTAATCTATATAAAATTGTACAACCTAAATGTTGTCACTTAAGTGAACATTATAATTTCCAACAACCAAAGCAAGTTATAAAAGGCAGGAGACTTACCGGTCGTCTATGAAACCGTTTTTTCTATGCATGATATCAGAGAAGGAAAAAAAAGAAATGTGAGCAGTTTTCGGCTATGAAAAAAAATGCATAAAAATTATGGCATATGGAATTATAAGAGGGGAAATAAATATAAAGAATGGTAAATGAAACATGAGAAAGAAAATATTTAATCATTGTTAATTCCATACAAATTAACAATACTTAGTAATGTAATGTTTGGTTTGTTGAAACCATTGTAATAACGGATCTGAAATTGATTTAATGACTAAAAATAGTACGTTTTAAATTTATTAAAAAGTTGTTTCATGAGTAATGTTTCTTCCTCTTCTTCTGCTGCTTCTCTTTCCATTGCTGCTGCTTCTTTTTCTTCTGCTTCTGCTTCAATATTAGAACTCAACGATATATGATTCTCACCCACGTTATAAGGGACTGGTTTTGGTTCTCTAGTAACGATAATCATATTACTCATCTTATTCTCCAGCATATCTTCTGCTTCAATATTAGAACTGAACGATATATGATTCTCACCCACGTTATCATGAACTAGTTTTGGTTCTCTAGTAACGATAATCATATTACTCATCTTATTCTCCAACAATATGTTGGGTTATTTGGAAAAACTGTAACAATTCTAAGTTTAAAGGGATTCATGTTTCTGCGGAAATCTCAATTCAGACTGTTAAGAGAATAATAGTTGACATTGACATATCTAATATCTTGAGCAGAAAGCATTGGTCTAACGCGTTATCTGCGGGTTTTTATTTAGGTTGTTTTTCAAGAAGTTGCATTAAGAATAAATTTACTTACCCTAAATGGCTAGCTCCTAGCGAAGGAAAAATTAAAATGAATGTCGATGTTGCTTGCCTGAAGAATGAGGAGGCCAGTTGAGGGATTATCTTCAGAGATAGCCTGGGTAATATCCTTCATTGTTCTGGTAACAATTTCGGTAAACTCTCGCCATTCATGGCTGAATCGAGAATTCTTCTGGATGGTCTCTTAATTTGTAAGAGAAACAAATGACTTAACATTGATATTGAGTCGGAGCCTTATGCTTATTAACCTCCCGAGTTTTGGAATTGTACTTTAGTAACTGGATCCGCTTCTCAAAATTTGCAAAAGATTAATCAACTCTAGCATGTCTGTCAAACACATCTTCAGAGTCCAATATCAAGCAGCCGACTGGCTTGCTAGATGGACTCTGAGATGCAAGGACAAATTTGCCTTAACTCAATTCCAAGTACCAAATCATCTTCAAACTATCATTCTTTTAGAAAGTATGGGTCTTGCGATATAAGCCAGATCTCTGATTAACACTTACTCTATTTCTCTGTTAGCTTTCTTTTTGTCTTATAGTCTACATGTATTGAAGAGGTGAAGGAATTTAAAAATATAAAGATGGAAGCTAAAGAGTTTCAATGAGGTTGAAGATCCAAGTTTTGAATAGACGAAGAGTTTGCTGCTTCGAGATAGAAGGTCTAAAAATTCATGGCATTTGAAGTTTGCTTTGGAGGGATTAGATTTAAAATCTCGCCCCTTGTTTTATTTCATTATGGTTTAATTTCAATTCAGTCCTCCAATTATATTAAATTATCAATTTTGTTTTAAATTCTAATAAAAATCACTTTTTGATTAAAACAATTAGTATATAAGCTAATCCCCGAAGGGCCGTATAGGAAAAAAACTAAATAAAATATGAAATTTTTTGTAAACAAATTCGAATATCGATGTTCTGTGAAACCTGCCATTTGACACGACAGTGAGCCGATTTAATCTGTAACATCAAATATAGCATTTTTTTAAAACAAAAATATAAGCATTCAATATAAACCATAAACAAAGGGGATTAAAATGGAATAATAAAAGATTTCGTTATACAATAAACTGGTAACTTCCAACTCCTCCCGTATTATGTGGTATGTCTCAAAATGCCTTTTATTAGTGACATTTATATACATTAAACATAGGAAAATAAATAGTACGGGACAAAATTTACAAAATTTATTCTTCCACGCATAAAAAACAATGAATACAAACAAACCGAACAGTAGGAGCTAAAATCTCATAAACAAAATATTAAACCTTAAATTGTTCTTATCATGATATCGAAGATTAGAACCTACAGAAACATAAGATTACAACAAGAAGAGAATCAAACATTGTTGTTATCATAATATCGAAGGTAAGATTAGAACCTAGAGAAACATAAGATTACAACAAGAAGAGAATCAAACGACTGGATCAGGATGGCCCGCCCCAGGACTAGGTACCGAATAATGACGTACGTCGCGACCAAAATGGCGACCACTAGGTCTGAATTTGAAACCATTAACTACATTCGCCTGACCAAAATGATCTAACCCTTCAGAAATAGACCCCAATTTCAAAACGTGATTCACTTTTGGAGACCCAGATTTCAGCTCTCTCGCCAAAACCATTGCTAATAAGAAAAAAAAGGTTAGTACAATTACAAACAATGATTTCTTCATATCTTACTGTATCACTCTATGGATAGCTGTTCGTATGTATATATAGTCATAGTTATATATAAAGTTATGGAATGTAATCATCACATTTATCCATCAAGATTCTAAACAATATTTTAGGCAACTATATCATTTGACTTTGATTTTTTTTTTCTTTTTTATGGTAAATATTAATTAACAAGCAATAAGGTAATAACGAGAATGGCTAAAAGTACTTATTTCATTGTTTGGATTTTGACGAACGGGTGCTCGTTTTTATTCTGGTTTGATTTGGTCCCATTTTGGTTTAAGTAGGTTTTGATTTATTACCCTTTTTTTAATCGGATTTGATCTATTAAAAATATTTAATTTAATTAAAGAATTTATTTTTTTATTTAAATAAATAATTTTAAAATAAAAAATTAGAAATTATTTTTTAACCTTTTTTAATTGGCCATTACCTAATAATTTTTTTGGTAATATAATATATAAAGAAGTCGGTTCATTTCAGATATTAATTTGACATGTACATCAGTTTTATTAGGTCTGTTTTTTAAGTTCGTTTTAAATCGATTTTATTAAAAATAATTGTCATAAATTTATTTTGGATCCGATTTCTGTTGGATCCAATTTCTGTTCGTTAAAATTTAAATCCATAGGTTAGAATGCAAGTCCAATTTGCTTCAAGCACCGATTTAGTTCCAATTCAGTTTTCGTTTTGTTAAAAATCATCAACCATCCCTTGTTCTCAAGTTAACCTTAAATAAGGTAACCTAAATAACACTCATTTAAAAATAAGTAGGCACTGTAACAATAACATAGAGTAACTTGGATTTATTTTGACGGCCATTTCTGTTTATTATAAATAAAAAAAATGATTATTTTCATCTGTTATCTTTGATGACGCAATCTTAATAAAAAAATAAAAAATCATATAGATAAAACATCTATACAGTAGTAAAATGTAGAATAATTTATTAATAACCAAAATTATTTATTAGTATAAACAATTTAAGATTTGAGAAAATGTCGATAATTATCTCGTTTTTAAACTAAGGTACCGGAAATTATTTAGATTTTTTTAATATTTATTATATTTCTGGTCCGATTTGATTAATATATTTTTCGATTTGAGATTAGTTTTTATTTATTCTTTCGATCAATATCTTTTGTAATATGATAGGCCTATACCGCACAAACAAAATATACTCTTCGTAATGATGAGGGAACTTCGATAAATAACGACGAGCATATAAGCTATACCCTTGAGATAGACTTTATTATTTACTACGACTACATAAGATCAGTAAGTAACAAGATAACAACTCAACGAAAAAATGCAGGCTTGACCAATAGTAAGAATGTTGACCAGCAGACGAGTGGTGACCAAACACAAGCCCTCGAAAGAGTATGGCAAAATAACATAATATAAGGAAACAACCGAGGACGGACGATAAATATAAGTTATTTTGAAAGAGCACGTAACCCTATGATGTACGCTATTAAGGGAACGCGTTGATCAACTTTCATCCATTAAGAGCACGATGTAATTAATAACTACTACAATGGATAACGAAGATAGTCAAATTTATCTTATGCTGTATAAATAGATCAAATGCCTTAAAGAAATCACATGATTTCTAGACTAGTAAAAAAGTATATTATTAGCAGAAATTATTTTATGCCTTGATTTCCGTTTATCATCGCACAATTGAAAATCCTCTAAACAGATTTGGTGTCGTATGTGGAAACGCAAACTAACTATTTTCTAGTTTTAGGTAGTTGCATTACGAGATTTACCAATGGTGGTAACAAGGTCAGGAATCGAGAGGGAAGCTTCGAGGACACAATATAACCAGGGCGATCAGGTGAATGTTCACGGATTTATGAAGAATTTGTCCGGTGGTGGAGGAAACCCTGGTCTTGCTCCAGCTCCTAACCAAGCAGAACACATGCTAACGATTGAAAACGACGACCAATCCCAAATCGATATTGTGGGTGCAACCGCTCGTCCTAGTGCTACTATTGTGTCAGTCCAAAATAATAATCCTATTTTGTTAGGTACGCTAACCACCCATATAATGTCCAAATTTTAGAATCTTAAATAGAGGAGCTCAAGCGGGAGCAACTCAAAGTGAATTAGCTGCAACTTGAGAGAGATGAAAATGACAAAGAAAGAATAAAGAAAGAGGCACTCCAACTTTTGACTAAAGGATCAGTGGGAAGAGAATGATAAGCAAAAACTCGCCCAGGAAGCCAACAAGATTATTCGTACTAAAACAACTAAAGGGGGAACGGAGGGCGTTGAAAGCACCGATGGAAGCAAAAGCAAAAGCATAAGTAAAAGAAAGTCAGAGATTCCGACCGAGATTAACAGTCGATCAATGAAGTAGTGAGGAACGGTAGGAGAAAAAAGTTGTATAATGTGACCAAAAAAGGCCGATGATAGCAGGCTATGTGCTACATAAGTCTCCTTTCATCAACGAGATCTAAGAAGAAAAGCTCTTCTAAAATTTTAACTTCTACAAATTGACTCGTGCGATGGCTGAGGAGACCCAAAGCACTGTTTGCAGAAATTTAGGAACATGATAATGGCCTTCAACCCTAATGACGTGTTTATATACAAAGATTTCTGAATGACATTTAAGGGGTTCCGCACTCGAATGGTTCGACAATCTCTCATAAGAATTGACCCAAGATTTTGGGAGGCTGTAGATTACGTTTTGGAACCACTTTAAGGGAAACAAAAAACATAAAATTCTATTATAAATCTGTACCAGAAAAAGCGGATTCGTTTAAAAGTTATGTTCAAAGGTTCGTCCGCGAGATGAACTTCTTATCAACTTGTGAAAAGTCGCTAACAATTATCCCCTTTAAGAGAGGGTTGTTCCAGAAGGGCCTACTTTACACTGACCTCGTTTGGTTCCTGGTTAGGAAGATGAGGGACGTTCAAGCAAGATCTGACCAGTTTATTAGGGTTGACGACTCAAAGAAATGAGATTCTTTTCGACCCATCTTATCAAAAACCCCAAGAATATAAAAATTCGGTTAGAGATAAGATATATGTTGACGAAACACCTCAAGGTGACATCCCACAAGCCCAGGTAAGTAAGACATGACCTTCATATTATGATAAATCCGATCGAAAATTCACGGCCGTCATAAAAATCATAATCACCATCTACGAAAAAACTAAAGGCCGATCCAAGTACCAAAAACCGTGGAGTACGTTAAATAGTAGTTACAAAATATCTTTCCGACACTTTTTACGCATACCAAAATAATCATGGCCACCCCACTGATGAGTATTTTCAGCTAAAAGATGAAATATAACGGTTGATCGATAATGGCAAGCTTATCCAGTACGTTAGGCAGTGAGAGGGAGAGTGCCGCAACAAGCGAGTAGAAGAGGGGTCGGTAAAGACCGCGCTATAAAAAAATGAGGGATACGGAGGAGAAACAGTAGTGGTTGTAGACCACGATAGAAGGAGGGTTCTTAACTTTCACGAGGATTCCTTAATAATTAATGTGGATATCTTAGGGGTTATGATCACGCTTATCCTAGTAGATAACGGTAACTCAGCTAACGTTATCTTTAAAACCAGCTACAAAAAAATTATTCATGTACCCCCACACAAGCCCACAAACAGGTAGCTACTTAGCTACGAGGACAAGTCAACGTGATGCGTGGATAAGATAGAACTCTCGTTTATGGTGGAGTATGCGAACACCAAGAAATTCGTAAGAACGTAATTTATGATCGTTGATGACCCCAAATTTTATTTACCATGCGTTCGTCGTCCAACCATAGTTGCACATGCTTGAGGCTACCTCGTGTTTGTTCGAGAAATTCTTAAAATATAAAGTTGGAAACTTAATAGGAATTGTACATGTAGCTAGAGAACCGCTAGAAACGGCTATGCGATATCTTTGGATTCTACGAAGCTAACTCAATAGAAATGAATGAACTTGCGGGGTAGAGATCGCCAACAATAAACTGAAGCCATACCATTAAAAGTTAACAATCTTATGGAGGAGAACGAAGATGAAATCCCCACTGAAGAGGTCATTGATGTAGCATTAAAAGAGGGGAAATTGGTTTGCATTGGAAACAAGCTCGATTCTACTTCAAAGAAGAACATGTCGACCTATTGCAATAAACTTGGATGTGTTTTCCTCGATTTCTCATGAGGTCACCGAGGTTAGTTCATAAATCATACATCAGGAGATCTCCATCGATAAAAGCGCACGCCAACTACAAAAAAAAGACGAACCTCATCCATTGAAAAATTAGAGGAAATTTTCAAAGATGTGGAAAATCTTCTCCAGCTCGGATACATTTTGAAAAGCGAAATATCTAATCTGGATAGTTAATCTCTGTATTTGTGAAGAAAAAAAACGATCAATGACGAATGTGTATGGACTTCACCGACCTTAACCGAGCATTCCAAATGATGCATTCCTTAGGATGCATTCCGTCTACCACGAATCAACCAGCTAGTAGACGTCACATTGGGTAACAAACTCTTTACGTTCATGGATGCCTACTCAGGGTACAACCAGATTCGAATGCACCCCATTGAGGAAGAACACACGACTTTCGAGACAGATCGGGGCCTCTAATGTTACAAGGTTATGTCGTTCGGATTAAAAAATACATGGTCAACATATCTGCGACTCGTAAATCATGTCAAAGTCTTAGCCAATATATTCGCCACCCTACGCAAGTAAGATCTCAAACTCTACCCATAAAAGCATTCATTTGGTGTGCAAAATAGAAAATTTCTAGGGTATATTATTAGAAAAAATAGAATAGAAGCCGACCCAAACTTTCTTCCCATGGAGCCACCACGCAACATTAAGGAGGTTTAGTGGTTAATTGGGAGTCTTACGGTTTTATCTCTCTTTATCTCTAAAACATTAGAAAATTAATATATAAAGGTTTAGTGGGAAGAGAATGATAATGAGAACCTCGCCTAGGAAGCCAACAAGATTATTCGTACTGAAAAAATTAAAGGGGGAACGAAGGACGTTGAGCGCACTGGTGAAAGCAAAAGCAAAAGCATAAGTAAGAGAAAGTGAGAGACTCCGACCGAGATTAACAGTCGAGCAATGAAGTAGTGAGGAACGATAGGAGAAAAAAGTAGTAGAATGTGACCAAATAAGGCCGATGATGGCAGGTTATGTGCTACATAAGTCCCCTTTCGTCAACGAGATCTCATAAGAAAAAGTCTTCCAGAATTTTAACTTCTACAAATTTACTCGTACGATGGTTGGGGAGATCCTGAGCACTGTTAGGAGAAATTTGGGAACATGATGATGGCCTTCAACCCTAATGACGTGTTACTATACAGAGATTTCTAAATGAAATTCAAAAGGAACGCACTCGAATGATTCAACAACATGTCATAAGAATTGACCCAAGATTTCGGGAGGCTGTGGATTGCGTTTTAGAACCACTTTAAGGGAAACAAAGAACATAAGATTCTATTATAAATCTGTACCAGAAAAATGGGGAGTCGTTTAAAATTTACGTTCAAAGGTTCGTCTGCGAGATGAACTTCCTATCAACTTGTGAAGAGTCGGTAACAATTGTCCCCTTTAAGAGAGGGTTGTTCCGCGAGGGCCTACTTTAAACTCATCTCGTCTTTCCTAGTTAGGAAGATGAGGGACGTTCAAGCAAGATCCGACCAGTTTATCAGGGTTGATGACTCAAAGAAATGGAATTCTTTTTACCCATCTTATAAAAAACCCCAAGAATCTAAAAATTCGGTTAGAGATAAGAGATATGCTGACGAAACACCTCGAGGTGACATCCCAAAGTCCCAAGTACGTAAGACATGACCTTCATATTATGATAAATTGGATCGAAAATTCACGCCCGTCACAAAAAACATAATCACCATCTACGAAAAAACTAACGGCCGAGCCAAGTACCAAAAACTGTGGAATACGTTAAATACTAGTTACAAAATATATTTCCGACACTTCTACGCATACTAAAATAATCATGGTCACCCCACTGATGAGTGTTGCGAGCTAAAATAGGAAATATAACGGTTGATCGATACTGGCAAGATTATCCAGTACGTTAGGCAGTGAGAGGGAGAGTGACGCAACAAGCGAGTAGGAGAGGGATCGGTAAAGACCGCGCTAAAAAAATGAGGGATATAAGGAGAAACAATAGTGGTTGTACACCATCTTCCGATGCGACACTCTGTCGGGGACATACCACATCCTGGAGAAGGTATAGGACTTAGATGTTCACTCGGTGGATGAATCTTCATATCATAACTACCGCGAGCCCGTGACAGGCTTAACCTTCGACGAAGACAATTGAAGGAGGGTTGTTGACTCTCACGAGGATTCCTTAACAATTAATGTGATATCTTAGGGGTTATGATCACGCTCATCCTAGTAGATAACGGTAACTTGGCTAACGTTATCTTTAAAACCAGTTACAAAGAAATTATTCAGGTACCCCACACAAGCCCACAAACAGGTAGCTGCTTAGCTATAAGGGGAAATCAACGCGACGTGTGGGTAAGATAGAACTCTAGTTTATGGTGGGGTATGCGAATACCAAAAAATTCGTAAGAACGTAATTTATGATCGTTGATGACCCCAACGTTTATTTACCATGTGTTCGTCGTTCAACAATGGTTGCATAGGCTTGAGGCCACCTCGTGTTCGTTCGAGAAATGCTTAAAATACCAAGTTGGAAACTTAATAGGAATTGTACATGTTAGCTAGAGAACGCTAGAAACGGCTATGCAATATCTTTGGATTCTACGAAGCTAACTCAATAGAAATTAATAATCTTGCGGGGTAAAGATCGCCAACAAGAAACCGAAACCATACCATTTGAAGTTGACAATCTTATGGAGGAAAACCAAGATAAAATCCCCCTGAAGAGGTCATCGCTGTAGCATTAAAAGAGGGGAAATTGGTTTGCATTAGAAACAAGCTCGATTCTACTTTCAAAGAAGAACTGGTCGACCTATTGCAATAAACTTGGACGTGTTTTCCTGGATTTCTCATGAGGTCACCGAGGTTAGTTCATAAATCATACATCATGAGCTGTCCATCGATAAAAGCGCACGACAACTACGAAAAAAAGATGAACTTCGTCCGTTGAAAAATTTGAGGAAATTTTCAAAAAGGTGGACAATCTTCTCTAGCTCGGATACAGTTTGAAAAACAAAGTATCTAATCTGGATAGTTAATCTCTGTGTTTGTGAAGAAAAACAACGGTCAATGATGAATGTGTATGGACTTCACCGACCTCAACCGAGCATTCCAAAGGATGCATTCCTTCTACCACGAATCAACCAGCTAGTAGACGTCACATTGGGTAACAAACTCCTTACGTTCATGGATGACTACTCAGGGTACAACCAGATTCGAATGCACTCCACTGAGGAAGAACACACGAATTTCTAGACAGATCGATGCCTCTAATGTTACAAGGTTATGTCGTTCGGATTAAAAAATACATGGTCAACATATCCACGACTCGTAAATCATGTCAAAGTCTTAGCCAAGATATTCGCCACCCTACGCAAGTAAGATCTTAAACTCTACCCATAAAATCATTCATTTGGTGTGCAAAACAGAAAATTTATAGGTTATATTATTAGAAAAAATGGAAACGAAGTCGACCCAAACTTTCTTCCCATGGAGCCACCACGCAACATTAAAGAGGTTTAGTGGTTAATTGGGCGTCTTATGGTTTTATCTCGCTTTATCTCTAAAAAATTAGACAAGAGCCAGTCCTTCTTTAAAGTACTAAAATGGGCCGAACAATTTTCCTAAACGGACAAGTGCAACAACGCATTTCAGGCACTCAAATAACATCTAATTTTGATCAAGGTACTATCAGCACCGGTACCCGGTGAGCCTCTTTATCTTTAACAATCTATTTTGAACCATGTAGTAAGTAGGTTGTTAGTAAAGGAAGCCGGAGGAATATAGAAGCAAAGCTTTGCTCGACGTCCAAACGAGGTACTTAAACATGGAAATTCTCGCCTCGAGGCTAGCAGTGACGGCCCCAAAATACGGCCATACTTCCAAGGCCATTTTATTATCCTGCGTATGTCCTTCCCCTTAAAAAACATGTTTCCAAAACTCGACATCTTAGGGATACTTTCAATATGGTCCGTTGAACTAGGAGAATATAAAATCGTCTACAAGCCATGTACAACAATAAAAGGTTAAGTGATAGATAACGCCATCAACGAATTCACGAGTAGTATAAATGAAGAGGATGACATAAACCAAGTAGACATTAAGAAGAATCCTAAGTGCATAATGGAGACTGAAAGAGCATCCAACATCACCAGAAGGGGAGCATGAATTATTTTAAAAATAACTTTTGGAAAGGAGATTAGACAATCAATTAAGACTTGTCTTAAGGTGACGAATAATACATCAGAGTATGAGGCTATCCAATGAGGGTTGAAACCTCATTTTTGTCGAGCCAAGAGTTTGCGTGTGTAATCTGACTCGTAACGTTTTATCAGCTAGTCTAGAGGACTCTATGAAGCGTAGCAAGAAAGTATGCGAGGATACCTCAAAATGCTGAAACACTGGAAGAAAATGTTTTCCAAGCTAGAATACAATTTTTATATCACGCCTCGATAATTACATCTTGGATTCATTGGCCAAAGAAGTAGCTTCCAATTATACCCACTCATGATTATTCAGGACTTATCCACGTTGAGCAATAACCCACCTATGGACAAGGTCATAGATACTGAAACAACAAGCGACTTGATACATGAGTATATATCCTACTTAAGAGACCAAATTTTTCCTAAAGGCAAAGCCAACGAGAGGGTCTTATAATTACGAACAACTAAGTATACAGTCCTCGACAATGTCTTATACAGGAAAAGTGCTATGTGACCACAACTGCACTGTGTCACTCAAAAGGAGGCCACTATCTTGTTAACAGACCTGCACGGAGGAATTGCTGGAGCTTAATATGGTTATCGAATCTTGATAAGGCATTTTCTTTTTACAGGATTCTAATGGCCTAAACTAGTAACTAATGTAGAATCCCTCGTACAAGGGTGCTATTTTTGTCAACAATTTTCCAATATGCGCCACCTTACAAGCTAGCTGATGAGTATTATTCATGCATCATATTCTTTCAATAAATGGGGGATCAAGATAGTGGGGCCCCTTCCTATGAATACATGAAAACAGAAACACTTGGTGGTAGTGGTCGACTATATCTCTAAATGGGTAGAAGCGAAGACTCTTTCTAGGACTAGGGCCCAAGATATTTGTAATTTTATTCAAAAGTAATTTCTATCGTGATTCAGAATCCCATGCATACTGATGATTGACAATGACCCTAATTCTAAAATGCAATCATAACAGCATTCTGTTAAAAGATATGAAATAAACCAACATTTCTCTACACCATACTACCCACAAGCTAACAGTCAAGTCAATAAAGCAGTTGTACCTGTTATAATCATTATGCCCACCCATCGGGTCACGAATTACTCAGAAGAGTTCAACACGGAGGAACGATAATTATCCCCGGATTTAACTAAAGAACGACGAGATCAAGGAAAGGTTCGATATGAGCACTACAAAAACATAATGAAAAGTCAATCAAACTCCAAGATAAAGCCCCGATCTTTCTAAGTTGACGAGCTGGTTATGAAGAAGATCTTCCAACTATGCAAGATAAGAACACTGTATAACTTGCCCTGGTTGGGACGGTTGATACAAAGTAATCTCCAAAAGATACCATGATGCATATCAACTTCAAGATATAAATGGTAACGCAGTGAAATATCCTTGGAACATCAATCATTTAAAATTGTATAACCATGCCATGTAGAAATATTGTGTATTATTTTTCTCTTCTGGTGGCGCTAAGGTTGTTTTTAAAGAGGCACATTGTAAGCCATCGATGTAATAAAATTTTACAGTGCTAAAATCTCTGTTATCTTCATCTACATCAAGTACTATGAATGACGCACCTAGACTTAATAGATATAAGATAATCAATTAAAAATTCATAATTATTCTACAATGTGAGCGCACCATAACAATAAAACATAGGGGGTCGGATAGTGCCACAACTTAGTGAAATAGTTAAAAAACCATCCCTTTAGAGCTACGCAATGGACCACACCGTAGCCTGACTAAAAAATTCAGCCAAAATGAACCGATTGTTTAACCATGCCCATATGGCTGCACAAGGGCCACACTGAGCCCGCACATTAATTTTCGACTTGACAATCTGGTTTACAAACCAAGCCTTTTAAAGTAATGCAAGAGGTCATACTGACCCTTTAATTACAGATTCAAATTCAAGAACTGGTCAATGGACTAAGCCTAGAGGGCTAGGAAGAGGCCGAACGGTTCCTAACTATAAGTAAATTATCAATCTGACAACCCGCTCCCTCCTCATTTTGTCCTATAACCTCGCGATAGCCAAATCATCACTATGATAAAATACATGACATCATTCAATAATAAAGAATAAAATTCATATTATATCCAAGTAAACTTAAAGCAACATGATCGTACTGAAAAGGCTAGAGTTCAGCGATAGTGGTACAAAGCTAAATTATCCAAAATGTAACTCTTAATAAAACAGTTCAAAACGTAATCATAAAGACATATGGGACCTTATTTCACCACTTCATTGTTTATTAACTCTATATGAGGTGTGTTGGCTTTATCTTGAGGAGAAATAATTGATTTGGTGCACTATGATCAGACCCATCAGGAACACGACCTACTTCGGCTAAACCCGAAGCAGTTTTCACTTCTCTCTTACCTAGAGTACCACCCACATACCCTCAATCTTCGCTAACCTCGTCAATCTTATCATTCAAATCTTATTTTTCCTCATATTCAGAAGGCCACGCCCGCTCATCCTCGAGAGCTAACTCTTTCACACGCTCTAATCCCACCTTAGAGTTTGCCTTTTATATATCCACAAGCTATCTTTATATACGGTCAATAGTAGACCATGAACGACACCAAGAGTATTCTTATCACAATCCTTATAGTCTTATGAAACTGGTTCTGACCATTTTCTTTTATAATCTTCCATTTGTGAATTCATTCGGTTGACCTCCACCTTTAACTCAACATTTTCTACACGTAATGTACATGTATTGGTAGTCGCATTCCCATCTCTTTTAGTAAAGAGGTATTTTGGACCACAAAATCTATTACCCGCTTCACCAACACATCATTCTGATTGGTATGCTCCCCACTCTAAGATATTATGAATGTTTTCAGCTTCAAAAGTTCCTTATTCTGCACCTTTAAGGTATCCATTTATGCTCATGTTGAAGTCACGGTCTCATCAATCACGGCCTTCTATTTTGTAAACTTCTCAAGCTAAAGTTTAGAGGTTGCATAGGCCCGCTTGTATCTCATCAACTCCATGTTGACAGCCATATTAGAGGTAAATACTACAGGCTTAGGCTTAAACTCTTATATCGCTTTTGTATCAGTAGAGGTCATCCGTCGGTAGGCCAACACCATAAGAGAAAGATCAGTATAATAATACCAAACTCATGAAGGTAACACTAATATACAACTTACTTTTATGTCCATTTTTAATTTCCTTTAAAGGATGTCTGTCATTGGTATATTATTGTAGAATGTCAGCTTAGGGTAATGCTTCAATTGATGGATATCAGCATGGGAGTGTTGGCATGTTAATTATGACAGGATACTTTTCACCCCCAACAAAGAAGGTTGTTGAATGGTGGAGGGGTCTACGTTGGGCCTCTCAGCCAGATTTACATTGCCTTCTTCCAACTGACAGTTCGCCGTCTCTTTTCAAGCCTTGGTACGAATGAAGGTGGAACTAGTGCAACTTGTTCACTAGAGCGATCATTAACCAAGGGGTCCTCAACTACCAATAACTCATTAACATAAGATAAATAGGGAACTTTTGTATGATCGATCACCCCAACACCCTCGGTCTCACTCATAGATTTCACAACAGAGCTATCATTTTCATGGTGCTCATTGTTAGCCTCAGTGGTGGCAGTATCTTCATGTTTAGTTACAACATCTCGGATTATAGCAATGGCTAATCTCTCCATGCTAGAGGTTTCAAGTGTATTAAAGGTCTCGGGAACGTCAATAGACTCCTTTGTGGACCAACGAGGATGTCATTCTTTGTCAGCATCATTCTCTTCTTCACCCTTGAACCAACATATGGGGTGGGTCTACTCTGCCTCACCTCTTCACTACCCTCGTTAAGGAGCTGAAATCACCATACAATCACTCGACTCATTTTTTCTTGACGGGTTGGATGCAAATTTAAGCTTCCCCACCCGAGTGCTGAGCTCCACACCATGCATCATCTTTTTTTTCTTTTCTTTTTTGCTTTTGTTGGCCAATGTCAACATCCTAATTTGTTCTTTTCTTTTTCACGCCCTCTCTTGGGGTGCCACATCTTCCTCCTTGCTATTCTTCTTTACTGGTGCATCCAAGCCAACACTAGCAGGATTTGTTTTATAGACATGCTCCAGTAATAGCCCATAGAGTAAAGAGCGTAGAAAATCCCTAAAAAAGAGGGTGATCGACAAAAAAACATATTATGTACCGAGGACGGATGATAAATGACAGTTATTCGGAAAGAGCACATAACGTCATGATGTATGCCATTAAGGGAACATAATATATTAGGAACTGTATTGGGCTATGAAATTAAGAACATTTCTGGTTTGTAATTAGGAAGTTCATTTAACCAAAAAAAATAGTTGAAATACAAAACTAAAAAGAAATAACAACAAAAACATACAAAACTAAAAACAAACTTTGAAGGCATTTTTTTAGGCATCATAAGAAATTTTGTTTTTCATACTCTCCTTCTTTCTCATCTTCATCTTCATATTCCTCCCGCTCTTCTTCTTCTTCTTTAGAATATTCTTCCACTTGACTAAATTTCCTTTTTTTTTCCACGATCATGACAAAGATTTTTATTGGAGTCATCTTCATCTCCAAAGTATTCATAATATTTTGGAGAAAAATATTCATTAGAAAAAGAAAAAGATTCATCATAAGAAGAAGATGAAAACTATTCTTCTGTGGTTATCATTCTCTAGTTTTCTTGTCGTTATGGTGAGCCGTCAACTGGTGATTAATTATCATAATAGTTGAAACTATATGAGCCATTTTAATATAATTTTTGTTATGTACAAAAGCCTAATGGAAGTATAAAGTGAATTTATAGCCGAAATGTTTAGGTCTATACGCTAAGTAATTAAAGTTTTTTTTGTAAACAAACCGTTATAGTTATTACCATATTATGATGATTTATCTACTTTTGTCATATAAAACAATTAATTACCTTAAAAATTTTTACTAACAAATTTAAATATTGATATGATAAAAGATGTGGAAATATGATAATTTATATTTATATTATCAGTTTAGAATTAGACTTTTTTAGCTTTTAAAGTAACCATTGTTAGTTGATTGTAAAATTACGTTATAACAGGTTCCATAAAACGAGAGCTATTTTGAAACAAATACTAGTGTAATTGGTTGTGAAATTACGTTATAATGGTTGCGTGTTTACATTTTAATTGGTTGTTAAATGATAACTTTTGTTGCGTAAATAGACATACTTTATCAGATTATACAATTGTAATAGGTGTGAAATTATGGATTCATTGATTGCAAAATTATGTTATAAATAGTTGCAATTGTGAAATAGTAATATATAAATAAACTATTAAAAGATTAATAATTTAAAAAAGAAATAATGTAGTCTAGAGACATGCAAATTTTATAAAAAAGTTAATAAATAAACTAAACATTTTATATTCTTTTGTTCGATGCAAGATCCTCTTTTGTTTGACGCAAGATGTCCTTTTGAATGGTTAATTACTTAACTTTACTTTATCGGTTTTCAATATGATTTTGAAGACTAGCATTAATCTGTTCGTTGATTTTGTTTCCAGTTCGTCAATTTGTTTAAAGACGTATTCGTCTAGATTTATATCTCCTGACTTTAAAATAAAAAGAAATAAAGGTTTGTCAAACTATGATTGTGTAATTATATGAAATTGTGGGCTAACAATATTGCATAACTGTGAGTAACTTGATTGTGTAATTATAAGTAACTTGAGTGTGAATTTAGTTTTTTAGTGTGAAAAAAAGAATGAGAGTTACTGATTGTAACTTCAAATCATTTAATTCCTCCTGAACATTTTTTATTTCTTTAGTAGTCTCAGATGTGTTTGTAATTCCTGATGTGGAGAATATTAATTCTCTTTCTATTTTTTTATTTACATTACAAATTTAAAATACATGTAGATTAGTATTGAAACTAACTGTATTTTTGGTTGAGTAAATACGTACAATACAGTTGTGAAAAGACAACCAATTATCTAGAACCGTTAAACAAGTACATAAGTAGTTCATAAGATACTAATTATATTTTTTGTTATGTAAAAAGGTATAAAAATCATCAAAACCAAACATGAACAGTTTTTAGGTCAATCATATAATTACGAACACAACAATTAAAAAATTAAAGACAATAGAGAATAATTTCATCGTGAAAATCTAATTTAGGAATTGCGTTGTACTGAAATTATTCAGAATTCACTAAAATTTGTTGCAGAAATCTGTAATTTGAGAGATTTAAGGGTTTGAGAGAGAGAGAGAGAGAGAGAGAGAGAGAGAAATTTACGAGCTAGAAGAAAGTGAAGTTCTTTGATTTTTTTTATATCTTGGAGGTATTATTTGAAGATTATAAGTAGCAGGTGGTTATCAGTAAACTTAAAAATCTGGGTTGTTATTGGTAGTTTAATTTGTAACTGAGTTGTTGTCAGTAAGTCACCCCACATTTTATTTATGATAAAGTGGCTCATTAAAAAGTACTCGTATCAATGAATTAGAAAATAGCAAGCTAACAATACAAAAAAATAGGAAAAAGCTTACAACTTGTAATTTTTTTGAAAATATGTTGTAAATAACATAATAACCAAGTTTTACCTTAGGTGTCACAATGAAGGGTCTAATCTAGTTTCCTATCTTTCCAAGGGCTTTATCTTTTGCATGAAATAAAACCATTCTAAAGACCTTATCATCTATTTGGAATTCATTAAAGTGAATATTAAAGTCGTATATGTTGCACATTAGCGTCCAATAGGTCTCCATTATGAGGTGTGTTTTGATATGATTTTCCTTGACAAGATCCTGCTAGGCACTTCGAATACAATTATTTGTTCATTTATGGTAGTGTATGATTATGAAAGAAAGACATACATGTTTCCGTTGGTACAACGACCTTCATCACTTAGACTAGGGAAAATGAAAGTTTCCCCTATCGTGCTTCTCATGTGGTCCGGTATGACCATAATATGTTTTTGGAGAAATTCAGTCCAATTCCATATAGAACCCTCCAGAAGTCGGTGTAGCGTGAATACAAAACTTCAGTTACTCACTTAGACTTTTCATTTATTTGAGGATGAAATAGAGTCAATAAATTTTATTGGATGTCTCAGATTCTCTAAAATAAGGCTACTTTCTCCTTATGGATTTGCATCCCATTATGGAGTATAATTATGATTCAGAACTTCCAACTGAAGCAAGTGCATTGACTATTTTGTTTTCAGGCCGTGGTACATGGTCAAATTTTGAAGCCTCAATCCATAATTTTCCACGATATATGATACATCTCTCAAATCATTATTGACTAGCAGTTGTATTCATTTTGAAGTTTTACACACTATTCTCCCACATATATGGGCAAGTCGGAGCCCTGTAATTGGTTTTTATATTTGACATCATTGGTTTATGTGGGGAATCCAAATTTGATGAATTGATAGAGAAGGTCCATCGAGGGAGATGTAAGCTGAATACTAGATTCATAAACTTAATTGTTCGAGCCACCGTAAGTGAAAACTATCCACATTAGTTCGATACTATCCTTTTAAGGAATATCCCTTTTAACATGAAAATTGAAAAGTATATCTGCTAGAACTTGGGCCTTAATGGCCGTTCATGGTTTAAATTTGATATCAAAGTCTCTCATCTATACAGATCTTCGCATTAGTTTTCCTAATATATCTGGATTTTAGAGGACTTTTTTCAAAGAAAAATATATGTGGACCACAATTATGTGGCCTTCAAAATATAATCTCACATTTCTTGTAGTTACTATATAACTAGTGATAGATTTTCTAGTTGTAGATATTGAGTTTTAGAAGTGAGGATGGATTTTTTCTTTCACTAGTATTACACTAACAACTTAGTAAACAATTGCAAAGTATAAGGCAAATGTGTCACTTGATATCGGTCGCATGAGAACTATAAGAAAATCCATGTGCTCTATAATTTATTACAATGCCTCATCACATTCAGACATCTGTGTGAGCTTGTTGACGCCCATGGGTACTAAAAAAAATTAGACGCACTTGTCATATATCGGGAGATAAACTTCATATAATTATATGATCCTTATCGATAAATTAGAGTGGCTCCAAGTCTACTATATTTGCTAGCTATGTTGAGTACGTTTCAATCTTTGTTTTGTTGACAAAGTACCCAATAATTTTCTCAAAACGGTTTTAAATGTACAATTTTTCTAGATTGAGCTTGTGATTGACTTCCTATAGGTTACCAAGGCTCTTTTCCAAGTTTGTATGGTATTTCCGTTCTTCTCGGTTGGGGACAATATATCATCAATATATGCCTAACATTTTGCCTAATTTGGTTGGAGAAATCTTTGTTTACCAAGCGTTGGTATGATGCACATGAATTTTTTTATATCCAAGAGCATTACCTTGCAGAAGTGTAGACCTCACTCGATCATAAAGTTATGTGTTCCATATCACCGAGATGCATTAAATTTTAATTGTAGCATGAATAGACGTTCATGTATAATAGTTGTTTGTTTCCAAAGTAGCATATACCATCTGGTCAGTTCCCAGGGACCGATGATGGATCTTTTCGGTGAACTCGGTTGGGGGCGGTGAAGTCCATATACATAATTCATTTAGCACTTTTATTTTTTAGAACGATCAGATCCGTGTTCCAAATGGGGGTATAATGCTTCTCTGGTGTAGCCAATTTGGCTTAGTTTTCTCTTTATGTTAATAATAACGTACACTTTTTCCTAACCCGATAATGCAAGAAGGTTTTGATGGTATTTTAACTTAATGATTAAGGGGGAGCCCTCATTAGTAATACGAGTCCCAATGTGAATAATATGAGATTCTCTTTGAAATCCATGAAGCACGCCATCAAACATATCTCCAAGGGTCCTATACGACACCCTCAACATGACTCTATCATAAATAGTATAAGATACCTTTAGTGAGCTATACAACCCCTATCCAATATATTACTAAGGGTCCCGTGAAACACCTGCGTGAATAATACGAGATACCCTTTGTGAGCCACATAATCCTTTATTCAACATATATTCAAAAGATATACTTAAATGGTTTTGTTTGAACCATATTTATTTGGTAATGTTTGAGATATCTAAAAACGTACGTAGTTAACGAATATTTCTCAAATTGACATTTTACAAGTAATATATAGTTAGGTCTCCGAAAGGGTCGTTTATTAAGGTTTTGCAATCTTTAGGTTTATTTTATTACTTTAAAAAAAATTTAGTTCGTTGAATCTATTTGTTTACAAACAAACATGGTGTGGAGAAAAATCCAAATACGAGAGATACAAATATTTGAAGTAAGACACCACATGAAAAGAAGGTTCATATGCTGGATAAGGTATATGTTAAAAGTCATATGTGGTCATGTTTCAGAAATGTTCATTTAACATGGTTTTATAGTTGTTGTTTATGCATATTTTCTAAAATTTACAAATGTTTGGTTCAAGATTTTTTTTCACAGAAAGCAACAACTTGTTGAAAAAACTAAAAAAATGAGAGATATAAATAAGAAGAGACCCGTCAATCATGTATAATCTTCAGACCGTGGATGAGGTATAAAGCTCGTATATAAAAAATATATATTTTGCAAGTTAGTTTTAGATATAATTCCACATATATCGTAACTATATTACATTAAGTAATTTTCCACTAGTAATCTTTGGCATCTTTGGCAGTCATTGTTAGTAAATTTAGAAAAGTAAATTAGATAAGTTTTACAATTGGTAATATACAACTTTCACAAGTCATAATAAAGGTTGGCACAAAAAATACATTTATATTAAAAATAATGTGCATGTTAACAATGTGCAGTAACAATAAGCACAAATTTAAAAGTGAAATAATGATAATCTTGAGAGTTGTTGGGTACAAACATGCCTTAAAAAACAACAAACAAACATATAATTCAGAAACCATGGAGAAACAAAACATAACGCCTTAAGCCACTAGAATCATCATCTTCGTCCGAAGTCACCACTAGTTCATTCTCAATATTCTTTAATCTCTTCACCATTTTCATCAGGAGTTCCAAGCGTAAAAAATGATATTTTCTTAGACTACATGGAAATTTTGTAAGGCTTGCTGCCCCAATAATATTCTTTGAACGTATCGTTATTTGGCGATTCAAATTCATCGTGAAAAAAGTATTTTACGCAATAATTGTCAAATGAATCCTTAAATTCATTATCCGATAAGTCTTTAAAGCCTTATGATGAATCCTTAGTACTCTTTTCCATCGATATATGTTGTTATGTTAGCTTTTTATTTTGGCACGCGGGAAACCAATAATACTCTTCATCATCGATACATATTATGTCAAATTAATCAAGTAATACGTTAATTATATTATAAATATATTTTTGAAATTGTATGCCAACTCTGTCTGTACTTATTTCACATATCCAATTTGGTCATATATATATATCAAAGTTTTATCTATTTTGTTTATGCATGTTTCGCTATACATGATTTATAAAGGTTTTACAAATTATAACATAGATAATTTTATAATTTCCAATTAGTCAGTCTTTTATTAAAACACTATGCAACATTGTAGTATTGTGAATATAACACTAACCGTTCCAAACATTCAACAGGACAAAAGTAAAAAAAATATAACAAAGTTTATTTGATGGAAACTTAAGAATAATATGTTAACTTGAAAATTTGGAAATATTTAAATTGATATAAAACATTTCATTGATGTTCAAGAAGAAAACAACATGGTTTTGAGTCGGAGAGCGACATAACATAATGATCCAGTTTATGGTCGCACAGTCTATCAAATATTTTTATTACGGTTCAAAACACGTTTGAAATAGTAAACGATGTAGAACTTGATTATAGGATAATTTATCTATGTTTTTCAACATATAAAAGTTTGATAGTTTCTTATATATATATATATATATATATATATATTAAAAATAAATCCTTATATGATGTCGCTAATCTAAGCTGATACGCTAAGATTTTAAAACTACTAACACATTTATGCTTCAAACAAATATTTACATGATTATATTCACATATTGTGTAAAATATACACATTGCACAAGTTATGTACATCATGATGTTTCACAACTATGTAATTGTATAAGTTTCACTAATAAAATTTAATTATTTAAGTATGTAGGTTATTGATTCTTAAATCAACCATATTTTGACCAAGCATCATGTCGTAGTACAACTTGAACTATTATGCCATATGAAACAAAAAGTCATCAACATTTTTACACATGCAATTCTAAGCTTGTGTGGATTTTAAATAAGCATATTGTTAACAAACTTTTAGAATACGATTTATAATATTCTGTATTATGTAGCTGTCAATATACAAAAAGCACGATTACAAGAATTTTAGAAGATCTTTTTGACAAAAAGGATCCATAAATTTGTTATGTTATTATTCAATTATAAACCAAAGAAAAATGAGATGAAATTAACCACTAAATGTTAATGATGATTGATATTGACATAATTAATATATACCATCTTAACCGGTGGTTAAGTAGATAAACACTAAAGACAAATATAAGAAAATGTATAATGATATGGTAAGTTTTTTTTAAAGTTTCTCTCCTTTAATTTCTCATGTTTAGCAAATTAGGTTTATCACTTTTATTTCATAAGTCTTGGTTTGAGTATGTTTTATTAATTTTGTGATGGTTTGTCGCAATTTTAGTAACTATAACTTTTGTAATTTAATGTGAGCATATTTCACAAGTCTTGGTTTAAGTTGTTTTATAATTTAGTTATTGTGTTTTTAATTATAGAACTATATGTAGGTTTGAATTTTAGATGATAATTTTTTTATTATAAGAGTAGAAACGACAGACTTAAGGTCCTGAAAAGCTCAGTTATTGTTATGAAAGCCTATAAAACTAATGGTGTGTTAGTTCTTCAAAAGTATGTAATGTTATGGGGTGTGTCTAATGTAGAGAAAAGTTCAACCAAGTTGTGGCATATGAGCCTTGGTATGTAAGTGATAAAATCCTTATTAATCTTAGAAAACAAGAGATGTTATATGGTAGTACGGTTCAAGAGCTGAGAGTTTGTGAAAGTTATGTGCTAGGTAAGAGCAAGAGGGTAAAGTGTATGCTTAGTGACCATACAATAAGTGATGTGCTTGAGTATGTTCATTTAGATGTTTAAGGTCTGGCACGACACCTCATTATGAGTGGTGCAAGGTACTTCATGTAATTGATTCATGATTATTGTTAAACATTATAGGTTATACTTTTCAACAATATATGAATAATTTGATGTTTTTTGAAACTTGGATAAGTTGGTACAAAATGAGACTAGAAAGATGTTAAAGAAATTACAGACTGCCAACATCTCGGAATACGTGAATTAAGCATTCACTAGCTATTGTTTGAAACTTAGCATTTCTAGACACCAAACAGTAAGATGAACTCTCTAACATAATAATATTACTGAAATAATGAACCGAACCTTGCTGGAAAAGGGTTTGGTGTATGCTTCAAACAGCTGAAATGTCAGGAATGTTTTGGGGAGAAGTCGTAACTACGCCTGGATATATCATTACGACACTGAAATTTATTTTTCCTCGAGAGGCCTAGATATGAAAGGAACCTTAGCCGAACATTTGAAGGTGTTCCAATATGTTGTCTACGCACATATGAAGCAAGACAAGCTTTAGTCAAGACCACTCAAAAACGTTTGTTCATTAGCTATCCAGAAGGAGTAAAATGATATAGGTTGTGATGCCTTAAACGTTAAAAGTCTTTGATAAGAAGATATGTAGTTTTCAATAATGAGGACATGTAATTGAAGAATACGGTAAAGATCAAGCCTAATATTACCAAAAAGAGATGCAAAGTTGATGAGTCTGGTTTAGAGAATAAAATTGAAGATGCTTCTATCGAAGATGAGTTTAGATATTTTCCAGCTTTGGCTGATATATAGGAAGTTTATCCATTGTATAAGGCTAGAAATGGCCGAGAGTCTGATGTTCCAGAGCCTTCGGATAATTAGATTGGAGAGAAACATGGTCTTGCTATTTATAAATTAGTGAGAGATAGAGCACAGATACCTAGGAAACCTCCAAAAAAATATGGTTTTTCTGATGTTATAGGGTTATGCTTTATCGATAAAATAAAAAATATGTTCTTGAACCCCGAAAACTATCATGATACCTACGAAAAGAATTTGTTGAAATCCATAAGAGAAGAACTCATATATCCTAAGAAGATAAGCACCTGAATTTTTGTGAAGCAACTGAAGTGTCATATGTTTGTTGAGAGTAAATGGATATTCAAGATGAAGCAAGTTATTCATGAGGCTGAGTTATCCATATACAAAGCTAGGCTGATGGCTAAGGAATTCCACGCAAAATAATAATGTATATTGTATTTAGATATTTAAGATATTTTATTTAATATTAGGTAGATATTAAATAATATATACTTATTAGAGATATATTGTATTTTGATTTTAAATTATTAGGTAGTTCTTTAGATATTTCAAACCTGTAGGATTTTTTTGTGTTTGAAAATTTAAAAAAATAGAGAGAGAATTTTAGATAATTTAGAGAGAGATCGATAGTGTGAGTGAATATAGGGGGTTTGGGGTGTATTTATAGTTTTTTGGTTTTTTTTAAGTTACCGTTACGATGACGTCATCGGTGACGTCATCTATCTCCGGATGGTCCGATTTTTGAATTTTAATTTTTTTAATGGGTCTCCCCTATAAATAGAGGAGACCCCAACTCCAAACTCACAATCTCTCAAATCCACTCTACATCTCTCTACATATCTCTATTAGTTCTAGAAATTCTATAAAACTCTATTTCTTATTTTACATATTGTAGTTCTACTTTCAGAATAGTTCGATTTTCTCTTCGCTAATTGTTTTTATTTGATAAAAACACTTAAATAACATTGTGATAACCTTATAATAGTTCAATTAAGAGATTCGTATAATTTATCAAGTTATTTACTTGTTGTAGTTATTTAATTAGTTCTTTTAATTTTAATTTTATTTGCAATATTAGTTGTTATTAGTTGTTATTAGTCTAAATTTAGTTTTGCGATATTAGTTTCAATTAGTATTTTATTGCATATTTGAAAAAAACGTTATTTTAAGTTTTAAATTAGATGTCAAAACGTAAAAATACTAGTGTTCACCCACCTGCTAATGTAGATCTCAGTACCGATGATGATTTTCCTAGAGACTTCCCCTCACATTGACACACTCTCCTCCTATGAAAGTGATGGTGGAAGTACTAGTGGTGGGTCGACGTCTCGTAAGAAAACATCTTGGATTATAAGATATGATTTTGGTTTAAAAATAATAACAAACACTTGTAATTTTGATAACCAAATCACAATAATAATCAAAATGTAATAATAAAACGACAACAATATGACTTCTAATATTTTACCATCATAAAAATATGATTTTGGTTTAAAAAATAATAAAAACACTACTACTATTTATAACCAAATCATAATAATAATATTCAAAATATAATATTAAAATTATAACCATAAAACTTGTAATATTTTGACATGATAAGATATTATTTTGGTTTATAACATACTATCAACACTTGTAATATTTAAAACCAAAACATAATAATAATATTCAAAATGTAATAATAACATTATAACCTTAAAAGTAATATATAAAATTTTGGTTTTTAAAAATAATTACAAACACTTAAAATATTAATAACCAATTCAAAATAATATTAACAAAAATGTAGTAATAAATTTACAATCATATACATTATAAAAATATTTTTTAAATATAACTTAATATGTGATTTTGGTTTATAAAATAATTATAACATTTATTATATTTAACAGGTCTTGCAGGCAGGGGCGGATTTACTATGGGGCTAGGGG